>JAYKKI010000045.1:8695000-11095000 GCA_039881145.1 Druceiella hillmani
AATTGACGAAGAGTTTGATACAAGTAACGTATTATAAACATACATATCTATTTTTAGGTATTTGTTGCGAAAAAAGAACCTAATATATTTTTTAAGCGCTTTAACATCACATTTTTAGTCTATTTTCCTTCTTTTTGATGTATAACTGTGTTTTTTTCCAATATCAATCAGGGTTTATTGTCATAGTACGATAAAACGCAAATATGTGGTAATCTCAGTGTATATATATAGAAAATTGATAGTCATACAGCAATAAGGAAAATTTCAGGTATACAGATAAATTATTTATTTTTGCATGCTATATATAACTTGAAATTTGAATTGTTTATTATGTTCACGATATTAGTCACCCTACGTTTTTTTTTTTAATTTTTTAGAAGTTGTCCTATGATATGCTGTTTATTTACTGTTACGTGTTGTATCGGAAAATAAATTTAGCCACATGTTTTAAATTTAACATTAACATATAATTTTTGACAAATAATTCGACATTTGCTATCACGTTCCGTAAACAGAACACAAAAATATTTTTTTGTACTAGAAATGTCCGATACAGCATATAATAGCACATATCGGATACAACTTTTAAAGAAAAGAAAATGGCTGGGTCTAACTTATTTTTTTCTAACTATTCTCTTGGCTTCTATGTGTTAGCGAAGAATTCATTTTTCCCAAATTCAACCTCTAAATGTACGGAAAAAGGCGAAGTGTGGGCGTGAGAATTCCAAAACAATTAAAGTTACATACATGAAAATTGTGTTTAGACTTTCGCACATATATAAAGAAACACTTATTTCTATGGTTATTTGGAAAATCGTTAATCTATAATATTACATAAAAAAGCGAATAAAACAAAATGGGTCATAGTCTCTTTTTACCGTGTTAGTACCATTAGTAATAAAATAAATTTTAATTTTTGAATAAATAGCATTTTAAGTATATTCACACGAATTTGTATGATTTACTCTTCCATAAGATTAACAAACCAAGTCATAAAAACTAATATTTTTATGTCCACTTTCTTTTATAAATGCGAAAAATTTCGTAGAGAAGCCAAAGCGACTTTCAAAGCGAGCAACGAAAGTCATTATTTTTATCACTTTGCTATAATACCACATATGAATAATTCTTTTGTTAGCTTTTCTCTCATTTACGCATGTACAAATCGAACGATTGGAACTGAAACAGATGGTTATCTTTTCCGCTCCCCACTAGCTTCGCCTCTCTTCTGAGCTGACAATGCATGTAAATTACCGTAGTAAAGAAAAAAAACGCGACGTGCGCTGGCTAGACGGTCGTGCCTTTACGGTAGGAAATCAAAGCTGTCTCTTTGTAATTTTCTAAACAAATATAATATTTATTTGAAAGAAAATTGCTTATTCAACCCAGAATATTTATCGATTCCATAAATAATCTACTCCGATCCTATTTTCTACTCCTGTAAATTTATGTTATGTTTAGCCGCTGACACAAAAATGTATTAATTTTGGCAAATTTCCTTATCAGTAACTCATGTTTGAGACTTTTTACTTGAAAAGCTTTTAATTCATTGATAAACTACCCGTAACAAAATCAAAAAGTAAAAAGTTTGGAAGGAGAAAATATTGTTAAACCATCTATACTAACATATACAGCATAGTTGTGTTCGATAGCTTTTACTTTGAAGCCAATTAAGGGTTATATCATCAGCCTTAGATTTGCAAATGGGCAAAGTTTTTGTGCGCTTTGTTTACGCTAATCTCTGGTTTGTTTTAGAATGTAAGATTCAAATACTCATTTTTATTTTCCATCTAAACTGTAATTCGGTACCTTTTTAGACCTGCGAACTTTTGGTCACTATGTCTTTCTTATCTGGTGTCTTTCTTTAAACTAATCACTACAAGATATATTTTAATTATGTCAATAACATGTCTTTTATTTTCCATTAAATGCTATATCCATTATTCTAGTTTTTGGTAATTTCACATTTCTGTACCTGTAAAATATATATTAGGCAATAAATATATTTACATTATGAAAATAACATTTATTTATTTCAAACTCCAATGTACACTAGCGGATTCATTGCTTCGTGAACATATCTTTTAGCCAGCTACATTACTTAATTACGGGAATTTATTAATACAAAAGCCTTTAAAAATATTAGTAAACGTACACTGTTGCAACCTTTACAGTTCAAAATAATTATAAGAACCAAAGATACAATAAAAATAAACAATAAAAGAGAGGACGAAATAAGGAAATAAACAATAAAACTTTTAAGTACAAATCTTGACATTCCCTGATTAAGTAAAGGGAAGAAAATTATATTAAGGAAGTGTAAGGGATTATTAAAGAAAAAACTATTCCAGACTACTTTTGAAAACATTTATACAGGACGATTTCTCAATATCCAGATCTAGTTGATACCAAAAGTTTGATGTTTTACACAGAAGAGAACTTTTTGTAAAAGGTGGTTGTATATTGGAGATATAGAAGGTTGGGTTAGTTTTCTGAGTATGGTCCTATACCATGAGTAGACAAGTAATCTGTTTCTAAGTTATGTTAGATAAGTTGGGTTATACAAAATATTACAACGAAGTGGAAGAATATGCATATTGCGCCGATCACATATTTCTGCACGCTTAATTTTTATTCTATATTGAGAAATATGTTACTATTCTGCTAAATGATTTACAAATATGTACCACGTCATATCTTTCTAAGTGTGTACAGAAACTAGTTGAGTACTAAACACTTTTTACTTTGTGTATGAGTTTATCCGCAACATATTAAATTACCTAAACTAGTGAGCTCTCTGTAAATCCCAACCGTCATAATAACACATACGTTACTTAATCACTTAATATGTGCTTGCTGAAAACACCGGAAACACTAATGCTATTATTACAAACATTTATCACCACAAAAGGTTTTTACACAAAAATACACCTTTTGATTCTTATCTTGAGTCATCTAATTTCTTTTCAATACGACTCCATGTATCTTGCTGAAATGCATCGTTAAATGGAACGAATATTCTAAGATGTCGATTAACTTCAAGAAATGCCCTACTGGAGCAAATGAGTTATGGGTGAACTTCATGATTTAAAAAATAATGTGTTAATTTTGCTTTAATGTCAAATAGAATATAAACTTAAACATATTTTATTTCATGACGTGTGCTTGTTATAAATCATTGTTTAAACATGGAACTTTATAACACGATATTTTAAAGAAGTGAATCGCATATAAAACATTGAGAATTGTATGTAAAGCAAATCGATGAAAATTTTTTCAGACTATTTTAATGAAATAGGTTTTTATGCAGATTACTGCAAATTTTTTAAAACTGAAAATCTATATTAAAATTGAACGAATATTGTTATATTTCTAGTCAATCTAAAATACCGCCAATGGCTTTAATAGATTAAATGTAATGTAAATTTGGTTTAAGAAAAACTCTCAGGTCTAGTATTTGTCAGTGAGTTCTGAATTGATGATAACTGACAAGAACTTTTTAAGAAATTTAAAGCATGGGCAATGCTATAAAGAATAAACCCTCAATCAGCAGTTAGGAACGTCTCTACATAGTAGAAGCGTCTCCACCGACACCAATCTACTTTAAACACTTGCCTTTTCAATTCTTTTCACTGCTTCAATTCCTGAACGATATCTACGCAAGAGAATGAAGATCGGGCTTTGAAGATGTGGTATTTGAAACAAATTCTTATTTTATAGACAGAAAAAAAATAACAAACCTACCTTTGGTCATTTTGGTATCAACACATTGTTATATCCTGATTGCGCTCCGGTTGTTATTTGGTACCACAATATTTGATCAGACAAGCCGAAGGTATCCAAACAACTTTAAAAAACTATAATTAATGGGCAAAATAGAGGGAAAAGAAAATGTCGATGTCTCCGTAAACTGAAAGCCTAACCGAGTCACTTTGGTTATAGGTTTCCCTGCTATTGTTGCCTCAAGACAAGTTGACAGAACGAATATAACCTTCGTTAATTAAGAGAACAACAAAGAAAATGTTTGTTCCGGGCCGATTTGATAAAAGATTTAATTTACACGTATATAGTTCACTTTTGTATTTCAATAAACGACTACTCATTGACAATGGGACTGAATCAGCTTACAATTTAAATACGGCTAGATATGTTTACAAGTGTGCATCAGTAAAACTTTCCAAACCTTGAGAAAACTAATCATTTTATATTTCACTTTGTTATCAGTATAAATTTTGACGTCTTTTTTATTTGATCTAGAAATAATTAAACACCTAAATCATAATGTCCTAATGAAAGTGTGACGTTTTTCATCTTATATATTCTAAAGTACTTCAAATTATTCATGGCAAGATATAAATCGATACATATTGAAAAATTTTTGGAAATAAACTAAACACAATTCGTGAAATTATTTGGAATCGCAATTTAGCTTATTATATAATCTGCACATTTCTTCAAACTGTAAGCTTTATGTGTCCGCGCATTAAAAGAATTACTAAAAAAATAATTGTGTAAATGAAGCATAAGTGACGGAATGCATTAAGATAAGTTTTGATATTTTTTTTCTTTATCCGTTTGTCTGTTTATGTGTTACATACCATACCGTGTAGTTTAAATCGCGCAATTAAGTTTTTCATCTGGACATTCATTGGTAAAGTAAGGAAGTATACTTATAAAAACAGTATGTTCTCTAGTGGTTTGTCTGTCGGACACAGATAATATTTGTAAATAAATTACTTAAGATATCTTATTCTAATTAAAATTTACAGAAAAAATAAAAGCTAACAATTTCATGTACATGTCTGAAATATAAGTTTTTTGGAGGATTTTTTTTATTTTTAAAATCCTTTGTTTATATTCTAATATATTAGGATGGTTTATAACTTTTAAACTAAGCCATATTTATTTAAAAAAATGTTGAATAAGCATATATAAAATCATGTGCACCATTTTAGGGCTATTCTATTTCCACAGCTTCCCGCTATCTGAAGTGACAATATAGGTTTGGTGCAACAAAATGGATAACCTAGATTTTGATAAGGTTTTTTTTCTGTAAATTATTTCTTAAAGAAGTTATAATCAGCTGGCGCAATGTCGGGTGATCAGGCACCAGGCGAATCAAAACACCAGTACCTAGTTTAATTACAATAATTTTTAGCCAATATATATTTTTAATACGTGCATTGGCTTTACCATAGAGCAAAACATATTCGGTCTTGTTGCCTTCTTTGTAATGTAGCCGATTTAATTATCAGCTGTAAATCTTTACATTTAATGGATTCTTTGGAAAACTATACAAGCAACTTAGCATTAACTTTCTGGTATTTAGTTAACACCTGGATACTGAAAATCTTCTCTCCATTGTATTAAGGTATTGGCGTTTACATGGGTGATTAATTTAAGTCACACAGTTCTTATTGCCGATTATCAGTTACTTCAGTCCCTTGGTCGTTACGTTTTAATATTAACAAATATTAACTCTTAACGTAGAAGAGTTCCCAAATATAAAGTGTAAAGGAGTATTGTAATATTACTAAATCTAAATTATATATGTATATATATATATATATATATATATATGTATATATATAATATTTATTTTCCATGCCAAGCCCTCAGTAACGAACGTAACCGAGGAAAATTTGTATTTAATTTTTAAAAACACATACAAGAGTTCAAAAATTTGTATAACTCGACTAATGAAGATGATTATTATACACTAACCTCTTATTATTTTTGTACATTAAATTTTAAAATTAAGTAAGTTTACAATTTTAATACGTACTGCAGGACCGCAATTATTTCCATTTGAAGCTCTAGTGTCTACCCGGTAGTGGGAAAAATATTCCTAGCAAATATCGGTAAATGTTTAAGGTTTTCTAATAAAACTGACACACGAACTCCACACGAATTTTTTAAAAATGTTGAATATTCAGTTACGAAATTATCACTCATTAATAGTTGCACCAATAAAAGATTGAAAATTAGTAAAAGTATTGCAATTTGGGAAAACGGAATTAAAAAATTTTGTTTCCGTTTTTGTAGCTTGGGGAAATATTTTCGATTCAGAGATTAACAAAAAAAGGAAATGAAGTAGTGGTTTGAAAGGGAAAAGTCACTATATACAAACGTGGTATTTATTAATTAAAGGAAATGTCCAGTTACAAGACAAAAATCTTAAATGAAAGTCAAATACTCACTTATATATTCTAATAATGATCCCCTCATATTTCATTCCTGTCAGTGAGAATGGCAGTTTTAATGACAGTGACTTACTAATTCACGTTAAATTAACTTGTCTATGAAAAAATACATTTCCCAAAATTAATAAGTACATATATATATATATATATATATATATATATATATATATATATATATATATATAAACACTATTAAATCTATTAAGTAGGCTTCATACAGTTTTACAATCTTTAATATTTTTCTTTAATATTTTCAGTCATCACGTTACACTAACAACGTTTTCAAATAAGAAACTTTTTTCATACCGCCCTATGTAGAGACACAAAAACACTTTGCACAGAAAAAATATGTTTTCTTCGCCACACTTTTACCATAAGAGAAATTTGTGAAAACTCCCTAAGGAAGTGAAGACAAAGAGATGTATTCAAAGTTTGGAAAAGTTCTTGCGGGAATGGGGAAGAGGATTTTTGATGTGAAATATATTTATTGCTCGCAAATACTTGGAGCAAAAAAAGAAAATCGTATCAGGCAAGCGTTAAAATGCTTTATATCATCGTTAACCCGCTGCAAATTTTATTTTATATAGATAGCCAAAAATTAATGTAAATAGTATCATTTGTCCAGCAGGTATTATATATTAGCAATATTATTTGGAAAAGTGTTACCATATTTTACGTGATAGACAAAAACATCGTTTTTCCTTATATAATATGTGCGAACATTTTTTCAGCGATTGTTTTTTGAAAGCTCCGTAAGTAAGTTGATATTTAACGCATTTATTAAGTATACTTACATATATTTTAAAGAAAATTGGTTTCATGTTGACAATATATTGACATATAAGAAGTTATAAAACGTAAGTAAAATATATTATATATATATATATATATATATATATATATATATATATATATATATATATTACGAAAGTCTTCATCGATATATTTGACAAATTCGAGCCGAAATTGAATGGTAAAAAATTATATTAGCAAATTGCGGACAATTTGAGATCGATGGAGAATACGACTCACTATTGGTGTTAACGGGCAATTAATGATGCTTTGTCTGAATTCGACGTTTTTACCCGACGACGACGGAATCCAAAGGAGTTTAATGATAAGATTAACTACTAGCAACGTGTGAACGCATTGATCGCTGTATACGAGTTTATCCACTCGTTAAGTTTCAAAGTCTGGACCGCTTATGATAATTTAAATATCACCGCATGCGTCGTAACATCTCAAACAAAATTGACTAACCGAACTTAGAAAAAAAAATAATAAATTATTTGAACATCTGTCAAAAATTTATTAAAAAAAATATTGTTTTCAGCATCTTTCAAATCAATATTTTTTACCAGTAATATATATCTAAGTCTGTTCCTATATGATGTTCCTATATAATGTTTCGGTATTATTTCAGAGTAAATTTTTTTTGTATTTTGAAAAATGAACATTTGTTTCACAAATTTCTTAACCTACGAAAACTTCCTTTTATGAGATGTCATATCAACACGTGTTTATCATTGATATCTGGGACATGAATGATTAGAAATTTGAATTTATTTTTTAAAATCAACTATGTTACATTAATGAAGTGGCCAATATTAACTAGTTTCTTCATTTCAGTCGTACTTTTCGTACTTTCTGATAAATGGTAGAAAATTGAATTTTATCTAAGTTTTAAAAATTAAAATTCTGCTATTATATAAACAATTAGGAAAACAAAATATTTATCACATGTGGCGTTTTGAATGTTCTCAAGTGTCTTCTTTGTTTCTTGTACATCTCAATAATGACACTTATCATATTGTTACTTATATACTTAAGTATACTCATATAAAAAAATATAATTTAATTATTATTCTGTTTAAAACAATTGTCTATAACCAAATAGTGATATGCAAAATAAATAAATGAATTTAATATGTTGAAAGTTATTTTATAGTGAGTTTCGTATTTATTTCTATTTTAGTTACAATCGGAATCAATTCTAAGGATATGGGTGGCCTGATTTATTTTGGGAGCTGATGGTTTACTTGGGTTTCCATCAATATCAATCTATGAAAATTTCCAAAGAGGTTGTTTTATTAAGTCAATTAATTTCCGTATTATTTTTCATAATTAATACAATTTAGAAAATTTGATACAATTTACTACTTTTTTTTGGCACCAATTTTATTTATCCACTGCAAAATTACCTTAGACCTAGGAAGTTGCCTACTAATGATCATGGAGATTATTTCGGCCCGGTGAGTGTTTCAGATTAGAGGATATGTAAAACTTTCATTATGCTGATTTGTTTATGTGGAGTATTATATTGGCAGGATTATTCGTAAAGGAATTTAAAGGGCTGTGTAAATTAAAAATGTCTCTTCTATGATTGTCAAGTGTCTCTTCAATGGTATGAAACTATCGCTCGGTGTCACAAAAGCCGATAACTCATCACTGTCATATTCATCAAGTTATGAATATGACAGTGATGATCATTCAAGTAATGGGCAATTAAGTTAAAATAATCAAAATAAATAATGTTATTAATTTATTGGATCTGTCACAAAAATTCTATGGTCAATGATGAAAAAGTTCATCAAATTCCGTAAATCGTAAAATGTATACTTCTCATACAAGGCTAGATGCTTCTCCCACTGTTAAGATTAACATAATAACGGGTTATTTGTCATTTTATCAAGAATTAATTTCTATATAATTAAGATCATCAAAAAAAGATTTTCTTATCTACTGAACTCTAATATCATCTTATTTTTGAAATCTTCTAAATTCCAATATATCTTATTTCCGAAACCTTCTATAGTCCAATATTATTTTAGTTCCATTGGAGAGATATTTAGAAATTATTGAAGATATATTTTCAATTCACATTCAATTCAATTCACCTGTAGTACGATCATTAACAGTATTATAATACGAAATTTGCATTTATTAGCTCCGATAGCTCACATAATTTCTCAGTAAATATATCCTATCTATATCTTATTCCACAGAAGCGACCCAGCATAATGAAAGCTTATATTATTCTCGAACTTGAAAAGGATTGCTTGATCAATAATAATCTTCAGAATCATATGTAAACTTCCTGGATTCAAAGTCATTTTCTATCATTGTGTAAATCCACAGAATTAAATTGGCTAACCAAAACAACCGCTTTGGAAATCCGGAAAAGTGATATTAATGGAAGGCCAATTAGTTGAAAGCTATCAAAATAAATCATTGCGTCGATAGCCCATATATTGCCATCGTGTGGTGAAAAAGGGGGTGATAGAAATAGAAATAACGATTTGCTTTTCATTTCCAAAACCATTTTATTAAATTTTCTCTTCTTTATATACACTAGTAGCTATTCATAAATAATTTGTCTGACTATAATAATAATTAAATTACATTTATTTAAATTATTATATTTAAATATAATAACAAAGAATGTGCCTAATCCAGATTTCTTGATTAAACCCCATATATTAATATTTAAGTGCAAATGAATTTACGTTTATGTTAAATACGTCTCGAATATTCAATTCAATTAAAGATAATCTGAAATAGTCTTAACGAAAATAACTTCAAATCGAACTAAAGTAAAGGCCATTGAGTAGGCAAATAAATTATTTCATCGTGAGAAGCAATTTCTCGTGATTGACAATAAGTAATTAATAATTCGTACGGGTCTCCCAGTCATTATTAATCTTCACAATTATTAATAAATTCTTTGGATCCAATGTAATTTTGCATCGTATAAATACTGTGTATATCTTAAACTACGGAAGTGAATTGACTTAATAAAAGGATTCTATTAATAGCTAATCTGACAATGCAACGGTCTTATAAAAATCCATTAAAGATTTAAAGAAAAATCTGTTGGGTTTAGAGGAAAAATTGTTTGTTTGGATTAAAGGAAAAGCTGTTAGGAAAACAGATATTTTGGTCTCGTTGGGTTAATTATATAAGGTCATCGGAAAGTTTCGTGAGTCAGCTTTTACTTCTTTGTTATTCAAGGTTAGTATCCTTTTATGTGCACATACACAGACGCACACATACAAATATACAAACACACACAAATATATATATACATATATATATATATATATATACATACATATATATATATATATATATATATATATATATATATATATTTTAAAATTCATCTTAAAACGTTTTTGTTTGTTGTTGGTACACTTGTATAAAATTGGATATATTTTATATATTATATAGTCCCGTTAATCTCTAAAATGTAATCTTTGAAATTTGTTAAATCTTGCCAAAAATGAAAAATGAGTAATATAAATTGCAGAAAAATAAAAAAGTAATATTTTAATTTCTTAATATTAAACACTAAGCATTTTTTAATGAATACAAATATTCCAGATTTAAAAGATTAATGCAACTAATCGTATGGTTAAGTTTATAAATAGATTGAAGTTTTTATCTTCTGGCTCCGTTATATGTGATGCAAATGAACGACTTTTCGCATGCAATCGAACGTGGGCGGTGAATGTCCACCGACTCGAGGTACATCTGCAATAGTACCACTGACTCCCGGAAAGTCTCCCATTTCCCGGAATGTCTCCATCACCTGAATGTCTTCCATTTCCGTCAATCCTATGTTCTATCCCTTACTTCGCTATTGCGTTTTCACTTGTAACATTCGGATTGGTGAGTCTGCCAGAGTCCCTGCGATTTTACCACAATTACTCAGTAAAATTAATGGTTCCTATAGATATATGGGTACGTAGAATTATAACGGCTTTTCCTGCGTACTCAAAAATGAATGCATAAAACTGAAGTATATGTTATAATTTAGGGTTCCGTAGTTAAAAATGGTAAACGGAAGTGTCATAAGATCACTTATATGCCCGCCTTACCGTCTATCATAAACGATTTTCTCGGAAAAAGCTTGACGTAGAAACTTGGATAGTAATAAATTATATTGACATGGATATTTTGTAGTAGCTGGCACTTTAAAATATTTAATGGTAATTTTAGAGAGAGCAAATTGTAAGGAACTAAAAATTTCGTTTTCCAAAATTTTAAGTATTATACCCTCACGGAAATGCAACAAAATGTTCAAAAAGTATGCACTTTTAAATGTTGAAAAATCAATAAATTTTCAAAAACTACGCCTTTCTTATTTTTGAAGCTTCTGAACCAAAAACCGAAAATATATTCGTAGAAGTAACGGGAAAACTACAGCGATTATCCAAGGTCTTATTAAGAAATTCTCCGTATTTTCACTTCTTTCAAAGGTTGAAATAAGAAATAATACCGACATTCCCAAATAATTTAACAGAAACACTTTGTATCCCTGAATGTTGATCTATCATATGTACTGGATAATTCTAATTCTAACACACTATGCCTTTCTTCATATAAACCAATTTTAATGAGCAACCAACACATTTATAAAAGATGTTTTAATCTCTATATGTCTGTAATTTATAAACAATATTATAGAGAAAATTATTAATAACTCGGATAAGTCATTTGCCTTATTTTTATATTTAGAAAAGAAAAGTAATTAAATAAAGAACAAGTAACTATGAGAAACTATTATAAACATAATTTGCTAAAACAAACATTTTATAAAAACCAGATACAGGAACTCACCATAAATAGTCATAGGGGCCATTCAAATTGAAAAATACAAAAAAGTTTTTATCCGCCCATTTAATTAATTTTCCTCGTATTATTAGAAACAACCCAAATGCCACATGGATATTTCACACGACACAATTCTCAATACTTTTGTATAAACTTTAGAAAAGTTTCAAACTTGCAGAGTTTAATAGTAGTAGAGAGACATTAAAGTTGACACGAATTTCTCTCATTGTGGCTATGTGAACAATGGAAAGTTATTTTAGACATAAAATATTCGTATCTATATAATATAACATTGCAGCATACCTGAGTAGCACTACTCAGGTAAATATGTACGGTATGTGACGGTGTTCATAAATATTAGGAGATTTGCGGTAGAAAAGAGACTTTGTTATGACCCTTTTTATCGAATCAGTAGAGGTTGTGAAAAAGCTTTTGCGTGTAAATTTCTTTGTTCTTTATTTTTAGATATTTCACTTTAGGTTACCGTTCGAATCCTCCGAAATTCCTCTAACAATGTTGGATTGTGGATTTACCTGTACGTTTTGGGGAAAGTTATAATGGGATTCGTCCGACTTGAGATAGTCCTTTCTAGCCCAAATAGTATTCGTGGTGTTATAGTCACGATCGGTATTTTTTTGTCAAGATGCTTAATATATTTTACAACAATAGTAGCAAGAGTGAGTTTCTATGTTTTTAAATGTATAAATTCTATATTTCATCTATTCATCTCATATACGGATCATCATACGGGTGTTGTTACTTTGGTGCAGCAGATAGGCTTCTATGAGTTTCTGAGTGCAAAACGATTATAATCAATAATTTTTATTTTGCAATCCCGTTCTAAAGATATATTATTTCAACATTAATATGTATCTTGTAATAGACGCACACTAGCCTGTTGCAAAAGAAAAATTTTGTAGCAGCAATTTGAATTGACTTATTCTCGTCCACATATTAGTGTTTTCAACCAAATGAGTAGGAAAGTATATTATGGTCGAATTTCGACCATTGGGCGACCACTAGTCTTCGTGAACCATCATGTTAATTTTTAATAGGAGTTTAATAAATGGGCAGTATTTTATTTTTATTGATATGAATAATTATCTTTAAAGATGTATACATGCAGATATATATACATAATTAGATAACTTGAATACCTGGAACACTCGTATCAAAATATGTTAAAAATTTGCTCAATATATTTGAAATAAGAAACACTACTTGTAAACTAGTTCTGCTTATAATCGAACGAATAATCATTTCGCTTTGATGGACTAAATTAATGTCATTATATTATCAGATCATATAACTCAATATGTCGTTATGCTGATTAAATTCTGTAGAGTAAGGTGTCGATGCGATCAATTCGCGGAGAAATTAAATAGACCATAAAGGCTTATGGCTGTCAAGATTATTAATGATCGAATTCTTCAAGTGAATTGGAAATCTCATTCAGGATTAAGTGCTCTGTAAGATTAAAAGCATTGACTTGGAAAATGAATGATATTCATTTCCGTTTGAAATCGATCACTGTTCACTGCGGTCAGTCTTTGTCAAGATTCAGATCAAACTAATTTAAATTGAGAATTTAAAGGAATTATTTCCATCACATTTAGTTCCATGAGAGTTTTCAAACAACCGCTATGTTTCTTGCTCAGTTTTCGTTTCGTAGATATTTAAGTATTTAAGTAAAAAAATAACAAAGAAAAAACAATTAGCTCTTATTAGAATGAAATGAATTATTACAATTGTTTATAAATAATTAATTATTTTTGTGTGTATACATATATATATATATATATATATATATATATATATATATATATATATATATATAAGGAAATTTGATAAAGTTTCGCTAGAAATTTATCAAATTGTTTATTCTTTTAAAATCAAAGTGTTTATTTCTTTTACGTTATTCCTTTTTTGAACATATGGTGTCGATATGTGGGCTACAGATGCATTGATTCGTTTTAATAGCTTACTAGCAATTGGCATTTCATCAATATTGTTTATAAGAATGTCCACAGTGGTTGTTTTACTTAGATCAATTCATTTCCGTGGAATAAGGCATAGGATTTATTCGCAGAAAAGTTGCATCGGGTCTAGAATGTCATTAATGACTGTGAATATTATTAATAAACGAGCGACCCCTTTTAGATTAGACCCCGTTTTAATAGCTTACTAGCAATTGGCCTTTCATCAATATCGTTTTTAAGAATGTCTACAGTGGTTGTTTTACTTAGATCAATTAATTTCCGTGGAATAAGGTATAGGATTTATTCGCAGAAAAGTTGCATCGGGTCTAGAGAGGTCATTAATGACTGTGAATATTATTAATAACCGAGCGACGCCTTTTAGATTAGAAGACAATGCAATCTTTCATTATGCTCGTTCAATTCTGTGAAGTGAGATATTTATTTACTGAGAAATTATATGACCTAACGAAGCTAATGATTTTGATTGTTAATGATCATACTACCCGTTTTAATTGGAAATATATCACCAACAATTGTCAAATGTCTCTGCAATGATACGGAATTATCCTTCGGTGCTTCGTTAATTAACAGCAATGTTTTCACTTAAAAAAAACAATATTTGTAGATTGCACCAAATAAATTTCAATATACTTTAATAGTTTCGAAAATATGAATAATAAATAGAAACTAATTGTTGATAGTATGATTACTAACCTGTTGCTATATTGATCGTCATAATGGAAGCGTTTAACTTTTACAAGAATAAAATACGGAACCCTTATAAAATCATTTTATTGTCGGCCCGTCTGTCTGTCTGTGTGCAAGTTGAAATTAATGTTTCTAATTCATGCAATATAAAGGTAAAGCCTTTTAAATAACATATATTTTTTAACTAACTTAATCATCAAAATTGTAAGATTTTGTAACTTGTTTTTTCATATAAGATTTCGAAACTTGTGTTATAAGAGAAGTAAACAAATCAGAAAACTATTCATTTATAATACCATGTGGAAATCAGTTTACTTATATCAATCATGGATCATTTTATCATTCGACTGTCTATTTGTCTGTCCGTCAAGCACCTTTTTCTCGAGAACGGGTAGAGGAACGGGTAGAGGCATGAAGTTCAATGGAAATATTTCATAGGTTTTTAAAATATTTTTTTAATATATCTATAATGGCTTAGAAATTTAACCCAAAAGTTAATCTACCAAACTGTGAGTTTCTTTAGTTAAATCGTTATTGATGAGCAACTTACGTGTTCTCAATAGGTGTCATATTCCTTATGTCCATCTGGAAATTATAAGCTATACGGCAGTGAAAGTTTCTCGTTAGTCGGAAAAACCATTTAAATTGTTGTAATATTTAGAAAAGCAAAGTAAATCTGTATGGAAAATTTTGTAGGAATGTTGATCTCTTGAATATTTCTGAAGAATTACATGAAATTTTATCAAGTATTCGAAACTATCATACCACATTTCGGTAAAACAAATAGTTTATAAATATCCGATGCGGGAACTTGTGTACTTAGGGATATAGGCCATTAAAGTTGAACAAAAGTTAAAAGTTTTTATCCGCGCATTTTATTCATTTTCCTCGTGTTATTTGAAACTGTTCAAACAGGGAATGAATACTTCATACGACATGTCATTTTCCAATTTTCGTCCAAACTCTTAAACTCTACGAGCTCTCGAAGTTGCCTCGAAATTCTATCCGTCGTGGTCGTATGGTCGATGGATAGTTATTTTTGGAATTAGGCTTTCCCATCTTTATATAATTCGTTTATTTTCTAATGTTCATGAATAAATATGTTTATTTTCCAATGTTCATGAAGGAGTTCTTGGAGATTTATAAAACAAAATATTTGTTAACCTTTTTTTCGAATCGGTTGTGAAAACGAGCTTTTGCGTATAAACTTTATTTTTACATATTTCGTTGTAGTTTTCTACTAGCATCCATCTAAATTCCTTTATAGAGCTCAATATATTTTAAGCGTGTTACTTCTGGTGAAAATTAAAATGCAAATTCATTCGATTTGGGATAACCATTTCTAACCAAAGCAAGTATATATATATAAATTTACATATATGTATATATATTTATATATATACATAAGGGATTTTGTGTCGGAAATCATTTCAACCCACAGTGTTTATTATGATATTTTACTAGCAATTAGCTTTCCATCAGCACCAGTTTTACAGAAATTCCCTAGAATAAGGTATCGACAGGATTTATCCACTACAAAATTACTTCTGGTTTAGAGAGTTTACTTATGATCGTGAAAATGATTCATGGTCAATCGATCTGTTTCAGATTAGAGGATAGTTCAATCTTTCATGATGCGGGTTCGTTGCTGTAGTGCAGGATATTTATGGGATTAATTCGCTGAGAAATTACATCACCTGTAGTGGGTACCGACTATTAAGATTATTATTGGTTGGACTACTCGTTTATATTGAAAATACCTCTCCAATAATTGACAAATTTTTATTTAATAATATGGAATTATCCTTCAGTGGAATTATCCACAAACAACGATGAAGAGTACTTAAAATGTTTAAATTTACGGAATAGCTTAAATTAAGCCTTTTTCTTAAGCTTAATAAAGCCTTTTTTTCAACATATCACAGATATTATTCTGATTAATCTGACAAATTAATATTGTCTTTCTTATTTTGGTTACTTGAATCTTTTTACGATAAATGATGTGTGTAATAAATACGACAGAAATGATTTAAACTGGTAACCATTAGACTCATATTTGACACAAAATTTATAATTTGTTAAAAACATTTTTAGACAATTTTTCGGAACCACTTCGGAAATTCCCATTATTTACACTAAAATAACTCAATTGAATTGAGAGAAAAACTATCGAAAGGAATCAACTCATATACATAAAATAAAGAAACATGACAGAATTAGAAAAAGGTACTTTTTATTTAAAAAAAATTTCAAGTAATTTTATATATATTATCATTAAATTATATTTAAGAGTTATTTTTATACCGATAATAATACACGTATTAATAAGCAAATGCAAAAGAACTTACATCTACACTAAATATGTCTTGTATTTACAATTCAATTAAAATGAAACCGAACTCCAATTAAATAAAACTTAGTAATCTCGGTGAGTTAAACTGTGTGATTCAAATTTAAATAAAATTAATTATATACATTTGACAGGTAAGTGCTTTTCATTATAAGAGGCGCTTTCTATCTATTGAAAATAACTCATTAAGGGTCGATGAGTCCTTAATATAAACATAAGACATTAATTAATCTACAAGGTCGTTAATAAAATCCTATCAATACTTTAATTTACGGTGAGTGGTAAGTGAGTTGGCTTAATAAAAAATTCTATTATGGATTAATCTGGTCTTATAATGGTCTTATTTTAGTTCACTAAAGTGTTAGACTTATTCGTTTGATTTACAAGTAAAGATATTTTGCGATTAGACTTCTTTATTGTGAGTGAGGTTTTACTTGTTATTTGAGGTTAATACTCTTGTAAAGATATCTAAACACACTAAAAGATAAATTAAGTTATACATTTATACGATTTAAAATAATATTAATATTTATAAATAATTTAATTAAAACTTTATCACTTTAAAAGCTTAAACATTTATAAGTACCAGGTGAATATTGCAACATTAGATTTGAGGTATTTTTAATTTTGTATAATTTCACTAACTGTTAGGAATTGATAAGCTATATTGACTATCAGTTTCTTGAGCATTGAATGTTTATGTCATTTTTAATAAAGGCACTATTTAATTTCTGCTTTTTTATTCACCGTCTGCGTTATTTACTTTTGTTAAATAAATGAAGACTTTAGTATCTATGGCAAAACTGGTTTAATTGCCACTGTACATGAACATGGCAAGTAACGTTTTAACAAACGACATAGTTGTTTATGTTATATAAATCGCTAAGGTCTATGCTTTCATAACTACTTTTCGCAATAAACTTAAAAAAACGAATTTTCCACATAATTTAATTAAAAGGTACGGTCTTTCCAATAGTCAATCGTCTTTCAATCAGTCGTCAAAACTACTTCGAAACTAATTAGTTGTCAAAACTATTTTGAAACTGAGTTAATCGTCAAAACTACTTTGAAACTGACTTAGTCGTCAAAACTATTTTGAAACTGACTTAATCGTAAAAATTACTTTGAAACTGACTTAGTCGTAAAAACTACTAAGAATGCCTTCCGTTGACTTATAATCTTGGAATCTGTTATCAAGAAGACTTGATTTTTGGGAAAATCAATTTCTATGAAATAAAAAGTAAATGTTATTTCGAACCAACTCCCATATTTAAAAAAACCCATCTGAATTGAATTAGTTGTTATTAGGTCTTCAAAAAAAAAACGAGAAACAGATAAACAGACAGAAATTTATAAATTTAACCTTTTATCTATAATCCATTCAATTGTATTATTACAATATTTTGGTATAGTAAGTTGGCTTAATGAGTTCCTGGAAACAAAATAATACTATTATAATCGGTATTTTTTTACATTTTTACAACCTAAATGCAAGAGTTAATTGTCCTACAGGGCAAATACATCGGGTTTATTGCGATCTTTTCAGAGAATTACAGCATTATACGATGACCCATGATACTTGGAACATTTCTATAAAAGGTCTTTCAATTTTCTGTTATACTAGAAGTCAACTTGATGGTGATGTACTTTATTTTCGGTTTTTGTATTTTTTGACATTTCTTTCTGCGAATTTTTTGTCCAAATCCATGTGTGACAAAATATTTGCCTTTCGTATACAGTTTCACATTGTTATTTTTTCCTTAATGTCATAAAAATTATTGGTAATCAAATATGCATGAAATTCACTTGGTGCTTGCCATCGGCTTTATATTCAAATTATTAACTTAATTATGATTTAATAATTCTATTATTTTGTGAAGGGCATTAACGTCGGGTGTGCGGTAAAATATAAATAGATGTTACTCATTCAATGTCTTTTATCTAATTTAAAATCACGTCGGCGATCAGGTGAATTACATTTTGCATATTTAATTTTATTATTCAAGGTTTAAATCTAAATATATCTCATATGTAATACAAATATATTTTCTTTTATTAATTGAAAAATTTTAATTTTTTCCCTATTTCGTACAAATTTTTTCCCTATTTCATTTCATTTTCCTTATTCTATGGTTTCTTTGCAACAGTCAATAATTTATTTAAGGCCATGGGTAACATCTCATTAAATGAGTAAATCATGTAAATATGTATAAATATTTATGAGTACATACTAGTCTTAAAACATATAGATATGTACAAATATATTTATATATATATATATATATATTTATATATATTTATATTTATATATATATATATAAATATATATATATATATATATATATATATATAACGTCAGGAAATTTAAATGGAAAGAAAGTCCGTGACAAAATTTGTTAAAAATGTGAATTCAGTATCGTTAGATGATCAGATTACAGTATAATTCAACCGTTCATTATGCCCGGTTCGAATCTGCAGAGCAAGATATCGATAGGATTTATTCGGTGAGAAATTACTTCGATTATAGGGACTAATAACTGTGATGGATATTAATGGTTGGACTATATTTTGAATTAAAAATTTCAATCACGGCGCTTGAATTCGACTGCTTAACTTTTTGCGATTGGCAGTTGTCAATAAAATTTCAGATCAAATTTACTTACATTGAGAATTTAAAGGAATTCAGTTACGCGTTATCTTATATTTAGTCAATTTTCCATTTAAGGATCGCACGAGATGCTATCAGTATTATCGGATAATAAAATTGTAGTTACACTTCTGTCATTTTTTCGACTTGAGTCCGCAGCGCGCTTATATTGCAACTAATCAAAACTATTTATGGGACCTAAATATGGCATATTGTGATTATATAAAGCATTTTAACAATTTATAAAAAGAATAAAATTATTAATTTTTAAAAATTCTGATCGTTAACTTTTTCACCAATTAAACCTCTTTACAATCAATAACGTTTAAGATTTTTTGTGACAAAGACTCCATTTAACTGTAAATAATGCGCCTTTCTTTCAGAGTTAATTTTTTTTAAACTTGCCGCTGCGATCGTTTTCAAGTAACCGCTATGTTCCTTGCACTATTTCTATGTGTGTACTGATAATTCCTTTTGTACTTAAATATTTAAAATTACAATGCGAAGAAACATAATTTAATTATAGTTATAATCATAATTGGATGAATTATTATAATTAACTATATAATAAATACGTAACTGTATATACATAATATATATATATATATATATATATATATATATATATATATATATTATAAAAAGGGCTTACACACATAAATATGAGAAAATTTTCTAAAAGTGTGGAAATTATACAGAAGATAAAGTATGTCAACAATTGAAATTACCTTTTTTAATATTTTAAAATACAATTTCAAATCAATTATTAAAATATTGACAATTAAATAATCAGTTAAAAATAAAGAAACGAGTGTGCTTTAGACCATACGACTAAAGTAAAACTTCAAATTCACAAAATATGAACTTTGAAATGAATATACAATTTTATTCACTTTAAAAGTAGAATATTTAATGTATCGAACAAAATAATAATTTATAAAATTGTTCAAGAACGAAATGAAATTACAAAATAATCGAAAAACCGTTCGCGTAACGCTAGCAAACTCGCACATTTATATATATATATATATATATATATATATATATATATATATATATATTTCATACACTGGCTAAGAGAGGAAGAGAGAAAGAAAAAGTGTGCTCGCACCTCTGTCTCCTATGTCATACAGACAATAGGCTTGCACTGCGTCTTAGATATACGAAACATACCAGGCTATGATAGAAAGAGAGAAAGAAAATGTGTGCTCGCACCTCTGTCTCTTGTCCCTACAATAATATACGAAACGTAACTCTCTCTCTCTTTCTGTCTTCACTAGCTTATATCTCCCTCTCAACTTTCGTTCGCCTCGCCCGATCACACTTTTCGTAACGCTCTCGTCACGCATTCACCAGCTGACTCCCCAAGTCAAGCTTGCGTAAAGGAGTTTTACTTCAAAAATTTCGAAAAACACTATATTAATACCCGTCAGACATACTAATCCGAGATGATTATCGAGAAGAAATTTACCATTAAAATTTATTAAAGTGAAAAGTTTTTTATCCACCTATATTATTTACTTCCCTCGTGTTATTTTATATATCCCAAACGCTGTATGAATATTTTATACGACATATCATTTTCAATATCTTTGTTCAAACTTTCCAAATCTTTCAAACTATGTAACCTATTGAAATTGCCGTGAAATGCTATCTCTGTGGTCATGCGGACACAGAGATATTTTATTCCTCCATTAAAAATACTAAATTAAATAAAATAGAAACAACTTAGCTTGTGATTCAGATATTTTAGTTTATAACCTAATTTTGTATAATACTCTGTTACGAAAAATAGGAAAACAATAAAACATAAATCAATTAGAAGCACGTTGCAGTTAAAATGTTCTTCAAATTTTCAATCGATTACGAATACCATGTAATTAATCATCGCACGTTTCAATAAAATATCCCGCACCGACACGGCGCGTAGAAAGAGAATGAAAACTGAAAAACCATTTTATCATTTGAAAATCGCCCTCAAGAGTAGCAATTGTAGAAATGTCGAAGGTACTCATTTATCAATATAATTAATGGACCTGGAATAGTGAGCTAATACCGACTCTCATTGTTCGTCATATCTTGGAAATTAAATGGTCGACAAATTATTATAAAATTAGTTTTTAAGGATTATTCAAAATTGTCAAGAGAGGGATTGTATTAACTTGTGTTAACTGAATTGGAGCTAGCAGTCACAGCGAGTTAATAATCTAGCAGTAAAACCACTTGCATCTTCGTACGGTTCAGTTGGATTGATCATTAGAGTAATTTACTCAAATTACAATTAAAGGAAACTACGTGATGTAGTATTATTTCTACTTTCTTTAATTTCTTTACCACGACCTAGGTTTCGTTGGATTAAAACATCTTCAGGTGGGATATTAGCAATGATATCTATATAAGATAAAAGGCAAATATATCTATAATAGATAATATTTGCTAATATCCCACCTGAAGATGTTGTAATACAACGAAACCTAGGTCGTGGTAAAGAAATTACAGAAAGTAGAAATAATACTACATCACGTAGTTTCATTTAATTGTGAATAAAGAATTTCTACAAAATTAACGCCAAATATATTCAATATTACTCAAATGAATTATCATTTTATTAAAAATCTTTGTAAAACGAGAAATAATAAATTAATTCAATCAAAATTACAGACATTTTTATTAGCACAAAGCCAGGCATTTTATAAGAATTTGTTTATTAACACGCTTTATTTTAATTTTACTCATGTTTGTATGTGTGCATGAATGAAATGGAAACTTGGAATTGAATTATTCATGACGTCATTATTTAAAATTTTGCACACGTCAAGAACAGATGAGATTACAATAATTTAATAACTAAAAATTTAGGAAATAAAATATGTGTTTAAATAACTAAAAGATACGCTTTTGCACCAATTTAACCGATAAAATTATGATTGAGTGAACGCAGGAAAAGATCAAGTACGAAGGGTGAAAGTTTATCCAATAATATAGGGCACGGAATTTTTTCTTTTAACAGCTAGAACAAAAATTTCATAAGCGCAATATCTCTTCGGAGTCACAAGAAATTGAAACCTAGCATACCGAAGAGGAAATAGCTAGAAAATAGGAAGTAATCATATATCGATACAGGAGGAATGTCTTTTGCACATGTTCAATCATCAAGGTGTTCTTGACTTTTCATGCTCTCCAAATAATGGCGCCAGATTTTAATCGGCTCTCCACTAATGAAGTGAGCAGGAGGCGAATTGATGACATGGATTGAAAATTATGTAGATTATACTCCATGGACAAATTTAATAATAAAAACAAATTTAATAATAAAAAAATCAATAGAGTACAATGCTAAATAAATAGCGTGGCACAGGATGGATATAGCGTCACGCTAATACGCACACGCAACATATATTTTCACAGTTGTGAATATAGTTTTTGTAACTAGTTTGGTGCTTTAAATCGTGTTTAAATTAAGTTAAAACAATTATTTTTAAGGTCATTATTAAAAAGTGTAGTCGTTTTTTTATGAACCCTGTTTGACTTACCTAACGGGATAGTCTATGGAATGTACTTAAAAAGAAACACCTGAAAATATGACGTCAGTATTGAGTATAATACATATTTTTGCTACCTTATAAATAAAATACGGTTACGATACGCATTCCTTTCATTTTTTTTATTTCTTATATGACTTTTCATTGTATCGATCATAGTTATATCAATATCATAATAAGCCATTCTCAACCATTTTTCCATATTCCAAGAAAATTTTGCACCAAGAAACCGACTTTCGACCAACGTAACCAGCTCACTACCACTTAAGTATCACCACCCTCTTTGTAATGTTAGCTACTTTGCTTTTTCTACGAAGCCATTTATTTGTTTTGCGATCCTATAACTGTCTTTCCTACCAACTTTCTTTTCATCGCCCAACAAGCTTTTGCAGGACGGCTTTTGTTGTCATCCAAGTTTCTGCTCCGTAAATGAGGATCAGTAGTACACACTGATTAAATATGCGTGCTTTTAAGTGGTTCTTTATATTTATTTTAAAGGAGCACTCGAGTTTGGAGACGGTTACCCATGCCAGTTGTACGCATCTGTCTACGTCATTGATCTGGTTCTTTTTACCCATTCATAGTTCTTGGCCGAAGTCACAGTAATGTTGAGAAAAACTTATCCTATATTGAACATATGAACAATAATCGAATAAGCTGTCCGATATTTTGAAAGTGTCTTTGTTATTATTCAATGAGATGGGCATGTTCAAAACTTTTGACAGTTAGGGATTTAAAATGTTAAAATAAAATGTCTATCAGTGGTTTAAATTTAAATAACATGATAAAATCTGTCCAAGGTTTCCAAGATGTCCAAGGATTAATTCGCGTTGGCCTCACGTGTTACTAAGTTATTTTAAAATATTTAAAGTATGATTGGTCACGGCTCCAAGAAATGTTGTATCAAGTAGTGTTCTTAATAGGTTTTTAACCACTTAAGTATGTTTTTATTACAGCTAATAATATGTTTCGAACTAACTTTAATGTAACAGGAAGTATTTTATGTAAAAACCCTTCCTTTTGTTTTAGATATTAACAATGAATCCTGAATTTCATTATATTATTGAACATTTTCTCTCGAAATTGAATTCAAAACTATTCCTTCATATTCTCGTACACCGTGTTTGGTGTTTATTTCATTTTGTGATTGTCTTAAAAATGATTTAAACAAATACAGCATTGTCATTTGGCTAAAGTAATGTATTTTTTGTTCTATTTCGAATACTTTTTTACTTTATGAGCTATTCGGGGTGGAATTCAGACATTGGTACGTGGATACTACATATAAAACAATGTGTTTTTTCTTACAATCACATAACAAATATAGCAGTGCGTACACTTCTACCTGAATTATATGTTTATCACTTTGTGTTTCCATAGAACATACAAGAATTTGTGTAATATTCTTACCAAGATACATTTAATTATCATTATCAAATCAATTAAAAAGTGTTTACCATCCAATTTTTAACACTTAGCAATAATGAATTTTGGCATTCGAATATGATACAATATGATCATTAATTACACACACACACACACACACATATATATATATATATATATATATATATATATAAATATATATATATAATATATATATATATATATACATATATATATATATATATATATATATATATATATATGGAACATGGTATTGCACAATATATTATAGCCAAACTCGCATACAGTTGAAACGGATAAAATTATTTTCCATTTCATTTTCATCATCAATTAGAGGGCCTGCTGGAGCGATATCTTTTTAAGCCAATGATTGATAATGGACAGTTCAAATTGACGAAGAGTTTGATACAAGTAACGTATTATAAACATACATATCTATTTTTAGGTATTTGTTGCGAAAAAAGAACCTAATATATTTTTTAAGCGCTTTAACATCACATTTTTAGTCTATTTTCCAACTTTTTGATGTATAACTGTGTTTTTTTCCAAAATCAATCAGGGTTTATTGTCATAGTACGATAAAACGCAAATATGTGGTAATCTCAGTGCATATATATAGAAAATTGATAGTAATACAGCAATAAGGCAAATTTCAGGTATATAGATAAATTATTTACTTTTGCATGCTATATGTATAAAATCTACAAACTTGAAATTTGAATTGTTTATTATGTTCACGATATTAGACCCGCTACGTTTTTTTTTTAATTTTTTAGAGGTTGTCCTAAGATATGCTATTTATTTACTGTTATGTGTTGTATCGGAAAATAAATTTAGCCACATGTTTTAAATTTAACATTAACATAATTTTTGACAAATAATTCGACATTTGCTATCACGTTCCGTAAACAGAACACAAAAATATTTTTTTGTATTAGAAATTTCCGATACAGCATATAACAGCACATATCGGATACAACCTTTAAAGAAAAGAAAATGGCTGGGTCTAGTACTATTCTCTTGGCTTCTATGTGTTAGCTAAGAATTCATTTTTCCCAAATTCAACCTCTAAATTTACGGAAAAAGGCGAAAGTGGGCGTGAGAATTCCAAAACAATTAAAGTTACCTACATGAAAATTGTGTTTAGACTTTCGCACATATATAAAGAAACACTTATTTCTATGGTTATTTGGAAAATGTAGTATTACAACTATAATATTACATAAAATAGCGAATAAAATAAAACGGGTCATAGTCTCTTTTTACCGTGTTAGTACCATTAGTAATAAAATAAATTTTAACTACCTAATTTTTAATTTTTGAATAAATATCATTTTAATTATATTCACACGAATTTGTATGATTTAGTCTTCCATAAAATTAACAAACTAAGTCATAAAAACTAATGTTTTTATGTCCACTTTCTTTTATAAATGCGAAACATTTCGTAGAGAAGCCAAAGCGACTTTCAAAGCGAGCAAGGAAAGTCATTATTTTTATCACTTTGCTATAATACCAGATATGAATAATTCTTTTGTTAGCTTTTCTCTCATTTACGCATGTACAAATCGAACGATTGCGACTGAAACAGATGGTTATCTTTTCCGCTCCCCACTAGCTTCGCATCTCCTCTGAGCTGACAATGCATGTAAATTACCGTAGTAAAGAAAAAAAACGCGGGGTGCGCTGACTAGACGGTCGTGCCTTTACGGTGGGAAATCAAAGCTGTCTCTTTGTAATTTTCTAAACAAATATAATATTTATTTGAAAGAAAATTGCTTATTCAACCCAGAATATTTATCGATTCCATAAATAATCTACTCCGATCCTATTTTCTACACCTGTAAATTTATTTTATGTTTAGCCGCTGACACAAAAATGTATTAATTTTGGCAAATTTCCTTATCAGTAACTCATGTTTGAGACTTTTTACTTGAAAAACTTTTAATTAATTGATAAACTACTCGTAA
Organism: Druceiella hillmani; assembly: GCA_039881145.1. NCBI lineage: Eukaryota > Metazoa > Arthropoda > Insecta > Lepidoptera > Hepialidae > Druceiella > Druceiella hillmani. Next base: position 8,721,423 of record JAYKKI010000045.1, read on the forward strand.
CAAAATCAAAAAGTAAAAAGTGTGGAAGGAGAAAATATTGTTAAACCATCTATACTAACATATACAGCATAGTTGTGTTCAATAGCTTCTACTTTGAAGCCAATTAAGGGCTATATCATCAGCCTTAGATTTGCAAATGGGCAAAGTTTTTGTGAGCTTTGTTTACGCTAATCTCTGGTTTGTTTTAGAATGTAAGATTCAAATACTCATTTTTATTTTCCATCTAAACTGTAAATCGGTACCTTTTTAGATCTGCAAACTTTTCTAAACTGTAACTTAAACCTTTTTAGACCTGCGAACTTTTGGTCACTATGTCTTTCTTATCTGGTGTCTTTCTCTAAACTAATCACTACAAGAGACTTTTTATTATCTTTGAATTATGTCAATAACATGTCTTTTATTTTCCATTAAATGCTATATCCATTATTCTAGTTTTTGGTAATTTCACATTTCTGTACCTGTAAAATATATATTAGGCAATAAATATATTTACATAATGAAAATAACATTTATTTATTTCAAACTCCAATGTACACTGGCGGATTTATTGCTTCGTGAACATATCTTTTAGTCAACTACGTTACTTAACTACGGAAATTTATTAATATAAAAGCCTGTAAAAATATTAGTAAACGTACACTGTTGCAACCTTTACAGTTCAAAATAATTATAAAAACCAAAGATACAATGAAAATAAACAATAAAAGAGAGGACGAAATAAGAAAATAAACAATAAAACTTTTAAGTACAAATCTTGACATTCCCTGATTAAGTAAAGGGAAGAAAATTATATTAAGGAAGTGTAAGGGATTATTAAAGAAAAAACTATTCCAGACGACCTTTGAAAACATTTATACAGGACGATTTCTCAATATCCAGATCTAGTTGATTCCAAAAGTTTGATGTTTTACACAGAAGAGAACTTTTTGTAAAAGGTGGTTGTATATTGGAAATATAGAAGGTTGAGTTAGTTTTCTGAGTATGGTCCTATACCATGACTACTCATGGTATACAAGTAATCTGTTTCTAAGTTATGTTAGGTAAGTTGGGTTATACAAAATATTACAACGGAGTGGAAGAATATGCATATTGCGCCGATCACATATCTCTGCACGCTTAAGTTTTATTCTGTATTGAGAAATATCTTACTATTCTGCTAAATGATTTACAAATATGTACCATGTTATATCTTTCTAAGTGTGTATAGAAACTCATTGAGTACTAAACACTTTTTACTTTGTGTATGAGTTTATCCGCAACTTATTAAATTACCTAAAATAGTGAGCTCTTTGTAAATCCCAACCGTCATAATAACACATACGTTACTTAATCACTTAATATGTGCTTGCTGAAAACACCGGAAACACTAATGCTATTATTACAAACATGTATCACCACAGAAGGTTTTTATACAAAAATACACCGCTTTGATTCTTATCTTGAGTCATCTTATTTCTTTTCAATACGACTCCAAGTATCTTGCTTAATAGCATCGTCAAATGGAACGAATATTCTAAGATGTCGATTAACTTCAAGAAATGCCCTACTGGAGCAAATGAGTTATGGGTGAACTTCATGATTTAAAAAATAATGTGTTAATTTTGCTTTAATGTCAAATAGAAAATAAACTTAAACATATTTTATTTCATGACATGTGCTTGTTATAAAGCATTGTTTAAACATGGAACTTTATAACACGATATTTTAAAGAAGTGAATCGCATATAAAACATTGAGAATTGTATGTAAAGCAAATCGATGAAAATTTTTTCAGACTATTTTAATGAAATAGGTTTTTATGCAGATTACTGTAAACTTTTTAAAACTGAAAATCTATATTAAAATTGAACGAATATTGTTATATTTCTAGTCAATCTAAAATACCGCCAATGGCTTTAATAGATTAAATGTAATGTAAATTTGGTTTAAGAAAAACTCTCAGGTCTAGTATTTGTCAGCGAGTTCTGAATTGATGATAACTGACAAGAACTTTTTAAGAAATTTAAAGTATGGTCAATGCTACAAAGAATAAATCCTCAATCAGCAGTTAGGAATGTCTCTACATGATAGAAGTGTCTCCACTGACACCAATCTACTTAAAACACTTGTCTTTTCAATGTTTTTCACTGCTTCAATTCCTGAACGATATCCATATGCAAGAGAATGAAAATCGGGCTTTGAAGATGTGGTATTTGAAAAAAATTCTTATTTTATAGACAGAAAAAAAAATAACAAACCTACCTTTGGTCATTTTGGAATCAACACATTGTTATATCCTGATTGCGCCATGGTTGTTATTTGGTACCACAATATTTGATCAGACAAGCCGAAGGTATCCAGATAACTTTAAAATACTATAATTAATGGGCAAAATAGAGGGAAAAGAATATGCCGATGTCTCCGTAAACTGAAAGCCTAACCGAGTCACTTTGGTCATAGGTTTCCCTGCTATTGTTGCCTCAAGGCAAGTTGACAGAACGAATATAACCTTCGTTAATTAAGAGGACAACAAAGAAAATCGGGGCCGATTTGATAAAAGATTTAATTTACACATATATAGTTCACTTTTGTATTTCAAATCATTGGATATTTGTTTCATTATATCATATATAATCTGGCACATTACTTTTGTAAAAATCTGTACGTTTCACCTAAATAAATTCGTAGCTTTACATCTATAGAATACTTCTGTGGTACAAGAAATTGGCGAGAAATCCCCGAGGTGTGTAGATTGGAAGATATTTATTTGGAAGTTGAAAAATGTTTTTTTTTTTTAAATTGGGGAAAATTATTTCCGACACGACATATGTGCTATAAATTGTAATATTTCTAAAAAAGCGTCAGTGAATTTGTGAATACTAGCATACTTGTACGCAAATAAGCGCTAGTGAAATTTTGAAGGAAAACGGTTTACAATTTTAATTTTTTCTAATGAGATTGCATTAACTGTATCGTTTATTTTTATGAGTATAAGTATATAAAAAAAAAATCAAAAGTGGCGACACCTAAAATCATATAAATGAAAAGAACGTTTATACCTTATAATATCGATGTCTATATTATGACTACTCATTGACAATGAGACTGAATCAGCTTACAATTTAAATACGGCTAGTTATGTTTACAAGTGCGCATCAGTAAAACTTTCCAAACCTTGAGAAAACTAATCATTTTATATTTCACTTTGTTATCAGTATAAATGTTGACGTCTTTTTTATTTGATCTAGAAATAATTAAACATCTAAATCATTATGTCCTTCTAATGAATGTGTGACGTTTTTCATCTTATATATTCTAAAGTACTTCAAATTATTCATGGCAAGATATAAACCGATACATATTAAAAATTTTTTGGAAATAAACTAAACACAATTCGTGAAATTATTTGGAATCGCAATTTAGCTTATTATATAATCTGCACATTTCTTCAAACTGTAAGCTTTATGTGTCCGCGCATTAAAAGAATTACTAAAAAAATAATTGTGTAAATGAAGGATAAGTGACGGAATGCATTAAGATAATTTTTGATATTTTTTTTGGTTATCCGTTTGTCTGTTTATGTGTTACATACCATGTGTAGTTTAAATCGCGCAATTAAGTTTTTCATCTGGACATTCATTGGTAAAGTAAGGAAGTATACTTATAAAAACAGTATGTTCTTTAGTGGTTTGTCTGTCGGACACAGATAATATTTGTAAATAAATTACTTAAGATATCTTATTCTAATTAAAATTTACAGAAAAAATAAAAGCTAACAATTTCATATACACGTCTGTAATATAAGTTTTTTGGAGGATTTTTTTTATTTTTAAAATCCTTTGTTTATATTCTAATATAGGATGGTTTATAACTTTTAAACTAAGCCATATTTATTTAAACAATTTTTGAATAAGCTATATATAAAATCATGTGCACCATTTTAGGGTTATTCTATTTCCACAGCTTCCCGCTATCTGAAGTGACAATATAGGTTTGGTGCAAAAAAATGGATAACCTAGATTTTGATAAGGTTTTTTTTTCTGTAAATTATTTCTTAAAGAAGTTATAATCAGCTGGCGCAATGTCGGGTGATCAGGCACCAGGCGAATCAAAACACCAGTACCTAGTTTAATTACAATAACTTTTAGCCAATATATATTTTTAATACGTGCATTGGCGTTACTATAGAGCAAAATATATTCGGTCTTGTTGCCTTCTTTGTAATGTAGCCGGTTTAATTATCAGCTGTAAATCTTTACATTTAATGAATTCTTTGGAAAACTATACAAGCAACTTAGCATTAACTTTCTGGTATTTAGTTAACACCTGGATACTGAAAATCGTCTCTCTATTGTATTAAGGCATTGGCGTTTACATGGATGATTAATTTATGTCAGACAGTTCTTATTGCCGATTATCAGTTACTTCAGTCCTTGGTCGTTACATTTTAATATTAACAAATATTAACTCTTAACGTAGAAGAGTTCCCAAATATAAAGTGTAAAGGAGTATTATAATATTACTAAATCTAAATTACATATGTATATATATATATATATATATATATATATAATATTTATTTTCCATGCCAAGCCCTCAGTCACGAATGTAACCGAGGTAAATTTGTATGTCATTTTTAAAAATACATACAAGAGTTAAAAATTTGTATTACTCGACTAATGAAAATGATTATTATACACTAACCTCTTATTATTTTTGTACATTAAATTGTAAAATTAAGTAATTTTACAATTTTAATACGTACTGCAGGACCGTAATTATTTTCCGTTTGAAGCTCTACTGTCTACCCGGTAGTGGGAAAAATATTCCTAACTAATATCGGTAAATGCTTAAGGTTTTCTAATAAAACTGACACACGAACTCCACACGAATTTTTTAAAAATGTTGAATATTCAGTTACTAAATTATCACTCATTAATAGTTGCACCAATAAAACATTGAAAATTAGTAAAAGTTTTGCAATTTGGGAAAACGGAATTAGATAATTTTGTTTCCGGTTTTGTAGCTTGGGGAAATATTTTCGATTCAGAGATTAACAAAAAAAGGAAATGAAGTAGTGGTTTGAAAGGAAAAAGTCACTATATACAAACGTGGTATTTACTAATTAAAGGAAATGTCCAGTTGCAAGACAAAAATCTTAAATGAAAGTCAAATACTCACTTATATATTCTAATAATGATCCCCTCATATTTAATTCCTGTCAGTGAGAATGGCAGTTTTAATGACAGTGACTTACTAATTCACGTTAAATTAACTTGTCTAGGAAAAAAATAAATTTCCCAAAATTAATAAGTATATATATATATATATATATACATATATATAAACACTATTAAATCTATTAAGTAGGCTTCATACAGTTTTACAATCTTTAATATTTTCAGTCATCATGTTACACTAACAACGTTTTCAAATAAGAAACTTTTTTCATGCCGCCCTATGTAGAGACACAAAAACAGTTTGCGCAGAAAAAATATGTTTTCTTCGCCACACTTTTACCATAAGAGAAATTTGTGAAAACTCCCCAAGGAAGTGAAGACAAAGAGATGTATTCAAAGTTTGGAGAAGTTCTTGCGGGAATGGGGAAGAGGATTTTTGATGTGAAATATATTTATTGCTCGCAAATACTTGGAGCAAAATAAGAAAATCGTATCAGGCAAGCGTTAAAATGCTTTATATCATCGTTAACCCGCTGCAAATTGTATTTTATATAGATAGCCAAAAATTAATGTAAATAGTATCATTTGTCCAGCAGGTATTATATATTAGCAATATTACTTGGAAAAGTGTTACCATATTTTACGTGATAGACAAAAAAATCGTTTTTCCTTATATAATATGTGCGAACATTTTTTCAGCAATTGTTTTTTGAAAGCTTCGTAAGTAAGTTGATACTTAACGCATGCATTAAGAACTAACGTAATTGACAGATAACCACGGAAGGATGACATTCACATATCTTTTAAAGAAAATTGGTTTCATATTGACAATATATTGACATATAAGAAATTGTAAAACGTAAGTAAAATATATTGGCACGTACGAAAGTCTTCATCAATATATTTGACAAATTCGAGCGGAAATTGATGATAAAAAATTCTATTAGCAAATTGCGGACAATTTGAGATCGATGGAGAATACGACTCACTATTGGTGTTAACGGGCCATTAATAATGCTTTGTCTGAATTCGACGTTTTTACCCGACGACGACGGAATCCAAAGGAGTTTAATGATAAGATTAACTACTAGCAACGTGTGAACGCATTGATCGCTGTATACGTGTTTATCCACTCGTTAAGTTTCAGAGGCTGGCCGCTTATGATAATTGAAATATTACCGTATTCGTTGTAACATCTCAAACAAAATTGACTAACAGAACTTAGAAAAAAAAATAATAACTTGTTTGAACATCTGTCAAAAATTTATTAGAAAAAATATTGTTTTCAGCATCTTCCAAATCAATATTTTTTTATAATTATTTGTGATTTGATTTATTTTATTATTCGTAAAATGGTTTATATTCATTTGGGGTTATTAATTTGTATGCTCTTTGACTCCATTCCTTTAACGAGGTTACTTGAAACCGAAAAATTAATTAAAATTTTCGTAAAAGTCAACCAAATACTAGTAACGCATTTAACCTTCATTCTCTTGTATACGTAATGTTACAAGAGAGAGAAAGATACAATTTTTTTGTATTGGCTTATTTCTATTTTTTTGTGCTAATACCAAATATTATCTCATAATATTGATATATCAAATAAATTTTGTACTCACCTGATTAAATCCCAATAATAATTCTAATTACAGAACTCTCACTACTAAAGAGAATGAATAGCAAAACATTCAGTCTAAAATTTTTTTATTAAAATATAATGCATATATATGAGGGACATGACACCTATGTAATTTTGGTAATGATGATTTTATAGAGTAAATATGTAAAATAATAATGAGGTCATTAGTAATAAATACAAAAAAGCATAAAACATCTGGTGAATCCAAAACAAAAATCTACAAAATTTATATTCCAAACCTGAATTTCGTTACATCTTTTCTTACTAATTTGAGAAGATTAAATAAAAAGGTTAATGCAGATATTCTTCTTTTTATTTTACATTTTCGCTTTTTTTGCTTATGTCTTATACATAGAGCTTTCATCTCTGGAAATCTACAGTGAGAGAACTTTTGGAGTCCTCTTTAGAAAAGATTCCGACGGCACATTCCGAAGTTTCAAAAGACTTCATCGAAAATTTCAAAATATTGCACAAGACATTTAAAAGAATTTATAATAATTCTTTGAAGAAAAGTTGTATAATAACTTACGAAGGCGTATGTAGATAGGGGTCAGATAGACATTGAAAAAAAGAATAAACATCGATACAACAAGTCATTTGAATTATAGACTTTAATATTGTGTTTAAATTACAATACCGTGCATAAACTTTGTACAACTTAGATGAGTTTTGGAAAATAACGTCCGACAGGAAATATATTGAAAGCGTTCGGAAAATAAGAAGAAGCATAAATGAGGAAGTAAATAAATAAAAATAGGTAAATAATTTTATACTTGCTTTTGAAATCCTGTCAACTTAAAATAAACTTCTTTATTGTAGCGTTTACACTAGTAATAAAGCTTTATTTTTATATACATAGAAATTTTATATATTGAATAATAACCTAAAAGTTGAGAAGAGATGCATTACTATAAATGATTTAGTTGCATGTGAAAATAATATAATATAACATAAATACATTACTCATAATATACATTTATGAGTAATTACATAATTTAACGTCGCATAATGGGCAACCTTGTTAAGTGTTCTTTGGTCTCAGTGTCAAAACCTTTTACGCGAAAAATCATCACGATCATTTATGATTTCCTGGCAATGTTCATTCAAACACAAATTAAAACATACAACGACTTGGTTTAAAGTTTTAATTAAAACTGTCGTAAATTAAAAAGATTTAACGGAGAGAAAATAACTTATGTTGAAGGACATGACATCTGCCTTGTACACCCGTAAAACTTAAGATTTGAATTGAAAATGTGACTGTCATAATTCGTATCGATAAAAATAATTTTTCACACTTCTTTTTACTCTAACAAAATTGATAATATTTGCGTGTAACTGTTGAACTAAGCCAAACTGGGTTCGGAGGAGTATATAAATGTTGACAACTACTTGCTGTGATTTTGTCGATTGTTTCAGCAATATTGCGTCGACATGTATGCCAAAATCGAAACGGAGCGTTTAACTTTCATTCGGTTGAACCAAGCCAAACTGCGTTCGGAGGAGTATATCCATGCGATGCGATTAGCACTGAATGAAATGCAACTAATATTGGTCGATTGACTATTCTGCCGGTCACGTACATAGGTAGTCCACGTCATATGCATGAATATATGCAAGATGCAATTGCATATGTTCGTCACTACGGTCGGCCTTCATTACTTTTATGTGTAATCCAAAATGGATTGAAATTATTCAAATGCTTCCCGGACAAACATCAAGTGATCAACACGATATCACCGCGCGTGTATTCAGGCAAAAAATACGGTCCCTCATGAATTACATTGTTAAAAAACGCGTCTTTGGGAATACTCGATGCTGGATGTATTCAATAGAATGGAAAAAACGAGGGCTGTCGCACGCACACATTCTTATATGGTCAGTCGAAAAAATTCAACCAAACCAAATAGATAATAATATATCTGCCGAGATTCCCGATCACAAAGCCGATCCACAACTACATCATGTTATAATTACAAATATGATTCATGGACCGTATGGCTCTATCAAACCCCAATCACCATGCATGGTCGACGGAAAGTGTTCCAAACGATATTCACGGAAATTTACGGCGGAGACCGTCACTGGCAACCATGGTTATCCACTGTATCGGCGTCGATCACCCGATGATAACGGTCGAACTATCACAACGAAAATGAAAAGAAAGTATTTCGTGGTCGACATTTATTCGATTATTCCGTATTCTCCACTAATTTCCAAAACGTTCAAGATACATTGCAACGTTGAGTATTGCAATTCAGTAAAGTCCATCAAATATATCTGCAAATATGTCACGAAAGGCAGTGATATGGCGGTTTTTGGTATCCAAACTTCCAGTACCAACAATGAAATTACGCGCTATCAAGTTGGTCGATATGTGAACTGCAATGAAGCGATTTGGCGTATATTCTCATTCCCTCTTCGCGAATGTCATCCTACTGTTGTGCATCTGGAGAATGGTCAACGAGTATATTTCACCGCTTCGAATGTTGTTCAACGTGCTGAAACACCTCTAGCGACAACATTGACTAGTTTCTTTGCGATCTGCCAAAGCGATCCGCTTATACGAACGTTGCTTTATTCGGTAATGCCAGGTTATTATACTTGGAACGCTTCATGCAAGAATTTTCAACGACGGAAGCGAGGTGATGCGGTTCCTGGTTATCCGGATGTGCGTTCTACTGATGCTATTGGTCGTATTTATACAGTCCATCCAAAGAATGATGAATGATTCTATTTGCGGTTGTTGCTGATAAATGTGTGTGGGCCATTTGAGTCACTACGAACTATTAATGGTACAATATGCCTAACATTTTGTGCTGTATGTCAAGTACTCAATTTGCTAGAAAACGATACCCATTGGGCACGACAATTGTTGAAGCAATTATATCTGCATCTCCAAGTCAGATACGGACATTATTTCCTATCATCATTTCTATATGCTTCCCATCGAACCCATCTAACCTATGGCACAAATACAAGGAAAATATGTCAGAAGACATTTTATATCAAATTCGTGTCAGTTCAAGAAATCCCGATCTTGATATGAATGAGGAGATATATAATCGGGATTTGCTCTTTATCGAAGCGATGTGTTACGTCATGTGCTTTAATTTATTAGTCAGGTTAGGAATGCCAGCGCCAAATCGTGGAATGAATGACGCATTTAATCGAGAATTGGAACGGGAACGTGAATGTGATCGCCATGAATTAGACTTAGTTGTTCAAACAAATGTACCCGTGTTCAATCCACAACAGGAGGAAGTCTATGATACATTAATAAAAGCAATTGATGATGGAAATGGTGGAACTGGAACTGGTGGAACTGGTAAGAAAGTAATTCTAAGATCAACTGCTGCCGATGAAATAAACGCTTGCGTCAAATCATCAAATCTATGGCGCCATGTGAAGAAACTTCAGCTGACAACAAACATGAGAGTTGCATTGCTGAATGACACATCTATTGAAGACTTTTCTGAGCAATTTCTGTATATTGTTAATAGTTCCTGTCGATGAATCGAGTTGATTAATTTCATTTACTCCAAATTTCTGTAATTTTGTCTGAAAGACGAACTCATCAACAAAGTATTCCCAAACATCATTGCTAACCACAAAAATGGCGAATGGTTGAGTGGGCGAGCAATTTTGGCAGCTTAGAATAAAGATGTGGATGACTTAAACTTCGGAATTCAGAATAGAATCAATGGTACACTTCATTCATTCAAATATATTGACTGTGTAACAAACGAAGATGAAACCACCAACTATCCTATTGAATTTTTAAACTCCTTGGATGTGCCTGACTTATCACCGCACAATTTATGACTGAAGGTTGACTTCTTAGTAATCATGCTTCGAAACCAAAACCAACCAAAACTATACAACGGAACGCATTTGGTTTTAATTAAATTGATGTTCAATGTGATTTACGCGACGATACTCAAAGGAACATTCAAATGTGAGGAAGTACTCATTCCGATGATCCCTACCGATATGCCGATTGAGTTTAAATGACTTCAATTTCCGATTCGTCTTACATTCGCTAAGACGATTAACAAATCACAAGGCCAATTCTTGAATGTTTGTGGTCTAAATCTAGAAAATGCATGTTTTTCTCATGATCAATTGTACGTGGCATGTCCACGAGTCGGAAAACCATCTACTTTATTTGTTCTTGAGCATGATAACAAAACGAAAAATATCGTATATCACAGGTTGCTTCACTGAAGAGTGCAACCCACCAATTCCCATATATTTTATTATACTAATATAATAAAAAATTGAATTTAATAATGTTCTATTAATTTTCAAATCATAAATCTGCTCATTCATTGACTGTTAGGCGGAACGAACGTTCACCTGGTTCGTAAGTATATATATATATATATATCTATATATATATATATATATAAACATTATTGCATCCAGGTGCTATACTATTGTATTGATTTCTTTAAATAAAATGAAATAACGTTGCAGTTAAAATTATCTGTACCTTAAACTTTGTTTGCTTAGGAAATCAACGTTGTTTTTAAATTCATTAAGCTTATTTTGAAAATAAGGCATTGCAATATTTTTAACAGACCTGGACTCTCTTTTAATTTTTTATTAGATCTTCAGTTGATTTAGGGATTTACAAAAACTTTTATTTAATTACTGCACTAAGTATTACAATTGTGGTGACTAATAGCTAAACTTAACGATACACGTTTGCGAAGGTTTCTCTTAAGAAAACTGTTTTTATATTGAAGTCCTCATCGATTTTAAAGCCAAACGCTTTCCCATCTAATTATATGTTTCAAGTTTACTAGTGAATACGCGGGTTGCAACGGCTCTTCCCTCGCAATCGCGTATCAGACAGTTACCGATTATCTTATTAACTGTAGAGTTAGTTGTGTCGCAAAGTTGCTTAAGCGATTTGTAGTAACTCTAACATCGTAGTTGCGTATCTGGTATCAACTGACATTGCTATTAGACCTAGCCAAAATCAATGGAATCATCGCGGGTCCCTCCTCAGTGTTAAATTTAACTCACGTGTGTGGCGCTAGCCGGGCTTAATGTTTGTTTTAATCATTTTGTTAATATTTACTGACTCGACACTCGACAAATAAGCTGCAAAACAACCCCCTTTATCTAATAGGATTTTTGTATAAGGTTTTAAATTTACATAATACCGTTTTTCCGTAATAGCATTGTGTAGGACATAAATTAAAATAACGTCGTAATGAATGTAAATGACGATATGATTTACAAAAAAAAATATATATATATAATATATTTTTGCCTCCAACGAACACTAATTTTCCGTAAAATTATGTATTGTTGATTTTAGATGATGTATATTACTATTATTATCCTATAATAGTTAGTCAAAGATATTGCAACCTTGGACTTGGGAGTTTATATTTTTGCAAAGGTGACTTTTTAGTTCTTAGGAGTTCATATTTTTGAAAGGCCTTTTTAACTATCAAACATTTGATGATAAGTAAATTATATAAAATAGAATTTTGTAATATTGAATATATTTGGCGTTAATTTTGTAGAAATTCGTTATTGATAATTAAATGAAACTACGTGATGTAGTATTATTTCTACTTTTTTTAAGTTCTGTGCCACGACCTAGGTTTCGTTGTATTACAACATCTTCAGGTGGGCTATTAGCAAAGAAGAAAGAAAGTGCTAATATTCACTCTGCATAATATATGTTATAGCATAATTATAGGTATATATATATATATATATATATATATATATATATATATATATATATATATATATATATATACATATATACACACACACACACATTTATATACATATGTATATATATATATATATATATATATATATATATAAGTATACGTATGTATATGAAAGAAACACAAACAAGGAAATAAATAATTTATGTTTCACATAAAAAGGAATTCAATTACGCAATTTTATAACATTATTAATTATGAATGTACTTTAATAATAAATACGTTTTGTTGCAATTTAAATCTCAGATTATTTATAAAAAAGTGGTTCTAATGTACCTACGACTTCATATTCTATGTATGTGATCTACTTACTTCTATTTCCAGCATTTTATGACTTTCAGTGTTTCCAATTTTCTGCTTGCTATATTCAAGTTTTTTTTTCATAAGGTAAGACTATTCTGCACAATAGTCATCAAAAAATACTTAAAATTGTTATTAAGAGGCGCCCTCAGAAGAAAACTTTTACGATTACCACCTTCGTCAATTATAAACATATCTTCGCCTCATTGGAATTTTAAGTAGGAAAAAGCCTTCCGCTTCTATTATATGGAGAAGAGATGTATTTAGCTTAACCAATTTTAATAGAAAAAAGAAGAACCTTCTGTTATCTATCCTCCAGGAAACCTGGAAATCACAAATTCAATAGGCCGAAACAAAATCGCCAAAATTCTTCACAAAATCTATACACAAAGTCTATCTATACACAAAGTCAACTAAAAGATTAACTGATATGATCACCGTGATTAAGGAACCGTAGATAAAATGGAAAAAGATGGATTAGAAATAGCATATTTAAAGATTAAGTTCAATAGTATTGACGAAGCGAGTACCACCATATACCAATTGGAATCATCGACTACGTCACACTCATATATTAAAGCAACTAAATAAACCTGAACCTCTAGAATCAAATTGTGGAAGTGAAACAAAGAGTATCACAGGTCTTTGAGCAGCTATTAAAGAAAACAACAGAAACTTTTAATCCAAAATGATACCAGCCAAAGTACAAATTTTGAAGAATATTTAAATGTTAGGTAATATTTAAATCTAGGTTGAAAATTATAGCATTCATCGAGAAGTGAGCCAAAGAAATTTTGAAAGGGCATTAATTAATTCTCTGACTTTTTAGGTGTTTGAGTTAAATGGAAACACGACTATTTAATAATTTAATTTTCTTAGTCGTATCTCCAAGTTGGTTCTGATAAAAATTAAGTTATTCAAACATAAAAAACAATTCTTTACCATTTTCCGCCATATTAAAACATAAATAAAAATAAGAAAATTTAGTTAGAAAAAGCGTATTGAAAGCATACATTCTAGACTTTTGTGCCATTATTTAAAGAAATTATATGAAGAAATATGTTTATAAATTTTAAATTTTTCCCTCAATGTGACATATCATAAAATATACATTGTAAAGACACTCTTTCATCTATCAAACGAGCCTGCAGACTGTGTAGGTAATGTTTCGGACTTCGAAAAAGTTTTTCCGAAAATGTAAATGATATATGATACAAAATATATTTTAAGTGTTTGGGATTCACGATATAGAATAAGCGAAATGAGTGAAAGGCGGCAAAATGTTTAAGTATTTACTCATTTACTATATATGGTAATTTCTGACGTACATCCATTTTTCCAACTATAATTTTTCATTCCACTTTAATTTGACGAAAAAAATTTTTTTTGCAAATTCTTACTTTTTAGAAAGTGGAATTTTTCAATCATAAATTTACATATACTCACCAAATTTATTATAATGTCAGAAAAGAGGATAAATTTTATGTAAATTATGTATGGTAGCAAAAACAAAAGAAATCTATTATCCCTGACGTATTGAATTATTAGGTTAATATTCATATGCTTCTATGGACATTACTTTACTTCAAACACTTTTAAATCAGCCTAAAGATAGGACATCTATATCCATGTTATTATTAACTGCTGTCCGAACACAATGCACTCTAACTGTTCTCGCGATTCTGTACGAGTAGAAAAATTAAAAACACACTGACATATGTATGCTGAAATACATTTCTTTCAAGCTTACTCCAATCTTCATCTCCACGGCCATGTTTATTGTGTCAATGTATGTCCTGGTGGGAAACTTCATTACACGATTTAAAATACCCGTCTCACCATCTATTGATGTACACAGGTGCACTATACATTTATGTAATTACTACGCGTCGAGTGTTAGGCCTTTCTTTGTTGTTATTATACTAATGACATTTAAATTAAATTTTTAGTATGAAATTTACATATCTTCCTATGAAATGAAATTATTACGATCATATGAAAACTGAATGTTTATTGAAGTTAATCTCTATATCTACTTTATTTTGATTTGGTCAATAGTTTTCACTTAATGATAAAACAAACATACAAGCAGGCAAAGATCTAGAAATAATCTTAATCCATTCTATCGTTATTCGTCGTCCAACCAATAATTTCTTTTCTGAAAATATTTATAATGCACAGACACGTAAAGTTTATAGTTTTTTATATGTTAGCGGTCGCCCAGTGATTGAAATTCGACCGTAAATTATTAATTTTTTAAGATCAAACGTCATTAAGGCAATTTTATCAAATATTATATTTCTATAATTATTGCATAAATTTTTTTTTCAATTTTTTTCTATAACGTCAGCTGAGAGCTTGTACACATACGTTATGAGCTTGTGTTGTTGCCTTAATTCCCTGTAATATATGTAAAATTTAAAATTTAATGTATTTTTTAATTATTTTTTGATACATTTCATTGTCACTTTTTTATTTTTTTCATGTTATTATTGAATCAAGTAAACGCTACTAAAATTGGGACTTGACATTCATAGAAGTATAAAATACATTAATACGTTAATTTAAATAATACTCACTTTGTCGAAAACGCTAACAGGTAGACGAGAGTAAGTCAAATCAGATTGCTGCTACAAAATTTTCCTTTTGCTACTGGCGTATATTAAGCAAGTTGGTACACAGATCCTCAACATACACTCCACTGACTATACTGACTATTGAAAAAGGGACATTTGAAATCACACAAAATTCACAGCTCGAAACTCATTCAATCTTTTTGATTTTTAAAACCCTTTAGTGAGAATCTTTACTCTTTGCGACTGTTTGACCACTGAATATAATGTGTTTGACATTGACAATATGAATATAAACAACGAATCTTTTAATATATTTTAATATATTTTTATTACATATTAAATATTTAAATTTTAGCTTTCTCTACTCCTCTTCCATATAAACATTAATCTATGTTAAATCTCACACCCCTCCTTGCACACAATATGCATAAAAAGGGGATTTAAATTTTCTCCTCACTTATAATATATAGATGCAAATACATATAATTATTTTATTTGTTAGTATTTAAGTGCTCATTATACCCAAAAAGTAATTCCAAGCAACCATTAGTATAATTTATACGTTCATAATATTGAAAAGATTAGTTGAATTTTTTTTATTGCTCAATTACCTCAAGGCAAATAATTAGCTTTTACTTCGATTGACTTTATTTCGAAGGAACTTACTTTACTTTATCATTTATTTCCTTTCGTTTTTAAATAATTGTTTACTGCATATTTAACTGTTACTTTCTGATCTCTTGAATGTTAACTTAATCAAGTAGTACAAATCCAATCATCCAAAGAGAGTTTACTATTGATGAATTTGAAATAACTTCAAAAACTTTGCAATACACTCTGCTTATCTGCCACAATCTTCCATTTTTGGATGACTGATATCTTTGCCTTTTATTGTAAAACATCTTGTTCTTGTGACTTAATATTTTCCTTTGTTCTACGGTTAATGATGTTAGTTAAACTGTCTCTAAAAATATTTGAAATATCTTTAAAAAATATTACTACCTCGAACATATTGATTTTTAAAAAAAAATATTAATGCCTATGTATATGGGTTACAAAAATATATACTACGTATTTTATCTTACTAACTATTTAATAAATTAGAACAGCAACAAAACCTCGAGATTTGACTTACTTTCTGTCTTATTAAATATACACTTACATCTGGTCACCGATTGTGACTAAAACGGTTAAAGAAAATACATCTTTTTTATTTGATATTCTCGATATTTGTTTATCTCTTCTACTTCTTCTCTTTATGCTTCTTGACTTGCTTTAGATATCGAGAGTAAACAAGTATCATAAGAATATTCTTATGATACTTGTCTACTCTCAATACAATAAAATAAATACAAATATACATTTTTCGCCTTCACAGCTTTGTTCAAATACCTACAAATTTCAATTCCGACATGCTTTTCTACATAATGCATGCATAATTCTTTATGATTTGAATGGAAATCATAAAGGAATGTGATGACAACGTTTGAATAATTTATAAATTATTTATAATTTATATTTAATTTTTTCAGTATATTGAACTTGTACGTTTATTCTGTGAAATTAATAAAATTTCAAAATGTTTGTTTAACATATTATTCACTAAATACTCACTTGTTTAAATATAAAATATTTTAATAACTAAATTAATCGTGATATATTAAATTGATGAAAATCAAGAAACAGATTCAGCTTACTTCGGGAATATGCAAAATTGTTTTTTTTTTCAATTCTCAGTTATCTTCAGTGATACTATTAAAATAAAACCGGTCAAGTATGAATATGACTCACATTATGAAGGTTTTGTATATATTTAAACGTCAGTTGTAAAAATTTAAGAGCATGTATTATTTATTAAAATTTTACAAATATTTATTCTTCACGCAGTAAAAATAATGAATATTATATTTTTCACAAGCGTTAAAAGGTAGTGCATATTTAAATATTATTATTTCTTACTATGTAAATATATAAAGGTATTGCCCAATATCGCCTTCACAGACACACGACTTAGACATTTGAATAAACATTTAAAAATGCAAAATTTGTTTATAATGGTTTTAAGTCACTTGTATGAAGTTTCTCTAAACATTTGACAAACTAAACTACCTATCAGAAGTTGGACTACTATTATTCATTTATTAGCAGAGTCTATTAAGCTATGATAATTTTTCTTTTAATTTCATTTTATGTACTACAGATATGAATGTTTTTCATATATTTAAAAATATCTTTTAGGTGATAGGGGTTGTGAGTATCTAAAAAGAGTTTATGACCTACCCCAATAATTTTGAAAATCTACTCGATACCCTGCATAATGAGTAAGCAAAATTAAGCCCCATATTACATAAATAAACGAGATACCAAATTTTTTTTTTTAGATTTTAATATACATTAATTCTCAACTTTGTAGAGTTTTATATATAAACAACTATGCTACATTTCAGGTTCATAGCACTAATAGTCTGCGACTGAAACAGCTGTAACATATAGATAGACAGACAGGTAGGTAGATGTGGTGAAACTATAAGGGTTTCTAGTTTAGCGGCCGAATCCTAAAAGAAAGAATCGGCGAGATTAGAAACTACAGATATATGCGTAATTTTATGACAAAAAAGTGTAATGTGTAGATATGAATATGGTTTACACAAAGAATATTTTAGGTTTCGTATCCTTTTATATTGTCGAATCGATCAATTATCTTTTATGTTGTATTTTTGTCTTTATATTGGCTAATCTAAAAACCTTGTTACAGTAATTACAATTACAATACAATTCCTTCTTAAAAAAAGGTCTTGTATAGAGCCTCTGCCATATTAAAATCACCAAATTAAATTCTTAAAAACTTTCATTATTTTGTTAGATATCAAAATTTCTGTGTATTCCTTTAAGTGAAAAGACATTTGGCGCCAATAACTCATCATGCTTGCTTGCATATATACATGCAACAGAACAGAAAACGTATTTCTGTTAATTTCATCCCAATCAGATACTAGAAATACACAGTATTCACTAAAACGCATAAAAAAGCTAAATTGGTAAGTTTATAAAAATTTCATGTGGACTTCACATACGTGACGCCGTCCACGTGAAATAATTGGTAGACATCCTTTTAGCAGTTTTAATTTTCTTTTGTTAAATTCTTACTATATTAATAATATATATTGGCATGCTAAGATTACAGACCATTTGTTGACTTTGTTAGAATAACATTAATGGTTTACCCGACTAAAAATGAGGAGGTTCTGAATTCGACGCGTGTGTATTTTTTATCGCACTTAACTTGGAGAGACGTTAACTAAGTTCCATAATTTTTTTTGGAAAGGAAATTGTTTCGTATAGTTTCGGTGTAAATATAATCACAACCTGATGATGGACAACAAAAATATTGTAAGAAGCTTCTGTACCAAGTAGACGGTGGCGCTTATGATTTTGTAAATGGGTGTGGATATACATGAGAGGGAGAGAAGCATCCATTTGGACACAGATTCCCAAAGCCTCTGGTAGTAACAGTATTTTCCAAATTTACTTATATTCGCTGACAATATTACGCTGCAATAATTTAATTTAAGTACTCGTATTTCCATAATTTTATATTTTTAGCTTGTTTTTAAGTCAGCTGTTTTTGAATGCAATGAATTATTTTGTTTTAAAATTGTATTATCACACCGCGTGAGTACATATCTCCAAAATTATATTCACCTATCTATACTTATAAATACTTTCTGTCGAATATTAGTATAATCAATTTCACAAATGACCCTATAAAATATATTAAAATTGCAAAATTCGTATAAACGTATAGCCAATTTCACAAATAACCCTAAAAACCGGATTGAAATTGACAAATTCGTTTTGCAAAGATACATATGTAAAATAAACTAAAGCTCTAAGCGATCCATTCAATTCATTTTGTTAAAAAAGAAATGACCACCTACGTATCCCATTTTTATTAATCCCCTCTAATCACATTTTTATTGCAATGCATAAATCAAATCAATTGAATCCGCCCGATATCATTCAATCATAGCATATATATATATATATATATATATATATATATATATATATATATAAATTCACCACCACTCTGAGCGGCCAACTTTGCGTCTCCAGTAATTCTTAAATAAAGTAGAAATAATACTGCATCACGTAGTTTCATTTAGTTGCAAAAAATTAGGTCTACGTATTTTTTGCAGGACACCAGTATTTGGCACAAGAATAAAAATTATACTCTTAAATAGGAAAAATGGAAAAACAGTTTCCCTAAAATATTTATTAAAATCATCATTTAGACAAGCGAGAAATATCGTTCATTTTTTAAGGAAAAGTCATGTCATTTTTCATAATAGTTTGTGAAAGCTATTCATACGTAACACTTTGAATCAGGAAGATGAAACCAAATGCAAGTTGTGGCTTATTTTATTTTCTGTATACAGATGTAACAAACTAATCTATGAATTTTGTATAGTGTAGTGTCCTGGAAAAAATTACTTAAAGTAGAAAAAAGTGAAAAAGACATTCATTTTGGCACCAAGAGAACGAATGTCAATGCCATTTAACAGTTTTTTTTTAATTTATACAAATTTTTACAAATTGAAATAAGCAATATATTGATAATTTTCATTATTGCTTTAAAAATTATTAAGCTCTTGAATATTCATTTCCATTTTTATTTCTTTTTAAGAATTCTTAATAAATTAAACTTATATTTGTTTGGTTTGTATTATTGTAACAAATCGGATTTTATTTCTGGTTATTCCCTGATTGCCAATCAATCACAAAATTGCTTGCTTTTTTTAATTCTAAAAAATACCAGCTTTTTTAAAAATTATATTCTATTTCTGCAAAGCCAGACCCATTTTCCCTGTTACATTAAATCTCATTACGTCTGTCCGATTATCTGATACGGTTGAACTATTTAGCGTTTAACTCCGAGACTCGTACCTTTTTATAATTATAGGGTTTGTATTATTATAGGTATTAACATGGAATTAATGAAATTTAATGACGTTTGTAAACAACATTTTAAAAATGATGAACAACTATAAAAACACATGTCTCACTGCCAAGTATATGTACAAAATTATCTCAATATTGAATGATTGGAAACCTAAATAAGATGGAAATTACAACTAAAACATTTATTAAATTGATTTAAAATTATCGTTCGGTAACCGGCATAAAATTATTTTTTTTTCATTCTATATTTTATGGCGTTAGGACACGGTTCAGATGACATGGTAAAACTAATAAAAGTAACTAATATTTAAGTGCATACTGCACGCGGTTAAGCTACCGTCCGAAGAAATTAGCTCCCGAAAGTTATTAAAAGAATTTATTTACCTTAATATATATAGTTATATCGTACATATTAGTTATATTTATTACAATTTTATATAGGTCAAATAATACTTTGAATGGTTCAATTACATAACGTGATCTTTACCAAAACTTCTTTGGTTCTTGGTAAAATATGGTGTTTGCTTCATTTAATCTAACCAAAAAAAAACAAGAATTGTGACTCGCGTGCAAAGTCAAGCGCAGTTATTTCCATTTTCAGAAATTAACTTTCTCCACGTGCAACCAAGCGGCGAAGTTATTTCAGCTCGTAATGTTTGTTTTCTTTTAGCAAAAATATTGTGTTAATGAAATTTTAGTTCCTTCAAATAAATATTATCAATAATGAAAAACATTATATGTGGATTTCCAAACTGTATGATGAACTAAACTTACACATTCTTCTCATAAATAAAAAGTGGTAACATTAGAGTTCCCTAACTCAAAAGGAAAAAGTAACACTTGTAAAATCCCTCAATGTGTATATCCGTCCTTCCGTCAAAGCTTGATGTAAAACCTATAATTTAGCTAAGTAATAAAATATATTAATTCGTATATATCTCATTAGCTAGAACTCAAATATATTTAGATAGAAATGTTTGATAAGCAAATTAATTACATGAATTTTTCTTTTTTTTTTAATTCCGCATTAAGGGTGGGTTATCGTTTGAAAGAACTAGTTAAGTAACTTTTTCATAATTTTTGGTATTTTAAAAATGACTATTTTCTATAATTGTTGATACTACATTTTCATAGGTATACTGAAAAACATGCTAATAACATGGTCTATATTTCCGAAACTTCTCAATCCAAAAATTATGAAAAAGAAATGGATTTTTAGAGACCCACGCAAAAGTTACAGAAAAACTATAACGATTACTTTCAATGACATAATTTTTAAAAAATTGATAATTTTTTAATAAACCCCCACACACACACACGAACACGCAAACACACATACACATAAAAACACACGCACACACACAAACACACAAACTTTAAAATCAAAATATGTGCCATATTTGAAATTAGTAATACACAAATGAATAGAGAATACATTTGAAACGAAAAAAAATGTTGAATGCTTTATTCCTGATCTTTTTATCGGACTCTTTGATTAGACTTTATTCATCCGACATAACTTACCAATAAATAGGGAAATTATTAATCGATTAAGATAAACTGTTTAAATAAATTTGGCCGATCAATAGAAATTATAGATAAAGAATAATATTTATTCATTAATTAAAGGGAAATTAATTAGGAAAAAGCAAAAAAAAAGTTAAATATATATTTAGTTTTATCTGACGTAAAAATAAAATGTTACATTGAAAGAACAAAGCAAAGCATCTGTTCTTTCAATGTAACATTTTCTTTTTAACGCATTATGCTCACATAATGTGTTTAAAAAATATCCCCGTCTTTTTATTAAACCTCTTCATTAAAATTATACGAATGAAGAGGTTTAATAAAAAGACGGGGATATTTTTTAAACACATTATGTGAGCATAATGCGTTAAAAAGATTTGCACGTACAACGCTTCCTCTTTTGCTTCGTAATCTGATAATTATAAGCACCCGACGAAATATGATAATATCACCAACCTTAATTCATCAAGAGATAACTCGATATGACGCTGTGTCGTTACCGCTAATGAAGATATTGATCCAACCTGTCAGGCTATATTAACAGCCTGAGACGTGCTATGGTATAAAATTTATCTGAGCGATTTTTAAATTTTTTGCTTAATTACGAAATTCATTCGTTGAACTAAATAAAATTAGGCTATTTTTGGGTTTCACTTTAAAACATGTAATACTTTTTATAAATAATTAATAGACTGCGCAAAGTGAAAATATTAAAATATGAATAAGCAAATCTGGGTCTTTATTCTCTCCTGTATGGCTTGACAGATCTTCACGTGCAAGATATCAATAGATTTGCTTCGGGTTTACAATTATTTTAAAATATTTTTTTAACTGGTTATTAAATATGATACACTATGGGTATACAATTACAGCTAACCATAAACCATCTGACTCACCCGACTCTAATAATATATAGAGTAATATTCCTCAGTGGACTGGTATAAAGTTTCAAAGAAATAATTGAACTAAAAGTTGGAAATAAAAAATATTATTAAAAAATCAAGAAACCCGGCAAGGAAACCAATTTTACTAACATAGTCAAAATATTATTTAGCTGTAATTTGTAGGTGGATTTCAATTACATGTAATAAATTCATATAAATAAATATTAAACTGTTTATCTGTAATTAATACTTAATGAAATCTTAAAAATAATAATAATTCACAATTAAATGAAACTACGTGATGTAGTATTATTTCTACTTTCTTTAATTTTTTTATCACGAGCTAGGTTTCGTTGTATTACAACATCTTCAGGTGGGATATTAGCAAAGATTGCTAGAAATAATACCAGTATTGTAGAAATAATACTACATCACGTAGTTTCATTTAATTGTGAATAATGAATTTCTACAAAATTAACGCCAAATATTTCTACAAAATTAACGACAAAATTAACGCCAATAATAATAAAATTGTTTCTTCAATTTTTTTTGCGGTACTTCCTTCTTTGTAGTAATAACACAGCCGTATTACATTAACACATAAGTAAAAAAGATGGTCACAAAGACACGATCACGTATTTATGGAATAAACATTAATTTATTTAGTTTGCTTTTCAACAGAAAAAATTGGGGTTATAAATTTATATAGTTTTTGAAGAAAAGATAAACAAAGAAAACACAAAAATAAAAAAAAGAAATATTAAAAAAATAAAAACATAGGAAAATTTAACTTAAAATAGAATACTAACAATTATGCTCAGTATATAAAAAAAAAATTTTTTTTATTAAAATTTACAGCACATTTGGGAGGCGTATCTGATGCAACCAAGGTCAAGTGCTTAAGCATAATATACATTTTCAATGCAATCTGTTACATTCTGCTGATATAATATATTAAGTCCATCACATTCTTTTTGAGTGGCTTAATCGCTACGTTACGTACAGGAATTGTATACATACAACTATGTCTTATTCAGTCGTGTAATAAATTAACCAAGCAAAGGCGCTGTTACAGAACACACAGGATAACATTTGTACTTATAATAAAACTACAGGATTGGCCCGTAAGTACATTTAAGATATTTAACCATTAATTAATCGTATAAACCAAGTTACAATTATGCTAGCTTGGGGTAAAATTAAAAATACTCCTAATAGCTTTGTATTTTATGTATTATAAAAAATGGACAGTATCAACTTTGGAGTAAAGAGTAACAGTCTTCCTAATCAAATTTTTTGTTAAACTAGTAAAGAGATCAATCGATATATCCGGGAACATTTTAATCAGTGCGTTCATCACATATCATGGAGTGATCATGACAAATGTGTTGCTCGCATTTAGCGTACACACATTTTATTTTTTTGTCTCTCGATCTTGGGCAAATATGACATCTTTTATATTTAGTAGATGAACCGCCTCTGAACGTGGACGTGGACAGCATCTTGAATATCAGCATTTCACTTGAGACGTTTTTGTATCGCCCGGGGTAGTTGTGGTATTGTAGATCGAGTTTGTTGGTGTGCTTTTGTCAAATCAACAGCTAGATATTTGAGAAACTCCCTTTTCGCTATTTTGTAGACAATTTTGTTTTTATACAAGCTACAAGCATTGATATCAATAACGTTTAGAAGGTGATAAAATGAAACTATTGGTCATCATTTTGTGCACCTTCCGACGTCATAGTTGTCAAAATTTATGATTTAGTTACTTTACACACACAGTAAATCTGAATTGGCGTATACACACACACATACATATATATATATATATATATATATATATATATATATATATATATATATATATATATACACATATATGTATATAAATATATACATATGTATATATACATATATATATATGTATATATATATATATATATATATAATAAATTGTACTAAAAGCTAAAGTCTAAAGTCTTGGCTGGTGATTCTGTTAGGCCCAGGGGCAACGCACTACTAAAAAATATATATGGCGTTTTGAAGTTTAATAAAAACTTTACTTAAATAAGTTTATTTTACAATTATTACCACAAACAGCAATACGTGTAATAATCTGAGAATTATTAACAATTTATAAAAGTCTACACGTGGCCAAAGTCGCGAGCACAGCTAGTGGATAATAAATCATTAAATATGACTCGAATATATCTGCTAATATAACTTTTACGTCATCGAATGTTATAAACTATTATTATTTTAAGTAACTAGCGTGACCCGTGCGAAGTCTTCGCATTATTTATTCCATTATGAAGCTCAGATGACAGATCAAACAAATATTTTATTAAAATTGACATATAGAGGCGCAAGTATCAAAAGCATTGAGCTAAAGCGCCACTTTATTTATACGTGAGTGGATTTGAAATTAAACAAAAATTTTACCGACCGTCAATCATATTGACGTTGAGCCGTTAGATGGCAGCATTGCTGTTTTATGTATATAATTTTAATAATTAATTAATTTGCAAAAACAATAGCAATAATAAATTTTTTAGTTGTGGATGCCGGTAGAGCAAGCAATTATCTATAAAATGATATATAATTTATGTGGATTGGTTGTGAGGTTTTTTCTAAAAAGGGAGAGTAACATCTTAACCTTAGCGTATTAATATATATGATGATGATGATGATGATGATGATGATAATTTACTTTTCATAATTTGTTTAATACATTATGAATAGGGTATGTAGAACTAAAAGGAATTAGGAATGAAAGCCTATTTCTAATGAAAAAAATCATTAATCCTCATAAAAACTATTTTGTATCACTTTCCAAGTCGACTTTTAGAGTTTTTATTTAAACACAACTCAATTTCTTCTTGAGAATAATTTCCACCTTAATCTCTTGTGTGGAAATTATTTTAAATATTTCTGTGACAGCAACCAATGCAAAAATATAAATGTGGATATTTCCTGCCTAGATTGGAGTTATATGAGAAATGGATATAAAGATAGCATATTCGGCAAATGTGGGAAATATTTTTCGCGGCTGAAAATTGAATGCTGCAAGGAAATCGAGTCTTGTTTTATAAACGTGGCTGGTTGATTTATTTGTTATCATGCATTAGTCCTTACATTCCCTTTCTTTAGTTTAATTCCATAGTATTAATAAGAAATATAAATAAGGTAACTGAAATTAGATATTTAATTATACATTAAAGCATTGAAATATTAACTGTTAATAGTGTGGAGTTATTCATCAACTGATTCGGGTTAATTCATCTTTCATTTTATATAGGTTGCATAACCTCAGTTACAATAGGTTTGGTTAGTTTTAATTGTATTATTATAAATTTATTTCGGCCAAAGAATATACAGTCTTTCGGAAAACATAAATATTAAGGAAGTCTTCACAATGAATTGTGTAGATGTCGCGAAAGGCTTGAACACATTGATTTAAAAAAAATTAAGAAATGTAACTTATTACGGCGATATTTAGAAAAACATTATTACGAAGTATAATTGTTTGAGATGAATAGTTGGTTTGCGGAAATTATCAGGTCGACTATAAGAGGCTACAAAAGATGAAAAATGGCGTGTATTTTCTTTGTTCCTTTACAGTTATCTTTTCTTTGTTTTATATTGACATTCTGAAAATAATTACTCCACGCCAAATACAAATTTTCATTCAACTATGATAAATTGTAATTAGTATCTCGTATGTAGCAGGATCGAGATCTGTAAGTATTCATACAATCACGTTCTAAAAGACGATTTCAAATAATATTCTTAATACATAATAATTTCAGACTCAAAGTTCATAAAAATTTTCGGCTAATTTCTTCGTATTAAATGCTCATCATATTCAAGTGTATTAAAATCATTAAATAGAAATTAGAAGCCTCCTTTAACAGACGAATGGATAGACAGACAGTTGGAAAGATAGCTTCCTATCTATCTTTCCATCCGTAAATATGATATATTTGTATACGGCCTCGCCATGAAATAAATATTTTTTATGGTAAAATGATACTCAATAAAATATATAGGAAACTGCTGTATAGAAAATGCTATATCTATGAGCTTTTATGTAAAGTTACATATTGAATTAAAGTTTATTAAACTAAATGCGTATGATTTTTACGAATAATCAAACATGCAGTGTAACTTTACCATAATCAAATTTTCTGCTTAATTTTACATATTTACTCTTTTTTGTTAGTAGCCAACTAAATATTGAATGTATTTAGCGTTAATTTTGTAGAAACTCAATATTCACAATTAAATAAAACTACGCGATCTGGTATTGTTTCTACTTTCTTTAAGTTTTTTACCACGACCTAGGTTTCGTTGTATTACATAAACTCTCGTTGTGGTAAAGAACTTAAGGAAATTAGAAATAATACTACGTCACGTAGTTTTACTTAATTGTAGACAACTAAAGAAATTATGTTCATATACAAACCTTATCTGCTCATATAAAGTCATTTTCCTAAAAATACTCTGAATTTCGATAATAAAGTTTAGAAAATAATTTAATACTTATTTAAAACTTATAAGTTGAACTAAAATTAATACAAATAGGAAAAGTAAAATTCTCAAAACGAGAAAATATGTTTTTGGGGACTTTCAAGCAATATGGCAAACTCCTATAATTTTATTAAGTACTAACTTTTGCCGGCGTTAATTTGCTCACTTGTATTTTATATTTCCACGGCAACATTTTTCACCAGTAATAAAGTTCTCGTCTCAAACTTACCCCTGATTCAAAAAAAAAAATAACTGTAAAAATTTGGAAACGTCATGCTTGAGTTTAGTGGGGACGGAATTAGGAGGAGCTGGGCGCTTCCCGTAGTACAAATCCCGCCCCGCTGAGATGTCAATTTCCCCGGAAAAATATTTTATTTCAATCTTCGTTATTAAAAATCTTATTTAAATCCAGTAAACATTTTGTTGTCGATGGCAATAACGTGATTGGTATAAATTAATATATCATATTTATAATATTATCAGTTTATTTTATCTTAATTGTTTTTTAATATACGTTCAACATTTTCCAAATATACAATGTCATTATATTGGTTGCCAAAGCTTTTACTACTGCTGTGTAGTCCAAATTTACTACTAGTGTGTGTCCAAATATTTATAAAATGTTTTCTGAAAAATTTTAAATTCAATTTTTTAAATTCAGTAACACCAAACGCGCGTGTGAAAAACCGATGTTTACAAGTTATTAAGACTATTACTGCGATTCAACTTGAAGTTCAAACCAAAATATAAAAGCATTTATCTCGGTCATCGATACTATCGAGATGTAGACAGAATACAAGTTAAGACATAGATAATTTTGTATTGGATTTAGAAACTTGCTCCCTGAATTCGGGGTTTTTGGGTCGATTGATTTAGAAAATTGCCATATTATTCCCCCTTGTCACTTTTACAACACTTTTGAGACTTGGTGGAAAGTAAAAATAATAAGACGAAACTGGCTACACGGTTGATACGTCTTTTCCGCCATTCACTTATTAAAATTGATTTTAAAAATAAAATAACTATTTGATCGGGTAAGGTTAGATAAAATAAGATAAGGCTGGGTTATGTGTTATGTAAGGATAGGTTCGGTTGGGTTAATATGGGTTAAGTTGAGTTTGGTTGGATTAAGTTGGGTTAGACTGAGTTAGGTTGGGTTGCGATATGTTAGATTATGTTGAAAAAGGTTAGGTAAGGCTGGGATGCATTAGGTTAGATAAGACTTCCTTGGGTTGGATTATGTTAAGATAGGAGAAATTAAGTTTTGTTGGGTTGAGTTTCATTGGATTGTATTGTGTTTTATTGGATTAAATTGGATACGTTGGGTAACTTTGGTTGGATTATGCTGAGTTTAATGATGCTGGGTAAGATTATGTTACATTAGGTAAGGTTAAATTAACGTAAGTTGGATTATGCTATGGTGAGTTCGATGGATTTGTGTTCGTCTAGGTAAGGATGAATTTTGTTAGGTTATCTTACATTGTCATCAATATATTTGATTCATTTGTGAAAGTTATGTAAAATAAATTAAAAATTCACCACATAATAAATAAATACATTTAGCTGGAAAGGATATTTACGTTTTAATTATAAACGTCAACTTCATACAATAAGTATACTTTGAGTATAAAAAGAGCCTTATTTGGATTCTAATAATATAAAATATTTTTACAAAAAAAAAGAATACATAAAAAAAATTCAGCTATGGGATTCGAGCATAGGCTGCACAAAATCCATTTTTTTATTTAACCATATCTAGATATATAAGCAGATATAATATCTAAATACTTATAATTTTACATAGTATATAATTTGATCAAATGTATGATAATATAGTGTTTCCGTTTTTAATTTTAACAAAGATATAATATGTTATTTCTTAATACAAAATAAAGAAGAAAAAAATATTGAGGTTTGAACGCAGCTTCCGTCGCCTCAGAAAGTAATCAACTTTTTTACCTCTGCGCCAATGACTTACTGGGCAAAACGACGAAAATAAACAAACCTAACCCAACCTAACCTAACTCGAGTTAACCAATTCTAACCTAATGTTACTGAGTGTCACCTAATCTAATAATTATTAAAAATAAATTTCTGGTGTGAGGAATAGAAAGGATTTACTTTCATCACAGTATCACATCCACTATCTATTACCTGCCAAAAATATCCTGAAAATTACACTCAGCTTAGTAAATTACAACTTAAGAATTTTAAACAATAGCATGCAGCACTAATCTTAACTATTTCTAATCATAACTTTAGTTTTTTCAATAAATAGTAACTAAATTTTAAATTTAAATCGGTCTGGTAGTTGGGGCGTAATGCTCAAACAGACAAACAGTCAAACAAAATACATTGTGTATGCCAAACAGAACTACGCGCATTAAAGTTACACTGCTTTAGCACAATGTAAGAATAATATTATTTAGCATACATATAATTAATGGAAATAAAATAATAAAAAAAAACTGGAGTGTAACTAAAAATATGGTTGGTAAAACCTAAATTCAATCAAATAAATAAATTCTGAAATTTTAAATTAGTTTTTTTACACATTAAAAAATTTGATCATTTTATTTTATTTTTATTTTATTACTTTAAAATTTTTCATTAGTTAAATTTAAATAATTTTAAAAGTAAATTTAATCATTCTAAAAATTTCAATGTATACTTAGCATTCAATTTACATACACTTGCATATAACGACATGTCATATTTACTAAAACAATCTAAATCAAGTTTAATTACAAAACAGGTGGACAGAAAAAAACGTTCTTTAAGAAATATTTGAAAGAGACAAAATATTTAGATTTTGCTTTGAACTCCAATTATATATTCTTCTAGTGAGAGTTTTATTCAAATCGGTCCAGAGGTTTTTGTGTGTTGCACAAAAAAAACGCACAGAGGTAAAGTAAAAATGAGCAATGTCGTAATAAATATAAAAACATATAGGAGCATTCAATAATCTGGAAGAACGAGTAGTATATCAAATATGACAGGATATAAATGTATATATATATATACTTTACAAATTAGCGCTACTTAAAAGCTCACGTCGAAGGTACAATCATTTCACACGCATGATAAATTTCAAGCTCACGTTAAGCTCTAGATAAGAAGCTTTGCCCGTACAATGTTTCCCTTTCCGCCTTATAATAGGATAATTATGAAAGCCCGATAAAATATGATATCATTTACGTTATCACATTAGAAGAGAATTTAAACTGATAGGGCGCTGAAAAGTCTTTCGTCGTTGAAAACGTTGATAAAATATTTCCGTTGTAGTAAGATATTACTTTCGGAAGATAATTGAAAAGCCAGTGTTATGTGTAGCAAAATGCATGTTCTCTGACTACCTAACCTTGATGAAACCAGGAGTCATTTAATCACAAATCGGGTTTATCAATTACAAGATTTTCTTTATTGGTCACTGATTTTTCTTCTTTTTATTTAACATGTGTTTCCTGAATGAAAATAAATTTTGCAAATAAATGAAAAACATTCGGATTTTTTCTATTTAACAAATAATTTATCTGTAGGTTATCTGCTTCACCACAGACTTAGTCTTTATATTATCGAAGTGCCATAGTTAGTACCAACGAATTCCATATTAGTTTGATAATTTATTGTAACATATATTTTAAATAATATGATAACAAATGAAAAGCTGTATTTCCAGGAATAATCCCCAGTCATTAATTTGACTGCTCTGAAAAACTATTCATGTCTGAAAATCACTACATTAATTGTATTACAAATGCTCTTAACCACATCAAATTTAATTACGAGATAAAAACCTGTATACATTTTAATGCATTAAAAAAATTTTCCATTTTATAATTTTTTTACTGTCATATTTTTGTCGAAATAAAAACCATCATTTTGTGATTGTATACTTCAAGACTGACTTGTTTGTTATGAACAGGAATGTTGTTATGACGACACTATATATTTCGAAATGTCTACTTTCTATAAAACGTCCGTTCTATGAACCAGATTTTTTAGACATCTATTTGAGCTGCTTTACCATCTCTCCAAATATGAAATTGTTTCTTAGAACTTTCTTCATATCCTAGGTTGTGATTTTTTTTTGGGAGCATTTTCTTGCTTCATACTTTGTGAATGGGTGAATATGCTTGTATATTTTGGAATCGAATAGTATGATTTTGATATTATTATAAGGATTGAAACTATGTTGATAATTTGTTGCCTAATCCACAAGTCTTCTCTTTTTGGAAGCATTTTGTCACTTCATACCTTGTGAACGGGTTTTCTTTTTTTGGGATCATTTTCTTTTTGGGAGCATATTTCGGGAATTTTTCTTGAAATATCTAAAAACCAGTATCATTTTTTTGGGAGCATTTTCTTGCTTCATATTTTTGTGAATGGATGAATAAGCTTGTATATTTTGGAATTGGGATTGTTTGTTATTGGAAAAGTTTGTTGGTAATTTCTTGGCTAATCCATAAAAGTCAAAACGTACGGTTTATAAAATTTCATTAGCACTATAATGTTATGCGTTACTTTTGCTCTCTTCTAATATATTACATATTTTATGAAAATTTATATACGTATCAGCACGAACATGAAACTTATCGCTGGGTGCAAAACGCCGTAAATACATATTTAGGTACGAGTAAATCTTGAAAATCAAATCAATCTATATTCATTTAACGTGACTGAATTATTTCGAATCCGTTACTTACATGTTTCGGAAACCAAAAACATGGAAAAACTAAACAACTAGGATAATATTTTTGAGTGGTTTACATCCTCATGAAACAAATGTTCGTGTCAAAAATTAATATACAAATTGTGCGACGTTTTTCATTCATTTTGCTTAACATTCATATATATAAAATTGCCTCTTTCGCTTCATAGCAGTGTCATATAGGCATGTAACAAATCTGTGAAGATTATTTCGTTAAAACTTAAAACTTAAATGAAATGCGAGGTTATCTTTGATATATTCACCAAGTAATCAAAAAAGGAATATTTCTTTAAATGGTCACATTAAGTAATATTTTATAATTGCCATTAGTAATCTGGAAGAAGGCAATTCTTTCTTGTTACTCTGATTAAAATTATATTTTCATTAAATTTTATTAATAATCTTAAATTAATTTTCAATAAAATCCATTAAAAAAATGGGTATTACATATTCTCTTACATTTGTTGCGTTTGTTCCATTTTTTTTTTATAAAATCTCTTAATTCATTCTCATAGCATAAAAACAAATTTGCATGTTTGTAACATATATAAATTTCTGGATTCGAATACAATCTTCCAACTCCATTGTACCTATCAACGTATGTATGTTTCCCTTAGTTTCAAATGTGTTTACCCGAAATCAAAATTTAGCCTGCCATATTTAACCTACCGCCGAGAATAATCGAAGTGTGAAATCGTAATTTTTTTTCATCAAAAAATCATCGACAAGGTGACCCAAAACAAGTTTTCACTTCAAAAAATTATTTTGCTAGAATTTTTCCTGAAACTACGGCTATGATTCTGAATTCAATTTTGGTAGAGAAATTGCGTATATTAATCGCTATAAAAAATACATTTGAAATTTTCATTTTGGAATAAACTGTTTGTTCATCCACGTAACAAAGGGTAACGTATAGAAAACAGAATAAGTCTCTGAATAAATTTGCTACTAAAATATTTACGCGTAGGAATAAGCTTATCAACTCATAACTATGCACTTTAGATTTGTTATTCCGAAAAGAATTGGCATCAGACTGTTGACACCTGTTGGCCCGTTTGTTATTGCTGCGATAATAATATGGTATCCTCATATCTTTAATATGAGGTCAAATAACTGGTGGTAAGTAAATACAAAATGTGTCATGGAGAGTTAAAGTCAACGCATAAGTGGAAGTTTAATATTAATGCGGTTATGTTGCTTCGTCCGTCAATATTTTTAGAGAAGTTGACAGTTTAGAGTAGCTATATAGCAATAAGGTTAACTGAACCTTGATTTTTGAACGTGTCTTAATAGTCTTTGCTTGGAAATAATATACCAAAGTAAAACTTTACTTAATTAATAAGAAGTAAAAAACAATAGTATGCGTTCACCCCAGATGGTACTATTTACCTTTTCTTACCCTCTTCGCATGTGGTAAAGAGTCCAGCCTTTTTTATATAAAGTTGTGTTTTGAACTATTTTCAAGCATTTTAGTCTATTTACTAATTACTTTATTAATAGGAATAAATGTAGTTTGAATTTCATTAAATGAAGTGACCCTGTAGCCGTGACGATAGATTTCTAAATTTATGATATTTGACAGGACGTGTCCTGGCAAATATTAGAGATTTAGGGATGAAAAAATAATAAACATACAAAAAATTATTAATACATCGTGTCTTTGAAATAACGCAATATATATATATATATATATATATATATATATATATATATATATATATATATATATATATATATATATATATATATATATATATATACACACGTATGTATATATATACACATATACATTGCGTTATTTCATATTTATCCAGATAAATTTTATGTCAGTTATTATTCAATAATAAATGTACATTCAAATTATCGTTTTCAAACAATTTCTACAAATTATGTCATTTGAAAATAATATTTTTCAACCTTTTAGTGATGGCTATCTACTTATTTCGAACGTAATTATTACAGTAGTGTGATTAGAGTACAGCAAATCATTCGCAGATAAATGGATCGATTCTTGGGGATTGGCATTTCTTTATTAACACTTCTGTTTAAACATTTTATCTACGATAATACCGCCCCCTCCCGTATAATCCTTACAGTTTATGACAAAAACTATAAAAGTCATAACTCCGATATCGGATTCTCTCTTTTTGCTTATTTTACTTGGTCACATCAAAGGTTGTACTGGCTATTTGTTCAGATTCCTGACCAAAGAATAACTCAGGCGGTTCCACCTTCTCAAGATTTTATGGGCCCAGTAGCCTTGGCATTAAAATAGATTAACAATAAAAAACCACAAGCTAATGTGTAAGGATCCTACATATATGTTTAAGCAATATTATAAAGTGCTGACCTACATTAAACTGTTGGTATTTAAAAACCTGTTAAGACGTGGTCATTATGAGAAAACAAGTCAAATTATGACTTTTTGGGACACTAAAAAAATTGCAATAATGCCTGTATTTCGTTATAAAATATGTAAAGTTATGTGTAATTGATTTTTTAAAATGTTGTTAAAAAGTGCTGAAAGACTTAATTGGTTTTATAAGCATCAATTTTGCACACGTTGCAAATGTTGAAATCTGTATAAATAATTTGAAGAGAATCAATTTCAAAACTGAATTAAAAAAATTCAATGAAAAGGTAAAATAAAATAATCCTCATACGAACATTCCGCCAATTAATTTATAATTAGATTTCACAGAAACATGATCATAGATTCATTAAAACCTGCACGATCTTTCTGTTATTAATTTCGTTTTTAGAAAACTTCGTTAAAGATGCCAATTGGCAATGGGCACATCAAATGAATGCCATCATTAATAAAATCAAACCGGAATAATAAACGTAAATGATTATATTACGAGCAAAAACAAAATCGTTTTACTCAAAGGGACTATCAAAAAAGCAAAATTAATTAAATTTGAATTAAAATAAAATCATTTCCATATATTTTTATCGAGTAATTTCTAAAACGCTTTCGATATTTTTAGAATACGAATATGAACTTAGAAAACATTATCAAGGCGAGCATAGATCTGTTCTATTTCTAGTCAATAGTCAACATATACATACAGTTTTAGTTCTATGTGTTACTGAGAGGCCCTGAAGCTGGTAACTCAAACTTTGCGGCAAGAAAATTACAATTGACTTCGTGTGGTATTTGATGTCGAAATCCCATTCCGATATAAAATATTCGAGAAAGATAATCTGCGAGTACAGTAATCGAAGATTAAATCAGTGCTGTATAGCTCATATTAGAAGCTATAAGAGAAAAACAAACAAAATTCATTGCCAAAATTGATATGAGTTACGAAAAATCCTGTACGTACATCTATTGGGTTGACTAATAAGTTAGGAGCGGTCATTAATGTTACAATTTTTTTATTTTATTTCCAATTTAGAATAAATTAATCCTTGATATAACAAACACCATCATGTTGTACTACAACGTTGTATGTGGTAGTACAAGAGGATCTTATACGTTGTCTTCAATGCAATAACAAGGCGTGAATGGCATCTATGTAAAATTCTCTCTCTCTTAAATAAATTGGAATGTAAAATTGGCCTATGAACTCTCATAGGTCGTCTTCATCATAAATTTTTTTACACGTAAGAAGTTGCTGAGTGATCTAAAGAAACAATAATCAGGGGATGCAAGATCTGGGAAATGTGACGGGCGGGGAATCAGTGTCGAACCAAAATAAAAAAAAACTTTAAAGCAGATTTCTCATCGGCTGTCTCCTTCAATTAATAATTTTAACGTATCGCTATACAATTCCACCGGTTGACCGAAGTTTGGTTGATCACTCAGAGAATAATCGCCGTGGCGAAACCGCTTGAACCATCGTTTTGCAGTTGCTTTAGATTATGCTTCAGGAGCTACATTTCGTTGGCATATGAAACTTCAGTAGCAGGGTGACCAGATCGGTACTCGTAAAATCTGCAGTCTTAGTTACTACTGAATCTGTGAGGGTGCACCGCGGTTTCATATATATATATATATATATATATATATATATATATATATATATATATATATCTATATTCGATCATGGATGATTCTGGAAAGTTGCCATATTTTCTATATAATTAAAAAAAAGGCTCATTACTTTTTAGTCAACCAAATATTTGTTAGGGATCGTTACCCTAAACGTATGTCCCACAATTTGAGGGATAAAGTACCATCACCTGGGCTATTGGAGGTAAATCGGGTATACCATTATGGGCCTTACATAAGGAGTTAGCCTTCAGAGCGAATGCGTCCTTCCTTAAATAATATATAGAAGGACGAAAAGCATTTTTCTTTTAGTCATATAATAACAAGTGTTCACATTAATGCCGACAGTACCTACTGGAGACTCGCATTTTATTCTTTCGATTCATACATTACGTAATAATTATTTATCCATTGCTTTTGTAAAAATTCAAGTAAAACGCCTACATAAGAGAATTATCGTCCACCAAAACATCGCTCCCGCCCACTCTGGCAGACAAATAGGTAAAATGTTATTTGTAGGCAATATGAAGATTTATGAACTATGCGTAGATATTAAGCTGTAAATGCGTAGAGCGTAGTAAATATGTGACATGTTAATGAGTGTAAATGTTTAGTGATGAGTCACAACTAATCACGAGCTCTTGTCAAGTACAAATATGATTTAGAAGACTATTACGTCTGGCTTTTGGAGGCAATGAATATGTAATATACACAAACTTGATTCGCATAATCCTGTGATTTTTTTATACATACTTTTAATTTAATTTTAATTATTAGAATTTACACGATAACGGAAACTGAGTATATTCAAAATGTTATAATCCTAGTATGATTGTCATTTCTATTAAAAATATATTTTCGATTTATAATATATTTTTAAGAGATTTGGGAAAATTTTGCGGTTGTTAAGATCCCAAACAACCACTGTTTTCAAGGTCCGAAACTACCGCTGTTTTAAAGTCCCAATAACAGGATTATCATGAAAATATCAAGAACTGAATTATTATAAAACTGCTTAATCGTCTTAACACATGATTAAACTATAATTACAGTTAAGTAGTTCAATAAATATGAGATCTAATAATGCATCTAAAGTTTGTACTTTTGAAAACAATATTGTTACAACCACGCAATAGAATGATACAAGATTTTCAATATAATCTTGAGTCAATCTGGTGGCGAATAAAATTTTAAATTATAATTTTCCTTCAGTTCTTTTGAAAGTAACTTTAAATCTTCAATATTTGATACTTTCTCCTTATTTTTTTGTCAAAAATTAGTCATGAACCTATCCAATGCGTGGCGTTTCTACAAGAACTCCATACATTAGTATCTATAATATTGAAGTGATTTTCATAAATTGGCGAGATGTTTCTCCACGCCTGACACAAGCTGGCCTGATATTACAGAGCTCACTAGAAGAGATAATCGTTAAAGCAATCACTTGCATTCAATGAAAAATTTACAATTGAAGTTCTAAAATTTAATATTGGCATGTCTTCATTAGCCAGTTGAAAATTACACATTTTGTATTAAAGATTTTGGATTTGCTAAAAATATATATATATATATATATATATATATATATATATATATATATATATATATATATATATATATATATATACATGTATATATATATACATTTCAAAGTATCAAAATTTTAATAAAACAGTCTGTAATAGAGATGTGCATTAAAAATGGTGAAAGAGTATAGGGATTATGAGAAAAATAAAAAAATATGTTTCTTCCTCATATTATTTAAGGAGATATTGTGATTTGACCTTAATAATTTATTGATGTGGTTCGATTAA
Organism: Druceiella hillmani; assembly: GCA_039881145.1. NCBI lineage: Eukaryota > Metazoa > Arthropoda > Insecta > Lepidoptera > Hepialidae > Druceiella > Druceiella hillmani. The sequence continues at coordinate 8,759,280 of JAYKKI010000045.1, forward strand.
CATTTATCTTATGAAAGATATAATCTATGGTAATTAATAAGATGTAATATTATTTCGAGTCAAAAACCGATTCATTATTTCAAAATGAAATACCAGAATTTTTACCGGATTTCAAAAACGATAGTATGAAATTATATAAAATCAGATTGTATCAAAATCAAAATATTTGTTTAGATATAATTGATTGCTTTTAAACATATGCATTTAATAAAAAAAAGTTGTTGGTAATTGATGGATGCCGTATTTTTTACCATAAAGTAAGCCAAAGAAATATGAACCCGAAATAAGGTTTAACTTCTTTTTACCACCTGAACCTTTTTATAACCAGATTATATTTATTAACTCGATCAGGGTGCATTCAACTTCATCCAGCTAATTCACATATCTACATATATACAAAGCATAGTAATTTAATAAATCACAATATTTATCATGATTTAAGTACCATTGATAATATATAAAATTGCAGCCGTCTATTTGCAAAAATTCATTGTCTACCTATATTAATACTAATCAACAATAATTGTATACAATCGAAGGCCTATATTATTAGTTAAGAAAAAAATAAGAAAAATTATCTGAACCAGACCATCATATATATATGTCATCTATATATCTGATAGTCAAAACGGATGTAATGAGATATCATATCATATTGAACATAAAAAAAATGTTAAACTCTTTGACGTCTAGTAACGAATAGAGAATTCAACGTTAATTTATGTTATATGACATTAGTCAGGGCTTATGATTTTCACGTGCATTACATATATACGTATAGAAAATATAAGCCTGAAGTTATGTAGCGGCACCGAAAATTTAAAAAAATATTATAGAAACTTAATTGTACATTGTTTTGTGTGTCATTTAGACTTACTTATAAATGAATTGTGTGTTACCAGAATGACGATGACTGGCAAACTGTTCTCCTTCATTTTGGATTCACTTTGTCGATTTTGAGTTCTCGTTATTTGTTCATGTGTTGAACGTTCAGCGCTGCATAGCAACTAAGTAGCTTGAGTGCCTGCTCGAATTGCCGGGGACTTTTTTGCAATCTCTAAGAGCAGATGCTTACAAGGCGAATTAAATATAGTATGTTATCATTTAATACGGGAAAAAAAGTAAACATGAACAATCATGACTTTTTTTCAATTTTAGAAACTATTTCTTTACTTTTCATAAGAGAATTCATGTTATAATTATTGTTGATATTTTATTTCGTAGAAGCTCAGGCGGGGAGGTATAATAATGTTAACCACGACACCTACTGGCCATCATTGTTCACTCGTCATGGACAGATGAACGCTTATTTAATTTTTTGTATGGTTTTATTCACTGTGCATTTCAGATACATCATATCGTTGTTGTCTCGGCATTATACTTAAAATATAGTTCTAAATACAGGAAGTAGTACTTATTTCTCGCATTGTTTTATTTTGAATATTATCCAGCAATTAGTATAACGAAATATAACTGAATATACTATTGACACGGGAAAAAGTTTTTTTTAATTCATCATTTTAAAAATTTTTAGTCAATCATAGAAATATATTTATTATTTGCCTGCCACGAGGTTTCCTGCTTAAATAGCTTTGGAGATATTTATATATGACGTAACAATGAAATTTGGAAAGGAGGGTCACAAAATTAAGAAACTTGCAGTTTTACAACCTTACATTTGGAAGTAAAGCTTAGCTAAGCTTTACTTATTTATAACTAATTTAATTTCACTTATATATTTGTAGCGAATTCAAGATAAATTTATATTGTTTTAACATTAAAATCGTCGTGAATTAGATGCCATATTACGTAATGCAAATTTCGGTTAAATTAAACATGTGTTCGTCAGGTATTTTCGTTCATGCACATTTTGGAATTATAAATTAGCTGCTAGAAAATTTAATAATGCAGCAGGAAAACGATTAATCGTAAAGTAGTTGAAATAATAAAAATATTTAACTTTGTTATTAAATATATTTCTTTTTAATTAAAAATTTATGGGAATTTTGAATGATTTTTGTAATTCGCTCTTTATTTAGCCTTACACATATGAAGGCAAGTTATTATGTGTCAACATCTTAATTGAATGGAAACACGGTGTTTCAATATTCTATCCTTCTAATTCTAACATCTTCTGTTGACTAATTCTAACTAGCATCTACTATTCTCCTCAACTTTTTGATATTTTTAAAATGTCCAAACTCAGTCTGTTCATGGCTTTGGCTTAAATTCTGCCTCCCTTTTTTACTATTCGTGCACCAAAAATTAGTTACGTATTCTGTAAGAATCCTTCCACTGTATGAGTTGCCAAATGTAAAACAAACTTTTTTCTGATATCGAAAACAGACCTTCAATTTACGGCTTAATAGTCGCTTGGAAAATACATTTGTATCTTCCTTTCTTAATATTCTGTTTTATTCTTTCCTTGTATTCTGGCCTACTCTGTCCCATATACTAGTAAATGGTTTGATTTTATATTTTTACAAGTAAGTAACATAATTAAGTCCTATTAAACACTTGGCATAGGTATAACATACGTATCAAGACAATGAAGTATAAAAAAGTTTTGCATCCCTTTATTTTATCTCATGCAGGTATCGAGAATATTGAAAAGACTCAAAAAAGAAATAATACTTTAATTATCAGATATATTTCAAGTATGATATGCAGCTCGGTTATCTATGTTATCTGTTCTAATGTTATAAAAAATTAAACTAATATTGTTCAAGTGGTAATTTTGGTAATGTTTATTCTTGGAAAAGGCAATTTTTAATAAAGGTTTATGACATCGCTAATTATGTTTAATTCCTCGCTTCCGGAATGAAGTTGATTATAGGTTTGTGTACCTTTGGTAGGATTTTATTTTTTAGGATTTTATTAACAAAAGTAAAAACTGTTAAGTTTGAAGTGAAATTACTTTTTTGTCATAACTAATCATTGATATGGACTTTCCAGCGTAATAAATATTTATTAATACTTATTATAATAACGTATATATATATATATATATATATATATATATATATACGTTATCATTAAATTATGAACAAATATGTTTTTGAGAAACTCGAGACGTTTCAAATGGTACACCACACTACGTATGAAATTTAATTTTTTTTATGAGCGCTTAATTTTTACTCTATATATATAAATATTTATGAGTGTTAGCTGCTCAGATATCAGCGAGTCAATAAGGTATATTACTATCTCAAATTTCAAGTTTCTATGCCAAGTGGTTTCTAAGGGATACATGTGAGGTTTTAGTTTTCCCTTTTAAGGTACCGAATACTAAAAACATAACAGCCTCGCTGCGTTCTTTAAAAGAAAATAAAAATTTGCGTAAATTGTTGCTAAAATATTGATCGATTTTGTTTTCAATTGCGAATAAAATTCTTATGAATCATCTTATTTATAATTTTTCGTGGTGATTCGTTTAATAGATTAACATTTTAATGAATAAGTATAAATATATTTGACCGTTTGAGAAATTCCATAAAACTAGCTGACCCGTGCGAAGTCTTCGCACTATATCGCCATCTAGCGTGTTCCAAGTATACAATTTGGTTAAGATATTTGATGTGTCGCCCACAGATGGCGCTCATGCCAATTGTTATAAAAATTAATTTTTTTATTGATAAAAAGATTTTTTTCGAATTTTTTTATATTTTTCGCCCAAAGTAGAAAACATAAGCTTTAAGTGGGTATTTTTTTAATTTTTTTTGGTGCAGTAGTTAAAGAGATCGAGCCGCTCGACCAAAAAACACCTTTTTATATCAGTTTATTGCCTTTTAAATAATGAAAAAATAGCCAAACAAAATCGCATCCAAATCACACCTCTCGTACTGAGAGAGTAAAAAGGAAGTATATATTTTTTGAGAAATTGTACATTTATATGTTTATTTTTTCTTAATCGAATTGTATACTTGAATAATTTGAATTGTACCCTTATAACATTTACTTTTTCATGTTTGGTGTAATTAAGTATGCCATCTAAACTAGAAGCCTCCATAACGTTGTAAATCAAAATTACCCATCATATTTATATAAGATTTATATTAGAAAATAGCTCTGTTTCATTTTTATAACAAAATTTAAATTCAATTTGAAGACTTTATAATACGGAAACAACGTGTTAAAATTATTTTGGCTCATTTGGATTTTCAATCGCTTTGCTACTATTATTTCTAACATATTAGTATGAAACAAAATAAACGCTTTGCTTATTTATTTATGACATTTTAGTACGAAACTAATTATTTTTATTCTATTAACCAGTATGTACACTTCTCTAATGAAAATATAATTTGAAAATGTCACACAACAAAATTTACATTTGTTAATCAATATGACATTCGATTTCGGCTGAATCTTCACCTTATTGACCATCAGGCTTTACGACCATTCTTCTTTGGCTTAATTCATACCCTTGGATTGGTTTACTTTTTCTACGAGCTGACACCCGCTAGGGTTCAGACGATAAATGTATGTTGATTTATGCAGTCACGTATCCACGTCACGTCATGTTCACAATGGCAGCCGGAACTAGTATTGGAATAATATTAGATATTTTTAAACCTTATTGGGCGAAATCAATTTCGACGTACTTATACGGGGATGTAATATATTCTCGTATTGACGAGCTTACGTGTTGGAGCTTTTGAGTGATTTTGTTTTTATTCAATATTTATTAGCATCACCACTATTAAACAGTAGCAGACTCTGCTCAATTTCTCAGACATTCAATTGTTGGTCTTCGTATTTAAGAGTGGTATATTTATTACGTTCCTTATGCCATTCGCATTTTGAAGGTCATATTGAACTATGATCGCCAACTTATTAAATAACATTTAATCCTCCTCGTGTACATAGGCGTATACATATAAATGTACATACTGACTATGTTTGGAATTCAAAAATGAACGGAAACTGTGTCGGAGTCACAGCTGCAAGTCTTAGACTTACAATATTTTACTTGGTAATAGGAACGTGCTGAAAATTCATGGATTTATATTTTTGCTGCACACGTTTTTCATAACGTGTGCAGTAAAAATATAAATCCATGAATTTTCAGCACGTTCCTGGACTAGTAACGTGCTGAAAAATTTTATTATATAAATAATATTATTTTTCAGCACCTTACTAGTCCAGGAACGTGCTGAAAATTCATGGATTTACACTTTTACTGCACACGTTATGAAAATTTAATTATATTTTCATGAATACTTCGACAATGTTGGTTTCCGTACACTGGGCAAAGACAGTAAGAGTGGTCGGTAGTGGCTAAAGGTGCTCGGATAATGTAATATTCTTATGTTATCTTTTACACTTAATCTCGAAAAATATTTGTTCTTTAATTATACATTCTTATTATTGATGTTTAATATCTTCAAAGTAAGATATTTGGATATTTATCTTCAATCAGGTTTCCTCAAGTTGCTGAATTATGACTGATATCGATACATTTTTAAAATTGGCAAAACGAGGCTAACAACATGATGTGTTAAGTGTAATTATGTTACAATACCGAGTTATACTAATTTTACCTTGCAATCTAAGTAGAAGTAACATAAAATTACCATACGTTCACCGCTCAATACTAGACCATCTAACTTTAAACTTTATTTTTATGTTATTTTTTTCAATTAAATAATTTATCTTAGCTTCTATAGTTTTAAAATTTCTAAAGAAAATCTGGTGTATACTTTTTTGGGATATATAGTTTCGTAATATAGAGCCCGGTATTGAAAAAAAAGAAACAATAGTGATATTCATCAGAGTTTAGAAAAAGTCTATTAACTAATTCGTGATATAATAAAGCAACAATAGCAGAACATGATGCATTTTACCTTAACCAGAAATGTATTCATTGAATATTCAAACGATATCAATTTATGTTGTCAGTAAGCTACATATTCTTAATTTTCTTCATTAATAGTTTAAACATGAAACGTTTTCTTATTCTAAATTTAAGTTCTTACCATAAAATGAGGGGCAGGTCTTCAAAATGAACTTTTTGTAACATATAAAGTTAACAGACTACAACCATTTGCTTTACATTTTTTTTCAAATTTGTAATTCATGCCTTTTAACGTGTACACTCCAGGATTTAAAAAAAGCTGCAAGAAAGAAATAATATATTAATATTTCTTGCCAGAAAATACAAACTTTTTATTATGAAATTTTAGGTGTTTACTCTGTACAAAAACGATACATTAAAGTCCTTGCCTTCAAAGTATCTGTTATGCGGATACGTAAACAACTGTGAAATATATTTCGATCGAGTGTTGTATGTGATGTGTACTCCTTAAGAGTTTGCTCCCCTTCCCCTTGACCTCGAAACCTTTCGCTAGCTGGATAGTTGAGTTCATTAATAATTCATACACATCCAAGCTCAAAGAGACGATCCCGGTTACCGAGAGTAAATTTAACGAAACAGTGCTAAATATAGATTTATTGAAGTTATATAGTATATACATACCTCATATAGGTAGTTTCTTGCTATTACCATGTTGTTATTATTAATATTTACGATATAATTTAAAAACAATTAATTGACCAAAAATTTACTCACGTTTTAACACATTTCATAGTAAATAGAAAACGAAGCGGAGTTAATCAAGTATATAGGCCATTTAATCAAAAGATTATGTTAAAATAATACGCTTCCCGTAATACTATGAGAGGTAAAACCCTAACTTTCATACGTAAAATATACGTCCCGAAAACTATAAAAGTAAAATTTATTAGAAAAATACCAATATTGTTTTATATTCCTTTAACCTAAAAGCTTTTAAGTAAAGGAATTCGCTAGGAATTTTATACTTAAATTAAACTACGTGATGTAGTATTATTTCTATTTTCTTTAAGTTCTTTACCACGATCTAGGTTTCGTTCTATTACACCTTCAGATGGGCTATTAGCAAATATACAGCAATAGCAAATTTTGCAAATAGCCCACCTGAAGATGTTGTAATACAACAAAACCTAGGTTGTGGTAAAGAACTTAAAGAAACTAGAAATAATACTACATCACCTAGTTTCTACTGTTGATTTGTAGTCAAGATATTTAATTTCGCTTGGAACACCCATAAATTATTTCGCTCTGTGAATAAAGATTCTTCAAAGAAACTGTCGTTTTGATAAACCTTTTCGTTACACAGTAAGAAATTTATAAAGAGCAGATAAAGAATTTATGCAGAATGAATATCAATTTATTTGTACAATAAGTCTAAATATAATACAAAATAATGTAATACAATATAATAAAAATAAATTCATTATGTTATAAGAAAAGCAGTTAAGCTCATATTCTGATTATAATGTCGCCTTATTCCCGATATTTAAAATAATAACTATTCAGGGTCAAACAAGTTCACTTCCCGATAGAAAATATTTACTTTCCTTATATGTTCATATAATTCAATAAGAATACGAGTTGCTTGGAGATTCTATTAAAATTCTTTTAGCTACATTTAATATATATTATTTATATATTTAATATTTTTACTCCCCGAATGTTTCTGACGAAAAAAATAATATATTATCATATCAAATAAATTACCGTAATTATAAAGTAATTGCGTACAAAATTAAATCTCGAAATCCCTTACAGATTCTGCTTAATTAATTAAAGTTTATAAAGTCACATTTCAACTTGAAATAAATTCAATTAAATTAAATCGAAAATTTCAGTACGATATTTGAATACTGTATAAAATGGCGTTTTGAATCGAAATAAGATAAACTGCAATAATATTATAAGAACGAGAACTGAAGGAGAACTTTCAAAGTTATATAATTCATAATGATTTATTGTCAATCCTCTCGGATCCATCGAGTCTCCAAGTCCTTTAAATTAAAATAATATATAATTATAAATATAATTTAACAACCTATTAAGCAGGAGTAGAATTGAAACTACACGGGTTCCGTAGATATTTAGGCGTTTACAAATATTTCATGGTACAAAATATTTATAATTAACTATTTAAATTTTTTTGGAATCTAAACATGTCGCCCACTACATCTTTTATTATCTTTCATTATTCGTATTTAACTCAAACAGTTTATATTAATGCTTGAGTTATTTGTTATTTACAATATATTGTTACAGCTATAATTTTTGCTAACGATCTATTGCAGTTTTCCACAATACATAGTTCGCAATAGAAGTAATTGTCTGTCTATCAATAGGTTGTCCTAATTCAAGTATGTATACGCCAAAACTAGTCTATAAAAGGAAAACAATAGCGCAAACTCCCTTAACACAATGTAGAAATAGAATTTCACAAAACAAATCCACAGGCAAGGCATGTCATATGACAACAGACACAGGTTATTTACGTTTCCGAAATTTCAAGTCAAACCATAGAAACCTAGTCATAATATGTTATAACTTAGCAAACTTTAATCGTCAGACCAAATCTGATTTGATTGGAAATAGATGTAAATAAATTCATACAGCGACATGAGGAATTACACTACAAAACGTCGAACACTAAAAATATCAAATGTCGAAACTAAAAAAACAATATTAGGATAATTTTATTCAATATTTATATAATTTTATTCATAATTTTTAAATAATTTTAACGCAACAAAAAGAATGGATGCTAAAAACTTAAAAAGAAAGAATATTTTACTATTCAATGTCTGTAAATAATGAAAAAACTTTTATTTTGTTGGTAAAAAACAATATATAAAGGTAGATTTCACGAGGCTATATGCAAACCCATGTCCCTAACATTGAATCTGTTTCAAATCTCAGTCGTTTTGAAGTGCTAATAACAGAGCGGTAAACAATTTCACCACTATCCAAAATATTTACACAGGTGTTCTGTATTCAGCACATATGTCAACCCCTCACCACGATATCGAGTTAAAGCAACATAATTCGTTAGTGGATATTTATTAATTTTAATTTTGTGGAATTTTAATATTTACAGATACAATAATATTTACATTTAACACAAGCAAATAATAATGTGTACACGTGGTTATAATTTCAAAAATTAAAATTAATAATATAAGACGAAGAAGTAAAGTTTAAACAAAACATATGATTTAAAGAAATGTACTACCAAAGAGTTCTAAGTTTCCAAGAGAAAGCAAGTTCTCAAAAGAAGTTGGCATTGACCACCATTATTTCAATTTTAGTTGCTATCGTGTAGATTTAAGCTTTTATCGATCTCAGATTGACTTTATAAATATAATACATAACTGGTTCTATGCCTCAAATTACAGATATACAGGTGCTTTCTTTTAAAAAGTGACATTTCAAAGTGTTATAATCCAGGTATAACTCCACAGTGTACAGTGGTAATACATAGTTACATAGATGTATGTATTAACAGAATAACACATAGTAGTCGCCGGGCTACATACGAGTATGTCTGAGGGAAAGGTCAAATGCCGCCCACGGTCGGCACGTTAAATACCATTAGGACAAAACACTTTTTATGACACGTCTCTTACATTTCGAGCGTGTGAAGTATGCAGTGAATTAAGAACGATGTACACGTGCAAAGAGGTTTGAAGTGTCCGGTCGACTGACAGCATTAATACTCGCGTATGTTAAGTTGCCCTTAATTGGTCTTTGTAATTAACCAACTTTATTAATACAAAAATGAGTAAGATACGAGAATATAGTATATATTCGTGTTTAATTTCCATAAATGAGTTATTTTCTTCTAATATATAACGTAAAAATCGTATATAAAGATATTTTCACGCGTTGAATCTTTTATCATCGTTCAGAATTAAACAAATTGTAAATTTCTTAAGTTCATAATTAAATAATATAAGGAGTGCTCTAAGGTTACATTTGAATTAATAGTATTGTTGAATTGTTCATAAATTACTGACCCATTTATGTTAACTGACAAGAGTAACTCTAAGATAGAAGACATTTTGTAATACATGTCCGACCTCGTTAGGTTCCAAAATTTAAATTTTATTTTTCAAACTGACATCATGTCGAAATAAATGTTTAAAATTTTTAGGATTTTCAAATTCAACAGAAAAAATGGAATACTTATAAGATCACCCACCTGTATGTCTTATTTTCCCAGCCGTTTTTCGTAGAATGGTTTAACGTAGAGAACTGAAATTTGGCACAGTAATAATACATATTAACCTACACATATTTCAGTACACATACAACAGTAGCTATGGCTAAAAAATGTTTTCATGATAATTTTAGGTGATCACATTAAGTACTTAAATTTTCTAATTTTTTAAATTCTAATTCTTCTGTCTTATAAATTATTTTGTCAAAATTACTGGTAGTATATCTTCAGACATGTGTTGTAAAATACATAAAAAATATATTCTCTCTCTCATCAGCAGAACTACCCAAACTAAAATTACGAAACAAATAGAATTTTTAGAAACCTATGCAAAATATTAAAAGCTTGTAGGCAAGTTAAGGTAATCATACCATATCTTATAAAATTTGAAATATCATCATATTTCAATGCCTGTGAGCAATTAAGCACTTTACGTTGTGAAAAATTAACTTTTTTGTAAATACTTGTATAGAAATATATGCCCTTAACTATTTATAATTATTTTAATATGTTTGGAACTCCCGCAGTGAATTCCTTTCTTGGCCGTATTTTTAAACTTAAGAAAAAAAATTAAATTTAAAAAAATATAGAACTTTATTTTTGGCAAAATTTCAATTACGTAGCCTGTGCAGAGCCTGACCGTTATTAGGATTTATCGAAGTCTATGCAGAGTTGATATTTAAAATGAAGAAAATATGTTTTTTTACTTTGTTTTCCTATTTGATAGCAAATTTCAAGAAGACATAGATAAGAAGTGCATATGTAAATAATAAAAATTTTAAATAAAATATTTTTTTTAAACCAGACCCGAGGGTAAGTTGAATTGGAGGCTTTCGTAGGATATGATCTAGCTTTAATATTTTGTACTTTAAGCATTAGAAATGATCTCAATAATTATCACTAAACTTTTTGTCTACCTTTTCTATCTCTTAAACGGGAAAAATACTTCAATTGACAGAGTACTGAGAAGCAAATTATCCAAACTCTACCATTTAGGCAGTTCCGTATCTCCATTAAAAATATAGTATTTATTAAATTTGCAATTAATAATCGGTTTTTGGAACGTTACGGGACATCTGCGATAGCATATATAATGACCGCGATGTTCGATCTTATGTTCAGATAGCCATTAAGTTTCTTCGAGTTAAGAAGAAACAACAATCACATATTGCTTATATTTTCAACCCATATTGCGGAAAATTTTAAATAAACATTATTGAAAATTAGAAAAATTGTATCGCGTTAACATCACATGAAAAAATGATGGAACAGAATATAATCTACGTATCATTCTCCTACCGTAACATTGTTTTGACCAATAATATAATACTAATTATGCCCATGACTTAATTTACATTCGGATATAAAACTAATACACTTAATTTAAAAGAATATAGAATAATTATATAATATATACCATTTATTACAATAAATATATAAATTTGTTTAAATATACACTTTGTATCGAAAAGCCAACTTGCCATAACATTCATTGCTACCCGATATGATGAACATAATAATTTTTTTATCTTTTCACTAAAACATAGTAGAATTAATTTTGACTGAAATCACGAGAAAAACCGTTTTATTCTAATTTTAAGAAAAATACATTATTTATAAAGGCGTCAAATAATGTAAAGAAATATCAAATTGAGAACTCTTCATAGCGTTGTAAAATCAAAATACGTATATCACCGTTCATATATTCAATACCCCGAAAAAAGATGACTAAGCTTCAACATTAAGATTGATGGTCTATCTCAGCAGATCCGTCAAAATCTTGCGATAACCTCTAGCTTTAGTGATAATGATACTGATTTGTGTGTTTTCACGCCTAGTTTATTTTTTTTAATGAAGGGCTCAGATATTATTGAAAGTATCTACTCAGATTTATGAATGATATTTTTTAGGAATATTTTTATGAATCAAAGGCTAGGCGCAAAAAGATGTTATGTAATAAAAATATTTATTAACTTTTGAACTACAAATTGCTCCATACATTTCAATAAATGTTTAATGATCGAAATGCGAATTTAGGAACAATTTATACAAGAATGTGATTTGAAGAGCTATACATTTGACACCTTTCAGCTTATATTGAGTTCAGTGATGCTGTCTTTCCCTAAACAGATGCGTCATAAAATTGTATTATTTCTTGGGTCTTCTATAGCAAAAAAATTCTATGTTCAGTATTATATAATAATTCTATGTTTTTTTTTAGTTTTTAACCCAAATTTATTCTACATTATTCTACATATTCAATATGATACACACCGAGGCACAAATCATGATTTTTAAAATTCTGTTATTGTGGAAAATTTAAATGCCTAAGTTTCACGTTTTTGGTTTAAGAAAATAACAGTGGAATTCAACAGAAATCCTCAGTTCTTATGTATTAGATAAGTGGCAGAAACCGAAATGTCGTCAGATTAGCCACAGAAAAAGTATCGCTTGATTATTAATGATAATGAAAGAATTTCCCAATCTTATCTAATTTAAACAAACAATTGCTTTCACTTGCATAAAATTACGTACATGTATCACAAATATAATTGAATATACACGCATATATTAACGCTTACATTAAACACACATAAAAATAATGAAAGCAATTTTAGGTAATACATTAATCGGTTATCCAGCGGCATATGCATATTTACAAGTACAAAACACATGATAATATCCCATCCAGTGGAGTGAAAGCAATATTGGTTTTCATGTTCTTACGTTTGAACTCTTTAGAAAGCTCTTAAGGATATGGGATACCAATCGAATTATTTTGTTTCAATAGCGAGTATTTGAGGAGCCGGCCGGCGTCCTAGGAATAACTACTCGTTTCCAATTCCGTTTCCGTTAACGATGCCATTAAATAATATTCACGGACACCGTTGGGAAAAAGGGAATGACTCGATAAAGGCAATCTCAAAATGAGGTTTATCGATGTTCTCATATGAAAGAACATATGAAAGAGTTCCTTAAATTTAAAATTTGTAACTTTCTTTATTTTTCTTTTTTCGCCATCGAACTGAGACAAAATGTTTCTTGGATTCAATGAATTTAAGGGTACAGTAGTGAAGGTTCGGGTAAATTTTGTTCAGAAGTTTTTTCATGATGAAATTATAATCCGATATTTCTGGAATTTGCTACTTTATTTTAAATTTTTTATAGACATATTACATGCAAACAAAGATTTCATTTTTTATGTTGTATGTTTCATATTAAATTAAATTTACTTTTTGTAATAAAAAAATACAATTGGCATTATCAAATAACAATACATATAAATCTGTCTATGTATTTGTATTGAAATTTAGCGACAAAAAATGGAGAATCAGTCGATTTTTACGCCATAACTTATTTATAGTTCTCAGAATTCCAGATTTTATGGTTTGAATACATATATTTTTATTATTTAATATCTGTTTAAAAAGAGTTACGTAATTAATTATTAATTTTTTTTTATAAAACTGTATAAACAACATACAAATTTACCAAAAGACTTGGGAATGTGAAGTACCATGGAAACAAATGGGTATAAAATATAGTGTAAATAATAAACAATAAAATAGACGAGACGAAGCAATTCGAAAAAATATTACTCTAAATTTTTATGAATCGTGAACCGTTGAGTAACTCCACAATCCACTCATGAAGCTGTCAATGAAGGAGAAAAATCAAAATATATATATATATATATATATATATATATATATATATATATAATACACATACCGATATAAATTTTTAATATTTTTTCTATCATGCTGATATAAGGAACTTTATACGTACACGTCTGCTTGTGATACAAAAATAATATGGACTAAAGAGTTAAATAATACTACGATACCGTCATTACAATGAAAATTGTGGAAATGCCGTATGACAAACTTGAGTAGTTTATAGGCTTTAGAAGATTTTGAAAATATGACTGAAATGTGAGATCCATTCTTAAATCGAGTTCTAGCACGGAAGAATTCCATTCAGCTCATAACAGTGAACGAAGAGGATATGTAGGAATATGTCATCATTGCAATAATATTACCATGAATATATATGAATTGATATTTCAATGTAACCACGCTTTGTACATATTAAGCTGCTTTCATTGGCTTATAGATCAAAATTGAAACATTCAAATATCGTACATTTTTGTTATTTAAATTTACCGTAGTGTTGTTATTGTTATTGTTATTTTCATTAAGGTTAAATGACACCAGATATATCAAAGTGTGTATTTCGTACATGTGATACGTTTAGTCGACTTACTGACATGTATTTAAGCTATTTTAAATAATTTCAAATTATATGAAAGCAATAAAACTTTTGCGAATTAAATATATTATGTAATACAAATTTATCTAATAATGTAATTTACATTTCTTAAACCGATGAAGTTAATTTACATAAGTAAAATAGTTTTTTTGAAATCTATGACAAATATTATTTCCTATTTGAATCTACCCTATTTCAATTATACAGAGTATCGTAATTATTCTATATATATATCCATACTGATATCGCAAGATATCAGTTTTTATGTAATAGGAGGTACGGATATTGATGTAATATATACACATATATATATATATATATATATATATATATATATATATATATATATAAATGAATACATGTGTGTGCATGTATATATACAGTTATATATTTTCGAAACTTATAGAAATTTTTATTTGATCTAGAATTTATATTTTAAGTCTGTTGATTTAATGCAAAAAATATTTTCCATCTTTGTCTTTAATTTAAGAAATTTCTTCAAAACAATAAAAATATTGAAATTTTATTTACTGATATTAAAGCTGAAATTTCTATATTACGCCAAATTGAATATAATCTACGCTCTCACTCTAATCATATTTATTAATTTCTGTTGCCAATAGTGGATGAAACCAAACTACGATAATCAAATATGGTTAAAATAAGAAAAGTTCTAAAAAGCTGTTCGACATAATGTCTGCAATTTTAACTACACCATATTTCTATTATAATAACAACTGAATCTTGTGAATACCAAATAAATTAAGAACGAAACTTGTTTTTATAAAATTACTGTTGCAACGTAAAATTATTAAAAAAAGAATTGACGAGATAACTGATTAAACTCTATTTTTTTTTAAATTGCAACATGTTAAAATCAATAACTTGAGAGAAATTTAAGAGAGCTTTTACATCGAGATGATTTTGACTTTGTCAAAAGCTTCACCGGGATAATCGCGTTCATAGAAGTTTTTTCCTGTAGTCACTAGATAGTGAATGCTGGATTTTAGCGAGGTAATTACGTAGATATTTACCATTACTTTAAATTTACTTTAAATTTTTCTGTAATTAGTTTTGTAAAATATTAGTGATGTGTAATTGAAGCGCCATTCAAATAAATAAAAACTCGTCTGGCTGTAACGCGATGTGGTACTTAGCGAAAAGCGAGTATAAATTTTTAGTCAGTAGGGATTGAATAAAAAACACAGTATATTGGTATATTATTAGTTTATCTTTTGATTCAAAAGTTTTCAATTTGTCTACTGAGTCCTAGCTTAATAGACAATTTCAACCCGTGCATGGTTCACAAAAAGTCTGTTAATGGCATAATTAATTGAAAAATTAACATTTTATAAACTATAACATTTTTACTAATAAAAAAATTGCTTTTTATTCCTTCTTTGTTAGACATTCAGTTGGAGTTATCTCTTAACATTCTGTAGTATCGAACTCTTTAACTTTCTACCATAACAAATTTTATGATCTTCGTCAATTATTAGAAAAGTGTCGTCATGTAGATGTCATAACTCAATCAATAAAAAAAGAAATAATTAAAAATTCATCGATTACGTAAGTAAATAAACCCGTTAATTACGGCTTACATAGTTAAGTACTCACTTAAGCATATGTAAACACTTAAGGATAATAACTTCTTCGCCGTTAAACTCTCGGCGGGATGGTCATGGCTATTATGTCAAGTGTATTACTGATGATTTATGAGCCATAGAATATGTCGCCATTCGTCTGTATCAGCTGTTTTCCGTATAGGAAAACATCCGTAGCTGCCTTGACCTGATCTATTAATCTCATCGGTGCTCTCTCCCGTTTTGCCCTGTACCAAATAATTCAATAATATCTTTGCTACATTCGATACATGTCCGAAGAATTTCATTATGTGTGTTTATTCAATATTGGACAAACGCTGCTTGATACCGTGTGCTTGGAGTATGGATGCATTTATATGGAACTCAGTCTACAATTATCCTAGCATTCTTCTCCAATACCATATTTCCAGAACGTCTGTCTTTTTTTCTTGCTTTCATGTTAGTGTTAACATTTCTGCAGCATAGGGGAAATTAGAGGAACACTAATTCTCAGACCAGTCGATCAAAGGGTAACATAGTAAATAGTAAAGTATTTTTATTAAATTATTTAAAATTACTAAAATTATTTGTCACGGTTTAAATATATTGCATATTACATCCTTCACAGGCATATAATTTAGCGAAATTATCAAAAACTATTTAAAATAATCAATGTAGTTTTCTGATGAACTTTAAGTAAATTTCTAGTTACACTGTTTTTTCGTTAGTTTTTACTTTAACAGTTTCGGAGGTAGAGAGAAGGAGCATTTTTTGTGGTTACAAAAAATGCTCCTGGTGAGAAAAAAAAATGCGAAGTAAGATAGAACTACATTTCTATTCAAAGTTTAAATTTGAAATAAACCAACTTCCATGATGAAATATTCAGTTATTTCCAATATGAGGACTGAGGAGTGTTATAAAAAATTACCAATTAAAACACAAATTCGTTGTTTTAATTTAATTTTAACTACAATTTTTCTCATATGTATGAAAATATTGAGTTCAATATACCGTATTTATTATTGTTAATATTGATATGGTTATTGATTTTATTGGGGTGTCGTAGACCAGATGGCTTCCTAAGAGAAATGAAAAACATGTCAAGCACGAGTGGAACACGCACCACGATGATTCCGTATATATGCAAACATTTATAAACTTTAATTTTAAATATTTGTTTAATTTTAATATTTGTTTGTTAATATTGTTATATAATAGTGTTATTAGTTTACTTGAAAATTTTAATTCTTAGAATGAAAACAGATTGTCTACTAAATCTTTCACCGACGCATATTTGGAAAAAAAAAATTTTATTGATATAATTGTAAATTAACGTTTTCGGGTTTTTCCCTTTACTTATGCTGTGAGGCCAAGCTAGGCCTTACAGCATAAGTAAAGGGAAAAACCATTGGCCAATTTCATAACTATAGGTCAATGAAAACTATCCTATAGGTTTTGATTTATTTGCATCAAAATACTCAATATAATGGCCGGAACGAAAACATGTTGCCTACTACACATTTAATAGGCGCATATTTAAAAAAAAAAAAATTTGTATAATATAACCTCAAACTAATGACTGGAATTTTTTACTTGTGACCTTGCTTCTCGCCAAATTTCATGATTCTAGGTCAATGGGAATTACCCCAAAGGTCTTGATTTATTTATGATTATCCGAAAAAGCGGCATAAAAGGCTGTATTTTTAGAGTTTTTTTTATTGCATTGGCTTAGAAGCTTGATTTTTTAACGGCTCCAAGGGACCGTAGATCTAAGTATCAATTAAGTAAATAATTTAAATTTGATACTTCCATGCGTTCCTGAGAAAAAGGTTCTTGACCGACAGGCAGACGGCAACAAAGTGATCCTATAAGGGTCGTTTTTTCATTTTGAGATAAGGAATCTTAAAAATGGTGTTACGTTTTATTCGGTTTTAAAGCTGTAAACTCATTTTGTAACATGTTAATCTAGCATCTTTTTATTTATATTTCCTTCCTTTAACCGGCTCCAATTTTTGTATCAATAGCTCAGACACTTAATAAATTATATACTATATAAATAGGGGATAATATATATCTATGAGTCGTAAATAAATAAATAATTGATAAAATAATAACAAATAGCCAAAACACATTAAAAGTGAAACTGCTTTATATTGTAATTTATACTTAGTAAGAATAATAAGAAATATTAAGGTATAATATTAAAGAAAAAAGAAAAGTTTGTTGGAAAATGTCTCCCCTCCTTTAACTGACTCTAAAATGACTCCCTTCTCTCCTTCTTCCGTAATATTTTCTTGTTTCAGTCTCTTCCTTTCTTCCTCTATAATACTCTATTTAACGCAACTTCTTTATATATACATATATGTATAGTTGAAGTTAGAACTACCCGTGGTAAAAGCAATTTTACTTCAAACCGTCTTGGCGAGAAAGGCAACCAAAATAAGTTAACCAGAAAGGAAAAAGTAATTGTAATTAAATCATAATCAGTCCTAAAAAATAATGATTTATTGAAATCATAAACGAACATAAATTGGAAATATATGAAAATATGAGAATAATAAACTATGTGTATTTACAAAAATATTTAGTTCAATTTCTATTAAGACACGTTCATCCGACATATAAAATTATGGAAAGCAATATTCTATTTGTCAAAAATTATCTTGTGCAAGCTATTATATTATAAGAATAAATATATAAAGTTAACTCATTTTAATAAAGGGAATTCCACAATCACGCTTTATAGCTATTAGTATTCTACGTCATCAGTTAACTTCGTATTTGTACATATTATTTAATAAAATTGTATAATTCAAGACATCACATCCTTAAAAAATAAAAATTCTTATTCTTGCGCTCCTTTCACTTTCATAATTGAAAAATATTAAGTTTTTATTTCAAACGGTCTCAAAGAAAACTGCCTGTGACATGCAGACGGACGGTGAGACATCGAAATAAGTCCATAATTGTTCCATATTGCACCATTCTGATAAATCAAATGAAACATATGTCACCTACCATAATGGTTTGCCTTCAACAAATTGTATCAAAACTACATCAGCCTCAAAATTAAATGAATGTTAAAATGATCTAAAATTGCTCCGAGGAAATCAAAGCCCTCCTTGAATAAAAACTTTACGAAGGCCAAATCACGATGAAGTACGTAAGTATAGTGTGATGTTTCCTTGTCCTTGCTTGTAAATTACCATCGGAACGTGCACCGAATTCTCCCTCGGTCGCAAATTTCCAACGATTTATTATTCCGTATCTAGCATTATAACTTGATTCGCCCTAAGGCTGCAGACGAAACTGCGCCAAAAGCGAGATGAAAATTAATTTATCAGTTTTCCCTCAAATTTGTTTATTGAATTGGCGCATGCTCCCTCGAGTGCTATCTCGAATTACGAAATGACTTCTCATCAGCCGATTTATGGTTTTTGCCCAAATGCGGCATGCTAAGTAATGTATTTATTATAGGCTTTGAGAATATATTTTGTATGTATGTACATATTACAAACGTTTGTAAAATTCTCTAGACCAAATAATTGCATTGATTTTAATAATAAGCTGGCAATAAATATACCTCAACCACAAGAGTATCATTGCAAATAAAAATAAATTAAACAATACAATTGTTTTGCGACATATCATGAAAAGTATAAGAATATCAACAGAAGAAATTTATTTGAAAAATGTTTAACCTAATGCGGTCCATCTTGTAGGTGAGAAAAAAGTATTTAGATAAGTTTAATGTAATTTTATTTCTTTTCGGACTTGCTTCTTCTCACTTTTAAATTATATTTTCGACTGACATTTTTTAAAGTTATACTTTTCTTGTTCGAAGTCAATTTACTATTTTTAATCTAACTATCCCTACACATAAATCTAATTATTGTTATTTGGTCACTGCATTTACTTCTATATCTAAGAGAATAGGAAAATTGCCAAAATGGATAATAAAATAGACGCATCAATCTGCACATATCGCAATGACTAAAACTCAAAAATATTCATTGGGAAATTTTACGGAGAGCAAATTAAGTATTCAATTGCTTTTTAATTTCATGTATATTTTCGTTTGAAAGGGCTGCTTATGACTGTCCCAAGAATATTTTTTAAGTAAGTTTTGATATTACATCTTCAGAAACATGTCCACGTCACCCCCACCCCCTTTTTTCAAAACTTTTCGAGCTAAAATTATGAAAAAAATAAGTTTTTAGGAGCCCACGTAAAGGTTTTAGGAAAACTGTAACGATGAGTCTATATATTACAATTTTTTAAATTTTACCCATTTACATTATATTTATTTTTATCATTTTCAAAATCGGTTTTCTCAGAAACCTGGCAACGTAGAAATTTGAAATTTGGTTTAGTTACATATATTATAATTATAATACTATATATTATTCACATATTTTACACAATATTTCTTTTGAAATGTACGTATGAAAAATAAACACGAAGTAAATAAACGTTATAAAAATTTTTTTTCTCATTTTGTACATCATGTGGCCTGTCATTGGTTAAGGCTTTTCACGAAAAAAACACAAATAATTTTTCATAATTTTACATTGCGTATTTAAAAATATATTCTAAACAATACGTAAAATATAGGATTCCACGGTCTTATTTCCAACAAAAACTGACCCAAAAATTATGAAAAAAAGAGGGTCGGGGAAAACTGTCTGAAAGATTATAGGAAAATATAGTTATTATCGTAAAACTTATAATTGTTGATATATGTACCATGTTTTATGTCATTGAAATATATAATATGTAATACGTTGCAACTTATTTACGTTGCAGGAAATTAATGTTTGTAAATAGTTTAATGGAAATGGTATGTACGCCTAAATATTTATACGAGCCGAGATACGTACTGAAACCTCGTCGTGCGAGTTCTGCTCCGACGGCTGATGTTTTTTTTATCATCCTACGATATATTCTGAAGACATTAGAGTCAATGAAATCACAATAAACAAGAGAGCGAACGGTAGAATCATAGTATGAACTCGGGGTTTGAGTGGGAGGGTTGAACTCATGACACACCCTGCTTATCCCTGTACTGTTATACCCTATTCAAATTAACCTGCTATTGCCTACAGTACTTTTGCTCATCGGTGTTATATAAGTAGCCATAACCATTTGGATATTAAACCATGACGGTTAAAATTATTTGTAAATTTCATTCATTTGTTCTGTGATCTAAAATATGGTCTTTTCTAAAAGTTTTTCTGATTGAATGTTCATTAGTTTTTGGAAGTTATTAACCAGATTTCCTCCGATATGATCAGTGACATGAAAGATTTTAGGTGCTAAAATAATTATTTGTTTACTTTAATACATTATATATTTGTTACATCGAAACACAAAAACTATTCGAAATTAAACATTGTTTGCTAATAAATAAAATAATAAAAATTATGACATTTCATAAAAACAGTTTTCCAGATTTGTTTAGTTCCTCACTTATATCTTAGAAAACGGATAGGCTGTATCAGCGACGCATCCACAGTGGAGTATGTGAAACGTCTTGAGCGTACTAGAAGTGTGTAATATAATTAGTATAACACGTTCCCTGTGGAGATGAACCCGTTTCGGGTGTAACACTAAAAACTTTTCAAGCTGGCCCTTTGAAAATTAATTAAAATTTTTATTATTTAACTCTTTTATGACCTTAACATTCATTTAATATTGAAATACCTTTGTTTTGTCCTAAGTTACCAGTAATTTCAAAATTTTGTACGTTTACGTCAAAATGATTTTAAAATAAAACAAGTGTTTCCATAATCTTTTTTTTCTTTGTGCCTTTTACAATAAAGACCCATCCTGCGCCACCGTTTACAACTGGTTTAATGAGTGGCCGTGTTAATCTTAAGAAGAATGCACGAAAGGAACGTCCCTTAACAGCACTAAGGTGACATAATACCAATACCATGTAGTTATAAGAGAGAAATGTCTCCACAGATTTTTATAAATTTAAAAATTATTATGAATCTAGTACCAAAAATTCCACATGAACGTTTAGGTGTCAAGAATCTTTCTTCTATGTGGATGCCCCATGATTTTATCAAGCTTCAAAAACTCTATCGTCTTTATTGATGTTGCGAAATATTATAAAAACTCGACAGAACGCAAATGCTATATTTGACATCATCACGGATGAGAAAAGTTGGATATATTAATATGAATGCAAAATTAAGGAGAAGTCTGTGCAGTGGATGTTTCCTTCTGAAAAGTTGCCTACGAAGGTGAAAGAAAGATGAAGTATTGGAAAAAATGGACCCCTCATTCTTCTTTTGCAACAATTGCTCTAAAACATAGTTACCGGAGGTGGTATAATAGGAATTGTTTGCATGTTGTTCTGGGAAATGTTCGGGAGCAAAATGAAACTACATCATGGAAACACCGAGACTCAGCCGGATCAACGACTGAATATTTGACAGAGTCGTAAACTATATAGCCTCGATCTCGCACTAAGCTATACAAGATAAATTGCTAGGAACACAAATAATTAATGCCGATAAAACGTTGACTGCCATCGTGCAAGCCATAAAAGGGACGTGTAAAGAAAAGTGAGCCGACTGCTTTTCCTAGTGGTTTCATCGAACAAAACTATGCATAAAATGTCGCGAAAACTATTTAGAAAAACAATAAATAAAATACAAGCATACTAGTTCTAGTAAATAAATAAGTCCTTTAGATAGTTTAACAAAGCAGAATTTTTTTTTTTAGTATGTGGAGAAAGACATTTATTCCAATGATACTATTGCAATGATAATAGACGTCTAAATACTTAAATAGTTACGAAGATGACGTGAATTGAAATCATATTTATAAGCAGAAAATTATTTTCTATAAAATATTCACACCTTCAAATTAAGATGATTTTACCATACCTCCATCGAACATGGTCCTCAGACACAAGTGTAGTGAAAAATATTCGATCTGTTTACTTTACTTATTTCCACTTATTACTTATTTCACTTTTTTATTAGAAGACCACGTTTTATCCTACGGCTTTTTTCGTAGCATGTTTTTTAAAATGTTTAATTCCATTTTTATTTTATACTTTTATTTTTTACCTAAAACATTTTTATTTTTACATTTTACCTAACGCGCTATTATAACGCGCCACATCCTAATAATATACGAGCAAACTGTGCATTGTAATTAATTAATTAGCAAGAGATAATTTTAGTACTTAGTTTGTAAGATTATAAATTTTTAACAAGTTATCCTTAACAATAACATAATATAATGTTTAAACCTAAGATTTTTAAAACCAGGAGAGTCAAGTTATTTTCACTTAAAGTTATATGAGCAATAAGTGAAATATAACATGAAAGCCATGTAAAAATAAACGTATGACGTGACAAATAAATCAAAAAAATATGACGTTGGACGTGACAAATAAATTTCACAAACAGCTTTGGAACTCCTTAAATCTAGCGGTTATTTATCCGGGTTATCATTAGATCTTCAAATATGCAGGTATGAGAAATGCTTGGTAAAAATATATATTTAGACGTCAACGTAAAATCCTTAATCACCATAGTCCTTTAGATCTAAAAGATTACTATTTTGATTACAATCAAGGCTTCTAGGAGTAAAAAATGCTTACAATACTGAACAATGGAACATAAACTCTCTAGCTGCTATTGTTTCTTAGAATAATAGAAAACTATCCTGGTCATCATCAGATTTATAAATGTGAAGTCTGTCTGTATTCAAACACCAAATTTATAGTAGAGCTCCTTTCACAAACTAAAAACAGTTACACTGATTTTTACCTTATTTATCTAGGAATTTGTCGTATAAAATCGACTTTAAATAAAAATTTCGCGTCAAAATCGGTTCGGCCGCTTTCAAAAAAAAATTATAACAGATACACATTCAGAGAACCTCTTAGGTGAAATGCATATACCCTGTCCATTCCATCGTGGATAAGGAAATCTTTTCTCTTGTAATTTATCAATCATAATATCAATCACAATATGCATTATTGTAAAATTAATATATGGGTGTAGATATATTAATTATTAAAAATTATAATATTATGAAATATTTTATAATATCGTGAATTATACTCCTAGTTTGGGAAGAATTCTGATTGGAGATGAAACTTTGATTCATCACTTTGAACCTGAGTCTAACAAAGAGTTAATGTAGGAAATTAGAAGGGTACACTCGTATCACCCTAAGTTTAAGGTTAGGATCTTCTTCAAGAAAGTTTATTTTCAATATTGTGTGTTTAACGCGTGGAAAGTTTATTTTCAATATTGTGTCTGTAAGAGGATTGATCGAAGATGTCAAAACTTTCCCAATTCGAAATAAATACGTGACTGTGTAATAGGACAGTACACTTTCATCTATCCTTATACATATATTGTATGTTGTTTTTCGCGAACGTTAAATTTACACCAATTAAAAATTAAAATGAATAAAAATCAATTGCTAAATTGATTGGAAATGACTGGAAAATTCCTCAGTTTATTATTTGCCAATCTTGCAATATGTGAGCTGTTTTCAATATAATCGTAGATCAGGAATTACAAGTGCCTGAGTGATATGATTTCAGTAGCTTTATTATTCAGTACTCAGTCAATTTTACATAAGTGGCTTTTCGCTTAAGAAGCAGATACCCTTTATGTACGGACAGTGTTGTGATAATTATTATGCTCCGTCCGGTTGCTTCAGCACAATATCATAAAATCGTAAATATATCTTTTCAACTGATCTTCGAATAAGATTAATATATTGATTGAAAATTTACATATGTACACGTTTGTTATTAATATCGTATTGTAATCCAGCTCAAAAAGAAAAAAATAAGATTGAGGTAAAGATTTTTTTATATTGCATAGGGTTCGATTTCTCCCTATGATAGTTCTACCTTTATAAACACAAATCGTGTAATACAATTGGTTAATTCACATATCACATTAGTATACGCCTTATACTGTTTGATTACGAATCTAAAAAACGACATATTTGTGGTACTCATATATATATATATATATATATATATATATATATATATATATATATATATATATATATATATACACATATATATAGAAGATGAAGAGTAACTTAAAAATGCGAGTATTAAGTTAATAAAGTAGACCACTTAAGAGCGAGTTACTAACGCGAGTACTATGGCTGTCATAAAGTCGACCATCGACCATGCTTAATACTTCTTTGCACGTAAAGGTCGTCCTTTATTTACTGCATACTTCATCAGCTTGAAATATACGAGACGTGTCACAAAATAGGTATTGAACTAATGTTATTCAAATTGTCGATCGTGGGCAGCATTTGGTCTTTCTGTCGGACATATGTGGCCTGAGGATTTCTTTATATTTTCTTTCGACTCCTTCATATTTCTGGCTTAATATTTTTTGTATTAAATACTGATATATTTAAATTAAAAAAATCGTATTTTTGGCAAAAATTGCTGTACAGTCTAAAAGGGATTATAACACTTTGTTACAAATGTGATCTATGCCGAGCTGTTAATTAATTGACGTGTAACGTCATGTCGCGGTATGAATATATTATTATGAAGTTCGTTTAAAATCAGATGTGGTGGAAAAATTAAAACTTGATAATTTATACATGGATTATGTTCGGAATTTTTTAGTTCAATATTATCGTTGATTTCAACGTACACATATTTGATTTATTACAATTTCTAACAATTTCTTTTATTAAAAATTTGGCATTTTGAAAGACTGCAATAAATTGTCAACGAAATTACAAATGTAACACTATATTTAAAATGGATTGATCAGATGTTGATTGATAGTAGGAAGTGCTGTGTTTAAGAGTGAGGAGAGTGTGGAAGAAATTAATTTAATCGACATCTATAAGCGGACGAAGCCCTGAATCTGGAATTAAGTAGATAACATAGGGTAACGGGAATTGAGAAACTTTATACAATTGCACTTACTAACAGGATGTCATTTTAAAATTTCTGTAAGCACAAACTTGAAAAATTCACTAAATTGACTGAATTTGGCATGAAATTTTTCGGTAACAAATTTCTAACAATGTTTAGAATGCTTAAACGTAAAACTGATGCAACGAATTATGGGAGAAAGCAAGATAAATGTGATTTAATCAAGTTTTATATTTATATATATGTATATATATATATATATATATATATATATATATATATATATATATTTATTTATATATATATATATATATATATATATATATATACATATAAACTTTAAATTTGACCTTGGCTTTGGGGTCTGGAGACATCCTCAATCCAAAAGACGAATTTATAAAGATTTGAAGATTACAATAAGCCATAGTGTACTGTGGAAAATGGCCATAACATATTTCATATCTCGACAGTCCTCGGTGGACCCTGGCCTTCTCAAGCAGACTGTTCCAAGCTCTCCTTGCAGGCGTCCTTGCGTCTCGTCGTCGTCTCCTTGCGGTTTTCCAGTTTGTTATGTTGAGGGCATCGAAAACACTTTGTAGGCAGTCAGCCCTTTTTCATTTGGATCTTAAACTTCCTGTTGAGCAAATTGGTTTAGCCAGAAACATTTTAAGGAGTGATATGTATCAGTAGTTTAGTGTCAATTCTAATATTATTTAATTTCAGAAATCTTCTTAGTTAATGAAAGTATCTGTTAGCAGCAGTTGTTCGTCTCCTCAGTTTTGGAGCCAAATCGTTACCGGTGTTGATTTCAGATCTAAGGTAGATAAAGGAATTCATCCTTTTAAATTTGTCATCTCCGATTTTAAAATACGTGGAGGAGTTAGAGTTCGTCACAAGTTGCATGTATTTCGTTTTGATCTGAGTTATTGATTAGGCGTTTTCTATTGTAACTCTCCTTTGCAATCTCCGTTTTGAAATCGATATGTAGATGATAAGTATTAATTTTGAATTCTTTTGTTTTCATAAAGATTTGGGGAGGTTAAAAATTTACTCAATTGTGGGTAAATCTCTTCTGAATCCGCACTGGTAATCACCAATGATGTTTTCGGCATAAGAAGAAAGTCTATTAAAGAGTATGTTTGAAAGTATTTTGTAGGTGGTATACAGAAGACTGATTGCTCTGTAGTTGGAGCAGTCAAGAATATCTCCTAATTTATGTATGGGACAAACTGTACTGCTTACAGACTGTACTTGCTTCTTTATCTTGGTAAGGGCAATTTTCTAGAATTGATAGTTTTGCGAATATCAATAATGAAACCAAACAGTAAGTTTGTAATTTATTTCTTGTTTTTTTTAAATATTTATTTATTTTCATTCCATAGAACCACTGAAATAGTAGTTACCTCACCTTTCCATGCCCTTTCCGAAAATAGTAACCGTTTTTTCGGCATCCCTTAACAATATTCCTTTTACTTGTAAACCATTTGCGAAAATCGTTCTTTCATTTTCCGGAACACTCCTAGTATAAAAATTCATCCATCCGAAGAACGAGGCGACCATCTTTTTTCCAGCATATTGTGCTTCCTTCATCTTTGTTGCTAACTCTTCAAAAAGGAAATACCCACTGTGCAGATTTCGGCTAAGTTTCAGGTTCTTAACATCTTTTGTATAATCACCCTTTTATCGATCTTTATCATGGGTCCAGAGCACTTGGGTTAATTGTGTGACGTGGAATGGCACTCTTTCATGAAATGAGAATTCCAATTTCATTATTAATGGAGACCATAAGAAAAGTGAAAAAAGGCAAAGAATGAAATTTTTTTGTGTTAAATTTATCTTGACGTGATGCATACAATTTTCAAATTGGTGTTAATTTGTAAGGACCAATTTTTTTATTATCTTTCTTACGAGTATCCGGTTTTAATTGATTTCACTGCTATAGTATTATAGTATGTATGCATTAAAGAAATTATATATATATATATATATATATATATATATATATATACTCGTACATGTATAGTAAAAAGATCTTTAAAGACTATTATTTTCCCAATTAGCTTCAGCTGATGTTAACCGGCTAAGTTGGGGGTTACATTTTTGCTTACATTAAATTAAAGTCGAAAAAATAAGTCTCAACCGATTTATTTGATTATTGATACATTTATAACACTGTATTTTAATACTCAATACTAATCACAGAAACTAAGGTTTTAGTACTTTGGATGGCCACTAGTTAGTTCGCCGTCAACATCTATACTCTCAAAGACGATACCCTATTTTGCATGCCGGAGTTTGGAGAAACCATAAATTTTACTGATAAGAAACTCATTTCACAATTCGAGATAGCAGTCAAGGGAGTTTGCGCAAATTTAATAAACTAATTCGAGGGGAATCTGATAATGTAATTTTCATCTCGTTTTTGGCGCAGTCTTGTTTGCAGCCTTGGAGCGAAGCAAGATAAAATGCTGGATGCAAAATAATAAATCGTTGGAAATTTGCAACCAACCGGGAGAATTCGGTGCACGTACCGATGGTAATTTACAAGCTCTCTACGTCGCGCCATAGCCCGCTGAGAAAGGATATCAGTGACAATGAAGCATCATATCGCAGTTACGTGCTTCATCGTGGCTTGGCCTTGGTTGCTCATAACTGTCTTTATTCAAGGAAGACCTTGTATTTGGCTTTGAATTTCATGGATAAATTTGTTATTCATTTTATTACTTGTGTCATTGCAAGGCTGACTTTTTTTGACATAATTTGTTTGATGTATTTTTTTTATTTGCAATAAATGTAATCTTTTTTGTATTCTCGTTTTTAATCCTCTTCAAAATAATTTTTGATGGAGACATTTTGAGTTCTTAGCACTTTTTTTGGATCCATATAATAACAGAATAAAAAAAAGACCGACCTTGTAAAATCATACATGTCTAACACTCTTTTCGTCTAGCACAGTCGTTTTACTCAGTAACCATTTAACGTAGAAACATGGCATAACGATAAAGCATGCTAATATGCTGTTTATATATCAATAGTTAGTAATAAAAAATATTCCTATGGAAATTGTGAAAGAGGCAAATAAAGTATTCTTTTTTTCTATTTTATATATAATTTGGAATTTTAATTTAAAGAATATTAAGAACTGATTTTAAGCGAAGTAATTCTTAAGATATGTATGAAAGGGTCCAATAAAAATATATCCTCTCTATCTCAAGTTTTTCTAAATCCCACCGGAAAACTGTAGCAATGATTATATATATATATATGTGTATTTATATATATATATATATATATATATATATATATATACATATATATATATATTTATATATATATATATACATATATATATATATATATATATATATATATATATATATATATATCACAGTTTTTCATATATTCAGGATTTTTACGTTCGTGAAAGATGTATTTTATTAGTGAAAAATAATATATAATGTTAAATGTTAATAATGTGCTCACCTAAATCACTTACCTGTTAAGTTTGTTAGCTATGAGTTGTTAACAAGTAATTTACTTATATCAATGATACGTTTGGAACTAGAAATATTCATAACGTTATTAATGTATATTTGCTGACGACACTTTTCTATTAATTGATAATAAATAAAAAAAATGTTGTGGTGAAAAGATTGTAGAACATTGTAGAACGATGCCTTGCGAAATATGTGTAAATTGTAATTTAGTACATGACAAAAAGAAATTTAAACATTTCTTTTATTATTGGAAGTATTCATGAAAAAATATATAAATATTTTAGTCTAAATATTTGCGAATGATACTTTTCTAATTATTGACGATAAATGTAAAATTTGTTGCGGTAGAAAGATGCAAATTTCAGCGTGGTGGAATGTTGCTTTACGCAGTGTGCGTAAACAACAATATAATGCATAACAATAAGAAACAAAAATATATTTTCTTTAATTATTGTAATTGTTGGCCGTTAGTTCGAGTTTTTTCTTCCATTTATACATAATTAGTCCATTAATAGACTTTTCACGAACCATACCTTTATTGAAATGATTAATCGACCCAGAACCAAGTAGGTAAATTGAAAGCACATGAATTGAAAGATAAGCTTGTACAAAAATATACACATATATGTATATGTATATGTAAGTGTGAGTGTGTGTGTGTGCGTATGTGCGTGTGTGTTCGTGCGTATGCGTGCGTGTGTGCGCGTGTGCGCGTGTGAGAGCGTGTGCGCATGTAAACTTATAAATAGACATTTAATATTTGTTTAGAATAATTCGAAATTTCTAAGTTTACTAAAGTTATTGAATATATGCTAAATACTGAGTTACATATATTTAATGTCATCTAATCAGAAGGATGATTATTTTTGAAAAATGAAGCTCCATGGAAATATTTACTTTATATGAGCATAAGCATCTCATTGGCTTGTTAAGCTATTTCAATTCGTCCATATAACTAAATATAATGCTTGCCATTAAAACTATCTAGATTAAACCACAATCGGTTTATGATACATGAGTATTTTAACCTAATTAATTATGACTATATACCCTCTACAAAGCGTATAATGTATTGAAAATATTTATTAATGTACCTTCATGTTAATATTATGATGCTACAATTGATGTCTACTTAGTATTCCAATGGAGCCTGAACAATAACCTACGTATTAATAAAGAACATGTGCAGTGATGACTTATGCCCGCTAACTTGTCCCTCTTTTATACAGACAAGATCCGAATCCAATTACGCTCGAAAGGGTTATCTTATTATCAAATTTTGTCATATTTCACAGTCATATAATCAAAACCTGTCAGAAAGCTTAAACAACACCAGAGTTTTACATAGGTCATTTTCAAAAATTTCCATATCCTCAAATATATCATGACATTATTAAACTCTTTATCGTAGTATTCTTGAAACGAATCTAGTTATCTTCGGTTCATATGAAACTACATATATTCTAAAGCTGGAGCAATGATTAAAAAAGTTAAGTAGTTTATTTTATTTAGCAAGGAACGACTTTCTTCGATTGTGCAGCTACGAAAACTAAAATTTTTTGGCCACATATCCAGGAACGACCATTTGATCGAAAGACTGGTGGGGTAGGGCCACGTAGAGGGTAAGACATCTAGATACCGATCACAAATTCGATGTATGGACCAATTTAAATCAGTAACGCAAACTACCGTGACTGAGTGCTCTCGCAGTGCAGCGAATCGGCAGAAATGGAGAGTCATTGCTAAGGAGGCAGTTCAGACCAGGAAGACCGAATGAAGAATAGACATGTTCAAGCACCCCCAACCTAGTACCTAAGTCATCGGAGCAACCACGACCACTCTGTCAAGAGTGCACGACTGAGAAGAAGAAGAAGAAGGCCAATAACCATTCGATCGTTGATAATCTTGAATTTAGTATTACTTTACGTCACTAGCTTTGAAATGAGAGAACAATGTCATAGTTTATTTCACCTGTCTAGAGCATGCATGAATGTCCTGCAGCATTCACCAATTTTTGGTGCACAAACATTATTCAACACAATATTACGAGATGCACCCAAACTTGGTATTTTTTTATTTCATTTGCTGTTCCAGAAATAGTATTGTGGAGTTTCTTCTTGTTTCACAACTGAACACTAGTTAGAACGATGTTCATTTAAATCGTTACCTGT
Source organism: Druceiella hillmani (assembly GCA_039881145.1). Classification (NCBI taxonomy): domain Eukaryota; kingdom Metazoa; phylum Arthropoda; class Insecta; order Lepidoptera; family Hepialidae; genus Druceiella; species Druceiella hillmani. Next base: position 8,790,774 of record JAYKKI010000045.1, read on the forward strand.
TTGATGTCTTATTGGTTATTGTATGAATATATTTTGTGTGAAGATATGAAATTTTTCTTACGATATTGCCAATTGTTTAAATAAATAACATTGTGACAATATTGGATAGTCTTTCTCTTCATAAGATATCGTTCTTTAAAGTTTCGTTTTTGTGAACTCATAAAGGTAAAAATCTTGGACAAGCCATAGGTTATTTAATATTTAATAAAAAATAAGACAAAAATATTTTCAAAGAATATTTTTCAGTAAAAAGTAAAATTCAGGACAATCTTGCAGTCTCGTAGTGTTGGCTACTATAACTAAATCACGATAAAACTGTTAAAAAATTACTCGGACCTGTGGTGTTGTATTTTTAAACTTTGGGAAAACCGAAATACATTTTGTCACGGTACGACGTCGAAAAGGAGAAAAATAAAAGAAAAATTAAAAGCACTTATATTCATTGTATTTTTTTACATTAGAACATCGATAAACATCGTTTTGGCATCGCCTTTTTCGAGTCATTTATTTTTTGCCAACAGTGCGTGAATACCATATAATGACATCGTCAACGGAAAACGAGTACTTATTGCTGGGATGTCGGCCGACTCCTCAAATACTCGCTATTGAAACAAATAAGTCGGTTGGAATTCCATTTCCGTAAGAGCTTTCTAAAGAGTTTGAACATGAAAATATGAAAAGCGATATTGCTTTCACTTCACTGAGTGTTTGAGTATTTTGTGCTCGTAGTTATACATAGGCAGCTTGACACATTACCGACGATTTCTCTCATTCTTCTTATATTTGTTCACCGTAATTCTTAATACATACTTAGATTTACATATAATTATATTTTAAATATGTAAAAACAAAAGCATTAGTTTATTTAAGTATAGAGAGAATTAGAAGTTTCCTTCTCCATCGGTAATATTTTCAAATTATAGTATTTTTTGTCAATTATCCAATAATATTTAGATTTCCTTTACTTATTTAACCATTAAGAACTTACTTCGGATTTTTTACCACTTACTTACCTGTATATTAGTTTTCTCGAATCGAAATCGTGATAGGGCTATTTGAGCAGCTACAAATTACGTTGTGAATTATGGCACGGGACATAAAGAAAAAAGTTATAAAATATAATTAATTTCGCTAAATATTTAATACGTTTCACATGATGGTTTTTCCCATATCCTTAACTCCTGAATTATTAATCGGAAGCGTTTTCGTTTAAATTTTTTGCATAAAAAAGAAGAATGTAAGTTTGTGAATGGACATATAAGTGCATGCGATCATATACATGCATTTTTGGTACAGGAAACCCAAAAAAATATTAAAGCTTCGTAATAAAACAGTTTAAACAGCATAGGCATTGAACTCGAATTTATTTAATATTCCACATGAAATGTATATCGCTCACAAATTTTTTCTGAATCCGCATTTTGACTTTTGAATGATATTTATTGAAAATTATGAAGAAAGCGTTATTCAAACGTTTGTAGATACAATGTTAGTTCCACGTTTTATACGGTTTTTTCATAACATTTAAATCAAACAATATTTTATTAATAAAAAGTAAAATTAAAAATTAAAAAGAAGCCACGATGGATGTGGTTCTTGTAACTAAAAATTGATTAAATAATTTTTCTGAAAACCCTCCCGGCTAAAAGAAAGTAAGAACCTATTAATATAATTACAAAACCATGAAATTCCGTCGAGGCTGTTATTTCCATTTCTAATATCAATTACATTGAAGCAACATATACAAACATGAAAATCGAAGAAAGGCCTAAAAGTAGTTAAGCTAGATCAAAGTGTTTACGCGCCTCCTGACGAGCTAACAACATAACACCTCATAGATAACCTTTACCGTTAAATCACAAAGTTTTTACCAAAAACCGTATGTAAATCGATGTAACGGTTTTGGAGAAAAATGGGCATTCATTTGTAACTTCATTAGTCGAAGTGTTTTTTGCTTGAAAAAAGGTTTAAATGTAATATTTTATCAAATGGCTTTATTATTAGAGATTTTTCAATTATTTTGTGTATTCTGTATAATTTTATAAACTGTAAATATTAAATTCAAAATAATTGATAATTATCGCATAAATGCAGAATATTATTACTTTTATTCTAAGAATCCGATCATTAACTAAGAACATAAAAAGTTAAATATGAGATTTGTGGTATCCTGTTTTCATTGTTAACCAAGAACTTCTGCTAAAAAAAAATTAATGGAGAATTGAGAAAAATATTATATCTAAGTAACATAATTTTTTCCTAGTATATAGTCCCTAATAACATTCATCAAAAATATCATTAAACAATCTGGATAGACAGTTTTCACTTTGTTTGAACTCCTAATTATAATAAAGTAAACTCAGCGTTAAAAGGTATAAATCAGAATTATTGTAACTAAAGCCAGCGGTTAACACAGAATTTGGACGGATCTGAGGGAATCGATCATCAGTCTTGTAGAGGTGAATGTTGAAGCTTCGTCATCTTCATTCGAGCCATTGAATACATGAATGGTAAATATATGCATTTTGATATCAATAGTATTATAAAACATTTTAAAGTTGAGATTTCTTAAAATTATTTCACGACTTTATTAATAATATTTGTTTCCTTAAATATTGAATAAAACAAATTGTTTGTCATTTCCGTCAAAACACATTCTAATTGATTTTTTCAAAAGAAAAGAAAAAAATATTTAATTTTACATGTAGGGTTTTGTTTGAAACGGGTTACAAAAATATTTTTTCCTAATTTTAGATAATTACAGAAACATACAAAAAATATTACAATTAATAATTGACACTGGAGTTTAAAAAAATTATCTTGCGAGAAAATAGGCTTTTAGCATAGCAAATGTAAAATATTATTTTTTTGATGAATCGAAGAAGTAGCGTGAAACTAAAAAAAAATCTTTATCTCGCCATAGGTGTATGTAGACCGACATTCAAACATGACTATAGTTTTATTCACACATGACTACAGTCTTCATTATTTTCACGCCCTATCCTTAGCGGAATGCTTTTGTTTGTTTCTTTTTTTGACTATTAAAAAGATATATTATTGTTAATTTATACATAATCACGCTTTTGATTGTGTTTACGTTCCAATCATTAACGAGATGATTTTATTGTTGCAAAAAAATTAATTGGCACATATCCTATATTTAACTTCATAATACAGGATATGTGTGTATCAAATTTTTTGGACTCTAATTTAGTAGGTGAAATGTAAAAATGTCACAAATAAGCATATAAATATACATACTCGCTTTCGCTTGTGTAGCATTAGTACGATTAACTATTTTGTTGGGTGGTAAGATAGAAAAATATATAATTTGACCGTATTATATATTTTAAAGAAGATATTTTATTCATATAGAATGAATTCCAGTATATGTAAAAATATACATGTCGTTATTTTATAAGACAAACAATTTAGCCTTTATTTTTATTATAATATTTTTCCATCCAAAATATGCAAAAATCGAACATGTTCGCTTCTAATTTAAGAATTATTTAATATTGTTCTTATATTTTTACAATTAATGTAACACGCATTTTTGAGTCAATCAATAATTTATTCTATCTAATGTCTTTTATTCCACAAAGAAACTGTTTTTAATTAAAAAAACAATTATTTTTAGTTATTATTATATATAACGAGTAACCATCGTTATAATTTGATTTAAAACAAAAGTAAACCCAAAATCTCTTAAAGAGTGTATTTAATTAATCAGAAACTTTCAATGCGAAATTTGAATACTGTACGAATGGCGCTTCTAATTAGAATAAGCTAAACTGCATTAACATTACAAGTAAGGTTTGGCCCGAAAGAGGACTTTCAAAGTTATATAATTTACGAAGACTTAGCAATCCACCCGAATCTTTTCGGCCAATAATATTCTTCACGGCGGCCCTCGATAGCTGATGTCATTACGCTGGGGGCGGATCTAATTAACGACTTCCTCGACGAGACCCACCTATCTCAATGACAAGTTGAGTTGTAAGTTTTATAGCAGATTGTGATAATATTAAAGTTACTATCATATTTCATAGTGGGGATACAATAATTTTATTAAACTAAAATTCTCTTTTAATCCTCTTTTAGTATGACGTGCAAAACTAGTTATATCAAATTTAGTAGGAACTGCAAAAGCTTTAAATTAAATAATATTTTCATTATGTACAACACTTTTAAATTTCATAAATGTAACTAAGTAAATTTCTATGAAATTTTAAATTAATATGACTGTTTAAATTGTTTTTAATTATTAATTTAATGAAAATTTATTTCACACTAATCACAGCCCTACCCTCTCTAGATGTGAATTGAAAAAATATCATATAATAAGGTTTTTATCCACGTTCGTAGATGGACAATAGTACTCGCTACAACAATTAGAATATATTTTGTTAACATAAAGGGATGTACCGACTAGTCGATATGCAGACCAATCAAGTACTCGGCGTATAGTCGGTGGAAATCACCCACGGTTTTGAGAACGCAATGAATATTTTCATAGACTAATTCTAAAAAGATTTCGTTTAGTTGAGAGATATTCTCAAAATTAAAATCATCATGTTTATTGTTTATTAGATCCGACTTAAACTATCATTCCACATGTGGGTTCCAATCAGTCATTATCAAATATTAATGAAAATAGTTATAGATATGTGGATAGTTAACTTGAGGAACAATCTTCTGTGTTTTTTAATAATTGTACTATATTAATAATAAAAAGAACTAATAGTTTTTGTCATATAATTAGGTATTATATTTTAATAATCATGAAACCATGGGAATAAAAAAAAGTTTCATACTTAAAATATACTTAGCCGATTCTTTTCTAGTACAGTAACAGAAATTTAATGAAGAAATAAAAGTTTGACTGACGTTTTTAATAAGCAGTCGATGCATACGAACGACGAAGATGATACGATGATGCGACAAAGATGATGCGAAGAGGATCAAATTGAATCTCAAAAGCAAACTAGTTAGCATATTAATGGGTAGTTCATAAACCGAATAGTCGGCTGGTCGCCAAAAAACCTAGTTAGTACATCTCTATGGCACCAAGTCAGGATATATCTATTGTACCAAGTCGCCAAAAATGCTAGTCAGTACACCTATATCTGTTTAAAATTTACTTGGATAAAACGGGCGAGTGAAATGAAAATTCCGACATAATCCAAATATATGACGATATGAAAATAGGCACAGAACAGATTTCCGTCACCTCTTTCCCTCAATAACGTATGATCTACAGAACATAATTTTATACATATTTCTTAATTTGCAGCTCGATGAAGTTTTAATATTTCAAACTAGTTTTGTTATAGATTTTATATTTGCAAATAATAAGGGAGATAAACAAAGAAACTACTGGAATAATTTTTAAATATTGAATATATTTGGCGTCAATTTTTTTAAATTCATTATACAGAATTAAATGAAACTACGTGATGTAGTATTATTTCTACTTTCTTTAAGTTCGTTATCACGACCTGGGTTTCGTTGTATCATAATATCTTCAGGTGGGATATTAGCAAAGATTAATTCTTAGGAACTTCCAACAGCATTTATGTTACACAAAACAATAGCGAAAGCCGGATTTGTGCGGGTTTTCCCACTGCTTACGTCAGTGAGTTTATTTTAGGGGAGCAATATAGTGTTATTATATTTTCAAAAGTTATAGAAATATTTTAGTGAGGATAATAAATTAAATTGTTGTTATTCTATGAGGTTATACAATGCAAATATTCCAGTGTATGTAATAAGATTAAATGGGTTTTATTCTTAGGAATATATTTATACAATAGCAAGGGTATTTGATGGTTAGAACAAGGTTACACTACTAGTTGTATATATCTTCCATTTTATTTACTTATTTATTTTTATTAACACTTTATAGGATAAGTCGAAAAAATTATGCAACATTTCTATTTGATACAATATGCTGAAATAATGTAATGAAAATTATTTATAATTTTATAATGTTATTATTTAACTTATGTATAACTACAGTGTACAACTAGGTGAACTCATTGCTGCATGATCAACCTTTTTCACTCAGCTAAGTAGTTCGTATTAAACATTTAGTAATGAGGAAGACTGTGTTTTAGGCCTTCGGTGAAATTTACACAAATCTTAAAAATATAATTAAATTTACATTTTTTTTAATATACATGAATATTATATTCGCAATATAATATGTCAATTTTAAATATTTTACTTTTTATGCTTTTTTATAAAAAAAATTTTTGCGTCTGAAAATTTCTCTATTACAAGCGTACTATGGAATATTGCTGATGGCTTCATCTGGTTTATTAAAACTGAATGTAATAAATTATATTTAGGCTTAAATACAATACTTGGAGTATCGTAAGCTTTGACATACTTTTGACAATACATTAATTTGTGACAGTTAAAAAGAATATTTATTTCTTTTTCATGTTAAACTAGTTAGCAGTCATAGAAAGTGTCTAGTTTTATAAGCGGGGGAAATTGAAGCATTAAAGCATAAATTACTTTTTAATAGTAAGGGCGTCTAACTATCTCTACGCTTACCAACAAACTGGTACACTGATCTAAAAGGCCGCTCACAGATGATTTGATCTCATCGGTCCAGAGCACGGACGATCGTCGGCGTGGTCTGGTGAGCTTCACCTCGCCCTGCAAAATAATTCGTTCTATTGAGCTCTTGTTTTGATATGAGTAGATAAATGGTTATAACTTGGGAATGATTGAACCAGTTTTATTTACAATAACAAACAAGCAGCAGATCAATCATGTACCAATATTGTTTTTGTTGAAAAATAGATTTTATTGAACATTTGGGGAAAATATCGATCTAGCCATTTGATAGTACTGTAGCAGATTTATATTCGTAATTATAAACAAAAAGATATTTATATATACATGTATATTAATATCTATATAATACCACGAATCAATTTTAAATTTATGCGTTAAAGGCACTGCAAATGTATGTCCATATATTTACTTCTCCAGTGAAAATTGTGGACAAAATATGTGACTACATATAGATGTTTCCTTCAGAAAATATGTGCTATATTTCATAACACATAAATTATGTCTTATCCTACAGAATGTTTATTACACAAACAGTAAGTAAATTATTCGTTTGGGACTCACCCTAGATCTACTATCTGGGGAAAATACAAATTGACACAATAACACGAGAGAGGACCAGTAACTTAAGGATTGTTTGTACGTTCGACTTTATATTAAAGTCGACGTAAATAAAATCTCTCTGAAATTTTCTAGTTGCAACGGCCTTCTTATTTATCTTAAGCACCTCTATAAGGTATTCAGAGAAAATAACCGTCCATTATATCTTCTTTGTGTGGTGAAAGTGCGTTCATTGTAAAAATATATTTAAGAGCATTTTGGTAGACCTAGTTGGTATACATACGGGTATGTCGATTTTATTATTCGTATAATCGTCATAAAGTAAATATGTATATTTTAGTGCAACCTTGAACAAGAAAATTTATTGAATGTCGCTAACTATATCTAATAACCAATGATATAAAGTTTTTCAACATTGAGGAAATTTTTGTTTATGTCATTATTTTCAGACCTACCTTTTATATGGGAGGTGGGGGAAGCGATTAAACTAATTTATTTCATTGCTTCTTATCCTTGTTTTCCCTTGTCTCCTATATAAACGGTGGGGAATATTGTTTGTTTCATATTTTACACAACGCACTTTCATGACAACAAATCTTTCGCTTAGAATTAATAAAATTTAGTATTAACTTAGTCAATATTAACTTACTACTGAACACGGGAGTAAAAAAAAAATTACTTCTTTATTTATCTTTTCCTCTTACTACCTTAAGCTCTGTCTCAAAAAGTGTCTCCAAATTTTATATTCCCTGGCTAATAAGTAATCATTTGAGGACTTATTTGGTTACGTTGTTCTGTAGAATAATTATTCAGTGATAATATTTTTATGTAATGTGTGAAATTTAATCTTTCGAAAATAAAATAAAAAGACCCTTTAACCAAAGGACTCATTTAGACAAATGAAACGAGCTCAATCTCGATGAGAATGTGAAGCCACATCAGCTCAAACTCTTTAGATTTACTGTTAGCCATTACAGAATTTCCATAAGTATGTTCCTCATTACTCATCAGATCCTGCAAATTACAATATGAAATTTAAAGACTCATTGAGATAAGTAAAACGGACTGAAACTCGATGAGTTTACTGTTAACTATTCTGAACTTGCCATGACCATCTCCATCCTCTATCGTAAGATATAATCTATCGTAATCTATTCATCTATTGTAAGATATCATATCTTACGACCGAGGATGGACATGTTCATCAAATCAAAAGACTCACTGAGATAAATCGAATGTGCCTCATTCGACGGGTTTACTGTTAATAATTGAGAAGTTCCTACGACCAGCTCACTCTTCTATCATTATGTCAATTCAATGGTACCATACTATTGTAGTCATTAGAATTGCTCAAGTTTCCAATGTCCAATGTTTCAACACGGTACGATAATTAGAAGCGAATGAAGAGTGAGTTATAAGATTTTGTTGCAATATTAGGAAGTTATAGACCAAGGTAACGTAAGCATCTTAAAAAGGATGTTGGAAAATGCCGCCAGTATAAAACCAGTATCTTGATAGAAATTTTACTGTAGAAAATACGTGTCTAAAATATTTTTTTATTTCGGTTTTTATTGGTAAAAATAAATATCTTATAAATGCTTATTACTGTATTGACTAACATTATAAAGACAAAAGTAAGTGTGTTTGTTTGGTTAGTCTCGCTTTCATAATTTAACTAATCAATAGGATTATTTCTCCCAAGGAATGCAATTTTTTTTCTATATAAAATAATTTTCTGTATTTTCAATTTGCGGTGACATATTTTTTCCTCTTTTACAGGAGAGAAAATACAGGTTAAATATATTTTATTTATACTATTCTGATATCAAAATTGAGTATTAACATTAATACAAACCTCGTAAAAATAGGCAAATGAAATTATTTAGAAACACTAATAACATGATTATATAAATCTCCGTTTTCAAATGATATCAGTTTAAAAATATATTCGTTTATTTATATATCATTTAATTACCTGCACAGGATAACTTTGGTCAATTATAAAATCAGATTACTTTAACAATCATAAAAAAATACCTCACCCTACTGATACTTTAATGAACATTTGTCGAACTAACGTATATTTTGTTCCACGAGTTGTTCATCTCTAAATTAGATTATGAAAGAGACAGAAAAGAATACACAAAATATTATAAAATTCATAAGAAGGACCAAAAAAGCGAAATTGAAAAACTCGAATTTGCTAAGGGATAAGCCGACAACAAGGGAAACACATACGAATTTTCGTGACAAATCTCCTCTCATACGCTATTTTTCGTAAACCTTAGTGGCATTATGTACAATGAGGTAAATATTTTCTTTCAATAGAAACGGTTTATGCCAGCGCCATCGCGTTTTCGCGGCGTGAGAACTTTGGATGGAATATCCAGGTGTAGAAGATTATTTTTATTCTTCACGTTACTATATTCCATGCGATAAAAATAAATATATTGGACGTCGTACGTAAGACCAGTTTTTTTTATAAATATGGTAATCCGTAACTTATTTCGAAGTAAAAAATGTTTATATACGTATTGTAAGTGGAAAGAAACGAATATGTACAAACATGCAAATATCAATTTGATTTATTTAATCCTTCAAGGATCTTGGCGCTCAAAGTAAATTATAATTAGTGATTAAAACGAATATAAAATATTTAAAATAACAGATATTTTCAAAGCAAAGATGACATCACTTAAAGAGAAAATTTTAAAAAATATATGGTAAATTTGAATTTCGTAGTTAAAATGTTTTTTTTGGAAGACATTACACAATTCCATTTAAATAATTTATACTTGAGTTTAATAAGCAATAGTCAATTTTTGTTGATATTCGTCTTAACTAAATTAGTTCATTACTTATGTTATTGATAATGGTATATAATATAAGAAACAAGGTGCTCATATATTATCTATTGATACATTTTGCTATTTTTATGCTGTTATTATGTTTTAAACGTGACTTTTTCTCCAATATCACTCAAAAATATAATATACCTGTCTAACGTTACCTCTTTATAACATGGACAAATAAAACCAGTTTCCATTAGACATTAAAGAAGGATAAAGAGCTAATTTACTAGTATGCATCGTCTATCAAAGGGACAACCTTCTGTTAAGAACGTAACTCATTCGAAAATGCATTTTATAATGATTATGTAACATTTTTTTACTACTTCAATCTATTTAATGGAATAAAAGGCTTGACAAACATATATTTTATCTTCTTAAAATAGAAAAAAATGGGTGTGAATGATTTCTGATTTGTAGACAACCTGTGAACGGATGGAAAGAAACAATTCACATCAAGTAGGTATTATTTATCAAGTTGTATTCATTGTATTTACAATGTAAAGATAACAATAAATTAATTTTATTTATCAATATATTCTTGCGAGAAACATGTGTAAATAAGTTATTCGTGCATCATAATACTTTCAGTGGTACGCTATAATTATACTATCGGGAATAAACCTAGAGAGTTGACTGAATTTTATTTTTCTTCAATTTCTTTTATTTACTTTTTTACGTAATTCTTTTTTTTGAAGTGGATTCGATGTAGTGTAAAGCGAGTGTCGATATAAATACATTGGGATTCTTTAACATTTTCAGTGTAGATATCGACACTCTCGATATTCACATTGAAAGTGTTAAAGAATCTTCATGTATTTAGAACAAAAGTAACATTCAAAAGAAAAAGGAGGAATAAGAATATAACCATATTCTCCGCTTTACCAAAAATAATAGCTTTTGGAATATGATCGAGAAATGAGAAATTACCATAATTTTCAATTGACAGCAAAATATCGATGAAGTTATCATTTTAGCTTCACAAGATTCTTTCAGTAAAATCAATACCATTTTAACTCGGCAGAGATATTTCAATAAAACCATCAACATTTTCACTTTATAGCAATATTTCAATAAAATCATCAACATTTTCATTCGACAGCAGTATTTCATTGAAATCATTTTTATTTGACATTAGTGTTTCAATAAATGCGGATGACTTTCTGCCTTAGAAAAGGTCCTTCTTTTGTCCATCTACAGTATTAGACGTGTAAATATGTCACGCCGCTCAATATAAAACAAAAGTAAAAGAAACACACATTATTTTATCCAAACTAATTTTATGTACTTCTATTTTTGACAGCTATTATTTCCTAGCACTTTGAATTGATTCAGTGGTCTAAAAGTTTCCTGTTTACGCAAGGAAACGAGCATCTCCATTGTATTAATAATATCTTAATGATCTTTGTGATGGTCGACGCATATTCTTAAAAATATTATATTCTTTCCTAAAGTATTAAATATATTTTAATAAAGCAGTTTATTTACATGTCAAGATAAATTCATATCATAAAATCATTCTTGAAAAGCTCCGAGAGCTCGTGGAAACTCATACAATTCATAAAGATGGTAAAAAAATTTGCATTTAAAAGCCAGCCATGAACCCGAACCAGCTGAGGATTGAGGCAATAAAAATGTCAAAAGTGCATCGCATTTTTATTTTAAACCCTCTGCCATATTATGTCGCCATAACGTACCATTATGAGATGCAGTGAAAATGTTTCTTTTCGTATAATTTGATTTATTTTTATGCGAGTAATTCAGTACTTTTTACATGATAACTGTATAAACATTGTAACCAAAGATCATGGCTTGGTTTTTGTAATTGTAGTATCTCTAAAACACGTAAATATATATTTTATGTAAATACGTAATAGACTAATAAGTTTTGTTTAGTCATCAATGGACAAAGAATGAAAAATATGTATGAAAACATTGTAAATTGTTTTAATAAAAAACTTAACGTTATAAATTTAAGCTCAAACTTTAAATTAAAGTTAATATATTAAATGTGTCTTAATCTTAAAATAGTTCGCTGTACACAAATGCAAAGTCGTGCAATAAAGTTATTAATTAAACAAGGCTATCAAAATTATTGTGTACGTAAATTAAGGAAATGGCGCCTATTTTTTTGAAATGATACCAATTTTTTCTGAAATTTGAAAATTATTTATGCATTTCTATGTTAACAACATACGACCATGCTCAAATTTAAGAAAAAGTGATGTGATTTTTTAAAAAAATAGTTGTACATACAATCTAAGCATGATGCACTATTAGAGATTGAAGTGGAGTCTTTAGTTAATTAACATACTGTATAGTTCTTAATCTAAGTAAATTATTATGAACAAAATGTTTCCAATTGATTTTTCCCAAAATTCATTAAAATAAATGTAAAATTTACGTAATCAACTATTCCTTTCTCATTTATCAAGATAGTGTTTAATACAATATCATAATATTTAATTGCTACAATTATGACGTACTATTTGTATGTTTACAAATACAAGGTAAATAAAATAAATTAATAAAATTACAAATACAGCGTTAAATCACGTTTAGAGGAGTGCACGGATTCAATCGATTCCGCAAATTGAATTATAAATATAACAAAACACTTTGTATATACCAAACATATGCATATTATTCTTATTAATTTATACTATTTTATATTTTTCATACTTATGGTCAGAAGTATTTAGATTTGTTAGAAAATTTAAAATGTGATTTGAATAATTTCCAGCAATAATTAGCATTAATGATTTTCAAACTATTAGCTATATTACTTAATATGTATCTTAAAAATAAATCATTGATAAATCATAAGGTGTGCACACCCTATTATTTTAATTGTTCGAAAAAACTAAAAATAAAACAGCAGGTACAAGAAGATCTGCACAAAACGTAGGCCGAGAAGAGTCGTCGAGTGCAAACAAATAATTGCAAAATTCAATAATATTAATGATAATAGTCTTGTATTATGATAGTTAGCAAATAGATGGAGACATAATCATTAAGAACGGTCAACAATTGCGACCTCATATGGCGCGTCCTCAAACAAGCCAATATCCGGAGACTCAAGTTATTTTTCTAAGTCAGATTTAAATAACAATATATATTTGAAAACAAAGTTCTAATTTACAGAATGTCATTTTCCCGAAAAGCTGTATTAAAAAAGGAAAACAGAAAATTACACAAGTTGCAATTACTTTTCTCGTCAAAACTCGAAGTTGGTGCAAGTCTTCAACAAAGTACGTACCTGAGGAGTGTAATGAATGGTAAATGAAGAATATTTCGGAATGACTATCACGCGTGCCGCACAACAAACAAATGTTGAAGTTTAATGCCTCTGTGAAAAGAGGGGTTGACAAATTTTACTTTAAAATTCACCTCGCCCCCACATTTCTCCACCCACATTAGACCCTTCCGATAGCTTCGTCAGGGACCCCATGTGAATCTTATGTAATTATTCAGTGAATATTTAACTACTATCCCCCGTTGAATATAAAATTTTCAGTCGCGTTCACAACGCACCACTCAAGGTTAATCAATTTAAAAGTACAGGTTGTTACCAGAAACTGAAAATGTTACGGTAACGTTATGGGAATAGAGGTAGTCATTATAGTTTTTTTTTGTAGAAATATTTTAAAGAATATTAATTATTGCTACAAAATGTTGTCATATGTAGTTTTAATACAAATAATAGAATAAATTACGACTTAACACTATGTTTGAGACTTAATTTACTTTATTAGTGTATTGCTGCACATATTATTAAAATGTAGATTGCATAATCATTTATATTACACGTTTTTATTTATGTTTGTCTCTATGTATGTACTGTAATATAATTTTGCATACACACCTTTCAATGTGTGGGACTTAAATTAAGTGGAAAAATCTGCAACGTAAGAATAAATTTAGTGTCAATAATTTATCCAACATGTGTATGCGGTAATTCTTAACCAAAATAATAATTAACGAAAATTAAATCTATTCCGCAAATTATTTTTATTTCCTATAAAATAACAACCGCATTTTGCGGAAAACAATTTACAGAAAAAAACATATATTCCAAGCCAGTATATGATGTGATTTGTGCGACTTATTCGATAGAATTAATTGAATATATTTGGCGTTAATTTTGTAGAAATTCATTATTCACAATTAAATAAAACTACGTGGTGTAGTATTATTTCAACTTTCTTTAATTTTTTTACCACGACCTAGGTTTCGTTGTATTACAACATCTTCAGGTGGGATATTATCAAAGAATTTATATTAATAGCAAAAAATTCTTTGCTAATATCCCACCTGAAGATGTTTTAATACAACGAAAACTAGGTGGCGGTAAGGAAATTAAAGAAAGTAGTTATCACCAGTATATGTTCCCAGTTTTGGGGAAATTGTGTCCTTAAGTTTTAATATTTTATATCAAGCCATTAAATCTGGAAGAATATTTCGAACATAGAAAACATAGAATACCACGTTAAATCATTATGGATGAAATGTCGTCGGTGTACAAAGACTCTTGTCCTATAAACGAATTTACTCGTATATGTGGTGCAATCACTTCATACAAGGCAGAGAGTCAATCGAAAACGACCCACACTCAGGATGACCGATTGAAAACATCTCCCCAGATATTGTCGAAGAAGTTGAAACACTTACCTATATTAGAAAATGCCCGTAAGGGCAAGGATTTTTCAATAACGGGAAAGTACTATACTGGCCTACAAGAGCAATTAAGGGGTCAACTCCATGATTTAAGCCTATTTTGAAGGCAAATATTATGAGTGTGTTTTTGAGGGTTTGAGCAAGTTTTAAAGATCTGACAAATATTAGAATTAAGCAGGAATATATTAAAAATAAAAAAGTGACACCAAGTTTTTTAACCTCATTTCCTCTCATTCCGCAAAAATATTTTAACTCCCCTCATGTTTATTCTCATCTAATTTCTCTCAAAATTACATATTTTCACCCTTTATATTACTCATTCAAACGTGGAGTCGCACAGTTGTTCAAGATTTTATGTCAAACCCTCATTGAATAAATTGTTGAAATATTTATGTCGATGTAAATTTATTGCATATTAAATTGATTCGTTTGTGCTCAAATATACCCAGCTTCCATTTTCTCAGAATCTCAAAATCAGAGATAAAACATCCGATAGAATCCAGAAATGGTAAAGTCTTTTTAACAACGATTCGAACTGTACCGCAATATCAATGTTGTCTAACTATATTGATGATATTATATTTAATTTTTCATTTAATATGGACCCTTGGACTCATAAGTTAGCAGCCTTCTATTCGAGCAGCAGAGCGTTAATCATCTCACTAGAAAAACCTAATTTACGTAAAGAAATAAAAGTTATAAAACAAATCGTAGTAAATAATAATTACAACCCATTAATTTTCACAAAACTGTAACATAGTCAATTATGAAAAATACTAATCCAAGAAATGTACCTTGTCGTACCAAGTAATGCATAAACATTTTTTTTCTGAACCTGGTTTTCATTAAAAGGAACTGAAATGAATGTATGTTATTATATCAATATAAAAAAATACTGAGTCCATGAATTATAACAAATATTATACCAGGTAGTAAAGAACGGTCACATATATATATAACTTAAAATCGACTATAAATATTTGCTTTTGTTAATAATTATGTAGGATTTTATATTAAATTGTATCATAAGATTACCATAAAAAGACAGTTAGGAGCGAGTGACACTATGATTCCATATTACCGTTGAGCTTAATGTATGCAAAAAGAAAATTTAAAAAAATTTATTCGTTGCGTAATACTTCCACATGCAGTAATACGAGTAAAATTTTGATTTTCTAATTTTTTCCTTTTAGCTGTACATGTTATATATATATATATATATATATATATATATATATATATATATATATGTATATTACGTTATAAATCAAATCAGAATAAAGCAAGTTTCATTGGAGTACGACTACTACCTTATAAAAGAATACTGTGTTCGGTAATAGCGCGGATATTCCAATTGCAGGTATGTTTGATGTCACATTGTTTATCTGATCGTTATTATATTGGGAAAAACATAAATAGAGGTTGGATAGGTAGATGTATTTTTTTCCATTTAATAATTTTGAAATCGTGGCGACCCAGTTTCGTTTTCCAGATTTACCAAATTTTCATTTTGCAATAAAGGTATATGAATAACTGATTATTATATTATTAATTTGTCTGGAAAAACTTCTCTTCGTTTCTCATTAGAAAAAAGAAAAACGCTCTATAATTTATTTCAAACTTATGCATGTGTCTTAAGATGCGTGTTATAATTTGTTATTTTTAATTTATTTCGATATTAAAAGCATCTCAATACAAAGACATTTCATTTTGTTTAATATCGTTTTGAAAATAATTAAATTTCACATTTTAATCTCGTTCGTAATTAAAATTCATTCTAATCAATCGAATAATAACTTAAGAAAATATTTTAATTTTCTTTCGTGTAAGATAGATATGTATTTCATATATTAACATCGTACAAAAAATTAACGGTACAGGCAAAATCTGGGTAAGTTCCTACCAAAAATAAACTATGTAGAATCATCGTATTACCCCGCTACAAATACGCGCCTTTGAGGGTAAGCAATTTACCTTTCCGATTAGTACTGGCTATCGAGCTATTTTGATACTAGTTAAACCTGTACTCTTAGGTTAATTATAAGCAAGTATAAGTAGAAAATATAACAAACATTACCTTGTTGAAGCGAATTTAATAAAAAATATTAATACTTAATTGACAGCTATCGAAGCATTATCCAGTGTTATACCATTCGTCTTGAAATTATCAACGAGCGTTATTAGACAGTATGTTAAAAAACTTTAACTTAGTAATAATTTGAAAGAACTTCATACACCCATAAATAAATTTTAAGATTTGCGTAAATTGCAAAGATTTTTACAGCAAAACAATTTGTTGTAAGGGTTACGTACTTCAGAATTAAAAAATCGAACCCTTGTAATGGCACTTAATTGTCCATAAAATCTTATTTTCAAGAAAAGCCGGAGGAAGAAAGTTGCAATAAATCAAACACTATGACCTATAGACACATAATATTGAAAGAAATTTAAGCTTCCAAATCAATAAAATAGAAAGATAGGGCTCTTATAATATCTTTTAAATATCTTGATATTAATTTATTCATAAAAATACTAAGGGTAATATCCTGTTGATTTAGAATCTCGAAATTTTGAACGAAGGTATATCTTATAATACAGGTAAAGGAAAACATTGGAAAATCTACTATTTTTAAATTAGTATTATGTGTCTCAAATAGCTACTTTACCCCTAATCTTAGGGTTCCAACTTTTGAGTCTTGACGCTGCGGGATACTGACTGCTTAAATATTGAGACTAGAGAACATACTGTTTTTAAAATAGTATTGCAAGCCTTAAGTAGAGATTCTGTCATAAAACTGCTTGTTCTACCTCTTCAGCCCTGATTCTGCAGGAACGCTGTCTGCCTAAACCGTGAGATTTAGGGTTCTGCTCTTTTTAAAGTAGTATTGTAAGTCTTAAGTAGACACTCTGCCACTAAGCTTAGAGTTCCAACTCCTCAGCCTTGGCCCTGTACTTTGTACTGCATGTATAAATCGTGGGACTTCTAAACTCCGATGCGGTAGTTGTACAATGCAAGTATACTGCCTACCTAAATCATGAGACTCAAGGATCTGCTGTTTTCAAATTAGTATTGTAAGTCTCAAGCAGAGATTCATTAAACTCCTGTTTCGAACTCCTCAGTCCTAATGCTGCTGGAATTTTATCTGCCTAAACCGTTGAGATTGAGATTTTTCATTTTTAAATTACTATTTTGGGTCTCAAAGAGAGACTCTACCACCAAACTTCGAGTTCTAACTCCTCAGTCTTGGTGCTGTGCTTTAAGGTACTTCTATAAATCATGAGACTTAAAGACCTGTTGTTTTCAAATTAGGTTTATTGGTTTCGAGCAGAGACGTTTACTATATAACAGAGATTTGGCCAAAAAACTTTGAGTTAAACTTCTCAGTTTGTTGCTACGGGGCTATTGTCTATTTAAATCGTAAGATTCGATCTGTTTTCTTTATGTTGGTATCATGAATCTTAAGAAAAGACGCTGTAATTTAATACCGCCTTTCTAAATCGTGAGATTTAAGGATAAGCTCTTTTTAAGTTATTATTTTGGTTCTCAAAGAAAGAGACTGTCATCAAATTTCACTTTCCAACCCCCTAGTGCTAATATTGCGGGGGTATTGTCTATGTAAACTGTGAGATTTGAGGATCTGTTGTTTTTAAAATAGTATTATGGATCTCAAGTAGAAACTTTGTCGTCAAGCTTTGAATTCCAACTCCCCACTCGTGATGTTGCAGGATTTCTGCCTGCTTAAATCGTCAGATTTGAGAATTTGTCGTTTTTGAAATAGTGTTGTGGATTTCAATTAGAGATTCTGTCATTCAACTCTGGAGTCTGACTCATCAGTCCTGATGCTGCAAGAGTACTGCCTAGCTAAATCCTAAGACTTAAGGATATGTTGTTTTTGAAATAGTATTTTGGGCCTTAAGCAGAGGCTTGGTAATTGAATTATGAATCCCAACTTCTTAGCCCTCATGTTGCAGGAGCACTGCCTACCTACACCATGAGGTTTAAAAACAATACATCCTTATGAGGCTTGAGTATTTATTGTTTTTGTATTGAAATTTTGTATCGTAAGCGAAGTCTCTGGTCCTATACTTTGGGTTCTAACCCCTCAATCTTGACACAATAGACGTATTGCGTGCATAAATCGTGAGACTTTAGGATCGGTCAGCTTTTAGATGGGTCTTCAGCTGATATTTTGTCATTAAACTCCGGATTCTAACTTTTCAGTCCTTTTAATTCAAAGGACTGACTGCCTAAACCATGAGATTTGAGAATCTGCTTATTATTGATTAGTATTTATGGATTTGAAAACAGATTTCTACTGAACTCTGAGTTTCAACTTTCCAATCTTGAAGCTGTGGGACTTGAGGATTAACTGTTTTAAATTAGTATTTTGGGTCTTAAGGGGAAAATATGATACCAAACTCCGAGTTGTAACTCCTAAGTATTGGTGCCCTAGAGGTTATTATTTTTTAGAACTATTATTTTTAATCTCATGTAGAAACTTTATCATTAAATTTCGGGTTCTTACACCGCTATCTTCGTACTCAGGGTGTACTGTATGCTTAAATAATGAAAATTAAAAACCTGTTATTTTTAAATTTGTATTATGGTTTCTAAGCCGCGACTCTCATTGAACTCAGTGTTCTATTTTCTTAGTCTGATCTGCAGTGGTGCAGACTTTTTGGTACATGTTAACTCATATGTGTGGCCATCAACCAATTTGCTGGCCTTCTTTTTATTTAACACGACTAAGAGTGGCCTAAATTTGCCCTTTAATAAGATCATTACACATGATTAAGCTGAAAATTGGTGGCAGGGACTTTTCCCTCATGAAGAGTAAGCTCATCAGGCATCGGATCGATTCACTTCTCTTGATGTAAGTAAAAAAATAACAAAATCGATAGGAAGGAAAGTATACACAGGTTTATACAAAGGCATGAAGAAAATAAAGTATTGATTTGTAGGTAGATAATTAAACAATTACAGGTATAAATACATTGACAAAATATGAATTGACAAAATATTACATATGCAGGTAGGTAAGTAATTATATAAAGCTATATATAAAAGCATACATCAACTAGAACTTAAGCAAGCGATTATATAGTAAATAAAGGCATATAAAAACTTCAACCACTGACACGGTGAAGCCAAAAATGGGAATACGATGTATGTATCCAGATGTATGTACGTATGAACGGGCTTATGTACTCATGTATTTAGATACTTATGAATATATTTTAGCTTATTTTTATAAAATTTTTATATTTATTAAATTTTGCAAGTGTCTATTCCGACTTCAATAAATGAGATATTATTTATAATAAATTCACTGTAAGTTTGCAAAAATCTAAATAATACAGGATGTCATCGAACATAAAAATGGAAAAATTAGACATTTTCACAAAAAAAATTTATCGACTTCAAATAACTGCGAAGTAAAAAGCGCACTGAAAATTATAAAATAATGAGAATAAGAGTAACGTGAAGAAACTCTTGCGGTATAATATTGTTTCCGACCACAAATAAATTTGCTAAATAAAAAAAATACTGCTAATGCTAAGATTTTTGAAGTCGATGCCAAGTGAAATGTAGCACACATTTGTAAGTGTTGTGTTAAATAAACAGTGTTAAAGTGTTAAATAAATGTGTTAAATAAACAGGGAAATAGAAAAGTGTCGACTTATAATGTCCTACTGATTTATATGTAGCAGTGAATAAATCTTCTAACACGAAAACAGCATATAACAATCTTTTCCTACTTATATTTTAATTAATTCGAAGTAAAGCTTTTGAATATTGAATTCGTTGGTTTTATTATCTTTTGTGAAAAAAAAATGTAAAATTCTTTTTTTAACATATTTTTGAATAATATATTTTTCTTTATTTATAAGCAGATAATAAATGCAGTCTGTTCTATTACCAGACTGATGACTTATAAATTTACATATTTCACTATCTTGAAACGTCCGTATAAACTTAACATTTTTTTTTAAATTTTATTATTAATTTATACGCCCATATTAATAATTAGTACATCATCACTACCTGTCTGATTGTAGAGTTCTCCTAGGCAAATGTTGAAAGTGTAAAAATATTTTTATTTTAGCTCTAAGAGGTCACTCTTGTGCAAAGCTAGTATTATATAAAAATCTATATTATATTTTGAAAATTTCAAATAGTAAATCGTACTAGCGTCAAAGTAATCATCAATTTCAATCCATATGGTCGTACAAATATGAGCCAGTCGTAATTAAGGTGGAAAAGGAATAATTAAAACTGGTATATTACTAAAACTTTTCCTTCAACTTAACATCAACAACCGATTTGTTAACGCATGATATCGAACGCAAGGCTCGTTGTATGTTGAAGTATGTTGTTTATCTTCATACTAATCACCTTTGCTGAATTTAGTGCAATAGTATTGTTTGAAAAATTACACAACCATTTTATATCATTTCATTATAGTTTAAATTTTAATAAATCTTTTACAATAGCACACTAAATGCCTTATTTTGAACATCATAATTATGTAGTAATTCGTTAATAAGACTACGGAAGATAAGGCTGTATTCCGAGCTTCATATTTTTCTTTTAGCATAGTGAAATACGAAAAAATGTGAAATAAATAATGAGCTTGGAAGCATTAGATGATCTCCACTAATTTAACTTACGGCGAGTAAAGCTGCGTGTGATAATTTTTATTTAAGATAAATAAAGCTACAGCCTAGACTAAATAATTCTATAACAGAAAAATTACTTTTAAATTCTTTCCTGAAACGCTAGCGTCATTTTGCGTATTTGAATGTATTCTGTGTATTTAAATTAGTTCATCAATTATTTATGGTTCATTAAATACAATAGATTACCACACGTGTTAGGTAATTTGTTTGATTAAACGTGAGCAAGCAAAAAAAGGCTATTTTCTTAAATAAAGGCTATTTTCTTCTAAATTGAAAAATTAGAAATTGACAAAAATTACTTAAATTTTTGAACATATTATCGGAATCGTAAAAGTAAGAAAAAAATAACAAAAATAAAAAAGCCTAAATATCATATTTTGATACATAATACGTGGAGGTTTATTTTCCTTTTTTAGGACAATCAGATTGTAGTGTAAGGCTACTGACTATGCTACTTGCTGCGCTGCTCCAGTGCTTAGTATCAATGGAAGTAAATGAGAGGCCGACTAATTACGAAGTGACCCGGAGTTATGGAAGACAGACTATTAGAACTATTATTTCTAATTGCTCATAAATTGAAGGTTGGTAATGCAACGCTTCTATTTCGAAGCAAATGAATTAACTAATATACCATTTGAGAATTTGATAAAGGCAAATTTGAAGTTGACATTTTCATGTTCAAGCAAATTTCATATAAAATTCGTTGAACATTTTAATTTCTTCTCTTTCATAATCATGATTTATGTTCAATGAATATTGTTTCCTTACTTTTCTTAAAATTTGTTTAGAATTATTGATAAAACTTGACATAAGAAAATAATTTAATGAATCTACATGAATTTGAATAGTTTCTGCGTCCAAGATTGAATTTTTATTTGATTATGTGTGGTTGATTGACTATTATTTCTGTCTTTGTTTTAATCGTTTGTACCCACGTTTCATGCCTATTTTTTTAACTTAATTTTGTTTTTAAATTAAGAAATTTAATTTTAAAATTAAAGTATTGTTTAACTCAAGCTTTATATAATGCATGACGGCATCTAAACTAACAATTTACCATCAAACAAGTTAAACACTTGAGTAATGATAGGTTCTAAGAAAACCTATCCTATTAAGCACATTTATTTCACGACATAATTTTGTTTAATATAATATTAATTATATATGTCTGTAAAAGCATTGACTTTCTGATGGCACTTTAGATATAAATTAATTACAGACAATATTTGGGGAGTTTAACCACTTTGTGACAAAATTTAATATACTTTTATAAAGATTGAACAACTCTAAACCACTTTACCGCATATAATTTAACGAAATTAAATATTTAGCTGATGAAACAATACTTTAAATGTGTGAAATATAACAGTTACGGCTTTAATTACATACAAATCTTTGCATTCAATAGACGATAATAGACGTTGTAACTTCAGCTAAATTGAATTCTGAACATTTTAATTTAATGTATGAACGTTTTTTTAAATTTTTTGTTTCACTTTTTTTTTTCATATCTTTCAATGGTCCTTAATTTCTTGTCCTAATATAGATTACCAAAAATCTTAAACTGCTCAAGCTGAGTTACAGCTATAGTTTTAATTTGACGAATTTTTACACGCATCTTGGTTATTTTAGGTCGACTCTCTATTCAATACATCGTTGCTAGGACTTTTAGCTTGCACCATATTCTGGAAACTCATTACGAATTTAGTGGCCATGAAAATATCTCATCATATTGCATATTTGAAGGTCATTATTTTTATTTTATTCTTGCATTTGTGAGAATATGTAATAAACGACTATGAACAAATCACTGGAACGATGTGGTTTTGATCAACAATTATTTAATAGGAATAATTTAACCATAAATCAAGAAGCAAGGAAACTAAGGATTTCATATACTAAAACATTGTTACGATAATTTTAAATTTAGGGCTCTACTGAATATATTTGTCCCTATATGTTGCGGTGAACCATTCATATATAAAAAAATATACTACTTTTCTTCATTTAACGTTGAGATTACGGTTGACTTAAATAAATTTACGACTTAAATCATATTCTTTCGAAGATATTTCGGTACAATGCAAAACAAGGAATAATGATTTCTTAGGTACCCACCCGAAAGACAGAATCTAGTCTGGTTACTGTCTATTAATATATAGTCAGAATAATTAATGCCGCTTCGAGTATCACAAATTATTTCACTGTATGAATAAAGACATCAAAACCGCTGTCGCTCTCTTGTGAACTTTTGAATAATTTAGTACCAAATCATCCGAAAGGAAGTGATCGTACCCAACTTTTGGATATAAAGTGTACGTGATTTATCTCATCAATAAAGATTAGAACAGACGTCCTGCTAATTTTTCAAGATTATTTTAAGACCTGTCTGTAATTTAGAGGATTTTTTAATTATAACAACAAATAGCTTGTCTTAAGCGTTAGAAACCTATGAGAATATCAAAAGAGAGAGAAAGATAAAACGCGAAAAATAGCATATAAATTACAGAATAGATTGAATTTTGACCTCATATGCTATTTAAGCACAACAGAAAAAGTATTATTTACTATTATGGTGTTAATTACAAATTTTAATGCATGAGTTCTTTGAACTCTTGAGAACTTTTCTTACAATTTTTGGCAAAATTGGGGAAAAAACTTTTTACTATCTTCATGATCATGACATTAACTAGGTAATTTTTATAATTCCTAAGAAAAATTTTGTTTTATGAATATTATCTCTATGCCATAAGATATGTCCTGCAAAATTTCCTAGAATTTGGTCCATAATTTAGGCGTGAAAGTAGGATAAATAAACAAACAAACAAAGAAACTCGCATTCGCATTTTTAACATTAGTATGATTATTTATTTTATCCAGTGTTAAGACAAAAAGTATGACATTAAATTTGCCTTACTACTTTTTTGCATTCGAATTAAAATACAGAATTGATATGGGATTAATTTAACAAATTAGTGTTCTATTGCCTAATAATAATAATTCTTTAGCCCGTATTCTGACTATAATTATTCCTTATTCTTATAATCTAAAATAATTAATATTCAAGATAAAAAAATCCGCTTTCCAATCATTGAATAATAATTATGTAATATAATATTAAAATCTGCTTTCCAATCATTTTACTTTAGTATGCGTTTTTGAAAAATGTATGAAGAAATTGTTTTACTCTATAACCCCTTTATAATCTATTTAGTGGGTTTTGTACCCTGAATGGAACTAAATTTTAATGCAAAATATGATTGCCTTTACTCATTGTCATTTCTAATAAGTTATCGTAATTATAAATTCATGGGAAACAAATGCTAGGCCAAAAATCTCTTGCAGAGTCAGTTTAATTTATTTGGCTTGATTATCACGGTTTATCAAGGTCATATTTGTAGTTAAATTAAATTCAATTTAATTTAGTCCAAGGTTTCAGTACAAAATTTGAATACTGTACGAAGGGAACACGTAATCAAAATAAACTAAACTGCGTTAATATTATAAAGGAATGCCTTTGGCCCGAAGGAGAGCTTTCAAAGTTATGTGATTTACAAATACTTGTCGTCAATCAACTCGGAATTTCTCGACCATTGATATTCTTTCTTGTGGTCTTTGATAACGGATGTTATTATACCTGGGGTGAAGCCAATTAACGATTTATTCAAGGAGATCCACTTAGCTCAACGACAAATTTGGTTATAGGTTTATTTGCATAATACGATAATGTTAATAATTTTATCATATTTCATTGTGGGGCTATAAATATTCCATTGAATTATGTGTAAGATTACGTAAGACATATGAAGCTATTTATGTCAGCTTTCGTAAGAATTGTATAAGTTTTGAATTAAATATTTTCGTTTCACGTAATACATATAAAATCATAAACGCTTAATTGCTGTAATGATTAGAGTAATAGTTGTATATAGACAATACGCGTATTATAATTGTCAACAGCATTGTTAGTTAAGTTTCACGTTCGTTGCTGTACACGAGAGAACTTAACAACTTATCGGTATTTATTTATAAATGCAACAACTAAGCAAATATATATTTAAAAAAAAATCTTGTCGATTTTGTTAAGCTCACGAAAATGTGCTGCGAATATAATGCAGGATCAGGGTTGTGTGTTATGTTCATTAGCCGATCGTTACTGCATCGAGTACTGTTATACCCTATACGATATTTTGACAAAATAATGTAATATTTATGCTTTTTACCGTATATAGATATGTCGATATACCTTTAATACTTTATTCGATATAATAAAATGATTCAATGCAATATTGTTTAAGAAAATATTTTGTAAGCTTGAATACTTTTTTGCATATTGGGCAACAATGGCAGTACCTAAAATATATTAGTTACAAATAATGATTGTAAAAACATACGTACTGCCACAAATTTCTTCTATTTTGCAATATATCTCGTACACAAATATACGTAGTAATCGATTTAAGAAATTTATTACTTGTTCTTAGAACATTATAATAGTTAAATCTACATGTGGTTAGGAAAACTGTTTTGGAAGTATCTCTATACAAGAATAGGTGTTAGTGTTTAAACGTAAAGTATTTCCATGTGGAGTGACTATGGCTAAGTTGGATGTGTGCTGTATGGATTTACATTTAGCGCAATAAGTGTGTAAATAATTATTAATGACTGTTTTCATACCTCTTTAATATTAGGGTTTGGCTCTCATAATAAAAAAACGGACAAGCTGTAAAGTTTTTGGTGTTTGGTTCACGCAGGAATAAAATATGGCTCTTTAAATCGTATTTCTGCTAATCGTATTTTTACTAGTCATACAATAGGAGATCATAAAGTGCGAGTCAAGAGAAGGTCAGAACAATAGGAGATCATTAAGTGCGAGTAAGCGGAAACATTTAAAAATAATTGATTTACAAATGTGTGTATGTGGAATATTACTTTTTTTAATTGTGAAAGATATGACATGAAATATTTCTTTATTCTTACCATACTCTAACTTAGTAATCATCAAAATTTATAGTATACTTATAATCGATATTCAATCATGTAAGTTGATATAATGGGAGGTATTATAGCACAAATAAAGGAAAAAATCCAAAAATTTACAATTTATAATTTTGTCTGGAATTATACATCTCTTCGAATTATGCACATGTAAAAGAAAAATAATATATTTGTATTCTGAAAAATTAACACTTTTTTACTGCGTTTTGAAACCTTAGTATGTAGTTGATTACATATTAGACTTTTAATAAATCATTAATAATTTTTTACAGCATAAATAGATTAACTAATATTTACCGTTTAATTAAGTATTATATCCATACCACAAAGAAATTAATTTTCAATATTTTTCATGAAGAAAACTTGTAGTATTTGAGTAAAACTATATTAAAGAATATTCGTTAGACAAACAAGTTTAGAGATCTGGTTTCTTTTTTGATATGAAAAATAATCTTGCAGTTTTCAGCTATGTTAATGGCTTCATGAAATGATTAAACTATAATTATGATTGTATTGAAAAGATGCTATTCTATCTATTATATTATTATTGATGGAAACCGTCTTCTTCTATTCTTGTTGGTCATCCAGTTTACATGAAAGAGAGTTATGCAAACGTGACAGCTCTCCTCGGCTCAATAAAATATCCTGAACACGACTGAAAAATTTGCAGCGGACTAAAAGTCATAACTCTACTCTTAGAAATTTAAATGGAGTATATTTAAAACTGCTGTTTTTTACGTATGTGCGACGGATATGTATATATATATATATATATATATATATATATATATATATATATATAGGAAGACACATTATAGTAAAGCAGACTAGTTTGAAAGAAATCCTAATTGTAGTAGGAAAAAAGTCGTTGTTGGATCTCTCGCGGAAATAACGATATTCTTCTTTTATACCTACACATGAAGATGGTCAATGAAAATCTCTGTTGTAATCACAAACAAAGAAGGCCTGTCCTTTAAGTAATTAAGAGGAAAATTTCCTAGAATAAGTGATACAAAAGCTAAGAGGTATTTTTGTTATGTTGCAAACTTGACAACTTATAAAGGATTCTGCTATTTCCCGAATTTTGAACATTAATGAAAAGGATCCTTGGAAAGCCTTTAAGGAAGTTATTTGTGGATTTCAGGCACTAAAATAGATGAGAACTACACTCAATTCATATCATCAAATCAGATGCAAAATATCCGTTTAAATCTATTTTCTCCACTTCCACCTAGACTTTTCCCGTCTAAGTTGTAGAACATTAAATTGTGAGTGCGGGGAGTCACTAAGAATATTTCCTTATTGAAACGAAGAAATTGAAGCTGTTAGAATGAAGAAATGCTTGCGGACTACTCCTGGTCTATATAGGAATACTTCATAACTCACTTAAAAGGGAAGCGAAAAGAAAACGACCTAACAAAATCACGATATGATTTTTTTCATTAAGTTAGAAATCTTAGAACGTAACTATTATGACACAAATTAAAATGAATTTTAATTTCGTTGGTATAGAAACAAGAGCTAATATTTTTTTTATTAAATTCATTTTTCTTGACACAAAATTAGCAACATATTGAAACTAGTACTATAGTTCTCATTTCTTTTACTGTTGAAATGAAGGAATAATTTAAAAAATATTTTTTGTTGACTAGTGATATCTTATATGTCCATTCATGTACAGTTTATGCGCATGGTTTTGCAATAACCTCACCGTTTACGCAACAAATTCTTGATAATTGTTAGTCCTAACAAGCTGGAATCAGTGGAAAAAAAATTAATATTTGAAAACAGAAAAGAAAATTTTAGTATTATTTTGAATACCTTAGATAAAATTCAAAAGATAAGAGCTTTCTAGAACTTTTCAGTATGAAAACAGCACTTGCTTTTGTCTTATTTTACTGCCATAAATAGTAACAGTAATATTTCTTACTACAAGGAGTAGCATTCCAAATAACAATTCCAGTATAAATATGAATTAAGAGGAGTTCCAGTTAGTTTTCAACTCCTACCATCAACTCAATCCATATTTATATTGGAATAGTTATTTGAAATATATTGCCATTATTATAATTGTTATATACAATTTGTTCAATATCAAGTTCTCAAACGAAGGAAATGTTTACGTGATAATAAGATGACCTAATTTAATTTCCTTATCTTGAAATCTGTAATAAGTATATGAAAACAATACCACTTACTCTGTCGAATAAAATTCAAAGATATAACTTCACAGAATTAATCCACAGACAAAGCTTCTTGTGTTAATATACGCACGCCACCCACGGTACTCGAACCAGCTTCTAAGTCTGCAACTATGAACGGTATCTCGTCTTCATCTGTTTCTAGTGAACATCAATTTACGCTAAGGGATACCTTTGAGTCCGAAGTTTAAACTAATCTTCTTGCGATAAAATCGAAATCCATGGGAATTGATGGCGTAAATATTAATGCTCCTAAACCAATAATAGACATCGAGGCTTCAGTCATCGCTGATATTTTTAATACCTCATTGGCAACTGCTGTTTTTACGCTGGAATTGAAAAACGCCTATATTGTGCCCGTACCTCAAATTTTATTACCTACGCAACCCAAGGATTACGGCCCATATCTACCCTACCGCTTCCATCTAAAGTCTTTGAACGTATTGTTCATGGTCAACTCGGTACTTTTCTCAATGTTCAAAAGTCTCTAAATGCCCTTGTTAAGGTTACTTATTATAGGCACTTGGCTACGGATAATACACGTCATTATCCTTGTTCTTCTTGATTTCAGTAGTGCGTTCAACTCTACTGACTTCGATATTCTTTTTGCCCGCTTGAATTATCTTAATATATACCAACATTGACTTGAGTGGTTTAGTTTATATCTCCGTGGACGCAGGTAATGTGTTAAGTCGTCAGATATGTATTCTGAGTGAACTAATCTTACAGCTGGTGTACCTCAAGATGGAGTTCTACTTCCTCTCCCTTTCTCAGTATTTATTGATGTAGTTGTTATAAATATTTCTAGCAATTATCATATCTATGCTGATGACCTAAAATTTTATGCACACTCACACCTTCACTCCTTATCAAAAACCATCGACATTCTTAATCAAGTTCTCGCTTCAATTGGTCAGTGGGCTCATGAAATGGGTTTTTTCGTTAATCCAAGTAAGTTACAAGCTATCATCATTGGTATTCAAAGACTGACTTCTAAAGTAAACCTACCTAGTTCACCGAAATTAATGCTAAATAGTACAATAATACCAAATACGTCAACTGTTAAAAACCTGGACCTATTGCTCAACCATAATCTTAGTTGGCGCCATCAAGTAAATTATATTAGTCGTCGTGTTTTCAATAGGACACACTTTTTGAAACGTCTTCGAAATCGTCTACCGGCTAAAACAAAAATCTACCTTTGTCAAACACTCTTATTAAGATGTGTGCTATTCCTGATCTTAATAAAAATATTTGTGCAAGTTGGAACATCTTCAAAATTTATGCATCCGGTATATCTTTAGCCTCAGAAAATATCATATATCTGAATACAGGTCACCTCTCAAACTGCTGAAGATCCGTGATCGACGCCAACTTCGCATACTTACATTTCTTTTTAATATATAAAAAAATCGTTATAGCCCAAATTATTCTAATGGCAAAATTTAAATATTTACTCTCAAAGTTCACTCACCCTACTTATCCCTAAATATACCTCTAACACTTACAAAAAATATTTTATTATCTAAGCAGTAAACATTTGGAATCACCTGGATCCTGGCATCAGGAAAATCCGTCCCTAAATATTTTCCAAGATCGAGTGAAAAAGTCCTGCCTCTCCTGAAACCTTTTTCTTTGTGTACTTGTCCTTAGCTGTCATTTCCTTCCCAAATCATATCAATAGTTTTTTTAACTTATATTTTCGTATTTTTTAAAAATTGTTTTTCTTCTAATGTGCTGTAAAGAATTTTCATTGTAAAATCTCTTACAGTCTACCAACTAAATTTCAATACCAACTGTTATGGTTGACTGGAAGAGATTGCTCATGTAGCAATAAGTCTACCATATGTACTATACATAAAATATGACAAATAAAACATTAATAAGTTCATTATTTAATTAACGCCAATTTTTTAATTAACGCCAATTTATAAATAGAGATAGACTAAAAAAAGTATCTCAATAAATTACCAAAAGAGTTGATTTGTATTCATTTTTTATTACCATTATCACAAACGTCCAATTTCTTTTGGTAAAAGGGGCTACCCACTTAACTAGAGTCGGGTTAAAATTGCGTATTTTATGTGGCAATGCTGTATCTCCCTTAATACTTCATCTAAATTAATGATTAAATTATAATTTTAAAGCTAGTGTTCCCCGCTATTGACAACTATTGCAACTAGGCAAATAGTTTTAAATTAATGCTCTCGTTGAAAAACTTATTTCAACCGTTTTTTTCATGAAATGCGTATTTTCATTAGCAATGCCATCTGTTGATGATATTGCGAATAAAAATATATCATATGTATTATATATCATATGTGCGGAATGTTCGCACTGGTCAACGAATTCCTCATATAGTGAAAATTTGGAAGAAATAACTCGTCTTTAATTTTTTATTTAAATATAGCTGAAGAAAAAAATTCACAAAACTAATAACATATATTCTAATCTAGCCTGTATGAAAGGCTATAACATAACAAGTAAAAAACCCCAACATAAATCTGTGCATTCCTTATTTTTGCCACTGTATACAAATTAGTACCCAAATTTGTAAATTTTCTTTCGCAAGTTGGATTTTCAGGTATGAATTTATGATCACGAATATTTATGATGGTAGATTTCTGCTGATTTCACGACATTGCGTTGAAATAATAATTTTTTTATTTCGTTTCAAATTAAACATTTTACCAATAACTTTTTCTCCTTACAATTTCATACCTAATCGATATGTGTCAAAATGACTTATTGTTTAATTTCTTTAACATTTATTATAATAAATGTCCATAAGCATATGACATATATTTTTATCCGAGACCGTTTGGTATTGAAAGATCGTATTTTGCATAGTTGAAATATTGGCTCAATTACTGAAGTAAAAAAATCACCAAGAAGTATTTTTTATTTTGGGGTTATTTTTATGGAATTGATAGAGCTTTAAAATGTTTTCAATATGATGAATTTTCCAAATAATTATGAGTAATTTATGGCTTATTTACGACTTTTGGAATTCTTATCAATAAAGTGTCTTTTATTAACTTTATTTAGTTGTTCTTATGTATTAATCGATATCAGTTTATTATCATTGAAACTTGGCTGTTAAAACCAGCACTTTTACAAAAATATATTGTCTCCCATAATATGTGGAATGAAAATGATATAATAGAAATTGGCTAAATATTTTTATTAATGCACAACCTTTGCAATTATTTTTAATTTAAATTAATTTTCATATTTTCATTTTCATATATTTATTTATTTTAAGAAAACATACGCAGTACTTAAATACGTCTAATGCTGTATGCATTAAATTCGTATATAAAGAATTTAGAAAGTTTTTATAATATATTATAAAGATGATTGACTTACATATGGAATAAATTAAAGGAAGGAAATTTCAATCAATAATGTTAGTTTAAAATATTAGAGAATTAGTTTCGCCGTGTAGAGACCAAATAAGAGCTTTTTTTAAAACTAGTTTCTTTAGGATACATTATGGTTATATACATAGCCAGAATGAATTTTCCAATGGCACTTCTACGAAATTCAAATATATTCAATAATATTACCGATCTCTTTTTTAGCAATAATAAATTCGACTTAATCTTAAGGTAATATTTTGAAACTTATAGTTGAAAGTAATTTAAAACTACGAGTTTGTGTTTTAATTCATAAACTTTTGCGATACCGTTCCGTTCGTACTGTAGATAACTAGATTATTTAACGTGGGCGTTGGCTTATTTCAAAGTTAAACTTTGAATAGGAATAAGTTTCATCTTAGTCTGCATGGCTACAAAGTAATTTATTTCTTTATGCGATTATGATGATCTTAGGGTGAGGTTTCTGTTTACACGCCTACGTCACAGCAAACTGAGTTTATCAGTTTCGTACGAATCATAATTTTAGCTTTAATATCAGTAAATAATAGTTGAATCTATTAAATGTTTTGGAAATCGAACAATTAAGTTATATTTTAGTTATATTTTCCTTAAAATCGATGTTAAATATTTATATAAACTAAGTACATTCGTTTAACAAATGTAAACTGTATTATATCGTGAAAATGTCTTACAAATTGCATTTAATTCATAAACGTTCTATAGCTTTCACGTAATTTGAAAACGCTAAATAAATATTAAATATAAAAAAATTGTGACTTTGGCATTTCGGAACATTGGATATTTTTAACAAAAAATAATTTGGAAAAATACGACAAAAACAATAAACACAAAAACACTGCTTTTAAAATTTTTACCTATTTTTTTATTTGTGAATTTATTTATTTCTACGCACCTCACGAAGCAACTACTAAAGAAATTTTAAAAATATTTTTAGTGTGTGATTTTATAAGGCCTGGGATATTACATAGGTTTTTTTTAACAATCGACTAATTAAAAAGGAAGATATGCTAATTTGAAATTGCAATATGAGACTTACTAACTTGAAAAACGTTTACTGTTATAATTATTATTCACGACATGATGTGTTTTAATCTTAATATTAACTTAATAATTTTTCAATGATCCATGCGCACTAAGCCTCAATTACAGCCAGTTTGTTCATAAGTCTATTAAATGTACCAAATACTTATTTTAATTTATTTTGTATTATTATTTAATCACTAGTAATATTTTACGACCATGAAAATTATAAAATCTGGCGTTTTGAAGAAGTATCATATGCATATGAATAAACAATTACACCAAAGTAAATTCCACACTGGGGTACGAATATATTTCAGGAGAAAGCATTTCTAATTTGGCCCTAAAATTGAATATTATGTTAGCCGCTAAATTTATTTTGCTGAAACCGCAACGGATTTATCATGAGAAGGTCTTTTTGACCGATTAAAAAATAATGAAACATGAATATTTTCATTTAACCAATAAATCGATACTATTCAAATAGCGTTTCTTCTTGTTCGTCTACTCTTCCTCGCTCGACATCGAGTCTAAGTATACAAATTCACGGACGGCTTTGCAGCTTCCGGAATTCTTTGAGAAACTTGGCTGTCTCTGTCCAAGACCATGATTTCCATTTTAGAATGATCATCTGGCTGAACAATTAATTCATCTATTTTAACCGACTATTTATATCTATAAGGGGATT
Organism: Druceiella hillmani; assembly: GCA_039881145.1. NCBI lineage: Eukaryota > Metazoa > Arthropoda > Insecta > Lepidoptera > Hepialidae > Druceiella > Druceiella hillmani. The sequence goes on from JAYKKI010000045.1 coordinate 8,824,438, forward strand.
ACATGAAAAATATTAATTGGTGTCATTTTAACTACATATCATTTGTCTATACGTATGTTAAACAAGTAAAAGCTAAACAGCGTGTACATTTAAGATTTTAGAAATGAATCCTTAAAATTATGTATAAGTTATAGACCAGTTGATCGTTTCTGAAATTTTTGTCTCTATTTATTTTTACTTGTATTTGGGTATGTTAACTTTTGACTACAAAAATCACGGACGAAAAATCTTGGATAAGCCATGAGCTATTTTTATTAAAAAGACAAAAATTAATCCTAATATTAATATTAAAAAGAAAAAAAGACTTTCCTTCGAACATAAAATAATATTTCAGCAAAAAATTAAATATGCAGAGACAAATTTTAGAAGAACACTAATTTTCGGACTAAATGAAATTGCATCATATAAAAACTGCTGAATGAATTTCTATGTTTTTTCACTGCAATGTTTTTAAGTTCATAAAAATTTAAGAAAGTTCCGTCTTCGCAAGATGTTAGATAGGGAAAAAATAAAAAAAAAATAACAAATATTTACTTTCACGGAACACTTTTATATTAGAACATCGATAAACGTCGTTTTGACGTGACATTTATCGAGCTACTCGTTTTTTTTTCTCAGAGTCAGTGTATATTATTTATTGGTATCGTTAACGGAAACGTAGTTAGAAAGGAATACTTGTTGCTAAGACATCGGCTGACTCCTCAAATATTCGCTATTGAAACAAAGAAATCAGTTGGGATCCCATTTCTGTAAGAGCTTTATGGAGTTCGAACATAAGGCCATGAAAGGCGATATTGCTTTCACTTTCACTTCACGTTTTGTTTCTGCGTTTTTTACTTGTACTTATATGTTTGTTGCTGGATAACAGATTGATGTATTGCTCATAATCGTTTTCACTTTTTTATTTTTTTTAGGGGTAACATGAAATCACGGGAAAATAATTTAAGGCCGATGGCTATCCTCTATGCATCGGATAAATTATTTAAATTTATTTTAGTAATGATGTATCCATCGAGCTACAGAGGCCAAATCGGTATTGACAAGCATGGGCTTCGAGTCGAACGTTTGGTGGTCACAAACCTTCTATGTCTCCGTCATTATGTTCCTTATCACGTTGACCAAGGATTTCAAGTAAATATTGCAAATTTTGACCACCAGAAAGCTTTTTGTTTTGTGGATAACTATATCTGATAAACAGTGATTATTTTTTAACATGGAAATCATAATTTATTATTGACGTGACCAAGAATCTAAATTATAGGATTACAAAACATTGAGAACCGTTGACGTCAAACTATTTAATTCCTTTATACTCGTACGTTGTGATTTTGTTGTTAATTATTATTTTTATCCTTTACCCAGTACGGTCATTAATGTATTTAAAACTTATTTTCATAATCTTAGTATCTGCATTTTTATTATTATCCACCAATATTTTTAAGTGCGGTTTACCACATTACATTCTAGGTTAATACCTGTTACTATTCTGGATTATATCTATTAGGTAAAAGAAAAAATATTATTATAATGTTCAGTTAGCAGAATTATAAACCATTTAAAAAAAATCTGTAGTGAATTTATCTAAAAAATCTCTAGTGCATTAAAAAAAAGTCTCTAGTGTCTCAAGAAATATTATCATCATTGAGTTATATTATCTTATATTTCATCACCATATTTTTCCCGTTTTTATATTGCATGTCTATAGAGACGAAATAAAAACAAAAATATTAATTGCTGTCAACCATATCCTATTATACAATTTAATTTTTAAGTTTAGCAAAAGGGCGATTTGCTGTTATCACCACACTTGGAAAGCAAATTGACGATGACAGTAATGTTGTTGGTGTGATGAAATACCATGCTTCCCTTTCTCTGGGTTAAAACCTTAGTCGCCTCATATAATACCCCTACGATAAAAGATGGGGTTGTTCTATTCTAAGCCGTGAACAATAGATTCTTTAGTAAATAAACGAAATTTTTTTTTTAATATCTCACCATTGGGTGCATATTATGAAAATTCTGTCCGTGTTTATTATACAATTAATTAACAAGACGACATACATTTTTCATCATCAGTTTGACCTATTCTATTGCTAAATTAGGAATTCTTTAAAACCCTAACAAAAGCGAATTTCATCCAACCATTCGCTTTTATCCTGAGCTGTTCACAAGCATTTCCTTCTTGCTGCCTTCACAATGTCGTCAAGATATATTGCCGGTGGTTGGTCAATGTTTTAGTATTCAATCCTTGATTGCCACTCCAGTAATTATAGCTTAATTACCCATCTTTATCGCAACCTAAATAAGGTTATTTAGGGTAGGTACCCATCAGTATTTTAGCAATACGACTTGTTGAGTGATATCTATTTTTCGACTTTGTTGATTAACCGAGCTTTTAGTAAGATAAAAAAATTCTCATATTTTTCGCTTTCTGTGCTACTTGTAGCTTTTATCTGCATTTTTTTATTAGCGCCCAGGTCTCAGCTTCATAAATTATGATAAATGAAATGCATGTGTCGAAAAGTTTAATCCTCAAATGTATTTTAATACTCCCCTTAAGTTCATTGGAAACTTCTCTGGCAATATTATTTTTATCAAACATCTTAAATTTTCTGTTGCCTTTCTTATTTTCTCTACTAATCGATTTTCCTTTTTTTTTGCTTTATTCCTTTCTCATCATTGAATTTGTAAACTGCAAAACAAAAAATGAGAATAGTAGAGTTATACTTAGATGAGATGTTAATTAATGAAAAAGTCAGTGTTAAAATCTCTGTCAATGCCACGGTAATATGTAAACAAAATTTATGATAATTAGTAATTATTCCAGGAAAACAGAAAATTGTTTTTTAGTTCATAGACTACGAACTAAGAATATAAAAATTACGGTTTGAAGGAGATAATTGATGATCGATCCCGTTTTCGGTTTGGAAGTCATAATTGACCATATCCCGTTTTTTCCACCATATATTCAATCAAGACTTTTGCTGAAAAAAAATTATCGAGAATCGAGGAAAAATATTCTAAATAAGTGGAAGAACTTTTTGCGCCTAATCTTTGATTCTCTATAATGTTCATGAAAAATGTCATTAATAAGTCTGACTGAGACAGTTTTTATCCTGTCTGAGCTCTTTATTATAAAAAAGGTAACATCGGCGTGAAAAGACACAAATCAGAATCATTGTAAGTTAAGCCAGAGGTTAACGGAAAAAGTTGACGGAAATACTGAGATAGATCATCAATCTTGTAGAAGTGAATATTAAAGCTTAGTCATTTTTATTCGGGGTATTGAATATATGAACGATATTATAGGTTCTTTGTCCTTTATATCATTAAAAACTTTCTAAAATTCTTAAGATCATTTGATGACTTTATTAATAATGTTTCACTTTCCTGGAAATATTAATAAAACAATTTTTTTGAACTATTTATGTCGAAATACATTCCGATTCAGTTTTGAATGAAAAGCAAGTCAAATTTTGTTTAAGACCTTTGTTTTGGGTTTCAATAAAAGTTTTAATTAGAATTTGATTACAAATACATATAATTTGTTTTAAGATATATTTTTCGGGTGATAACCCTTTAAGATCTCGAACTTTATAAACAAGAATTTTTAAAAAAACTTTTATTGTTGGTGATAGATAATATTGATATTGTAGTAAATAACGCAAAAAAAAATTTTAATTTTATGTAATATAGTCGTACATAAGAAATATTATGACTGTTATTTCAGATATAATTGAAATTACTGAATCGTCAATATAACACCCTTTACATGGAAGTTGCACACCTAAAATGCATCGCACGTATCAACTTGGCTGGACTTTACTACGGACTTTATGTATATTTGACACCCCTTTGGGTAAGCATCTAATGATTTATGATGTGGAACTCTTATCACCCAAAATCCGATTTGCTCTTGGCTGGTTGTTTGCTTTTATTTATAATTTTATTTTAACAGTTCCATTAAGATTCGAATCAGCTTTTGATTGACTTAAAAATTATGTTGTGCTTCCTCTATTCTGACAATATAAATAACTTAAAATTAAGCGTCTAAAACTTTCCGGTGTATGTTCTGAGAAAAAACTAAAAATATATATTTATTGAGAGGCTTCCTGAAGGTGTTAAAAAGTCTGAAGCTGTCAAAATTTTAAACGACGAGCAAATTCTCCCATTCTTGGTCAATATGCGAGAAATATCACAAAACCTTTCTGTAACTGGGGATTTACATATATGTATATATATATATATATATATATATATATATATATATATATATATATATATATATATATATATATTAAAACGCAAAAAAAATTACAGCAAATCAAAAAACTAATCTACAAAAAAAAAATTATTTGAGCAACTAATTTCTGCTGAAAATTAAGCAACTAATTTGAATTTTTTTTAAACCAAATTAAATAATCTCAGATATGGGGTATCATTGGAAAGGGCTAGTTATGAGGGTTAAAAATTATTTTTCGTAAATTCAGGTATCAGACCTTAAGATATATACTGAAGAACATATAAAAAAAAATAAGATTCCGCCCTTATTTTCAAAACTACCCAACCTAAAATTAAGAAAATAATAAAGATTTTTGGAAAGCTACCCAAGTCTTTTACTATATCAATGACTCTAGATGATTTAGTTTTAGAAATATGCTCATATTTTACGCGTATGAAATATATTATAGATAATACTTGCACATTTTTCCATCTTCACAGATCATGTTTTCAGAAACCATGCAACGTAGAAACTTAAAATTTCATACGGTACGCTACCTTATTAAACCACATATCTTGCATTAGGTAACTCTTTTAAAATATTCATGTAAGATTATATAAGCTTCATAATGATGGAAAATAAAGGTGTTAAATTTTTTTCTTTTAATTTCATATATAACATGTACAAGTATCATTTCAAAGTCTTGTTAGGAAGAACGAGCAAATATTTTTGTCAAAATTTTTAGTTGCATATTTAAAACAATATTCCCTGTAGATATTAGATATATTTTGCTAATATAAATCATAAAACACACTCCCTCTCCCACCTTAATTTCCAAAAATTTTCAGACCAAAAATCACGGAAAAAACTAAGTTAGTAATTTCATTAGTAGGTCATAGAAAAACTATAGCGGTTATCCCAGCTCTCATAATTTTTGAAACATATACCATTATTTTACACCAATAAAAGATATTGTATGCAACACACGACCGGTAAATAGTTTAAGAGAAGCCCTATATTACCTTAAATGTCTGTAAGTACATAAATGTGCACGGGACCCTGCCAAACCTACACAGGCTTTTTAGTTAAAAACTTATGTATATTGACTGACGTACACTTTTAGAGGACATATTTTTATTAAATGCTTGTAATATGCCACTAATATTTTATTAGACGAATAGAATACGTTATCAGATAGAGTTCACTGAAACTTAAAGGAAGCAATTGCAAATCAATAAAAAATGAAAATAACACCAATAGAAATATTCATGCGATAGTGGACGAATAACTTTCAAGATTTTTGTTCATCTACCTTTATATATCGACTAGCGGAAATTGAGCCTTTGAGCAATTTTCCAGCTAGAAAAGCTTTCCCATATGCGGTACGTGCGCCTCTGTAAAATGTACGAGGAAAACTTTCGCAACTTATCTCTCTTCACGCCTTTGTTTGAAATTGCTCCTTGGTTGGCCTGCTTTGTTTGTTTAAATGTATTACGCAAATATATTTACATTTGTGTAAGATTATTGGTAGTCGTGCTTACACGAGAGTAATATTTAATTGAAAACTTGAAGAGATGTTTTTGATAATAAGACTAATTTATTGATGTTGTTAACTGGTACAATCAAATAATTCACTATAACTGGCTTCTTGAAACGCGGAATAATTTGCATGTAACACTGATTTAAGAGAACCAATCGATTGTTAGTGTATATGTGGTTTTTAATGTTTAATTATTTTTAGAATTTGCTTCAATTATGTTCCTGTAAGCTGATTATCAGACAATATTTCTAAAATTTAGTTGCATAATTTAAATTAAAATTTCAAAGAGAATTAAAATTTCAAAATTTTGAGAATTAAAATTTAATTCTCAAAATTTTGAATTTATTTTATAATAAGAAACAAATTTAAAATAATCTGTACAGCTTTACCTAAAACAAATATATTAAAATCGAAAACTTCGAATTTTTTACTTAGCCATTTAATGCTTAGTCAATATTTACTCAGTCATTTAATGCTTAGTCTTTTTCAATACTTAGTCATTTTTATGTGGATATAATTTAGTTATATTTTTAAGGTCAGATGATATTGTTTTATATACTTGCAGGGATAACATGCAGTACACCATAATATTTTATTAGAACGTATTCGTTATCATAGTATGAAAAAATAATTCCTATAAATATATTTGAATATATTGAATGTGTATATTGCGTATACCTAAATATAAAGTGAAAGTAGACTCTGAGGATTCAGAAAAGCAAGGATTAGAGTGGAGAGATTAATTTTGTGAAATCTATATTTGTTCACGTTATGGATTAAGCTCGTGAGTTTTGATATAAAGTCTTAGATACTTCGAAGAGTATATCCATTTTTTTTATCTATTTTTCATGTTACGTTGAATGGCTGAGTCGGGTGAGCCAAAAAACAATGAAATGTCTTAATCTCGACTGCAATCATAGAAATGTATGCGCCTGCGCGTGTAAGCGTGCGCACACGTATGTGTGTGTGTATGTGTGCGTAGGTGTGTGTGTACGTGCGTATGTGCATGTGCGTGTGTGCAAGTGAGTATGAGTGTGTGTGTGCGTGAGTGTGTGCGTGTGTGTGTGTCTATGTGTGTGTGGGTGTGTGTAGGTGTGTGTATGTGTGGGTACGCGACTGTGCGCGTGTGTTTGCGAGTGTTTTGTATATGTGTGTGTGTGAGTGTGTGTGTATGTTGTGAGTATGTATGTGTGTGTGTGTGCGTATGTTGTGAGTATGTATGTGTGTGTGTTTATGTGCATGAGTGCGCGTGTGCACGTGTGCGCATGTGCGCGTGAGCGTGTGTGCGCATGTTTGTGTGTGCACGAGTGCGCTTATTCGCGTGAGCGCATGTGTGCGTGAACGTGTGTGCGTGTGTACGCTTATGCGCGTATGCACATGTGCGTGGCCGTGGGTATGTGTGTGTGTATGAGCGTGTATGTATGTGTGTATTTGTGTGTGTGTATCAATAGGTGGCGCTACGTGTTTTTTATGTCGTGCAATGTCATATTCCTCTTGGGTATACGTTGACTATATGGGCGTAGCCCAATTATGGTGTACAAGAGTAGTTGCAGAAGCGTTGTAATGTAGAAAATGATTCTAGAAAAAATAAATTGCTACACTTTTTTTAAAATTTCTTTGTCTTTTTCACTTTGTTTTGAGCGTGGTCAAACGGTTGTTGCATACTTATAAAAAAGGCATTGATACGTTTTTAGCAGTCTGTGTGTACCAAGACGGCTACATCTAATTAAATCTTTGCGACAGACATGAAACTTTTCTTGTATTTTAATGAAGACTTACTAAATAATTTCACTTATATTAGTTATCAAAGACTAATATTTCGCTACCTTTTTCTTTTTATAGCATCGATAGTAGTGTAGAAAATGAAGTAGAAGTAACACACGTACAGAAAGTAACAGAATATGAAGTGTAGTGCATCCAGTTAATATTTAAGTACCCAGTGACGAATTTCATTGCGAAGCGATTCTGGATAATTTATTGAGTATTGAAATCTGTGGGAAAATAAATATTTATTTACGATTTCATTTTAGATATAGATACAATAGAAAAATTGTCATGTTTCTTCATTGTCATCTTTATGTGATCGATGTTGAGGTGAAATAAAACCAGGCGCGAGATTCTGCTGAAAAAGAAAAAATAAACGTAGCTCTCGCCGTTTACGCTTTCTTTTCTTATGTTAAGGCGAATATTGAAACCTCTGCTACAGAGTCTTGCTTTTGAAAGGATATAATTTCTTGCATATTGCTGCGATGGATATATTCTAAAAATACATTGAAGCATATTTAGTGCATATCACTTCAACAGCAGTAAATGTGCTCACATATAAGCATATATGTTTAATACAACATTGACTATCCATAAATGTGAAGTTTTGATGCTGAAATATTTAATAAAATTTTAAAATATATTTATCGGTAATAAAAAAATAAAACTTATCAAGTATAAGTAGAACTCGTAGCACGAGAGTTTCGTACACATTTAGGCACTCATGAACACTTAAGAGTACATAGAATTTCATTAAAATATTTAAAAATATGAATTTTTCCCCACACAAACTGACTTTTAAATCTTTTACATATATTTCTAACTACATTTTTCGCCGACTTAAAATCATGGTGCATATTTAAAAAATTATAAGATCTGGGATAATCCTTATAGTTTTCCCCTAATCATATAGTCACATTGTACCAACCCCGTTTTATAGGATTTTTGATTTGGGAAATAAGGGGAATGCCACGTTTTCGCTTATTTATAACAAGTTCTTTCAATATCTCATATGACATATAAAATTAAAAAAATAACAGTGCTTTATTGGTCATCTTTTCAATGCTTATATGAATATTTTAAAAAGTTAGATAGTCTAAAATACCTTAATTAACAAGATGTATTACTGAAATAATATTACCATAATACAACTTGTTACTGATATGTACTTTCACAATTTTAAAATTTGTAGCTTATAATATTGCAATTTTCCAACCTGTAAGTTGGATATGAGGTATTTAAATAAATAAATAAACAATTGAATATCTATAAGGACACTTAATATGTCTTCATCAAATAAATAGCAACAAAGACGTTCTAAAAACTTTGGCTCATGTACCATTTTTCCATTGTATACCTCTTTCCATGCAATTCATATATCCACACAGTCCATAAATCAAAGACCGTTTTCACTAAGGACGCATAAATTTGATATCGACAGTTAAAATTATGCTCAAACATCGGCAGAATGAGAATTTTTGGGAAATTTCTTGGTGCTTAGTGCGTAGTATTAGAGTATGTGAGAGTTACCGATAGTTATTCGGAAAATAAAATTTTTCATAAAATATATGAAAGAGGTTACCATTACATGTGTTACAGAAAAATGTACGACCTGTTTGAGCGAATATACATAACTTGAATTCAATTTACGGAAAAAGGGTAAATTAAGGGTTTACATATGAATGGGTTAGTTTCCGCTCGGATACGATACGGACGTGAAAAAATTATACGTCACGAATTTATAATATTAGTGTCAGATAAGGACGGAGAGCAGTCTATAAGTTAAGTAACATTAATAACAAAGAAAACGCAATGCAATAGGCAAAGCCGAAAATACGTTGCTTCACAACCGTTTTGGTGAGTTGCATATAATAAATTTAAATTATTATATAAAAATTATAGTAAAGGGAATATATTTCGACCATAATTTTCGCCATTTTAAAACCAATATTTGATTAATATCTGGATTTTTTTGAAATATTGACTTAATATATATGTATATATATATATATATATATATATATATATATATATATATATATATATATATATATATATATATTTATATATATATATATTCGTTCTATTAATAAGTAGATTTACAAAATTGTTATCAAGGAACATTTGAAAATTTTAAAAAATAATGGATGAAGTCAAACAATATGAAGCGAATGAAAAGGGATACAAATCGCTTATAAACTTAGCAATAAAATAATTGAATTTGCGCGATGCTGTAGAAATTGATAATTTAAATTTTAAAATTATTAAAATGCGACTATTTGACTTTTTTTATTAAAATATGGACGAAGCACAAAGAAAGATTGTGTAGTTGTCTATATGCCCTAAAACTGTTGGTCAGGTTAACCGAAATAATTTAATGAAAGATCTAATAAAATGCTAATATTTTGTTTTTTTTTCAAATTTTTCAAATCCATGATTAAGAAATGAAAGAAAGGGAGAAGCATTGTACGTTATCTTCAATCTCATTATTTGGCAAATGAAAAACGATTAATGGAATCTGAATTTAATTTTAGAATACCTGTCCAATAATACACGGAGGGGTCCAAAGGTCCACGGAATGGAGGGTAAGGTAAAGAGGCTAGTTACAATCTCTCTGCGTGATATTAATTAAGGTATTCATTAAAGCTACATACGTATGCTAAACTTCAACCCCAACAAGTGATTCAACCTTCTAAAAAAAATATGCGGAACAAAACTGTGAAATCGAAGCAAATTGAACATTGTGTCGAGACAAATTTCCTTATCGAATAAGGGAAAACTCTCAAACTATAATTAGTGGATGTATAAATAATACTTTACTAATTAATTTAAAATGTCAGCATTTATTTCAATAAAATTTCTTAACTTTTCTATATTTAATGCAGGAAGTTGTCCCGTATGAGGATTACCAGAGATATTGAAAAATTATTCTGTTACACTACTAGGCATCGGTTCCAAAGAATTATCTTTGGAACCGATGCCTAGTAGTGTAACAGGAAAGTACTTCTTCACCCATTGTTCTACGTGTATTATGTATTCCTTTGCTCGCTTTTTGCTCTAAACGAAAGTCATAAAATAAGACTACTATAACTTGTCTTCGTCAAAGTTATATTTACACTTTTTTCTTGGTTATAGGACACCTCAATTGTTGACTGAAAAGAAGGTCTTATATACAATGCCAAAGATGTTAAAAAAGTTTTTATTATATATATAAAGTTTATTTATAGTTAAGCTAAAACGCAAGATATATTCAATATAGGTCAGAAATTCGAAGTGCATAATTGGTACAATTTCAATAATTTTATTGCTCAGTACTCAGTCAATTTGAAATAAGTAGCTTTTCAGATTAAAATTAGAAACATTTTTAGACGTATAAATAGTTTGGGGTTAATATTTAGGCTTCGCCTAGATACTTTAAGTGCAGAACCATAAAAATCGAATATATACTACGAAAGTAATAAATTCAACCTATCTTCCGATCTGATGTATCAAAAGCACTTTGACCTACAATTTCCGTTATTGATGTATATCCTTCTTATCAATATTTTCTTACGATCTCCTTGATATTTTAGGCAAAAAAAATATTTTTTTACTTTAAATATCTATACTAGATAAGGCTAATAGTTTATTTTACTTTAAATATCTATATGTTACCCAAATGTCCATAATATCGAAATAACTGACATTTGGTTAATATGAAATTTTGTGCTTTCTTCACCCTAACAAATTTAAGCTTAGGAAAATTTAAAACGTAAATTTTGATAAAATATTAGTTTGACAAACAAAACGTAAATTTTTAACCTAACTAGATCATACTAAAAAAATACCAAAACGAAAGTTTCGATGAAATGGCAGTTTTGGGATCTGTGCTAAGCATGACGGTTACGGCTAGTTTAACTTATAGGTGACATACAAGTGTCACTCTCATAATTAAAGGTCTGTGGGATAACAAGCATTGTCGGTATATTTAATATAAATATTACCTTAGAACATACCTGATATCGTTAATCACGAATCTAAGAAATTAATATTTTTGTGTTAACTCCGAATGACGAGAGTGATTTCAATTTATAAAAAGATGCTTATTTATGACTTTAATGTTGTACATAAGAATGTATTAAAATCAAATGTAAATATATATTGTAAATATATACCTGACTCATTCGTGTAGAATAATAAGTGGTTAATGAAGCAAAACCCTTAAGAGTGACACACGTCGACTCCAAGGCCGTCACAAAGTAAATCATTAACCGTACACTCAATACTTCTATGCGGGTGTATGTCGTGCTTAACTAACTGTATACTTCATATGACCGAAGCGCGCGAGAGGAGTCATAAAAACAATGCTATACTAATGATGTTCAACGTGTCGCCAGTAGGCGGCATGTATACTTTCCGTCGGACATATGTGGCCCGACGACTGCTATGTATTATTCAGTGAATAGGTACATGCACGTAATGTATATTTTACATATAAAAATTGAAAGAGAAATATTTTTAACTAATATAACTATGGAGTTTTATGGGATTGCAATATCTTGGAATGAGACCTATGCCGAATTATTCATTCGTTGAAGTGTAACTCTTTATGTTGTGGTATAAATGTTTTCATATATTGGTTTATGTGAAAAGGTTTATTATATAAAATTATATTAAATATATATGGTATATATACATGTTCATGTACAAAGTGTCATTAAACTTTATAAAAGTTTGGAGGATATAAAAATTTTGCATATTATAATTTGTCATTTTTAAAGAAGTTTTGCTTGAGCAAATTGAAAACATGGCGTCGTCAAGATTACTTTGACGTCGGAGACTTTCTAAACTTCCACTGTTTACCGATCGTAAAATAAGCAAATTAAAGTGTCTGATTTTAAATTATAATGTTTAAAAAATCTCGCAACTTTTATATTCTTTCTCAAGTCTACCAAATAATAGGCTATCAAATACAAAATTGTTTGCCGATCCCAGCTCGCTGGCGACAAACTAATGGTAAAAAATTGACGCACTAACGGTAAAAAGACTACAAAATAACGCGATTAAACGGTGTGTTGACTTTTGGTAATGATATAATAGATCAAAGGCATCCTTTACGAACTAATAAACATCTATCGAGAGTCAAGTATGGTATTTCATATGTGCAGATACGATTGCGCAGGAAAAATGAAATCCGTTAAGGTAATGTGGTGCAGCGTGCCGTCTTTTCTAATTACTTTCACTTATTGTTTTTACCTATTTTATTCGTCATTTTTAATGTTAACGAAATATAATTATTATAATATTTACAATTATTCATCCAGCCTGCCTTCGCCTGAAGATGCAAAACCTGTGCTTCTACCGTTATTCTCCAATAAAGAATATCAAGCTGTCTTTCCAGTTTAAACTAACACTACATATTTATCTGTTGTGAGGATTTTAAAATTTATGTCTTCTCTCTCTTTCTCTGTAGTCTAGAGGTGGTGCGTTACTTTAGGAAAAAAATGGAACCTACAATTGCTCTTATTTTCCACGCATTTCCACACGCAAAAGACAGTTAACATGCATTTGAAATTTGCTTATTAAGACTTCTAATTTAATTTAATTATTTTCTCACGTTGGATAAATTAGCGCTTTTCAACCGCCATATTGCAAGAATCCTTCCCTAAGGAGATCCTGAAAGTTGAGACTGTTCTATCAACACCTTATTTGTCTAAATGGAAAAACCCGTTCTGGTAAAATAACATCTAGCCATACCCATGTACATACATATATATATATATATATATATATATATATATAATGAAAAAGACAATACATTGGTCGGCATGCCACAGTCGGGTAAAAATTATTTCGTACTCGTTAACTTTCACGAGAAAATAACCTATTCAACTATTCGGTTTATATAATAACCGACGTAATATTTTCACAAACATTTTCATTGCTGATTGTTCCTTGGTAATATCAATATTACTCACGTACCCTTCCCTCCCCTCTCACGTACCTAACATTGACTAGTCAGCATGCGAAGGTCACTTCAAAACTGTTCGTACGTCGTCGGTCGCCTTAACCAACCTTTTATTTTTATTATTTAGTTTGTATTACTTTATTTTGATAATAAAATATGTCTTGAATATAAAATTTTTAATAATAAAATACCTATGTCTTGCTTCCAATGAATTTAAAATTTTAACTGTATAAAAAATTTACGTTTTTCATATTAGAAGTGAAAGTATATAAATGTTACATAATATGTGAAAAGTAATTAATGCTTGTTAAAATTATAAGTACTTAACTTACCCATTGCAGTATATACATTCGGAATGATAGTTAAAATCATACTCATTGAACAATAAATATGATAACCATAAACCATTTCCCTTAGCGGACTTTACATGATAATGAGCAATGGTATTATTAAAGTTAAATAATCGTTTTTTTTGTTAATTTTGTATAAAAAGACTAACAAGACAAAAATGGTAATTTAACGTTAATTTAAAGTTTACTTGGCTGCATTAGTGATTTTTTGAAGTGTTATAGGTCACGAAAATGATATTTAGTTCAAAGTTTATGCAGTTCTTGATTTGAATAGCTTTTTGCGTCCTACTCGACTCCTACATCGTTCAATGGAATTATTATATTATAACCCCTCCATGAAACCTAATAATATCATTAACATTATCGCATTTTGCGATAAAACTCATAACTCAACTTGTCATTGGGTGGATATCGTCTAAGCAGTTGTTAATTAGATCCATCCTCGGCATAACGACATCCGCTATCGAGGGCTGCGTGAAGAATATTAATGGCTGAAAAGATCCGGGCGGATTGACGATAAGTCTTTGTGAATTACGTAACTTTGAAATTTCTTCTTCGGGCCAAAGACGCTCGCTTGTAATGTTAATGCAGTTTATCTTATTTCGATTTCAAGCGCCTTTCGTACAGAATTGAAATTTCGAATTGAAAATTTAATTGAATTAAATTTAATTTATTTCATTTAGAGCTGTGACTTTGTTAAAGCGTGATTAATTAAATAGAATCTATAAGGAATTTTGTTTCGAATTCATTTATAATTACGAGATATCATAATAATGGAAAGTAATTACATTTTCGTTAAACTTTTTTTTTATTCAGAGAACAAAGAACATTGATTAATTTAAACGTGATTATGAAGCTAGAAATTTCTTTATATATCTAAAATACCAGTTTTGGTATTTAATTCTAATCAATATTAAATTACTATGAAATGGGTAGAGGATTTCTTTGATCTCGAGTATTTGATTATTTTAGATGTTGGGGATAAAAATTTATCGCAATCAGAATATTTGTTTTTGATATAAAATACTTATACATGTATTTTTACATAAATTGATGTATATTAGCATGCATTATGCATTTAATATTTTTTCATAAAATATTAAATATATAATGCATGCTAATAATATTTGTGTGGTGGTGTAATATTTTTTCATAACTTACCACCGGATAAAATAAATAATCATTATTAATATTATAAGTGAGAAAGTGAGTTTGTTCATTGGTTCGTTAGTTCCGCTTTCACCCTCAAATACTTGATTAATTTGTATGAAAATAAACATACTTATATATGTACATTTTTACAGCCTATGAAATGGAGGTGAACGTTTATTTATAAAAGTATTTTTTTTCCGTAATAAAATACCTTCTCTTAGGGATAAGAGCGCAAACATACTTAGGATTGTGGGTCAGAAGTATTTATTGTTTTTTATAGCATTTTAAGTTTTACATCTGGATGATTAAATTCTTTAAAGAGTATTTATTTATAATTAGAGCTATTAATTTGTATTTAATATGCAATCGATAACTCAATATCTTTATTTATGGTTAAGCGACAACACCACTGCGATCCAGAAAGGCCGTTTTTAGAACAGTTACCCAACTCAATGGAAAACATTGATTATACATATACTGAAATGAAGTATTTAATAACTATATTAACAAAATAGTTTCGTTGGCTGGGTGGTCTTAGTAAACTAGGTTTTTTAGTAACTAAATCGATGTGCAAAATTCCTTTTTAATGATATTGGCAGAAAACAAATATAGAATTTTACAAGTTTTGAGGCCAAGTTCATGAAACATGTAAGTTCATGAAACACTTACATGTCTTGGCCTCAAAACAATGCTATTTAAATTTTCACATTTCGGGCATTTTTTTCAAGACCTTCTACGATAAATTTTGAATAGATATCTCTAGATAAATTAGAAATAAAAAGCTGCTGTAATTTTAAATCAATCGATTGAGATTAGTAAAAATTACGCCGGCTCACGAAATTATTTTCGAGAAAAACGTTTTTAATTTCCACTATATAAAAATTATATAAAACATCGCTCAAAATGTTTGCAAGCGTTATTCGCCCATTGTTTTTGACTATGAAAGGTCTAAATGTCACGCTCATTGCAATATACATCTCATAAATACTTAGAATTCTTCAATGTCGCCATGCTTATTTTAACCCTATTTTTAAGAGTCAAAATAATAATTTTATCAAAAATTTATTTTTTTTTCATTTCTTGGCTTCTCTTAAGGTCTATAAGTACCAGACATTTTTAAATGCAGTCTTTTAAATTTATATTACCTTATTTATATATGTATTCTACCTTCGTTTTTCGGGTCATCGGCCATATATTTCACAATGACGGCGAACCTTTTCTTTAATATTTCGTCATAGCTCTTTCATCGTACTAGTAGACACAGTCTTTCTTACTTTTATAATTTCCATGGTCTACCGAGCCTATGCGATTTATTTTTTGTCAATTTCTAATTTTAATATTAAGAAAAAAAGTAACACATTTCTTTAAAAGTTCTTCCAAACTTCTTATCCAGTGGTAACTTATTAAGTATTTTGAACAATATATTTTCTTTTAATTTTTGTACTTATTTGTTTTGCAATAGTATTTTCCCAATTTTGTTTTACTGAAACATAAATATGTACTAGAGTCTACACAAATAATTATTTATCTAGGCTATGGCCGCATTAAATATATGAAATAAAATTTCACAAAGATATAGTTTCAATTAACAAAAACAGTCTCTAGACTTGAGTTTCAATTAAAAAAAATATTGTTTTGACTTTTTTACTTCCCCACTGAGATTAAAACAATCCTTAAACTGTTCCCATAAGTAACATTCAGCCTACTTCAGATTTAAGACAAAATTATTTTAAATAATGCTTGCTAATTACATCTTCATTCGCCACAAAGCCGATTAGTAGAGATTTATATAGTGTTATAGGACAAATCATTTAATTCATTTTGTTTCATATTTCAAGTAAAAAAGGTAACAAGAGGGTTAATCTACAAACTAACTTTTTGACAGTCTTCTTTTAATTACTATGTAATTATGACCCTTAAAGAAAGGAAATATATAAGCTACTTAAAAAGATTGATTAAAATTTTACTCTATGACAGGATATAAAAGTGTTTCGCATTTTATAAATGTTATTGCAATGTATGTTGATTTAATCATTAAACTCATATTTTATATTAAACAAAATATATTAAATAAATATAAAATAAAAAAGCTTTGCAACTCTTGGACATTAAAAACATACTACACAAAGTTATACTTTCATATTTGTGGATATAATAACACCATTTACAGGAAAAAAAACTTGATTTTTCCCTAGGAAGCTGCTCAATTTTCTAGGAAAATGTGATCCTATGTCATTCGTAGTTTAATATTTATCGTTCAAAAATTGATCAAGTAGTTACTCGATTATCAGGTAAAAACAAATAAACAAACTTTTGCGTTTATAAGGCTAAGTAAGAATGAATTACAGGTGATGTATATTAATGTACTATGACATTTTTCTCATATGTCTTATTATAAACAATGTTATTATAACAAATATTACTTATTATAAACAATGTGGTACGTGGGAGTTGCTATATTCACAACGTGGTCGATGTTATATTCCTCAAATTATCACAACGTACCATAAACTCAAAACAAAACACCCTTGTCTTCTCAAGACATACATGTTTAACCCTATCATGTAAAATCTGTGAACTATAAATAATGTAGGAAATATTGCGAGACATAAAACAAAAAGGTTAACCAGCAGCGCTTGAACTTTTATTCTAAATATTTATTGCCTCTTGTAAATAATAATTAATATGGCTTAACTTTCACTTGTCTGGTTTATTTCATTACCTTCCCTGAGGACTTTGTGGAAGTTTTATAATAGCATGTTAACAGAATTAAAATTCACATAGGTTTCCAGTTATATCCTACCTGAAAGCTTTGTTGGAAATATTTTTATGTCAAGAGCATAGAAGACGATAATAGGAAAATATATTAGCTTTTCCTGTACGTTATATTTTTTTATCTTTCATTCCTTTGTATACATTAATTTTACAAATGAATGTTGAGGCTTCCGTCTCCACAGAATATTACAGCTTTTGACCACATGTGTCTACAGAGTTAATTGAAGAAGAGAACCTTTGTAATTGATAATTAATTGCAATTATATCTAATAAATAAAAATGTTAATAGTAAAATTACAATTTTATGTTTAGAAACAATATACCATTTCTATTATACTGGTAAATATTTAATGTTTCAAATGTAAGAAATATTTCAGTATGTTTTTCTAATCGTGATGGTACAGAGTTTACTCTGGTCGGTCGGTGGTTTTTTGTTCAAAATGAAACTTTTGTATATTTTGTTTAACGACGATGCTAAAAGTAAATAGCATAATCTTGACAGTAGACATATATGTGACGTTGTGACGTTATTTTGTAAGAATATCATTATTTTTCAAAATTTATCATTAATAAAATTTACCATCATTCAAAGGTGATTTCAGAAATATTTAACTTATAAAAAATAAAATACGTATAGAAATTAATGTCAGAGATCTAAATAACAAATTTTAAAAAAGTATGAAGAGTAAATTAATGAATAAAATTATTTTAATGCTGAATTATGAGTGATGATTTGATTAGTCTTTAAGGGATAGGGATTTTAAAAGTTTAAATATATATGTGGTGCGATCTCTCTGTACTTTGTATGTCAAACAAAAGACGCACTGTAATAATTGTTAAGCATTAAACCAAATATTTGTGATAAATAATCTCTGTTATTTATCGAAAACCTTCATGGTAGCAGAGCGTGTTCTGATGATAATAAATAACAAAAATACGAATTATAAATACTTCCCAATTACCGCTAATTAGTTGAGGTTATAAAATGTGCTCGCCTATGAAGGTTGCATATTACTGCTTTAAGATGAATTCCAGTTGGTTAGATATTTAATCTAGAAAAACTTCGTTGTCTTGACAACTTTACTACGTGGAAACTTGCTTAGAATGTAAAGACTTGTGGCTGAATCCACGAAAAATCGTTGATCCCAGCAAAGACGTCAAAGTTAAACATCTACAAAACTGTAACACAGCCAAACAAGTCTGGGATAATTTGCAAAAAGTCTTAAATGGTCGAGGATTGACCAGAAAAGTAGGTTTGTTAAATGATTTGGTCAACGTATCACTAGAGTCAAGTAATGGTGTCGAAGATTACGCGAGTAAAATAATAACTGTAGCACATAATTAGGGAATTATCGACTTTGAAGTTAACGAAGAATGGCTCGGCAACGTTACGTTGGCTGGCCTACCCGATATGTATATGCCTATGATCATAGGGCTGGAGAGTTCCCTTATTGAGACAAGCGCTGACCTTCTGAAAACAAACCTCCTACAAGCTCTAGTAAGCACAACAAGTGACTGCACTGCTTTCCTTACAAATTCAAGTAAGGGTAAAAATAATCCACGATTAACAAACTATAGGGGCCCTAGATGTTACACAACTGTAACAATTATGAACACTCTGCCAAGTTTTGTAAAGAAACTAAGAAAATACATAATGAGGAGCACAATAATGTGGAGAGTTCAAGTTTTGTCGCAACATTCTCAGCTATAGTTGGAGAAGAGGCAGATAAATGGTATATCGAATCTGGTGCATCCATGCACATGTCAAGTAGGATGTAGTGGACGTACAATATCGCCGTACAAGCCAGTAACAAGTATCATTATAGGCAATAGAGAGCTACTGCCGGTGAAGAGACTTGGTTGTATAGATATCCATTTGACACAGGGAACAAGATTCAGTAAAAAATATCTTACACATTCCTGAACTAGCAACCAATCTTCTCTCTGTAAGCATCATTGTTAAATGCCATTGCCACAAGATAGTAATTCATGATATGGACTTCGATATCCGTGATATCCATGTAAAATATATGTGTTTTCCTTCACTGAAAAATAAGTTGTATGTATTATAAACTACAAATAACTACGAAACTGCTCATTTAACCTCGAATAATGAAATTATAAACAGCATTGATTTGTAGCACCTCAGAATGGCTCATTTGCATGTTGCAGCTTTACAAAAAATACCTGACTCTGCAGATGGAATGGCTCTAACTTAAACAGAGAATAATGCCATCAGATGCGTTCACCGTTATGAAGGTAAACAAACCGGACTGCCATTTAACAATCTCGGCACCAGAGCTAGAGAATCTTTAGAATTCATACATTGAGATCTATGTGGGCCCATGAAAAATACGTCGTATGCTGGTATGAGATATTTTATAATATTCATCGATATTTACACCAGAATGGTCCATGTTTATTTCATGAAAAATAAGCTGAATGTTTTAGACATACTTAAAGATTACAAAAAGAAAGTAGAAAATATATTGGGTCATAAAATTAAATCTATTAGAACCGACAATAGTAAATAATATTGTAATGTGCACTTTAAGAAATATTTGTCTAGTTGTGGAATCACTCGTCAAACTTCTACACATTATACGCTCCAGCATAATAGCAAGAATGAATCACACCTTAGTTGAGCGGCCAAGATGTATGCTGTTTTATACAAATATGGAAAAACATTTATGGACCGAAGCTATGGCTACTGCAGCATACAATGTTAATCGATCCTCTACTAAGTTCTTAAGTTATATAACTCCATTTAAGATTTGGGAAGAAACCCAATTTCTCTAAAATAGGAATATGTGGGTCAGAAGCAATGGTATGTACCCAAAGGAGAAGAGTCGTAAATGGGATAAGAAATCGAATAGAGTAATATTAGTTCGATAGTGAGAGAATTCAAAAGAGTAAGTCTGCTGTATCAAAAAAGAGATCATCTTCTTTTAAAATTTTCAGAATAACATTTCAGGAGCTACCAGTATCGGATTATCATCAGGTAATCGTTCTGGAGAGAGAGCTGTGCCTTCACAACCGCATATCAAACCAAGTACCTACTCCAACATTGATGAGGCTACGGAAGAAAACTCGAGTAAATATGAAACCAATACGAATGACCTTGATGCGGGTTATTATCTATTAAGGAACATATAACTATCATCTATCTGTTAGTAGACTTAAGATACTGAGAAGTCATAAGAAATGAGGTGAACCAGTAAGTAAAAATATCATGTATTGTATATCCACAGATACGTCTGATCTACAGTCAGTAAAGGAAGTACTGTTTCGCCATATGCTTCCCAATAGAAAGAGGCTTTGTGTGAAGAATAGAGCTCGCTAACAAAAAACAAATTTTGGACCTTGACCGATCTCTCCTCTGACAAAAGGGATTTACCATCGAAGTGGTGATTCAAAACTAAGTCTGATAAACATGGAAAGATTGCTCGATACAAAGCTAGACTTGTTATTAAAGGTTATGCTCAGCAAAGAGGCACGGATTATGAAGAAGTTTATTGTCCTGTGGCAAGGTACACTCCTCTCTGCTATTTATTCGCTCTAGCTGCTAGATATAATTTTGACATTGATCAAATGGACGCTGTCTCAGAATTTCTATAGGGAAAAATCGATAGAGGAACATATGTATATGCTACAGCTTGAATTATACGAACAAGATTAACAAGTAATTTATAGCTATTATTTTATAGCCACTTACACAAATACATATATGGCCTTAAGCCAGCAAGCAGATTTTGAAACACACAACTCAATAAATTCTTTATTTATTGAGTGTGAACGTTTCTTGTTGTCGCGGTTGAGATTTTGCCGTAGGATCTCCTGATAAAGCAACGACGTATATTTTTGAGTTCAAATCTGTTTACTGTTCAGCTTTTACTCACTGATAAATACCTAACAAAAAAATAAAACATACAGTGTGTACTTTCTGTCAAAAACGCCATTTCAGTCCGTAATAGTAAATCGTGGGTACATTCTAATACACCTATTTTATAATATATTTGGCGTTAATTTTGTAGAAATTCATTATCACTTAAATTTTATTTAAAAATAAATGAAACTATGTGATGTATTGTTATATCTATTTGATTTAAATTAATAATCACGATCGTTGTATGACAACATCTTCAGATGGGCAATTTGAAGAGATTAACTCGTAGAAACTTCCAATAAAACTGAAAAAAATAGCGGAAATGGGGTTTGAGTTCGTTTTCTCAATTTTTACGTTAATAATTGTTATTATATTTTCGAACGTTATACAATGCAAAGTATTTAGGTGCATGTAATAAATTAAATGGATTTTGTTCTTAGCACTATATTTATGCTTTTCAAAATATAATAAAATCAATTAACTAAAAATTGAGAAAACTCACTTGAATCCCACCACCGCTGTTATCTTATATAACATTTAAATGCTGTGGGAAATTTCCATGAGTTAATCTCTTCAAATTTCTCATACAACGAAATCTAGGTTGTGGTTAATAATTTAAATAAAGTAGGTATAATACTACATCATATTCTGCAATTTAAAAATTCTTTTAAGTCATTAAAATTGAAATGCGTTAACTTCTTATTAAACGATTTACCTGATTATAACGTCATTAATATTAAATATTTAGATCTAAGGTGTCTTGGAGCTGCAAATAAATCAAGCTTCCAAGTCAACTCGATTAAAAAGTACCCTAAAAGTGCGGCCATTTATGTCGCATATTTTGACACAAGTAAATCCAAACCTATTGGATACTTTCCTTTGACGTAGAATCATAAAATTTCACAAAAGGCAAGATTTTACATCACAAATATAGGAAAAATTCCTAAAATTGTGAGTTTAAAAATATATTTTGAAATATGCACCTCTGAAAGATATGGTAAACAAGATATTAACCTTTAAATGTTATATGTTTAATGTTACGTCCTAAACGTGTAAGAAACCCTCATAGTGCAAGCTCTACTCGTGTTTGAAAGGTCTTTTATTTTTACTAACTACGTATTCCGTATTTTTCTTTTAATGCTATCACTGCATATATTGATTTTCTGGGAAATAAACGCCGATTCCTCTAAAAATTGAATCTTTGTAATCTTTGCAGTTAATAAAAAGCTCACATGAACACTCCAAGTTCTTTCTACAGCGGTGAATGCATTCTCTGCACTCAACTTGTATTCAATCTGACTTGTATTCACTTGACTTCAATCGACCGTCCAGAGCATGAGTTGTCTTCTGTTTATACTCTGTCTTATTTGAATAGATTATGCCACTTGTAATTTCTGGTTTTACTAAGAAAAGTGTTCTCTAAACCGGTGGAATTTAATCTAAAATGACCTTAATTAGTTTTCATTGTTTAATGAGAAACTTGACGAAGGCACGAAATTTGATTTTTTTCCATATTCGAAGGATTCATCCAGATTGTTTGCTTGGTAGATGATATCTCAGGGCTTAATGAAACCATTACACTGAAACTCGGTATATATATATATATATATATATATATATATATATATATATACATATATATATATATGTACTCATAATTATTTCTTAATTCAAGCCTTTGTGAGTGGTTAACCCCCCACTCTTAGTTAGTACCTCAATTCTGAGAAATTTTTGACCTGTCTTCATAATTTATGAGTTTGAATAGCTTTACATATTCATTGACAAGTCGTTTTTTTCAGTAAATTGTACCATAAAATACATTTGCAATTTTACACTAAATTTAATAATAATAGTTGTCTAAATAAGTTTAATCTTCATGAAATACTATTACTCTTAAGAACTAACGAATACATTAGGCAAACTTATTTCTACATGCCAATTTTTCTCACAATCCTATTTTTATCCAGTTTATTAAAATACGTGTTCTTCATGCTTATCAGTCAGTGCATAGAGCATTAAAGACCAAGTATAAAACATTGTAATATACCACATAAATAAATAAAAATATAACGTATTAGATACTTATGAATTATATTGATAAAACGTACATTTATCAATATTTTAATAATATGTATGGCAATTTATTAATAAAATAAGCGAAGTCCTATGCGCCTACTTTCATTTCTTTATATTAATATTATTTTTTATTTTGTAAGTTATGAATTCGCAACAAAATTTAATACGTTAAAAAATACAAATTAATTAAATGTTTCCAATATTGAATAACGACAGGATTCGGAAAATACATAACTATCGCTACGCATCTCTATATTAATTTCAAGTATGAATTCAACGTAAAAGGGCAGGCTAGTAGTTTCATGTAATACGTTTACACACTGACACACTGTAGTAAAGAGCAATACCGGTACTCTTGGCGCGTTATTTCCGTCACATATTTACATGATGCTCTCTACAGCGACTTACGCTATATCATGCAATGAAAAGTCGCGTTTAAAAAATAACGATATAAATATATGAGGTTTAATAAATGATCCGTTAATAATTCATTAGGCTAATAGCTCGGCAACGATTATGTAGGTTTGCCTATTAAAGTCATGTGTAAATTGTAAAAATCATAGTGGATAATATCAGATAAGAGATAATATCAACTACTCAATCCAAATTTACTTACAGCTGAGGTTCTGAAAGTTGAGTTGGACTCGTTAATTCCACTAAATCAATAGGGTTAAGAATGCATGCACCGTTCCATGATTGAATGGGTGACCATCAATCGTACATCTATATATGAGGTTCTACGTGTTTTGAAAGGCATATTTAACCGTTGTTTGCTGCCACTAGATAACCGTCGTTATTAAGAAATATGGCCAAAGAGGGATATGGTTTTCCCTTTGGTCGAGCTCGATCAAAAAATCAACAAACCGATCAAATCACTTGGGTTAGATAGCGTATGACGTTAAAATACGGGATGACCTTAAGTCAAAGTAACTACTTGTTCCAAATTAACATGTATTTTCTTGAAATTGTCTAAATAACGCGGATTATTTACGAAAACACTGGTATAAGAGCAAACGTCTGGATTTTTATCTCCTTGGGTCTAATGTATTTCTTTATATCGTATAAAAAATTCCACGAAGTACAATAATCATTTTCTGCACTCGGATATTTCCAGTACAATTCTCATGCCACTTACCCGTAATCGTGCTTGCATAAACCTATTCTATTGGAAGCAAATATTTGGCTCCTTCTATAATGCCACTAAGATTTACAGAAAAATGCGTATAAGAGGAGATTTATCATGAAAATAGTTATGTTGAAATACGTAGGAGCTTATAAATTGTTTTATTGCCATTTTTATGATTTTTGTACCTTTATATCCTTATTTGGTAATATGGATATTTATTCTATGTTACAAAGGAACTATTGATGGAATAAAACTGTTTGGTAGTTCAAACAAAATTTGTTGAGGTATCAAAACGATAAGGAATTATATTGTGATTGTTAATACGGCTGTATTTTTTACAATACACGAAAGTTATCAATCGCAGCTAATTAAATTGTAAATACAAAAATTGAAGCCGCAAATTTCGTTCGAAGTACGAGTAGAACTCATAATACGAAAGTTCCATACATATTTAGGTGCCTTTAAAACAAAAAAATGTACTATATTTACCCATTTTAGTAAATATCTGTAACGGTAGTGCCGTTACAGATATTGAGCCTTAAAATTTCAAAAAATATTTTCGAGTTTCTTATAACAATACTTTTCAAACGATATTCCCAACGATACATAAAACTGGAAAAATGAACTTTACCAGGACTTAATGTATACCTATTAAAATATTACTATATATGTAATATAGTTAATTTGACATAAAAATCAAACTAATTGTAAATATTCATACAGTTTTTTCTAGACAATCTTTCAGACAAATGGAAATCACTCTCTCAAAGCCAGATATAGTCGTTTTGAACACTCTTAAACTACTATACATTTTCTAAAATTGTAAAATACCCTATTATATAAATAAAGATAATTTGCATGATCATTTTGGAAATATATTCTAATAATTTAATCTACCTTTTTATAAGGTATGTACAGACATTTACACTTAAATATAATATTATTAACTTATAAATAAACGATTTTTGATTCGTAGATTTACTCGCGTGTAAAAAGACAGTATAAATTAATATTACTTAAAAAAAATCAATATTAGGTATAATAAATACAAAATGGATATATAATGCTGATCATTTACAATATTAGGTATTTATTTGCTATAGTAACAAGAGAAATAAAGTAGTCAGCTATTTATTTTTAACATGGAAACCATTTGTAATAATATGTACTACTTTAGTGTTACAATGGTTGCATTTTTGGGGTTCAATAACTCAAAAGGAATAAAGAAACACTTATAAATTCACTCAAGTGTACACCTATACTTTAGTAATTACAGACGTTTTTCTCGGAAACGGCTTTGAGGTAGAGACGTGAAATTTGGCAAAGTACGAAAGGATATTAAGCTGCATATTTATCAAAATACACGATTCAATTACCTTTACATGGAAAACTAGGGGACAAATTCAGCTTTAAAAAAAATAAAGTTTCAGATATAGTGTATCGTTTGAAAAGGGTAGACATAAAGTTTCAATAATATTTGTCATAATTTCAATATGTCTTTAGAGATATAGTGAAGTAAATGCAAAAGATATATTTCATCTCTTATTTCCGAAACTACTGAAGCTAAAATTATTTAAAAACAAGGTTTCTTTAAGTAAATATAATAAAAAGGGTTCTAAAAGTTAAAGCATAGCTATAACTATATTTCTAGTTGCCATAGTTTTGAGAATTTGTGAAAATATGTATGCTCCTCCTGCTTAATTACATTATATATTTTTAAATAATTCTTAGCTAGGATCGTCAAATTAATGATGGTAAATGATATAGTTTTATTTCAAGTCAGGTGCAGAACCTGATTCGCTTAATCGTTTTCTTTAATACCTGTTTTACATAGAAATATTAGCACTGGATTTAGGATTCCACTAAATAATTAATTAAACTAGTTTTTCATCAGACTGTATAAAGATGATTACCTGGCCATTGAAAAGAAAATTCGGAGAATATTTTTGGGTCAGAACTCTGTGTAATTGACGTAAAAGGTGAAAAGTTTAAACAAACAGTTGAAGTACAGGTTTAAATATTCATATATTTATTATTGACTAAAGTAGACAGAATTGAACAAATGAAATAGTCATGTCATAAATTCGTGTCATCTAGAATATGAACTAAATAATGTTAATCAGTTCCTATTCTGATTGTTTATATAGGGAAAAAAAGCAAACGACATATTTATAAGTAGATATGAACTAAAGTTGGTAAATATATTTCACAAACAGTGACTTAAAAGCTACTTACTTGTATATTATGTACCATGTAAAGGGTACGTAAAGAATTAAAAAATTAGGCACAGATTTACACAAATTTTGCAAACTTCATATCGTT
Source organism: Druceiella hillmani (assembly GCA_039881145.1). Classification (NCBI taxonomy): domain Eukaryota; kingdom Metazoa; phylum Arthropoda; class Insecta; order Lepidoptera; family Hepialidae; genus Druceiella; species Druceiella hillmani. The sequence continues at coordinate 8,851,598 of JAYKKI010000045.1, forward strand.
AATTACAAGGAGCAGTAGCGAATCCAATAAATTTCTTTCTTCAAGTTTTCAACAAAATATCATATTTACTTTAAGACGATTACACGAGTAATAAATCCTACATACATACGTGTATATAAATCATGTCTACGTAATTCACTACACAGGGAATTCAAACAAAAGCCTCGTTGAGATAAGGGACAGTAATTTTCCTTGAAACTTTACATACGCGCTACAAGTACAAAGGCTGTTGGAGCTAGAAAATTTCTCAGAGGTTTATTCACATCGACCGTAGTATAAATTTGGCTGTGTAAACATCCCTTGATTTGTGTAAACATCCCGTGGGTTGTCAGTTCTCATTCGTTTTGTTATATCAATTTGTATTTTCCCGAATTAAAGGATTTAAGGTGAGTACCAAAGTAACAATTTACTTACTGTTTTTGTAATGAATATAGCGCTGCTTATTCTTCAGGATATTTTCTATCAAATTTTTGTATCGACAGTTTTTATTAGAAAAACAAATAAACATAAATATTTATGAATTACATTTAATCTGTATATTTACAATATGTAAGTAGTATTACATAGATACTCACACAAACTTGTATACATAAGTGTTTACCATATAGATATTCATATACTCGTATCTACAACTTCTTGTATGTATATAAATATAAATGTACATCTGTATTTATACTATTCGATAATAGTTCGATCGATTATGTCTCCAAACTTTTAAGATAATCTATTATTCATCACCAACTGTGTTGGTACATGATTGATCTACTACTTATAATCGTAATTGTGATCAGAACTGGTTCAGTCATTCTAAATATATAACTAGTGACCAACGCCCCCCCTCCTTCACGTTTCGTAAAAGTGCATTTTACCATAAACAAAGATAGGAACTAAAATATTAATTTATACCATAGCCATGTATTTCCGCCAAATGTCAAAAATAATCTATCCTAAGACAACATGGTTACAATTAAGTTATTTGATTTAGATTTTTTGATATGAATTAAAAAGTATCTAATTCCTTCTTAGAATATATCTATATATATATATATATATATATATATATATATATATATATATAGATATATTTATCACATGTAATGAAATTAAAAGTAATTTATCACAGCTCAGTATTAGCTTTTATATGTACAGAATCCCCGCAATGCGAGTTCTTTTCTTGCTTGATAGGAATTTTAATAAAAATAGGAATGTTGCAGTTATGAAAGACATACTGTCTGTATATGACAGATATACTATGGTTGAGGTTTTGCAAGCATTAAACAGGATTTACGAGTATATCAATACAAACTTATATCGATTTATGGCATAGATTTTACACAATTAAATGAAACTACGTGATGTAGTATTATTTCTACTTTCTTTAAGTTCTTTACCACGACCTAGGTTTCTTTGTATTACAACATCTTCAGGTGGGCTATTAGCAAAGATGAATCTTTGCTAATAGCCCATCTGAAGATGTTGAACCACCTGAACGACTTGTAAAAATGTTATATAGTTACAAAGAAACGGTCCTAGGGTCTAAGCAATTATATCCGTACCTTTCAGGAGGGTACAATTATCTCTCCTTTTTAAAATTACTTCAGTTGTCTTGGATCAATAATTTTATAAAATATGAAGAAATGTAGAAACCTACTTTATTTTTTTCTAACACCCATTTTGCTAAAAGAAATATTAATTTTCGACTGAACATAATTTGATTAAAAAACAAACAAAAAATTAGATAAAACCATACCTGTTGACCATGATGAAAACAAAACTATTTTTGAAACTAAAATTCAATATTTCCAATATTTCCATTAAATAAAGAAAGCAACTAAATGAAATAAACAACTAATATTCACTGAAATTTTCGCTGAAAATTTACCCTGATATTGAAATATAAGAGATGATAATTAACTGATTAAACTAACTATTAACTGATTAACAATTAATAATATTGATTTTAAACAATACGATAGAAGTTTGCGTTCAATAATCACATAAGTGTTAAGCAATTTCGCAGTTGTATAATTGTAACAGAACTTACGTCAGGTAAATTATTCTCTTAAGGCAATTTAAATGACTAAAAACAAAAAAAAAATAGTTGAAAACGGTGGCATCTCCTAAAGTTTAATAAAAGACTTCTCAACCTTATCCTCCATCTCATCATAAATAAGTATTCACCCAAACTTATTAATTATCATTTTTGCATGATTGTTTATATCCAAAATTTCTCATTTAATTAATATTTAACGAAAACTGCCAAACTGCCGATTCAAATTTCCGCTTAAATGTTAAAACGAATTTAAGTTAGTCTCATATAAAATTCAGTAAAGCTCAACGGTACAATTCTATTTGTAAAACTATACCCGTACGAGGGTTTTCATGTGTCTGGAATGAGTATCTCAGCGCTGTCGACGTCTCTAATTTGTCAACCAACGTGGCTTGGAAATAGATATGCAAATTAACTTTGGGCACTGAAAGTTTTAAAAATATTCCATCGTGTTCCACAAAATTGCGAACACTGTTTTGTGAAAAGTGTGCGTAGAATTTTTTCATTCGATATGTCTGGTTAATTTTTTTCTGATCATTTACTTTATGAAATATACTGATCACCATATAAAAACCTGCCTCAAAAACATATTTTTAAAATATTCAAAAGGCATTTTCAATAACTCATGGTCACAAAAAAATCCACCAAGCCAGACTTGTTTTTTTACCTTCCCAACAATCGTTATAACATATATAAATTTTGGTGATATTTCATGATAGTACATTTGTGTAGTCGGATAAGCCGATTTTTTGCCAAACAATAGAAAACAAACGAATAAACTAAACTCTTTCCTTTGCCAACAAGTTTTATTAACATTTTACTCTTAAAAATGATATGCTTAAACGATTTGCATTTAATGTGAACAACTACGATATATATGAAGTAGCTTATTTTCAATCGATTTTAATTAATTGCACAATACTTCAATTATATTTAAAGAGTCGAACGGCTGAAATTTCTAACTTTCATATCTTATGGTTTCAAAAAGTGATATTGAAAACAAATGAGTTATTTGGAAAAAAATATTGTATGAGAAGGAAAACATTTTCAATAATGTAAATATTTTTTTTTATATAGCAGAATATAAATATCTTAAGAGCAATATTTTTCAGAGATTTAAGTGGCAGAATACGCTCTGGAAAGGGTAACTAGAGAAAAAGTCATAACGCCTTAGGAATTTAATGGAAAGAGACCCTATATTCTTTATTTTTTAATATAATTGTAACAATCGTATTCATTTTTCATTTCTTTTTAATTTTACTATTACACAGGTTAAACACAATATTTTTAACACTTCTCAAAGGAGAGATATTTGTACCCTCCTGAAAGGTACGGATATAATTGCTTAAACCCTAGGACCGTTTCTTTGTAACTATATAACATTTTTACAAGTCGTTCAGGTGGTTCAACATCTTCAGATGGGCTTGACATGGAAGGTAAATATATATATAGATATATTTACATGTGATAAATATATCTATACATATATATATATATATATATATATATATATATATATATATATATATATATATATATTTATATCAATACAAACTTATATCGATTTATGGCATAGATTTTACACAATTAAATGAAACTACGTGATGTAGTATTATTTCTACTTTCTTTAAGTTCTTTACCACGACCTAGGTTTCTTTGTATTACAACATCTTCAGGTGGGCTATTAGCAAAGATGAATCTTTGCTAATAGCCCATCTGAAGATGTTGAACCACCTGAACGACTTGTAAAAATGTTATATAGTTACAAAGAAACGGTCCTAGGGTTTAAGCAATTATATCCGTACCTTTCAGGAGGGTACAAATATCTCTCCTTTGAGAAGTGTTAAAAATATTGTGTTTAACCTGTGTAATAGTAAAATTAAAAAGAAATGAAAAATGAATACGATTGTTACAATTATATTAAAAAATAAAGAATATAGGGTCTCTTTCCATTAAATTCCTAAGGCGTTATGACTTTTTCTCTAGTTACCCTTTCCAGAGCGTATTCTGCCACTTAAATCTCTGAAAAATATTGCTCTTAAGATATTTATATTCTGCTATATAAAAAAAAATATTTACATTATTGAAAATGTTTTCCTTCTCATACAATATTTTTTTCCAAATAACTCATTTGTTTTCAATATCACTTTTTGAAACCATAAGATATGAAAGTTAGAAATTTCAGCCGTTCGACTCTTTAAATATAATTGAAGTATTGTGCAATTAATTAAAATCGATTGAAAATAAGCTACTTCATATATATCGTAGTTGTTCACATTAAATGCAAATCGTTTAAGCATATCATTTTTAAGAGTAAAATGTTAATAAAACTTGTTGGCAAAGGAAAGAGTTTAGTTTATTCGTTTGTTTTCTATTGTTTGGCAAAAAATCGGCTTATCCGACTACACAAATGTACTATCATGAAATATCACCAAAATTTATATATGTTATAACGATTGTTGGGAAGGTAAAAAAACAAGTCTGGCTTGGTGGATTTTTTTGTGACCATGAGTTATTGAAAATGCCTTTTGAATATTTTAAAAATATGTTTTTGAGGCAGGTTTTTATATGGTGATCAGTATATTTCATAAAGTAAATGATCAGAAAAAAATTAACCAGACATATCGAATGAAAAAATTCTACGCACACTTTTCACAAAACAGTGTTCGCAATTTTGTGGAACACGATGGAATATTTTTAAAACTTTCAGTGCCCAAAGTTAATTTGCATATCTATTTCCAAGCCACGTTGGTTGACAAATTAGAGACGTCGACAGCGCTGAGATACTCATTCCAGACACATGAAAACCCTCGTACGGGTATAGTTTTACAAATAGAATTGTACCGTTGAGCTTTACTGAATTTTATATGAGACTAACTTAAATTCGTTTTAACATTTGAGCGGAAATTTGAATCGGCAGTTTTCGTTAAATATTAATTAAATGAGAAATTTTGGATATAAACAATCATGCAAAAATGATAATTAATAAGTTTGGGTGAATACTTATTTATGATGAGATGGAGGATAAGGTTGAGAAGTCTTTTATTAAACTTTAGGAGATGCCACCGTTTTCAACTATTTTTTTTTTGTTTTTAGTCATTTAAATTGCCTTAAGAGAATAATTTACCTGACGTAAGTTCTGTTACAATTATACAACTGCGAAATTGCTTAACACTTATGTGATTATTGAACGCAAACTTCTATCGTATTGTTTAAAATCAATATTATTAATTGTTAATCAGTTAATAGTTAGTTTAATCAGTTAATTATCATCTCTTATATTTCAATATCAGGGTAAATTTTCAGCGAAAATTTCAGTGAATATTAGTTGTTTATTTCATTTAGTTGCTTTCTTTATTTAATGGAAATATTGGAAATATTGAATTTTAGTTTCAAAAATAGTTTTGTTTTCATCATGGTCAACAGGTATGGTTTTATCTAATTTTTTGTTCGTTTTTTAATCAAATTATGTTCAGCCGAAAATTAATATTTCTTTTAGGAAAATGCGTGTTAGAAAAAAATAAAGTAGGTTTCTATATTTATTCATATTTTATAAAATTATTGATTCAAGATAACTGAAGTAATTTTATTTGGAAGTATTAATCAAGTAATAACGTTCAGACCAGACGTTTTTTTTGTCATTGAGTGATCAATTTATTTTATTACATCTAATGTTTTGAGATATATTTAGTAAATCAAAATGAAATAAAAACCGTATAAATTTCAACATATTCTAACATATGGTCTAGGTAGTAGAAATTTTAATTTATTTAATATAAATTACGTTACATTATTATTAATTGAAAAGGAATATACGATCCCTGGTATATAAATTAATGGACAAACAACAAATTATATGTTGCTTGTTAATTAATAATGATGTAAATAATTCATAAAAAATAAATTAATTCAAAGACGAAAACTCTTTAAAAATTAAATATACCATATAATAGCCCCAATGTAATCCAAAAAGCTATGTTTGGAATTGTACAATTTCATTAAGATAAAATTTACAGAAGGGTATATTATTTCAAAAGTTTTTGATTTCATGTGCACGAGAAAAAACATTTTGTAACTACAAAACTATATTGCACTACTCTAATATTTTTTGACAGTATTATTTCAAATAGTTCTCCTTTTAGTCTTATCTTATGGGAAAAACTCTCATTTATATTGAACAATGACGAAACTCTATAATTACCACATTTAAAGGTCAGTCATATAATTGAACAAGTTTTAATCGAACTTTCATCATTCTTGAATTTAACACAAGTGATATCTATAAGAATTTGTGAAAAACTTTTTCTCCAACCCTTATAATTAATCTTTATAATTTATAATTTTACACAACTAAATGGAATTTTTAGTACAACGTAATTACAAAATAAAAAGTTAAAAGATAATTAAACACACCTTCTGAAATTAAAATCTTTGCCTAAAAAAGTTTATCAAACAAGGTTATGATTATTCATTTAGATTACTTAAAGAAAATTTGAAGAAAATTAGGCAATCCATAAATGTAATAGAAAAGACATCAAACTTTATAAGGTAATTAGAGTGCCTATTCATAGAAGGTAATTGCGAAAAAAATATTTATGAGGACATAACAAAAGAAATAGATTATTAAAATATATTTTTTAAAATGTTTGTCCAATTGTCGGTGAATTTGTTCGTTTCCTTGTCCATTATCTAAGAAGAACTCAATTGATATAATTGAAGTTCTTATTGTTAGATTGTGTTGGGTCTGGGATTACAAAAAAGTTAAAAGAGTCGACTTTTGTATTTATATAATAGATGGTGTTACATGTAATGAATAATATTTTATGAAGGTTCAGACGCAAATGAGGCGGACAGAGCTCATATCATTAACATAAATATTCTAACAATAGCAAATTAAAATTATTTATGACCACTTTTTTGAGGTCACATCATAAATCAACTTTGCGTTTTGTTTTTACGACTTCAAATTAGAACAAAAATATACTTCATTTTTCATTCTAAATATCTAAAATATCCGAAGAAAATTTAAAACTAAATTAGGACCTAAATATTTTCCTATGACCTACATTTAAAAAATATATTATTTTATGCTATATTTCACTGTTTCAACCTTAAACAATATTTACATTTCTTATCGTATGTCAAAAGAGCGGTAAGAAAAAAAATGCATTATGTATAATCTATAATTTTCATTTTAATACAATTTTTCCATTTAATTAAACAGGTAAACTGGTACAATCCATGTTTTCAATTTCTTGAAATTTCGACAAAAAACTCGCAGTTTTGATCCAATAAGTTTTCTTTTTGCGTCTGAGCTTAAATTTCACTTCTTTTCTTTCTATGTAAAGAAGCTTACAGTCCATTAGTTATTTGGTTAAAATATGCGACTAGATGAAAACTTTCAATTAATCGACTACACACCTTCAAACCCTCGTTATAAGAAAATGAACATTTAATGTTAGGAAACGCTGCCGTTTTCTCGACGGTAGAAAAAAAATTAAATTTGGTTGACCGGAATCTGTTAAAATACATTTAAATTAGTATGTACTATAACACAGTTAACCTAATTTATGCCTAATTTACGGTGTCTTTTGCAAACTAATAACAAGCAGAGCTATAAAATATTGTTTATCTTGGTATTTCGTACAGTTCGTTGAAAAAGATTCAATTATCTAGTTTAATTCAAAGGTTAAAAGGACAAGTTTTGGTAATAGGTCTTTAATTAGACTGTTTCTGTCTTAATTACACATCAACGATTAGCTTATATTTATGTTAAGAAAAAATTAAAATTCATCCTTGTTTTTTGATCAGTGCAGTTAAATTACTCTTTGAAATCTTATTGCTTAAAGAAATAGAGATTTGTATATAACACTACCTTTATTTTAAAGTGATTCCCTTCTAGCAAAAATTATATTATGTTGTACATTTTTACCTTAAATGTTTTTCTCTCAGGAGAGGCTCTAGGTGAAATCTAGGGACTGATAGGTAGTAACGACGCCGTAGTCATTAATATGTATATATAAAGGTATTACGAAATTAAAGACATTTATTAAAATTATTTTCGCCGTAGTTTTTCACAACTTTTGGAATATTAAAGTTATAAGTCCGTGAAGTTATAAGTTATAAGTCTGCCAAAAGAGCAGACGAATTCATTATTTATTTAGAAGTTAAGATATATAAAACTATATATCGAAGAGAAATATCGTAGAAACCTCTACAAATGGTAATAAAAGCTAAGAAAATAACATTCGAAAGTTTGTATGAAACATATTAAAATGAATGTTGCAAAAAAGTTTCAGTGAAAAATCTAGTTTTCAGTGCTATAATCTTTATGCACTGCTACATACAAGTCAATGAAGTAAAATAAATTGACACACACATCTGCATGTGACACAACATTTTTCTAACCATTAACCCCATAGACCATTTTATTGTTAGAACCGCGTGAGGGATAATCCCATTTTATTCTAATGGAATAATCCCTCGGGCGTGTAGACGGAACATATTTAGTATTTAAACAAAACATTTGTTTTTCAGCTCTATCTCAATGTATTAGAGGAAATTTTTTTTTTAAATAAACATTACCGTCTAGTAAACAATTACCATCGTCTTCATAGTTTTCAAGATAATTATAATAATACGTTAGATAACAGTATATTATTATTGTTCATACAAGAAACGAACAAATCTCTTAGTAAATATGTAAATATGTTAATTCTTGATTGAAGTTTGCACAATTTTTATCTGATCCCATATAAAGGCTTTTATATTGCGGTCTTATAATATCTAATAAAATATTACTATCTATGGATCATTTGTCTAGAGTTGAAATATCTATTATACTTATTGTCTATGACCATTTGGTACTCAAAGTTTAGCACAAGATGGGTCCACGGCCCAGCACGTGTTCCAATAGCCTATTCACCAGTGAGACAATCGAGTACCGATTTATATAGTATGAGATACATGTTTAACAAGTGCCCGAATGTTTTCAGCTAGAGTGGTTTACTTGTCAGGTTTTAATGATAGAAAAAGTTCACCTTATTGCTTCTCGTGTATAAATTACGTTTTGACGTGAATAAGTCTTTAAATTTGATATCATACGGCGGCAATTCAAAAAACCTAATGATAACAAAATCGGGGGATACAGTTTGGCGTTGCAGTTTCAAATCTATCATCTACATCGAAAAGCCAAAACCAAATACAGAGATCATATACGGCTAGAAAGGACTTCTCAAGAACAATCGGATGGTAATATTAAAATACCATATGGCCGAGTCAAGTAGTGTCGGGAACGTAAAAGAATGAATGAGGCCGTGCGGATCAACGACGGTGCCAGTACATCTGCAGCTGGGGCGGTTGAAATTATGCAAGTGGATGATGAAATCGCTTCTACCTCGACAACGGACTGCATAGGCATATATTGTGTTCAATCGTCGATTATGAATACACATTGGGCCACAGCAAGTATACGTTTCACTACGATGTTTGTCAACAATCCATTCGGACATAAGTGTGATATGTGTGTTCCTCTATGGTTTCTACGCTAATTGAAGTTAACAACAGACAAACACTTACCGCTGCTTAAAAATACTTTCCCTGAAGAGTCAGTAGCGGACTTTAAACTGTGCGGTACGGCCAAAAAATCGCTGGACTCGAATAAAGTGCCCACGTCACATTCGAACGGTTTTGTGTATCCACCTAAGCAACACGGGTTGCCCTCATTAGAACTGATCAATGCACGTCTAATATCACCGCGACTGCCATTCATGCAGACATAGTCATATTCAAGTAAATTACACGGCCGTTTCTATGACACAGCCATACCCAATTTTTTTTTCCAATATTTGAGCAAATCTCGAACACAGTTTACTTTTAAACAATTTCATCACTGAGATTAGGGACGCCAGTTTTCTTTGAGCAATTTATGCAATTATGTAATATTTCTGGGAAGGCTTTTGCAACTAAAAAAATCATAGAGACCTAATTTAGATTAGTTTAATGTAAAGTTGGATTAGTAAACATCTCAAAAATTAACGGCCTTGCACTGTTTTATTCTATCAGTTTGCGTTTAATCCAGTGAGTTAATCTACGACAATCCTATGGCTAAAAAGTTGTTCGCATTGGAGTATACGTAATGTACAATGTATACAGAAATACACCTACTAACTCTTGAATAGAGATTTAAGTTTTTACACTTTGGAGTAATTTTACTATTCCTTTAGCGAATATGGCTACGGTAATCTGATTGTGATTTCAAAGTAGCTTTTAAAATAGAATATGGGAAATAACAAAATGGAATGTCCACCAACAGCATCAGTTCTTTATGAAATGGACATTCATAAAATAAATGGCAAAAGTAATATTATTACTGTTTATTACTAATCCTAAATTTATGTAATGAAATTAATAAAATTATGTAAATGAAACTTCTTGGCAGAACTTAATAACACAAAAAGTATGTGTCACTTCCTGATTACGAGCATTCCATTTGATGATAATCAGGTTGAAAGATCTTAAAGTTATTTTCTCTCGAAGTAACTGTTGGTTATTTACCGCTTATATCTCCTTTCATCAAATGTTAAGGACATAATTGTATATATTATAATTTAACCATATCATACATTATAACTTAACCATATTATGTAGATTAAAATATGTGGCCGAATTTAATAATATATATAAAAAATCGGCCTGCGAATAAAGTAGTAGGATTAATAACAATAGCTTCTTTGCTTTAGAATTGTATTTACCGGATACTTAATAATATAGTCTAAACGACGGACATAATCAAGAATATTATCAAAAATCAACCCTTAAAATATAACCTCAGCCTTAAGTATCATGTGTCTAGTATTATGTATTATTATGTATTGAATTTATAAATAAAACATGGATATGTTACAGGTTGTATGTATTTTTTTTCATGTTAGTATTCCTCGCAATAACAATATATAAAAAAAAATGAACGACCGACGTATTGACGTTTGAAATTGAGTAACGTCATTGACATTCCTCCACTTCAAACAATATTTAGTTATTCCCGAAACTTACGCTTGTAATGTCTTTTTAATATTGTGAGTGAATACAAAACAAATAAAGTAAATTTCATCAAGGTACAACTGATTACTAAACGATTTTGGGTCTATAGTTGCGTAGGCATTTTTCTTAGGAGGTACGTTAGACGTCACATTTCATTATTACATTTGGTAAAATATAACTTCAATTAATATACAAGTTAAATGTGTTGATACATTTAACTGATTTTACAGGTTAGAAATCACGGCATCACGGTAAACCGTCCCAATAGAAGCATATCAAACTTTAGAAAGATTTACCAAATAGCTTAATTTACCAAATTTCCAAATATTTACCAAATCTCGCTTTTTTCCTGCTCTCAGCGAATATATATGGCCTTCGTTTTTTGCTGATTTCCTTTAATCTTCACTCTATTTCTTCTATTTTAGTTTTTTTTAATATTAAATAACGATTTATTTTTGATACATGTCAAGTTATTTGGCCTGTATTTTGAAAAACATCAACGTTTATAACTATAAATTACTCAAATCACAGTTTTTATTCTAAAACATAAATAATTTGAATATAAAATAACAATTACATTTTTAAAGTCTAGATTCATATTAATGACTGACGAATTTTTTGAAGATAGTTTATAAAGCTTTTATACGTATTTTTCTTCCTTTATCCACCACGATAACCTAAATTATCACATGTGTTTACGAATACAATTTGTATTCACATTTTCAGACACATAAACTATAAACAATAATGACTTCCGCCGGTTAAAAAGATTCTGACATTGTGACGTTAAATTTATTGTATTATTAACATTTTTCAAAATGGACCAAATCAGTTGAAGGCGAAAATACTACAAATCTGCATTTCCAAAAATTGTATTTGATTTACGGACGGCGACGTAATATAAAAGAGGGTGTAAAATGAAAATGCCATGCATTTGTAACCCTTTTTACTGCCTCATCCCTTAAAGGGTCTGGGCAGAGCTTTTAAATGCAAATTTTTATCGTCATACTTATAAGCTACGTGAGCTTCCACGAGCTCTCGGGTCTTATTCCGAGTATGATTGTTTACTTTTATTCCTAAATTAACTGGAAGTGTTAATAAATGGCATCTATTATTAAAATTAATTTAAGGTTTTATCAACAGAAAGGAAATATATATTTCCATACGTGATAATATTAGGTATTGTATTTTCAGTTCAGTAATTAATAAAAAATTAAACCACTTATGAAAAGATTTAACTCTAAATTTGTCGAACAATGAACTAAATTAATTTAAAGGAAAAGTTATGGAAACCGGGCAAAAAATATAGGTACATAATTTTTTTTCTCCTAAGAGATTATGGGTTAATTTAATTCTATCTTATATTAGCTGACTACATCGGTATTTATACTTCTAAAATTTTCTTTTCTTGATAACAATTATCTTTTCTATAGACATGCTTTGAACGTTTTGTTATGAATTTGCACTGCTTGGAACCAGTTTTTTATGAACTTCATAAGAGTGTAAAATATACATTTAATGTGAACTCATTGATTTGGGTAAGTCTGCGTATTACAGACGCTAAAATTATTATTTATACAGACGCTAAAATTATTATTTATACAGACGCTAAAATTACTAATTACTAATTTTTACTAATTTTTTAAAAATAATAAAATTTCTATTTTTTTAAAAACTAATTTTATTACATATTTTAAAATTTTATATTAAATACAGAAAAGCAAACGATTTAGCTGGATTACGATTTTGCTTTTCTTTAATAAAAAACTTCCGTAAATACATTTTTCTAAAAAAATACATGTCAAATTTAGAGGAAGTATTTCATTATGGATAATATAAAAACGTGTTATAAAAAATATTTTGTCAAAAGGAAATTAAACAATAAGTCCATTAAATATTCATTCTAACTTCATTGTCTTTAATGGTTACAAAATAACAATAAAAAACACAAAAATAATAAAATAAAATTGACGTAGTCGTTTTACTTTTGTTTAAATCTCAAGTAGTTTTTATCGTTTATACGTCTGCGACTTGAATATAATGAATCACACGTATGTAAATATGTGTAATACGTAAACAATTATTTTTTTGAAAAATTCCTTCCTACGCCTAAAAATATTATTTTCAGATCATATTCTTAGTTAAGTTATTGAAAGTTATTTATAACATTATAAGTCATGACCATCTTTTGTTAACTAAATACCAAGAAATGCATCTCCATCATCCTTCTGGAAAATGGTAAGAAAATGGAAGAGTTAATTTTGCAGCTTTTAAAATATAATTTTGTCTCAGAGTAGTTCCACATTCCTTACTTCATTTGTGGATAAAGTAAAAAAAATTGCCAAGTCCGACTGGAACTTGCACTACTAAATTTCCGCATATATTTAGATATTTATGAACACTTAAAGATACGTAGTATTTCTATTAAACACAACATGAACAGAGTAAATATATCGTCTAGTACATTTTCACCAAGATAAAACATGGTGCGTATCTAATTTTATTATTTCTCGCCATGTAAATGTATGAATATTTCGCCTAGTATATCTTTCGGAAACATTATAAATATACTTAAGTAATTTTTATGGAGTTTCCATGAACTTTTTACAGTCCCAAGTAAATGTCATAAGTTGGTCGACAATTATTTCTAATCTGATAGAGCCTACGAACTATGCTATTTTTCTCTTTAATTTCATTATACGTTGGGAATATTTCTCATATATTCAAAAATAGTATTTAACAGCTGGTAGGGAATGAGGATACGCAACTTTAACAAAAATGCTACTTTGAAGTTTAATGTTTCGTAAATGGACCCTTATATCTAATATGTGGTCATGATATACTCATCCCCCCAATATTTTTAGAATTAGTTAACTATGTGCTACACATTGGGATATGGGAAAAATTAAAAAAAGCAACCCTAATTTACGTACAGGGTAAAAACCAAAAAAGTAATTTACAAAACAAAATAAACCAAATCAATATATTTCCTATGAAACCTTGATTTTTATGTTGTAAAATCATAAATGTACCCCAAAATTTATTGTGCAAAGGAAATAAAAATTTCTTACATTTCGAATATTGAATGACGTCGGGATTTAGAAGCTACATAATTAGTGCTATCCGCCTCGCTCCTGTTGAGGAATTGGATCTTTTAAATATGTTCTATAAAAGGAAACAAACTTAATTGTATACATATATTTATGTATTTAATATTCATTCATCAATTCATTTCTTTTTACAACGCAATTTTTTATTTTTGTTCGTATCAAAACATAAATATACTCTAAATTTTATTTCCTGTAATACCTATTAGAATAATTGTGAATTTGTGAATAAACTGCAGGTTTAAATTTTAATAAAATCTATCAATCTTGATTAAACCCAAATATTTTCTCTAATTTTCAGAATAATATAAATCTAATAAAAATTACTTATGAATCATTGAAATACCTTCTTTGAAAATGACTGTGTTTGTGGATACTATGATAATTCGGAAGGAATAATAAAATACTTTAAACATTTATGAACACGTTAATTAAGAGTAACTAAACTTTTTTCAAATTTTAATCTAATTGGATTCACAATTAAAAGAAACTACGTGATGTAGTATTATTTCTACTTTTTTTAAGTTCTTTATCACGACCTAGGTTTCGTTGTATTACAACATCTTCAGGTGGGATATTAGCAAAGATGTCTGCTAATATCCTACCTGAAGATGTTGTAATACAACTAAACCTAGGTCGTGGTAAATAACTTAATGAAAGTAGAAATAATACTACATCATTTGTTTCATTTAATTGTGAATAATGAATTTTAAATTAACGCCAAATAAACAAATAAAGAACCTGCTAAAATCATACAGATTTTATTAGAAATTCAAATTTGAATGAAGAAGTTCAAATAAAAATATTTTTTTAACTTATTATCTCACGCTGGTCGCGCGATTTAAAAGGGTATAAATAAAATTGACATGTAATTTTTATATCGCAGTTATTTAATTAATTGGATTTGAATATGATATTTTTTTCTTTTTAAATATTTTCTTATTAATACTTTTGCTCACTATTTTTTTTGCGGTCACAACTGTTTTTTATTTTATTTTGCAATAGCATTTACAATATGTCACAGTCTTCCACAACAGAAGGTATATTTTAATATATGAAGTGTCGGTCGATTGAGAAAGATTGATTTTATAGTAATAAGGGTGGCCTATGGATTTTCTTATGAAAGTCTATAAATATAAAAAACAAATAAAATCATTGTCAAAGGAAATTATGATGTCAATGTAAACCAGACATTGTAATTTACAGACACTAACCGAGACTCTTTTTTTCAATACGAACATTGAACATTGTTCAATACAAAAAAAGTTTATACGAAGCATTACCTTATACGACTATCCAACACGAGTCAGTGCCCAAATATTTACTGACAGTTTATTTGGGGAAAGCTTATAAAGTCTTTAGAATATTTTCGAATACATATATATTAAAAGACTTAAGTGCCTGAGTTGCGGTTTGTACCCGAGATGCAGAATAATAAAGGTCAATATTCAGTTTCACGTAAGGCATTAAGGTATATAAATAAATAAATAAATATATATATATATATATATATATATATATAATGCATATATACACACACACATGTGTGTATGTGTATGTGCGTGTGTTTTTCGTTAAAAATATCGTTTTTTAATTTATTTATTTTCCATACTCATCTGAAATAAATGTAATTAATTTCATGTAATCATATCGATGTATTTTTCTTACGTTTCATTTATTCATCGTTCACCTATTAAGTTTTAACACATTTTGATACATTATAATTACTAATTATTCTTTTATATATATTTAAAATAAAAATATATAATTAAAAATACTATTTGACAAATGTGATATTTCTTTTCCATTAATTGATATTAAATTGAATTACAATTTGTAACTCATTCTCATTTTGCGCCTCATTTTCATCACATTTTCATGATGACGATTCCACTTATTCATATTGCTAATATATTCATTTAATAAATAAACCAGTTTAAAAAAAAATAATAGTAATAATATAAAAAAACGAGAGATCAATAAATATTCTGTAAGTACTTGACACGAATAATTTTAGACGACATATTACAGAAACTAATTGGGCTAATACGCTGAGCTACGAAGATTTACATTTGGCTATTTAAATCAAGTGTAAACTGTATAAAAAGAAGTAGTTAAAACCATGTGAAAAATAATCTTAACTACTAATTCAAATAAATTTACCCACAAATGAGAAGTTCACAGTTGAGTTGTACTCGCCAGTTCGACTAAATCAATGATGTTAAGTAACGCGTGTATCAGTCGATTATTGACAGTTAAAATGTACAATATTTGCTCCCATATTCTTACACATGAACTTTGTAAGAATGAAGTAATACATATTTCAAATACTGCCCCATCTCCGAAACTACAAACATTTGAATTTGAAAAATGCAAAAATATTTAAAATTTATTAAAAATTGTTACTTATATTGATTAGTTTTTAATTAAAAAGGACATTAGGATAAGTACAGCACATTACTTACTTCTAAGGAATTTTGTATCAGATGATCCTAACGTCTTTCTCGATGATAATTGAATAAAGTACGTAATCGAAGATTCAAAGGAACAAATAATATAAATGTAATATTTTTAAAGTGATATGAGTTTAAGAATTTCATGGTCAAATTTATTTCACATTTAGCTACTGTAATGAATTGTTAAGTGAAAAGTAAATACGGTGAAATTAATGGTTACAAGCGTATCTATTTCAGTAAATGTATCACGATCGTAAACGCAGGTTGCATGAGAAATTTTCCGGAAGCCTTGGGGTCATTCGGAAACGGGTCACCGGAGGAAAACTATTTTCGGAAAATAACATTTGACAAAATAATTATATCTTTTCCTCCGTCGCGTAGGAAAATTAATTTAACGTACCTTTTGCCGTTGACAGGGGACTAGATGGTCAAAGAAAATCCGACAACCCAGCCCACTTGTCTTTCATGATTATCTACGTTAAGACGTTTGTTAATGTTTTTATTTATTTGATAAAATCTTGTACGCGATAAAAATAAAAATAAAAGTATTAGACTTATTCTGGAACAGAATAATACTTACGTTAGGGGATGCTTTATTTTATATTACAACGGATGGGACGGGAATATTAATCAAGTGAAATGGATCCAAATTCAATTATGTTAATTAAATTGAATTTAATAACATTATCTTTCGTGATTATTGAAAAATCCAACTTAACATGTATTTATTATCAGCTTGATTACTCGACTTTGATGGCATTTAATTTCATAGTTCCGTTTAGGTCCTTGGTAATTCTTACTTTACTTTTCAAAAAAATTAGTTTGCATAGTTTAACGCTTTCAACTAGTAAAATTGTCAAAATGCGAACAGTTTGAAAGTTTCGGGGAGTTTTAAAATTTTAAAACAATTTTAATCTCGTGAACGACGTTTTCTATTATAACATATTAATGTTGTTTTTTTTGTAAAAGAAACAAAAGTAATTGATGAGTATTTAAACAAATTCATCTGTTACCGGTTACTGGCAAGGAGTCACAAACAATTTTTACTCAATTTATCATTGTGACTTACACTCAGATTATAATTGTGACGAATAATTGTTTTGTGTAAAATGACAACCAAACCATTTTTCCTCGTATTGATTCAGAAATATATTTTATATGGGAAACAAGACGATCTTATGCAAAGTAATTCATACATCTATTTTTTACATCTTACTCGCCAAGCATGAATATGTTTTTCTATTGCAATACGAGAGCATAAGAGTAGCTCTACTGGGAAATAAAAATATAAACTGGGATCACATCCAATCATTTTTTTTTATTTTCTAAGTTTAGTGCGGGCTGTCGCCCTGAATAAAGATTATTAAAAATTTCCTTCTTTGAAAATTTGGAATTAATTCTTCGTTTTGTCATAAACGAGAACACCTTCATCCACGAATTGTTCTGTTTATGGTTGAATTAAAATTTCCGATTCTATTACTTTGGGGTTCACGAGACAAAAAGGCGAACACTAATAACAGATTAATCGCTAGATAAATAATGCATTCCAGCCAAAGGCAATCATAATTCATAAAAGACTGATTACATCGAGGATTATGAAAGGTCTGTTAGTAAGTATTATTAGTAAATAATAAGAAACAGGGTAGAAATTAATTACAAAAATATCTATAGGCAACTCAGAAAAAATAAAAATAAATCAAATTTAAATATATCGAACAATCAATAAAAAAGTTAAGCTTATAATATTTCCGATTTCTGTGTCATATTCATGGATCAATTTAACCATGACCAGTTCATGGTTAAATTGACGTTGAAATCTATGCAGAAAACCTATCTAAGCTCACTAGACATTTTTCGTCCTTTTATAAAAATACCTTCCCTGTTTGTCCAAGTTATGTAATCTATTATATACCCCATAACTACTTAGATCCCATCACCGCATTATACTTCATATCATTTATTTTGCACTCTCTGTTGCTACTACGCCATTTCTTGGTCTTTACTTTCTTTCTCCGCTAATGTTAATGATTGTCAGTATATTTTATTCAGTAAAATTTCTTTAGAGACGAATGAATTTTGTAAGGCTTGAGATAATAAATGGCAAACGTATCCAACTAGTGGCGGAATCAGCCGAATGCTAACAAGATGGCGGTCGAGAATGTGAAAGTTCATACTATAAATTGTTAACTAAGTGAAACTTCTGTAATAGTTCATCTATTACACAAGTTTAACTTTGTCTATGAACACGAGTTCAGGGTGAGGTTTACACTTTTTTCTTCAACTTTATAACAAACACATGAATCTTTATTTTTTGCCCGTCCCCTTCTCCTGTCTCAAAATTTGGATAAACAAAATTTTGGATGAATTTTTAAATTAATCCGAAGTAATTATTCGGATTCCGGCACTTTATTTAATGGGAAAGAGTGCTCTTTTAAGACTAAATTCACCATATGTACATGTATGTAAAGACCAAACAAATAGATTAAAAGTAAGTGGAGAAGAGAAAGGAAACGAAAACGTAAGTGATTAGGAGAGTAACGACTTTTTGAGACGGTCTTGAAAACATTAATTAAAGAAGAGTTACTTATGTAAAGATTCCATTGATTTTAAATATTGTATGATTGCTTTAAAACCACAAAGTATACTTTGTCGCAATGCGATTTCTGTCTTTATTATTTTGTTACAAGTATCAGATTTCACTCGTTTTGTTGCTGGTTTTACTTTATCTCGCAATAATATAAGTTATGGATGGAGGATAACATATATTATAGATGATATTTATTTCATTTTTATTATTTTATTTCTATTCAAAAGATTGCGAGTGATTCCAAAGTAAGTAGCGTGAGTCGAAAATTGTTTGGTGTTTTGTGTTCCTGTTTCACTTTTTCTTTCAAGAGAAGAGCAGTTCAAGAGAATTTATTCGAAATATTTTCAAATTATAGTCGCAAGCTAAATCGTGTCGCATATGTATGTATTTTGTCTATGTGCATAAAAATATGCGACTGCACGTATTCTCCAATTGATTTTCAATTTGTTTCTTTATTATGGAATTTCTCGTGCTTGAATGAAATGTTTTCGCATTTAAAAAGATCACTTACTAAAAATATTTACAACTTAAATATTTCGCACAATAATAATTTAAAGTGATAAACGAGTGTATTTTTTTTAATTGCAGAAATATGACTTACTTTTTTAAAAAATGTGAAAAACAATGAAATACTTTGGAAGATGTAGCATATTTAAACATGATCAGTGATAAATAATTCAAGGGAAGAAATTAAAAATCCATGTTTGCATTAGCGTTAAGAGATAAATATTATTACAATTGATCAGAAACCCAAAAATGTTAAAGTCGGTAAACTGTGTTCTTTATTAAATCGAAAGGTTTAAAAATACCATTACAGAACACAATATAAAGGTGTCAATAAAAATTCCCTCATTCATCGATTCCTTTTTTGTAACTCAATTGATTACCGTATTCTCATGAAACAGGTGTGAAATGTAATGGTATAGTGAAGATTTGGTATGCAAATTCATTTAACAATTTAACAATATTTATTGCTTTGTAGATAGTTAGTAGTTACATAACTGCAAAATGACGTTTTTAAAGTGAAGATTTCTTTAGGCGCACCTACGCACGTTGTGCACTAGCACATTTTTCTGACCATTGAACGAAATTGTGCGGTAAAGCTAGGGTCGGTGACGTCGAGCCGTCGGGTTCGAGTCAATGACGCTGAATCGGGTAGACTCGACATCTCTCGGCATCGACGAAGTTAACTAGTTTTTTAGGCACACCAAGCGCAATATTTTAACATATCAATTGAAATGTTTCATAAGTGGTTGAATATAACTTAATATAATACGCGAATGTTATTGTACATAACCAATGTAATATCTGACGTGTATGCAGTTAACGTTTAATATTTTATTTAAGAGTAGTTTAATATAATAAGCGTATGTTATTGTATTTAGGAATAATAATCTCGCATTGATTCTGGTTGTGTTAATATCGACTATATAACAACAATGAAATTATTTACATATTTTAAAATTGAAGTTTTCACTTCTATCGTATGGTGGTAAGCACACACCACAGAGCTTTGTTTTGAAGTAATAGTGTTCTACAGAGTTATTTATACCATTTTTTTTCAGGGATTACTCTTCCTCTAGGAGTATTCCCAGTTCATGCATTTTTAAGGGCGTGTTTTAATTTTCAATGGTTGAAATTAATTATCAATAGTTGTGTTCGTTAATTCGAATGATAGCTTAATAGTTTGTCTCTTTAATTTCTTGTGTGTATTTGTTATTTTGTTGATGTTGGACGGAAATGTGCTTTTCATTTTAACAACTTAAGTTTATTCATGTTTAAGTTTATTTACTTTATAATAGCGTAGCGTTCGTTATCTAATTTTTCCAGGATCTCGGTCGATGTATACGGTCGGTCGGAGTATTAGGCTGCGGATGCAGTTTGGATAATGTGGCTTCTAAATCATTTTAATTTAGTCTTAATAATGTGTATTGGATTTTTTTACAGTCATTTCTCATGTATGTATATATATATATATATATATATATATATATGTATGTATATATATATAAATATATATTTATGTGTGTGTGTGTGTGTATAAATGTTTCTTTATGGTTAAAAGTGATTTAAGAAGACTAATTAGATAGTATCTAAGATAGTATCTAGACTAATTAAATAGTCAGGTTTTGGTATCAGTGAAAAATAAGTTACAATACGAACATTTTTGCTAGTACATTGGAAGTACTTTAATTACGAAAACTATTGTGTTATTGGTGTAGTTAGATTATATGTCCACTATTTTATAATAGTCTATGATGTATCTTTGGTCGTTTATGATTCGTTGTTTAGGCAATTCAATATTTTGAGTATTTATATTATATAATATACGTTCCCAGACAGGATGACACTGTGATATGCGACATGGTCTCGAGAAAATGCAATTGCGTTTTCTGTTAGCAAGTGATTCCAAAATCGTTTGTGTGTCTTTATTTTGGGAATTTCGTATTGTTTATATATTTTTATAAAAATGAAATCGGAACGCATGAGGATTGCCTATTAAAAAGTTATATGTAAATCGGCGAATTCTTAAATAGAGAGATCTTTAAATTATATTCTGGTTTTCATATTAGACCAGTGGTCTATAGTGTTATCTGCTTAACGTCTAGTGATATAAAAATAATTAACTCGTTCACGATACTTATTGCTGTAAGGCTTTATACCTGTATATATCTAGAAAATGTATATATGACGGTTAGGAATTTTTGGTGTACGGTTAGGAATGTTTGGTGTATGACATACTTTGAATGTATCAACGTGTACCACCTCGAAGGATTTTTTAGGAATTCGTATTATTGGCAAAATCTATTTGTTAGTGCGTATTTCATGTTTGTCAATTTGACATACCCTGGAATTATTTATGTATTCTGTACTGTTTTTTATTTAAATCGGCTAATAGACATTACGTTTAATATGTCGTTGTGTTTCACGTATTCCGCAGTGCTTAGCTTTGCCATTGTGAAATGCATTTATAATTTCCGACTATGAGTTTGGTTTTACGACATCTGTTAGTAGCGTTTTGCAAGATATGATTTGTTATGCCGATTTTTTAAAAAGTGATCTGAAGAGCCTTCCCTTCTAAGGCAAAAAGTTTTAGGTTTGATGTGATATAAATAGAGCAACTATATTTTTTTTTGTTTCATTGGTACCGACTTGACAAATAATTTGTTTTTATTGAGAAATGGTTCTAAAATTGTTACTTGTGATTACGAATGTGTGTAGACGAATGTGATTTTTATTTCATTATTAAACAGATTTGAACGATTGGGAGTCACAAGTGTAGTAATATTGGATCTTCTAAGTTAATGTGAATAGTTTGTCCATCTGAATTTTTATTTTTGGGAAAGATATCTTCCAGGTCAGTCAACTGGAGTAGGTCTGTAGAGTTTTTATTAGTGATATATTATCTTCCATGACGGCTTTATCCGCATTAATATTAAGTGTATTATGGGAGCAGCCAACAGCATTTGTGTTGCTTCTATCCATTTTATAAAGTATTTTATAATCAAAATTCATGTAAATTTAGGTGCCATATTACAAACCGTGAATTAGACCCGTTTAAAGAAAATATCCACTGTGGATTTTTGTGGCCGGTCACTATACTAAAACATTTTGTGAATTAATATGGTCTAAAGTATTTTGTATCTCAAAATATGGCTAGGAATTCCTTTAATGTTGTACTGTATTTAGTTTTGTTACCTTTAAAAGTGCACGCGGTATACGCAGTTTTCAAGTCTCAAGTCTCAGTTCTTTCTCAAAGTCAGGACACTGAAGTAACCGGCCATTTATTAAAACTTCCTGACATAACTTGAAGCAATTTGAGTAATTGAGGCTCGAGTCTATCTTGACTCCTTTTATGTCACGTTAAGTTACGAGTTTTGTTAATTTTGCAAAATCGGGTATGAACTTTCAGAAACATCCGATAAGTCTTTTGATATGGTTTTATTTCGTTAGTTTTTTTTGGATAGAACAATTTTAATAAATTTTATTTTATTTGAACTGCGTGTTGGGGTAATCAAAAATTCCGTTTGGAGTAATCATATGTTTGAGGTAAGGTGGTTCGTGTTTTATGAAGTCTGATTTATCATGTTAAATTTTAAAGTTTGACTCGCCGAGTCTCTGCAAAACTTTTTCTAGATTATTTACGAGTTAAGAAAATAATTACGTCATTAAGGTAAACAAGGCATATAATATTCCGTTATCTTCTTAAAATATTTTCTTTCACTCTTAAGTGATTTTTAAGTACGAAAGTTCTGAATTTGACATGGTTTTGATAATCGTTTTAAGTGGGTACTAACTTTTTGAAAACATAAAGTTATTTTTCTTTTTCGTGTAAAATATTTGTTTTTTTTTACAACTGTAACAATTTGTTTGGACCAACGCTATATTTACGTCATCTTAAGACATTGGCAAACTACAATCTGACTATCTGGATGCGTACTTCTAACAGTAGATCCTGATGGTTATTTTAGACTGGTTTTTTTGAGTGCTTGCGCAATGAAAAATTTATGTTTACAAATTTTGAGGCTTTTGTATCTTTTGCGGACGTCTAAATAATTGATTAAAGTCGTGAGTTTAATGTAAGTTTTGTATATCGTTAAATTTAAATAGAGTTCGTTAAATGATAGGGTGTTTTCGCCTTCACTTTGTTTTAAATTTATGAAGTCTCGATTAAGCGAGTTGTTATCGCGTTTGTAAGCAAAATTTTGGATAAGAGTTTTTTTTATTTTCTCCCAAGTTTCAGCTCAATTTATGTTAATAATTTTTTTTTGCTTTTCCTTCAAGTTTGTTTATAATTCTATTTAGAATTAATAAATTATGGAGGCATTCGAGTTTATCTATATTATAATATTTTTTTAGGACAACTTTGTCTGTTTTTTACGTACATAATAAATAAATATTTAAAACCCAATTATTTTTGCAGTCCATTTAAATCAATTGTATGAAGTTTGTGTAAGCCTAAATATATTTGGTAATTTTTCTTTCAGTATCATTACAGTATTTTGTATACTTTTAATATAATAAAAAACAGCGCTTTACCTGGTTGGGGCAAATTATCTTTTTAATGAAGCTTCTTGAATAATATCAATCTTTTGCAATAGCTTTATACAGCAATTAATCTGATTCTATTTTAAATTATCTTATTTAATGGATTTTGTTAATAATCTGCTCCATTATGTCTATCTTTTTACTATAAAATGTATAGCCGGTTTCTGTTGGCAATGTTTTAGAATCTGTTCAGAAAAAACATTAAAAAATTAAGGTATTTAAATAAAAATATTGTCATAATAGGCGCGAAGCTTTATGAGTTGTTAGAATTTGACAGCAGCGCTCTACAGTTAGATCCGTTGGGTCGTAAGTAATCTATGTACTGGTAATAACCAAATTGTTAACTGTGCTATAGAGTTTTGTGATTTTTATTCATAATGTCAGACTAATAGACATGTGATTTTTTGGCTAATCTATATTTTGAGGTCGTTGGGAAATCTTTGACAAGGATTGAGTTAGAAACCTAAAATTATGCATACGAATACATCAAACAAGGAGCAATATATAAAAATGCAAATAGATGCCATTGCTAATTTCCTATGTATATATACATATATCCTATGTATATATACTTTCGTCCCTGTCCAATCTCAAGATCCAATACTACCAATAAAAAGTATGTTTTAATTAATGGTAACGAATTACTTTTTTTGGATTAAATTTTTATTTTAAATACGTCGATAAAATAGGTTTGCTTATAGTATCTTATAGTAGTCCATATTTCTAACCTTTTAAAAATATTAATATTATTTTCTTCATTTCACTGTCTATGAGTTGGGAGAGGGCGGATGGGACACACTTTTGACGTATTTCTAGAGAAACATAGGAAAAAATTATAAATTGGTCATTATCATCATAACTCGCTCTTTCAATTAAAATCCTAAACAATACAGAAAGGGTAACAAAAAATTTTGGGTTTATTTCGATTTGAATAATTTTGCGTCTTAAATATTACAATAACTATCCTGATATAAATGTTCATATAAAGTGTCCATTTTTTTTTATATATGGTCTTATAAAAAACGAAATGTCAAAAAAAATGCAAACCGACTGCATTAAACATTTCAACCAAAAATTTAAGAACAAATCGTTTGCTCGAAGGAATTTATCTAATTTTCATCAAGCTTTGCAGCATCTAACCTACACTGACTTCAAAATAAAATCGATTCATAAAATGGTTTGCCTCAAATATTAGTAATTTAAAAAGAAATAAATGCTAAACAGAACAACCAAAATAACAATATGACCGAAATAAATAATGAAAATTATTTAAAACAATGTAAACGGCAATTTGGTTGAGCTTTTGACACTTTTAGAACTTTTATTTAAATGTTTGTCGTTTCGGTTAACCTCGTACAACTACACATATGTCATATATATCAAATTTCACGTAGCCATATATCAAAAGTTCAATGTTAATTGTTGAAATTTCTAATGTTGTGCGAAACTTTCTAAAAGCTCAGATTTCATTAGCAAAACAGCTTGTTCGGCTTTTGTTTTCTCGCGCCTCGCTCTCTCTGAAATTCGGTTGTAATGACGGCAATATATCAAAAGGCCGTTAACTTGGCAATGCACACCGGTGGCAATTTGATTACCTACGCTGGCGCGGTACACTTGTCGCGTAGAGCATTCATCGCGCAGCGCGAGTGTGCCAACGACTTTGTGAGAGCTGTGATGAAGCTTTCAGTTTCCGCTTACATTACCCACACATAGACGGAACTACTTAGATTGTATGTAAGTGAGCAATTAGTTCGGTTTAGGCTGGGATTATTTAGCTCGATTCAGTAGAATTGAGTAGTCAAATATGCGCATGAGGTGAAAATTGGAATGAATTTAGCGGAATAACTTACCATCTACCATTATTGACCATTACTGTTTACTTAATACCATTACTGTTTAATTAATAAATTCACTTAATGTTGCTTGCGAGAAATAGTTGCTTATACTATCATCATTAACGAGAAATTCATATCGACCGTGGACGTCCATAAACTTTTTATTAAATATCAAATAAAATTCCATGAGTTGAACTAGGCTGTTCATAAGCTAAGAAGAGAAAAAGTTAATACCTTTTTCTCTTCCTATGACCCTTGAGAGAAGAGGAAGCGTTCTATCCGAAACAGACCTAGCCATAGAATTTTCTGGCAAAATCAATAAGCATCGACAACATTTCATTAGTGTTAAGCAAAATGTGATGCCCGGGGTTGATTGATATGATAAAGTACAGCAGACGTCATTCTGCGAATAAAAGAAAATATATGAAGGAAGGAAGTCGTTGAAAATGGATATGAAAATTTTGGTATTAAAAAAATGACAAAAAGTCACATTTTATATTTTTGCACTTAGATAAAAACTAAGTTTTTGGGGTTCCTTATTTTAATTGGAAAAAATAATTGCATTTTAATATACCTAGGAAAGGATTTTTTTGCATTACTATATCAAAGTACTTTATAGACTGAATAATGCAAAAAATTAAAACTTGCCTTTGTAATATTTCCATAAACGAAAAAATAAATATTTAACAGAAATATTGTATTTTTATGAATTACTTTTAAAATTTTAAATATAATGAATCTTAAGCCATAGCTAAACAAATCGTTCATGTATAGCATACGCAATGACTACAAAATAAGAGTTTAAATTAAATAAAATTTATACGATAGTTTAATTAATGGTTTTAATATTAAAAAGCGTAGTGTTCAACTAGAAGAAGAGGGCTCCAACTTAAGTTACTGAGAATTTCAGCAACATTTGATAACGTTTAATAAAACCATCGAAATTGAAAAGATCCTTAGTTATTGTGATTCAATCTCAATGACACGGATAATATAAATACTATGCACACTAGAATATTTATAAATGTCTAAGTGTGTACGAAATGCTTGAAGTACGTTGACAGGTTTATGTATTTATGATAATGTTTACGTGCGGCGGAAGCGAAAATTGTCATTACAAACAGGGTAACATTTGTTAGGAAACTAACACAAGGGCTCGTATAGGTCATGTTTGAGCATATATCCCGGATATGCGACTTTATGTTGGTCGATGATTTGAAAAGCTTGCGTTTCTGGCCAACTAGTCGTAGAACCACTTCATTAGTGACTTTCCGAGTCCAAGATGTAAATGTCATGCATCTGTAGGTCCACATTTTGAATGTTCCTTTTCATTGTTCCGGTGTATTGACATAAAAATTAAAAATTTTGAATTTATTTCTAAAAATGTTTTCCCATACTTGACACTAGATTTTAACAACTATACTTAAGATTTATCACAAAATTTCAAAATGCCAACTTATTTTTTATACTGGAAATAATATAAATAATTTAGGTACATAATAATAAATCAGTTGCGTTTTAATCGTGTTTGCGTATTGAGGTGAACTCATTGTTGCCTTCGATGTAATTACATGTTTTAACGATGTTTTAATGAATGACATTTAATTGCAGCTTATAAGTAATTTGTAGTTTATAAGTTAGATATTTTGTTTCGAATTTTTTCCGGAATATTGAATACATAAATTCGAGTTGAATTGTTGAAAATATACGAGTTTAATAACTTATTAAAATTCTCTCTATAAAATTTACTTAATGGTGGCGGACGGGAGATTTTGCAGAGTCGGCTAATAATGTCGTTTTACCATTCATTCTAGTTCCCTGACGTCGACAGGCGTACGGGAAATTAATTCTCTCATGCAACGTAAATGAATTAATATAATTAAGGTTTTTGGGGGTTATTTGCCGGAATGATAATAAAAATAGTTTCAGTATTATCGACAGGCTAATTTAATCACTTTTCGTTACTTCATCTTTCTCTGTTTTTATTGAATAAAGTAATTGAATACTTTTATATCGTAACTTTAAAATATTTTAATATGGCGAAATTCTTTTTAGTACTCATTATTTGATCTAATAAATAATTTCCATTTTCACTACGAGAAGTTTAACGAAATTTAATCTATTATCTATTATCTCTCAGAATTTACTTGGGACGAAAAATAATGGTTGATCAAAAGCATCGAGTTATGATAATTATTTGTAGATTACTTGTTAAATATTACTAATGAAATACTGCTTCTTATGAGTTGCGAAACGTTGACTTCCATTCTACTTCTATTTTACGCCATTAAATGATTGTAAGTAAAAATGACTAGGAGCTACAGATAAACTCTTTTAACACATTATACATTTAAAATATTTTTCATCTTCTAAACTATGGTAAATATATTCGTGAAAATACAATTTAATAATATGAAATAGTGTTTGCTTGAGCACAATTTTTTTCGCTGTTACCTCAAAATTAAGAAGGATTTTTTCAAGCCGCCCTTAAACCAGGTTAATAATATATGTTCTGCGTTACTACAATATTACCTTGAATCTAAAGCTAACAACGGACCGAATAAAAAATATCTTAAGGGAAAGTTTCTAGCAACCAACTTCTTTCTTTTAGTTACGCCGTCGGAAATTTAACCAAAGAGCAATTTTAATCACATTGACACAAATATTATTGCATATATATATTTTCTTTATGACTTTTTAATTACGTGTAATCTTTTGTAGAGAAAATAAGATGTTTTGTCAGCCCCTGAAATAATTATACTATTTTTTTTTTAATAATTTATATTTGAATCTAAACGAGGTTATCATAAAATAATTTATTACCGATATTGTAAATATCGCATTTTTATTGTCTAAAGTGTTTAGTTTTCCTAGAAAGTACATAGGGACATAAAAAGTATGATGTATTTTAAAATATTGGAGCCACCACCACTGTATTGTTGTCATGCACAAGCATGAAATTATCCGTCATGACCAGTAATTATGGCATGAAAGTGAACTATCGCATGAAAGTGTATGTCGTATGTTTGCATGAAATTATCTATCAAGAACTTTCGTGAAAGTGTCAAATATTCGCATGGCATTGTCTGACTTGAACTCAATTGGGTGTTATGGTAATCGCGGAATAAAAATAAAATAATTCAAAACATACATCACTAACAATTACTTATGATATCGTCCGCAAAATAATTTATTTACAATCGTGCAGTTATAAAAGTTTTAAGTAACTGATGATTTGATGAAAATGTTGCATTCTTTAAGCAAAGCGATGGGAGCGTCGCCTTGCTCTGGTTTGAGAAAGGTTTTTGTATTTTCTGTAAAAACTTTGCGTTTTCTCAATGGACTATTATATTATATGTAAGACTATAATACGTTCCACTAATTCTAAAATGGTTATGTAAATCACCGACGTCAAAAAGAACTTATATGATAATTGCTGCCTTAATAAATAAAAACAATACTCACTTTATTACGACTCAGTGTATAAACAAAACTTATTTCACTGGCGGTCTATTATTCTGCTATTTACTTAGATTTTGTTGATCTTTTTACTGTCGATGTGTTTCACTATTTACATTGTGTTATCGTTATCGTATCGTAAAAACGAAGTTTCACGAAGAAATATCTCGAGTTGACATATTGCTACATAGAGCAAAATATTAGTTATAAGAAAATATTTTTTAAATAACCTTTATAATAAATTGCATGACATAGTCACAGTTAATTTAATATACTGGTATAATATTATTAATATACTGGTATAAATATGTATTAATATACTGGTATAAATATGTATGCATATACCGACGTGCTCTTACGTGTATATTACTTATTTGAGTGATGCTCAAGGACTTAGACCAGCTCTATGTCTTTTTTAACGTTGTCAATACTGATCTATTAAATATTGAACCACTGAATATTTGTTGAAAAATCTTAGTAATAGGAGAGTCAGCGTGTATTATTAAGTAATATTTAACCTCTAATATATGTAGCAGGTAACTACAAGGGTGTAACAACCATTTATTATCATTTGGAAGGTTTAACTTATCAATAAATCAAAAATTCATGAAAACCAAGATTTAAAAAAAAAATTCTGAGAGGAAAACAAGACGTTACTTAAAGAAGTCACACGATATTGTAACAAACTTATCCTTTATACAGTTTTAAAGTTAGCTTGCCGACAAGTTACAAAACGGGATTAATAAATTCTTTGTTGGCGAGCGGAACGCAAAAGTTTTGCGAAGATCTTGGCACTCGACAAACTTTAGCATTTGTAACTCATTTAGTGGCTATCATTATCAGTGAGTTAAAAATAACTTCAGAGCACTTGAGAATTTTGAGTGTGGTATAAAGAATGCTGCTTTTTTCTAATTTTGCTCGAGGAGTTACGTGACGTGACTCCATATTAATTCACAAGCGTCGCACGTGTTGTTATTGTCTATGTTGTACATTACATCAAAAATGTCTACGATGTAATAGTTCCTGCTAAATATTTTTCGTTTCATGCCTAATTAATTGAAATGGATTCAAATGTAATTTTTAGGGTTTCATCTCTTGAAAAGGAAAAAAGTAATAAAAAACTACCAGACGAAAAAAATATCAACGACCTGTCCGTCTGTCTGTCTGTCTGACTGTCTGATCACATTATTTTATTCTTCAGACGCGAAATCTTCAAATTTGGCATAAAGATATAGCATTTTAAGTAAAATTTATTTCAATATATATTTTAGTTATAATATTCCGTTAACTTTTACAAGTTTTTTCATTCAGTTTTAACATATATTTTACGTGTAGCAGACACCTTAAAAATATGGGTGGATGGTATCGCTAAACTACCGTAATTTTTTCTTCATGTGTAAATGTTTTTCATGGATCACCAAGTCGCATCTGGCGCCGAACACTTTCGTAATTGCGCGGCATGGACTGAAACAATTAATTTTAAAAGGTTTTGTAAACTGTCATCCGTCACAACTTTTTGCTCGGAAACTTATTTTTTTCTGGTTAACTTACTTTTTAAAGCACCTAATTATCTGTCACGACGTACAAATAACTCGTGTAATATTTTTTTGCAGATTTAAGAATATTCTTTGAAGACGCAGAGAGAATTCTGAGACTCCCCCCCCCCCCTTCTATTAGGAAAGCGCACGATGACATGAGTATACTAACAAACAACGTGCAATAACCTATTTTTGGAATATATACACCACTTTGCTCTTCGAGTCCACGAGTCGCAAGATATAAAGATATAAAAGCAGACAAGAAAAGCGTTTCAACACTATCTCTGGCGGGACCTTATTAAAAACATTTTCATATTAAAAAGTAAAAAAAGTAATAGTTAGTTTTTCAAATAGCGTTTTACTTCGGAATTTAATACTTCTGGAAAGTGTTAGTAGACTGACGACATTGATGTTATATGAGAAGCCTACTAGATTATTTAACAACGTTCAAGTTTTCGACCTAATGCAGGGTGTGACCAAATTTGGAATCAAAATTTTAGTACTAAATATACTACTTAAGTTCCGTTGGAAATCTATTTGATAGTGACTTAAAAATAATATTATGCTCTTTCTCCTTATTGACTCCATTTTCAGATAACAATTTTCTTTTTTAAAAAATAATAAACTTTTTTCTAACTGTTCCTAGTATTTTAATTTTTTTTTCAAATATAAATAAATTGCATATGACAAGTTTGGTAATTGTCTTTGCAGTATATTAAAGTGGCAAAGACGCATTGTTATCTCTTCGTTTAACAGCAGCGCTACATTTTACAAGATTATTTGTAATTATTCACACGATGAATTTGCTATAGTAGTTAGAAAGCTATTCAAGTTAATGCATAAATAGATTTTGCGTGAATGACAAACAAATTGATATACAGAATTACACACAAAAATTCCAAAAACAGGTTTTCTCATTCTGTAATCATTATTTATGCTGAATCAATTATTCTTTTTAAAATGTTTTCCGTGTACAGAATTTATTGTGGCACAATTTTAATAACAATGTAGATGTAGCCTCTAATGGATACAACAGGCTACCACAATGTTATAACAACCATTTATTTCCATGTGAACAATCAAGATTCTGCAGAAAATTCGGTTATAGAGAAATAAGAGCTTATTAAATAAGTTACACAAGTATGTTATAGAAAAATTACTACAAAAAAATTTGCAATAGGAAAATTATAAGTAGATAAATCAAAATTAACCTAACTTAAAAATAAAATCTCTGAAATTAGACGTTCATGCTCGAGTTTTTATGCTTTTTTCTTTACATTATTATAACTATTTAAAACTTTGCGCGCCGAACAATCGTATAATTCGCAACTAATCGGGCTTTAGAGAAAGATGGCGCTGAAGATAAAAGCCTTTACTTCTAATATACTACAAAATTTGTTATACAATTTGGCATGCACAATCTAATTTACACAGTTGAATTTGTGTTCAAGTTAGTTTTTCAATCATTTTAAACCTGTATAAAGAAGAAAAATAATTTTTAATTTTAATTTAGAAATTTTTAATGAAAACATTTTTATTTCGAATTTAGATTCAAGAAAGAGCACGAATATGTTTATAAAAAATACCTCATCTATAAATTTCACTCAGTATCATTAGTATTGAATATCTCTCCAATTTTCTGTAACGTAATTTACATCGTGGGGGAGCTACGATTATGAGTTACTTATGGTAAAATATTAGATGTACGTAAAAAAGCTACTTGTTAGGTAATGCCACGTATAAGCTAAAAAACAAAATAGGCAAGCAAAGAAAATATGAAAAATGAAATTTTTTTTGTGTGTTCATTTGATGTGAAATGTCTCATAAATTCGGTTTGTAGATATTTTTTAAAGAAAATTCCACAAAAAGCATGTTCCATCGCCCATATCTCGGAAATTGTCAGAGAAAATTATAAAAAAAATGCATTAATAAAAATTAAGTCAAGATTTCTAAATAATTATCTTCTGTACAATTGTCAAAATTCTGTGAATAATTTAAATACTATAAACACACACATATAATCTCATCTTTGAAATTAAAGGCTTCCAATCTTTCTCTTCATTTATACCTCGACAAAGCTAATTTCACACCATATATTCTGCTAAGGTAGATTAACAGATGAGCTCCTACTCCTATTAAAGAATAAGACGAAGCTCAGATTTATAACGACGCTCTCAAGTACTAGTAGAAGTCACAATACGTGTGTTATATATTTAGATCGCAAAAAAACTTGCTTGCATATATGAAGTGCATGCAAGTCGTGAAACAATATGATAGCAGCGTTTTCTTATTAAGTTGATAAGACTAACAATATACCGACCGTTAAATAATTTACTAAGTTAATAAGACTAACAAAATACAGACCCTTAATAATTTCTAAAAATTTAATATATTTGATGGCAGTACATACATTTATATGTCACCTAAGTGTTAACTTTATTAAAGTACCAATTATCTAATACCAACTACATATGTGTTAACTTCGTGTAAGCGTAATGCCGTTCCTAAGGGAATGATTAATGTTCTCAATTAATTACAGCTAATGTTCGCAATGTCCCTAGTTAGATGAACAACACTGGCTATTTCAAGGTACTAGTTCTATGCGTAAAGTTTCAACATATCCAGTTCAGAGAAATTGAAGCTGGTTAAAGAACTTCACTAATGGGAATCGCTCGTTAAGGTAAAGGGTTAAGTAAATTGTGATAATGAATGTAAAGTTACAAGGTTGAGGGTAAAGTTAAATTATTTAATTGTGTGGAATTAGGAATGTTCTTAAAATAAAACTAATGTAAATTTTCTATCTTGAAAAGCTACCAAAATTTCTGTGAGATGTTCGTAGAAGTACAAATGAAGCCCTTTTTTTATTTCATACCCGAAGGACCTAACGGAACCCTATTATTGTGACAATGCTACCTATCCATCAGTTGGTCAGCCAAAGATTGCTAGCTTGCAAGCGGAAATAACGATAGACTTCAAATTGACTCATAATACGTACTTTGGACCATTATAAAAGGAAGTTTACTCCTTAAAAACGATTGTCTTGAAATGTTTAAAATAGGAAATACTGTACTGTAAGAGACTTTCAGTGCCCTTTTACTATATTCATCAGTTGCTAAAGACAATATAAATAAAAGATTAATTGTAAACTTGATTGAAATTTGCGTTGTTTATCTCGATTGAATTGCAGGGCAGAATCGTTTGATAGGACTTTTACAATTAGCTCTGGCGTTATTAATAAAATGACTGGGTCAATTTGGATGTCGCTAATCGCGTCTCCCCGCGAGTGGCCCTCCGATGCTGTTTTTTCCTCCTAATGCATTTCTTGTAATCATTTTAATACTTTGTTATTAAACGCAATACTTTTGGCCAAAAGAAACGATGCTTACAACTTTACTGCAGGATCTGTGCTTACAACTGTCAATAATAATTCGATATGTCAAAATGTGCCTGAAATTAGCTAACGATTAATTCCAATACGTATTGCACAGGCGAAAGTATTTAATCAAAATATAAATATCCAATCGGCTAATCTATGACTTTCCAAACTCGATTAGGTAATACTAGTTTAGTTAATATAAGTATATCAAGCCGTCAGAGGTATAATATGACAATTCATATTAGTCTAGACTTACGTAATAGCGTTTTAATCGGTTTTACACGTTTTTTACGTTTTGAACTTCGTACGCTCTGAACTTATGATTTTGCTTCTCATAAAACTTCATACCGGACGCTATATATGACAGTTGATTCTTAAGGAGTAAATTCCAAAAATGGTGTTTTCGGTTTTCCTTCTTGTTATGTGCTGCCAATTCTACATACCATGTTTATAACCGTGAGACAACTATGGTTATCGACATAGTTCGTGGGGTTGGCAGGCTGGACGAGTAATAAGCAGGCCATAAAACGTGTAGAACTGATGGTCAGTGGGAAAGAAAGCTTGACAAATACCAATTGTGTACAAAAAGATGCAGAGTGGCATAGACTATTAAGTGAATGGGTGACACAGTAAAGGTCGCGGAAAGCCATTGCGTTGAATACAAGCAATACAAAATCGACTTTTTTTAGAATTTCTAAAAGAGCTATATTCAACAGATGACCACTTCATGGTAATGATGATGATACACATCGATTTTTTTTGTATAAGGTATAGTTGAGTAGAATATTTCTAAGTAGAATGCTAATGCAATTTTTTAAACAATGCATAAAGGTATCATGATTAGGAAAAAGGTCGATTTTAAATACTATTCTACGAACTCTCTTTCAAGAACGGATTACCTAAGAAGCTGCAATTTATCTTCAATGTAATATTATACTATACTTGAATACTAACCACAAAGAATTTGTTATACGTAAAATAGTTTATAAGTAAAGAAAATATTTTTATGTTTGTTAAATATAAACAGGGAAATTTATTTGCATACTGAAAAATATTACAATAGCAATATTTAGAAGTAGTTGAATAGAATTTATGTAAAGTTTATACAGAAATCCAAAGCATAAAAAGGAGACTTACTACTCAAATAAAATTTTGGAGAATGTTTAATTTATGGCTGATAACAAAATAAGACAATAATATTTTTTATCGTATTCAGTGAGTACGTGCGTTAATTAACTAGAGAATACAGCCCAGAAATTAAAAATTATTGACGAATGGATTGATTCTTTGCTTGTAGTAGAATTGAAAGAAATATTTTTGCCTTTGATCGTGATCATTGAATATTCAAGGCACCCCACTTCGAGGAACTAACATCATAAAGACGAAGCTTATAGACATGAGTTCAAATTCGAATATTGGCAGCATTAAATCGGAAAGTATGTTCTTGGCAAAAAGTTGGCAGCGCAATAAAAATGGTAGCGAAGTAAGTACAACTGCAGAAATGTCATCTCGATCCATTAACGTCAAAAGAGTAAAATGTTATTGATATAAACAAATAGATCCTTACAAAAATAAATGTCCATTATTAAAAGAAAGATCATTTATTGCATTTAGTACCATATTTCTAAAAGAAAAAAATTGGCCGAAATTAATGGCACGTCCATTTGGTACCCAGTAAACACATGATAAACATCGAGAACAATATTACAAATAAGTCCCATAATCTGTCAACTAAGGAAATAATTGTTGCAATATGTTCCAGTATTGTATTCGGGAGATATACAGTTTACTACAGTAGTGAAGGATTTGGAATATAATATTACTATCAGAAATATTTTGTAAGTTCCTAAACTTGTTGTCTATTAGTAGCTAATAGAAAAAGGTAACAAAGTTAATTTCTAGGAAAAAGTTTGTTACATTAGAAATCAGTAGAAAAAGCTAATGTACATAGCCAAGTTGATAATCGAAGTATACAGATTAAAAATAAAGCCCGCATGTTTTTCAGCAGGTACAGCAACAACGACTTCCACTATGATATGGCACGGATCCATTCTATGATGTTGTACAGTAGAAGGGATTTCGAGCAAAGATAAATCTGATATCAATTAAGTCAACTGTTCAGTGTGCTATGAAGGAAGATGAATAATATTTCTGTCTATATAGCAGAAATAGAAGTGAGAGATCTAGAGGTGGTGTATGCACATATTTGCGCCTAAATTTACGTAAAGTTTATCAGACTATTCAGGTACTTTTTTGTTTTTTGTGGACGACTGCTAAAATAAAACTGAAGTACGTAGACATTTTAAAGGGTTTAAGTAAATTATTTAGAAACAAATTAATGACAGTATCCAAGCTATATGATCTAAAAATAGAAAAGTATTTTGTTCAAATGAAATGACTGATTTTTTAAAACAATCTGGTATTTTACATCAGCGTACAAATTCATACAATCCGAACCAAAATGGGTTATGTGAACAGCTAAATCGTAAAGTTGTTTTTGTTTACTTTTTGATGCTAATTTAGACAAAGAAATTTGGGCTGAAGTAGCACATATGGCAGTATACCTAATAAACAGACATTGGCTTGTGGATTAAATCAAACGCCTTTTGAGTTCTGGACAAGAAGGAAGCCAGATGTCAGTAATATATGTATATTGGCAGTATAGTCAGGAAGTATAGTATTGAAAGAAAAAATATTATATAAGATAAAAAGGCAGTAAAGTTGGATATACTAAAAATGTTTATATAATCCTGTAACAAAGAAAGTCATCACCAGTAGAGATGTTACAACTATTCTCGAGCCGAATAATGACTCTGATATATTTCTAGTTAGTGTGGAAGAATTACCAAGACCAACATCATATACTGCAGTGGGCATGACTTTTATGAAAGTGGAAATGCAGATTCTGATCAATCGAAATCTAGAGCAAGACCTTATGATAGTTCTTATGTAGAAGATAAAGTAATCTCAGATAGTTCTTCAGATGAATTTTTCGATACTATTCTCAGAAATGAATTGAAAAACCTAGCACAGATTGATAAAGCCATACATCAACAGCAAGAAAGGTGGAAAGCTGACAAGTATGGTTTTGGTAAACTGTGAATAGGAAATGAGCTAGGTACGCAGGGAGACAAGATAACTCTCAAAGGAGCCCGAAATCGTCCAAAAAAAAGTATGTTTAGATATAGAGGAAAAACTGAAATCATTTTAATAAAATGAAGGGTAAGAAGTAGTTCATTAACCAGAACAAGACAGTTATTCAGTATAAATGGGCGTTTCGTAAGAAATTAGAAAGTGATAACAAAGTGCGGCTTTGAGCAAGGTAGGTAGCAAAATGTTTAACATAGCAAGCTGCAATAGACTATAGACATTTTCACTAATGAAAATGTCTATAGTCGTTATTTAACCCTAATATTGTTGAATATATTTCGCGTTCATTTTGTAGAAATTCGTTTTCACAATTAAATGAAACGACGTGATGTAGTATTATTTCTACTTTCTTTAAGTTCTTTACCACGACCTTGGTTTCGTTGTATTACAACATCTTCAGGTGGATTATTATCATTGATAATAGCCCATCTGAAGATGTTGTAATACAACGAAAAGAAGGAAGGAAGATCGTGGTAAAGAACTTAAAAAAAGTAGAAATAATACTACATCACTAGTTTCATTTAATTGTGCCTAATTATGTTATTTACTTTAAGTGTTAATTTTGATTTAGAGATAAACCATCTTAATGTAACTGTAGCAATCCTTAATGGTTACTGAAATGAAACCATCTATGTGAATTTACCTATAAACTTTGAACATCCTGATGATAAAAATAAAGTTTTAAAGTAAAATAATGCTATTTGTATATTAAAATATTCTACAAGACCATGGCAATTTCTACTTACCTTGTTTATACATTAAGCAAAATGTATATATTAGGACACTGGTGGCCTTATTTGTCGATGATTTTTTTAGGTTTTTTCAAATGGTTCTAAAGAAACACAATATCTTAGAAATGAGCTGTGGTCCAAGTTCCAATTAATAGATTTAGGAAATATAAAGAATTGTTTAGATATGCAAGTCAAAAAAGAAAACAATGTACGCATGTACGAAAAAAATAAACGAGTTAGGGATTATGTAAGTAACAAAATACAATATCAATCTATTTGCAACTACGGACGGTGTTTTATTATATTTGAATTGTTAAGCCAGGGAACAAATCTGTTGCATTTTAAATTAGGATTATATTATTTCAATTCTAGTTCTTGATCTTTCGTGAACTCAGGTTTTCGTTACATTACTACATCATTTTTCAAATAATGTAGTATTTGACAACAAATAAAACATTTCTACTTTGTCAATTATTTACGCCCATAATCATTATTTTCAAGTTTATCAGTAATGAAAATTTAC
Source organism: Druceiella hillmani (assembly GCA_039881145.1). Lineage (NCBI taxonomy): Eukaryota > Metazoa > Arthropoda > Insecta > Lepidoptera > Hepialidae > Druceiella > Druceiella hillmani. The sequence continues at coordinate 8,890,501 of JAYKKI010000045.1, forward strand.
ATTAAGTTACTCTTCAAAAATTACATCCACGTTTTCAATTAAGTATACTGTCTTGAAAGACATATGCGCATTAGATAGGGTGTGATCCAAAAAAAATAGGCAGACATAATGGATCGTCTCTTTTCAAATAATGTGATAATTGAATTAGAAATTATCCCACGTCCATGTTCGACATTTAACGCCGTTTTTAGGGAATTTCCTCTAAGGAAATGACGTCATGGAGGATGCGCGAACGTCGGATTTCTTTGACATGCATGTGCACGTGCGCGTACGTGCGTGTGCGCGTGTGCACGTGTGCGTGTGTACACTTGTACGCGTGTTTGCGGGTGTACGTATGCGTGCACACGCACATGTGTTTGTGTGTGTGTAACAATTCTCTCTGAATATTTAGACAATATTGTTAATTGTTAATGGTGTCAAAATTTTATTACCACTTATATGGTATCAATATTAGAGTGACTGTGTTTGTTTAGCAATAGGATAAATATAGTCTTAAATAAATTTTTTTTTTTCCAATCTCATTCTAATTACTACAGATTAAAAAATAAAACTAATTTGTGAGAGCTAGAAGTACTGACGGTTACCGCCGGATGGTTGCTGAGAATAGAACAGCTCGGAGACTATTTCCAGAAAAAATCAGAACCCACCCCATATTATCGCGCTAGTGAAGAAAAAAAACAATCATGTTGATTTTTTTATAAAGCTTTTAATAAAATGCAATTTTATTTCACAAGTTTACGTTATATATGTCAAATATAAACTTGTCGGTGGTAATAAAATATCACATAATGTTTTAGCGTTTTAACAAACAAGAATCTTGACAGTTTATACATAAACAAGCGGTTGGTCAAAAATATCAGTTAAAGGAACAGTGATGATATTATAAACCAAAAGGAAATTATCGAAAAAAATTATAATGTAAAGTGTAAAATATTGCTTTCACACCAATTTTCTTTATTTTAAAACTTGGGATTCAGATATCGGTCAGTATAGTTACCGTAAACTTATATAATAAAGTAATGAAACCAATTAAAGCGATGATTGTAAATATCCATTAAAAACACCCCCTACCCACTAGCCGAAGCGCGTTCGGTATATGGCTACGTCACGCTCACCTTTTTCACTCACATAAATTATCTGGAGCCATATTAAATTGTGCCCATACGTTATACCGACATTTAATGCCAGTTATGCAATAAAATGTAATCGCCTAAATAAGGACAAAAGCAATCATCTTATAGGAGGAAGAAACGGTCCACTCGTCTTTCCTGTGTGAAACCCTGTTATATCATGAGCGGGATTTTATACGGATAAAATCAGTCAGATCATGCTAATCCGTTATGACAAGTTTGTAAATTGGGATAAATTAGAAATGAAAGAGAATTTTCCTTCACTTTTCGTTATTTCCCGTTGCAAATAAACTTTTACAAAACGCTTATATCATCCACGGAATAAACTAATAGGCTATGATAGTCTAGAATAGAATATAATTATATTCTTCAATAGTTGACAGTACTTTTATGGAAGTTGTGGGATCATATAATCCCTTGTATATTATTGTCGATATTGTTAAAAGTAAATTTTGAAGGAGATACTTTTCTGTAACGACTGTAAATGGCATCAGTTTACGGTTTATTTCTTTAATGACTAGCTGTTCTTTGCGATTTTGTCTACACGGAATTCCGAAATGTAAGTGTAGTATTTAACATGTTTATTTTATGCTCCTACATTAAGTACAATAATAAGTTTAGTTTAAATCCCGCGCAGGCTGAATTACGCACCATCTCCTCCTTCCGCTGGCCGGTCTTACATGTGCCTACAGTCCGCAGCTGCACGCAGTACTTTTGATTTTGTTTAACTTTCTATCTAATTTTTTCTCTTCTTTTATTTTCAATTCTATTTATCTGTGTTTAATTTTCTTATTTTGTAATAAAATTATCCAATCCTTAAGGTGATAAAAATATTTTGCAGCTCAAAAGCCTAGTATCAGTAGTAATAAAAATAGAGTTCACATGTGAACAATAGGTTATTTAACTTATTTTATAAAACTGTTGTAAACTGTTCTATATTACATTATAAGCGTACTACGTTTATATTTCCAGTATATATGTCGTACTTATCATAAAAAATCACTTTTAAATTTAAATTAGCAAACTCGTACTGAAAACCCCGTTTTTTGACGCACGACGTCACACACAAGTAAATATAAACAACATTCCAACTCGGTGACCGGATATATATTATTTACATTCATATTAAAATGGTATATAAATGGTATGTAGTAATAAACATTAAAAACGACAAATTTAAAAAAAATCTGCATCTGGCGATTATTTATTATAAAAAATTAATTTGAAAAATTTCAAACCTGATCATTTTGTTTGCGAAGGACACGTTTTAATCTTTTGTTTCTACTTTATTCACTTTTTGTTATATCAGTAAGTTTTTATTAAAAAAAATAAAAGTTTATTTTGTTATATTTTTTTATTAAGTATTACTAATAAAAATATAAGTAAATTTAATTATCAAACTTGAATTTTTAACCTATCAATTTCAACAATTACATTCTGTTTTTATTCAGGAAACAATACAGTCTATTTGTTTATGCTTTATATTTTGAATAATATTATAGTGATGATATATACATTAGTGAGTACGTATAGGTATGGGTGCGTTTGTGTGGTGTGTTGTGTTAGTTAATATTAAATAGTTCTTACGTTTTTTACAGGTAAATATAGCTGTAATTTTCCGATTTGGTAAAAATAAGGACATTCTCCCTCAATGACAGTCTGAAATTTTCGAGAATAAAAGATTTGATGGTGAACTATACGAGTAGAAATTATTTCTACATAATTCTTTCATTCAGGTACAACGTTTACATGTAACATGAAAATATTAAAAAATATACAACTTTTAATTCACACAAAATAAAAAGCAAGCATTTTTGGGAATGTTACTCAAAAAATATTAAATATTAGTTCATACAGAAGTAGAAGAGAACCCATTTTTTAAACATTTTTCTCTATTTTTTATTTTAAATTTTATATATTCATTATGTTCAAAAATGGAAATGAAGACTTATTGAAAATTTATGAAATAAATGTTTTTCTTCATGGGATAATTTTAGATATAGAAGAAACAGAACAAAATTATGATTTAAAAAAAGTATATGTATTTAAAACCTCTATTGACGAAATAAAATAATTTTCATATTTATTTCGAATCATAATCATTTTTATGTTTCCAAAATTGTCCTAAGACATAATTGCTAGAGCGGCTCTAGGTATACTAGGTTCTTATAGTGGTATCAATATTATATTGAAAATAGTATTACTAATAAAAATATGAGAAATTTTGTTTTTTCTATTTTATGTTTCTATATATATATATATATATATATATATATACACATATATATATATATATACACACATATATATATATATATATATATATATATATATATTATATATGTATTTATATATATACATATATATATGTACATATATATGTATTATCACTGAAATTCGTAAGATATATAAAATATGTTCGTTCTGTTGATAATCCGGCTCGACATTTTTTGAAACCTTTTTTCTTTTTCTTATTCATTCCAACTATTTCTAACAAAAATGTTTTTTTGTAGATATATTTTGAACGGAAATTAAATTAGTTTTTCTTGATACGTAGTTACGACGGGAAATTATTCTAGTTAAACATATAATTTGTAATATAATTCTTTGCATATAATATATAGTACGTAATGAATTCCTATAATAAAAAAATGTATACTAAATACAAAGGGGGATAGTTAAAAATAAAAAAAAACAGACCATAAATTAAAGATTTAAAACAGTGTCTACAATCGTTCTGTTTACTTGCGTGCGACGTCATTGGATATATAAACTTCTTTTTTCGAAAATGAAAAAAATACGCTTATTTACATTATAATCAAATAGGATGACCACGAATCGTGGTATATTTTCGATATTGTCAAATAGCCTATTGAGCATAAGAAATATTATATATTGACCCATTTTGTTCTACTTGCAGGTAACGGAATGACTTGTTTTTGGCTTGTAAGTTAATATATCGTGTTATTGAAAAACATTATGCAAAGAAATTACAATATCGACTCATATTTATTAAGATCAGTATAGGAATGAAAACGAAAATTTTTTGCAAAAAACAAAAAAAACCTAATAAATACTCGAAGTCGTTTACCGTAATTATCACTCGTATCACAAAAATTTGCAGTATCGTAAAATTTAGGGACGTTATACAATCTACCTGCTGATACTTTCGGACGAGGTTCGCATACAAGCTCTAAATAGTCTTCAAATCATTTTTTAGCCGAAAATCTGTGAATAACTGCTCTGAAAATTTCCCATGCATTTTTATTGTGAAACAAAGTAGCCTTGTAAAACGCAAATCAGATTTTTCGTATTTTAATAGTTTCGAATTATAGGACGAATGAAAATCCTTTTATTTCCAGAAAGCCTAATCGTAGACATTTATTTCACAGTTATTTAAAAGTCAATCCTGATTTGATGAAAGCCTTTTGAAAATGTTATATCAGTCCTTAACCTGGAATGATTTAAGGAGAATTTTTTGGGGAAGGAAATATGGAGGACATCGTTTTCTCCGGTTATGGTTTGATCTTGCAGATCAGCCTTTTCTTATGTAACATGAAGTTCAAACTCAGCTTTCACTTCCACAAGAAGCAATAATATTTTATGTAGCGAAAATGAATAATCAGTAATAAAGCCATGGTATTCAAATCTTCAAAGATTGGTTTTCTCTAAGTTTAAAATTGAATAAGTATGTTTGAATAAGGAAAAATAAATAAGTTAAACTTTTTTGTGTTTTCTTAACATACCAATACATATTCACAGTTATACGTTTCTTTAATACTCGAGAAATATGTACAAAGTTTCCTGTCCTGTGTATAGTGTTAAATTTTCAGAAGCCATTGATGTCAGCATAACCTACAATCCTATTTTCTGATTCAAAGTATAACATTAAGTCCTTTTGCACGTTTTTTATATAAAGTAACCGAGATTTATCTTGCTTCGAAATTCTGTTTCCGTAATAATAGGAGTAGGCAATCTTCATAAATGGTATTTTTGAATAACTTTGGTTAATTAATATCACTTTATCATAAACCTTACAAAAAAGAATACCGTTTCGGTGTACTTTATGAATAGTTTTATCACTTTACTATACTTTTTTGGAGTCTGAAATCCCCAAAAGTTTGATGTGATAAAAACAACAATACGCAGAAGGTGGTAAATATACCAAATAAACATCTGTTAGGAAATATAATACCTGGTAAGCTACAAAATATTTTTATAATCTTCCAAATTTACAAAATATTAAGTGGCTTACTGTATTCTATTATTACCAAATTTTTCTTTGACATATTCCCCACCTGCTTCACTTTGTTCTTTTTCAAACAATTAACTTATTACTTTATTAAGCTACTTAAAAACTAATATAAGCATTATATGAATTAAGTATAAAAATTGAGTTCTGAATTGCACAGCAAATTCTGCGTTTAAAAACCATTAGATTATTTTGTTTTCACCTAAAACACAATTTTGTTGTCCGAAACTTTTAATTTTATTTTAGTTGAATATATTTGGCGTTAATTTTGTAGAAATTCGTTATTCACAATTAAATGAAACTACGCGATGTAGTATTGTTTCTACTTTCGGTAGTTCTTTGCTACGACCTAGGTTTCGTTGAATTACAACATCTTCGATAAAGCCTGAAGACAAAAATTATGTTTCAACAAGTTAACTAATGCTGTGCTCTTTTTCAATCCCTTCATATGGGAGTAAGAGAGTGATCACTCTCCCCTAAATTTTTTTGGTAGACTGGAAAATTTTCAGACATAAATTGTAGGGTGTTATAAGATGTTTAAGATATATTTAGAGAAATTTAAATACACTTATAAATTATAAAATGAACAAATTCTTGTTTAAAATGATTATGTTCCGAAGGCAGCGTAGTTTATAGTCGTCATCACATGTCAGGGAGATGGGGCGATGTTGTTACTTTGTACTAAAAAGAGCCATTTCAAGATTTGGGAGGCTGTCGGAGCGGGCTGTTTATTGTTCGGATTCCTTGATGTTTTATTGCCCTCTCGGTTTGGTCGGGTCTCCCTTTCTTTGTTGTATTTTTTATGACACCTATATTCGTGATAACTGTATAAGGGGGAAAAAGGTGTACAAAGGCAAAGGTTTTTTTTCACGGTGGATATCATCGATGGAGAGAGGTTAGTTTTATGAAAGAAGGACTTATGTCTGTTCGTGAATAGGAATTCGTTTTGACTCTGAAGTTGCAGAGATCATCGATCTTAAGATGGACTTGGCATTAATCTATTGGAAGAATCAAAATTATTATTTAGGAAAGTTTAAGTATTTACAACATAATGATTACATCGTTTGAAATAAAAGTTTTCATCAAACTTGAAGGTTATGTTAAAGTTAACGTGGCAGAAATAATACTGCCATATAAAGCTGATGTCGATACACAAGGACATAAGTTTTAATTTAAATAAAGTCCATAAGAGTTAATTTTATTTACAAAGTTAAAATTTTTATTTTTATTTAAAATTTATTTACAAAATACAAAATTTAAAAAATATTTGTCCATAAGAGTTAATTAAAAGTTCTTTAACTGACAATAACTTTATTAAAAAATATTTATATTTTTAGTGTTCTCTACCAAGGGTTCGAACCGAATCCTATTTTTCTGCTTTTGATTTCTAAACAAAATAATATAGAGACCTACAATTTTCATCATTTAGTGCCCTGGCTCAAAACTTGGAAAGATATTTAAAATAATTGGAATTATATTTCAAAGGCCTCCCGAACCTCCATAATTATGTGGAATCATTAAAAAGAGCTCTTTGATTTGACTATAAATCTATTTTTCCTTTTTTTTATTTTAAGGAGCAAGTACGTAGTGGACCTTAAATGTTCCCATGTTTAATTCGTTTTGTTACCAGCAAACGGATTCACGTAAAAATTTGGCATATGGGTACTGCCTTCAAACAAAATATAATAAAACGAGCTAAATATAAAGCAATAGGAAATGTTAGCGATAAAACAAAATTATTTTTGTGAATTTAACGACGTTTTTTATCTATGAAAGAGGTAATAGGTAAATATTCACTGATTTAATAACAAAATTAATAACTGAAAATAGTTTTACAGAAAACTATCGTTTAAATATTTGTATGTGCTTAAGTGTGTGCGGAACCTCCTAATGCGGAATCCGATCCTACTTGACAGGTTTATTTATTAGAAATATATACGTTGAAAGAGTCATCTGAAAGGGCTACGTGTAAACCTCCTTAATTTTTAATATAGTTATTAATTTTTAATTTGACCCTTTTTTGCTTTTTTTATTTAGGATATTACAAATTATGTTATTACAAATTACAATTTCTTATTCTTCTATTAATTAAAATGATAACGAAACGTAATCAAATAAATAATCCAGTTTTTTGATAATTGTGCTAGATATAAAAAAATCAAAAATTGAATTTAGTTTTGCCAGTGTTCAGATTCTGCTATTGTTAAGCTGCAAATCGCCTAGATACATTTTAGAGAAGAATAATGAAATGAATTCTTATTTTAATATTATTATTAAAATTCACTCATTCTTTTGTTTATGTTAGATATTAACATATACATGCATATATTAGATGAAAATGTTGCTACAATCTTTCGCAATGAATTAAAAATTTCATCCACAATTAAATGAAACTACGTGATGTAGTATTATTTATACTATCTTTAATTTCTTTACCACGACCTAGGTTTCGTTGTATTACAACATCTTCAGGTGGGCTATTAGCAAAGATCTTTGCTAATATCATAATTTTTACTTTAATCGTCAGACCAAATCTGATTTGATTGGAAATAGATGTAAATAAATTCATACAGCGACATGAGGAATTACACTTCAAAACGTCGAACACTAAAAACATCAAATGTCGAAACTAAAAAAACAATATTAGGATAATTTGAATGTCTAAAATCTAAACCAAAATAAAATTTATTACGATAACTTTAATTTATAAAAACTCTCAACAACCTACTCCGAACGACATTAAGAAATAAGTTTCCAATCTCTTTTTTGGAGACACTAAAATACATTGAGAAATTGTAATTGTTCTCGGATCTTTCCCTAAATTTTGTTTAATATTATAAATAAAATTTCGCATTGTTTTTAAACATTGCGTATGAATGATAAACCCACATATAAACATTCATTCATAATTTTAATTAATTAACGCCTTTTATATATTCAATATTATACATTTTATTTTGTAGTTAATATTAGCTAGATTTAAATAATTTTAACGCAAGAGAAAAAATGGATGCTAAAAACTTAAAAAGAAACAATATTTTACTATTCAATGTCTGTAAATAACGCAAAAACTTTTATTTTATTGGTAAAAAACAAAATATAAAGGTAGATTTCACGAAGCTATATGCAAACCTATATCCCTAACATGGAATCAGAGTTTTGTGAAGTGCTAATAATAGAGCGGTAAACAATTTCACCACTACCGAAAATATTTACACAGGTGTTCTGTAGTCAGCACATATGTCAACCCTTCACAACGATATCGAGTTAAAGCAACATAATTCGTTAGTGCATATTTTTGATTTTTATCAAAAAAATTAAATTCTGTTGAATTTTATTGTTTACAGATACAATATTATTTAATATTTACATTTAGCACAAGCAAATAATAATGTGTGCACGTGGTCATTATTTAAAAAATTGAAATTAATAACGTAAGACGAAGAAGTAAAGTTTAAATAAATCATACAATTTAAGTAAATGCAACACCAAAGAGTTCTAAGGTTCCAAGAGAAAGCAGATTCTCAAAATAAATTGGCATTAACCACAATTATTTCAATTTTAGTTGCTATTGTGTAGATGTTTTCGTGTAGATTTTAGCTTCCAGGGCTAAGCAGTGAAGCTATTTAAAACTTTATAAGTAAATACATAACTGGTTCGATGCCTCAAATTACAGATATACACGTGCTTTCTTTTAAAAACTGACATTTCGAAGTGTTTCAAATAAAGATATAAGTTGTGAAGATATAATCTACTTATATCTTCACAACGGTCTTAGTCAAAAACGTAATGTTTTTTTAAATCCTAAAATATCGGTGTACACAGGTAATATACAGTTACATAGATGTACGTATTAACAGAATAACACATAGTAGTCGCCGGGCTACAAACGAGTATGTCTGAGGGAAAGGTCAAATGCCGCCCACGGTCGGCACGTTAAATACCATTAGGACAAAACACTTTTTATGACACGTCTCTTACATTTCGAGCGTGTGAAGTATGCATTGAATTAAGAACGATGTACACGCGCAAAGAGGTTTGAAGTGTACGGTCGACTGACAGCATTAATACTCGCGTATGTTAAGTTGCCCTTAATTGGTCTTTGTTATTAACCAAGTCTATTAATACAAAAATGAGTAAGATACCAGAATATAGTATATATTCGCGTTTAATTTCCATACATGAGTTATTTTCTTCTAATATATAACGCAAGAATCGTAAATAACGATATTTTCACGCGTTGAATCTTTTATCATCGTTCAGAATTAAACAAATTGTAAATTTCTTAAGTTCATAATTAAATAATATAAGGAGTGCTCTAAGGTTACATTTTAATTAATAGTATTGTTAAATTGCTCATAAATTACTGTCCCATTTATGTTAACTGACAAGAATAACTCTAAGATGTTGTGCATTGATTCCATAAATGCCATTTCATTGAAACTGACCTTTTGTAATACAAGTCTGACCTCCTTAGGTTCCAAACGAGATCAATTTTATTTTTCAAAGTGACATCATGTCGAAATATATGTTTAAAATTTTTAGGATTTTCAAATTCAAAAGAAAAAATAGAATACTTATAAGATCACCCACCTGTATGTCTTATTTTCCCAGCCGTTTTTCATAGACTGGTTTAACGTAGACAACTGAAATTTGGCACAGTAATAATACATATTAACCTACACGTATTTCAGTACACATACAAGAGTAGCTATGGCTTAAAAATATTATCATGATAATTTTAGGTGATCACATTAAGTACTCAAATTTTCTAATTTTTGAAATTCTAATTCTTCTGTCTTATAAATTATTTTGTCAAAATTATAGGTAGTATATCTTCAGACATGTATTGTAAAATACATAAAAAATATATTCTCTCTCTCATCAACAGAACTACCCAAACTAAAATTACGAAACAAATAGAGTTTTTAGAAACCTATGCAAAACATTAAAAGCTTGTAGGCAAGTTAAGGTAATTATACTATATCTTATAAATTTTGAAATATCACCATATTTCAATGACCGTGAACAATTAAGCACGTTACGTTGTGAAAAATTAACTTTTTTGTAAATACTTGTATAGAAATATATGCCCTTAACTATTTATAATTATTTTAATATGTTTGGAACTCCCGTAGTGAATTCCCTTCCTGGCCGTATTTTTAAACTTAATAAAAAAATTTAAAAAAAATATAGAACTTTATTTTTGCCAAAATTTCAATCACGTAGTCTGTGCAAAGCCTGACCGTCATTAGGATTTATCGAGATCTGTGCAGAGTTGATATTTAAAATGAAGAAAATATGTTTTTTTATTTTGTTTTCCCATTTGATAGCAAATTTCAAGAAGACATATATATGAAGTGCATATGTAAATAATAAAAATTTGAAATAAAATATTTTTTATAAATCAAACCCGAGGATAAGTTGAATTGGGGGCTTTCGTAGGATATGATCCAGCTTTAATATTTTGTACTTTAAGCATTAGAAATTATCTCAATAATTGTCACTAAACTTTTTGTCTACCTTTTCTATCTATTAAACGGGAAAAATACTTACTTCAATTGACAGAGTACTGGGAAGCAAATTATCCAAACCTTACCATTTAGGCAGTTCCGTATCTCCATTAGAAATATCGTATTTATTAAATTTGCAATTAATAATTGGTTTTTGGAACGTTACGGGACATCTGCGATAGCATATATAATGACCGCGATGTTCGATCTTATGTTTAGATAGCAATTAAGTTTCTTCGAGTTAAGAAGAAACAACAATCACAGATTGCTTATATTTTCAACCCACATTGCGGAAAATTTTAAACAAACATTATTGGAAATTAGAAAAATTGTATCGCGTTAACATCACATGAAAAAATGATGGAAGAGAATATAATCTACATATCATTCTCCTGCCGTAACATTGTTTTGACCAGTAATATAATACTAGTTATACCCATGAGTTAATCTACATTCGGATATAAAACTAATGCACTTAATTTAAATGTTATAGAATATGGAATAACTATATAATATATACCATTTATTATAATAAATATATAAGTTTGTTTAAATAGTTACACTTTATATCGAAACGCCAACTGGCCATAACATTCATTGCTACCCGATATGATGAACATAATAATTTTTTTTATCTTTTCACTAAAACATAGTAGAATTAATTTTGACTGAAGTCATGAGAAAAACCGTTTTATTCCAATTTTTAAGAACAACACATTATTTATAAAGGCGTCAAATAATGTAAAGAAATGTCAAATTGAGAACTCTTCATAGCGTTGTAAAATCAAAATATGTATATCACCGTTCATGTATTCAATACCTCGAAAAAAGAGGACTAAGCTTCAATATTAAGATTGATGGTCAATCTCAGCAGATCCGTCAAAATTTTGCGATAACCTCTAGCTTTATTGATAATGATACTGATTTGTGCCTTTTCACGCTGAATTTATTTTTTTTAATGAAGGACTCAGATATTATTGAAAGTATCTACTCAGATTTATGAATGATAATTTTTATGAATATTTTTATGAATCAAAGGTTAGGCGTAAAAAGTTGTTATGTAATAAAAATATTTATTTACCTTTGAACTACAAATTGCTCCATAAATTTCAATAAATATTTAATGTTCCATATGCGAATTTAGGAACAATTTATACGAGAATGTGACTTGCAGAGCTATACACATTTGACACCTTTCTGCTTATATTAAGTGCAGTGGTGCTGTCTCCCTAAACAGTTGCGTCATAAAATTTTATTATTTCTTGGGTTTCCTATAGAAAAAAAAACTTTCCATGTTCATTACCATTCACAAATTTAGAATCTTAATTTTTTCCTTTGAAGATAACTAATTGAGAAGATAAAGGTGCAGGACAAGCAATTCTGTGTAGTATGTTATGTATCGGGTTGACAATTGTTTTTGATGTGAAACATCTATAGGCGAAGGTATAAACCGGATCGTTGGCATGGCAACTCTTGCTGTGGCAACGGGTCGCCACGCTATACTAAGGTATATATATATATATATATATATATATATATATATATATATATATATATATAGTCTATATGTAGTAGAGTGTACGGTATGGCGACGTGTCGCCATGCGCAACCGACTACGCGACCGACTCCTCAGTTCGACGCTGTTGCTACTTCGGTACTACTACGGTGCTTTATTATTTTTGTGTTAATTGTAAATAAATGTTTATTAAATAAAGTAACCATTTTCTGTAAGAAATTCGTAATAATTTATTTTTTCATTAGGATATATTTAGTTCCTGTAATAATCTTGTCTTTTATGCATATTATTTGCACGAACACGATGTTTCACATCTGCCAGGCGTCCCGTGACGGCTCACTGTTTTTTATTTCGTTTTTTAAATTAAATTTATTCTACATTATTTTACACATTCAGTATGATACAAATCGAGGTAAAAATCATGATTTTTTAAACTTTAAAAAAATAACAATGGAATTCGGCAGAAATCCTCATTTCTTATGTGTTAGATAAGTGGCAGAAACCGAAATGTCATCAGATTAGCCACTGAAAAATTGTCGCTTAAAAATATTACTGATAATGAAAGAATTTCCCAATCTTATCTAATTTAAACAAACAATTGCTTTCACTTGCATTAAATTACGTACGTGTATCACAAATATAATTGAATATACACGCATATATTAACGCTTACATTAAACACACATAAAAATAATGAAAGCAATTTTAGGTAATACCTTAATCGGTTATCCAGTGGCATATGCTTATTTACAAGTACAAAACACATGATAAAATCCCATTCAGTGGAGTGAAAGCAATATCGGTTTTCATGTTCTTACGTTTGAACTCTTTAGAAAGCTCTTAAGGATATAGGATACCAATCGAATTATTTTGTTTCAATAGCGAGTATTTTAGGAGCCGGCCGGCGTCCTAGGAATAACTACTCGTTTCCAATTCATTTTCCGTTAACGATGCCATTAAATAATATTCACGGACACCGTTGGGAAAAAGGGAATGACTCGATAAAGGCAACCTCAAAATGAGGTTTATCGATGTTCTCATATGAAAGAACATATGAAAGAGTTCTATAAAGGTAAAATTTGTAACTTTCTTTATTTTTCTTTTTTCGCCATCGAACTGAGACAAAATGTTTCTTGGATTCAATGAATTTAAGGGTACGGTAGTGAAGGTTCGGATAAATTTTGTTCAGAAGTTTTTTCATGATGAATTTATCGTCCGAGATTTTTCTGGAATATGCTACTTCATTTTCAATTTTTTATATTTATTTATTTATTTATTTATCACCTATGGAGAAAAAACAGATACAAGTCATAGTGAAATACAAAATAAGAGTTTTTTGACAATAAAGTTAACTTATATCCTAACATTCCCACATGAAAGTAATATTCTACGTACATATATCCTCAGTCCCTTCTAGATATTTTCATGATACATTAAATATTAGAAATTTTATAAAATATCAAATTACATTTTAATAAAGTAATATTTTTAACAATCAAGCAATAACTATTGAAATTATTGAAATCAGCCTTTCATTTAAAGTTCACTGTAACAGTTATCAATAATAGAATTAATAGTAATCACTATCCCACTTATAATAATATCGATTAAATAAAAAGAAAAAAAAAACAGAATATCACGTCGATTTGAATAAATGAAAATGTAGTGTCAATGCTTTCAAAGGACTAATGGTTGTATAGTATCCGTTAAACTGACTGTATTGAAATAGTGAGCTGGCAAATATATCTAGAGAATGAAATTTTCCGTCGCAATCATCACAAAGCCTGCGTAGTGGTACACGAGCACCAGCATTAGTGCGAGCGGTAGGTAGATGGAACAGTGCGATGCTACGGGTCGCTCTACCTGGCACACGAAACTGCAACTGAGTCACTTAACATAACGACTATGGCAAATATTATAAAGTACAATTGCTCCGAGTTCGATACGCCTTTCGTGGAGAGTACAGTATTTGAATGTATACAATGCATTATAATAGTCTATTTTGGGTGTATTGAAGCGATATTGCAATGTACGTATAAATCGTTTTTGCACTCTTTCGATCATATCAGAATATGTAAGATAGTAAGGATTCCAGACGGCAACAGCATATTCAAGTTGAGATCGCACAAGACTTGTGTAGAGGATGCGATACGTTCTCATTTGCTTAAAGGGTTTGGTAGTTCGTAAAACAAAGCCTAGCAAAGCATAAGCTCGTGATGTGATCTGCTTTACGTGAACATAAAAATGTAGCTTTTGATCAAACATTACACCAAGGTCACGTATGCAATTAATAGATTCCAAAGAATGACCACCTATGTCATAGGTATGAAAATAGATTGCCTTATTTTTAGAAAAGGTGATCGATTTACACTTACCATGACTTAATTGTATCTTGTTTATTCTGCAATACGCATCTAGTCTTTTAAGATCTTCTTGTAACTTCGAATGATCAGAAGAATTTCTTATTTTGGAGAAAATCTTCAGGTCGTCAGCATATAACAGGAACTTGCTGTGTTTAAAACAATTGCTGATGTCATTTATAAAGATGATAAACAAAAAGGGGCCCAATATGGAACCTTGAGGTACCCCTGAAGTGACGGGAACATGAGGTGATATAAAACCATTAATTTTTACTGCTTGTTGCCTGTTGCTGAGATAGGAGACGAACCAACGAAGTAAATTGCCCTTTATACCGTTAAAAGAGAGTTTTTTCAGCAAGATGAGATGATCAACCTTGTCGAAAGCTTTTTTAAAATCTGTGTAGATGGAATCAACCTGTGTCCTGCAATCCATAGATTTAAAGAGATATTGCGTGTACAATAACAGGTTGGTTAATGTTGACTGGTTCCGTACGAATCCATGCTGCTCCTCAATAATATGCCGATGCAATGTCGGATAAATCCTATTGTGAACCATTTTTTCAAATACCTTAGACACTGCTGACAAAATGGATATAGGCCGATAATTTTCGACAGATTGTTTACTCCCAGATTTATATACTGGTATTATATGTGCATCTTTCCAGCACCCGGGAAACGTACCCTGCGCGATACACATATTAAATATTATAGTGAGTGGAGCAGAAATCGTATCGTGTGTGTTTTTGAGAAATATAGGTTCAATGTTGTCTGGGCCTGCTCCCTTATTGGGATTGATTTTCTTGAGGGCATTAGTTATTTCATCTCTTTGGAAGCGGATGGAGGTGATATTAATATCCATCTGAAGTGCTAAATTGTGATGAGGAGGTAGGTTTTGTTCGAAGGATTCACAAATATTATTTGAATCTAGAGGTGGGTTCCGTTCAAATGTAGATTTGAAGAACTCAGAAAACATTTGGCATATCATTTGAATGTCATTCGATTCATAACCTTCGAAATTCATCGATGATGGGTATCCTTCTGACTTCTTTAGTGATGACACGTATGACCAGAAACCTTTTACGTTGTTATTAATAAGTTTTTCAGTATTGTGGACGTAGTCACGAAAACAAGACCGGGATATTTTCTTAAATTGACTTCTTAACTTAGAGAAATTTAAGTAATCGGAGAAGTTACCGTATAATTTCCATTTTACCCAAAATTTTTCTTTACGTTTACTTACCTGTATCAATTTAGGAGTGTACCAAGTTGGATGTTTCCTGGATTTTTGTGGTGTCTTTGTAACTAATTTATTGATAATATCAAAAATAATAATATAAAATCTATCCGCAGCGCAGGTAGCTGAAAGCTGGTGGAACTCCTTTTCCCAGTTTATGGATTCTAGCTCTTTATTGATTGCAGTATAGTCGCACTTGCGGAAATTGTACTTTGAATTGTCAGCCTTTTTCATCGCGACCTCTGGACAGCAATCAATTGTGAGGAGGAAAGTAGGATGATGGCGGTCCTCACGAAGTAATGGCTCCGCAGAAGAGAGTTTACATTTACAATTACTCAGTGCGAGATCGAGAGTCCTGTTATTACAATTTTTAAGGTAATTAAGCTGTTCCAATTTCATGAACGAGGTGACACCAGTAACAAGGGCAACTAAGGGGTCAGAGCTGTCATTTATGATGCCATAGGGACAATTTTCCATAAACTGATAATTTAGGGTTGGCATATTGTAATCACCAACATATAGAGATATTACATGCAAAGAAAGATCTCATTTTTTATGTTGTATGTTTCATATTAAATTTAATTTACTTTTTTGTAATAAAAAAATACAATTGGCATTATGAAATAACAATACAAATAAATCAGTCTATGTATTTGTATTTAAATTTAGCGACAAAAATGGAGAATCATTCGATTTCTTCGCCATAACTTATTTATAGTTCTCAGAACGCCAGATTTTATCGTTTAAATACATATATTTTTATTATTTAATATCTGTTTAAAAAAAGTTACGTAATTAATTAATAATTTTTTTTTATAAAACTGTGTACCCAACATATAAATTTACCAAAAGACTTGGGCATGTGAAGTACCATGGAAACAAATGGTATAAAATATAGTGTAAATAATAACCAATAAAACAGACGAGACAGACAGAAGCAATTCGAAAAAATATTACTCTAAATTGTTATGAATCGTGAACCGTTGAGTCACTCCACAATCCACTCATGAATCTGCCAATGAAGGAGAAAAATCACAATATATATTTTTTATAATACACATACCGATAGAAATTTTTAATATTTTTTCCATCATGCTGATATAAGGAACTTTATACGTACACGTCTGCTTGTGATACAAAAATAATATGGACTAAAGAGTTAAATAATACCACGATACCGTCATTACAATGAAAATTGTGGAAATGCCGTATGACAAACTTGAGTAGTTTATATGCTTTAGAAGATTTTGAAAATATGACTGAAATGTGAGATCCATTCTTAAATCGAGTTCTAGCACGGAAGAATTCCATTCAGGTCATAACAGTGAACGAAGAGGATATGTAGGAATATGTCATCATTGCAATAATATTACCATGAATATATATGAATTGATATTTCAATGTAACCACGCTTTGTACATAGTAAGCTGCTTTCATTGGCTTATAGATCAAAATTGAAACATTCAAATATCATACATTTTTGTTATTTAAATTTACCGTAGTGTTGTTATTGTTATTGTTATTTTCATTAAGGTTAAATGACACCAGATATATCAAAGTGTGTATTTCGTACATGTGATACGTTTAGTCGACTTACTGACATGTATTTAAGCTATTTTAAATAATTTCAAATTATATGAAAGCAATAAAACTTTTGCGAATTAAATATATTATGTAATACAAATTTATCTAATAATGTAATTTACATTTCTTAAACCGATGAAGTTAATTTACATAAGTAAAATAGTTTTTTTGAAATCTATGACAAATATTATTTCCTATTTGAATCTACCCTATTTCAATTATACAGAGTATCGTAATTATTCTATATATATATCCATACTGATATCGCAAGATATCAGTTTTTATGTAATAGGAGGTACGGATATTGATGTAATATATACATATATATATATATATATATATATATATATATATATATATATATATATATATAAATGCATACATGTGTGTGCATGTATATATACAGTTATATATTTTCGAAATTTATAGAAATTTTTATTTGATCTAGAATTTATATTTTAAATCTGTTGATTTAATGCAAAAAATATTTTCCATCTTTGTCTTTAATTTAAGAAATTTCTTCAAAACAATAAAAATATTGAAATTTTATTTACTGATATTAAAGCTGAAATTTCTATATTACGCCAAATTGAATATAATCTACGCTCTCACTCTAATCATATTTATTAATTTCTGTCGCCAATAGTGGATGAAACCAAACTACGATAATCAAATATGGTTAAAATAAGAAAAGTTCTGAAAAGCTGATCGACATAATGTCTGCAATTTTAACTACACGATATTTCTATTATAATAATAACTGAATCTTGTGAATACCAAATAAATTAAGAACGAAACTTGTTTTTATAAAATTACTGTTGCAACGTAAAATTATTAAAAAAAGAATTGACGAGATAACTGATTAAACTCTATTTTTTTTTAAATTGCAACATGTTAAAATCAATAACTTGAGAGAAATTTAAGAGAGCTTTTACATCGAGATGATTTTGACTTTGTCAAAAGCTTCACCGGGATAATCGCGTTCATAGAAGTTTTTTCCTGTAGTCACTAGATAGTGAATGCTGGATTTTAGCGAAGTAATTACGTAGATATTTACCATTACTTTAAATTTACTTTAAATTTTTCTGTAATTAGTTTTGTAAAATATTAGTGATGTGTAATTGAAGCGCCATTCAAATAAATAAAAACTCGTCTGGCTGTAGCGCGATGTGGTACTTAGCGAAAAGCGAGTATAAATTTTTAGTCAGTAGGGATTGAATAAAAAACACAGTATATTGGTATTTTATTAGTTTATCTTTTGATTCAAAAGTTTTCAATATGTCTACTGAGTCCTAGCTTAATAGATAATTTCAACCCGTGCATGGTTCACAAAAAGTCTGTTAATGGCATAATTAATTGAAAAATTAACATTTTATAACATTTTTACTAATAAAAAAATTGCTTTTTATTCCTTCTTTGTTAGACATTCAGTTGGAGTTATCTCTTAACATTCTGTAGTATCGAACTCTTTAACTTTCTACCATAACAAATTTTATGATCTTCGTCAATTATTAGAAAAGTGTCGTCATGTAGATGTCATAACTCAATCAATAAAAAAAGATATAATTAAAAATTCATCGATTACGTAAGTAAATAAACCCGTTAATTACGGCTTACATAGTTAAGTACTCACTTAAGCATATGTAAACACTTAAGGATAATAACTTCTTCGCCGTTAAACTCTTGGCGGGATGGTCATGGCTATTATGTCAAGTGTATTGCAGATGATTTATGATCCATAGAATATGTCGCCATTCGTCTGTATCAGCTGTTTTCCGTATAGGAAAACATCCGTAGCTGCCTTGACCTGATCTATTAATCTCATCGGTAGTTTTTCCCGTTTTGCCCTGTATCAAATAATTCAATAATATCTTTGCTACATTCGATACATGTCCGAAGAATTTTATTATGTGTGTTTATTCAATATTGGACAAACGCTGCTTGATACCGTGTGCTTGGAGTATGGATGCATTTATATGGAACTCAGTCTACAATTATCCTAGCATTCTTCTCCAATACTATATTTCCAGAACGTCTGTCTTTTTTTCTTGCTTTCATGTTAGTGTTAACATCTCTGCAGCATAGGGGAAATTAGAGAAACACTAATTCTCAGACCAGTCGATCAAAAGGTAACATAGTTAATACTAAAGTATTTAAAATTACTAAAATTATTTGTCACGGCTTAAATATATTGCATATTACATCCTTCACAGGCATATAATTTACCGAAATTATCAAAAACTATTTAAAATAATCACTGTAGTTTTCTGATGAACTTTAAGTAAATTTCTAGTTACACTGTTTTTCGTTAGTTTTTACTTTAACAGTTTCGGAGGAGCATTTTTTGTGGTCACAAAAAATACTCCTCCTGGTGAGAAAAAAAAATGCGAAGTAAGATAAAACTACATATCTATTCAAAGTTTAAATTTGAAATAAACCAACTTCCATGATGAAACATTCATTTATTTCCAATATGAGGACTGAGGAGTGTTATAAAAAATTACCAATAAAAACCCAAATTGGTTGTTTTAATTTAATTTTAACTACAATTTTTCTCATATGTATGAAAATATTGAGTTCAATATTGTACCGTATTTATAATATTGATACGGTTATTGATTTTATTGGGGTGTCGTAGACCAGAAAGCTTCCTAAGAGGAATGAAAAACCTGTCAAGCACGAGTGGAACACGCACGACGATGATTCCGTATATATGCAAACATT
Source organism: Druceiella hillmani (assembly GCA_039881145.1). Lineage (NCBI taxonomy): Eukaryota > Metazoa > Arthropoda > Insecta > Lepidoptera > Hepialidae > Druceiella > Druceiella hillmani. The sequence goes on from JAYKKI010000045.1 coordinate 8,910,814, forward strand.
TATAAACTTTAATTTTAAATATTTGTTTAATTTTAATATTTGTTTGTTAATATTGTTATATAATAGTGTTATTAGTTTACATGAAAATTTAAATTTTTAGAATGAAAACAGATTGTCTACTAAATCTGTCACAGACACATATTTGTAAAAAAAAAAATTTTATTGATGTAATTGTAAATTAACGTTTTCGGGTTTTTCCCTTTACTAATGCTGTGAGGCCAAGCTAGGTCTTACAGCATAAGTAAAGGGAAAAACCATTGGCCAATTTCATAACTCTAGGTCAATGAAAACTATCCTATAGGTTTTGATTTATTTGCATCAAAATACGCAATATAATGGCCGGAACGAAAACATGTTGCCTACTACATGTTTAACAGGCGCATATTTAAAAAAAAAATTATATAATATAACCTCAAACTAATGACTGGAATTTTTTACTTGTGATGTAAGACCTTGCTTCTCGCCAAATTTCATTATTCTAGGTCAACGGGGATTACCCCAAAGGTTTTGATTTATGTACGATTGTCCGAAAAAGCGGCATAAATGGCTGTATTTTTAGGGTTTTTTTATTGCATTGGCTTAGAAGCTTGATATTTTTACAGCTCCAAGGGATTGTAGATCTAAGTACCAATTAAGTAAATAATTTAAATTTGATACTTTCACGCGTTCCTGAGAAAAAGGTTCTTGACCGACAGACAGACGGCAACAAAGTGATCCTATAAGGGTCGTATTTTCATTTTGAGATAAGTAACCTTAAAAATGGTGTTACGTTTTATTCGGTTTTAAAGCTGTAAACTCATTTTGTAACATTTTAATCTAGCGTCTTTTTTATATATTTCCTTCCTTTAACCGGCTCCAATATAACTTTAATGTTCACAAAGTTTCACAGATTTTTGTATCAATAGCTCAGACACTTAATAAATTATATACCATATAAATAGGGGATAATATATATCTATGAGTCATAAATAAATAAATAATTGATAAAATAATAACAAATAGCCAAAACACATTAAAAGTGAAACTGCTTTATATTGTAATTTATACTTAGTAAGAAAAATAAGAAATATTAAAGTATAATATAAAAGAAAAAAGAAAAGTTTGTTGGCAAATCTCTCTCCTCATTTAACTGACTCTGAAATGACTACCTTCTCTTCTTCTTCCGTAATATTTTCTTGTTTCAGTCTGTTCCTTTCTCTCTCCATAATACTGTATTTAAGGCAACAACTTATATATATATATATAAGTTGTTGCCTTAAATACAGTATTATGGTAGTTCTAACTTAAACTATATATATATATATATATATATATATATATATATATATATATATATATATATATATATATACATATAGTTTAAGTTAGAACTACCGCGGTAAAAGCAATTTTACTTCAAACCGTCTTGGCGAGAAAGGCAACCAAAATAAGTTAACCAGAAAGGAAAAAGTAATTGTAATTAAATCATAATCAGTCCTAAAAAATAATGATTTATTTGAAATCATAAACGAACATAAATTGGAAATATATGAAAATATGAGAATAATAAACTATGTGTATTTACAAAAATATTTAGTTAAATTTCTACTAAGACACGTTCATCCGACATATAAAAATATGGAAAGGAATATTCTATTTGTAAAAAATCCTCTTGTGCAAGCTATTATATTATAAGAATAAATATATAAAGTTAACTCATTTTCCTGAAGGGAATTCCACAATCACGCTTTATAGCTATTAGTATTCTACGTCATCAGTTAATTTCGTATTTGTACATATTATTTAATAAAATTGAATAATAATATTCAAGACATCAAATCCTTAAAAAATAAAATTTCTTATTCTTGCGCTTCTTTCACTTTCATAATTAAGCCAATCTTTTTTTCAACTATGCAAAATATTAAGTTTTTATTTCAAACGGTCTCAAAGAAAACTGCCTGTGACATGCAGACGGACGGTGAGACATCGAAATAAGTCCATAATTGTTCCATATTGCACCATTCTGATAAATCAAATGAAATATATGTCATCTACCATATTGTTTGCCTTCCACAAATTGTATCAAAACGACATCAGCCTCAAAATTAAATGAATGTTAAAATGATCTAAAATTGCTCCGAGAAAATCAAAGCCCTCCTTGAATAAAAACTTTACGAAGGCCATATCACGATGAAGTACGTAAGTATAGTGTGATGTTTCATTGTCATTGATTTTCATTGTCCTTGCTTGTAAATTACCATCGGAACGTGCACCGAATTCTCCCTCGGTCGCTAATTTCCAACGATTTATTATTATAACTTGATTCGCCCTAAGGCTGCAGACGAAACTGCGCCAAAAGCGAGATGAAAATTAATTTATCAGTTTTCCCTCAAATTTGTTTATTGAATTGGCGCATGCTCCCTCGAGTGCTATCTCGAATTACGAAATGACTTCTCATCAGCCAATTTATGGTTTTTGCCAAAATGCGGCATGCTAAGTAATGTATTTATTATAGGCTTTGAGAATATATTTTGTACGCATGTACAAATTACAAACGTTTGTAAAATTCTCTAGACCAATTAATTCCATTGATTTTAATAATAAGCTGGCAATAAATATACCTCAACCACAAGAGTATCATTGCAAATAAAGAAGAAATTGAACAATACAATTGTTTTGCGACATATCATGAAAAGTATAAGAATATCAACAGAAGATATTTATTTGAAAAATGTTTAACCTAATGCGGTCCATCTTGTAGGTGAGAAAAAAGAATTTAGGTAAGTTTAATGTAATTTTATTTATTTTCGGACTTGCTTCTTCTCACGTTTAAATTATATTCTCGACTGACATTTTTTAAAGTAATACTTTTCTTGTTCGAAGTCGATTTACTATTTTTAATCTAACTATCCCTACACATAAATCTAACTATTGTTATTTGGTCACTGCATTTACTTCTATATCTAAGAGAATAGGAAAATTGCCAAAATGGACAATAAAATAGACACATCAATCTGCACATATTGCATTGACTAAAACTTAAAAATGCTTAAAATATAGAATTCCGCACCTTTATTTCCAAAACAATGGACCCAAAAATTATGAAAAAAAATATGGCTGTTAAAAACCGACTGGAAGATTATGGAAAAACATAGCTATTATCGGAAAACTTATAATTGTTGATATATGTACAATGTTTTTACGTCATTGAAATATAAAGTATGTAATACGTTGCAACATATTTACTTTGCAGAAGATTAACGTTTGTAAATGGTTTAATGTAAATAGTATGTACGCCTAAATATTTACAAGAGCCGAGATATATACGGAAACCTCGTTGTGGAACCTCGGAGTAGAACTCGTACTCCGACGACTGATGTTTCTTTATCAAGCTACGATACGTTCTGAACATATTAGAGTTAATGGAATCGCAATAAACAAGAGAGCGAACTGTAGAATAGTAGCATGAAGACAAGGTTGGAGTGGGAGGGTTGAACTCAAGACATACACTTCTTACGCCCTGTACTGTTCTACCCTATTCAAATTAACTTGCTATTGACTACAATACTTTTGCTCATCGGTGTTATGTAAGTAGCAATAACAATTTGGATATTAAACCATGACAGTTAAAATATATTATAAAATATATCATAATGATTGTAAATTTCTAAAATATGGTCTTTTCTAAAAGGTTTTCGGAATTAATTTTCATTAGTTTTTTGAATTTTGTTAAACAAATTCCTTCCGACATTATCAATGACATGAAAGACTTTTGATGTTAAAATAATTATTTGTTTACTTTAATACAATAATATGTTTGTTACATCGAAACACAATTATTAATCGAATTTGAAAATTGTAGGCTAATAAATAACACAATAAAAATTATGAGATTTCATAAAAAAAACAGTTTTCCAGATTTGTTTATTTCCTCACTTATATTTTAAAAACGGATAAGGCTGTATCAGCGACGCAGCCGCATTGGAGTATGTGAAACGTCTTAAGCGTACTAGATAATGTGTAATATAGTTAGTCTAATCTTCCTTTATAGTTATAGTTAGTTTAATCTTCCTTTCCCTGTGGAGATGAACACGTTTCAGTAGTAGCACTAAAAACTTTTCCATCGGGCCCTGTAAAAATTAATTAAAATTTTTATTATCTAACTCTTTTGTAATTTTAACATATATTTCATATTGAATTACCTTTCTTTTGTCCCAATTTATCAGTAATTTCAAAATTTTGGACGTATTACATCAAAATTAATTTAAAACAAAACAAATGCTCCCTAATACTTTTTTCTATGTGCCTTTTAAAATTAAGACCAATCCTGCGCTACCGTTTACAACTGGTTTAATGTGTGGTCGTACATATCTTAAGGATAGTATTTTATATATATATATATATATATATATATATATATATATATATATATATATATATATATATAATAATAATATCTAACGGAGAATATACAGAAGGAAAGTCCCTTAACAGCAACAAGTTGATATAATATCAATGCCGTGCAGTTATTTGAGAGAGGAACGTATCGATAGATTTTTACAAATTTAAAAATTATTATGAATCTAGTACCAAAAATTCCACGTGAACGTTTAGGCATCAAGAATCTTTCTCCTTTGTGGATGCCATATAATTTTATGAAGTTTCAAAAATTTATTGTCTTTATTGATGTTGTGAAATATTATAAAAACTCCATAGAACGCAAATGCTATATTTGACATCACCACGGATGAGAAAAGTTGAATATATTAATATGAATGCAACATTAAAGAGAAGTCTGGGCAGTGGGTGTTTCCTTCCGAAAATTTGCCTACACAGGTGAAAGAAAGACGAAGTACTGGCCCCCTCATAAAAAATAGTCCCCTCATTCTTCAGACGAATGGTTTCTTATGCAAAAATTACTCTAAAAATAGTTATCAGAGGTGGTATAATTGGAATTGTTTGCATGTTGTTTTGGAAAATGTTCGAGAGCAAAATGAAACTTCATTATAAAAACATCCACACTCAGTCAGGTCAACGACTGAATATTTGACAGGGTCGTTTACTATACAGCCTCGATCACGCACTAAGCTATAAAAGATAAATTGCTAAGGACACGAATAATTGATGCCGATAAAACGTTGACTGCTATTGAGAAAGCTATGAAAAGGACATGTAAAGAAAAGAGGACCGACTGCTTTTCCTAGAGGTTTCGTCGAACAAAACTTTGCATATAATGTCACGAAAACTATTTTGGAAAACAAAAAAAAATGCAAACATACTAGTTCTAGTAAATAAATAAGAGCTGTGGCCTTTAGATAGTTTAACAAAGCAGCAAACATTTTTTTAAAAATAAGTGGGAAAAGAAATTTAATGTTTGTTAGGGTTATTTTTAATGATACATCATTGCTTAGTCCTTTAAATACTGAAATCGTTAGGCGGATGACGTGAATTGAAATCATATTTATAACCAGAAAAGTATTTTCTATAATATATTTACACCTTCAAATTAAGATGATTTCACCAAACCTCCATTGAACATGGTTCTCAGACATTAGTGTAGTGAAAAAAAGACATTCGAGCTGTACTTACTTATTTCATTTTTTTATTAGAAGACCACGTTTTATTCTACAGCTTTTTTCGTAGCATGTTTTTTAAAATGTTTAATTCCATTTTTATTTTTTACTTTTTTTTTAACCTAAAACATTTTTATTTTTATATTTTACCTAACGCGCTATCCTTACCACACCCTAATAATATCAGGCAAACCGTGCGTTGTATTAACAAGAGATAATTTTAGCACTTGAATTTATAAGATTATGAATCTTGAATCAGTTATTATCCATAATAACAGAATATATTGTACAAATTTAAGATTTTTAAAACCGGGAAAGTCAAGTTATTTTCACTTAAAATTATAAGATAAATAAGTGAAATATAACTTTAAAGCCATGTAAAGATATGACATTAGACGTGACAGATACTTTTCACAAACAACTTTGGAACTCCTTATATCTAGGGGCCATTTATCCGGGTTATCATTAGATCTTCAAATATGCAGGTATGAGAAATGCTTGGTAAAAATATATATTTGGACGTCAAAGTAAAATCCTTGATCGCCATAGTCCTTTAGATCCAAAAGATTACTACTTTGATTATAATTAAGTTTTAGGCTTCTATGAGTAAAAACTGCGTACAATACTGAACAATGGAACATAAACTCTCTAGCTGCTATAGTTTCTTAGATCAATAGAAAACTATCCTGACCATCATCAGATTTATAAATGTAAGGTCTGCCTGTATTCAAACACCAAATTTATAGCAGAGTTACTTTTACAAACTAAAAACAGTTACACTGATTGTTACCGTATTTATCTAGAAATTAGTCGTATAAAATTGAATTTAAATAAAAATTTTGCGTCAAAATCGGTTCGGCCGCTTTCGAAAAAAATTATAACAGATACACATTCAAACAACCTCTTATGTTAAGTGCATATGCCCTGTCCATTCCATCGTGGATAAGGAAATCTTTTTTCTTGTAATTTATCAATCATAATATTAATCACAATATGCATTATTGCAAAGTTAATATGTGGGTATCTACACATATTAATTATTATCAACCAAAATGAAATATTTTATAATATCGTGGATTATAGCCCTGGTTTGGGAAGAATTCTGATTAGAGATGACACTTTGATTTATGACTTTGAACCTGAGTCTAAAAAAGAGTTAATGTAGGAAATTAGAAGGGTACACTCGTATCACCCTAAGTTTAAGGTTAGAATCTTCTTCAAGAAAGTTTATTTTCAATATTGTGTGTTTAACGCGGGATATATGTCTGTATGAGGATTAATCAAAGATGTCAAAACTTTCCCAATTCGAAATAAATACGTGACTGTGTAATAGGACAGTACACTTTCATCTATCCTTATACATATATTGTATGTTATTTTGCGCGAACGTTAAATTTACACCAATTAAAAATTAAAATCAATAAAAATCAATTGCTAAATTGACTGGAAAATTCGTCAGTTTATTATTTGCCAGTCTTGCAATATGTGAGCTGTTTTCAATATAATCGTAGATCAGGAATTACAAGTGCCTGAGTGATATGATTTCAGTAGCTTTGTTATTCAGTACTCAGGCAATTTTGCATAAGTGGCTTTTCGCTTAAGAAGTAGATACCCTTTATGTACGGACAGATAGTGTTGTGATAATGATTATGCTCCATCTGGTTGCTTCAGCACAATATTATATAATCGGAAATATATCCTTTCAACTGATCTTGGAATAAGATGAATATATTGTTTGAAAATCTACATATGTATACAATTTTTATTTATATCTTATTGTTATCCTGCTATAAAAGAGAAAAATAAGATTAAAGTAAAGAAATTATTACATTAAATAGGGTTCGATCTCTCCTTATGGCAGTTTTACCGTGTTAAACACAAGTCATGTATTGCAATTGGTTAATCCAAATATAACATTAGTATACATCTTATATTGTTTGATTATGAATCTAGATACATTATACATATATATATATATATATATATATATATATATATATATATATATATATATACTCCGAATGGTGATAGAGATTTCGATTTAAAAATATTTTTATTTAAAATTTAGGGGTTTCACATTTGATAAACATGTTAATTGAATATTAGTAAATGTAAATATCTACCTATTTAACTTATTCTTGTTGTATCATATGTGATTAAAAACGTCGACAACTTAAGAGTAACTTAAAAATGCGAGTATTAAGGATGTCATAAGTCGACCGTCGACCATGTTTAACACCTCTTTGCACGTGTACATAGTCCTTAATTCACTGCATAATTCATATTCTTGAAATGTACGAGACGTGTTATAAAAATGGTGCTAAACTAATGGTATTCAATGTGCCAGTCGTAGGTTTTTTTTAAATTTAAAGGTTTCACATCGGACAAAATATATGCTGAATATGTAATGTAAAAAAGTACATAACTAAGTCATTTTTGCAGTATCATAGGTAGTAAGTAAAGTAGACCACTTAAGAGCGAGTCACAAACGCGAGTACTACCGCTGTCATAAAGTCGACCATCGACCATGCTTAATACTTCTTTGCACGTAAAAGTCGTCCTTCATTTACTGCATACTTCATCTGCTTGAAATGTACGAGACGTGTCATAAAATAGGTATTGAACTAATGTGGGCGGTATTTGGTCTTTCTGTCGGACATATGTGGCCTGAGGATTTCTTTATATTTTCTTTCGAGTCCTTCATATTTCTGCTTTAATATTTTTTGTATTAAATATTTAAATAAAAAAAATCGTATTTTTGGCAAAAATTGCTCTACAGTCTAAAAGGGATTATAACACTTTGTTACAAATGTGATCTATGCCGAGCTGTTCATTAATTGAAGCATAACTCGTCATGTCGCGGTATGAATATATTGTTATGAAGTTCGTTTAAAATCAAATGTGGTGTAAAAATTAAAACTTGATAATTTATACATGGATTATGTTCGGAATTTTTTAGTTCAATATTATCGTTGATTTCAACGTACAAATATTTGATTAGATTACATGAACAATTTCTTTTATTAAGAATTTGGCATTTTGAAAGACTGCAATAAATTGTCAACGAAATTACAAATGTAACACTATAGTTAAAATGGATTGATCAGATGTTGATTAATAGTAGGAAGTGCTGTGTTTAAGAGTGAGGAGAGTGTGGAAGAATTTAATTTAATCTACATCTATAAGCGGACGAAGCCCTCAATCTGGAATTAAGTAGATAACATAGGGTAACGGGAATTGAGAAACTGTATACAATTGCACTTACTAACAGGATGTCATATTTTAAAATTTCTGTAAGCACAAACTTGAAAAATTTACTAAATTGACTGAATTTGATGTGAAATTTTTCGGTAACAAATTTCTAACAATGTTTAGAATGCTTAAACGTAAAACTGATGCAACGAATTATGGGAGAAAGCAAGATAAATGTGATTTAATCAAGTTATATATATATATGTATATATATATATATATATAAATATATATGTATATATATACATATACATATATATATATACATATATATATATATATATATATATATATATAAACTTTAAATTTGACCTTGGCTTTGGGGTCTGGAGACCACCTCAATCCAAAACACAAATTTATCAGGATTTGAAGATTACAATAAGCTATAGTGTACTATGGAAAATGGCCATAACATATTTCATATCTCGACAGTCCACGGTGGACTCTGGCCTTCTCAAGCAGACTGTTCCAAGCTCTCCTTGCAGCCACGGTTTCCCAGTTGGTTATGTTGAGAGCGTCGAAACACTTTGTAGGCAGTCCACCCTTTTTCATTTGGATCTTCAACTTCCTCTTGAGCCAATTGGTTTAGACAGAAAAAGGGGTGATATATATCAGTAGTTTAGTGTCAATTCTATTATTATTGTATTTCAGAAATCTTCTTAGTTAATGAAAGTATCTGTTGGCTGCAGTCGTTCGTCTCCTCAGTTTTATAGCCAAATCGTTACCGGTGTTGATTTCAGATCCAAGGAAGATGAAGGAATTCACCCTTTTAAATTTGTCATCACCGATTTTGAAATACGTGGAGTTAGAATTGGTCACAAAATTGCATGTATTTCGTTTTAATCTGGGTTATTGATTAAGCGTTCTCGATTGTAACAGCCATAGGCCATTTTGATCGATACGTAGTTGATAAGTATTAATTTAGAATTCTCTCCTTTTCATAAAGATTTGGGGAGGTTAAAAATTTACTCAGTTGTGAATAAATATCTTCTGAATCCGCACTGGTAATCACCAATGATGTTTTCGGCATAAGAAGAAAGTCTATTGAAGAGTATGTTTGAAAGTATTTTGCAGGTGGTACACAAAAGACTGATTGCTCTGTAGTTGGAGCAGTCGAGAATATCTCCTCATTTATGTTTGGGACAAACTGTACTGAGCTTATAGACTGTATTTGATTCTTTACCTTGGTAAGGGCAATTTTCTAGAATTGATAATTTTGCGAATATCAATAATGAAACCAAACAATAAGTTTGTAATTTATTTATTGTTTTTTTTTTAAATAGTCTCCGTGGCAATTTATGTCTCGTTTCATTCCAATGAATCACTGGAATAGTAGTTACCTCACCTTCCCCTGCCCTTTCCAAACGTAGTAACCATTTTGCGGCATCACTTAACAGTATTCCTTGCAATTTATCTTTATTCCTGGAAGTGACGAGAAATCGCAAAGTACTCGTACAAGGAGCATATTGGGGCTATATGGTAGATGAATCTTCATTTTCAACACTCTGTCATTCGACCAACTGAATTTGTAGAAGCGTTGTCGTGATAAAGGAGGGTTCTATTACGAGGGACTTGCTATAAAATTTTCCCAAAACAACAAGCTAACAATTACTTGTAAACCATTTACGAAAATCGTTCTTTCATTTTCCGGAACACTCCTAGTATAAAAATTCATCCATCCGAAGAACGAGGCGATCATCTTTTTTTCAGCATATTGTGCTTCCTTCATCTTTGCTGCTAACTCTTCAAAAAGGAAATACCCACTGTGCAGATTTCGGCTAAGTTTCAGGTTCTTAACTTCTTTTGTATAATGACCCTTTTATCGATTTTTATCATGGATCCAGAGCACTTGGGTTAATTGTGTGACGTGGAATGGTACTCTTTCATGAAATGAGAATTCCAATTTTATTATTAATGGAGACCATAAGAAAAGTAAAAAAAGTCAAAGAATAAAATTTTTTTGCGTTAAATTTATCTTGACGTGATACATACAATTTTCAAGTTGGTGTCAATTTGTAAGAACCAATTTTTTTATTATCTTTCTTGCGAATATCCAGTTTTAATTGATTTCACTGCTATAGTATGTATGCATTAAAGAAATTATATATATATATATATATATATATATATATATATATATATATATATATATATATATATATACTCGTAATTCCCAATTCGCTTCAGCTGATGTTAACCGGCTAAGTTGAGGCTTACATTTTTGCTTACATGAAATTAAAGTCGAAAAAATAAGTCTCAACCGATTTATTTGATTATTGATACATTTATAACACTGTATTTTAATACTCAATACTAACAGAAACTAAGGTTTTAGTACTTTGGATGGCCACTAGTTAGTTCGCCGTCAACATCTATACTCTCAAAGACGATACCCTATTTTGCATGCCGGAGTTTGGAGAAACCATACATTTTACTGATAAGAAACTCATTTCACAATTCGAGATAGCAGTCAAGGGAGTATGCGCAAATTTAATAAACAAATTCAAGGGGAATCTGATAATGTAATTTTCATTTCGTTTTTGGCGCATTCTCGTTTGCAGCCTTGGAGCGAAGCAAGATAAAATGCTGGATGCAAAATAATAAATCGTTGGAAATTTGCAACCGAGGGAGAATTCGGTGCACGTGCCGATGGTAATTTACAAGCTCTCTACGTCGCGCCATAGCCCGCTGAGAAAGGATATCAGTGACAATGAAGCATCATATCGCAGTTACGTGCTTCATCGTGGCTTGGCCTTGGTTGCTCATAACTGTCTTTATTCAAGGAAGACCTTGTATTTGGCTTTGAATTTCATGGATAAATTTGTTATTCATTTTATTACTTGTCTCATTGCAAGGCTGATGTTTTTTGAAATAGTTTGTTTGACGTATTTTTTTTATTTGCAATAAATGTAATCTTTTTTGTATTCTCGTTTTTAATCCTCTTCAAAATAATTTTTGATGGAGACATTTTGAGTCCTTAGCACTTTTTTTGGATCCATATAATAACAGAATAAAAAAAACAGAAACTTTATAAAATCATTCACGTCTAACACTCTTTTCGTCTAGCACAGTCGTTTTACGCAGTAACCATTTAACGTAGAAACATGGCATAATGATAAAGCATACTAATATGCTGTTTATATATCAATATCCTCTCTATCTCAACTTTTTCTTAATACCGGAAAACTATAGCAATGATTATATATATGGGTATTTTTATATATATATATATATATATATATATATATATATATATACATATATATATATATATATATATATATATATATATATATATATATATATATATATATATATATATATATATACGTAACAGTTTTTCATATATTCAGGATTTTTACGTTCGTGAAAGATGTAAATACATTTTACTTAGTGAAAAATAATATATAATGTTAAATGTTAATAATGTGCTCACCTAAATATGGGAGGGTCCCTCAAAATGGCAGTTGTACCCTCAACTTACCTGTTAAGTTTGTTAGCTATGAGTTGTTAACAAGTAATTTACTTATATCAATGATACGTTTGGAACTAGAAATATTCATAAAGTTGTTAATGTATATTTGGAGTTGTTTCTTCCATTTATACATAATTAGTCCATTAATAGACTTTTCACGAACCATACCTTTATTGAAATTATTAATCGACCCAGAACCAAGCAGGTAAATTGAAAGCACATGAATTGAAAGATAAGCTTGTGCAAAAATATACAAATATATGTAAATGTATATGCAAGTGTGAGTGTGTGTGCGTGCGCGTGTGCGCGCGTGTGTGTGTGCATGTGCGTGTGTGTTCGTGCATATGCGTGCGTGTGTGCGCGTGTGCACGCGTGTGTGCGTGTGAGTGCTCCTTTGCGCGTGTGCGCATGTGAGCGCGTGTGCGCATGTAAACTTATAAATAGACATTTAATATTTGTTTAGAATAATTCGAAATTTCTAAGTTTACTAAAGTTATTAAATATATGCTAAATACTGAGGTATATATTTGATGTCATCTAATCAGAAGGATGATTATTTTTGAAAAATGAAGCTCCATGGAAATATTTACTTTAGATGAGCATAAGAATCTCATTGGCTTATTAAGCTATTTCAATTCGTCCATATAACTAAATATAATGCTTGCCATTAAAACTATCTCGATTAAACTACAATCGGTTCATGATACATGAGTATTTTAACCTATTGAAATATGACTATATACTCTCTACAAAGCGTATAATGTATTGAAAATATTTATTAATGATGTCTACCTAATATTCCAATGGAGCCTGAACAATAGCCTACGTATTAATGTCGAACATGTACAGTGATGACTTATGCCCGCTAACTTGTCCCTCTTTTATACAGACAAGATCCGAATCCAATTACGCTCGAAAGGGTTATCTCATTATTAAATTTTCTCATATTTCACAGTCATATAATCAAAACCTGTCGGAAAGCTTAAACAACACCAGAGTTTTACATAGATCATTTTCAAAAATTTCCATATCCTCAAATATATAATGATATTATTTAACTCTTTATCGTAGTATTCTTGAAACGAATCTAGTTATCTTCGGTTCATATGAAACTACATATATTCTAAAGCTGGAGCAATGATTAAAAAAGTTAAGTAGTTTATTTTATTTAGTAAGGAACGACTTTCTTCGATTGTGCAGCTGCGAATACTAAAATTTTTTGGCCACATATCCAGGAACGACCATTTGATCAAAAGACTGGTGGGGCAGGGCCATGTAGAGGGTAAGACATCTAGAGACCGATTACATATTCGATGTATGGACCAATTTAAATCAGTAACGCAAACTACCGTGACTGAGTGCTCTCGCAGTGCAGCGAACCGGCAGAAATGGAGAGTCATTGCTAAGGAGGCAGTTCAGACCAGGAAGACCGAATGAAGAATAAACATGTTCAAGCACCCCCAACCTAGTATCTAAGTCATCGGACCAACCACGACCACTCTGTCAAGAGTGCACGACTGAGAATAAGAAGTTTATTTGTCTCCTGTAAATTTTTTAGTCGGGTGTTCGTTCAAATCCGATGAGAATTTCTTTCGATCCTGTATTTTTAAAAATTACTAGACGATAAGGCCATTAACCATTCGATCGTCGATAATCTTGAATTTAGTATTACTTTACGTCACTAGCTTTTAAATGAGAGAATAATGTCATAGTTTATTTCACCTGTCTAGATCATGCATGAATGTCCTGCAGCATTCACCAATTTTTGGTGCACAAACATTATTCAACACAATATTAGGAGATGCACCCAAACTTGGTATTTTTTTATTTCATTTTCTGTTCCAGAAGTAGTATTGTGGAGTTTCTTCGTGTTTCACAACTGAACACTAGTTAGAACGATGTTTATTTAAATCGTTACCTGTTTGATGTCTTATTGGTTATTGTTTGAATACATTTTGTATGATGATATAAAATTTATCTTACGATATTGCCAATTGTTTAAATAGATAACATTGTGACAATATTGGATAGTCTTTCTCTTCATAAGATATCGTTCCTTAAAGTTTCGTTTTTGTGAACTCATAAAGGTAAAAATCTTGGACAAGCCATAGGTTATTTAATATTTAATAAAAAATAAGACAAAAATATTTTTAAAGAATATTTTTCAGTAAAAAGTAAAATTCAGGAAAATCTTGGAGTCTCGTAATGTTGGCTACTATAACTAAATCACGATTAAATTGTTAAAAAATTACTCGGACCTGCGGTGTTGTATTTTTAAACTTTGGGAAAAACGAAATACATTTTGTCACGGTACGACGTCGAAAAGGAGAAAAATAAAAGAAAAATTAAAAGCACTTATATTCATTGTACTTTTTTACATTAGAACATCGATATACATCGTTTTGGCATCGCCTTTTTCGAGTCATTTATTTTTTGCCAACAGTGCGTTAATACCATATAATGACATCGTCAACGGAAAACGAGTACTTATTGCTGGGATGTCGGCCAACTCCTCAAATACTCGCTATTGAAACAAATAAGTCGGTTGGAATTCCATTTCCGTAAGAGCTTTCTAAAGAGTTTGAACATGAAAAAATGAAAAGCGATATTGCTTTCACTTCACTGAGTGGCGTTTTGTTCGAGTATTTTGTGCTCGTAGTTATACATAGGCAGCTTGACACATTACCGACGATTTCTCTCATTCTTCTTATATTTGTTCACCGTAATTCTTAATACATACTTAGGTTTACATATAATTATATTTTAAATATGTAAAAACAAAAGCATTAGTTTATTTAAGTATAGAGAGAATTAGAAGTTTCCTTCTCCATCGGTAATATTTTCAAATTATAGTATTTTTTGTCAATTATCCAATAATATTTAGATTTCCTTTACTTATTTAACCATTAAGAACTTACTTCGGATTTTTTACCACTTACTTACCTGTATATTAGTTTTCTCGAATCGAAATCGTGATATAGCTATTTGAGCAGCTACAAATTACGTTGTGAATTATGGCACGGAACATAAAGAAAAAAGTTATAAAATATAAGTAATTTCGCTAAATATTTAATACGTTTCACATGATGGCTTTTCCCATATCCTTAACTACTGAATTAGTAATCGGAAGCGTTTTCGTTTAAATTTTTCGCATAAAAAAAAGAATGTAAGTTTGTGAACGGACATATAAATGCATTCAAACATATACATGCATTTTTGATACAGAAAACACAAAAAAATATTAAAGCTTCGTAATAAAACAGTTTAAACAGCATAGGCATTGAACTCGAATTTATTTAATATTCCACATGAAATGTATATCGCTCACAAATTTTCCCTCAATCCGCATTTTGACTTTTGAATGATATTTATTGAAAATTATAAAGAAAGCGTTGTTCAAATGTTTGTAGATACAATGTTAGTTCCAGGTTTTATACGATTTTTTCATAACATTTAAATCAAACAATATTTTATTAATAAAAAGCAAAATTAAAAATTAAAAAGAAGCCACGATGGATGTGGTCCTTGTAACTGAAAATTGATTAAATAATTTTTCTGAAAACCCCCCCGGCTAAAAGAAAGTAAGAACCTATTAATATAATTACAAAACCATGAAATTCCGTCGAGGCTGTTATTTCCATTTCTAATATCAATTACATTGAAGCAACATATACAAACATGAAAATCGAAGAAAGGCCTAAAAGTAGTTAAGCTAGATCAAAGTGTTTACGCGCCTCCTGACGAGCTAACAACATAACACCTCATAGATAACCTTTACCGTTAAATCACAAAGTTTTTACCAAAAACCGTATGTAAATCGATGTAACGGTTTTGGAGAAAAATGAGAGCATTCATTTGCAACTTCATTAGTCGAAGTGTTTTTTGCCTGAAAAAAGGTTTAAATGTGATTTTTTATCAAATGGCTTTATTATTAGAGCTTTTTCAATTATTTTTTATTTTCTTTACATTACAATAAAAAAATGATTGAATTTTATAAACTGTAAATATTAAATTCAAAATAATTGATAATTATCGCATAAATGCAGAAGATTATTACTTTTATTCTAAGAATCCGATCATTAACTAAGAACGTAAAAAGTTATATATGAGATTTGTGGTATCCTCTTTTTATTGTTAACCAAGAACTTCTGCTAAAAAAAATTAATGGAGAATTGAGAAAAATATTATATCTAAGTAACATATTTTTTTTTCCTAGTATTTAGACCCTAATAACATTCATCAAAAATATCATTAAACAATCTGGATAGACAGTTTTCACTTTGTTTGAACTCCTAATTATAATAAAGTAAACTCAGCGTTAAAAGGTATAAATCAGAATTATTGTAACTAAAGCCAGCGGTTAACAAAGAATTTGGACGGATCTGCCGGAATCGATCATCAGTCTAGTAGAGGTGAATGTTGAAGCTTCGTCATCTTCATTCGAGCCATTGAATACATGAATGGTAAATATATGCATTTTTATATAAATAGCATAATGAAACTTGTTCAATGACTTCATTAATAATGTTTGTTTCTGAAATATTGAATAAAATAAATTTTTTGGCTTTTCCTTCAAAACACATTCTAATTGATTTTTTTCAAGAAGAGAAAAAATATTTAATTCTCCATATATAATGTAGGTTTTCTTTGAAAGGGCTAGTTATAAGGTTACAAAAATATTTTTTCCTAGACATTTTACAGAAACATACGACAAATAATACAAATAATAATTGACATCGGAGTTTAAAAAAATAGTCTTGCGAGAAAATAGGCTTTTAGCATAGCAAATGTAAAATATTATTTTTTTGATGAATCGAAGAAGTGGCGTGAAAGTAAAAAAAAATCTTTATCTTGCCATAGCTATATGTAGGCCGACATACAAACATAACTATAGTTTTATTCACACATGACTACAGTCTTCATTATTAAAAAAGATATATTATTGTTAATTTATACATAATCACGCTTTTGATTGTGTTTACGTTCTAATCATTAACGAGATGATTTTATTGCTACAAAAAAATTAATTGGCACATATCCTATATTTAACTCCATAATACAGGATATGTATATATAAAATTTTCTGGACTTTAATTTAGTAGTTGAAATGTAAAAATGTCACAAATAAGCATATAAATATATATACTCGCTTTTGCTTGTGTAGCATTAGTACGATTAACTATTTTGTTGGGTGGTAAGAAAGAAAAATATATGATTTGACCGTATTATATATATTAAAGAAGATATTTTATTCATATAGAATGAATGGCAATATATGTAAAAATATACATGTCGTTATTTTATAAGACAACAATTTAGCCTTTATTCTTATTATAATATTTTCCCATCCAAAATATGCAAAAATCAAACATGTCCGCTTCTAATTTAAGGATTATTTAATATTGTTCTTATATTTTTACAATTAATGTAACACGCATTTTTTGAGTAAATAAATAATTTATTCTATCTAATGTCCTTTATTCCACAAAGAAACTGTTTTTTAATTAAAAAGGCAATTATTTTCAGTTATTATTACATATAACGAGTAACCATCGTTATAATTTGATTTGAAACAAAAGTAAACCCAAAACCTCTTAAAAAGTGTATTTAATTAATTACAAACTTTCAATGTGAAATTTGAATACAGTACGAATGGAGCTTCTAATTAGAATAAGCTAAACTGCATTAACATTACAAGTAAGCTTTGGCCCGAAAGAGGACTTTCAAAGTTACATAATTTACAAAGACTTAGCAATCCACCCGAATCTTCTCGGCCAATAATATTCTTCACGGCGGCCCTCGATAGCTGATATCATTACGCTGGGGGCGGATCCAATTAACGACTTCCTCGACGAGACCCACCTATCTCAATGACAAGTTGAGTTGTAAGTTTTATAGCAGATTGTGATAATATTAAAGTTACTATCATATTTCATAGTGGGGATACAATAATTTTATTAAACTAAAATTCTCTTTTAATCCTCTTTTAGTATGACGTGCAAAACTAGTTATATCAAATTTAGTAGGAACTGCAAAAGCTTTAAATTAAATAATATTTTCATTATGTACAACACTTTTAAATTTCATAAATGTAACTAAGTAAATTTTAAATTAATATGACTGTTTAAATTGTTTTTAATTATTAATTTAATGAAAATTTATTTCACACTAATCACAGCCCTACCCTCTCCAGATGTGACTTGAAAAAATTAAGTTACCTTAGATTTTTCCTACGTTCGTAGATGGACAATAGTACTCGCTACAACAATTAGGATATATTTTGTTAACAAAAACGGATGTACCGACTAGTCGATATGCAGACAAGTCATGTATTCAGGGTATAGTCGGTGGAAATCACCCACGGTTTTGAGAACGCAATGAATATTTTCATAGACTAATTCCAAAAAAGTTTCGTTTAGTTGAGAGATATTCTCAAAATTAAAATCATCATGTTTATTGTTTATTAGATACGACTTAAACTATCATTCCACATGTGGGTTCCAATCAGTCATTATCAAATATTAATAAAAACAGTTATAGATATGTGGATAGTTAACTTGAGGAACAATCTTCTGTGTTTTTTAATAATTGTACTATATT
Organism: Druceiella hillmani; assembly: GCA_039881145.1. Lineage (NCBI taxonomy): Eukaryota > Metazoa > Arthropoda > Insecta > Lepidoptera > Hepialidae > Druceiella > Druceiella hillmani. The sequence goes on from JAYKKI010000045.1 coordinate 8,929,693, forward strand.
AATAATAAAAAGAACGAATAGTTTTTGTCTATATTTTACCTAATGTAAATTCTTCGTTTGTAACATCCGTCATATAAATAGGTATTATATTTTAATAATTATAGAACCATGGAATAAAAAAAAAGTTTTATACTTAAAATATACATAGCCGATTCTTTTCTAGTACAGTAACAGAAATTTAATGAAGAAATAAAAGTTTGATTGACTTTTTTAATAAGCAGTCGATGCATACGAACGACGAAGATGATACTATGATGCGACCACGATGATGTGAAGAGGATCAAATTGAATCTCAAAAGCAAACTAGTTGGCATATTAATGTGTAGTTCATAAACCGAATAGTCGGCTAGTCGCCAAAAAACTTAGTTAGTACATCTCTATGGCACCAAGTCAGGCTATATCTATTGTATCAAGTCGCCAAAAATTCTAGTCAGTACACCTATATCTGTTTAAAATTTACTTGGAGAAATCGGGCGAGTGAAATGAAAATTCCGACATAATCCAAATATATGACGATATGAAAATAGACACAAAACAGATTTCAGTGACCTCTTTCCCTCAATAACGTATGATCTACAGAACATAACTTTTTATACATATTTGTTAATTTGCAGCTCGATGAAGTTTTAATATTTCAAACTAGTTTTGTTATAGATTTTATATTTGCAAATAATAAGGAGGATAAACAAAGAAACTAATGGAATAATTTTTAAATATTGAATATATTTGGAGTTAATTTTTTTAAATTCATTATACAGAATTAAATGAAACTACATGATGTAGTATTATTTCTAGTTTCTTTAAGTTTGTTATCACGACCTGGGTTTCGTTGTATCATAATATCTTCAGGTGGGATATTAGCAAAGATTAATTCTTAGGAACTTCCAACAGCATTTATATGTTACACAAAACAATAGCGAAAGCCGGATTTGTGCGGGTTTTCCCACTGCTTACGTTAGTGAGTTTATTTTAGGGGAGCGCTTTAGTGTTATTATACTTTTAAAAGTTATAGACGTATTTTAGTGAGGGTAATAAATTAAATTGTTGTTATTCTATGAGGTTATACAATGCAAATATTCCTTTTATTAGTGTATGTAATGGAAATTAAATGGGTTTTATTCTTAGGAATATATTTATACAATAGCAAGGGTATTTGATGGTTAGAACAAGGTTACATTACTAGTTGTACATATCTACTATTTTATTTACTTATTTATTTCTATTAACACTTTATAGGATGAGTCGAAAAAATTATGCAACATTTCTATTTAATACAATATGCTGAAATAATGTTATGAAATTTCTTTATAATTTTATAATGTTATAATGTTATAATATTTAACTTATGTATAACTACAGTGTACAACTATGTGAACTCATTGCTGCATGATCAACCTTTTTCACTCAGCTAAGTAGTTCGTATTAAACATTTAGTAATGAGGAAGACTGTGTTTTAGGCCTTCGGTGAAATTTACAAAAATCTTAAAAATATAATTAAATTTACATTTTTTTAATGTACATGAATATTATATTCGAAATATAATATGTCAATTTTAAATACTTTTCTTTTTATGCTTTTTTATAAAAAAAATTTTAGCATCTGAAAATTTCTCTATCGTACTATGGAATATTGCTGATGGCTTCATCTGGTTTATTAAAACTAAATGTAATAAATTATATTTAGGCTTAAATACAATACTTGGGGTATCGTAAACTTTGACATACTTTTGACAATACATTAATTTGTGACAGTTAAAAAGAATATTTAATTCTTTTTCATGTTAAACTAGTTAGCAGTCATAGAAAGTGTCTAGTTTTATAAGCGGGGTAAATTGAAGCATTAAAGCATAAATTACCTTTTAATAGTAAGGGCGTCTAACTATCTCTACGCTTACCAACAAACTGGTGCACTGATCTAAAAGGCCGCTCACAGATGATTTGATCTCATCGGTCCAGAGCACGGACGGTCGTCGGCGTGGTCTGGTGCGCTTTACCTCGCCCTGCAAAATAATTCGTTCTATTGAGCTCTTGTTTTGATATGAGTAGATAAATGGTTATAACTTTGGAATTATTGAACCAGTTTTAATTACAATTACAAACAAGCAGCAGATCAATCATGTACCAATATTTTTTTTGTTGAAAAATAGATTTTATTGAACATTTGGGGAAAATATCGATTTAGCCATTTGATAGTACTGTAGCAGATTTATATTCGTAATTGTAAACAAAAAGATGTTTATATATGCATGTATATTTATATAATGCTATGAATCAATTTTAAATTTATGCGTTAAAGGCACTGCAAATGTATATCCATTTATTTATTTCTCCAGTGAAAATTGTGGACAAAATATGTGACTACATATAGATGTTTCCTTCAGAGAATATGTGCTATATTTCATAACACATATATTATGTCTTATCCTACAGAATAGGCAGCACGATGTTTATTACACAAATAGTAAGTAAATTATTCGTTTGGGACTCACCCTAGATCCACTATCTGGGGAAAATACAAATTGACACAATAACACGAGAGAGGACCAGTAACTTAAGGATTGTTCATACGTTCGACTTTATATTAAAGTCGACGTAAATAAAATCTCTCTGGAATTTTCTAGTTGCAACGGCCTTCTTAGATATCTTAAGCACCTATATAAGGTATTCAGAGAAAATAACCGTCCATTATATCTTCTTTGAATACCCTGTGTGGTGAAAGTGCGTTCATTGTAAAAATATATTTAAAAGCATTTTGGTAGACCTAGTTGGTATACATACGGATATGTCGATTTTATTATTCGTATAATCATCATAAAGTAAATATGTATATTTTAGTGCAACCTTGAACAAGAAAATTTATTGAATATCGCAACTATATCTAATAACGAATGATATAAAGTTTTTCAACATTGAGGAAATTTTTGTTTATGTCATTATTTTCAGACCTACCTTTTTTATGGTATGTGGGGGAAGCGATTAAACTAATTTATTTCATAGCTTCTTATCCTTGTTTTCCCTTGTCTTCTATATAAACGGTGAGGAATATTATTTGCTTCATATTCTTTACAACGCACTTTCATGACAACAAATCTTTCGCTTAGAATTAATAAAATTTAGAATTAACTCAGTCAATATTAATTTACTACTGAACACAGGAGTAAAAAAAATACTTAATTACTTATTACCTTAAGCTCTGTCTCAAAATTGTCTCCAAATTTTATATTCCCTGGCCAATAAATAATCTTTTGAGGACTTATTTGGTTACGTTGTTATGTAGAATAATTATTCAGTGATAATATTTTTATGTAATGTATGAAATTTATACTTTCGAAAATACAATAAAAAGACCTTTTAATCAAAGGACTCAATTAGACAAATTAAACGAGCTCAATCTCGGTGAGTTTACAACTGATAAGTTTTCGTAGCCATCGCACTTCTCCATCATCAGACCTTACTCGTTAGTAAATGTAACTACTGGGTTCACTAAGGGAAGCCACACCAGCTCAAACTCTTTAGATTTACTGTTAGCCATTACAGAATTTCCATGAACATGTTCCTCATTACTCATCAGATCCTTCAAATTACAATATGAAATTTAAGGATTCATTGAGATAAGTAAAACGGACTGAAACTCGATGAGTTTACTGTTAACTATTCTGAACTTACCATGACCATCTCCATCCTCTATCCTAAGATATAATCTATCGTAATCTGTTCATCTATCGTAAGATATCATATCTTACGACCGAGGATGAAGATGTTCATCAAATCAAAAGAGTCACTGAGATAAATCGAATGTGCCTCATTCGACGGGCTTACTGTTAGTCATTGAGAAGTTCCTACGACCTGCTCACTCTTCTATCATTACGTCAATTTAATGGTACCATACTATTGTAGTCATTAGAATTGCACAAGTTTCCAATGTCCAATGTTTCAACACGGTACGATAATTAGAAGCGAATGAAGAGTGAGCTATAAGATTTTGTTGCAATATTAGGAAGTTATAGACCAAGGTAACGTAAGCATCTTAAAAAGGATGTTGGAAAATGCCGCCAGTATAAAATCAGTATCTTGATGGAAATTTTACTGTAGAAAATACGTGTCTAAAATATTTTTTTATTTCGGTTTTTATTGGTAAAAATAAATATCTTCAAAAATTTTGATTACTGTATTGACTAACATTATAAAGACAAAAGTAAGTGTGTTTGTTTGGTTAGTCTTGCTTTCATAATTTAACTAATCAATAGGATCATTTCTCCATAGGAACGTAATTTTTTTTCTATATAAAATAATTTTCTGTATTTTCAATTTGCGGTGACATATTTTTTCCTCTTTTACGGGAGAGAAAATACGGGTTAAATCTATTTTATTTATACTATTCTGATATAAAAATTGAATATTAACATTAATATAAACCTCGTAAAAATAGGCAAATGAAATTATTTAGAAACACTAATAACATGATTATATAAATCTCCGTTTTCAAATGATATCAGTTTAAACATATATTCGTTTATTTATATATAATTTAATTACCTGCACAGGATAACTTTGGTCAATTATAAAATCAGATTACTTTAACAATCATAAAACAATACCTCACCCTACTGATACTTTAATGAACATTTGTCGAAATAACGTATATTTTGTTCCACGAGTCGTTCATCTCTAAATTAGATTATGAAAGAGATAGAAAAGGATACACACAATATTATAAAATTCATAAGAAGGACCAAAAAAGCGAAATTGAAAAACTCGAATTTGCTAAGGGATAAGCCGACAACAAGGGAAACACATACGAATTCAAAATGACAAATCTTCTCTCATACGCTATTTATCGTAAACCTTAGTGGCATTATGTACAACGAAGTAAATATTTTCTTTCAATAGAAACGGTTTATGCCAGCGCCATCGCGTTTTCGCGGCGTGAGAACTTTGGATGGAATATCCAGGTTATTTTTATTCTTCATGTTACTATATTCCATGCGATAAAAATAAATATATTAGACGTCGTACGTAAGATCAGTTTTTTTTATAAATATGGTAATCCGTAACTTATTTCGAAGTATAAAATGTTAATGTAAAAATATACGTGTAGTAAGTGGAAAGAAACGAATATGTACAAACATGCAAATATCAATTTGATTTATTTAATCCTTCAAGGATCTTGGCGCTCAAAATAAAATATTATTAGTGATTAAAACGAATATAAGATATTTAAAATAACAGATATTCTCAAAGCAAAGATGACATCACTTAAAGAGAAAATTTAAAAAAATATATGGTAAATTTGAATTTCGTAGTTAAAATGATTTTTTAGAAGACACTACACAATTCCATTTAAATAATTTATACTTGAGTTTAATAAGCAATAGTCAATTTTTGTTGATAATCGTCTTAACTAAATTAGTTCATTACCTATGTTATTGATAATGGTATATAATATAAGAAACAAGGTGCTCATATATTATCTATTGATACATTTTGCTATTTTTATGCTGTTATTATGTTTTAAACGTAACTTATTCTTCAATATCATTCAAAAATATAATATACGTATCTAACGTTACCTCTTTATAACATGGACAAATAAAACCAGTTTCCATTAGACATTAAAGAAGGATAAAGAACTAATTTACGAGTATGCATCGTCTATCAAAGAGACAACCTTGTGTCAAGGACGTAACTCATTCGAAAATGCATTTTATAATGATTATGTAACATTTGTTTACTACTTCAATCTATTTAATGGAATAAAAGGCTTGACAAACATATATTTTATCTTCTTAAAATAGAGAAAATGGGTGTGAATAATTTCTGATTTGTAGACAACCTGTGAACGGATGGAAAGAAACAATTCACATTAAGTAGGTATTATTTATCAAGTTGTATTAATTGTATTTACGATGTAAAGATAACAATAAATTCATTTTATTTATCAATATATTCTTGCGAGAAATATGTGTAAATAAGTTATTCGTGCATCATAATACTTTCAGTGGTACGCCATAATGATACTATCGGGAATAAATCTAGAGAGTTGACTGAATTTGATTTTTCTTCATTTTCTCTTATTTACTTTTTTACGTAATTCTTTTTTTCGAAGTGGATTCGGTGTAGTGTAAAGCGAGTATCGATATAAATACATTGAGATTCTTTAACATTTTCAGTGTAGATATCGATACTCTCGATATCCACATTGAAAGTGTTAAAGAATCTTCATGTATTTACAACAATAGTAACATTCAAAAGAAAAAGGAGGAATAAGAATATAACCATATTCTCCGCTTTATCAAAAAATAATAGCTTTTGGAATATGATCGAGAAATGAGAAATTACCATAATTTTCAATTGACAGCAAAATATCAATGAAGTTATCATTTTAGCTTCACAAGATTCTTTCAGTAAAATAAATACCATTTTAACTCGGCAGAGATATTTCAATAAAACCATCAACATTTTCACTATGTAGCAATATTTCAATAAAATCATGAACATTTTCATTTGATAGCAGTATTTTTTTAAAATAATTTTTATTTGATTTTAGTGTTTCAATAAATGCGGATGAATTTCTGCCTTAGAAAAGGTCCTTCTTTTGTCCATCTACAGTTTTAGGCGTGTAAATATGTCACGCCGCTCAATATAAAACAAATGTAAAAGAAACACACATTCTTTTATCCAAACTAATTTTATATACTTCTATTTTTGACAACTATTATTTCCTAGCACTTTGAATCGATTCAGTGGTCTAAAAGTTTCCTGTTTACGCATGGAAACGAGCATCTCCATTGTATTAATAATATCTTACTGATCTTTGTGACGGTCGACGCATATTCTTAAAACTATTATATTCTTTCCTAAAGTATTAAATATATTTTAATAAAGCAGTTTATTTACCAGTCAAGATAAATTCATATCACAAAATCATTCTTGAAAAGTTAAACTCATACAATTCATAAAGATGGTAAAAAAATTTGCATTTAAAAGCCAGCCATGAACTCCCTGAGGATTGCATCGTATTTTTATTTTAAACCCTCTGCCATATTATGTCGCCATAACGTATCATTATGAGATGTAGTGAAAATGTTTCCTTACGTATAATTTGATTTATTTTTATGCGAGTAATTTAGTACTTTTTACATGATAACTGTATAAACATTGTAACCAAAGATCATGGCTTGGTTTTCGTAATTGTAGTATCTCTAAAACACGTAAAGATATATTTTATGTAAATTCGTAATAGACTAATAAGTTTTGTTTAGTCATCAATGGACAAAGAATGAAAAATATGTATGAAAACATTTTAAATTGTTTTAATAAAAAACTTAAACGTTTTAAATTTAAGCTCAAACTTTAAATGAAAGTTAATATATTAAATGTGTCTTAATGCAGAGTCTTGCAATAAAGTTATTAATTAAACAAGACTATCAAAATTATTGTATTTGTAAATTAAGAAAATGGGGCCCACTTTTTTGAAATCATACCACTTTTTTCTGAAATTTGAAAATTATTTATGCATTTCTATGTTAACAACATACGACCATGCTCAAATTTCAGAAAAAGTGATGTGATTTTTTAAAAAAATAGGTGTACATACAATCTAATCATGATGCACTATTAGAGATTGAAGTGGAGTCTTTAGTTAATTTACATACTGTATAGTTCTTAATCTAAGTAAATTATTATGAACAAAATGTTTCCAATTGATTTTTTCCAAAATTCATTAAAATAAATATAAAATTTACGTAACCAACGATTCCTTTCTCATTTATCAAAGTAGGGTTCAATACAATATTATAATATTTAATTGCTACGATTATGACGTACTATTTGTATGTTTACAAGTACAAGGTAAATAAAATAAACTAATAAAATTACAACTACAGCGTTAAATCACGTTTAGAGGGGTGCACGGATTCAATCGATTCCGCAAATTGTATTATAAATATAACAAAACACTTTGTATATACCAAACATATGCATATTATTCGTATTAATTTAAACTATTTTATAATTTTCATATTTGTGGTCAGAAATATTTAGCTTTGTTAGAAAATTTAAAATGTGATTTGAATAATTTCCAGCAATAATTAACATTAATGATTTTCAAACTATAAGCTATATTACTTAATATGTATCTTAAAAATAAATCATTGATAAATCATAAGGTGTGCACACACTATTATTTTAATTGTTCGAAAAAACTAAAAATAAAACAGCAGGTACAAGAAGATCTGCACAAAACGTAGGCCGAGAAAAGTCGTCGAGTGCAAACAAATAATTGCAAAATTCAATAATATTAATAATAATAGGCTTGTATTGTGATAGTTAGCCAATAGATGGAGACATAATCATTAAGAACGGTCAAAAATTGGGACCTCATATGGCGCGTCCTCAAACAAGCCAATATCCGGAGAAACAAGTTATTTTTCTAAGTCAGATTTAAATAATAATATATATTTGAAAACAAAGTTCTAATTTAAAAAATCTTATTTTCCCGAAAAGCTGTATTAAAAAAGGAAAACATAGGAAATTACACAAGTTACAATTACATCTCTCGTCAAAACTCGAATTTGGTGCAAGTCTTCAACAAAGCACGTACTTGAGGACAGTAATGAATCGTAAATGAAGAATATTTCAAAATGACTATCACGCGTGCCGCACAACAAACAAATGTTGAAGTTTAATGCCTCTGTGAAAAGAGGGGTTGACAAATTTTACTTTAAAATTCACCTCGCCCCCACATTTCTCCTCCCGCATTAGACCCTTCCGATAGCTTCGTCAGGGACCCCATGTGAATCTTATGTAATTATTCAGTGAATATTTAACTACCATCCCCCGTTGAATATAAAATTTTCAGTCACTTTCACAACGCACCACTCAAGGGTAATCAATTTCAAAGTACAGGTTGTTACCAGAAACTGAAAATGTTACGGTAACGTTATGGGAATAGAGGTAGTCATTCTAGTTTTTTTTTTGTAGAAATATTTTAAAGAATATTAATTATTGCTACAAAATGTTGTCAGATTTAATTTTAAAACGCAACTAATAGAATAAGTTAGAACTAATAGAATAAGTTTGAGACTTAATTTACTTTATTAGTGTATTGCTACACATATTATTAAAATGTAGATTACATAATAATTTTTACTACACGTTTTAATTTATGTTTGTCTTTATGTATGTACTGTAATATAATTTTGCATACACACCTTTCAATGTGTGGGACTTAAATTAAGTGGAAAAATCTGCAACGTAAAAAAAATTTAGTGTCAATAATTTATCCAATATGTGTATGCATTAATTCTTAACCAAAATAATAGTTAATGAAAATTAAATCTATTCGGCCAATTATTTTTATTTCCTATAAAATAACAAACGCATTTTACAGAAAACAATTTACAGAAAAAAACATATATTCCAAGCCAGTACATGATGTGATTTGTGCGACTTATTCGATAGAATTAATTAAATATATTTGGCGTTAATTTTGTAGAAATTCATTATTCACAATTAAATGAAACTACGTGGTGTAGTATTATTTCAACTTTCTTTAATTTTTTTACCACGACCTAAGTTTCGTTGTATTACAACATCTTCAGGTGGGATATTAGCAAAGAATTTATATTAATAGCAAACAATTCTTTGCTAATATCACCACGTAGTTTCATTTAATTGTGGATAGAATTAATTCATAAAAATCCCGAATTCAAAGAAAACTATTATTAATACACGATAAGCTGCTTTCTAAGCCGGAAAAAGTTCGTGAAATGGAAAAATAGGGTTAATCGTTCAACATAGTCTCTAATTAAATAGTGATCACCATTATATGTTCCCAGTTTTGGGGAAATTATGTCCTGAAGTTTTAATATTGTATATCAAGCAATTAAATCTGGAAGAATATTGCGAACATAGAAAACATAGAATACCACGTCAAATCATTATGGATGAAATCTCGTCGGTTTACAAAGACTCTTGTCCTATAAACGAATTTACTCGTACATGTGGTACAATCACTTCATACAAGGCAGAGAGTCAATCAAAAACGATCCACACTCAGGGTGACCTATTGAAAATATCTCCCCACATTAAATTTATTGCATGTTAAATTGATTCGTTTGTTCTCAAATATAACCAGCCTTCATTTTATCAGAATCTCAAAATTATAGATAAAACTTCCGATAAAATCCAGAAATGGTAAAGTCTGTTTGACAACAATTTGATGTGAAACAATTTGAAGTGTACTGCAGTATCAATGTTGTCTAACTATATTATGTCTAGAAGATAGGTGATGATTATATTTAGTTGTTCATTTAATATGGACCCTTGAACCCATAAGTTAGTAGCCTTCCATTCGATTATTTATAGAACGTTAACCATCCCACTAGAAAAACTTAATTTACGTAAAGAAATAAAAACTATAAAAGAAATCGCAGTAAATAATAATTATAACCCGTCAATTTTCACAAAACTGTAACGGAATAAATTACGAAAATACTAATCTAAGAGTATACACGGTCGAACTAAGTAATGAATAAACTTTTTTCTGAACCTGGTTTTCAGTTAAAAGAAACTGAATTGAATGTATGATATTATATCAATATAAAAAATACTGAATCCATGATTTATAACAAATATTATACCAGGTAGTAAAGAACGGTTACATATATATATATATATATATATATATATATATATATATATATATATATATCTATATATATATATATATATATATACATATATATATAACTTAAAATCGACTATAATTATACTTATTGGCTTTTGTTAATAATTATGTAGTATTTTATTTTAAATTGTATCAAAAGATTACCATAAAAAGACAGTCAAGAGCGAATAAAATTAAAACACTGTTATTCCATATTATCGTTGAGCTCAGTGTACGCAAAAAAGAAAAGTCAAAAAAAATTTATTCGTTGCGTAATAGTTCCACATACGGTAATAAAGGAAAATTTTGATTTTCTCATATTTTCTTGTTATAAGAGTTATAGTCTGTGTTATAAGAGTTATAGACTGTGTGTCCTGTGTTATAAGATATATATATATATATATATATATATATATATATATATATATATATATATGTGTGTGTGTGTGTGTGTGTATGTATAAACATAAAAATAAATCAGATCAGAATAAAGCAGCAAGTTTCATTGGAGTACGACTATTTCCTAATAAAAGAATACTGTGCTCGGTAGTAGCACCGATATTCCAATTGCAGGTATGTTTGATTTGATTGTATTGATACGTCATATTTCTTAGCTGATGTTATTATATTGGGAAAAACATAACTTAAATCTAAATAGAGGCTGGATAGGGAGATGGAATTTTTTCATTTAATACTTTTGAAATCGTGGCGACCCACTTTTTCCAGATTTACCAAATTTTCATTTTGCAATAAAAGAATACGAATAACAGATTACGATAGATTTATTTGTAACTCATTATTAAAAAGAAAAACGCTCTAAAATTTATTTCTAACTTATGGATGTCACGCTGGATGCGTGTTATAATTTATTTCGACATTAAAAGCATCTCATTACAAAGACATTTCATTTTAGTTAATATCGTTTTGAAAATAATTTAATTTCACATTTCAAACTTATTCGTAATTAAAAATCGTTCTAATCAACCGATTAATAAATTAAGAGAAAGTTTAATTTTATTTCATGTAACATAGACATGTAGGTACTCCATCTATTAACATCGTACGAAAAATTGACGGTACAACAAAATCTTGATAAGTTCCTACCAGAAACAAAACTATGGTTAAAGGAAGTTTGGGGAAGGAAGTACACTTTTCCGATAGCGCTGGCTATCGGGATATTTTTGAAATTAGTTAAAACTGTATTCTGAGGTTAATTGCAAGCAATTACAAATAGAAAGCATAACAAACGTTAGCTTGATGAAGTGAATTTATTAAAAAAAACAGTGAGCCGTCACGGGACGCTTGGCAGATGTGAAAAATCGTGTTCGTACAAGTAATAGGCATTAAAGAAAATATTATTACAGGAACTAAATATAGCATAATGAAAAAATAAAGTATTACGAATTTCTTGCAGAAAATGGTAAATTTATTTAATAAACATTTATTTACAATTAATACAAAAATAATAAAGTACAGGTTATGTGTACCGTAGTAAACAACAGCGTCGAACTGAGTGAGGAGGGGGTCGCGTAGTCGGTTGCGCATAGTGACACGTCGCCATACCATACACTCTACTACATATAGACTATATAAATACCTTAGTATAGCGTAGCGACCCGTCGCCACGGCAAGCGTCGCCACGCCATCGATCGTGTTTATACCTGCGCCTATAGATGTTTCACATCAATATTTATACTTAATTGACAGCTATAAAAGCATTAACCCGTGTTATACCATTCGTATTGATATCATCAACGTGAGCTATTAGCCAGTATGTTAAAAAACTTTAACTTAGTAATAATTTGAAAGAACTTTACATATACACCCAAAAATAAATTTTAAAATTTTTGCTAGGAATTTTTACAACAAAACAATTTGTTGTAAGGGTTGTGTACCTCAAATTTAAAAAATCGAACCCTTGTAATGTCACTTAATTGTCCATAAAAATCTTATTTTCAAGAAAAGCTGGAGGAAGAAAGTAATAAGTAATAAATCAAACACTATGACATATAGACACATAGTCCTGAAATACCTTTAAGCTTCCAAATCAATAAAATAGAAAGATAGGTTTCTTTAAACATCCTGTATCTTGTTATTAATTTATTCATAAAAATATTAAGGGTAATGTCCTATTGATCTAGAATCTTAAAATTTTGAACGAAGGTATATCTTATAATACAGGTAAAGAAAAAAAATTGGAAAATCAAAATTTTACCCGTAGTTGTCTATGTGGAATTACTACGTGACGAATAATTTTTTTTTCGCTCTTAACTGTTTTTTATGGTAACCTTGGTAACCTAAAATTTAATATAAAATTCTACATGATTATTAACAAAAGCCAATAAGTATAATCACGGGCGATTTTAAGTTATATATATGTAACCGTATTTTACCACCTAGTATAACGTTTGTTATAATTTATTGACTAAGAATTTTTTTAAATTGATCTTCATTTCACATTCATTTCAGTTCCTTTAAGTAAAAACCAGGTTCAGAAAGAAAAAGTTGTCGTTAAAACTATGAAAATGATTTCAGCTATCAATAAATCAGTGTACAAAATATCACATAAAATTAGTTGGATTCCTCCTATCGCAAAAGTTTTTATAATTATTGGGAAACCAAAAGAAGAAAATTAAATAATATTACAATAATTATCTAACTTAAAAGCAATTAAAATCCATATTATTTAATAACTTTTTCGTTAAAAAGACCTTACCATTTCTGGATTTTATCGGAAGTTTTATTTCTGATTTTGAGATTATGAGAAAACGGAGGCTAGATATATTTGAGAACAAATTAATCAATTTGCAATGCCGTAAATTTGCATCGACATAAATATTTCAACAAGTTATTTGACGAGGGTTTGGCATAAAATATTCTGATCTATTTAACCAATATGTTAAAAATAAATATACCTATTCTGGGAGATAACTAAGTAATGACGATTTAAATCTAACAATGTTGTGAGGTTTTATTACTATTTTTTTCAGTATTGTCTGAAATATCATGCATTCATTCATAATATAATCGAACAAGCATACCTTACTGAACCAAAATTATAAGGTTTTCATAATATCGGACAACTCATACGACTCTGATATTTTTACTCAATTCACGGCAGGCCTTCTTTGGGGTTATTATGATAGTTACGAGAAATACCAATGCGAAAAAAAAAATAAATAATTTAAATTAGTACACCAACTATATTTTATTTAAAAAAATACTCAGCATTAACGTCGTAATTTTGGGTGTACATTTTCAATAACATTCTTGATTATGCTATTTTATTATTATATTTTAAACTACACTGTTAAGCATCGGATACTAATATGTTTATATGACATTACATCCACATTGTGGCGTGCTACTTAAATTAAAATGAATAGAAACATGATTTTTGACATTTATTAATAGGAAACCTGAGTTGTAAATAACCGATAGTGACTTCGAGAAAAAGTAACTCAAAATCGTTCCACTTAATTATCATAAAATGGAATCTCCGAAATAAGAGAATTGCACAGGAGACATGTTGAAATTTGAATCGATCGATCATATTCGATCATATTAAACGTATCCCATAATATTTAAATCGACACTCAATCGCTCCACTAGTAAATAGACCGTTAACAAGTAATGCCGGCCTATCTTCATCTTCATCTTCAGACCTGTTCTATCAAACCCTTAAAATTACAAATCGATTTCCATCGGACATAGTAACATAAAAATATAAAAAATTCGTGTCATTAAAAAATATGCAGTCACAGTTTAATAAAAATATTCGCTCATTGAAAGTGACCTAATTTCAACATTGGGAAAAATTGGAGAAATTACAGAATAAATTTTAAATAGTCATCAAAATAGAAAGAGTCGTAAAAAAGGACACATATTATTAGAAGTCCCACGAATATATGATAAGTTATTGGTAAAACACATCACCGAAGCAAAGCGCGCTAGTAGAATTAGTGATATGAAAATAAACATATGCACGGTCAATTCAAAGTAGAAAATTTTATATATGTAAAACATTACTACCTATGCGTTAAAGATTTAGGAACGAGTGCCCCAAACTGTACCTATACGTCTTGTATCGAAAGTTTTTTTTCTCATTGCATGTTCGTCTTAATTAAATATATTATTGAAAAGAAGTCGTATAAAATTTTAATGACACAATTTAAATGCATTTGTGATTTTACTACTAAATTTTATTAATAAATCTATAGATTTATGAAAACTATTTATTATTTTTCAGGAACGTAAATTTTGCTAACAATTTGGAAAAAAATAAAACTTCATTAAAAGTTTTGATCACCATGCAGGCACGTGAGTTTTTTTAAATTTAACTTTGTAGATTATTGTAGATAAATACTCCTCATAATATAATCTTCGCTGAAATCAGTTGTTAAAATAAATTTGCATGATTGGCGGCAATTGAGGTAACTTTTAGAATAGACGTGGAAGCTAACATGTAATAGTTAAACATGTAAACCCCTCCAAGGAGACCCCTAAAACAATAGTTTCTAGATAATACTGTTTTGTTAGACTGGCTTCAGTATGAAAGTCCATGCTTAATATCTGAATTAGTGAAAGACTTCGTGTAAGTAACATAAGTTATTTTTCGGTATTGTGAAGAATTCTTTGGGATCGCATTGTTGGAGTAAAAAAAAATGGTATTAATTTTCAATAATAACGTAAAGTTCGATAAATAAAGTCGATAATAAATATCGTAACGAGTTTGGTTTACACATTAATTTTTTGCTAATATTTGGTGTCCATTGTTAATGTTTACTAAAATAATATTTTTCAGGTTTCCGTGTCTAAAAGGGAAAACACGCGATTGTTATTAGATCAATTACATGATCATCCCGTCCGTCCTTCTATCATAGCCGTTTTTTTCGGACACAATTTCACATTGAAACTTCAAATTTAGCGTAGTGATAGACATAGGTCTATCACATAATCTCAATACTGATATGGAGATTTTGCATAAGGGAAATAAGGTACAAGGTTTTTTTCTTCAATTTCAACAATTATGGCTACCAATAGACGGAGTAAGTTATAAAAATTTCAAACCGTTAGTTCAAAATTAAAAAAACCATGTTATTTGAAATTTACCTAAAGTTTACCGGTGTATAAAGATATTAGTGTACTTTCACAAGCATAGAAATATTTTTACATTATCAAAAATTGTAAATATTTGTAAAGGATTTAATAAAGTACTATATTTCCTCAAGTGTTTATATAAACCTAATGGTGTAATTAACCCTCGTGGCAGTTCTACTTGCACTACTCTTTTTAAAACTCTTCTCATTTAATTGTTTTACTGTTTCGTTACACACAACGGAAAGATAAGAAATGTTTGAAATTATTATGTTAATAACGCGTCGCTTCACTCACAATATGCCAAAATATTTATTGGAATATATTTATAAATTAAAAATATAAAAAAATAATTACCATCAAATCAATGTTTCTAAAAGTTCTGTGTGAAATATTATGTTATTTCATTCCGAAATTTATTATTCACTATTATTACTGATGGTCCATGGAACGTCAAGCATTAAATATATAAATTATAGTGTCATTGGCGGAAAAGGCTCAATCAATTTAATCGTTTTAAATAAATGTTTATAAGAATTCACAAATTATCACCAAATTCTTTCTTCTCTTTTATAAACAACCACTATATTCCATAATCAAATATTGTTTCATAATTATCGTAGAAAACTATGATGGTGGTTGAAAATTGTTTTCTAAATGCTGATATTTATGAAACGACTTGAAAAACGTAGGAGGTTTTCAGTTTATCGTATTTTTTTATATATATAACCTCATATATCCGTAATTTCTGAACCAATTGGATGATTGTGTTTATTTGAAAGGGTATATTTCCAGTGAATCCGACGAAAATTTTATTAGAATCTGACTATTGAAACGGGACATATCAAATGAAATTAAGTTTGAATTATATAGGTCAAAGCAAATCGGATGAAATTTCTACTATTTTTAAATTACTATTATGTGTCTCAAATAGCTACTTTACCCCTAATCTTAGGGTTCCAACTTTTGAGTCTTGACGCTGCGGGAGACTGACTCCTTAAATATTGAGACTTGAGAACATACTGTTTTTAAAATAGTATTGCAATCCTTAAGTAGAGATTCTGTCATAAAATTGCTTGTTCTACCTCTTCAGCACTGATTCTGCAGGAATGCTGCCTGCCTAAACCGTGAGATTTGGGGTTCTGCTCTTTTAAAGTAGTATTGTAAGTCTTAAGCAGAGACTCTGCCACTAAGCTTAGAGTTCTAACTCCTCAGCCTTGGCGCTATGCTTTGTACTGCCTGTATAAATCGTGGGACTTGAGGAACTTCTGTTATTATTTATTAGTATTTTGGACCTTAAGTAGCGGCGCTGTCATTTAACACCGGGTTTCAACTTCTAAACTCCGATGCTGTAGTTGTGCAATGCAGGTATACTGTCTACCTAAATCATGAGCCTTAAGGATCTGCTGTTTTCAAATTAGTATTGTAAGCCTCAAGCAGAGATTCATTAAACTCCGATTTCGAACTACTCAGTCCTAATGCTGCTGGAATTTTATCTGCCTAAACCGTTGAGTTTTTCATTTTTCAATTAGTATTTTGGGTCTCAAAGAGAGACTCTACCACCAAACTTCGAGTTCTAACTCCACAGTTTTGGTGCTGTGCTTAAGATTTTTGATTTATTGAAGTACCTTAACTTCTATAAATCATGAGCCTTAAAGATCTGTTGTTTTCAAATTAGGTTTATTAGTTTCAAGCAGAGACGTTTCCTATATAACAGAGATTTGGCTAAAAAACTTTGAGTTAAAACTTCTCAGTTTGTTGCTACGGGGCTATTGTCTGTTTATGATCTGCTTTCTTTATGTTGGTATCATGAATCTTGAGCAAAGACGCTGTAATTTAATACCAAGTTCCTACTCTTTAATTTCATGCTGCAGGTATACCGCCTTTCTAAATCGTGAGATTTAAGAATAAGCTCTTTTTAAGTTGTTATTTTGGGTCTCAAAGAGAGAGACTGTGATCAAATTTCACGTTCCAACCCCCTAGCGGTAATATTTCGGGGGTATTG
Organism: Druceiella hillmani; assembly: GCA_039881145.1. Lineage (NCBI taxonomy): Eukaryota > Metazoa > Arthropoda > Insecta > Lepidoptera > Hepialidae > Druceiella > Druceiella hillmani. Next base: position 8,947,464 of record JAYKKI010000045.1, read on the forward strand.
TCTACGTAAACTGTGAGATTTGAGGATCTGTTGTTTTTAAAATAGTAATATGGGTCTCAAGCAGAAACTTTGTCGTCAAGCTTTGAGTTCCAACTCCCCAATCGTGATGTTGCAGGATTTCTGCCTGCTTAAATCGCCAGACTTGACAATTTGTCGTCTTTGAAATAGTGTTGTGGATTTCAATCAGAGATTCTATCATTCAACTCTGGAGTCTGACTCAACAGTCCTAATGCTGCAAGGGTACTGCCTAGCTAAATCTTAAGACTTAAGGATATGTTGTTTTTGCAATAGTATTTTGGGCCTCAAGTAGAGGCTTGGTAATTGAATTACGAATCCCATCTTCTTAGCCCTTATGTTGCAGGAGCACTGCCTACCTAAACCATGAGGTTTAAAAACAATATATCCTTATGAGGCTTGAGGATCTATTGTTTTTATATTACAATTTTGTATCTTAAGCGAAGATTCTGGTACTATACTTTGGGTTCTAACTCCTAATCTTGACACAATGGACGTATTGCGTGCATAACTCGTGAGACTTTAGGATCGGCAGCTTTTAGATTGGTATTATGGGTCTTCAGCTGAAATTTTGTCACTAAACTCCGTATTCTCACTTTTCAGTCCTTTTAATTCAAAGGACTGACTGCCTAAACCATGAGATTTGAGAATCTGCTTATTATTGATTAGTATTTATGGATTTGAAAATAGATTTCTACTGAACTCTGAGTTTCAACTTCCCAATCTTGAAGCTGTGGGACTTGTGGCATTAGCTGTTTTAAATTAGTATTTTGGGTCTTAAGGGGAAAATCTGATACCAAACTCCGAGTTGTAACTCCTAAGTATTGGTGTCCCAGAGGTACTGCCTGCCTTAACTGTGAGACTTGAGGATTTACTGTCTTTAAATTATTATTTTTAATCTCATGTAGAAACTTTATCATTAAATTTCGGGTTCTTACATCGCTATCTTTGTACTCGGGGTGTACTGTATACTTAAATCATGAAAATTAAAAACCTGCTATTTTTAAATTTGTATTATGGTTTCCAAGCCACGACTCTCATTGAATTCAGTATTCTATTTTCTTTGTCTGATCTGCAGTGGTGCAGACTTTTTGGTATATGTTAACTCATATGTGTAGCCATCAACCAATTTGCTGGCCTTCTTTTTATTTAATACGGCTAAGGGTGGCCTAAATTTGCCCTCTAATAAGATCATTACACAATGATTGAGCCGAGAATTGATGGCAGGAACTTTTGCCTCATTACGAGTAAGCTCATCAGGCATCGGACCGATTCACTTCTCTTGATGTAAGTAAAAAAATAACAAAATTGATAGGAAGGAAAGTATACACAGGTTCATACAAAGGCATGAAGAAAATGAAGTATTGATTGGTAGGTAGATAATTAAGCAATTACAGGTATAAATAAATTGAATAAATATTACATATGCATGTAGGTAAGTAATTATATAAAGCTGTATATAAAGGCATACATCAACTAGAACTTAAGTAAGCGGTTATATAGTACATAAAGGCATATAAAAACTTCAAGCACTGACACAGTGAAACCAAAAATGGGAATACGATGTATGTATCCAGATGTATGTACGTATAAACGAGCTTATGTACGCATGTGTTTAGATATTTATGAATATATTTTAGCTTATTAAATTCTGCAAGCGTCTGTTCCGACTTCAATAAATAAGATATTATTTTTATTGAATTCACTGTAAGTTTGCAAAAATCTAAGTAATACAGGATGTCATCGAACATAAAAATGAGACGTATTCACAAAAAAATTTGATCGACTTCAAATAACTGCGAAGTAAAAAGCGCACTGAAAATGATGAAATAATGAGAATAAGAGTAATGTGTAGAAACTTTTGCGGTATAATATTGTTTCCGACCACAAATAAATTTGCTAAATAAAAAAAATACTGCTAATGCTAAGATTTTTGAAGTCGATGCCAAGTGAAATGTAGCACACATTTGTAAGTGTTGTGTTAAATGAACAGTGTTAAAGTGTTAAATAAACAGGGAAAGAGGAGAAGTGCCCTACTGATTTAGATGTAGCAGTTAATAAATCTTCTAACACGAAAACAGCATATAACAATCTTTTCCTACTTATATTTTAATTAATTCGAAGTAAAGCTTTTGAATATTGAATTCGTTGGTTTTATTATCTTTTGTGGAAGTTTTCGCGAAAATTATTTTTTTAACATATTTTTGAATAATATCTTTTTCTTTATTTATAAGCAGATAATAAATGCAGTCTGTTCTATTACCAAACTGATGACTTATAAATTTACATATTTCACTATCTTGAAACGTCCAATGCCATTATGAAGAAAATAAACTTAACATTTTTTTAAAAATTTTATTATTAATTTATACGCCCATATTAATAATTAGTACATCATCACTACCTGTCTGACTGTAGAGTTCTCCTAGGCAAATGTTGAAAGTGTAAAAATATTTTTATTTTAGCTCTAAGAGGTCACTCTTGTGCAAAGCTAGTAATATAAATATCTAATATATAAAGATCTATATTATATTTTGAAAATTTCAAATAGTAAATCGTACTAGCGTCAAAGTAATCATCAATTTCAATCCGTATGGTCATACAAATATGAGCTAGTCGTAATTAAGGTGGAAACGGAATAATTAAAACTGGTACATTACTAAAACTTTCCCCTCAACTTAACATAAACAACTGATTTGTTAACGCATGATATCGAATGCAAGGCTCGTTGTATGTTGAAGTATGTTGTTTATCTTCATACTAATCACCTTTGCTGAATATAGTGCAATAGTATTGATTTAAAAATTACACTACCATTTTATATCATTTCATTATAGTTTAAATTTTAATAAATCTTTTACAATAGCACACTAAATGCCTTATTTTGAACATCATAATTATGTAGTAATTAGTTAATAAGGCTACGGAAGATAAGGCTGTATTCCGAGCTTCATCTTTTTCTTTTAGCATAGTGAAATACGAAAAAATGTGAAATAAATAATGAGCTTGGAAGCATTAGATGATCTCCACTAATTTAACTTACGGCGAGTGAAGCTACGTGTAATAACTGTTATTTAATATAAATAAAGCTACAGCCTGGACTAAATAATTCTATAACAGAAAAATTACTTTTAAATTCTTTCCTGAAACGCTAGCGTCATTTTGCGTATTTGAATGTATTCTGTGTATTTAAATTAGTTCATCAATTATTTATGGTTCATTAAATACGATAGATTACCTCACGTGTTAGGTAGTTTGTTTGATTAAGCGTGAGCAAGCAAAAAAAGGCTATTTTCTTAAAGAAAGGCTATTTTCTTCTAAATTGAAAAATTAGAAATTGACAAAAATTACTTAAATTTTTGAACATATTATCGGAATCGTAAAAGTAAGAAAAAAATAACAAAAATAAAAAAGCCTAAATATCATATTTTGATACATAATACGTGGAGTTTTATTTTCCTTTTTTAGGACAATCAGATTGTAGTAAAGGCTACTGACTATGCTACTTGCTGCGCTGCTGCAGTGCTTAGTATCAATGGAAGTAAATAAGAGGCCGACTAATTACGAAGTGACTCGGAGTTATGGAAGACAGACCATTAGAACTATTATTTCTAATTGCTCATAAATTGAAGGTTGGTAATGCAACGCTTCCATTTCGAAGCAAACCAATACACCATTTGAATTTTTATTTGATTATGTGTGGTTGATTGATTATTATTTCTGCCTTTGTTTTAATTATTTGTACCCACGTTTCATGCCTATTTTTTTAACTTAATTTTGTTTTTAAATTAAGAAATTTAATTTTAAAATTAAAGTATTGTTTAACTTAAGCTTTATATAATGCATGACGGCATCTCAACTAACAATTTACCATCAAACAAGTTAAACACTTGAGTAATGATAGGTTCTACGAAAACCTATCCTATTAAGCACATTTATTTCACGACATAATTTTGTTTAATATAATATTAATTAGGAATTTTCAAAATTATCGTCTTGAAAAAGATTTTAAAAGCAACCTTGTTTATTGGTTCAAATGTCAACACTTTCATATATGTGTGTAAAAGCATTGACTTTCTGATGGCACTTTAGATATAAATTATTTACAAACAGACAATATTTGGGGAGTTTAACCACTTTGTGATAAAATTTAATATACTTTTATAAACATTGAACAACTCTAAACCACTTTACCGCATATAATTTAACGAAATTAAATATTTAGCTGATGAAACAATACTTTAAATCTGTGAAATATAACAGTTACGGCTTTAATTACATACAAATCTTTGCATTCAGTAGACGATAATAGACGTTGTAACTTCAGCTAAATTGAATTCTGACCATATGTATGAACGTTTTAATTTAATGTATGAACGTTTTTTTCACTTTTTTGTTTCACTTTTCTTTTTCATATCTTTCAATGGTCCTTAATTTCTTGTCCTAATATAGATTACCAAAAATCTTAAACTGCTCAAGCTGAGTTACAGCTATAGTTTTAATTTGAAGAATTTTTACACGCATCTTGGTTATTTTAAGTCGACTCTCTATTCAATACATCGTTGCTAGGACTTTTAGCTTGCACCATATTCTGGAAACTCATTACGAATTTAGTGGCCATGAAAATATCTCATCATATTGCATATTTGAAGGTCATTATTTTTATTTTATTCTTGCATTTGTGAGAATATGTAATAAACGACTATGAACAAATCACTGGAACGATGTGGTTTTGATCAACAATTATTTAATAGGAATAATTTAACCATAAATCAAGAAGCAAGGAAACTAAGGATTTCATATATTAAAACATTGTTACGATAATTTTAAATTTAGGGCTCTACTGAATATATTTGTCCCTATATGTTGCGGTGAACCATTCATATATAAAAAAATATACTACTTTTCTTCATCTAACGTTGAGATTACGGTTGACTTAAATATATTTACGACTTAAATCATATTCTTTCGAAGCTATTTCGCTACAATGAAAAACAAGGAATAATGATTTCTTAGGTACCTGAAAGACAGAATCTAGTCTGGTTACTGTCTATTAATATATAGTCAGAATAATAAATGCCGCTTCGAGTATCACAAATTATTTCACTGTATGAATAAAGACATCAAAACCGCTGTCGCTCTCTTGTGAACTTTTGAATAATATAGTACCAAATCATTCGAAAGGAAGTGATCGTACCCAACTTTTGGATATAAAGTGTACGTGATTTATCTCATCAATAAAGATTAGAACAGACGTTCTGCTAATTTTTCAAGATTATTTTAAGACCTGTCTGTAATTTAGAGGATTGTTTAATGATAACAACAAATAGTTTGTCTTAAGCGTTAGACACATATGAGAATATGAAAAGAGAGAGAAAGATAGAACGCGAAAAAAAGCATATAAATTACAGAATAGATTGAATTTTGACCTCATATGCTATTTAAGCACAACAGAAAAAGTATTATTTACTATTATGGTGTTAATTACAAATTTTAATGCATGAGTTCTTTGAACTCATGCAATTTCTTGAGAACTTTGCTTACAATTTTTGTCAAAATTGGGGAAAAAGCGTTTCTAAATTATATTAGACTTTTTACCACCTTCATGATCATGACACTAACTAGGTAATTTTTATAATTCCTAAGAAAAATTTTATTTTATGAATATTATCTCTATGCCATTAGATATGTCCTGCAAAATTTCCTAGAATTTGGTCCATAATTTAGGATTGAAAGTAGGATGAATAAACACGCAAACAAAGAAACTCGCATTCGCATTTTTAACATTAGTATGATTATTTATTTTCTCCAGTGTTAAGACAAAAAGTATGACATCAAAATTTTGTATTACTACTTTTTTGCATTCCAATTAAAATACAGAATTGATATGGGATTAATTTAGTTACAAATTAGTGTTCTATTGCCTAATAATAATAATTATTTGGCCCGTATTCTGACTATAATTATTCCTTACCCTCATCATCTAAAATAATTAAAATTCAAGATAAAAAAATCCGCTTTGCAATCATTGAATAATAATTATTTTAATATAATATTAAACGTTTACTTTAGTATGCGTTTTTGAAAAATGTATGAAAAAATTGTGTTACTCTGTAACACCTTTATAATCTATTTAGTGGGTTTTGTACCATGAATGGAGCTAAATTTTAATGCAAAATATTATTGCCTTCACTCATTACCATTTCTAATAAATTATCATAATTATAAATTGATGGGAAACAAACGCTAGGCCAAAAATCTCTTGCAGAGTCAGTTTCATTTATTTCGGCTTGATTATCACGGTTTATCAAGGTCATATTTATAGTTAAATTAAATTCAATTTAATTTAGTCCAAGGTTTCAGTACAAAATTTGAATACTGTACGAAGGGAACACGTAATCAAAATAAACTAAACTGCGTTAATATTATAAACGAATGTCTTTGGCCCGAAGGAGAGCTTTCAAAGTTATGTAATTTACAAATACTTGTCGTCAATCAACTCGGAACTTCTCCACCATTGATATTCTTTCTTGTGGTCTTTGATAACGGATGTTATTATATCTGGGGTGGAGCCAATTAACGATTTATTCAAGGAGATCCACTTAGCTCAACGACAAATTTGGTCATAGGTTTATTTGCAGAATACGATAATGTTAATAATTTTATCATATTTCATTGTGGGGCTATAAATATTCCATTGAAGTATGTGTAAGATTACGTAAGACGTATTAAGCTATTTACGTCAGCTTTTGTAAGAATTGTATAAGTTTTGAATTAAATAATATTTTCGTTTCACGTAATACATATAAAATCATAAACGCCTAATTGCTGTAATGATTAGAGTAATAGTTGTATATAGACAATACGCGTATTATAATTGTTAACAGCATTGTTAGTTAAGTTTCACGTTCGTTGCTGTGCATGAGAGAACTTAACAACTTATCGGTATTTATTTCTAAATGCAACAAATAAGCAAATATATATTTAAAAAAAAACCTTGTCGATTTTGGTAAGCTCACGAAAATGTGCGGCGAATATAATGCATGATCAGGGTTGTGTGTTATGTTCATTAGCCGATCGTTACTGCATCGAGTACTGTTATACCCTATACGATATTTTGACAAAATAATGTAATATTTATGCTTTTTACCGTATATAGATATGACGATATACCTTTAATACTTTATTCGATATAATAAAATGATTCAATAAGAAAATATTTTGCAAGCTTGAATACTTTTTTGCATATTAGGCAACAATGGCAGTACCTAAAATATATTAGTTACAAATAATGATTGTAAAAACATACGTACTGCCACAAATATCTTTTATTTTGCAATATATCTCGTACACAAATATACGTAGTAATCGATTTAACAAATTTATTACTTGTTCTTAGAACATTATAATAGTTAAATCTACATGTGGTTAGGAAAACTGTTTTGGAACTAACTCCATACAAGAATAGGTGTTAGTGTTTAAACGTAAAGTATTTCCACGTGGAGTGACTATGGCTAAGTTGGATGTGTGCTGTGTCGATTTACATTTAGCGCAATAAGTGTGTAAATAATTTTTAATGACTGTTTTCATACCTCTTTAATATTAGGGTTTGGCTCTCATAATAAAAAAACGGACAAGCTGTAAAATTTTTGGTGTTTGGTTCCCGCAGGAATAAAATATGGCTCTTTAAATCGTATTTCTGCTAATCGTATTTTTACTAGTCATACAATAGGAGATCATAAAGTGCGAGTCAAGAGAAGGTCAGAACAATAGGAGATCATACAGTGCGAGTAAGCAGAGACATTTAAAAATAATTGATTTACAAATGTGTGTATATATGGAATTTTACTTTTTTTAATTGTGAAAGATGACATGAAATATTTCTTTATTCTTACCATACTCTAACTTAGTAATCATCAAAATTTATAGTATACTTATAATCGATATTCAATCATGTAAGTTGATATAATGGGAGGTATTATAGCACAAATAAAGGAAAAAATCCAAAAATTTACAATTTATAATTTTGTCTGGAATTATACATCTCTTTGAATTATGCACATATAAAAGAAAAATAATATATTTGTATTCTGAAAAATTAACACTTTTTTACTGCGTTTTGAAACCTTAGTGTGTAGCTGATTATATATTAGACTTTTAATAAATCATTAAGAATTTTTTACAGTATAATTAGATTAACTAATGTTTACCGTTTAATTAAGTATTATATCCATACCACAAAGAAATTAATTTTCAATATTTTTCATGAAGAAAACTTGTAGTATCTGAGTAAAACTATATTAAAGAATATTCGTTAGACAAACAAGTTTAGAGATCTGATTTCTTTTTTGATATGAAAAATAATCGTGCAGTTTTCAGCTACGTTAATGGCTTCATGAAATGATTAAACTATAATTATGATTGTATTGAACAGATGCTATTCACAGACTCTTCTAAATACGGTTTGAAAGCTGCATTATTTCTTAATGGAAACCGTATTCTTCTATTCTTGTTGCTCATCCAGTTTACATGAAAGAGAGTTATGCAAACGTGACAGCTCTCCTCGGCTCAATAAAATATCCTGAACACAATTGGAAAATTTGCAGCGGACTAAAAGTCATAACTCTACTCTTAGAAATTTAAATGGAGTATATTTTTTGATACTGCTGTTTTTTACGTAAGTGCGACGGATATGTATATATATATATATATATATATATATATATATAGGAAGACACATTATAGTAAAGCAGACTAGTTTGAAAGAAATCCTAATTGTAGTAGGAAAAAATTCGTTGTTGGATCTCTCGCGGAACTAACGATATTCTTCTTTTATACCTACACATGAAGATGGTCAATGAAAATCTCTGTTGTAATCACAAACAAAGAAGGACAGGCCTTTAAGTAATTAAGAGGAAAATTTCCTAGAATAAGTGATACAAAAGCTAAGAGGTATTTTTGTAATGTTGCAAACTTGACAACTTATAAAAAATTTATATTTGAAAACAGGAAAAAAAATTTTAGTATTATTTTGAATACCTTAGATAAAATGCAAAAGATAAGAGCTTTCTAGAACTTTTCAGTATGAAAACAGCACTTGCCTTTGTCTTATTTTACGCCATAAATAGTAACAGTAATATTTCTTACTACAAGGAGTAGCATTCCAAATAACAATTCCAGTATAAATATGAATTAAGAGGAGTTCCAGTTAGTTTTCAACTCCTACCATCAACTCAATCCATATTTATATTGGAATAGTTATTTGAAATATATTGCCATTATTATAATTTTTATATACAATTTGTTCAATATCAAGTTCTCAAACGAAGGAAATGTTCACGTGATAATAAGATGACCTAATTTAATTTCCTTATCTTGAAATCTGTAATAAGTATATGAAAACAATACCACTTACTCTGTCGAACAAAATTCAAAGATATAACTTCACAGAATTAATCCACAGACAAAGCTTCTTGTGTTAATATACGCACGCCACCCACGGTACTCAAACCAGCTTCTAAGTCTGCAACTATGAACGGTATCTCGTCTTCATCTGTTTCTAGTGAACATCAATTTACGCTAAGGGATACCTTTGAGTCCGAAGTTTAAGCTAATCTTCTTGCGATAAAATCGAAATCCATGGGAATTGATGGCGTAAATATTAATGCTCCTAAACCAATAATAGACATCGTGGCTCCCGTCATCGCTGATATTTTTAATACCTCATTGGGAACTGCTGTTGTTACGCTGGAATTGAAAAACGCCTATATTGTGCCCGTACCTCAAATTTGATTACCTACGCAACCCAAATATTATGGCCCACATCTACCCTACCGCTTCTATCCAAAGTCTTTGAACGTATTGTTCATGGTCAACTCGGTACTTTTCTCAATGTTCAAAAGTCTCTAAATGCCCTTGTTAAGGTTACTTATTATAGACGCTTGGCTACGGATAATCCTTGTGCTTCTTGATTTCAGTAGTGCGTTCAACTCTATTGACTTCGATATTCTTTTTGCCCGCTTGAATTATCTTAATATATCCCCACATTGACTTGAGTGGTTTAGTTTATATCTCCGTGGACGCAGGCAATGTGTTAAGTCGTCAGATATGTATTCTGAGTGAACTAATCTTACAGCTGGTGTACCTCAGATAGAGTTCTACTTCCTCTCCTTTTCTCAGTATTTATTGATGTAGTTGTTATAAATATTTCTAGCAATTATCATATCTATGCTCATGACAATCCAAATAAGTTACAAGCTATCATCATTGGTATTCAAAGACTGACTTCTAAAGTAAACCTACCTTCACTTCCTAGTTCACCGAAATTAGTGCTAAATAGTATAATAATACCAAATACGTCAAGTGTTAAAAACCTGTACCTATTGCTTAATCAAAATCTTAGTTGGCGCCATCAAGTAAATTATATTAGTCGTCGTATTTTCAATAGGATACACTTTTTGAAACGTCTTCAAAATTGTCTACCGGCTAAAACAAAAATCTACCTTTGTCAAACACTCTTATTAAGATGTGTGCTATCCTGATCTTAATAAAAATACTTGTGCAAGTTGGAACATCTTCAAAATTTATGCATCCGGTATATCTTTAGCCTCAGAAAATATCATATACCTGAATACAGGTCACCTCTCAAACTGCTGAAGATCCGTGATCGATGCCAACTTCGCATACTTACACTTCTTTTTAATATATAAAAAAATCCTCATAGCCCAAATTATTCTAATGGCAAATTTAAAGATTTACTCTCAAAATTCACTCACCTTACTTATTCCTTAATATACCTCTAACACTTACAAAAAATCTTTTATTATCTAAGCAGCAAACATTTGGAATCACCTGGATCCTGGCATCAGGAAAATCCGTCCCTAAATATTTTCCAAGATCGAGTGAAAAAATCCTCTCCTGAAACCTTTTTCTTTGTGTACTTGTCCTTATCTGTCGTTTCCTTCCCAAATCATATCAATAGTTTTTTTTAACTTTCGTATTTTTAAAAAAAAAATTTTCTTCTAATGTGCTGTAAAGAATTCATTGTAAAATCTCTTACAGTCTACCAACTAAATTTCAATACCAACTGTTATGGTTGACTGGAAGAGATTGCTCAGTTTAAAAAAGTATCTCAAATTACCAAAAGAGTTGATTTGTATTAATTTTTTATTACCATTATCACAAACGTCCAATTTCTTTCGGTAAAAGCGGCTACCCACGTAACTAGAGTCGCGTTAAAATGGCGTATTTTATGTGGCAATGCTGTATCTCCCTTAATATTTCATCAAAATTAATGATTAAATTATAATTTTAAAGCTAGTGTCCCCCGCTATTCACAAAAACTAGACAGTTTTAAATTAATGCTCTCGTTGAAAAACTTATTTGAACCGTTTTTTTCATAAAATGCGTATTTTCATTAGCAATGCCATCTGTTGATGATATTGCGAATAAAAATATATCATATGTATTATATATCATATGTGCGGAATGTTCGCACGGGTCAACGAATTCCTCATATAGTGAAAATTTGGAAGAAATAACTCGTCTTTAATTTTTTATTTAAATATGGCTGAAGAAAAAAATTCACAAAACTAATAACAATTCTATCATGCTACTGAACGATGAACTGACATAGAAGCTAAATAAAAATTTTAATACATTGCCTTCTAAAAGTTTACGCATTTATATATAACACATATATTTAATTTTTTCTGGCATAGTTCAATATTCAAATCTTTATTGCTGCTTACATCACTCCGATAACCGAAAGTGGCGAAGGCAGTCGCAGGTTAATTTAAATATGGTGGAGCAATGCGGGAGGAAGAATAAGAATTAAGATATATCCAAGTTTTATGAGCAAAAATTCAAATAAAACAAGTTTGTGTGATGCTGATACATGTTTTATTACATTTATAATCATTTCGTCAATACCCGTTTACTGCTTTCTTGTCCGTTTACTGCTTTTTTCTCTTCCACGTAAAATTAAATGCAGTGACACGAAAACCATATATGTATTCATGTGTAGGCATGGTTAGAATAAAAATAAGCGTTTGATTTAAAATCAGTTTAAACAAGAAAAATGTTACCTATTGTTCATTTAAAATTGTAAATAGAAATATCAATCTATATTTATATTCTGTTTGCAAATCTTTTTTTTTGTAAACAAAATACAATCGAAAAAAGACTTCCTGACTTAATTTTTCGAAAAACCGTTGATTAAAAAAACCATTTTGGTATTCAGCCCATTTCTGAAATATTAAAAAGCTTATCAAATAAATATATGTAAAATCCTGAGTCTTCATTTATTGTTCATTTATCTTTGTCCTGTTATTTCAGATATATTTGGAAAGTGCAAAGAATATAAAATTTTGAGGAAATTTCTCCATGTTGGGCATATTTTTCCATCGATTTAGTATTTGCATTCAAACATAAACTCTAAAATTTTGTAAAATTTGTATTTAATTTTGATTGAAATAACATTTGTATAAATAACTATTACAATTTGAACTCGAATTTGGAGATATATTCTAATCTAGCCTGTATGAAAGGCTATAACATAACAAGTAAAAAACCCCAAAATAAATATGTGCATTCCTTATTTTTGCGACTGTATACAAATTTAGTACCCAAATTTGTAAATTTCTTTCGCAAGTTGGATTTTCAGGTATGAATTTATGATAGTTTTTCATATTGTTTTCAATTTCACAAATATTTATGATGGTATATTTCTGCTTATTTCACGACATTGCGTTGAAGTAATAATTTTTTTATTTCGTTTCAAATTAAACATTTTACCAATAACTTTTTCTCCTTACAATTTCGTACCTAATTGATATGTGTCAAAATTACTTATCGTTTAATTTCTTTAACATTTATTATAATAAATGTCCATAAGCATATGACATATATTTTTATCCGAGACCGTTTGGTATTGAAAGATCGTATTTTGCGTAGTTGAAATATTGGCTCAATTACTGAAGTAAAAAAATCGCCAAGAAGCTATTTTTTATTTTGGGGTTACTTTTATGGAATTGATAGAGCTTTAAAATGTTTTCAATATGATGAATTTTCCAAATAATTATGAGTAATTTATGGCTTATTTACGACTTTTGGAATTCTTATCAATAAAGTGTCTTTTATTAACTTTATTTAGTTCTTCTTATGTATTATGTATCGATATCAGTTTATTATCATTGAAACTTGGCTATTAAAACCAGCACTTTTACAAAACATATTGTCTCCCATAACATGTGGAATGAAAATGATATAATAGAAATTGGACTAAATATTTTGATGAATACACAACCTTTGCAATTATTTTTAATTTAAATTAATTTTCCCTTAATTTTCATATTTTCGTTTTCACATATTTATTTATTTTAAAATAAAATAAATATGTGAAATAATCTTTATATACGAATTTAATGCATACAGCTAATGCTGTATGCATTAAATTCGTATATAAAGAATTTAGAAAGTTTTTATAATATATTATAAAGATGATTGACTTACATATGGAATCAATTAAAGGAAGGAAATATCAAACAATAATGTTAGTTTAAAATATTAGAGAATTAGTTTCGCAGTGTAGACATCAAATAAGAGCCTTTTTTAAAACTAGTTTCTTTAGGATACGTTATGGTTATATACATAGCCAGAATGAATTTTCCAATGGCACTTCTACGAAATTCAAATAGAGTCAATAATGTTACCGATCTCTTTTTTAGCAATAATAAATTCGACTTAATCTTAAGATTAAGGTAATATTTTGAAACTTAGGAAGAAAACTTATAGTTGAAAGTAATTTAAAACTACGAGTTTGTGTTTTAATTCATAAACTTTTGCGATCCGTTCCGTTCGTACTGTAGATAACTAGATTATTTATCGTGGGCGTTGGCTTATTTCAAAGTTAAACTTTGAATAGGAATAAGTTTCATCTTAGTCTGCATGGTTACAAAGTAATTTATTTATTTATGCGATTATGATGATCTTAGGATGCGATTTCTGTTTACACACCTACGTCACAGCAAACTGAGTTACTCAGTTTCGCACGAATCATAATTTTAGCTTTAATATCAGTAAATAATAGTTGAATCTATTAAATGTTTTAGAAATCGGACAATTAAGTTATATTTTCTTTAAAATCGATATCAAATGTTTAAATAAAATAAGTACATTCGTTTAACAAATATAAATTGTATTATATCGTGAAAATGTCTTACAAATTGCATTTAATTCATAAACGTTCTGTAGCTTTCACGTAATTTGAAAACGCTAAATAAATATTAAATGTCTTTAAATATACAAAAATTGTGACTTTGGCATTTTGGAACATTGGATATTTTTAACAAAAAATAATTTGGAAAAATACAACAAAAACCATAAACACAAAAACACTTCTTTTAAAATTTGTACCTATTTTTTTATTTGTAAATTTATTTATTTCTACGCACCTCACAAAGCAACTACGAAAGAAATTTTAAAAATATTTTTAGTGTGTGATTTTATAAGGCCTGGGATATTACATAGGTTTTTTTTAACAATCGATTAATTAAAAAGGAAGATATGCTAATTTGAAATTGCAATATGAGACTTACTAACTTGAAAAACGTTTAGTGTTATAATTATTATTCACGACATGATGTGTTTTAATCTTAATATTAACTTAATCATTTTTCAATGATCCATGCGCACTAAGCCTCAATTACAGCCAGTTTGTTCATAAGTTTATTAGATGTACCAAATACTTATTTTAATTTATTTTGTATTATTATTTAATCACTAGTAATATTTTACGCCCATGAAAATTATAAAATCTGGTGTTTTGAAGAAGTTTCATATGCATATAAATAAACAAATACACCAAAGTAAATTCCACATTCGGGTACGAATATATTTCAGGAGAAAGCATTTCTAATTTGGCCCTAAACTTTAATATTATGTTAGTCGCTAAATTTATTTTGCTGAAACCGCAACGGATTTATCATGAGAAGGTCTTTTTGACCGATTAAAAAATAATGAAACTTGAATATTTTCATTTAACCAATAAATCGATACTGATAGCATACTATTCAAATAGCATTTCTTCTTGTTCGTCTACTCTTCCTCGCTCGACATCATTTTTTTTTTTTTTTTTCACATTTTGCAGCTTCCGGACAATTGCACATTTGCAGCTTCCGGAATACTTTGAGAAACTTGGCTGTCTCTGTCCAAGACCATGATTTTCATTTTGGAATGATCATCTGGCTGAAAAATTAATTCATCTATTTAGCAGCCGACTATTTATGTCTATAAGGGAAAATATTAATTGGTGTCATTTTAACTATATATCATTTGTCTATACGTATGTTAAACAAGTAAAAGGTAAACAGCGTGTACATTTAAGATTTTAGAAATGAATTCTTAAAATTATGTATAAGTTATAGACCAGTTGATCGTTTCTGAAATTCTTGTCTCTATTTTTATTTGTATTTGGGTATGTCAACTTTTGACTACAAAAATCACGGACGAAAAATCTTGGATAAGCCATGAGCTATTTTTATTAAAAAGACAAAAATTAATCCTAATATTAATATCAAAAAGAAAAAAAGATTAGCCTCCGAACATAAAATAATATTTCAGCAAAAAATTAAATATGCAGAGACAAATTTTAGAAGAACAGTAATTTTCGGACTAAATGTAATTGCATCATATAAAAACTGCTGAATGAATTTATATGTTTCTTCACTGCCATATTTTTAAGTTCATAAAAATTGAAGGAAATTCCGTCTTCGCAAGATATTAGATAGGGGAAAAATAAAAAAAAATAACAAATATTTACTTTCACGGAACACTTTTATATTAGAACATCGATATACGTCGTTTTGACGTAACCTTTATCGAGCCACTCGTTTTTTTTCAGTCAGTGAATATTATTTATTGGTATTGCTAACGAAAACAGAGTTAGAAACGAATACTTGTTGCTAAGACATTGGCTGACTCCTCAAATATTCGCTCTTGAAACAAATAAATCGGCCGGGATCCCATTTCCGTAAGAGCTTTATGGAGTTCGAACATAAGGCCATGAAAGGCGATATTGCTTTCACTTTCACTTCACGTTTTGTTTCTGCGTGTTATATTTGTACTTATGTTTGTTGCTGGATAACAGATTGATGTATTGCTGATAATCGCTTTCACTTTTTTATTTTTTCCTAAGGGTGACATGAAATCACGGGTAAATAATTTCAAAACGATGGCTATCCTCCATACATTGGATAAATTATTTAAATTTATTTTAGTTACGATGTAAAATCCATTCGACCTACAGAGGTCAAGTCTGTGATGATGAGCAGGGGATTAAAGTCGAACGTTTGGTGGTCATGAAACTTGTATGTCTTCTAGATTATGTTGCTTGTTATTTTGACCTCGGATTTCAAGTAAATGTGGCATATTTTGACTACCAGAAAGCTTTTTGTTTTGTGGATAACTATATCTGATAATCAGTGATTATTTTTTAACATGGAAATCATAATTTATTATTGATGTGACCAAGAATCTAAATTATAGCTTTACAAAACGTCGAGATCCATTAATGATTCATCAGTTATCACTATGTCAAACTATTTATTTTCTTTATACTCGTACGTTGTGATTTTGTTGTTAATTATTATTTTTATCCTTTGCCCAGTACGGTCATTAATGTATTTAAAACTTATTTTCATAATCTTAGTATCTGCATTTTTATTATTATCCACCAATAGTTTTAAGTGCGGTTTACCACATTACATTCTAGGTTAATACTTGTTACTATTCTGGATTATATCTATTAGGTAAAAGAAAAAATATTATTATAATGTTCAGTTAGCAGAATTATAAACCATTTAAAAAAAATCTGTAGTGAATTTATCTAAAAAATCTCTAGTGCATTAAAAAAAAGTCTCTAGTGTCTCAAGAAATATTATCATCATTGAGTTATGTTATCTTATATTTCATCACCATATTTTTCCCGTTTTTATATTGCATGTCTATAGAGACGAAATAAAAACAAAAATATTAATTGCTGTCAACCATATCCTATTACACAATTTAATTTTTAAGTTTAGCATAAGGGGGATTTGCTGTTATCACCACACTTGGAAAGCAAATTGGCGTTGACAGTAATGTTGTTGGTGTGATGAAATACCATGCTTCCCTTTCTCTGGGTTAAAACCTTAGTCGCCTCATATAATACGCCTACGGTAAAAGATGGGGTTGTTCTATTCTAAGCCGTGAACAATAGATTCTTTAGTAAATAAACGAAATTTTTTTTTTAATATCTCACCATTGGGTGCATATTATGAAAAATCTGTCCTAGTTTATTATGCATTTAATTAACAAGACGACATACATTTTTCATCATCAGTTTGACCTATTCTATTGCTAAATTAGGAATTCTTTAAAACCCTAACGAAAGCGATTGGTATGCAACCATTCGCTTTTTTTATGATCTGTTTCGCATGCATTTCCTTCTTGTTGCCTTCACGATGTCGTCAAGATATATGGCCGGTGGTTGGTCAATGTTTTAGTATTCAATCCTTGATTGCCACTCCAGTAATTATAGCTTAATTACCCATCTTTATCGCAACCTAAATAAGGTTATTTAGGGTAGGTACCCATCAGTATTTTAGCAATACGACTTGTTGAGTGATATCTATTTTTCGACTTTGTTGATTAACCGAGCTTTTAGTAAGATAAAAAAATTCTCATCTTTTTCGCTTTGTGTGCTACTTGCAGCTTTTATCTGCATTTTTTTATTAGCGCCCAGGTCTTAGCTTCATAAATTATGATAAATGAAATGCATGTGTCGAAAAGTTTAATCCTCAAATGTATTTTAATACTCCCCTTAAGTTCATTGGAAACTTCTCTGGCAATATTATTTTTATCAAACATCTTAAATTTTCTGTTGCCTTTCTTATTTTCTCTACTAATCGATTTTCCTTTTTTTTTGCTTTATTCCTTTCTCATCATTGAATTTGTAAACTGCAAAACAAAAAATGAGAATAGTAGAGTTATACTTAGATGAGATGTTAATTAATGAAAAAGTCAGTGTTAAAATCTCTGTCAATGCCACGGTAATATGTAAACAAAATTTATGATAATTGGTAATTATTCCAGAAAAACAGAAAATTGTTTTCTAGTTCATAGACTACGAACTAAGAATATAAAAATTACGGTTTGAAGGAGATAATTGATGATCGATCCCGTTTTCGGTTTGGAAGTCATAATTGACCATATCCCGTTTTTTCCACCATATATTCAATCAAGACTTTTGCTGAAAAAAAATTTATCGAGAATCGAGGAAAAATATTCTAAATAAGTGGAAGAACTTTTTGCGCCTAATCTTTGATTCTCTATAATGTTCATGAAAAATGTCATTAATAAGTCTGACTGAGACAGTTTTTATCCTGTCTGAGCTCTTTATTATAAAAAAGGTAACCTCGGCGTGAAAAGACACAAATCAGAATCATTGAAAGTTAAGCCAGAGGTTAACGGAAAAAGTTGACGGAAATACTGAGATCGACCATCAATCTTGTAGAAGTGAATATTATATCTTAGTCATCTTTATTCGGGGTATGAATATATGAATGATATTATAGGTTCTTTGTCCCTTATATCATCAAAAACTTTCTCAAATTCTTAAGATTATTTGATGACTTTATTAATAATGTTTCGTTTTCCGGAAATATTAATAAAACAATTTTTTTGAACCATTTATGTCGAAATACATTCTAATTCGGTTTTGAATGAAAAGCAAGTCAAATTTTGTTTAAGACCTTTGTTTTGGGTTTCAATAAAAGTTTTAATTAGAATTTGATTACAAATACATATAATTTGTTTTAAGATATATTTTTCGGGTGATAACCCTTTAAGATCTCGAATTTTATAAACAAGAATTTTTAAAAAAATTTTAATTGTTGGTGATAATATCGATATTGTAGTAAATAACGCAAAAAAATATGTTAATTTTATGTAATATAGTCGTACATAAGAATTATTATGACTGTTATTTCAGATATAATTGAAATTACTGAATCGTCAATATAACACCCTTTACATGGAAGTTGCACACCTAAAATGCATCGCACGTATCAACTTGGCTGGACTTCACTACGGACTTTATGTATATTTGACACCCCTTTGGGTAAGCATCTAATGATTTATGATGTGGAACTCTCGTCACCCAAAATCCGATTTGCTCTTGGCTGGTTGTTTGCTTTTATTCATAATTTTATTTTAACAGTTCCATTAAGATTCGAATCAGCTTTTGATTGACTTAAAAATTATGTTGTGCTTCCTCTATTCTGACAATATAAATAACTTAAAATTAAGCGTCTAAAACTTTCCGGTGTATGTTCTGAGAAGAAACTAAAAATATATATTTATTGAGAGGCTTCCTGAAGGTGTCAAAAAGTCTGAAGCTGTCAAAATTTTAAACGACGAGCAAATTCTCCCATTCTTTGTCAATATGCGAGAAATATCACAAAACCTTTCTGTAACTGGGGATTTACATACATATATATACATATATATATATATATATATATATATATATATATATATATATATATATATATATATTAAAAATTATAGCAAATCAAAAAACTAATCTACAAAAGCTGAAAATCAAGAAACTAATTTGAGTTTTTTTAAACTAAATTAAATATTAAATAAAATTTTGAATAATTCCAGATATAGTGTGGGGTATCGTTGGAAGGGGCTAGTTATGAGGGTTAAAAATGGTTTTTCGTAAATTTAGATCTTAAGATATATACCGAAGAACATATAAAAATAAATATGATTCCGCCCTTATTTTCAAAACTACCCAACCTAAAATTAAGAAAATAATAAAGATTTTTAGAAAGCTACCCAAGTCTTGTACAATATCAATGATTCTAGATTATTTAGTTTTAGAAATATGCTCATATTTTACGCGTATGAAATATATTATAGATAATACTTGCACATTTTTCCATTTTCACAGATCATTTTCTCAGAAACCATGCAACGTAGAAACTTAAAATTTGGTACGGTACCCTACCTTATTAAACCATATATCTTGCATTAGGTAACCCTTTTAAAATATTCATGTAAGATTATATAAGCTTCCTAATGATGGAAAATAAAGGTGTTAAAATTTTGTTTTTTAATTTCATATATATATCATGTACAAGTATCATTTTAAAGTCTTGTTAAGAAGAACGAGCAAATATTTTTGTCAAAATTTTTAGTTGAATATTTAAAACAATATTCCCTGTAGATATTAGATATATTTTGCTAATATAAATCATAAGACACGCTCCTTCTCCCACCTTTATTTCCAAAAATTTTCAGACCAAAAATCACGGAAAAAACTAAGTTAGTAATTTGATTAGTAAGTCACAGACAAACTATAACGGTTATCCCAGCTCTCGTAATTTTTTAAACATATACCATTATTTTACACCTGTAAAAGATATTGTATGCAACACATGCTCGGTAAATAGTTTAAGAGAAACCCTATATACCCTTAAATGTCTATAAGTGCATAAATGTGCACGGGACCCTGCCGAACCTACACAGGCTTTTTAGTTAAGAACTCAAGTATATTGACTGACGTACACCTTTAGAGGACATATTTTAATTAAATACTTATAATATGCCGCTAATATTTTATTACACGAATAGAATACGTTGTCACATATAGTTAACTGAAACTCAAAATAAACAATTACAAAATAATAAAAAAATGAAAATAATACCAACAGAAATATTCCCACGATAGTGGACGAATAACATTCAAGATTTTAGTTCATCTACCTTATATACGGACTAGCGGAAATGGAGCCTTTGAGCAATTTTCCAGCTTTCCCATATGCGATACGTGCGCCTCTGTAAAACGTACGAGGAAAACTTTCGCAACTTATCTCTCTTCACGCCTTTGTTTGAAATTGCTCCCTGGTTGGCATGCTTCGTTTGTTTAAATGTATTACGCAAATATATTTATATTTGTGTAAGATTATTGGTAGTCGTGCTTACACGAGAGTAATATTTAATTGAAAACTTGAAGAGATGTTTCTGATAATAAGACTAATTTATTGATGTTGTTAACTGGTACAATCAAATAATTCACTATAACTGGCTTCTTGAAACGCGGAATAATTTGCATGTAACACTGATTTGAGAGAACCAATCGATTGTTAGTGTATATGTGGTTTTTAATGTTTAATTATTTTTAGAATTTGCTTCAATATATCACACTATGTTCCTGTAAGCTTTGATTATCAGACAATATTTCTAAAATTTAGTTGCATGGTCCCAAAATTCTCAACATTTTGAATTTATTTTATAATAAGAAACAAATAATCTGTAGAGCTTTACCAAAAACAAATATATTAAAATCGAAAGCTTCGAATTTTTTACTTGCCATTTAATGCTTAGTCTTTTTCAATACTTAGTCATTTTTATGTGGATATAATTTAGTTATATTTTTAAGGTCAGATGATATTGTTTTATATACTTGCAGGGATAACATGCAGTACACCATAATATTTTATTAGAACGTATTTGTTATCAAAGTATGGAAAAAATGCGCGTGCGTGTGTGCGCCTGCACGTGTGAGCGTGCGCACACGTATGTGTGTGTTTGTGGGTGCGAATGCGCATGGTCGCGTGTGTGTGTATGTGTGCGTAGGTGTGTGTGTGTACGTGCGTATGTGCATGTGCGTGTGTGCAAGTGAGTAGGAGTGTGCGTGCGTGAGTGTGTGTGTGTGTGTGTCTATGTGTGTGTGTGTGTGTGTGTAGGTGTGTGTATGTGTGGGTACGTGACTGTGCGTGTGTGTGTGTGAGTGTTTTGTATGTGTGTGTGTGAGTGTGTGTGTATGAGTGCGCGTGTGCACGTGTGCGCATGTGCGCGTGAGCGTGTGTGCGTGTGTACGCTTATGCGCGTATGCACATGTGCGTGGCCGTGGGTATGTGTATGTGTATGAGCGTGTATGTATGTGTGTATTTGTGTTTGTGTATCAATAGGTAACGCTACGTGTTCTTTATGTCGTGCAATGTCATATTCCTCTTGGGTATAAGTTGACTATATAGGCGTAGCCCAATTATGGTGTACAAGAATAGTTGCAGAAGCGTTGTAATGTAGAAAATGATTCTAGAAAAAAAAAATTGTTACAAATTTCTTTGCCTTTTTCATTTTGTTTTGAGCGTGGTCAAACGGTTGTTGCATACTTATAAAAAAGGCATTGATACGTTTTTAGCAGTCTGTGTGTACCAAGACGGCTACATCTAATTAAATCTTTGCGACAGACATGAAACTTTTGTTGTATTTTAATGAAGACTTACTAAATAATTTCACTT
This sequence comes from Druceiella hillmani, assembly GCA_039881145.1. Lineage (NCBI taxonomy): Eukaryota > Metazoa > Arthropoda > Insecta > Lepidoptera > Hepialidae > Druceiella > Druceiella hillmani. Next base: position 8,969,834 of record JAYKKI010000045.1, read on the forward strand.
ATATTAGTTACCAAAGACTAATATTTCGCTATCTTTTTCTTTTTATAGCATCGGTAGTAGTGTAGAAAATAAAGTAGAAGTAACACACGAATAGAAAATAACAGAATATGAAGTGTAGTGCATCCAGCTAATATTCAACTACCCAATGACGAATTTCATTGCGAAGCGATTCTGGATAATTTATTGAGTATTGAAATCTGTGGGAAAATAAATATTTATTTACGATTTCATTTCAGATATACAATATACAATAGAAACATTGTCATGTTTCTTCATTGTCATCTTTATGTGATCGATGTTGAGATGAAATAAAACCAGGCGCGAGATTCTGCTGAAAAAGAAAAAATAAACGTAGCTCTCGCCGTTTACGCTTTCTTTTTTTATGTTAAGGCGAATATTGAAACCTCTGTTACAGAGTCTTGCTTTTGAAAGGATATAATTTCTTGTATACTGCTGCGATGGATATATTCTAAAAATACATTGAAGCATATTTAGTACATATCACTTCAACAGCAGTAAATGTGCTCACATGTAAGCATATATGTTTAATACAACATCGATTATCCATAAATGTGAAGTTTTGATGCTGAAATATTTAATAAAATTTTAAAATATATTTATCGGTAATAAAAAAATAAAACTTATCAAGTATAAGTAGAACTCGTAGCACGAGAGTTTCGTACACATTTAGGCACTTATGAACACTTTAGAGTACATAGAATTTCATTAAAATATTTAAAAATATGAATTTTTCACCATACAAATTGACTTTTAAATCTTTTACATATATTTCTAACTACATTTTTCGCTGACTTAAAATCATGGTGCATATTTAAAAAATTATAAGATCTGGGATAATCCTTATAGTTTCCCGTAATCATATAGTCACATTGTACCAACCCCGTTTTATAGGATTTTTGATTTGGGAAATAAGGGGAATGCCACGTTTTCGCTTATTTATAACAAGTTCTTTCAATATCTCATATGACATATAAAATTAAAAAAATAACTGAGTGCTTTATTGGTCATCTTTTCAATGCTTATATGAATATTTTAAAAAGTTAGATAGTCTAAAATACCTTAATTAACAAGATGTATTACTGAAATAATATTACCATAATACAACTTGTTACTGATATGTACTTTCACAATTTTTAAATTTGTAGCTTATAATATTGCAATTTTCCAACCTGTAAGTTGGATATGAGGTATTTAAATAAATAAATAAACAATTGAATATCTATAAGGACACTTAATATGTCTTCATCAAATAAATAGCAACAAAGTCGTTCTAAGAACTTTGGGTCATGTACCATTTTTCCATTGTATATCTCTTTCCATGCAATTCATATATCCACACAGTCCATAAATCAAAGACCGTTTTCACTAAGGACGCATAAATTTGATATCGACAGTTAAAATTATGCTCAAACATCGGCAGAATGAGAATTTTTGGGAAATTTCTTGGTGCTTAGTGCGTAGTATTAGAGTATGTGAGAGTTACCGAAAGTTATTAGGAAAATAAAACTTTTCATAAAATATGTGGAAGAGGTTACCATTACATGTGTTACAGAAAAATGTGCGATCTGTTTGAGCGAATATACATAACTTGAATTCAATTTACGGAAAAATAGTGAATTAAGGGTTTACATATGAATGAGTTATTTTCCGCTCGGATGCGATACGGACGTGAAAAAATTATACGTCACGAATTTGTAATATTAGTGTCAGATAAGGACGGAGAGCAGTCTATAAGTTAAGTAACATTAATAACAAAGAAAACGCAATGCAATAGGCAAAGCCGAAAATACGTTGCTTCACAACCGTCTTGGTGAGTTGCATATAATAAATTTAAATTATGATATAAAAATTATAGTAAAAGGAATATATTTCGACCATAATCTTCGCCATTTTAAAACCAATATTTGATTAATATCTGGATTTTTTTGAAATATTGACTTAATATATAAATATATAAATATATATATATATATATATATATATATATATATATATATATATATATATATATATATATATATATATATATATATATATATATATATATTAGTTCTATTAATAAGTAGATTTACAAAATTGTTATCAAGGAACATTTGAAAATTTAAAAAAATAGTGGATGAAGTCAAACAATATGAAGCGAATGAAAAGGGATACAAATCGTTTATAAACTTAGCAATAAAATAATTGAATTTGCGCGATGCTGTAGAAATTGATAATTTAAATTTAAAAATTATTCAAATGCGACTATTTGACTTTTTTTTATTAAAATATGGACGAAGCACAAAGAAAGATTGTGTAGTTGTCTATATGCCCTAAAACTGTTGGTTAGGTTAACCGAAATAATTTAATGAAAGATCTAATAAAATGCTAATATTTTGTTTTTTTTTTCAAATTTTTCAAATCTATGATTAAGAAATGAAAGAAAGGGAGAAACATTGTACGTTATTTTCAATCTCATTATTTGGCAAATGAAAAACGATTAATGGAATCTGAATTTAATTTTAGAATACCTGTCCAATAATACACCGAGGGGTCCAAAGGTCCACGGAATGGAGGGTAAGGTAAAGGGGCTAGTTACGATCTCTCTGCGTGATATTAATTAAGGTATTCATTAATGCTACATACGTATGCTAAACTTCAACCCCAACAAGTGATTCAACCTACCAACAAAAATATGCGGAACAAAACTGTGAAATCGAAGCAAATTGAACATTGTGTCGTGACAAATTTCCTTATCGAATAAGGAAAAACTCTCAAACTATAATTAGTGGATGTATGAATAATAGTTTACTTTTTAATTAATTTAAAATGTCAGCATTTATTTCAATAAAATTTCTTAACTTTTCTATATTTAATGCAGGAACTTGTCCCTATGAGGATTACCAGAGATATTGAAAAATTATTCTGTTACACTAATAGGCATCGGTTCCAAAGAAATAACTTTGGAACCGATGCCTAGTAGTGTAACAGGAAAGTACTTCTTAACTCATTGTTCTACGTGTAATATGTATTCCTTTGCTCGCTTTTTGCCCTAAACGAAAGTCATAAAATAAGAGTACTATAACTTGTCTTCGTCAAACTTATATTTACACTTTTTTCTTGGTTATAGGACAACTCAATTGTTGAATGAACAGAAGATCGAACGCCGGGGTCTTTATATACAATGCGAAAGATCATAAAAAAGTTTTTATTATATATATAAAGTTAATTAATAGTAATAACCTAAAACGTAAGATATATTCAATATAGGTCAGAAATTCGAAGTGCATAATTGGTACAATTTCAATAATTTTATTGCTCAGTACTCAGTCAATTTGAAATAAGTAGCTTTTCAGACTAAAATTAGAAACATTTTTAGACGTATAAATAGTTTGGAGTTAATATTTAGGCTTCGCCTAGATACTTTAAGTGCAGAACCATAAAAATCGAATATATTCTACGAAAGCAATAAATTCAACCTATCTTCCGATCTGATGTATCAAAAGCACTTTGACCTACAATTTCCGTTATTGATGTATATCCTTCTTATCTATATTTTCTTACGATCTCCTTGATATTTTAAGCAAAAAAAATATTTTTTTACTTTCAATATCTATACTAGATAAGGCTAAAAGTTTATTTTACTTTAAATATATATTACCCAAATGTCCATAATATCCAAATAACTGACATTTGGTTAATATAAAATTTTGTACTTTCTTTACCCTAACAAATTTAAGCTTAGGAAAATTTAAAACGTTAATTTCGATAAAATATTAGTTTGACTAACAAAATGTAAATTTTTAACCTAACTAGATCAAACTAAAAAAATACCAAAACGAAAGTTTCGATGAAATGGCAGTTTTGGGATCTGTGCTAAGCATGACGGTTACGGCTAGTTTAACTTATAGATGACATACAAGTGTCACTCTCATAATTAAATGTCTGTGGGATAACAAGCATTGTCGGTATATTTAATATAAATATTACCTTAGAACATACCTGATATCGTTAATCACGAATCTAAGAAATTAATATTTTTGTGTTAACTCCGAATGACGAGAGTGATTTCAATTTATAAAAAGATGCTTATTTATGATTTTAATGTTGTACATAAGAATGTATTAAAATCAAACGTAAATATATATTGTAAATATATAACTGACTCATTCATACATATAAAAATTGAAAGAGAAATATTTTTAACTAAGATAACTATGGAGTTTTATGGGATTGTAATATCTTGGAATGTGACCTATGCCGAATTATTCATTCGTTGAAGTGTAACTTTTTATGTTGTGGTATAAATGTACTCATATATTGATTTATGTCAAAAGGTTTATTATATAAAATTATATTAAATATATATGGTATATATACATGTTCATGTACAAAGTGTCATTAAACTTTATAAAAGTTTGGAGGATATACAAATTTTGCATATTATAATTTGTCATTTTTAAAGAAGTTTTGCTTGAGCAAATTGAAAACATGGCGTCGTTAAGGTTACTTTGACGTCAGACTTTCTAAACTTCCACTGTTTACCGATCGTAAAATAAGCAAATTAAAGTGTCTGATTTTACATTACAATGTTTAAAAAATCTCGCAACTTTTATATTCTTTCTCAAGTCTACCAAATAATAGGCTATCAAATACAAAATTGTTTGCCGATCCCAGCTCGCTGGCGACAAACTAATGGTAAAAAATTGACGCACTAACGGTAAAAAGCCTACAAAATAACGCGATTAAACGGTGTGTTGACTTTTGGTAATGATATAATAGACCAAAGGCATCCTTTACGAACTAATAAACATCTATCGAGAGTCAAGTATGGTATTTCATATGTGCAGATACGATTGCGCAGGAAAAATGAAATCCGTTAAGGTAATGTGGTGCAGCATGCCGTCTTTTCTATTTACTTTCACTTACTGTTTTTACCTATTTTATTCGTCATTTTCAATGTTAAAGAAATATAATTATTATAATATTTACAATAATTCACCCGCCTGAAGATACAAAACCTGTGCTTCTACCGTTATTCTCCAATAAAGAATATCAAGCTGTCTTTCCAGTTTTAAACTTACACTACATATTTATCTGTTGTGAGGATTTTAAAATTTGTATTTTCTCTCTCTTTCTCTGTATTCTAGATGCGTTATCTTAGGAAAAAAATGGAACCTACAATTGCAGTTATTTTCCACGCATTTCCACACGCAAAAGACAGTTAACAAGCATTTGAAATTTGCTTATTAAGACTTTTAATTTAATTTAATTATTTTTTCACGTTGGATAAATTAGCGCTTTTCAACCGCCATATTGCAAGAATCCTTCCCTAAGGAGATCCTGAAAGTTGAGACTGTTCTATCAACACCTTATTTGTCTAAATGGAAAAACCCGTTCTGGTAAAATAACATCTAGCCATACCCATGTACATACATATATATATATATATATATATATATATAATGAAAAAGACAATACATTGGTCGGCATGCCACAGTCGGGTAAAAATTATTTCGTACTCGTTAACTTTCAAAAGAAAATAACCTATTCAACTATTCGGTTTATATAATAACCGACGTAATATTTTCACAAACATTTTCATTGCTGATTGTTCCTTGGTAATATCAATATTACTCACGTACCCTTCCCTCCCCTCTCACGTACCTAACATTGACTAGTCAGCATGCGAAGGTCACTTCAAAACTGTTCGTACGTCGTCGGTCGCCTTAACCAACCTTTTATTTTTATTATTTAGTTTGTATTACTTTATTTTGATAATAAAATATGTCTTGAATATAAAATTTTTAATAATAAAATACCTATGTCTTGCTTCCAATGAATTTAAAATTTTAACTGTATAAAAAATTTACGTTTTTCATATTAGAAGTGAAAGTATATAAATGTTACATAATATGTGAAAAGTAATTAATGCTTGTTAAAATTATAAGTACTTAACTTACCCATTGCAGTATATACATTCGGAATGATAGTTAAAATCATACTCATTGAACAATAAATATGATAACCATAAACCATTTCCCTTAGCGGACTTTACATGATAATGAGCAATGGTATTATTAAAGTTAAATAATCGTTTTTTTTTGTTAATTTTGTATAAAAAGACTAACAAGACAAAAATGGTAATTTAACGTTAATTTAAAGTTTACTTGGCTGCATTAGTGATTTTTTGAAGTGTTATAGGTCACGAAAATGATATTTAGTTCAAAGTTTATGCAGTTCTTGATTTGAATAGCTTTTTGCGTCCTACTCGACTTCTACATCGTTCAATGGAATTATTATATTATAACCCCTCCATGAAACCTAATAATATCATTAACATTATCGCATTTTGCGATAAAACTCATAACTCAACTTGTCATTGGGTGGATATCGTCTAAGCAGTTGTTAATTAGATCCATCCTCGGCATAACGACATCCGCTATCGAGGGCTGCGTGAAGAATATTAATGGCTGAAAAGATCCGGGCGGATTGACGATAAGTCTTTGTGAATTACGTAACTTTGAAATTTCTTCTTCGGGCCAAAGACGCTCGCTTGTAATGTTAATGCAGTTTATCTTATTTCGATTTCAAGCGCCTTTCGTACAGAATTGAAATTTCGAATTGAAAATTGAATTGAATTAAATTTAATTTATTTCATTTAGAGCTGTGACTTTGTTAAAGCGTGATTAATTAAATAGAATCTATAAGGAATTTTGTTTCGAATTCATTTATAATTACGAGATATCATAATAATGGAAAGTAATTACATTTTCGTTAAACTTTTTTTTTATTCAGAGAACAAAGAACATTGATTAATTTAAACGTGATTATGAAGCTAGAAATTTCTTTATATATCTAAAATACCAGTTTTGGTATTTAATTCTAATCAATATTAAATTACTATGAAATGGGTAGAGGATTTCTTTGATCTCGAGTATTTGATTATTTTAGATGTTGGGGATAAAAATTTATCGCAATCAGAATATTTGTTTTTGATATAAAATACTTATACATGTATTTTTACATAAATTGATGTATATTAGCATGCATTATGTATTTAATATTTTTTCATAAAATATTAAATATATAATGCATGCTAATAATATTTGTGTGGTGGTGTAATATTTTTTCATAACTTACCACCGGATAAAATAAATAATCATTATTAATATTATAAGTGAGAAAGTGAGTTTATTCATTGGTTTGTTAGTTCCGCTTTCACTCTCAAATACTTAATTAATTTGTGTGAAAATGAATATACTTATATATGTACATTTTTACAGCCTGTGAAATGGAGGTGAACTTTTATTTATAAAGGTAATTTTTTTCAGTAATAAGAAACCTTCCCTTAGGGATAAGAGCGCAAACATAATTAGGATTGTGGGTCAGAAGTATTTATTGTTTTTTATAGCATTTTAAGTTTTACATCTGGATGATTAAATTCTTTAAAGAGTATTTATTTATAATTAGAGCTATTAATTTGTATTTAATATGCAATCGATAACTCAATATCTTTATTTATGGTTAAGCGACAACACCACTGCGATCCAGAAAGGCCGTTTTTAGAACAGTTACCCAACTCAATGGAAAACATTGATTATACATATACTGAAATGAAGTATTTAATAACTATATTAACAAAATAGTTTCGTTGGCTGGGTGATCTTAGTAAACTAGGTTTTTTAGTAACTAAATCGATGTGCAAAATTCCTTTTTAATGATATTGGCAGAAAACAAATATAGAATTTTACAAGTTTTGAGGCCAAGTTCATGAAACATGTAAGTTCATGAAACACTTACATGTCTTGGCCTCAAAACAATGCTATTTAAATTTTCACATTTCGGGCATTTTTTTCAAGACCTTCTACGATAAATTTTGAATAGATATCTCTAGATAAATTAGAAATAAAAAGCTGCTGTAATTTTAAATCAATCGATTGAGATTAGTAAAAATTACGCCGCCTCACGAAATTATTTTCGAGAAAAACGTTTTTAATTTCCACTATATAAAAATTATATAAAACATCGCTCAAAATGTTTGCAAGCGTTATTCGCCCATTGTTTTTGACTATGAAAGGTCTAAATGTCACGCTCATTGCAATATACATCTCATAAATACTTAGAATTCTTCAATGTCGCCATGCTTACTTTAACCCTATTTTTAAGAGTCAAAATAATAATTTTATCAAAAATTTATTTTTTTTTCATTTCTTGGCTTCTCTTAAGGTCTATAAGTACCAGACATTTTTAAATGCAGTCTTTTAAATTTATATTACCTTATTTATATATGTATTCTACCTTCGTTTTTCGGGTCATCGGCCATATATTTCACAATGACGGCGAACCTTTTCTTTAATATTTCGTCATAGCTCTTTCATCGTACTAGTAGACACAGTCTTTCTTACTTTTATAATTTCCATGGTCTACCGAGCCTATGCGATTTATTTTTTGTCAATTTCTAATTTTAATATTAAGAAAAAAAGTAACACATTTCTTTAAAAGTTCTTCCAAACTTCTTATCCAGTGGTAACTTATTAAGTATTTTGAACAATATATTTTCTTTTAATTTTTGTACTTATTTGTTTTGCAATAGTATTTTCCCAATTTTGTTTTACTGAAACATAAATATGTACTAGAGTCTACACAAATAATTATTTATCTAGGCTATGGCCGCATTAAATATATGAAATAAAATTTCACAAAGACATAGTTTCAATTAACAAAAACAGTCTCTAGACTTGAGTTTCAATTAAAAAAAATATTGTTTTGACTTTTTTACTTCCCCACTGAGATTAAAACAATCCTTAAACTGTTCCCATAAGTAACATTCAGCCTACTTCAGATTTAAGACAAAATTATTTTAAATAATGCTTGCTAATTACATCTTCATTCGCCACAAAGCCGATTAGTAGAGATTTATATAGTGTTATAGGACAAATCATTTAATTCATTTTGTTTCATATTTCAAGTAAAAAAGGTAACTAGAGGGTTAATCTACAAACTAACTTTTTGACAGTCTTCTTTTAATTACTATGTAATTATGACCCTTAAAGAAAGGAAATATATAAGCTACTTAAAAAGATTGATTAAAATTTTACTCTATGACAGGATATAAAAGTGTTTCGCATTTTATAAATGTTATTGCAATGTATGTTGATTTAATCATTAAACTCATATTTTATATTAAACAAAATATATTAAATAAATATAAAATAAAAAAGCTTTGCAACTCTTGGACATTAAAAACATACTACACAAAGTTATACTTTCATATTTGTGGATATAATAACACCATTTACAGGAAAAAAAACTTGATTTTTCCCTAGGAAGCTGCTCAATTTTCTAGGAAAATGTGATCCTATGTCATTCGTAGTTTAATATTTATCGTTCAAAAATTGATCAAGTAGTTACTCGATTATCAGGTAAAAACAAATAAACAAACTTTTGCGTTTATAAGGCTAAGTAAGAATGAATTACAGGTGATGTATATTAATGTACTATGACATTTTTCTCATATGTCTTATTATAAACAATGTTATTATAACAAATATTACTTATTATAAACAATGTGGCACGTGGGAGTTGCTATATTCACAACGTGGTCGATGTTATATTCCTCAAATTATCACAACGTACCATAAACTCAAAACAAAACACCCTTGTCTTCTCAAGACATACATGTTTAACCCTATCATGTAAAATCTGTGAACTATAAATAATGTAGGAAATATTGCGAGACATAAAACAAAAAGGTTAACCAGCAGCGCTTGAACTTTTATTCTAAATATTTATTGCCTCTTGTAAATAATAATTAATATGGCTTAACTTTCACTTGTCTGGTTTATTTCATTACCTTCCCTAAGGACTTTGTGGAAGTTTTATAATAGCATGTTAACAGAATTAAAATTCACATAGGTTTCCAGTTATATCCTACCTGAAAGCTTTGTTGGAAATATTTTTATGTCAAGAGCATAGAAGACGATAATAGGAAAATATATTAGCTTTTCCTGTACGTTATATTTTTTTATCTTTCATTCCTTTGTATACATTAATTTTACAAATGAATGTTGAGGCTTCCGTCTCCACAGAATATTACAGCTTTTGACCACATGTGTCTACAGAGTTAATTGAAGAAGAGAACCTTTGTAATTGATAATTAATTGCAATTATATCTAATAAATAAAAATGTTAATAGTAAAATTACAATTTTATGTTTAGAAACAATATACCATTTCTATTATACTGGTAAATATTTAATGTTTCAAATGTAAGAAATATTTCAGTATGTTTTTCTAATCGTGATGGTACAGAGTTTACTCTGGTCGGTCGGTGGTTTTTTGTTCAAAATGAAACTTTTGTATATTTTGTTTAACGACGATGCTAAAAGTAAATAGCATAATCTTGACAGTAGACATATATGTGACGTTGTGACGTTATTTTGTAAGAATATCATTATTTTTCAAAATTTATCATTAATAAAATTTACCATCATTCAAAGGTGATTTCAGAAATATTTAACTTATAAAAAATAAAATACGTATAGAAATTAATGTCAGAGATCTAAATAACGAATTTTAAAAAAGTATGAAGAGTAAATTAATGAATAAAATTATTTTAATGCTGAATTATGAGTGATGATTTGATTAGTCTTTAAGGGATAGGGATTTTAAAAGTTTAAATATATATGTGGTGCGATCTCTCTGTACTTTGTATGTCAAACAAAAGACGCACTGTAATAATTGTTAAGCATTAAACCAAATATTTGTGATAAATAATCTCTGTTATTTATCGAAAACCTTCATGGTAGCAGAGCGTGTTCTGATGATAATAAATAACAAAAATACGAATTATAAATACTTCCCAATTACCGCTAATTAGTTGAGGTTATAAAATGTGCTCGCCTATGAAGGTTGCATATTACTGCTTTAAGATGAATTCCAGTTGGTTAGATATTTAATCTAGAAAAACTTCGTTGTCTTGACAACTTTACTACGTGGAAACTTGCTTAGAATGTAAAGACTTGTGGCTGAATCCACGAAAAATCGTTGATCCCAGCAAAGACGTCAAAGTTAAACATCTACAAAACTGTAACACAGCCAAACAAGTCTGGGATAATTTGCAAAAAGTCTTAAATGGTCGAGAATTGACCAGAAAAGTAGGTTTGTTAAATGATTTGGTCAACGTATCACTAGAGTCAAGTAATGGTGTCGAAGATTACGCGAGTAAAATAATAACTGTAGCACATAATTAGGGAATTATCGACTTTGAAGTTAACGAAGAATGGCTCGGCAACGTTACGTTGGCTGGCCTACCCGATATGTAGATGCCTATGATCATAGGGCTGGAGAGTTCCCTTATTGAGACAAGCGCTGACCTTCTGAAAACAAACCTCCTACAAGCTCTAGTAAGCACAACAAGTGACTGCACTGCTTTCCTTACAAATTCAAGTAAGGGTAAAAATAATCCACGATTAACAAACTATAGGGGCCCTAGATGTTACACAACTGTAACAATTATGAACACTCTGCCAAGTTTTGTAAAGAAACTAAGAAAATACATAATGAGGAGCACAATAATGTGGAGAGTTCAAGTTTTGTCGCAACATTCTCAGCTATAGTTGGAGAAGAGGCAGATAAATGGTATATCGAATCTGGTGCATCCATGCACATGTCAAGTAGGATGTAGTGGACGTACAATATCGCCGTACCGCCAGTAACAAGTATCATTATAGGCAATAGAGAGCTACTGCCGGTGAAGAGACTTGGTTGTATAGATATCCATTTGACACAGGGAACAAGATTCAGTAAAAAATATCTTACACATTCCTGAACTAGCAACCAATCTTCTCTCTGTAAGCATCATTGTTAAATGCCATTGCCACAAGATAGTAATTCATGATATGGACTTCGATATCCGTGATATGCATGTAAAATATATGTGTTTTCCTTCACTGAAAAATAAGTTGTATGTATTATAAACTACAAATAACTACGAAACTGCTCATTTAACCTCGAATAATGAAATTATAAACAGCATTGATTTGTAGCACCTCAGAATGGCTCATTTGCATGTTGCAGCTTTACAAAAAATATCTGACTCTGCAGATGGAATGGCTCTAACTTAAACAGAGAATAATGCCATCAGATGCGTTCACCGTTATGAAGGTAAACAAACCGGACTGCCATTTAACAATCTCGGCACCAGAGCTAGAGAATCTTTAGAATTCATACATTGAGATCTATGTGGGCCCATGAAAAATATGTCGTATGCTGGTATGAGATATTTTATAATATTCATCGATATTTACACCAGAATGGTCCATGTTTATTTCATGAAAAATAAGCTGAATGTTTTAGACATACTTAAAGATTACAAAAAGAAAGTAGAAAATATATCGGGTCATAAAATTAAATCTATTAGAACCGACAATAGTAAATAATATTGTAATGTGCACTTTAAGAAATATTTGTCTAGTTGTGGAATAACTCGTCAAACTTCTACACATTATACGCTCCAGCATAATAGCAAGAATGAATCACACCTTAGTTGAGCGGCCAAGATGTATGCTGTTTTATACAAATATGGAAAAACATTTATGGACCGAAGCTATAGCTACTGCAGCATACAATGTTAATCGATCCTCTACTAAGTTCTTAAGTTATATAACTCCATTTAAGATTTGGGAAGACAATTTCTCTAAAATAGGAATATGTGGGTCAGAAGCAATGGTATGTACCCAAAGGAGAAGAGTCGTAAATGGGATAAGAAATCGAATAGAGTAATATTAGTTCGATAGTGAGAGAATTCAAAAGAGTAAGTCTGCTGTATCAAAAAAGAGATCATCTTCTTTTAAAATTTTCAGAATAACATTTCAGGAGCTACCAGTATCGGATTATCATCAGGTAATCGTTCTGGAGAGAGAGCTGTGCCTTCACAACCGCATATCAAGCCAAGTACCTACTCCAACATTGATGAGGCTACGGAAGAAAACTCGAGTAAATATGAAACCAATACGAATGACCTTGATGCGGGTTATTATCTATTAAGGAACATATAACTATCATCTATCTGTTAGTAGACTTAAGATACTGAGAAGTCATAAGAAATGAGGTGAACCAGTAAGTAAAAATATCATGTATTGTATATCCACAGATACGTCTGATCTACAGTCAGTAAAGGAAGTACTGTTTCGCCATATGCTTCCCAATAGAAAGAGGCTTTGTGTGAAGAATAGAGCTCGCTAACAAAAAACAAATTTTGGACCTTGACCGATCTCTCCTCTGACAAAAGGGATTTACCATCGAAGTGGTGATTCAAAACTAAGTCTGATAAACATGGAAAGATTGCTCGATACAAAGCTAGACTTGTTATTAAAGGTTATGCTCAGCAAAGAGGCACGGATTATGAAGAAGTTTATTGTCCTGTGGCAAGGTACACTCCTCTCTGCTATTTATTCGCTCTAGCTGCTAGATATAATTTTGACATTGATCAAATGGACGCTGTCTCAGAATTTCTATAGGGAAAAATATAGACGTTTTTCTCGGAAACGGCTTTGAGGTAGAGACATAAAATTTGGCAAGGTAGTAAAAGATAGTAAGCCGCACATATCGCAACATATATGATTCAATTACGTTTATATGGAAAACTAGGGAACAAATTAAGCTTTAAAAAAATTAAAGTTTCAGATATAGTGTATCGTTTGAAAAGGGTAGACATAAAGTTTCAATAATATTTGTCATAATTTCAATAATATGTCTTTAGAGATATAGTGAAGTAAATGCAAAAGATATATTTCATCTCTTATTTTCGAAACTACTGAAGCTAAAATTATATAAAAACAAGGTTTCTTTAAGTAAATATAATAAAAAGGGTTCTAAAAGTTAAAGCATAGCTATAACTATATTTCTAGTTGCCATAGTTTTGAGAATTTTTGAAAATATGTATGCTCCTCCTGCTTAATTACATTATATATTTTTAAATAATTCTTAGCTAGGATCGTCAAATTAATGATGGTTTATTTCAAGTCTGGTGCAGAATCTGATTCGCTTAATCGTTTTCTTTAATACCTGTTTTACATAGAAATATTAGCACTGGATTTAGGATTCCACTAAATAATTAATTAAACTAGTTTTTCGTCAGCCTGTATAAAAATGATTACTTGGCCATTGAACAGAAAATTTGGAGAAATTTTTTGCGTCAGAACTATGTGTAATTGACGTAAAAGATGAAAAGTTAAAACAGTTGTTAAACAAGTACAGATATAGCTTTAAATGTTCATTTATTTAGTATTGACTAAAGTAGACAGAATTGAATAAATGAAATACTCATGTCATAAATACTTGTCACCTAGAATATAAACTAAATAAAATTGCAAATTAGTTATATAGGGACAAAAGCAAATGATATATTTATAAGTAGATATGAACTAAAGTTGGTAAATATATTTCAAAAAGAGTGACTTAAGACCTACTTACTTATGTATTATGTACCATGTAAAGGTGCGTATCGAATTAAAAATTTAAGCACAGATTTACACAAATTTCGCAAACTTCATATCGTTCGTTACAAGGAACAGTAGCGAATCCAATAAATTTCTTTCTTCAAGTTTTCAACAAAATATCATATTTACTTTAAGACGATTACACGAGTAATAAATCCGACATACATACGTGTATATAAATCATGTCTACGAAATTCACTATACAGGGAATTCAAACAAAAGCCTCGTTGAGATAAGGGACAGTAATTTTCCTTGAAACTTTACATTCGCGCTACAAGTACAAAGGCTGTTGGAGCTAGAAAATTTCTCAGAGGTTTATTCACATCGACCGTAGTATAAAGTTGCCTGTGTAACATCCCTTGATTTGTGTAAACATCCCGTGGGTTGTCAGTTCCCTTTCGTTTTGTTATATCAATTTGTATTTTCCCGAATTAAAGGATTTAAGGTGAGTACCAAACTAACAATTTACTTACTGTTTTTGTAATGAATATAGCGCTGCTTATTCTTCAGGATATTTTCTATCAAATTTTTGTATCGACAGTTTTTATTAGAAAAACAAATAAACATAAATATTTATGAATTACATTTAATCTATATATTTACAATATGTAAGTAGTATTACATAGATACTCACACAAACTTGTATACATAAGTGTTTACCATATAGATATTCATATACTCGTATCTACAACTTCTTGTATGTATAAAAATATAAATGTGCATCTGTATTTATACTATTCGATAATAGTTCGATCGATTATGTCTCCAAACTTTTAAGATAATCTATTATTCATCACCAACTGTGTTGGTACATGATTGATCTACTACTTATAATTGTAATTGTGATCAGAACTGGTTCAGTCATTCTAAATATATAACTAGTAACCAACGCCCCCCCCTCCTTCACGTTTCGTAAAAGTGCATTTTACCATAGACAAAGATAGGAACTAAAATATTAATTTACACCACAGCCATGTATTTCCTCCAAGTCTCAAAAATAACCCATCCTAAGACTTAGCATGGTTACAATTAAGTTATTTGATTTAGATTTTTTGGTATGAATTTTATCAGTCACGAACGTAGACCTACACTTCATTTTAATTAACATAAATTTAAAAATGTACCGTAACATGATGCCTTTGTGCTCGTTTGCTCACTCGGTTTTCCCTCGCCATGCGTAAATACATCGCAATGTTGTATGTATAATTTTAATTATACCAGATAAAACTTAATCTATCGAAAGCGCTTACATTTTCTATGCTATTTTTTATTAGGATTAATTAATTAAGTGAAACATTGATACCTTTTCCCACTCAATTTTAACTTAAAACAATTAAAGTGAGTTATTTATAAAATATAGATAAGTACTGTCACCAACTTTTGTTTGGACTCAGTTTTCTTTACACATATTATTAATGTATCTGTAATAGTTTTTAAGTGATCATCACAAAATCGTTTTTTATAAATCCCAAAAAAATAAACAAGCAGATGAACAGAAAATTCCTCTTTATTATAATAATGGGTTTTATCTATATTCCATTGAAAAGCAAAGATTATGAAAGTTAAATAAATTTATAGTCGTCTGCATACATTACTGAAAAGGCTCAGTTTTCTTTACACATATTATTAATGTATCCGTAATAGTTTTTAAGTGCTCATCACAAAATCGTTTTTTATAAATCCCAAAAAAATAAACAAGCAGATGAACAGAAAATTCCTCTTTATTATAATAATGGGTTTTATCTATATTCCATTAAAAAGCAAAAAAAAAGTAAATAAATTGATAGTCGTCTGCATACATTACTGAAAAGGATTATTTAACTGCACGATTCGTTACTAAATTTAAAGACTTATGGCTAGGAATTATTACAATTGTTCTCAGAAAAATTGTATTTAACAATTTGGAACTGCAGCTTAAGGATTTGTGAGGAGTTCATTGAGAGAAATTTATTCATTTCATCGCTTTTCATAATTCTAGTTATTTCATTTCGATTGCAGCTGCACTTAATAAACTGAAGTTAGACAGATATTCTCTGTGTGTTGCCTCATATGGACTATTTTGTAGTTAATAATGTGGTAACTGAAAAATAAGCGATTTAACAATTTTTCATAATTGAAAGAATCAAAAGAATCAGTTCCAAAAAATCTGCTTAGAAGGAATTAGATGCTTTTTGTCGAAGTCAGTAAATTAATTGTAAACTTATAAATGGTTCAAAAGCTTAGATTATAATGCAAAAAATATATGACAAGTACATGGGAGTGTATAAAAGTATACGTGTTATACCATTTTGCGTTAGTAGATTAATCTCTTGTTGAATATTGGGGTGGTAAATACCACAAAAATATTTGTATACAAAATCATAATTAATTAAAAGCTAAAATTAAATCGTAATTAAAAGCTCTTAATCATCTCTAAATTGTATTTGCATGCATTTTTAATGTTTGGAAGCCAAACAACCAAATTTTATATTTTTACCATGTCCGTCTGTCTGTCCATCTTTATGTTGCAGCCGTTTTACTCTTAGACTATTATTGCTGTAAAGCTGAAATGCGGCATGGTTATTCATAGGCATACATAATACCTTTATTGATCTTTAAAATTAAGGATGTTTATACCTCTTAGTATATATAGATTGTAGGATACCTTTCCTACACGTAAAGTGGGTTGATTTTTTTTGCATATCCCATTGTGTATAGTATCGTTAAAAACGTGTTTCAAAAATAATATTATTCAAATATCTTCTGTGAAAGACGCAGGAGGCAATATATTCATGTTGCGAAAAATTAATATTATTAACAATTTAACAGAATGCTCTTAAATGTTTGTAAATGCCTAAATAAGTACCGAATCCCCTAATGTGAGTTCTTTTCTTCCTTGATCTTGATCTTAATTTTCATTTTAATAAAAATAGGAATTCACAATTAAATGAAACTACGTGATATAGTATTATTTCTACTTTCTTTAAGTTCTTTACCATCTTTGCTATCCTTGCCAATAGCCCACCTAAAGATGTTGTAATACAACAAAAACTAGGTAGTGGTAAAGAACTTAAAGAAAGTAGAAATAATATTATATTATGTAGTTTCTTTTAATTGTGGGTAATGAATTTCTACAAAATTAACACCAAATATATTAAATAAAAAAAATAGGAATATTGCAGTTATGAAAGACATACTGACTGTATATGGCAGATATACTATGATTGAGGTTTTGTAAGCATTAAAGAGGATTTACGAGTATATCAATACAAACTTAAATCGATTTATGGCTCAGATTATACTTGTTTTGGAAAAAGAAATTACAAATTTAAAAATTTTAAGAAAATCGAAATTGGAAAATCCTTTTTTACTTATTGTTTTAATCTGTTATGGAATAAATATAGACAAATTGCGAAAACCGGACCAAAATCAAGCAACTTGTAAAGATGCTATACAAGGAACGGTCCTAGGGTTTAAACAATTATATGCTACCTTGTGGGAGGGTACAAATATCTCTGCTTCGAGAAGTGTTAGAAATATTGTATTTAACCTGTCTGATAGAAAAATTAAAAAGAAATGAAAAATTAATACGATCGTTACAAATATATTAAAAAATGAAGAATATAATATCCTTATGTTATATTCCTCAGGCGTTATGATTTTTTTTCCTTTTATGAAGTTATCCTTTCCAGAGCGTATTCTGTCATTTCTGCTATACAAAAGAAAATAATTATATTTACATTATTGAAGATTTTTTCCTTCTCATACAATATTTTTTTCCAAATAACTCAGTTGTTTTCAATACCACATTTTGAAACCATAATGTATAAAATTTTGAAATTTCAGCCGTTCGACTCTTTAAACAGAATTGAATTATTGTGCAATTAATTAAAATCGATTGAAAATAAGCTATTTCATATATATCGTAGTTGTTCACATTAAATGAAAATCGTTTACGCATATCATTTTTAAGAGTAAAATGTTAATAACATTTGTTGAAAAAGGAAAGAGTTTGGTTTATTCGTTTGTTTTCTATTGTTTGGCAAAAAATCGGCTTATCCGACTACACAAATGTACTATCATTAAATATCACCAAAATTTATATATCGTAACGATTGTTGAGAAGGTAAAAAAACAAGTCTGACTTGGCGGATTTTTATGTGACCATGAGTTATTGAAAATGCCTTTTGAATACATTTAAGATATGTTTTTGAGGCAGTTTTTCATATGATGATCAGTATATTTCATAAAGTATATGATCAGAAAAAAAATTAACCAGACATATCGATTGAAAAAATTTCCACGCACACTTTTCACAAAACAGTCTTCGCAAGCTCGTGGAACACGATGGAATATTTTTAAAACTTTCAGTACCCAAAGTAAATTTGCATATCTATTTCCAAGCCACGTTGGTTGACAAATTAGAGACGTCGACAGCCCTGAGATACTCATTCCAGACACATGAAAACCCTCGTACAGGAATAGTTTTACAAATAGAATTGTACCGTTGAGCTTTACTGAATTTTATATGCGACTAACTTAAATTCGTTTTAACATTTGAGCGGAAATTTGAATCGGGAGTTTTCGTTAAATATTAAGGAAATTAGAAATTTCGGATATAAACAATTATGCAAAAATTATAATTAATAAGTTTGGGTGAATACTTATTTATGATTAGATGGAGGATAAGGTTGAAAAGACTTTTATTAAACTTTAGGAGATGCCACCGTTTTTAACTCTTTTTTTTTGTTTTTAGTCACTTAAATTGCGTTAAGAGAATAATTTACCTGACGTAAGTTCTGTTACAATTATACAACTGCGAAATTGCTTAACACTTATGTGATTATTGAACGCAAACTTCTGTCGTATTGTTTAAGGGTTGTGACGTGAGAAATTTCTGAGTTGGAGTTAAAATCAATATTATTAATTGTTAATCAGTTAATAGTTAGTTTAATCAGTTAATTATCATCTCTTATATTTCAATATCAGGGTAAATTTTCAGCGAAAATTTCAGTGAATATTAGTTGTTTATTTCATTTAGTTGCTTTCTTTATTTAATGGAAATATTGGAAATATTGAATTTTAGTTTCAAAAATAGTTTTGTTTTCATCATGGTCAACAGGTATGGTTTTATCTAATTTTTTGTTTGTTTTTTAATCAAATTATGTTCAGTCGAAAATTAATATTTCTTTTAGCAAAATGCGTGTTAGAAAAAAATAAAGTAGGTTTCTATATTTATTCATATTTTATAAAATTATTGATCCAAGACAACTGAAGTAATTTTATTTGGAATTACTAATCAAGTAATAACGTTCAGACCAGACGTTTTTATTGTCATTGAGTGATCAATTTATTTTATTATATCTAACGTTTTGAGTTATGTTTAGTAAATCAGAATGAAATAAAAACCGTATAAATTTCAGCATCTTCTAACGTATGGTCTAGGTAGTAGAAATTTTAATTTATTTATTATGAATTACTTACATTATTATTAATTGAAAAGGAATATACAATCCCTCGTATATAAATTAATGGATAAACAACAAATTATATTTCGCTTGTTAATTAATATTAATGTAAATAATTCATAAAAAATAAATTAATTCAAAGACGAAAACTCTTTAAAAATTAAATATACCATATAATAGCCCCAATGTAATCCAAAAAGCTATGTTTGGAATCGTACAATTTCATTATGATAAAATTTACAGAAGGGTATATTATTTCAAAAGTTTTTGATCTCATGTGCACGAGAAAAAAAATTTTGTAACTACAAAACTATATTGCGCTATTCTAATATTTTTTTACAGCATTATTTCAAATAGTTCTCCTTTTATTCTTATCTTATGGGAAAAACTGTCATTTATATTGAACAATGACGAAACTCTATAATTACCACATTTAAAGGTCAGTCATATAATCGAACAAGTTTTAATCGAACTTTCATCATTCTTGAATTTAACACAAGTGATATCTATAAGGGTTTGTGAAAAACTTTTTCTCCAACCCTTATAATTTATAATTTTACACAACTAAATGGAATTTTTAGTACAACGTAATTACAAAATAAAAAGTTAAAAGATAATTAAACACACTTTCTGAAATTAAAATCTTTGCCTAAAAAAGTTTATCAAACAAGGTTATGAATAAATTTAGATTACTTAAAGAAAATTTGAAGAAAACTAGACAATCCATAAATGTAATAGAAAAGACATCAAACTTTATAAGGTAATTAGAGTGCCTATTCATAGAAGGTAATTGCGAAAAAAATATTTATGAGGACATAACAAAAGAAATAGATTATTAAAATATATTTTTTAAAATGTTTGTCCAATTGTCGGTGAATTTGTTCGTTTCCTTGTCAATTATCTGAGAAGAACTCAATTGATATAATTGAAGTTCTTACTGTTAGATTGTGTTGGGTCTGGGGTTACAAAAAAGTTAAAAGAGTCGACTTTTGTATTTATATAATAGATGGTGTTACATGTAATTAATAATATTTTATGAAGGTTCAGACGCAAACGAGAGGCGGACAGAGCTCATATCATTAACATAAATATTCTAGCAATAGCAAATTAAAATTATTTATGACCACTTTTTTGAAGTCACATCATAAATCAACTTTGCGTTTTGTTTTTACGACTTCAAATTAGAGCAAAAATGTACTGCATTTTTCATTCTAAATATCTAAAATATCTGAAGAAAATTTAAAACTAAATTAGGACCTTAATTTTTTCCTATGACATACATTTAAAAAATATGTTATTTTGTGCTATATTTCACTGTTTCAATCTTAAACAATATTTACATTTCTTATCGTATGTCAAAAGAGCGGTAAGAAAAAAATGCAATACGTAATCAAACGTAAATCTATAATCTTCATAATAATAAAATTTTTTCATTTAATTAAACAGGTAAACTGGTACAATCCACGTTTTAAATTTTTTGAAATTTAGACAAAAAGCTCGAAAGTTTTGATCCGTTTATAAGTTCTCCGAATCAGTTCTCAGAATGGATCCGTTAATAAGTTTTCTTTTTACGTCTGAGCTTAAATTTCACTTTTTTTCTTTCTATGTAAAGAAGCTTACAATTCATTAGTTATTTGGTTAAAATATGCGACTAGATGAAAACTTTCAATTAATCGACTACACACCCTCAAACCCTCGTTATAAGAAAATTAACATTTCATGTTAGGAAACGCTGCCGTTTTCTCGCCGCTAGAAAAAAAATTAAATTTTGGTTGACCGGAATCTGTTAAAATAGATTGAAATCAGTATGTACTATAAAACAGTTAACCTAATTTATGCCTAATTTACGGTGTCTTTTGCTAACTAATAACAAGTAGAGCTATAAAATATTGTTTATCTTGGTATTTCGTACAGTTCATTGAAAAAGATTCAATTATCGAGTTTAATTCAAAAGTTAAAAGGACAAGTATTGGTTAATAGGTCTTTAATTATACTGTTTCTGTCTTAATTACACATCAACGATTAGCTTATATTTATGTTAAGAAATAATTAAAATTCATCCTTGTTTTGTGATCAGTGCAGTTAAATTACTCTTTGAAATCTTATCGCTTAAAGAAATAGAGATTTGTATATAACACTACCTTTATTTTAAAGTGATTCCCTTCCAGCAAAAATTATATTATGTTGTACATTTTTACCTTAAATGTTTTTCTCTCAGGAGAGGCTCTAGGTAAAATCTAGGGACTGATAGCTAGTAACGACGCCGTAGTCATTAATAAGTATATATAAAGGTATTACGAAATTAAAGACATTTATTAAAATTATTTTCGCCGTAGTTTTTCACAACTTTTGGAATATTAAAGTTATAAGTCTGTGAAGTTATAAGTTATAAGTCTGCCAAAAGAGCAGACGAATTCATTATTTATTTACAAGTTAAGATATATAAAACTATATATCGAAGAGAAATATCGTAGAAACCTCTACAAATGGTAATAAAAGCTAAGAAAATAACATTCGAAAGTTTGTATGAAACTTATTAAAATGAATGTTGCAAAAAAGTTTCAGTGAAAAATCTAGTTTTCAGTGCTATAATCTTTATGCACTGCTACATACAAGTCAATGAAGTAAAATAAATTGACACACACATCTGCATGTGACACAACATTTTTCTAACCATTAACCCCATAGACCATTTTATTGTTAGAACCGCGTGAGGGATAATCCCATTTTATTCTAATGGAATAATCCCTCGGGCGTGTAGACGGAACATATTTAGTATTTAAACAAAACATTTGTTTTTCAGCTCTATCTCAATGTATTACAGGAAATTTTTTTTTTAAATAAACATTACCATCTAGTAAACAATTACCATCGTCTTCACAGTTTTCAAGATAATTATAATAATACCTTAGATATCAGTATATTATTATTGTTCATACAAGAAACGAACAAATCTCTTAGTAAATATGTAAATATGTTAATTCTTGATTGAAGTTTGCACAATTTTTATCTGATCCCATATAAAGGCTTTTATATTGCGGTCTTATAATATCTAATAAAATATTACTATCTATGGATCATTTGTCTAGAGTTGAAATATCTATTATACTTATTGTCTATGACCATTTGGTACTCAAAGTTTAGCACAAGATGGGTCCACGGCCCAGCACGTGTTCCGATAGCCTATTCACCAGTGAGACAATCGAGTACCGATTTATATAGTATGAGATACATGTTTAACAAGTGCCCGAATGTTTTCAGCTAAAGTGGTTTACTTGTCAGGTTTTAATGATAGAAAAAGTTCACCTTATTGCTTCTCGTGTATAAATTACGTTTTGACGTGAATAAGTCTTTAAATTTGATATCATACGGCGGCAATTCAAAAAACCTAATGATAACAAAATCGGGGGATACAGTTTGGCGTTGCAGTTTCAAATCTATCATCTACATCGAAAAGCCAAAACCAAATACAGAGATCATATACGGCTAGAAAGGACTTCTCAAGAACAATCGGATGGTAATATTAAAATACCATATGAACGAGTCAAGTAGTGTCGGGAACGTAAAAGAATGAATGCGGCCGTGCGGATCAACGACGGTGCCAGTACATCTGCAGCTGGGGCGGTTGAAATTATGCAAGTGGATGATGAAATCGCTTCTACCTCGACAACGGACTGCATAGGCATATATTGTGTTCAATCGTCGATTATGAATACACATTGGGCCACAGCAAGTATACGTTTCACTACGATGTTTGTCAACAATCCATTCGGACATAAGTGTGATATGTGTGTTCCTCTATGGTTTCTACGCTAATTGAAGCTAACAACAGACAAACACTTACCGCTGCTTAAAAATACTTTCCCTGAAGAGCCAGTGGCGGACTTTAAACTGTGCGGTACGGCCAAAAAAATCGCTGGACTCGAACAAAGTGCCCACGTCACATTCGAACGGTTTTGTGTATCCACCTAAGCAACACGGGTTGCCCTCATTAGAACTGATCAATGCACGTCTAATATCACCGCGACTGCCATTCATGCAGACATAGTCATATTCACGTACATTACACGGCCGTTTCTATGACACAGCCATACCCAATTTTTTTTTCTAATATTTGAGCAAATCTCAAACACAGTTTACTTTTAAACAATTTCATCACTGAGATTAGGGACGCCAGTTTTCTTTGAGCAATTTATGCAATTATGTAATATTTCTGGGAAGGCTTTTGCAACTAAAAAAATCATGGAGACCTAATTTAGATTAGTTTAATGTAAAGTTGGATTAGTAAACATCTCAAAAATTAACGGCCTTGCACTGTTTTATTCTATCAGTTTGCGTTTAATCCAGTGAGTTAATCTACGACAATCCTATGGCTAAAAAGTTGTTCGCATTGGAGTATACGTAATGTATAATGTATACAGAAATACACCTACCAACTCTTGAATAGAGATTTAAGTTTTTACACTTTGGAGTAATTTTACTATTCCTTTAGCGAATATGGCTACGGTAATCTGATTGTGATTTCAAAGTAGCTTTTAAAATAGAATATGGGAAATAACAAAATGGAATGTCCACCAACAGCATCAGTTCTTTATGAAATGGACATTCATAAAATAAATGGCAAAAGTAATATTATTACTGTTTATTACTAATCCTAAATTTATGTAATGAAATTAATAAAATTATGTAAATGAAACTTCTTGGCAGAATTTAATAACACAAAAAGTATGTGTCACTTCCTGATTACGAGCATTCCATTTGATGATAATCAGGTTGAAAGATCCTAAAGTTATTTTCTCTCGAAGTAACTGTTGGTTATTTACCGCTTATATCTCCTTTCATCAAATGTTAAGGAAATAATTGTATATATTATAATTTAACCATATCATACATTATAACTTAACCATATTATGTAGATTAAAATATGTGGCCGAATTTAATAATATATATAAAAAATCGGCCTGCGAATAAAGTAGTAGGATTAATAACAATAGCTTTTTTGCTTTAGAATTGTATTTACCGGATACTTAATAATATAGTCTAAACGACGGATATAATCAAAAATATTATCAAAAATCAACCCTTAAAATATAATCTCAGCCTTAAGTATCATGTGTCTAGTATTATGTATTATTATGTATTGAATTTATAAATAAAACATGGATATGTTACAGGTTGTATGTATTTTTTTTCATGTTAGTATTCCTCGCAATAACAATATATAAAAAAAAATGAACGACCGACGTATTGACGTTTGAAATTGAGTAACGTCATTGACATTCCTCCACTTCAAACAATATTTAGTTATTCCCGAAACTTACGCTTGTAATGTCTTTTTAATATTGTGAGTGAATACAAAACAAATAAAGTAAATTTCATCAAGGTACAACTAATTACTAAACGATTTTGGGTCTATAGTTGCGTAGGCATTTTTCTTAGGAGGTACGTTAGACGTCACATTTCATTATTACATTTGGTAAAATATAACTTCAATCAATATACAAGTTAAATGTGTTGATACATTTAACTGATTTTACAGGTTAGAAATCACGGCATATCAATATTTTTAAAAATTTACCAAAGATTAATCTTACAATAATGGAATGGGTACAAATATATTAAAAATAGGAACTTTTTGAACACTAGGAGTTCGCCTAGAAAATGTCTTTTCATTTTCCATTGAAAAAAATAAAAACGCGCTGAACTATATTTCAATCTAATGCACATCGCATAAGATATATGTTATACTTTGTTATTCTTTACTTATTCTAACATAAAATATCAATCCCATACAAGGTCATTTTGGTTAATTTTGTTTATATATTTTGTGTTTATATATATATATATATATATATATATATATATATATATATATATATATATCAATACCGTGAAATGAGCCTGTCTCATTTTGTTAGAGGAGTTTACGAAAAAAAATATTTAGAGGAACATTACGTCAATAATTGAAAAAAATATTAAAAAAAGTTTTTTGAATTTTTGTTTGTGTATTTAGTTCTGTACGCATCACGTAAAAACTATTAAGATAATACGGATTTTTTAGAATTATTTCGGATATTTGAGAACATGAGGATCTACTAGAAATACAAATTTATAGTATTGGTTCACTATGTCAGAAGGTAGGTGAATTTAATTTTTTTTTAAATTCATTTAGTTTTAATTAGCAACACAATATACATAGAAATGCTTAGCTAACAGACATATAGTAATTACACAAATTTAAAATGTATATTGTGAGTCGGTAGATGACCCTACATATATTTTTAATATATTCTTATTTGGAATGTATGTCGATTTTCTTTTGAGCTTGTTTTTTGTCCGAGCGTCACGCAAGAGAAACGGATTCCGATGAAATTATTTTATTGGTGATTACTTTGGGTCTAGGGTAACATCTGTTTTATCATCAAACGACCATTAAAAATAGAAGATATGGCAGTTTGACGTTTCAGTATAATGTGTTCTTATTAAAAGAATAGTTTGCTTTTATAATTGTTATGGTAGATGGTGTTACGCGTATTAATCTTAAGGTTAGTTTAATAATATTTTCTAAAATCTCATACACGAACGAAGTCGCAGACGCAACCAGAACATAAAAAAATATTTTGTTTCGTGTAGCAAAGAGAATAACGTCATCTCTTATAATGTAATAAAAAGTAAAACGTAAAAATTTTAACTTTTCAAAGTACCAACTAAGGTATAGTTGGTACTTTGAAAAGTTAAAATATTATGATTATTTATTGTATTACCATGGTGACTTAACGTTATAATAATCACATGTTTAATCTAAATGTTAAAATAATCATAGTTTTTTATTTCCATGGGGACTAACTTTAAAAAGTTTTGTTGGTACTACATCTAAATGGCGCTGTGTTATTTTACTTCACATACGCCATTTCGGATTGGACGAAATTTACTTTTCCAATTGGCGATGGCAATAGAACTGTTTTCTTTTCCTTCATGGTCCACATGCTGTTTGTTCAAATTTTGCGACGAATTTTTCTACTTAAATCTCATAAAATTTCAAAAACATAGTAAGTCCTCATAGTAATACAAAGTTATGATTAATTTAGCTTTCGATGTTCTAATCCTGATTCTGCAGCAGTAAGACGTGTCCATAATTACTTATGATCTGCTGGTTTTAAATTGATCTTTTGGTTCCATTCAAGTAGAGAGTTCGTTCCAATCAAGCAGAGATTTTATCATTAAACACCGGGTTTCATTTCCTCAGTCTTGATGAGACTTGACGATCGATTTGGGTCAGGTTGGTAAATCATGCTACGTGAAGTTATTACAATCATTGGAATCCGAACACTTAATCACCAAATTGCTTTCTATTCTAAATGTACCTATTTTATGTCACTACATTTACTCTTGCTTCAATTCAGGCTAACAGTTATGAATCCAGAATTTCACCCACGTAGCAATTCAGTTGAAAATTTCAACGTTGGCATCTCTGTAGAGATCCATAAACTCGCTTGAACACTACGCACTCTTTTTCTACAACATTTTCGGCACCCACTTCGTGCCAACCGCGCTAGCTAATATAAAAAGATAGTTCTGAAGAATATTCAAAATAGTCATAACTTAACCCAAACATTTACACGATTACTGTTTTTTTAAATCGGCATCTTTCATTGCAGGTAAATAGTTCTGCTTCTTCAACAATATCAGAGGACTTCGCCTCAATTAAGCCGTGCCAAGTATAAATCGTCTTCAATTTACACTTTGTCCTATTTCAAGAGATTATGCTTCCAGTAAATCATGTTTTTAATAGGTCAGACGTATCCGTGAACCAGTGACATTTCATTCAAAATGATTTGAAGTGGTGTTCTTTATTTATTGAAGTTTTTTAAGGATTTATGTGTTTGGTCTATGGCATGTCAAGTCGACGGCATACAACGAATAACTCGGTATATACACTCATGAATACTCCTTAATTAGAACCTATATAAGCAAGTAGCCCCACTCCTCCCTATCGGTTTCGGGAACGTTTGAACTCAGCTTCGCAAATATTTTATCTTTCATGACCCACCTTTGTAAGCAGCTTCCTTACTCTTTGACTGTCACTTTTATGAATTGATTTTCCCAAAAAATCGTAGAAACCTCGTAGTGCTAGAAACGCGCCACATTTTCAGTTTACTCTTTCATAAAATAAGTTCAAAATTTTACTCATAACAAAATTTATCATACGATTTACACGATGACCTAGTATGACAATGTTTTGTAGCAATGATTGGATGATTTTTGCAAAACATTACTAAAACGACAATCTTAATTCTCATAATATGAGTGCAGCTACAATTCCAATTTAACATTAAAAAGACTGTACTTTCAAATGTATTATCGTTCAGCGCGATGCGCTATTACCGCGGCTGAAAATTTTGTATTCAGCTGGGGATGATAATTAAATATTCACTGAATAATCAAAATTCACATTAGGTCTCTCAGAAGGTATCGGGTGGACGAATTTTAAAGTGAAATTTGTTAACTGCTGCTTTAAGCGTCAAAATTTGTTTGAGTGTATGTCATTCTGAAATATTCTTTATTTTTAATAAGTAATCAATATTATAAACAACTTTTTCGAACTACAATAGCCTTTTTGCAACTTGTTTGAATGTGTAATATGTTTTTATTTGTCTTTGACTAAATTATATGCCCCTGCATCCATGCAGGCTAATTTGTACTTATGTATGTGGGTGTGTGTACAAGGACATACTATATGCTGCATTGTTTAACTGATTTTAATGTTTCTTTTTTTTATTTATTGGTAAACCGTCCCAATAGAAGCATATCAAACTTTAGAAAGATTTACCAAATAGCGTAATTTACCAAATTGCCAAATATTTACCAAATCTCGCTTTCGTGCTCTCCGCGAATATCCATGGCCTTCGTTTTTTGATGATTTCCTTTCATTTTCACTCTTTCTTCACTATTTCTTCTATTTTAGTTTTTTTTAATATTAAATAACGATTTATTTTTGATACATGTCAAGTTATTTAGCCTGTATTTTGAAAAACGTCAACATTTATAACTATAAATTAAAGTTTTTATTCTAAAACATAAATAATTTGAATATAAAATAACAATTACATTTTTAAAGTCTGGACTCACATTAATGACTGACGATTTTTTTGAAGATAGTTTATAAAGCTTTTATACGTATTTTTCTTCCTTTATCCACCTAGATAACCTAAATTATCACATGTGTTTACGAATACAATTTGTATCCACATTTTTAGACACTTAAACTATAAACAATAATGACTTTCGCCGGTTAAAAAGATTCTGACATTGTGACGTTAAATTTATTGTATTATTAACATTTCTCAAAATTGACCAAATCAGTTGAAGGCGAAAATACTACAAATCTACATTTCCAAAAATTGTATTTGATTTACGGACGGCGACGTAATATAAAAGAGGGTGTAAAATGAAAATGCCATGCATTTGTAACCCTTTTTACTGCCTCATCCCTTAAAGGGTCTGGGCAGAGCTTTTAAATGCAAATTTTTATCGTCATACTTATGAGCTACGTGAGCTTCCACGAGCTCTCGGGTCTTTTTCCGAGTATGATTTTTTACTTTTATTCCTAAATTAACTGAAAGTGTTAATAAATGGCATCTATTATTAAAATTAATTTAAGGTTTTATCAATAGAAAGGAAATATATATTTCCATACGTGATAATATTAGGTATTGTATTTTCAGTTCAGTAATTAAAAAAAAATTAAACCACTTATGAAAAGATTTAACTCTAAATTTGTTGAATAATGAACTAAATCAGTTTAAAGAAAAAGTTATGGAAACCGGGCAAAAAATATAGGTACATAATTTTTTTTCTCCTAAGAGATGATGGGTTAATTTTACTTCTATCTTATATTAGCTGACTACATCGGTATTTATACTTCTAAACTTTTTTTTTTCTTGATAACAATTATCTTTTCTATAGACATGCCTTGAACCAGTTTTGTTATGAATTTGCACTGCTTGGAACCAGTTTTTTATGAACTTCATAAGAGTGTAAAATATAAATTTAATGTGAACTCATTGATTTGGGTAAGTCTGCGTATTACAGACGCTAAAATTATTATATTACAGACGCTAAAATTATTATTTATACAGACGCTAAATTACTAATTACTAATTTTTTAAAAATAATAAAATTTCTCTTTTTTTAATAACTAATTTTATTACATATTTTAAAATTTTATATTAAATACAGAAAAGCAAACGATTTAGCTGGATTACGATTTTGCTTTTCTTTAACAAAAAACTTCCATAAATACATTTTTCTAAAAAAATACATGTCAAATTTAGAGGAAGTATTTCATTATGGATAATATAAAAACGTGTTATAAAAAATATTTTGTCAAAAGGAAATTAAACAATAAGTCCATTAAATATTCATTCTAACTTCATTGTCTTTAATGGTTACAAAATAAATATAAAAAACGCAAAATTAATAAAATAAAATTGATGTAGTCGTTTTAACTTTTATTTAAATCTCAAGTAGTTTTTATAGTTTATACGTCTGCGGCTTGAATATAATGAATCACACGTATGTAAATATGTGTAATATGTAAACAATTATTTTTTTGAAAAATTTCTTCTTACGCCTAAAAATATTATTTTCAGATCATATTCTTATTTAAGTTATTGAAAGTTATTTATAACATTATAAGTCATGACCATCTTTTGTTAACTAAATATCAAGAAATGCATCTCCATCATCCTTCTGGAAAAGTGGTAAGAAAATGGAAGAGTTAATTTTGCAGCTTTTAAAATATAATTTTGTCTCAGAGTAGTTCCACATTCCTTACTTCATTTGTGGATAAAGTAAAAAAAATTGCCAAGTCCGCCTGGAATTTGCACTACGAAATTTCCGCATATATTTAGATATTTATGAACACTTAAAGATACGTAAGTATTTCTATTAAACACAACATGAACAGAGTAAATATATCGTTTAGTATATTTTCACCAGGATAAAACATGGTGCGTATCTAAATTATATTATTTCTCGCCATGTAAATGTACGAATATTTCGCCTAGTATATCTTTCGGAGACATAATAAATATACTTAAGTCATTTTTATGGAGTTTCCATGAACTTTTTACAGTCCCAAGTAAATGTCATAAGTTGGTCGACATTTATTTGTAATCTGATAGAGCCTACGAACTATGCTATTTTTCTCTTTAATTTCATTATACGTTGGGAATATTTCTCATATATTCAAAAATAGTATTTAACAGCTGGTAGGGAATGAGGATACGCAACTTTAACAAAAATGCGGCTTTGAAGTTTAATGTTTCGTAAATGGACCCTTATATCTAATATGTGGTCATGACATTCTCTCCCCCCCCCCAATATTTTTAAAGACTTAGTAAACTATGTGCTACACATTGGGATATGGGAAAAATTAAAAAAAGCAACCCTAATTTACGTACAGGGTAAAAACCAAAAAAGTAATTTACAAAACAAAATAAACCAAATCAATGTATTTCCTATGAAACCTTGATTTTTATGTTGTAAAATCATAAATGTACCCCAAAATTTATTGTGCAAAGGAAATAAAAATTTCTTACATTTCGAATATTGAATGACGTCGGGGTTTACAAGCTACATAATTAGTGCTATCCGCCTCGCTCCTGTTGAGGAATTGGATCTTTTAAATATGTTCTATAAAAGGAAACAAACTTAATTATGTACATATATTTATGTATTTAATATTCATTCATCAATTCATTTCTTTTTACAACGCACTTTTTTATTTTTGTTCGTATCAAAACATAAATATACTCTAAATTTTATTTCCTGTAATACCTATTAGAATAATTGTGAATTAATTGCAGGTTTAAATTTTAATAAAATATATCAATCTTGATTAAATCCAAATATTTTCTCTAATTTCAGAATAATATAAATCTAATAAAAATTACTTATGAATCATTGAAATACCTTCTTTGAAAATGACTATGTTTGTGGATACTATGATAATTCGGAAGGAACAATAAAATACTTTAAACATTTATGAACACGTTAATTAAGAGTAACTAAACTCTTTTCAAATTTTAATCTAATTGGATTCACAATTAAAAGAAACTACGTGATGTAGTATTATTTCTACTTTTTTTAAGTTCTTTACCAGGACCTAGGTTTCATTGTATTACAACATCTTCAGGTGGGATATTAGCAAAGATGTCTGCTAATATCCTACCTGAAGATGTTGTAATACAACTAAACTTAGGTCGTGGTAAAGAACTTAAAGAAAGTAGAAATAATACTACATCACTTGTTTCATTTAATTGTGAATAATGAATTTCTACAAAATTAACGCCAAATAAACAAATAAAGAACCTGCTAAAATCATACAGATTTTATTAGAAATTCAAGTTTGAATGAAGAAGTTCAAATAAAAATATTTTTTTAACTTATTATCTCAAGCTGGTCGCGCGATTTCTAAAAAGGGTATAAATAAAATTGACATGTAATTTTTATATCGCAGTTATTTAATTGATTGGATTTGAATAACAGGTATGTCGTATACGTGAGTCTACGTAAATATGATATTTTTTTCTTTTTAAATATTTTTTTATTATTACTTGTTGCTCACTATTTTTTTTGCGGTCACAATTATTTTTTATTTTATTTTGCAATAGCATTTGCAATATGTCACAGACTTCCACAACAGAAGGTATATTTTAATATTTGAAGCGTCGATCGATTGAGAAAGATTGCTTTTATAGTAATAAGGGTGGCCTATGGATTTTCTTATGAAAGTCTATAAATATAAAAAACAAATAAAATCATTGTCAAAGGAAATTATGATGTCAATGTAAATCAGACATTGTAATTTACAGACACTAACCGAGACTCTTTTTTTCAATACGAACATTGAACATTGTTCAATACAAAAAAAGTTTATACGAAACATTACCTTATACGATTATCCAACACGAGTCAGTGCCCAAATATTTACTGACTGTTTATTTGGGGAAAGCTTATAAAGTCTTTAGAATATTTTCGAATACATATATATTAAAAGACTTAAGTGCCTGAGTTGCGGTTTGTACCCGAGATGCAGAATAATAAAGGTCAATATTCAGTTTCACGTAAGGCATTAAGGTATATAAATAAATAAATAAATATATATATATATATATAATGCATATATACACACACACATGTGTGTATGTGTATGTGCGTGTGTTTTTCGTTAAAAATATCGTTTTTTAATTTATTTATTTTCCATACTCATCTGAAATAAATGTAATTAATTTCATGTAATCATATCGATGTATTTTTCTTACGTTTCATTTATTCATCGTTCACCTATTAAGTTTTAACACATTTTGATACATTATAATTACTAATTATTCTTTTATATATATTTAAAATAAAAATATATAATTAAAAATACTATTTGACAAATGTGATATTTCTTTTCCATTAATTGATATTAAATTGAATTACAATTTGTAACTCATTCTCATTTTGCGCCTCATTTTCATCACATTTTCATGATGACGATTCCACTTATTCATATTGCTAATATATTCATTTAATAAATAAACCAGTTTAAAAAAAAATAATAGTAATAATATAAAAAAACGAGAGATCAATAAATATTCTGTAAGTACTTGACACGAATAATTTTAGACGACATATTACAGAAACTAATTGGGCTAATACGCTGAGCTACGAAGATTTACATTTGGCTATTTAAATCAAGTGTAAACTGTATAAAAAGAAGTAGTTAAAACCATGTGAAAAATAATCTTAACTACTAATTCAAATAAATTTACCCACAAATGAGAAGTTCACAGTTGAGTTGTACTCGCCAGTTCGACTAAATCAATGATGTTAAGTAACGCGTGTATCGGTCGATTATTGACAGTTAAAATGTACAATATTTGCTCCCATATTCTTACACATGAACTTTGTAAGAATGAAGTAATACATATTTCAAATACTGCCCCATTTCCGAAACTACAAACATTTGAATTTGAAAAATGCAAAAATATTTAAAATTTATTAAAAATTGTTACTTATATTGATTAGTTTTTAATTAAAAAGGACATTAGGATAAGTACAGCACATTACTTACTTCTAAGGAATTTTGTATCAGATGATCCTAACGTCTTTCTCGATGATAATTGAATAAAGTACGTAATCGAAGATTCAAAGGAACAAATAATATAAATGTAATATTTTTAAAGTGATATGAGTTTAAGAATTTCATGGTCAAATTTATTTCACATTTAGCTACTGTAATGAATTGTTAAGTGAAAAGTAAATACGGTGAAATTAATGATTACAAGCGTATCTATTTCAGTAAATGTATCACGATCGTAAACGCAGGTTGCATGAGAAATTTTCCGGAAGCCTTGGGGTCATTCGGAAACGGGTCACCGGAGGAAAACTATTTTCGGAAAATAACATTTGACAAAATAATTATATCTTTTCCTCCGTCGCGTAGGAAAATTAATTTAACGTACCTTTTGCCGTTGACAGGGGACTAGATGGTCAAAGAAAATCCGACAACCCAGCCCACTCGTCTTTCATGATTATCTACGTTAAGACGTTTGTTAATGTTTTTATTTATTTGATAAAATCTTGTACGCGATAAATATAAAAATAAAAGTATTAAACTTATTCTGGAACAGAATAATACTTACGTTAGGGGATGCTTTATTTAATATTACAACGGATGGGACGGGAATATTAATCAAGTGAAATGGATCCAAATTCAATTATGTTAATTAAATTGAATTTAATAACATTATCTTTCGTGATTATTGAAAAATCCAACTTAACATGTATTTATTATCAGCTTGATTACTCGACTTTGATGGCATTTAATTTCATAGTTCCGTTTAGGTCCTTGGTAATTCTTACTTTACTTTTCAAAACAATTAGTTTGCATAGTTTAACGCTTTCAACTAGTAAAATTGTCAAAACGCGTTCAACAGTTTGAAAGTTTCGGGGAGTTTTAAAATTTTAAACCAATTTTAATCTCGTGAACGACGTTTTCTATTATAACATATTAATGTTGTTTTTTTTGTAAAAGAAACAAAAGTAATTGATGAGTATTTAAACAAATTCATCTGTTACCGGTTACTGGCAAGGAGTCACAAACAATTTTTACTCAATTTATCATTGTGACTTACACTCAGATTATAATTGTGACGAATAATTGTTTTGTGTAAAATGACAACCAAACCATTTTTCCTCGTATTGATTCAGAAATATATTTTATATGGGAAACAAGACGATCTTATGCAAAGTAATTCATACATCTATTTTTTACATCTTACTCGCCAAGCATGAATATGTTTTTCTATTGCAATACGAGAGCATAAGAGTAGCTCTACTGGGAAATAAAAATATAAACTGGGATCACATCCAATCATTTTTTTTTATTTTCTAAGTTTAGTGCGGGCTGTCGCCCTGAATAAAGATTATTAAAAATTTCCTTCTTTGAAAATTTGGAATTAATTCTTCGTTTTGTCATAAACGAGAACACCTTCATCCACGAATTGTTCTGTTTATGGTTGAATTAAAATTTCCGATTCTATTACTTTGGGGTTCACGAGACAAAAAGGCGAACACTAATAACAGATTAATCGCTAGATAAATAATGCATTCCAGCCAAAGGCAATCATAATTCATAAAAGACTGATTACATCGAGGATTATGAAAGGTCTGTTAGTAAGTATTATTAGTAAATAATAAGAAACAGGGTAGAAATTAATTACAAAAATATCTATAGGCAACTCAGAAAAAATAAAAATAAATCAAATTTAAATATATCGAACAATCAATAAAAAAGTTAAGCTTATAATATTTCCGATTTCTGTGTCATATTCATGGATCAATTTAACCATGACCAGTTCATGGTTAAATTGACGTTGAAATCTATGCAGAAAACCTATCTAAGCTCACTAGACATTTTTCGTCCTTTTATAAAAATACCTTCCCTGTTTGTCCAAGTTATGTAATCTATTATATACCCCATAACTACTTAGATCCCATCACCGCATTATACTTCATATCATTTATTTTGCACTCTTATCTCTCTGTTGCTACTACGCCATTTCTTGGTCTTTACTTTCTTTCTCCGCTAATGTTAATGATTGTCAGTATATTTTATTCAGTAAAATTTCTTTAGAGACGAATGAATTTTGTAAGGCTTGAGATAATAAATGGCAAACGTATCCAACTAGTGGCGGAATCAGCCGAATGCTAACAAGATGGCGGTCGAGAATGTGAAAGTTCATACTATAAATTGTTAACTAAGTGAAACTTCTGTAATAGTTCATCTATTACACAAGTTTAACTTTGTCTATGAACACGAGTTCAGGGTGAGGTTTACACTTTTTTCTTCAACTTTATAACAAACACATGAATCTTTATTTTTTGCCCGTCCCCTTCTCCTGTCTCAAAATTTGGATAAACAAAATTTTGGATGAATTTTTAAATTAATCCGAAGTAATTATTCGGATTCCGGCACTTTATTTAATGGGAAAGAGTGCTCTTTTAAGACTAAATTCACCATATGTACATGTATGTAAAGACCAAACAAATAGATTGAAAGTAAGTGGAGAAGAGAAAGGAAACGAAGACGTAAGTGATTAGGAGAGTAACGACTTTTTGAGACGGTCTTTAAAACATTAATTAAAGAAAATTTACTTGTGTAAAGATTCCATTGATTTTAAATATTGTATGATTGCTTTGAGACCACAAAGTATACTTTGTCGCAATGCGATTTGTGTCTTTATTATTTTGTTACAAGTATAAGATTTTACTTGCTTTTGTTGCTGGTTTTACTTTATAAGTCATGGATGGACGATAATATAAGTTATATATGATATTGGTTTCATTTTTATCATTTTATTTCTATTCAAAAGATTGTGAGTGATTCCAAAGTAAGTAGCGTGAGTGGAAAATTGTTTGGTGTTTTGTGTTCCTGTTTCACTTTTTCTTGAACCAGTTCATGAGAACTTGTTCGAAATATTTTCAAATTCCAGTCGCAAGCCAAATCGTATCGCATATGTATGTATTTTGTCTATGTGCATAAAAATATGCGACTGTACGTATTCTCCAATTGATTTTGAATTTGTTTGAATTTTTCGTGCTTAAATTAAATGTTTTTGCATTCAAAAAAATCATTTACTAAAAATATTTACTACTTAATTCTTTCGCACAATAATCTTTTGAAGCGATAAACAAGTATCATTTTTTTACTTGCAGAAATATGATTTATTGTTTTAAAAAATGTGAAAAAAAAGAAATACGTTGCAAGATGTAGTACATTTAAACATGATCAGTTTTAAATAATTCGAGGGAAGAAATTAAAAATCCATGTTTGCATTAGCGTTAAGAGATAAATGTTATTATAATTGATCAGAAACCCAAAAATGTTAAAGTCGGTAAACTGTGTTCTTTATTAAGTCGAAAGGTTTAAAAATACCATTACAGAACATAATATAAAGGTGTCAATAAACATTCCCTCATTTATCGATTCCTTTTTCGTAACCTTTATTTACCATATTCCATATTCTCATGAAACCATTCTCCCATAACCATTCTCCCATAGATTACCATATTCTCATGAAACAGGTATGAAATGAAATGATATAGTGAAGATTCGGTATGTAAATTTATTTAACAATATTTATTACTTTGTAAATAGTTAGTAGTTATATAACTGCAAAATGACGTTTTTGAAGTGAAGATTTCTTTAGGCGCACCTACGCACTTTGTGCACCAGCACATTTTTCTGACCATTGAACGAAACTGTGCGGTAAAGCTAGGGTCGGTGACGCCGAGCCGTCGGGTTCGAGTCAATGACGCTGAATCGGATAGACTCGATTTTTTTCGGCATCGACGAAGTTAACTAGTTTTTTAGGCACACCAAGCGCAATATTTTAACATATCAATTGAAATGTTTCATAAGGGGTTGAATATAACTTAATATAATACGCGAATGTTATTGTACATAACCAATGTAATATCTGAAGTGTATGCAGTTAACGTTTAATATTTTATTTGAGAGTAGTTTAATATAATAAGCGTATGTTATTGTATTTAGGAATAATAATCTCGCATTGATTCTGGTTGTGTTAATATCGACTATATAATAACAATGAAATTATTTATATATTTTAAAATTGAAGTTTTCACTTCTATCGTATGGTGGTAAGCACACACCACAGAGCTTTGTTTTGAAGTAATAGTGTTCTACAGAGTTATTTATACCATTTTTTTTCAGGGATTACTCTTCCTCTATGAGTATTCCCAGTTCATGCATTTTTAAGGGCGTGTTTTAATTTTCAATGGTTGAAATTAATTATCTATAGTTGTGTTCGTTAATTCGAATGATAGCACATTAATAGTTTGTCTCTTTAATTTCTTGTGTGTATTTGTTGATGTTGGACGGAAATGTGCTTTTCATTTTAACAACTTAAGTTTATTCATGTTTAAGTTTATTTACTTTATAATAGCGTAGTGTTCGTTATCTAATTTTTCCAGGATCTCGGTCGATGTATTCGGTCAGTCGGAGTATTAGGCTGTGGATGCAGTTTGGATAATGTGGCTTCTAAATCATTTTAATTTAGTCTTAATAATGTGTATTGGATTTGTTTACAGTCATTTCTCATGTATGTATATATATATATATATATATATATATATATATATATATATATATATATATATATATATATTTATGTGTGTGTGTGTGTGTGTGTATAAATGTTTCTTTATGGTTAGAAGTGATTTAAGAAGACTAATTAGATAGTATCTAAGATAGTATCTAGACTAATTAAATAGTCAGTTTTTTGTGTCAGTGAAAAATAAGTTACAATACGAACATTTTTGCTCGTACATTGGAGGTACTTTAATTACGAAAACTTGTGTTATTGGTGTAGTTAGATTATATGTCCACTATTTTATAATAGTCTATGATGTATCTTTGGTCGTTTATGATTCGTTGTTTAGGCAATTCAATATTTTGAGTATTTATATTATATAATATACGTTCCCAGGCAGGATGACACTGTGATGTGCGTCATGGTCTCGAGAAAATGCAATTGCGTTTTCTGTTAGCAAGTGATTCCAAAATCGTTTGTGTGTCTTTATTTTGGAAATTTCGTATTGTTTATATATTTTTATAAAAATGAAATCGGAACGCATGAGGATTGCCTATTAAAAAGTTATATGTAAATCGGCGAATTCTTAAATAGAGAGATTTTTAAATTATATTCTGGTTTTCATATTAGACCAGTGGTCTATAGCGGTACCTACTTAAGGATAGACCGTCTAGTGATATAAAAATAATTAACTCGTTCACGATACTTATTGCTGTAAGGCTTTATACCTGTATATATCTAGAAAATGTATGATGATGGTTAGGAATTTTTGGTATACGGTTAGGAATGTTTGGTGTATGACATTCTTTGAATGTATCAACGTGTACCACCTCGAAGGATTTTTTAGGAATTCGTATTATTGGCAAAATCTATTTGTGCGTATTCCATGTTTGTTAATTTGACATACCCTGGAATTATTTATGTATTCTGTACTGTTTTTTATTTAAATCGGCTAATAGATATTACGATTAATATGTCGTTGTATTTCGCGTATTCCGCAGTGCTTAGTTTTGCCATTGTGAAATGCATTTATAATTTCCGACTATGAGTTTGGTTTTACAATATCTATTAGTAGCGTTTTGCAAGATATGATTTGTTATGCCGATTTTTTAAAAAGTGATCTGAAGGGCCTTCCCTTCTAAGGCAAAGAGTTTTAGGTTTAATGTGATATAAATAGAGCAACTACATTTTTTTTTGTTTCATTGGTACGGATTTGACAAATAATTTGTTTTTATTGAGAAATGGTTCTAAAATTGTTACTTAGGAGAAATGTAAACGAATGTGATTTTCATTTGATTATTAAACAGATTCGAACGATTAGGAGTCACAAGTGTTGCTCATATTGGATCTTCTAAGTTAATGTGAATAGTTTGTCAATCTGAATTTTTATTTTTGGGAAAGATATTTTCCAGGTTAGTGAACTGGAGTAGGCCCGTAGAGTTTTTTATTAGTGATAAATTATCTTCCATGACGGCTTTATCCGCATTAATATTAAGTGTATTATGGGAGCAGCCAACAGCATTTGTGTTGCTTCTATCCATTTTATAAAGTACTTTACAATCAAAATTCATGTAAATTTAGGTGCCATATTACAAACCGTGAATTAGACCCGTTTAAAGAAAATATCCACTGTGGATTTTTGTGGCCGGTCACTATACTAAAACATTTTCCGAATTGATATGGTCTAAAGTATTTTGTATCTCAAAATATGATTAGAAATTCCTTTCATGTTGTACTGTATTTAGTTTTGTTACCTTTAAAAGTGCGCGCGGTATACACAGTTTTCAAGTCTCAAGTCTCAGTTCTTTCTCAAAGTCAGGACACTGAAGTAACCGGCCATTTATTAAAACTTCTTGACATAACTTGAAGCAATTTGAGTAATTGAGGCTCGAGTCTATCTTGATTCCTTTTATGTCACGTAAAGTTACGAGTTTTGTTAATTTTGCAAAATGGGGTATGAACTTTCAGAAACATTCGATAAGTCTTAGAAACGATTTTATTTCGCTAGTTTTTTTTGGATAGAACAATTTTAATAAATTTTATTTTATTTGAACTGCGTGTTGGGGTATTCAAAAATTCCGTTTTGGGGTAATCATATGTCTGAGGTAAGGTGTTTCGTGTTTTATGAAGTCTGATTTATCAAGTTGAATTTTAAAGTTTGACTCGCCGAGTTTCTGCAAAACTTTTTCTAGATTATTTACGAGTTAAAAAAATAATTATGTCATTAAGGTAAACAAGGCATATAATATTCCGTAATCCTCTTAAAATATTTTCCATCACTCTTAAGTGATTTTTAAGTACGAAAGTTCTGAATTGGAAAAGTTTTTGATAATTGTTTTAAGTGGGCACTAACTTTTTGAAAGTATAAAGTTATTTTTCTTTTTCGTGTAAAATATTTGTTTTTTTTATATTTGTAACAATTTGTTTGGACCAACGCTATATTTACGTCATCTTAAGACATTGGCAAACTACAATCTGACTATCTGGATGCGTACTTCTAACAGCAGATCCTGATGGTTATTTTAGACTGGTTTTTTTGAGTGCTTGCGCAATGAAAAATTTATGTTTACAAATTTTGAGGCTTTTGTCTCTTTTGCGGACGTCTATATAATTGATTAAAGTCCTGAGTTTAATGTAAGTTTTGAATATAGTTAAATTTAAATAGAGTTCGTTAAATGATAGGGTGTTTTCGCCTTCACTTTGTTTTAGATTTATGAGGTCTCGATTAAGCGCGTTGTTATCGCGTTTGTAAGCAAAATTTTGGATAAGAGTTTTTTTTATTTTCTCCCAAGTTTCAGCTCACTTCATGTTAATAATTTTTTTTTGCTTTTCCATCAAGTTTGTATATAATTCTATTTAGAATTAATAAATTGTGGAGACATTCGAGTTTATCTATATTGTAATATTTTTTTAAGACAACTTTGTCTGTTTTTTGCATACATAATAAATAAACATTTAAAACCCAACGTTATTTTTGCAGTCCATTTAAATTAATTGTATGAAGTTTGTGTAAGCCTACATATATTTGATAATTTTTCTTTCAGTACCATTACAGTATTTTATATACTTTTAATATAACCAAAAACAGCGCTTTACCTGGTTGGGGCAAATTATCCTTTTTAGTGAAGACTCTTGAATAATATCAATCTTTTGCAATAGCTTTATACAGCAAATAATATGATTCTATTTTAAATTATCTTATTTAATGGATTTTGTTAATAATCTACTCCATTATGTCTATCTTTGTACTATAAAAGGTATAGCCGGTTTCCTTATGGCAAAGTTTTAAAATCTGTTCAGAAGAAACATTAAAAAATTAAGGTATTTAAATAAAAATATTGTCATAATACGCGCGAAGCTTTGTGAGTTGTCAGAATTTGACAGCAGCGCTCTACAGTTAGATCCGTTGGGTCGTAAGTAATCTACGTACTGGTAATAAACAAATTGTTAACTATTCTATAGAGTTTTGTGATTTTTATTCATAATGTCAGACTAATAGACATGTGATTTTTTGGTTAATCTATATTTAGAGGTCGTTGGGAAATCTTTGACAAGGATTGAGTTAGAGACCTAAAATTATATATATGAATATATCAAACAAGGAGCAATATATAAAAATGCAAATAGATGCCATTACTAATTTCCTATGTATATATATCCCCTTTCGTCCCTGTCCAATCTCAAGATCCAATACCACCAATAAAAAGTATGTTTTAATTAATCGTAATGAATTACTTTTTTTGGATTAAATTTATATTTTAAATACGTCAATAAAATAGGTTTGCTTATAATATCTTATAGTAGTTCATATTTCTAACCTTTTAAAAATATTAATATTATTTTCTTCATTTCACTGTCTATGGGTTGGGAGAGGGTGGATGGGACACACTTTTGACGTATTTCTAGAAAAAATTGGAAGAAATTATAAATTGGTCATTATCACCATAACTCGCTCTGTCAACTAAAATCCTAAACAATACAGAAAGGGAAACAAAAAATTTTGGGTTTATTTCGATGTGAACAATTTTGCGTCTTAAATATTGCAATAACTATCATGATATAAATGTTCATATAAAGTTTCCATTTTTTTTATATATGGTCTTATAAAAATCGAAATGTCAAAAAAAATTCAAACCGACTGCATTAAACATTTCAACCAAAAATTTAAGAACAAATCGTGTGCTTGAAGGAATTTATCTAATTTTTAACAAGCTTTGCAGCATCAAACCTACACTGACTTCAAAAGAAAATAGATTCATAAAATGGTTTGCCTCAAATATTAGTAATTTAAAAGGAAATAAATACTAAACAGAACAACCAAAATAACAATATGACGGAAACAAATAATGAAAATGATTTAAAAACAATGTAAATGGTAATTTGGTTGAGCTTTTGACACATTTTTGGAACTTTTTTTTAAATGTTTGTCGTTTTGGTTAACCTCTTACAACTACACATATGTCGAATATATCAAATTTCACGAAGCATATATCAAAAGTTCATTGTTGAAATTTCTAATGTTGTGCGAATCTTTTTGAAAGCTCAGATTTCATTAGCAAAACAGCTCGTTCGGCTTTTGTTTTCTCGCGCCTCGCTCTCTCTGAAATTCGGTTGTAATGATGGCAATATATCAAAAGGCCGTTAACTTGGCAATGCACACCGGTGGCAATTTGATTACCTACGCTGGCGCGGTACACTTGTCGCGTAGAGCAATCATCGCGCAGCGCGAGTGTGCCAACGACTTTGTGAGAGCTGTGATGAAGCTTTCAGTTTCCGCTTACATTACCCACACATAGACGGAACTACTTAGATTGTATGTAAGTGAGCAATTAGTTCGGTTTAGGCTGGGATTATTTATTTCAGTGGAATTGAGTAGTCAAATATGCGTATGAGGTGAAAATTGGAATGAATTTAGCGGAATAACTTACCATATTCTACCATTATTGACCATTACTGTTTACTTAATACCATTACTGTTTAATTAATAAATTCACTTAATGTTGCTTGCGAGAAATAGTTGCTTATACTATCATCATTAACGAGAAATTCATATCGACCGTGGACGTCCATAAACTTTTTATTAAATATCAAATAAAATTCCATGAGTTGAACTCTGTTGGCTGTTCATAAGCTAAGAAGAGAAAAAGTTAATGCCTTTTTCTCTTCCTATGACCCTTGAGAGAAGAGGAAGCGTTCCATCCGAAACAGACCTAGCGATAGAATTTTCTGGCAAAATCAATAAGCATCAACAACATTTCATTAGTGTTAGGCAAAATGTGATGCCCGGGGTTGATTGATAT
Source organism: Druceiella hillmani (assembly GCA_039881145.1). Lineage (NCBI taxonomy): Eukaryota > Metazoa > Arthropoda > Insecta > Lepidoptera > Hepialidae > Druceiella > Druceiella hillmani. The sequence continues at coordinate 9,013,755 of JAYKKI010000045.1, forward strand.
GATAAAGTACAGCAGACGTCATTCTGCGAATAAAAGAAAATATATGAAGGAAGGAAGTCGTTGAAAATGGATATGAAAATTTTGGTATTAAAAAAATGACAAAAAGTCACATTTTATATTTTTGCACTTAGATAAAAACTAAGTTTTTGGGTTTCCTTATTTTATTTGGAAAAAATAATTGCATTTTAATATACCTAGGAAAGGATTTTTATGCATTGCTATATCAAAGTACTTTATAGACTGAATAATGCAAAAAATTAAAACTTGCCTTTATAATATTTTCATAAACGAAAAAATAAATATTTAACAGAAATATTGTATTTTTGTGAATTACTTTTAAAATTTTAAATATTATAAATCTCAAGCCATAGCTAAACAAATCGTTCATATATAGCATACGCAATGACTACAAAATAAGAGTTTAAATTAAATAAAATTTATATGATAGTTTAATTAATGGTTTTAATATTAAAAAGCGTAGTGTTCAACTAGAAGAAGAGGGCTCCAACTTAAGTTACTGAGAATTTCAGCAACATTTGATAACTTTTAATAAAATCATCGAAATTGAAAAGATCCTTAGTTATTGTGATTCAATCTCAATGACACGGATAATATAAATACTATGCACACTAGAATATTTATAAATGTCTAAGTGTGTACGAAATGCTTGAAGTACGTTGACAGGTTTATGTATTTATGATAATGTTTACGTGCGGCGGAAGCGAAAATTGTCATTACAAACAGGGTAACATTTGTTAGGAAACTAACACAAGGGCTCGTATAGGTCATGTTTGAGCATATATCTCGGATATGCGACTTTATGTTGGTCGATGATTTGAAAAGCTTGCGTTTCTGGCCAACTAGTCGTAGAACTACTTCATTAGTGACTTTCCGAGTCCAAGATGTAGATGTCATGCGTCTATAGGTTCACATTTGAATATTTGTTTTCATTTTTCCGGTAGATTGACATAAAAATTAAAAAAATTTAATTTATTTCTAAAAATGTTTTGCCATACTTGACACTAGATTTTAACAACTATACTTGATATTTATCACGAAATTTCAAAATACCAACTTATCTTTTGTACCGTAAACAATATAAATAACTTAAGCTAATTAATAAATTAGCTGCGTTTTAATCGTGTTTCTGTATTGAGGTGAACTGTTAATGTTTTAACGAATGACATTTAATTTATGCTTATAAGTAACTTGTAGTTTATAAGTTAGATATTTTGTTTCGAATTTTTTCTGCAATCTTGAATACATAAATTCGAGTTGAATTGTTGAAAATATACGAGTTTAATAATTTATTAAAATTCTCTCTATAAGATTTACCTAATGGTGGCGGACTTGAGATGTTGCAGAGTCGGCTAATAATGTCGTTTTACCATTCATTCTAGTTCCCTGACATCGGCAGGCGTACGGGAAATTAATTCTCTCACGCAACGTAAATGAATTAATGTAATTAAGGTTTTTGGGGATCATTTGCCGGAATGATAATAAAAATGGTTTCAGTAATATCGACAGGCTAATTTAATCACTTTTCGTTACTTCATCTTTCTATGTTTTTATTGAATAAAGTAATTGAATACTTTTATATCGTAACGTTAAAATATTTTAATATGGCGAAATTATTTTTAGTACTCATTATTTGATCTAATAAATAAATTCCATTTTCACTACGAGAAGTTTAACGAAATTTAATCTATTATCTATTATCTCTCAGAATTTACTTGCGACGAAAAATAATGGTAGATCCAAAGCATCGAGTTATGATAATTATTTATAGATTACTTGTTAAATATTACTAATGAAATACTGCCTCATGAGTTGCGAAACGTTGACTTCCATTCTAGAAAATAAATTCACTTTTGCGTATTAACCCAATTATTAATACATTGTGTATTTGACGCTATTAAATGATTGTAAGTAAAAATTACTAAGAGCTGCAGATAAACTCTTTTAATACATTATACATTTAAAATATTTTTCATCTTCTAATCTATGGTAAACATAATCGTGAAAATACAATTTAATAATATGAAATAGTGTTTGCTTGAGCACAATTTTTTTCGCTGTTACTTCAAAATTAAGAAGGATTTTTTCAAGCCGCCCTTAAACTAGGTTAATAATATATGTTCTGTGTTACTACAATATTACCTTGAATCTAAAGCTAACAATGGACCGAATAAAAAAATATCTTAAAGGAAAGTTTCTAGCAACCAACTTGTTTCTTTTAGTTACGCCGTCGGAAATTTAAACAAAGAGAAATTTTAATCACATCGATACAAATATTATTACATATATATATTTTCTTTATGACTTTTTAATTTCGTGTAATCTTTTGTAAAGGAAATAAGATATTTTGTCAGCCACTGAAATAATTATACTTGAATTTTTTTTATAATTTATATTGGAATCTAAACGAGGTTATCATAAAATAATTTACTACAGATATTGTAAATATAGCATTTTTATTGTCTAAAGTGTTTATATCTTTCCTGTAAAGTACATAGGAACATAAAAAAATAATATTTTATTCTAATATTTTAATATACATCATAATGTATATTAAAATATTAAAGCCACCACCACCATGTGGCTGTCATGCACTAGCATGAAATTATCCGTCTTGACCAGTAATTACGGCATGAAAGTGAACTATCGCATGAAACTGTATGTCGTATGTTTGCATGAAAGTATATATTAAGAACTTTCATGAAAGGGTCAAGTATTCGCATGGCATTGTCTGACATGAACTTGAAAATGTTATGGTAATTGCGAAATAAAAATGGAATAATTCAAAACATGCATTACTAACGATTACTTATGATGTCGTCCGCATAATAATTTATTTACAGTCGTGCAGTTATAAAGGTTATAAGTAACTGTTAATTTGATGAAGATGTTGCTTTCTTTGAATAAAGCAGTAGTAGCGTCGCCTAGCTGCGGTCTGAGAAAGGTTTTTGTATTTCCTTTAAACACTTTGTGTTTTCTGAATGGACTATTATATTATATATGGGACTGTAATACGTTTCACTAATTCTGAAATGGTTATGTAAATCACCGACATCAACAAAAACTTATATAATAATTGCTGCCTTAATATATAAAAACGAATATTCACTTTACTACGATTCAGTGTATAACCAAAACTTATTTCACTGGCGATCTATTATTCTACTATTTAGTTAGATTTTGCTTGCTTTCTTTACTGCCGATGTGTTTCACTTTTTACATCATACTTTGTATTGTCATGAAAAATGAAGTTTTACGAAGAAATATCTCGAGTTGACATATTGCTACATAGAGCAAAATATTAGTTGTAGGAAAATATTTTTTAAATTACCTTTTATAATAAATTGCATGACATAGTCACAGTTAATTTGATATACTGGTATAATATGTATGCATATACCGACATGCTCTTACGTGTATATTACTTATTTGAGTGATGCTCAAGGACTTAGACCAGCTCTATGTCTTTTTTAACGTTATCAATACAAATCTATTAAATATTGAACCACTGAATATTTGTTGAAAAATCTTAATAATAGGAGAGTAAGCGTGTATTCTTATGTAATATTTAACCTCTAATAGATGTAACAGGTAACTACAAGGGTGTAACAAAAGAAAACCAAGATTTTCAAGAAACATTCTGAGAGGAAAACAAGACGTTACTTAAAGAAGTCACACGATATTGTAACAAATTTGTCCTTTATACAGTTTCAAAGTTAGCTTGCCGACAAGTTACAAAACGAGATTAATAAATTCTTTGTTGGCGAGCGGAACGCAAAAGTTTTGCGAAGATCTTGGCACTCGACAAACTTTAACATTTGTAACTCATTTAGTGACTATCATTATCAGTGAGTTAAAAATAACTTCAGAGCACTTAAGAATTTTGAGTGTGGAACGATAAAGAAGGCTGCTTTCTTCTAATTTTGCTCGAGGAGTTACGTGACGTGACTCCAGATTAATTCACAAGCGTCGCACGTGTTGTTATTGTCTATGTTGTACATTACATCAAAAATGTCTACGATGTAATAGTTCCTGCTAAACATTTTTCGTTTCATGCCTAATTAATTGAAATGGATTTTAATTTCATTTTTAGGGTTTCATCTCTCAAAAAGGAAAAAAGTAATAAAAAACGACCAAACGAAAAAAATATCAACGACCTGTCCGTCTGTCTGTCTGTCTGACTGTCTGATCACATTATTTTATTCTTCAGAAACAAATTGACGCGGAAGCTTTAAATTTGGCACGAAGATATAGCGTTTTAAGTAAAATTTATTTCAATATATATTTTAGTTATAATATTCCGTTAACTTTTACAAGTTTTTTCATTCAGTTTTAACATATATTTCACGTGTAGCAGACACCTTAAAAATATGGGTGGATGGTATCGCTAAACTACCGTAATTTTTTCTTTACGTGAAAATGTTTTTCATGGATCACCAAGTCGCATCTGGCGCCGAACGCTTTCGTAATTGCGCGGCATGGACTGAAACAATTAATTTTAAACGGTTTTGTAAACTGTCATCCGTCACAACTTTTTGCTGAGAACTTATTTTTTTCTGGTTAACTTACTTTTTAAAGCACCTAATTATCTGTCACGACGTACAAATAACTCGTGTAATCTTTTTTTGCAGATTTAAGAATATTCTTTGAAGATGCAGAGAGAATTCTGAGACTCTCCCCCCCCCCTTCTATTACGAAAGTGCACGATGGCATGAGTATACTAACAAACAACGTGCAATAACCTATTTTTGGAATATACACACCACTTTGCTCTTGGAGTCTACGAGTCACAAGATATAAAGATATAAAAGCAGAGAACAAAAGCGTTTCAACACTATCTCTGACGGGACCTTATTAAAAACATTTTCATATTAAAAAGTAAAAAAAGTATAGTTATAGTTAGTTTTTCAAATAGCGTTTTACTTCGGAATTTAATACTTCTGGAAAGTGTTAGTAGACTCACGAAATTGATGTTATACGAGAAGCCTACTAGATTATTTAACAAAGTTCAAGTTTTCGACCTAATGCAGGATGTGACCAAATTTGGAATCAAAATTTTAGTACTAAATATACTACTTAATCTCCGTTGGAGCTATTTGATAGTGACTTAAAAAAAAATATTATGCTCTTTCTCCTTATTGACTCGAATTTCAGATAACAATTTTCTTTTTTAAAAAATAATAAACTTTTTTCTAACTGTTCCTAGTATTTTAATTTTTTTTCAAATATAAATAAATTGCATATGACAAGTTTGGTAATTGTCTTTGCAGTATATTAAAGTGGCAAAGACGCATTGTTATCTCTTCGTTTAACAGCAGCGCTACATTTTACAAGTGTATTTATAATTATTCACACGATGAATTTGCTATAGTAGTTAGAAAGCTATTCAAGTTAATGCATAAATAGATTTTGCGTGAATGACAAACAAATTGATAAACAGAATTACACACAAAAATTCGAAAAACAGGTTTTCTCATTCTGTAATCATTATTTATGCTAAATCAATTATTCTTTTTAAAATGTTTTCCGTAGATAGAATGTATTGTAGCACAATTTTAATAACAATGTAGATGTAGCCTCTAAAGGATACAACAGGCTACCACAATATTATAACAACCATTTATTTCCATTTGAACAATCAAGATTCTACAGAAAATTCGTTTATAGAGAAACAAGAGCTTATTAAATAAGTTACACAAGTATGTTATAGAAAAATTACTGTAAAAAAATTTGCAATAGGAAAATTATATGTAGATAAATCAAAATTAACCTAACTTAAAAATCAAATCCCTGAAATTAGACGTTCATGCTCGAGTTTTTATGCTTTTTTCTTTACATTATTATAACTATTTAAAACTTTGCGTGCCGTACAATCGTATAATTCGCAACAAAACGGGTTTTAGAGAAAGATGGCGCTGAAGATAAAAGCCTTTACTTCTAATATACTACAAAATTTGTTATACAATTTGGCATGCACAATCTAATTTACACAGTTGAATTTGTTTTCAAGTTAGTTTTTCAATCATTTTAAACCTGTATAAAGAAGAAAAATAATTTTTAATTTTAATTTAGAAATTTTTAATGAAAACAATTTTATTTCAAATTTAGATTCAAGAAAGAGCTCGAATATGTTTATAAATAATACCTCATCTATAAATTTCACTCAGTATCATTAGTATTGAATATCTCTTCAATTTTCTGTAACGTAATTTACATCGTGGGGGAGCTACGATTATGAGTTATTTATGGCAAAATATTAGATGTACGTAAAAAAGCTACTTGTTAGGTAATTCCGCGTATATGCTAAAAAACAAAATAGGCAAGCAAAGAAAATATGAAAAATAAAAATTTTTTTGTGTGTTCGTTTGATGTGAAATGTCTCATAAATTCGGATTTTAGATATTTTTTAAAGAAAATTCCACAAAAAGCATGTTTCATCGCCCATATCTCGGAAATTGTCAGAGAAAACTATAAAAAAATGCACTAATAAAAATTAAGTCAAGATTTCTAAATAATTATCTTCTGTACAATTGTCAAAATTCTGTGAATAATTTAAATACTATAAACACACACATATAATCTCATCTTTGAAATTAAAGGCTTCCAATCCTTCTCTTCATTTATACCTCGACAAAGCTAATTTCACACCATATATTCTGCTAAGGTAGATTAACAGATGAGCTCCTACTCCTATTAAAGAATAAGACGAACCTTAGATTTATAACAACGCTCTCAAGAACTAGTAAAAATCACACTACGTGTGTTATATATTTAGATCGCAAAAAAACTTGCTTGCATATATGAAGTGTATGCAAGTCGTGAAACATTATGATAGCAGCGTTTTCTTATTAAGTTGATAAGACTAACAATATACCGACCGTTAAATAATTTACTAAGTTGATAAGACTAACAAAATACAGACCCTTAATAATTTCTAAAAATTTAATATATTTGAGCAGTACATACATTTATATGTCACCTAAGTGTTAACTTTATTAAAGTACCAATTATCTAATACCAACTACATATGTGTTAACTTCGTGTAAGCGTAATGCCGTTCCTAAGGGAATGATTAATGTTCTCAATTAATTACAGCTAATGTTCGCAATGTCCCTAGTTAGATGATGCTATTTCAAGGTACTAGTTCTATGCGTAAAGTTTCAACATATCCAGTTTAGAGGAATTGAAGCTGGTTAAAGAACTTCACTAATTGGAATCGCTCGTTAAGGTAAAGTGTTAAGTAAATTGTGATAATAAATGTAAAGTTACAAGGTTGAGGGTAAAGTTAAATTATTTAATTGTGTGGAATTAGGAATGTTCTTAAAATATAACTAATGTAAATTTTCTATCTTAAAAAGCTACCAAAATTTCTGTGAGATGTTCGTAGAAGTACAAATGAAGCCCTTTTTTTATTTCATACCCGAAGGACCTAACGGAACGCTATTATTGTGACAATGCTACCTATCCATCAGTTGATCAGTCAAAGATTGCTAGCTTGCAAGCAGAAATAACGATAGACTTCAAATTGACTCATAATACGTACTTTGGACCACTATAAAAGGAAGTTTACTCCTTAAAAACGATTGTTTTGAAATGTATAAAATAGGAAATACTGTACTGTAAGCGACTTTCAGTGCCCTTTTACTATATTCATCAGTTGCTAAAGACAATATAAATAAAAGATTAATTGTAAACTTGATTGAAATTTGCGTTGTTTATCTCGATTGAATTGCAGGGCAGAATCGTTTGATAGGACTTTCACAATTAGCTCTGGCGCTATTAATCGCGTCTAACCGCCAGTGACCTTTTTCTTCTAATGCTTTTCTTGTAATCATTTTAATACTTTGTTGTTAAACGCAATACTTTTGGCCAAAAGAAACGACGCTTACAACTTTACTACAAGATCTGTGCTTACAACTGTCAATAAATAATTCGATATGTCAAAATGTGCCTGAAATTAGCTAACGATTAATTCCAGTACGTACTGCACAGGCGAAAGTATTTAATCAAAACATAAATCTCCGATCGGCTAATCTATGATTTTCCAAACTCGATTAGTTAATACTAGTTTAATTAATACACGTGTGTCAAGCCGTCAAAGATATAATATGACAATTCATATTAGTCTAGAATTACGTAATAGCGTTTTAATCGGTTTTACACGTTTTTTACGTTTTGAACTTCGTACACTCTGAACTTATGATTTTGCTTCTCATAAAACTTCATACCGGACGCTATATATGACAGTTGATTCTTAAGGAGTGAATTCCAAAAATGGTGTTTTCGGTTTTCCTTCTTGTTATGTGCTGCCAATTCTACATACTATGTTTATAACCGTGAGACAACTATGGTTATCGATATAGTTCGTGGGGTTGGCAGGCTGGACGAGTAATAAGCAGGCCATAAAACGTGTAGAACTGATGGTCAGTGGGAAAGAAAGCTTGGAAAATACCAATTGTGTACAAAAAGATGTAGAGCATAGACTATCAAGTGAATGGGTGACACAGTAAAGGTCGCGGAAAGCCATTGCGTTGAATACAAGCAACACAAAATCGACTTTTTTTAGAATTTGTAAAAGAGCTATATTCAACAGATGACCACTTCTTGGTAATGATGATGATACACATCGATTTTTTTTTGTATAAGGTATAGTTGAGTAGAATATTTCTAAGTAGAATGCTAATGCAATTTTTTAAACAATGCATAAAGGTATCATGATTAGGAAAAAGGTCGATTTTAAATACTATTCTACGAACTCTCTTTCAAGAACGGTTTACCTAAGAAGCTGCAATTTATCTTCAATGTAATATTATACTATCCTTGAATACTAAACACAAAGAATTGTTATACGTAAAATAGTTTATAAGTAAAGATAATATTTTTACGTTTGTTAAATATAAACAGGGAAATTTATTTGCATACTGAAAAATATTACAATAGCAATATTTGGAAGTAGTTGAATAGAATTTATGTAAAGTTTATACAGAAATCCAAAGCATAAAAAGGAGACTTACTACTCAAATTAAATTTTGGAGAATGTTTAATTTATGGCTGATAACAAAATAAGACAATAATATTTTTTATCGTATTCAGTGAGTACGTGCGTTAATTAACTAGAGAATACAGCCCAGAAATTAAAAATTATTGACGAATGGATTGATTCTTTGCTTGTAGTAGAATTGAAAGAGATATTTTTGCCTTTGATCGTGATCATTGAATATTCAAGGCACCCCACTTCGAGGAACTAACATCATAAAGACGAAGCTTATAGACATGAGTTCAAATTCGGATATTGGCAGCATTAAATCGGAAAGTATTTTCTTGGAAAAAAGTTGGTAGCGCAATAAAAATGGTAGCGAAGTTAGTACAACTGCAGAAATATCATCTCGATCCATTAACGTCAAAAGAGTAAAATGTTATTTATATAAACAAATAGATCCTTACAAAAATAAATGTCCATTATTAAAAGAAAGATCATTTATTGCATTTAGTACCATATTTCTAAAAGAAAAAATTTGGCCGAAATTAATGGCACGTCCATTTGGTACCCAGTAAACACATGATAAACATCGAGAACAATATTACAAATAAGTCCTATAATCTGTCAACTAAGGAAATAATTGTTGCAAATCATAATTGTTGCAATATGTTCCAGTATTGTATTCGGGAGATATACAGTTTACTACAGTATTGAAGGATTTGGAATATAATATTACTATCAGAAATGTTTTGTAAATTCCTAAACTTGTCATAACCTTGTTGTCTATTAGTAGCTAATAGAAAATGGTAACAAAGTTAATTTCTAGGAAAAAGTTTGTTACATTAGAAATCAGTAGAAAAAGCTAATGTTCATAGCCAAGTTGATAATCGAAGTATACAGATTAAAAATAAAGTCCGCATGTTTTTCAGCAGCTACAGAAACAACGATTTTCACTATGGTATGGCACGGATCCATTCTATGACGTTATACAGTAGAAGGGATTTCGTGTAAAGATAAATCTGATATCAATTAAGTCAACTGTTCAGTGAGCTACGAAGGAAGATGAATAATATTACTATGTCTATATAGCAGAAATACAAGTGAGAGAGATCTAGAGGTGGTGTATGCACATATTTGCGCCTAAATTAACGTAAAGTTTATCAGACTATTCAGGTACTTTTTTGTTTTTTGTGGACGACTGCGAAAATAAAACTGAAGTACGTAGACATTTTAAAGGGTTTAAGTAAATTATTTAGAAACAAATTAATGCCAGTATCCAAGCAATATGATCTAAAAATAGAAAAGTATTTTGTTCAAATGAAATGACTGATTTTTTAAAACAATCTGGTATGTTACATCAGCGTAAAAATCCATACAATCCGAACCAAAATGGGTTATGTGAACAGCTAAATCGTAAAGTTGTTTTTGTTTACTTTTTGATGCTAATTTAGACAAAGAAATTTGGGCTGAAGTAGCACATATGGCAGTATACCTAATAAACCGACATTGGTTTGTGGATTAAATCAAACGCCTTTTGAGTTCTGGACAAGCAGGAAGCCAGATGTCAGTAATATACGTATATTGGCAGTATAGTCAGGAAGTATAGTATTGAAAGAAAAAATATTATATAAGATTATTAGATAAAAAGGCAGTAAAGTTGGATATACTAAAAATGTTTATATAATCCTGTAACAAAGAAAGTCATCACCAGTAGAGATGTTACAACTATTCTCGAGCCGAATAATGACTGATATATTTCTAGTCAGTGTGGAAGAATTACCAAGACCAACATCACATACTGCAGTGGGCATGACTTTTATGAAAGTGGAAATGCAGATTCTGATCAATCGAAATCTAGAGCAAGACCTTATGATAGTTCTTATGTAGAAGATAAAGTAATCTCAGATAGTTCTTCAGATGAATTTTTCGATACTATTCCCAGAAATGAATTGAAAAACCTAGCACAGATTGATAAAGCCATACATTAACAGCAAGAAAGGTGGAAAGCTGACAGGTATGGTTTTGGTAAACTGTGTATAGGAAGTGAGCTGGGTACGAAGGGAGACAAGATAACTCTCAAAGGAACCCGAAATCGTCCAAAAATAAGTGTGTTTAGATATAGAGGAAAAACTGAAATCATTTGAATAAAATGAAGGGTAAGAAGTAGTTCATTAACCAGAACAAGACAGTTATTCAGTGTAAATGGGCGTTTCGTAAGAAATTAGAAAGTGATAATAAAGTGCGGCTTTGAGCAAGGTTGGTAGCAAAATGTTTAACATAGCAAGCTGCAATAGACTATAGACATTTTCATTAGTGCTTCGTTATTTAACCCTAATATTGTTGAATATATTTCGCGTTCATTTTGTAGAAATTGGTTTTCACAATTAAATGAAACGACGTGATGTAGTATTATTTCTACTTTCTTTAAGTTCTTTACCACGACCTAGGTTTTGTTGTATTACAACATCTTCAGGTGGGTTATTATCATTGCTAATAGCCCATCTGAAGATGTTGTAATACAACGAAAAGAAGGAAGGAAGGTCGTGGTAAAGAACTTAAAAAAAGTAGAAATAATACTACATCACGTAGTTTCATTTAATTGTGCCTAATTATGTTATTTACTTTAAGTGTTAATTTTGATTTAGAGATAAACCATCTTGATGTAACTATAGCAATCCTTAATGGTTACTGAAATGAAACTATCTATGTGAATTTACCTATAAACTTTGAACATCCTGATGACAAAAATAAAGTTTTAAAATAAGATAATGCTATTTATGGATTAAAATATTCTACAAGACCATGGCAATTTCTACTTACCTTGTTTATACATTAAGCAAAATGTATATATTAGGACACTGGTTGCCTTATTTTTCGATGATTTTTTTAGGTTTTTTCAAATGGTTCTAAAGAAACACAATATCTTAGAAATGAGCTGTAGTCCAAGTTCCAATTAATAGATTTAGGAAATATAAAGGAATGTTTAGATATGCAAGTTCATAAAGAAAACAATGTACGCATGTACGAAAAAAATAAACGAGTTAGGGATTGTGTAAGTAACAAAATACAATATCAATCTATTTGCAACTACGGACGGTGTTTTATTATATTTGAATTGTTAAGCCAGGGAACAAATTTGTTGCATTTTAAATTAGGATTATATTGTTTCAATTCCAGTTCTTGATCTTTCGTGAACTCAGGTTTTCGTTACATTACTACATCATTTTTCAAATAATGTAGTATTTGACAACAAATAAAACATTTCTACTTTGTCAATTATTTACGTCCATAATCATTATTTTCAAGTTACTCAGTAATGAAAATTTTATATTAAGTTACTCATCAAAAATTACATGCACGTTTTCAAAAAAGTATACTGTCTTGAAAGACATATGCACATTAGATAGGGTGTGATCCAAAAAAAATAGGCAGACATAATGGATCGTCTCTTTTCAAATAATGTGATAATTAAATTAAAAATTATCCCACGTCCATGTTCGACATTTAACGCCGTTTTTAGGGAATTTCCTCTAAGGAAATGACGTCATGGAGGATGCGCGAACGTCGGATTTCTTTGACATGCATGTGCACGTGTGCGTACGTGCGTGTGCGCGTGTGCACGTGTGCGTGTGTACACGTGTACGCGTGTTTGCGGGTGTACGTATGCGTGCACACGCACATGTGTTTGTGTGTGTGTAACAATTCTCTCTGAATATTTAGACAATATTGTTAATTGTTAATGGTGTCAAAATTTTATTACCACTTATATGGTATCAATATTAGAGTGACTGTGTTTGTTTAGCAATAGGATAAATATAGTCTTAAATAAATTTTTTTTTTTCCAATCTCATTCTAATTACTACAGATTAAAAAATAAAACTAATTTGTGAGAGCTAGAAGTACTGACGGTTACTGCCGGATGGTTGCTGAGAATAGAACAGCTCGGAGACTATTTCCAGAAAAAATCAGAACCCACCCCATATTATCGCGCTAGTGAAGAAAAAAAACAATCATGTTGATTTTTTTATAAAGCTTTTAATAAAATGCAATTTTATTTCACAAGTTTACGTTATATATGTCAAATATAAACTTGTCGGTGCTAATAAAATATCACATAATGTTTTAGCGTTTTAACAAACAAGAATCTTGACAGTTTATACATAAACAAGCGGTTGGTCAAAAATATCAGTTAAAGGAACAGTGATGATATTATAAACCAAAAGGAAATTATCGAAAAAAATTATAATGTAAAGTGTAAAATATTGCTTTCACACCAATTTTTTTTATTTTAAAACTTGGGATTCAGATATCGGTCAGTATAGTTACCGTAAACTTATATAATAAAGTAATGAAACCAATTAAAGCGATGATTGTAAATATCCATTAAAAACACCCCCTACCCACTAGCCGAAGCGCGTTCGGTATATGGCTACGTCACGCTCACCTTTTTCACTCACATAAATTATCTGGAGCCATATTAAATTGTGCCCATACGTTATACCGACATTTAATGCCAGTTATGCAATAAAATGTAATCGCCTAAATAAGGACAAAAGCAATCATCTTATAGGAGGAAGAAACGGTCCACTCGTCTTTCCTGTGTGAAACCCTGTTATATCATGAGCGGGATTTTATACGGATAAAATCAGTCAGATCATGCTAATCCGTTATGACAGGTTTGTAAATTGGGATAAATTAGAAATGAAAGAGAATTTTCCTTCACTTTTCGTTATTTCCCGTTGCAAATAAACTTTTACAAAACGCTTATATCATCCACGGAATAAACTAATAGGGTATGATAGTCTAGAATAGAATATAATTATATTCTTCAATAGTTGACAGTAGTTTTATGGAAGTTGTGGGATCATATACTCCCTTGTATACTATTGTCGATATTGTTAAAATTAAATTTTGAAGGAGATACTTTTCTGTAACGACTGTAAATGGCATCAGTTTACGGTTTATTTCTTTAATGACTAGCTGTTCTTTGCGATTTTGTCTACACGGAATTCGGAAATGTGAGTGTAGTATTTAACACGTTTATTTTATGCTCCTACATTAAGTACAATAATAAGTTAGTTTAAATCCCGCGCAGGCTGAATTACGCACCATCTCCTCCTTCCGCTGGCCGGTCTTACATGTGCCTACAGTTCGCAGCTGCAAGCAGTACTTTCGATTTTGTTTAACTTTCTATCTAATTTTTTCTCTTCTTTTATTTTCAATTCTATTTATCTGTGTTTAATTTTCTTATTTTGTTATAAAATTATCCAATCCTTGAGGTGATAAAAATATTTTTTAGCTCAAAAGCCTAGTATCAGTAGTAATAAAAATAGAGTTCAAATGTGAACAACAGGTTATTTAACTTATTTTATAAAACTGTTGTAAACTGTTCTGTACTACATTATAAGCGTACTACGTTTATATTTCCAGTATATATGTCGTACTTATCATAAAAAATCACTTTTAAATTTAAATTAGCAAACTCGCACTGAAAACCCAGTTTTTTGACGCACGACGTCACACACAAGTAAATATAAACAACATTCCAACTCGGTGACCGGATATATTATTTACATTCATACGTATATAAATGGTATGTAGTAATAAACATTAAAAACGACAAATTTAAAAAAAATCTGCATCTGGCGATTATTTATTATAAAAAATTGATTTGAAAAATTTCAAACCTGATAATTTTGTTTGCGAAGGACACATTTTAATCTTTTGATTCTAGTTTATTCACTTTTTGTTACATCAGTAAGTTTTTATTAAAAAAAATAAAAGTTTATTTTTTTATGAAGTATTACTAATAAAAATATGAGTGAATTTAATTATCAAACTTGAATTTTTAACCTATCAATTTCAACAATTACGTTCTGTTTTTATTCAGGAAACAATACAGTCTATTCGTTCATGCTTTATATTTTGAATAATATTATAGTGATGATATATACATTAGTAAGTACGTATAGGTATGCGTGCGTTTGTGTGGTGTGTTGTGTTAGTTAATATTAAATAGTTCTTACGTTTCTTGGGTATTTTTTCGTCTACCTTCATTTCGCTTTTGTTTAGTTTATTTGAATTACGCAATTCGTCTGATTATTTTCCTGAACCGAAACAGGTAAATATAGCTGTAATTTTCCGATTTGGTAAAAATAAGGACATTCTCTCTCAATGACAGACTGAAATTTTCGAGAATAAAAGATTTGGTGTTGAACTATACGAGTAGAAATTATTTCTATATAATTCTTTCATTCAGGTACAACGTTTATATGTAACATGAAAATAATAAAAAAAAATATAACTTTTAATTCATACAATATAAAAAGCAAGCATTTTTGGGAATGTTACTTAAAAATATTAAATATAAGTTTATACAGAAGTAAAAGAGAACCCATTTTTTTAACATTCTTTTCTATTTTTTATTTTAAATTTTATATATTCATTATGTTCAAAAATGGAAATGAAGACTTATTTAAAATTTATGAAATAAATGTTTTTCTTCATGGGATAATTTTAGATACAGAAGAAACAGAAGAAAATTATGATTTAAAAAAAGTATATGTATTGTATTAAAACCTCTATTGATGAAATAAAACAATTTTCATATTTATTTCGAATCATAATCATTTTTATGATTCCAAAATTGTCCCAAGACATAATTGTTAGAGCGGCTCTAGGTATACTAGGTTCTTATAGTGGTATCAATATTATATTGAAAATAGTATTACTAATAAAAATATGAGAAAATTTTTTTTTACCATTTTATGTTTCTATATATACATATATATATACATATATATATATATATACATATATATATATATACATATATATATATATATATATATATATATATATATATATATATATATATATATATATACATATATATATATGTATTATCACTGAAATTCGCAAGATATATAAAATATGTTCGTTCTGTTGATAATTCGGCTCGACATTTTTTTGAGATCTTTTTCTTTTTTTTATTCATTCCAAATATTTCTAACTAAAATTTTTTTTATAGATATATTTTGCACGGAAATTAAATTAGTTTTTATTGATACGTAGTTACGACGGGAAATTATTCTAGTTAAATATATAATTTGTAATATAATTCTTTGCATATGAATTCCTGTAATAAAAAAATGTATACTAAATACAAAGGGGGATATTTAAAAATTAGAAAAAACGGACCATAAATTAAAATTTAAAACAGTGTCTACAATCGTTCTGTTTACTTGCGTGCGACGTCATTGGATATATAAAGTTCTTTTTTCGAAAATGAAAAAAATAGGCTTATTTACATTATATTCTAATAGGATGACCACGAATTGTGGTATATTTTCGATATTATCAAATAGCCTATTGAGCATAAAAAATATTATATATTGACTCATTTTGTTCTACTTGCAGGTAAAGGGATGGCTTGTTTTTGGCTTGTAAGTTAATATATCGTGTTATTGTAAAACATTATGAAAAGAAATTACAATATCGACTCATATTTATTAAGATCAGTATAGGAACGAAAACGAAGATTTTTTTGTAAAAAACAAAAACAACCTAATAAATACTTGAAGTAGTTTACCGTAATTATCACTCGTATCACAGAAATTTGCAGTATCGTAAAATTTAGGGACCTTATACATTCTACCTGCTGATACTTTCGGGCGAGGTTCGTATACAAGCTCTAAATAGTCTTCAGATCATTTTATAGCCGAAAATCTGTGAATAACTGCTCTGAAAATTTCCCATGCATTTTTATTGTAAAACAAAGTAGCCTTGTAAAACGCAAATCAGATTTTTCGTATTTTAATAGTTTCGAATTATAGGACGAATGAAAATCCTTTTATTTCCAGAAAGCTTAATCGTGGACATTTATTTCACAGTTATTTAAAAGTCAGTCCTGATTTGATGAAAGCCTTTTGAAAATGTTTTATCCGTACTTAACCTGTAATGATTTAAGGATAATTTTTTGGGGTAGGAAATATGGAGAACGTCGTTTTCTCCGGTTATGGTTTGATCTTGCAGATCAGCCTTTTCTTATGTAACATGAAGTTCAAACTCAGCATTCATTTTCACAAGAAGCAATCATATTTTATGTAGCGAAAATGAATATTCAATAATAAAGCCATGGTATTCAAATCTTCAAAGATTGGTTTCCTCTAAGTTTAAAATTTAATAAGTATGTTTGAATAAGTAAAACTAAATAAGTTAACATTTTTGTGTTTTTTAACATACCAATACATATTCACAGTTATGCGTTTCTTTAGTACTCGAGAAATATGTACAAAGTTTCCAGTCCTGTGTAAAGTGTTAAATCTTCAGAAGCCATTGATGTCAGCATAACCTACAATCTTATTTTCTGATTCAAAGTATAACATTAAGTCCTTTTGCACGTTTTTTATATAAAGAAACCGAGATTTATCTTGCTTGGAAATTCTGTTTCCGTAATAGTAGGAGTAGGCAATCTTCATAAATGGTATTTTTGAATAACTTTGGTTAATTAATATCACCTTACCATAAACCTTACAAAAAAGAATACTGTTTCGGAGTACTTTATGAATAGTTTTATCACTTTACTATACTTTTTTGGAGTCTGAAACCCCCAAAAGTTTGATGTGATAAAAAAAACAATTCGCAGAAGATGATAAATATACCAAATAAACATCTGTTAGGAAATATAATACCTGGTAAGCCACAGAATATTTTTATAATCTTCCATATTTACAAAATATTAAGTGGCTTACTGTATTATATTTTTTACAAAATTTTTCTTTGACATATTCCCCACCAGCTGCACTTTGTTCTTTTTCAAACAATTAACTTATTACCTTATTAAGCTACTTACAAACTAACATAAGCATTATATAAATTAAGTTAAAAAAATTGAGTTCTGAATTGCACAGCAAATTCTGCATTTAAAAACCATTAGATTATTTTGTTTTCACCTAAAACACAATTTTGTTGTTCGAAACTTTCAATTTTATTTTATTTTAATATATTTGGCGTTAATTTTGTAGAAATTCACAATTAAATGAAACTACGCGATGTAGTATTATTTCTACTTTCAGTAGTTCTTTGCTACGACCTAGGTTTCGTTGAGTTACAACATCTTCGATAAAGCCTGAAGACAAAAATTATATTTCAACAACTTAACTAATGCTGTGCTCTTTTTTAATCCCTTCATATGGGAGTAAGAGAGTGATCACTCTCCCCTAAATTTTTTTGGTAGACTGGAAAATTTTCAAACATAAATTGTAGGGTGTTATAAGATGTTTAAGATATATTTAGAGAAATTTAAATACACTTATAAATTATAAAATAAACAAATTCTTGTTTAAAATGATTATGTTCCGAAGGCAGCGTAGTTTATAGTCGTCATCACATGTGAGGGAGATGGGGCGATGTTGTTACTTTGTACTAAAAAGAGCCATTTCAAGATTTGGGAGGCTGTCGGAGCGGGCTGTTTATTGTTCGGATTCCTTGATGTTTTATTGCCCTCTCGGTTTGGTCGGGTCTCCCTTTCTTTGTTGTATTTTTTGTGACACCTATATTCGTGATAACTGTATAAGGGGGGAAAAGGTGTACAAAGGCAAAGGTTTTTTTTCACGGTGGATATCATCGATGGAGAGAGGTTAGTTTTATGAAAGAAGGACTTATGTCTGTTCCTGAATAGGAATTCGTTTTGACTCTGAAGTTGCAGAGAGCATCGATCTTAAGATGGACTTGGCATTAATCTAATGGAACAGTCAAAATGATTATTTAGGAAAGTTTAAGTATTTATAACATAATGATTACATCGTTTCCAATAAAAGTTTTCATCAAACTTGAAGGTTACGTTAAAGTTAACGTGGCAGAAATAATACTGCCAATAGAAATAGAAATAATAATAGTTTTAATTTAAATAAAGTTGTCCATAAGAGTTAATTAAAAGTTTTTTAACTGACGATAACTTTATTAAAAATATTTGTATTTTTAGTGTTCTATACCAAGGGTTCGAACGGAATCCTATTTTTCAGCTTTTGATTTCTAATAAAAATAATATAGAGATCTAAAATTTTCATCATTTAGTGTCTTGACTCAAAACTTGGAATGATATTTAAAATAATTGGAATTATATATCAAGGGCCTCCCGAACCTCCATAATTACGTGGGACCATTAAAAAGAGCTCTCTGAGTTGAGTATAAATCTATTTTTCCTTTTAATTTAAGGAGCAAGTACGTAGTGGAACTTAAATGTTGCCACGTTTAATTCATTTTGTTACCAGGTCTATCTCGAAAACGGATTCACGTAAAAATTCGGCATATAGGTACTGCCTTGAAACAAAATATAATAAAACGAGCTAAATATAGGGCAATAAGACATATTTGCGATAAAACAAAGTATTTTTGTGAATTTAACGACAATTTTTATCTATGAAAGAGATAATAGGCAAAATATTTACAGATTTAATAACAAAATTAATATATAAAAATTATTTTAAAGAAAACAACGTTTCAATATTTGCATGTGCCTAAGTGTGTGTGAAAATTTCTAATACAGAATCCAGTCTTACTTGGCAGGTTTATTTATAAGAAATATATACGTTGAAAGAGTCGTCTAAAAAGGCTACGAGTACACCTCCTTAATTTTGTAATATAGTTATTAATTTTTAATTTGACCCTATTTTCCTTTTCATTTAGGATATTACAAATTATGTTGCCACAATTTCAAATTCTTTTATTAATTAAAATGATAATGAAACGTAATCAAATAAATAATCCAGTTTTTTGGTTATTGTGCTAAATATAAAAAAATCAAACCTCATTATGTCTTTTTTCCTGCTAGTAATTTAATAAAATAATAAATAGTTTAAAATTAAGATCATAGAATTTAGTTTTGTCAGTGTTCATATTCTGCTATTATTAAGCTGCAAATCGCCTAGATACATTTTAGAGAATAATAAAGAAATTAATTCTTATTTTAATATTAGTCTAAAATTCACTTATTCTTTTGTTTATGTTAGATATTAACATATACATTCATGTATTAGATGAAATTGTTGCTACAATCTTTCTCAATTAATTAAAAGTTTCATATAAAATAACTTATTTTCGTAGAAGATCGCATAGATTATAATTAGTAAATATTATTAAATAAATAACAAGAATTTGTTTATTTTATAATTTATAAGTGTATTTAAAATTCTCTAAATATATCCTGAAATAAGTACGAGATACATGTGAGTGTATCAATAAAACCCAACAATTTTTGTTTTCAAATTTTCCAGTCTATCAAAAAATTTTAGAGGAGTAGTAATCACTCTCTTACTATGAAGGGATTAAAGGGATTGAAAAGAGCGCAGCATTAGTTAACTTGTTAAAACATAATTTTAGTCTTCGGGCTTTAGCAAAGTTGTTTATTGAAATTTCATCGAGCTTCTTGACCGTTTTGACCTTGTCATTTTTCAATGTGTAACTGATATTGTCAATACTTAGAATTGTATGTATTAATTTTTTGGAATTATTTACAAGATTACAAATATTAGCACCGCTAATATTTGTAGCACCGATAAATATTTAACAAACTAATAACAAACATTTGAATATGCATTCTCAGTATATTTTGTCTAAAAAAATGAGATTTTAATCATTAAAATCGATGAAGGTTTAGAATTGAGGAAACTTTGCCATCCGAAGGCAATTTTACGACTGAATTGTTGGCAGGTAGACATAGTGACTATGCGTCTTCCTTTTACATGATCTGATTATTCCAAAACCGATTTCACATAAACTTTTCATTTCAGATACCTCTTATCTTGGATGGAAAGAAATGATGGGATAGGATAAAATAAGATAGGAAGGGGACATATAATCAAGGCAGGAATAACTTTTCCAGATGATATTTGAAAACGTAAATCGACTTAGGTCTCTTACATAGATTTAAGTTTTTATATCAAATTAAATTTGTTTCAAAGTTTGGTAGCATATGCAGTGAAAACACTTTTGTTGAAGCTGGTGTATTTGAGAAAATATTGTAGTAATTTATATTAAATAAATTGCCACAATATTTTCCAAGTAGTTAAATACAATGAGCATTTAAAGCTTTGATTCTAGGTATTTACTCCATAAACAATATTTAATGCCCGTAAAAGGTAGGCGTAAGACGGAAATGTTACATTTACTTATCAGTTGATCTTTGTGACGGTAATTTGATCTGTTTATGAAAAGTCTAGAATCCTTTTACTGAAAAAAGTCCAATAAAAAGAAGTTCAAAAATTCGGATCTCAACATATGTGATAACTATTGCGATCGATATCATAATAACGTCTTACTTAGACGATTTTTTCTCTTTATCCGAAGAGAATAATACTTAACCGAATATTTTATTCCTACGCGCCCATATATCTCTCTACTTTTGTCAGTAGATTTTACATACAGATCTATATCTATTATTATAATAGTAGCTAACTACCCTTAAAACTAGAATAATAACTTATGTTATTGTCTTTGTATCTAGTAGCGCTACCCAGGTTTAACTAAAGTCATCGAGTTATGTGAAGGATATGTAAGACATGCGATCACGTAAGATTGGGACATATTTTGTTAAGTAAAATAAGCGATGTTTGTACTAGGTTTGCATTAAATCCCGCGTTCGTATCAATGTTTCTTGAGGACGAAGCTGAAAAGTTTAACGAAGCATAAACAAAATCATATACTCTAATGCCGTACAGATTATCGGATTTAGTTGTGATGTATATTAAAATATATTATTCATTTCTTATATATATATATATATATATATATATATATATATATATATATATATATATACATATTTAGTTAACAAAAATACTTTGCTTTTTGTAAATAATTTGCCCAAAATTGGGGTTTATATGTAAAATCATGTGTTTTCAACTGAAATTAACGCTTCACGTCACCATGAGAAATCACTGGAAATTTGTTGTTATTTCTGCTCGTTGAAAAAAAATCCAAAATAGATTTATCAAAAACAATTAGGTTTTAAATAAATACTACCGTGAGATTCACAAATTCTTCGATTATGAACTCTATTCAAGAAAATGGTTGTAACCATCTAGATGAAAATTATCGAGACTTAATTAATCTGCTTTAATTATTCTTAGATTTCAGTAAAAGTTGATCAATATAAGTAATAAGTTACGATTTGTTTTATTTTGATTATTTATTTAATATAGTAATTAAATTTTTACTTAAAAGCTCTACAATTTATTTACTGACCGTAAGAAATTCCTAACAATACATGCATTTATAAAATAAAAATTATGAGAAATGAGAAAAATTATGCACTTAAAGTAGTTTATTATTAAAGGTAAATTATGCATAAATGTAGAGAAAATGTTTCATATTAGAAAAATTACTTTGAAATAAGTTTTAAATACAAACATTAAAAAGTCCGTTTGTGACACGGAAAATATAATATTTTCAACTTAGCATAGTTTCATATTGAAGTGTTCTGGGAATGCCTGATTCATTTTAAGAATTTATATTCTGGAACAAATATAAGTTTAAATTAAATTACGTAATTGAAAATGTCAAGTTAAAAGAGGAAAAGATGCAGTTGTTCATGAAGATTCGTCCATTGAGTGTGTAATCTATAAACTAATACAAGTTCTTGGTTTCTGAGAAAGAAACCAATAAAATTAAACCCATTGTCATTTACGGTAGGGTATAAAAATAATTAATAATATCCCAAAATTAAAAAAGTGCAGAAGAAAATAAAAAATCTAGGAATAATGGAATCATGTGGTGGTGTTCAATTAAATGTGATGTCTAATTTAACTTTCCTTTCATTACTGACACCTGTCATATCTCATATAATCTAGAATATTAAGATACTTTTCACAAATATCTTAAAAACGATACAAAGAAAACCAATATTTCTTTTCCCAAACGAAATTTAACGGCAACTATTAAATATTTAAGACAACATCCGGCGCTTACCAGGACCTAATTGATTAATGGAATATTCACAAAAAGTCATCTTCGGGGTTGATATAAGTAACCGGAAGCTACCGTCTTCAAGCAACATCCGTCTTAGTAAAAGCTCTCAGCTTTGAAGAGGAAGTGGGAAAACAACTTTGCAGGCAGTAAGGGCGGGGTTTACAGGAAAAAATCACGTTTTCAGGGAATTGAATCTAAGCGTTCCTACAATTTTTATAATTCATTTGACAACCTTATCGTCTGGCATTACAATCACATCTACAGGATATATGTCTGGTTGACGGAGAAGTTGATGAAGGGCAGAAATATTATTCCATTAACAATTCAGGCAAATGCATGACATAACGACAGCTGATTAAATTTTAATTAAAATAAAATTATTATTAAACAACATATGTTTTTTAAAATTATTCAAAGTATACAAAATAAAATATCTTTAATAACTCAAAAAAACGATCAACTTTCAATTGAAAATAAATCGAATAAAACCAAAATGTTGCGACAGCTTGTTTCTTTATCTTTTTTTCATAAATTTCGTGTTTAACTAACACTTTAAGGCTGATGCGTGTAGTAATTTAATACTAACCAATATTTAAAACGTGATTTTTTCCTTGAATAGTTCATTTGCCTACTTGCTTAAAGAAAAAGTAGCTGCACCGATGACAATACCGTTCATACACTAACCGTAAATATTTATCACTAGCTTCGTTCTTCTGACTTCATTCTTAGGGCCTTTTATTTTATACCTGTATGACCTTTTATTTTATATTTTGGAAAAAAAATGGCACACCTACAACAAGATTTTAATTGCTTATTTGTCATGAAATTTACTTGTAGGTATCACCTATGAAAGTGATAACTATTTAACTTAACTTTAACTACAGACTTGTATAAAGTTATTTCACCTAACAAAGGACAAACAGATACAACGATCGTCACTCTTCACTGTTTTGAGTTTGAAATTTAAGAAGAAAATAAATTGGTTAACGATCCCACCGATTCACCTGCCTACCGGTTTCATTCTTAACAGACTCATTTCCCTGCCAATTTTGCAATATATTGCTTAAAATATGATTCTCAATATTCTCTTAATGCAACCATCGCACCCACTATTTTCATCTCTAATGAAAACAATTTTAAGATATTTACCTGTTGTTTTGTATTGTTTTTTTACGGCCTTCACGTTTTTAAATTTAAATTCAAAAATTTACTAATTTAGCAAAATAAAGAGAAATAAAATAACTTATTATTTCTACACATCACAACAATTATGTTACTTCTTTGAGTTATATCTATGGACATAACGCTGAAATATTTTATTATAATACATTGATTTAATTTTTCACTACTAAATTAAACTACGTGACGAAGTATTATTTATACTTTATTTAAATTCTTTACCACGACGTGGGTTATTTGTAAAGATTTTTTTCTTGATGTACAACGAGATGTTGTCATACAATGAAAGTTAGGTCGTGGTAAAGAATTTAAATAAAGTACAAATAATACTACATCACGTATTTTTATTCAGATGTGAAAAATTTACTTTAAATGAGTTTCTACAAAATTAACGCCAAATGTGAATAATAATATATTAATTCAAATTTTCATTGTAGTTCATGGTATCCATAAATACATTGCGAAAATTTTGTAACAACTCTACCTTGAGCAATACCAGGCATTTTAAAGGAAGGAAAAAAAAATCGTCAAGTGTGATTTTGACTTACATAGAAAGAGTCCTGCAGCACCAAACAATATCCAATTTATAAGTGTATTTACCAAAAATAGTTCTTATCTCGAAAACTACATAGCGTATCTTACTCAAACCAATTTTCGTTGAAAGTTAATTTTAAGTCCTAATACTTTAATTTTTCAGAGCTTTAAATACGTTATTTGAAAAGTTGATTGTATTGTGTCTTTCATCCCTCAATTACATACATGGAGTGTCACAATTAATATTAATTTTTTGTCCATAATTCTACTATTTAGTTGTCTAGTGGTTCATAGAATACACTTACCACATAAATTTCATCTATTTAGTGCAACATACTCTGAGTAAAATGGCTGTGTTATGCGGAGAGACAGACAGGCAGACAGATAGGACGAAATTATATGGGTTCCATTTTTTTTATTTAACCACGGAACCCTAATAAGAGTAGACTAATAATATTGTATCGCTAATTTACTAATCTGTTATTTTTTTAAATTTGTTTAATGTGAAAGTTAAATAGATAAATAACATAAGAATTTTCTTTAGTTCCAACGAAAACCTAAACTCCAAATTTATTTTATCTGTAGTGTACTATTTATCTACACTACTTTACATACACTTTATCTTTCTATTTATCTTTGAACTAACTCCAAAACTAGTAGGAATATAAAAATTATCCTCTTTTCTCTAAAACTAGAGATCTAGTAACAGGGTAAAGATTTATCAGTTCTAATAATATTTTTGCTATAAAATAACCTCTACGTTATACAAAAAAATATACTCTCACCGTATAGTAATGTGAATAAAGGCGAGTGAATATTAAAAACCTTAGTTAGTTTGAATAGTCCCTAAAATATTTAAACCCCTTAAACGGTTCTATTCGGTTTATCGCCCGTATGTCTGTCAACAAATCTAGCTTCTAAACTGCAAACGGTATTTGCGTAAACTTTGTCCAAGTTATGTTAAATGAGAAGCTAAAGTCAATACGTTTTATTATCTACAAAGTCAAGACGTTTAATTATGACAAAATACCGTTAACATACATAGGCTCCACTAAAAATAGTATCAGTTATTTATGTAAGTGACTGTATCCAACAAACTGATATTTAAACCGTGGGAGTGTTGAATTGGCAACTTTTACTTTAATTTTTTAGAAAAGTTTGAAATTTGTCACATAGTTCCTTGACATTTTCTGCTCAATTTTTCCGTGTTCGGAATATGATCTTAACCATTGAGGTTAAGAACATATTCTGGTGTGAACCTTCCTGTCTATTCAATCTGCTCTCTACTGCTTTTCGTTTTTTTGTCTTTGAAGTTTTCTCACATTTAAAAACAATCAGAGTGCCAATTTTTGTTTTAATAACGATATTTTTAAATATTTTTGACAACAGTAAAATACATAAAGCAACTGTTTTATTTGATAAAATCAAACATAAAAAATCAAACTAAAAATTAGGTCAAATATTCATTTATTTTCTATTAACCATTGATAAGGACATAATAATACATGATTTTGTTCCAACAGCAAAGAAAGGTATAAACAAGGGCTTCATGGATATTAAAAGGTGTGACGCAATTATCTCAATGCTGAATGTCGAATTTTCCTTGGTTTCCTATCCCCGATCTCATGTCACTGACAGAAGGTACGGCAAATTAATTCCCGAAAATGATGTTAAATATAATTTTCCAAAAAATGATTTTCCCTCGACTGTCTGCGTGTCAAGGCCCAACAGAACGAAACTCTCGACGGATTTAAAGTGACCATTACTATCGCATTGAGACTTTGTAAAATTTTCAAATGTAAAGTGTAAAAGCATTGTGAAATTTTCTAAAAACTATGAAAATTAGAATCATTGCTATTGTTTTCGGGTAAACTTCAGATACAGGTCTAATAACGCCGTTTCTTTTTATAATGTTTACCTTAATTTTTTCAGTGTTGAATGGGGTGGGGGGCATATGGTTTTGTATCGTTTTAAATTAATGGCTTAAACTGTATTAATAAAAAACTTAAAAAAAAATGGGAAAATACTTAAAACTATTCACTAATTTGTTTGCACCTAAAACAATAATTTAATTTGAGTTCACACACACACCGTGTTCAGTATACACTTTAAAACTGTTACTGGTAAACTTGAAGTAGAAAGATATGCCATGCATACATAGGGAACATATAAAAAATGCTTCTAATAAACTTAGTATATAATAAGCTTGACATAATTTCATCTGTCAGACACTATGCCAATCTCGACGTAAATGTAAAAGTTTACCTTTGGCATAAAAAACTTGACATTTCGGCAAGTATATTTATTAGCATATCAGTTTTCTTTTTTTCTATTCGATTAAATTTATAATTAATTTAAACAAAACGGCTTTGTGTAATTCAATTCCTGCAATTAAAAGTATCAAGGAAGTATTATTTAACGTATTGCATATAACTGCACCAAGAGCAATACTTATAACGACAATTTTCAAATTATATAAAATTTAAGTAATATTGTCATTTATTGTTAGAATACTTTAAGAGGAATTGTGACATTGTTCAGAATGTTATTGCGAAATTTTAAATTATACCGTTATTTGTTCGTGCTGTTCTATTCACGTTCTCACAGATAGCTCATTCTATTTTTTCAGAATCTCATACTCTTTCGTAATTGGAAAAAGAAAATTATCATCAAGAATGGACATAAGCAAAGAATAATGTAAGTTATAATGATGCCCTAAATATGCCATCTGATGTGACAGATGTAATTTGTATTCACAATCTGAGACACAACTTATAGGTTACGTGTTTGTCTATAAAATGCGAGATTTCCACGTCGATTTTTGAAATAACTCTGGTTTAATTATTTTATCATTTAACTGAGTTTATTAGTAGTAATTAGTACCTTTATTTTACCAGCTTTATGAACTGTGTAGTATTCTGCGAATAAGAGTAATACAACTTGAATTTAAGCATTTTTTGTCATTAACAGGGTTAGAATAAGAGCAACGTCTCTGTGAATATCAAAATTCTAGAATTATTCGTCAGCTTTATTTTATGATTCATTCCTTTTATTCTGGCTGATAACAAGTTTCAAAAATGATATTAACGAAATTATTGTGTATTCTATGTCTTCATTTGTTTTTAGAAATTTATACTATTTCATTCATGTCAAAAAGTTGTTTTAAAAAGTACAGCATTAGCTCTTTCTACAAGTATTTCAGGCTACTAAACATAATTTTGAGAACTATAGAACAATAGTAGCAGTAATTGTCATGCTCCCTCGAAATTCGTAAAAGTTCTTGCGGTTAAACGCAGTTTATCAAAAATCTGGCTGAAAAATCCCTACAATACCCTGTACAATTTAAACTAAACGGAACATAAAAACTTTTAGACCTTTTTTAAGATCGTATAAAGATACTTCAGTCTTTTATTACAAAAAGATACGTCACATAGGGTTGGGCTGATCAAAGAAGAATAGACCAGAATTTCATGCCGTACTTAATAAGGTAAAAATCGAAAATAAGACATGAAAAAATTAAGCCAAAATTCAGTAACACTGTAATCCCGTAACAGACACTGTAATTCAGTAACACTGTTTTAATAAAATGTTGCCAATCGATTGATTACTTCAGTGGACCTCATCTGTAAAAGTGTTCGTAGTTATAAGATTTATAATTACGGAGAGTACGTGGCCAATCATTTCAGCGAACAATGAACTTAAGCGAAAGTTCGGAAAGAGATGATTAATGATACTGTAGTCGGGATTGATGGAGAATGTAGATATCCATGATAAAGCAAAATGTAAGACGCAAACGCGATGTGGTTTGATTTATAGCTTCTCGCGGTTATACTGTGTTAAGCATTCATATTCCATGTCACAATAAGTCTAAACATTAGACTCGAAGCTTCCTCCGGTTTATTTTTTTGCTTCATTTTTCTACTTTAATAATAAATAAACCAGATATTTTACCATTATTGTTTAGTTATTTACATAGTTTGATGAACCAAACGATTTTATTTAAACATGTAATTTAATTTGTGTGGAGACTAGTATATTGTTCCAAAGTATATCTCTATTTTCTTCTGATGCGCTCATTGTAATGGTTATTCTTGCAATTCAAGATGCTGTTTAAAAAAAAAAGAGGTATAAAGATATTAATGTCATTAAAGTTTTTCTTCGCAAATATCATATAGTGCGACTTGTGGCAATATGTGGGCAGTCAAGACCGAAAACTTCTCATTACGGGGAAAGAAAAATAACGGTGCTTAGTTTAATTTAAATTATTTTAACAAATATCTGTACTGTATGATGGTATTAAAACGAGATAACCGGAATTCTGAGATTAGCCTGTAATCAGCTTCTTCATTTTGATAATCTGCTTCTTAACAATATTATCAAATTTGTATTTATACATTCTTGTAAAGAAGTAATACACATCTAATTGTTTCCTTTCTTGGAGAAACTAAAAACTAAAATAATGCCGAACATAACGTGATTAAATTCATTGTCGCTCAACTAAGTTAATAAAAGAAAAATTAAAGAATATTTTATGAATAATAGGTTTTGTATCTATCTACCTGAAAGAATTTTACTGTATCTATTTTGTTGGCAAAATAAATACATTAATGATTTTACTAGTCAGACTTTATGCAAAATTACAATGAACAATTGTAATCATGCTGTGTAATCACTTTTCTATCTTTCTAAAATATATTTATAATGGTCCAAAATTTAACGATTGTATTTACGTTATAAAGAGCTTTGTGAAAAATTTCAAAATTATTTAACAAATTCAACACGAAAATAGTAAGTCTAACTGCTGTTGACCAACTAAGTTTGATTTTTAATTATAGAATTTAAGACGAGCTATTGATTTGAAAAAAACTGCATTTAAAAAAGTGTGCCTTATATACATATTATAAAAATCAATAATATTATAACCATTTAAATACAATACGGTAAGTACTCACACGTATGTTTAACTAGAATTAAACGAGTGAGTTAAATTTTTTAATAATGGATTTAGAAAGAGCTTCCGATTTTAAATATACTGATAATAATTTTTAACACTAAAAATACACAAAGGTGGAAATGTTACTTTGGTTTTAGGGTCTCTTAATCTTTTTAATATTGTTACACTAAACATTTATGTACTACTCCGTCTTAGATTTGGTAGCGCCTTATGCTTTTAGTCTTTACCTTAGTCGGTTAATTCATTGTTTACTTCATCTGCAAGGATCATGTTACAACGCTCACTTATTTTTAGTGCACTTACATTTATCAACATAGTCTTGCGAGGTGCATCGAATTGTAGCATTTTTTTCTGCGATATTGTTCTTTCCAAAAATGGCATTCTACAGTCACTCGATAGTTTATTGCCACTTCAGCTGATCAAACCTAAAACCTAGGTCTTCAACTTCAGTTCTCCTGTGGATTTCCTTACCATAGATCATGTTTTACAGAAAACTCTCAAGCTTAGCACTTTTCATAGTTCGCTGAGCGATTGGGAATCTTTGTAAGAGGTCAAGTTTCAATTCCACATGTCATCACTGGCAACGTTTACTAGTTGAAGACTGTCATATTCCAAAAACTTATTTTTTTTGGAAGGAACGATATGGTGAGGTTTCCGGAATACTACACAGCCAAGTTGTTCTCTAAATGATATTGCTCTCAAAGTTAGATTTACGTCACGGAACACTTTGTCTTAGATGAACATAGTGATCAAAAACTTCGAGAGTAGCATTCCCAACATATACCGATATAGGTGCTCGGTCGACATAATTTTTCCCAGTAAATGTACACTTCAACAGTCTGTTGAGAAACTCCGCTTAGGTCCCTAAGTATTGTATTAAGACTGCCACAAGACTCTTTAGAGTGATATTAATTCGTGTTGTTGTGTGTTTTCCACCTTCATTTATTTTTATTGTTATTACATTTTACAATTACTTTTCTTCATGATACAAATTTGTTATGTACAAGGCTTCGAGTAAATCTTTAAATTGGGCTTTGAATTTTTAAAAAAGAAATAACAAAACGAACAATAACGGTATGTGAAGCACGTAACGATATTATTTTACAATAATGTCAATATAACACTTATTCAAACAGTTTGTATCGAGTCTTCTTTGCATAATTTCAAAGATTACTTTATCTTCGCACATTTTTCTCGCCGTTAATTAATTATTCGTTATGTACATTCGTTTTCTTTTGTCGGCTTGGCAAAGTTTTTTTCTGTAAATGTTCTCTAATATATATATATATATATATATATGTATATATATATATATATATATATCTGTGTGTGTATGTGTATATACACATACATAATACATTGAAAAATAGTATTTTAATTCTAAACAAATCCAAGATTTCACTCGGGTGGATTAGTTGCCAAATCCAATGTTTGTGGTTAACCATGCTAACAGGTACTTTTTTGTTTCTCAGCTATGACGTGCCAAGCTATATAAGTTTTTTTTCTACATACTATTGAGTGCGACCCTGCAAATTTTATAAAAAATTGTTTATAAAATTTTTTTTATAAAGAATTTTTAAATAAATTATAGGATTACCAATAAACAAACATATTAATAAACATACTGACAGATAACAAGTTGGAGTTTTGTATCAACAAGATTTCACGTGGATACTTAAATTTTACGCGATTATTAACAATGTGCACAAACGGTGCGAAAGAACGGAAATATTATGTTGAGCTTCGGAAATTATGCAGGCGTCCTGCAAGTAAAGGTCTTCTAACACTCCTCCATTTCCCCCATCCGCTCATTTACACATATTAATAGTAGAGTAGATTATCTAAGATGCCATTACGTAGGAAAAGGAAATTCTTTACCTTTCACTCAATATTTTTCGACCCAATAAAGTGATAAAATTCTCTCAACTTAAATAATTTACCATCAGTTTGATATTAGTCAATAAATTCATCATGGCGAAAAAATAAACTAATCTTTTTCGTACGATCATTATATAATTTGCTCTCAACATTTTCTTTACATTCTTGTTTTTTTAAGGCTGAAACAAATGGCGTTTCTAGTTTAGTGTAATATACTAAAAAAGAAAAACTGTAAAAGATAGAAACAATGTGAATTTTTATTTCCAAGTAATCGTTTTTGCAGATCTGTAAGCTTAACATAAAATTCAATAGTATCATTAGTCATGATTCCGCAACACTGTCCTTTTAAACACGCAAACTCTCCGTCTAAATTCATGGCCAAGTGCAGATAGAGATATCCATCAGCAACATCCGCTCTCGCAGCATCTAAAACAGTACTCGAGCGAGGCGAGGCGAGGCTTAGGTTCGGCGCCTTGGAATTAGCAGAAAGAGGGTAATTATTTCTGACATCATGGAGGCGCTACGTGAACACATTAAATCTAAGCCGCCCCCAACCTCGCACTCCTTACTAGAGATATAGCAAGATTTGTGATCGTCCTCCATTTATTACCTCGTTGCTTGGCGTAACAAATTGGCCCATAGTTTTTATTATCCGTTTGCCTTAAGAATACCGTGAGATGGAGAACAGTTTAAATCAAGTCCAGTCAGAGAGAGGGAAGAAGTCCGTGGTCAAATAAGAAACTGGGTTTACGATAATAACAATAAGGAGTCTGTTTGCTGTTTCATTACCGTGAGATACGTATCTTTACTGTAAGATACGTACCAAGAAATATAAATGAAGAGATGTTTTGTTTGTTATATAAACTGTGAGAGTTAATTGTTAAGCATAGGAAGAAGCTGACTTCGAAAATCGCAGTGGAATATTTTATGGTAAACATTTTTTTAGTCTCTTCACCTCGCCCTTTGTCACTTCGAGATCAGACTTGAAAAATTATTGAATTTCTGAAAGATTTTAATAAAACAATTACTGTTGCAAATTTTGAAGCAATTTATCATTGTTAAAATCGAGATTGATACTTCCTTTTAAACTTATGTTCTATAATTAACTAATTAATGGAACTTCCAAATTTAATTGGCCATATTTAAACAAGAAATTTGTAAACAAGTTCTTTTCTTGGGATAGATATAGTTCAAAATTTAAATTAGATACGTAAATACTTCAAATAATATTTTTAAGACTCTCTTCTGGTTGTCACAACGTAATGACCACGAAGGACTCAATAACCTACTTAGGTTTCATCTCTAACATATTTTTCGACTTGATCCTTCCATTAATAAAAACAAACTATTTGTTAAACTTCACGATGAACAAATTCTACTATGAGAAAAGCCAGTTTTCCAAATTATCAATTTGCATGCATTGGAACTATCTAGAAGTTCAGGTCAAATTATTGGAGTATGAATAAGAAGAAACGTATCTCGAAACTAATTATTTTATACTTGAACTTTAAACTAGTTCTTAAAATAAAACAAAATAATTTAAAGTTATAAATGTAGTAATCTGAATTAGAGATGCAATACAGTGGCAAGATGATTAAATATACTAAATAAACAGGTGAAAGTGGCGGTAAAGCATAAAGTACAAGAAGCATTAAAACATACGTGAAGCACGCACCAAAAGTATATATGGCGTGCAAAACCTTTGGGTATGCGGGTTCACATAAACTGGTAAATAATGAAAAAACGAAAACAACGATTACACATTATTCATATATTTATTATAATGAGGAGTTTATATCAATCATTATTTTCGTACTGTGATTGTATAGCAGTATCAGTCAATAATGTTATGTTTGCAAAAGAAGTCTGTTAGTTTTGCTTTTACTTTTCAATTATTTAGTTTACTTTTTGTGAACTTGAGATAATAGTAGAGGACATTATGAAGAATATATTAATTTTAGTACATATTTCAGAGAGGATTGTTTGTAATTAAAAAAAAACAACACGTTAGGTATATGGGACTTACGTCTGGGGATATAGGATTTTTTTTTGACTAAAAAAATACATTAGGCATATTTTAAGTGTCATAATCTTGCAAATAATCATCTTGGCTTTAAAAATATGTTTCATGAAAATGTATTAATCATTAAAATTAATTTTTAATTTTTTTTTCTGGTAACGGAAATTTTTCATTTTCTATGTCTCAAACTATGTTATTTTCCAATATTTTTCTAGAATATTATTATTAATTTACACCATTACCTTTCCTCTTTGTATTACATAAGTGAGGGTGTTAATGAGGGTGTGACAATAAATTTTATTTTATATTTATTTTATAACAGACAATCGATGCGTTGCTTATAGTATCATGAAATAGAATTTATTAGGATATATAATTTTATCCTGTCAAGCTCGAGTAGAACCCACTCTGCGAGGGTTCAAAATTAAAAAAAGTATATATTATTATTATTTAATTAGTAACAACATTAATTTTTCAAGACGTATATATTTCAGAGGCGGAAAAACGTGAACATATAGAAATAATATTATTAATCATCATGTAAATATATAAATATATTGCCAAGTATATTTCTCTAGATGTAATAAATACAAACTTTAAAATCCCGAGTTATTTTAGCATTTAAGTCATTCGTGTGGAGTTTTACAGACCAACTACATGTCATAAGTTAGTCGGAACTTTTTACAGACTACATATCATAAGTTAGTCGACTATCATTCGTAAACTAGTGAAACCTACGTAGCTAATTTTCTTTTAATTTCGTTATATATACCCGCTACTATGGTGAATCATTTTAAATATTCAAAAACGGCAATTTATCTGGTGGGAATACGTGACTTTAAAAATTTGCTACTTTAATATTTCATAAACACATGCAAATATCTAAAATTATCCAAGATATACCTCTAATATTTTTGAAAGTCCTATTGAATGATATCCTACCCAAAGTTATATGAAACAATCTCACTGTTGGGGAGGTATCCTAAAAATAGTAAATTTCAGCTTTATGACATATCAAAACTATTAGGATTCCTGGTTTAGCTACGGAATCCTGAAAAAGGTCGCCTCATTACTGACCAACTATTCTTCATTTGATCTCATAGTTTAATTATAATATATATAGTTCAAGTGGATACTTAAATTTTAATTTTATATTTTTGTAGCGCAGTACACAGGTGGCGCATATATCGCTAAATAAGTAATATTTTACAGCCAACCAAATGTTATTGCATTACCATATTAAAATTGATAAACACAGGAATATATATATATATATATATATATATATATATATATATATATAATATATATATATATAATATATATATATATATATATATATATATATATGTATGTATATATATATACTCTGTTGATACCATAATATTTTGATGCATGTAGTAACCGATGCTGAGGGATTAAGAAAGTCTTCTTGTGTTTAGAGGATAGTAAAGAATGGTTAATTTATCTTAATTATGCTGCTCTCACACCCCCGGTCACTAAATACCTCCGCTCCGCTTCATAAATTAGACCGTTACAGCAGTGCTCATCGACTTCTGTCATATTTTAACTCACTTGTCCGTCCGTTCGTCTGGAATAAAATAAATAGTGATAAAATAGTTAAATATATTAATCAAATTTGATGGAGAATGTTGACAATCGCTGATGATGCAAAATGTAAGACGTGTACGCGGTGTGGTTTGATGTATAGCTTCCTGCGGTTATATTGTGTTAACATTCATATTTCATGTCACAATAGATCCAAACAATAGGCTCAATGTTTAAAGCTGTAGTACATTATAAAGCGTAAGTATATCGACTTAATATAATACAGACATTTTTGTTCTTTCGGTTTATTTTGTTTTCTCTCATTTTACTACTTTAGTAATATTTAAATCAGATATTTTGCCATTATCGTTTAATTGTTTATATAGTTTGATGAAACGAATTATTTTATTTAAACATATTGCGGTATCGGCTTTGCTGCCGCAGATAAGTACCTTAATCTTGTTTAATAGCCATGTTTTATACAAAATTATA
Organism: Druceiella hillmani; assembly: GCA_039881145.1. Lineage (NCBI taxonomy): Eukaryota > Metazoa > Arthropoda > Insecta > Lepidoptera > Hepialidae > Druceiella > Druceiella hillmani. The sequence goes on from JAYKKI010000045.1 coordinate 9,049,326, forward strand.
ATAAACAATTGTAATTATTCTACGTCATCAGTTTTCTATTATACTAAAATTATATTTATAGTAGTCCAAAATGAAAGCGATATTATAAAGGGTTCTGTGAAAAATTTCAAAATGATTTAACAAATTTAGCGCAAACACAGTAACTACTCTCATATTTGCATAACTACTATTCACCGACAAAATTAGATTTTCAGTAATTGAATTAAAAATGAGCCATTTTTTATTAAATTTAAAAAGAGCTATTGATCTTAAATACACTTTGTTTAATAAAGTACACATGAACACAGCTCAATTATTTTTTAGCATAAAAAACCATAAACGAAAAAACTTTGCTTTTGGGATCTCTTTTCGTTAATTGAAATTCTTAAATTGGAAATGAGATATGATCCAAAAATTTTGCTTAAAAATGAATCTATTCGAAAATAAAAAAATCTTGTCTAGTAACACTATGTATCTCCACTTTGTAAATGTGACTCCTTTAGGATTCGTTCTTGTTTAAATGCGTGCGAGTTATTGTTAACGGGACCAACAAATGGCATCGCAGTCATCTTAACAAATTAATAACATTAAAAATCACTCGGCTGTTTTAGCCTCAGCGTGACGAAGCATGTTGTGAAAAAAAACAGTGAGTCGTCACGGGACGCCTGGCAGATGTGAACCATCGCGTTCGTATAAGTAATATGCATAAAAGGCAAGTTTATTACAGGAACTAAATATAGCATAATAAAAAAATAAAGTATTACGAATTTCTAACTGAAAATGGTGACTTTATTTAATAAACATTTATTTACAATTAATACAAAAATAATAAAGCACAGGTTATGTGTACCGTAGTAAATAACAGCCTCGAACTGAGTGAGGAGGGGGTCGCGTAGTCGGTTGCGTATGGCGACCCGTCGCCATACCGGACACTCTACTACATATAGACTATATATATGTATACCTTAGCATACCGTGGCGACCCGTCGCCACGCCAACGATCCGGTTTATACCTGCGCCTGTAGATGTTTCACATCAAAAATACAATAAATATAAAAATAAAATTAACTTTATTTCAAACTTATATTTATTTCTTTGACCACAACAACCATTGGTCCGTTGAAAATTGCGAATTTATTTCAAGAAAAGAAATTAAAATATGTAAAACTTCAAGTCAAAAGTTTATGAAAAATATACTAATAGAATAAGTTAAACTTCTATTCTATTGGAAATTATACAGTGGAAGGAAAAATTATTTTAAGTAAAGGTATATTTTTATTGTAAACCTCATAAAGGAATTAATTTTCGAAAATGTGTGCTGTCTGTACTAAAAGCGAGGATCAAATTAAAGCCGACAGCGCGTTAAATTCGATGATTTTCACCTGTGGTAGAATTCATTTAAGGGGCTTAATTTTACTCTTGTAAAATTAACGAATTAATCCTCGATAGTTAAATAATTGAACATATGATATTTTTTCCTTTATGTTAGTGCAGATATTATCAAAGAGCTCTGAAGACAATGTTATCGAAAAGCGAGTGCTTATACAATTAACTATTGCCGCTAATCAATCGAAAAGATTTTCCAATAAAAAGCAATAAATTACAATACACTTAGTAATTTGTGAATGAGAGTAAAAACGAATTTTTCCATTATTTGTAATTCAGAAATAAACCTTATTTGAAAACATAAAAAAAATTACCGAAATATTAAATTAAATTTTATTTTGAACAGAGCTTCAATTTTCATTTTATATAAAAGATACGTACATATATATTGCAAGATAATTTGCAACGTTGTGTCAAATGTACATAGTTATATAAAGAACAGAGAATTGTCGATTCTTTAGCTTCTGCAGGTATTGCGATTAGCCAGATACAACTTGGGAATTCTTGCGACAACCAAAAACGGATTATGAGATAACAAGTTATAAATATCATAATCAGTGGTTCCCATTCACTCTATATGTAGATAAGAATAAAAAATAAGATACTAGATATTTGTCATCACATAGACGTGGAAACAATATTGTCCACGTTGCAAACATGTCAAATATTTGTTATATTTTGCGGTAAGTTAAATTTAAATTCTCTTTTATGAAATAATTTCAATCAATTCAGAACTTAGACTGAAAACATTTTGAGCGCGTGCAATTCAATACACGTGACAGAATTGAAAATTATTTGGGGACCTAAACTTCAATTTGTAGTAAGTGGTAAAACGGCAGAGAAAGAGAGAGAAAGAAGAAAATATTCTAAAAGACTTATAGGATTTAAGAGTAGTGTTTAAAGGATGAAGAAGAGACCAATACAGAGGAAATTTCTGTTATGTTTCGTTATTTATATCCTCGATACTTACAATATTATTTGATGCTGTTTGTGTTGATAAAGTTGAAACTGTACCATTATGGTAAATAGAATATAAAACGTACGTTCTTGAATCTATGCCTTTCATATATCGTCAGATTTTATTTGTTGGGATGCGTGACATTTTTTACGCAGAAAGTTAATTAATCGTATGAAAATATCAAATGGAGAACTTGTATAAAAATTACCACCGAAAATAAATTTTATGTCACCTACTTTGCGCAGTAAATGGATCGGTTTCGTCAATATTAAAAATTGTTGTACCGTCCATTATATCGAAACTATTGACGACTTCGGTCTGTTAGTCTTAAAATTCTTATATTACTTCTTTGTTGAACGTTGTCACCTTATTGAAGATAGTTACTCTAGGCTGACGCAGGGATAGTTCTGGATGTAGTTTCATAAAATTTTAGTGCTATTTTGTATGGTTTTGTTAATTTTGTATGATAACTTATATTTTTCAGTGAATTCGTACCCAAGCATGCGGACAAATAAGCACTCCATTTAAAAAATGAGACTCATTATTAAGGTGCTTCTTGTTTCCCGACTTTTGAAAGGTAATTGTGTCAACCCGCCATTCATTTCTATCACCTAAAAATGATTCCGTTACTTTTTTATTGGCTTATAATAGTCGCTGCCGCTAGTCAAAGTTTGAAAAAATTATAATAAGATAACCTATAACTTAATGTACGCAAGACAATTAGATTCATTACCTAAACGTAATAAAGTAAGTTACTGCAAATAGTTGTTGTAATCAGGAAAATATAAGCATTATTTTGATAAAGTTTTTTATGTCAATTGGACAAATAGTTTTTGCGTGAATTCTTAAAAATAAACAGACAAAATTTTCCTCTTTAACATATCAGTAGGATAACCCGTAGACAGACAGTCAAATGGACAATGAAGACTTTACATAAAGGTGTCGCTTTACTTTCGGAGATATGCAACCCTAAAAAGCATGGGACTAAGTATACTTCATATATATAAACCGTTTGTTAATTTGTACCTGAGTATTTAGATTTTATATTACTTTCACCTGCCTTTGAACCTTGGGCTTCGCATATTTTGTTGAAATCAAGAGATTCTCTTTCAGTACTGGAATACCGTGGAATTCTCCAAATAATATATTATGAATAGAGTTACGTAAAGGAGGTTCGTTAAATACAGCTAACTGGTCGGGCGAAGTAGCGAATAGGTATGGGCTTTGGGTTTTGCTTCCGGTAGTGCTTTGTAAATATTTTAACAAAGGTTTCGCGCTATATATCACGCTCCGTAGACTTACGGCGTCTGTTTGTGTCACGCCGCACCTTCGTTGTACGAACACTCGTAAAATTGCGCTTACCGGGCGTAATATTTTGTTAGTTAATTTATAGTAAGTTAGGCTAGAAAGACTTGTAAACTTTTTGTTTAAATTGTGTTCATATAGTAAAACTTGTTCTGTCGTGTTCATATAGTAAACTGTTCATATAGTAAACTATTTAAATAATTCTTATACATATTTATTTATATTGCGGAATGAGTAGGGTTTATAGTAATGAAGATATCATCGGGTTATCACTATTCTTCATGCCAAGTCTAAATATGCGTCAATTTGTCAGTCAAGTTCGGAAAGGAAAAGCGAACACGGATCGTGTGTATATTTGATGAACTTGAAGCGTTCCGAGCTACGTTAGACCCCCTTACGATTCAAAATCTTTTTGACAAATCTTTTGAGTCAAATAGTTCCCGAGATTGGCGTCGGAATAGCATTATTTTCAACACACCAAAGCAGACCATTTCCATTCGATTTTGAAACTTGAAATTTGATATGCAGTTATATCACGCAGGAGTCATTTACCTCGCTAAGAAACAAGAAAACTATCAAAGCGGAAGATTTAATAGCAAGCAAACAATATTTTTTAAACAATTTCGTATATTTCGGCCAGTAAGTTTGATAGAAATATAATAGAACTTGGCATCGACTTAAATTCCAATCCCGGGTAGTTTTCTGTTTTTTTTCACATTTATGTTTTTTTAGGTATTTAATTTTAATCTGTACATTTCTGGAGAAGGAGATAACAAACGCTCACATATACTCTTATATCTATAGGGAAGAACACTAGATTTGTTATATGTACAAAATCATCTTTACTTAGATTTCTGTTACTAAATGAATCTGTGCTTACGTAAATATTTTTGTCTTATAGAATCTTTCGGATGTCAGGTTATTTTATATACTGAGTAATTTTTCCGAAAAGTTTAAGCTATTGCACTATTTTAATTATTCTGAGGTAAACAAGACGTCTTTGCCCAGCCAAATGTTTTGTTTGTCAATGGAGTTGGGAAAATAAATTGCATTTCAAAACATATTTTCACACACATTTCATTGCATATAATTATTATCCAACTTTTAGAGTTTTATCTTTAATAAATTATATGTTGTCGTGCTTGTGTATTATTCCATTTATATTTCATGATCATACTACATATATTTCCCAAAGAACATATAAGATTCTCTAGTTTATAACCAGTATCAACACTAACATCATAGTTATTGTTTTATGTTCTTCATGGTAGGGAACTTGACATGAGAACAGTTTTTATATACTGTCTCCTATAATTTATAATAAGGTTTTCACATTTTATGAAATCTCATTACATCAATCATATTTTTTTCCTCGGGCTCTTTTGCCTCTCACTCGTCTTCGTATCACAATCTGTTACAAGTCTAGAAATGTGGTCGAAGAACTTAATATCCGTTGCTGAAACATTGAAGAGAACTTTTCTCTGATTTTTAGATCCATTAAAATGGATACCCATGATTTAAGGGATCTTTAATAAGACGTTTCTAGCTCCACATTTCTAGGCATGTATCTTTCGGTGATTTTATAAGTTCAGGGTCAGGGTTTCGCTCCGTGAAGGAAGATTGGGAAGACTAGGTACTTTATCAATCTTGGCCTTTTTCGCTATTCTTCTGTCTTTCTAGAGGTTCTAAAACTTTTCCGCTGCATAAATATAGTAATATATCATCTTCTGGTCTATTCGCAGTCACATGTTGCACATAGTAGAATAGAAGTAAATATAGCTTTGCACAATCTTGCAGTTAGCTAACCTCTGAATACTAGTTGTGTTTTGCACTGCCCGGAATGCTGCCATGATATTTGTTTTTTCTCTTTTAATAGCAAGCCCAAAGTTAAAGTTAATAACTGTTAAACGAGTTAGGAGATCTTCTATGTCTTATCTTTTGTGAGCAAAGAAAACATGGAAGATCTTCTAACCTTAAAACGTTAATTAACCGAACTCCTACACATATTCCGTTGTCCCATCCATTTACATTGATCCGCATGATGTGTTCGGTATAGATATTGAATTAGCAGTAGGAATAAAAGTTCTTTATAAAAGAGCTCAGCAAATAAATCGACGTTCCGTAAATTTTTTATTTGAGTTCGTTTTAAAATTATAACCTTTATATTCGGTTTAGCTGTCGTGTTCCATTTTATGTATTGTGAGCTTACGCATGTTTTGTAATATTCAGGTCTCCTGCACCCTTGCCTCTCTCATTTCAATATCAAATTCAATCTATCACAATACTTTTATATTTGAAGTGTACACTCCTTTGCTACTCTTTTATCTGCCGTACAACGTAACTTTATGTAAATAAAACAACGTTTGATAAATGTTATGCGCAAAAGTATTGATAATATGCTGCACTATTTTTAAGTAAATCTAATGATTGTTTAGTTTTTAAAATGAAATATTATAGAATATCAATTATTATAAAATATTTAATATATTATCTATAAAAGCTTTTGAACCGATTGTGCAAATTTTAAATTAAATTACTTTTCAATTTTGATAATCCGTGAAGGTATAATTTCATCAGTCATCTTTCGGAAATTAGTGGAAATCAAAGGCTGAAAAATATACTTTTCAATACATGTACATGTAATAAAATTAAACTTAGAAAAAAAATTCAAATATTTTGCTAATTTTTCTCTGATTTTGAGAGGAATCAAGACAAGAATGAATTTTGAAAACGAAGACAAATTAATTTGGAAATGGGATTTTAATTAAAAACACAAATTTTTTTTTTCAAAATTAGGTATTTTCCAAACAAAGACTTACGCTTTAAAATTTTTTTTAGATTACCCCATTTTTATTTTTTGATTCCTGCGGCCAAGCCTGCGTTGCATTGGGAAAATTTAAAAAACTTTTTTTTTTCAAAGAAATAATTATTGATTTCATTCACGCCATTTATATAATTAAGAGTATTTAGCGTAACATAATTTATTGTATCTGAATTACAAGATTTTTTCCAGTGCAATGAGACCTACCGCGAGTTTAAAATTCCATGTTTCTCGCATAACAATTTAATCAACGGAATTGGAATATTAAATGTAACATGTTCCACTATTTCTAAAAATTAAATTAATAACAATTTACCTAGTTTTTATAGGTGTTAACGATTTTTTTTTACTTTCTCCTCCTGTCATTGATTTGAAAAGATGATGAAGTAATATTTTGTAAAATCAACACTAAACTGTCATTATATAAGAATATCTACTAAAAAACAGTTAACCTGAAATGATTTTTGAACCAAAGTTTGTTGTTATAATTCATCAAAAAATATCGAGAGCCTTTGAAACAACCTTTATCCCAATAATATTTTACTCCTGTGAATATGGGTGGCAGATATTGTAAATTGTCCTGTTTATTCGGTTTGAACAACCATAACAAATATTTTAAACATAGATTGTGTATTAATGTTGTTGTAGAGGTGTTGATCCATATCATAAGAATACATAAACCACAAAAAAACTTAATGCAATGGATGAGGATGTAAAATATAATGATAAAGGAAAGGAACTGAAATGCTGAAATTATAAACAGTAATTCGACTTAAGGCGAGTTTAATACCAATTGAGGTGAATTAATGAGTTGTTCCTAGATTTTACACACTCATTTCCTTCGCCAGTTTAACGTCACCCACAGATAACTAGTATGACAAAGAGTACGTGATCCCAAGTTGCCAGTTGTTGCGTGCGCGTATTATTTGTTTGATTTTGTGATGTTTTTTTGAGTTTAACTTGTGTAATTCAGTCCTAATTGATAAATATTTATAATAATTCAATATAACGGCACTATGTACGATTTATTAGGAATTAATAAAATCAACAAGGATAGAACATTGTTTTGTCTCCCTTTTTTTGTTTGTTGTGAATAATTTTGTTTTGCATGACCAATTTATTTGGTTAATATCTATAACTTTACGCCTACAAACATATCACTGAGCAGTTTTAAAATACAAATTGTTCTTAAAAGTCAACGTTTTGTTTGAACGCTATGTGGTTGAAAAACGTATCCTTGTGGTATCTGCCATAGGCTTTTATATGGTTTATTAAGAGTCAAAGGTACAACCAATACCTTATTCCAGTATAGCACATTTCTAACTGAACAAAATTAATTTTTGTTTAAAATTTTGTCTAATTTTTTGGATCCACACGAAGTACCTTTTTCCAAATTCTGTCTTAATATTATTTTACACTTTCATTCACAATTAAATGAAACTACGTGATGTAGTATTATTTCTGCTTTCTTTAGTTTCTTTACCACGACCTAGGTTTCGTTATATTACATCTTCAGGTGGGATATATCACGTACTACATCACGTAGTTTCATGTAATTGTAAATAATGAGTTTCTACAAAAATAACGCCAAATATATTTCTAATATCCAACTTTCATTCAAATAAATGTATATTAGAAAATATTTATTTATATATTTTATTTTTACAATTCGATAATGATAAAGATGTGCGCCCTAGTACAAAGTTACCGCACCAGCGTGCTATCGAGACAGTCAGTTCGATCGACGGTATTGGTTAGAAAGAGAAACAGCTATGTTCATGACGTATAGCATTAACTCGTCTATCGATGCGATTGCCCGCAACGATCGAGATTGATATGTAGTAAAAGTGAACATTCTTTATCTGCACGCTGCTGACAGCCCTACATTAATTTACACATACATATAGGCGAGTACGTAAGTAATAGTGTAGGCAATTAAATCTTTTCGCTAGGTATAAAGTGTCGGATGTGTGATTATGGTTTACGGTATGTAAATCGAGCCACTTCTCACATAGTGAATCTCAATTTGAACTAAATGAAATAAATATTGTTCATATTATCGCTTCTAATGTTTCTTGATGAGTTAATTGGTAAATAATGAATATATAACAATATTAATTATATTATATACGTAAACTTGTATATGAAATGAGATCTTAAGTGGAAACGTTAGAATTTTGACAACTTTTGAGGTTAAAGTCTAGTTCATTAGAGAAGAAAGCAGACGGAAATATATAAATATATATATTTATATACAATCTTAAGATACCGATTAAGCTATCTTTGAAAATTATCAGCGAAGTATTTGAAGCCGTTAAATATATACTATGAATAATTGTTAAAATACTAAATGGGAAACTTTACAACTGAGCAATCTAATTGACCATATCAAAAATTTGAACAGTGAAATGCGTAAAGAGAAATGCTGATGGAGGTAGGTTTGCATCTGTAAAAAGAGAATAAAATTGAAAGTAACGTTTCGAAAATTTTAAGAAAACTTTTAATAATTTAAAAAAAGAGACGTAAAAAGAAATTAAATTACAACGAACTTAATATATTACATGTTCTTAATCTTTATTAAACATGCACCTAACATAATTTAATTCATTTTGTTTAAAATTGACGCATCTGCAATGTTAACAGTAATCGGAGCTTGCAATTCTCAAAAACGTGACACTTACTTTACGTACTCTTGATGTCCCGAGGAGAGAGGCTTCTGCTCAGTTATACATTTCTGTATCAAAATAGACGCTAATGATGTGAATTTAAATGTCACTTTCAATATTGTGGGAGAACTTAAGAGAAGCATGTTATTATAAATAGAAAGGCGTTTTAGCCAGCTTTAATATTCATTAGCAGTGGTCCGTGGAAGCGCCGTTGCATCCAAGTAGGAAACTTAAATTACAGTTTTAAAAGCTGGATGCTTTTGTTTGTTAGGATTGAACGATGTCGGTAAGTATAAAAAAATAAGTAGGCAGCTTCGTTATTTTCTTAATTTAATTTACATATGTTTGATAATATCAACATTGAGCTACCAAGTGGCCATATGAATTACAGTATGAAAAAAATATTGACATTTTTACTTATATATTTATTATTTTCCGTTATTGATAATAATTTTTAATGATTCAAATAGTGTTTGCTGTTGTTACACAAAAATAATAAACAATTAGAATTTTAGCTTATAACTTATAATGATTAGTTGATATTTATATATGCAATGCACTTAAGAAATTAAAAAGCGTCAAAAATACAAGTAACAAAATAAAACTCTGATGTTTCTAAAAAACAGAGGTCTTGATCGTATTGCTGTTTATAATTATATCTTCTAATTGTTTTTAATATAAAATAACATTTATTCAAACGGAACTGACATAATTTTCGATAGCTGGTAATATACATGGTTATATCTTTGTTATACATGAATGTATCCAGTAATGCACCATAATTTTTGTACTAAATTTATACAACAAAATATATGTATTGTACACTGACGCATTACTTTATTGGGAATTATTAGATTACCATCTTGATCAAACACGTATACAATAATAAGCTAATGCAACACTAGACTAATGGGAGCCTAGTTTTAGATAGGAATAAATAATGCCTGCGATCTAATTTCCTTCAAATAGAGTCTGAAATCAAGTCTTTATAAAATTTCCACGGTCGCTAGTAGCAGTTATTAGATTATTACTTGATTACCAAAACCGATTTGGAGTACTTTTATTACTTGAATTGCTAAGCGCGCAGAAACGTCGAGTAAAGTCCTTAAGCTAAAGTTCAGGAAGATTCACTTTTTGTGAAGTTCGATACGTGGAATATCAACATAAGATCTCGATAAGTAGAAGATCAACATAGTTTTCTTTACTTCGTTTGTTGATAATGACGCCATTAAGGTGATTAAATGTCACTTTATTTATGTTTTTTACGTTATGTAATTACATGACCTGGAAAAACGTGTGATAAAATTTAAACCGTGGTATTAGAATGAGTAGAAAAATTATACATTTTAAAGTAGTATGGTTCGGTATATACTTATGAAACAACATTGTTTATGTGTTGATTATAAGTTTCGTTTTAATTGAAATGTTATTTTCCATTTGTAAAAGTAAGGTAGAAGGTAAAGTTTAATGACTACCTTAGGATTGTTTTGGTGATATATTGGAGTTTTTATGTTGGCAAATATTTTCAAAACATTTTGAAATATCGACTCGACGTCTTACGATCCGTTAATTATGCACGATTTTCTGTTCGAAATAGAATTTCTTTTTACGAAACTAAGTTTCAGTAAATTGAAGCGTACACGCAAGGGTTATTATAATTTTAACACCTTTTTAAAATAATGATATTTATTACGTCTGTACGTTTCACACATTGTACTTTTAATATTCGGACAGATAGGTGTGATAATTTTCGCTGGTAAGTATTTCCATCGATTGTTCCGTCAGTTCATCCTTCGCGATTTTCTAGTTTGTGAATGACAAATAAGGTAAAAGTAAAATTTGTAAAGACAATGTGTTTTAATGTATTATACTTTGAGTTTAATGATGTAGCACATAAAGACGCATTATGCATTGAATTTGTGAATCGAAACAAAAAGCGAAAATAAAGATATGTGCACAAAGAAGCAGATGTTCATTTGTTGCTTTCAAAACTTTAATTTTTTAAAATCTGTCAGAAAAACAGCAACCACGTATTATTTTATGCCTTAATAACTTTGAAGTGGTATTGAGGCAGTAATGACGATGATGAGGAGATCGAAAGCTAATTGTAATCTTGGGTGTCGATTACTGAATATAGTGAATGCGTAGTAAAAATTGAATACTTTCTTGCCGTTGGCTCTGCCCTTAGCTTGCCGCCGACCACTGTGGCATGCCGACAGTAGAATTCCATGTGATATCCTCGCTCCTGCTCACCGAGACGCTACGCACGAAGTTGGTTTCCGTTGGATGACCCGGGCTGCAGGCATGGTTTACCGTGTATAGGTTTTTACTTGAAATGGTCTTCACATGTTTTATTATTTGAATTGTCTTTTATGGTTTTTAGGTAGCGGTAATCGCAGCTACAATTTCAGCGTAATCTTATCACGTGGATTGTTCAAAAATATTGCTGTGTAATTAATATAAGTTGTGAATAGCAGGATAAGCCTAATAAAGGTAAAATTTGGTATAATAGTAGTACTTACAAGAAATAAAATGATTTCCACTTACTTAAAATGACATTCTCCAATCTAGTTTTTATCTTATGACAGAGACAAACTTGAAAGTTCTTTGAATGTAATATTTAGAGTAATATTCAATTACAATATAATTATGCACAACGTTACGAGGCTTTACATATTTTAGTGCATATCGTAAAATTGATTTATTTAATGGTTGTGATAAGGGCAAGTATGTACATTTCTTCTCGAGGCTGCGCCCTTGCACCCTTCAATCTTTGCTAATTGTCTATTTTCCACTTTCGTTTTCTTTATTTTTTCTCATTTGTGTTCGTATCTCATCCCATTACTATTTACAACAAGTAATAAATATTCGAGGTTATCAATTATAATTTTACTAGTGAGCCATAGCAAAATAGCAAAACCGGAGTACTTACAGCTTTATCATGTTCATTCGTCTACCTGTCTGTCCCAGTCTGTCGTCCGTTTGTGGTTTACACATTTGTAGATTTATATAAATAACATTTTGCGAATATATTTCTTATATGTGAATCTCAATTCAGATGTAATAAAATATTGAAAATCCCAACCATTTTTTTTCATTTTTAAGTCCCATGCACGACATTGTAAGTTTAAAAGTGAAGTGATATTCGTTCATCCACCTTTAATTTTTAAATTATGGATGGGGAAATGTGAACAATTCCAGATACTAGCATTTTAATAGAACTTTCGTATGAAATTATTTCAGTTTATTTGCATCAACTATTTAAGGATATACAGACGACTAGGAAACCTGCGTTGTGCGTATGACGACGCGCATGTATACAGGTTTCATTGAATAATTCAAAACTAAGGAACAAAAAGTTTTAAAATAGAGCTACGTAGTAGAATTTTAAATGAAATATGTTTTTAAGTATTGTGAAGATATTAGATAACTATCGACAGAAAAGAAGGTTAGTGAAATGCGTCATAAAATATATAACGATGATTAATGAACATGAAACTTACCCATATTGAAAACGATTTCGTAAATCTTTCAGTTCTACGAATTGTCTAAAATTGTTTTCTACAGTTAATATTTTATAAGAAAACTGAAAACGATTACCGATTAGAAATACTTTTAGTGCGATTGTCTATTGTAATTATGTTATTTAAAGACTGTTAAGTCATATCAAATTTAAAAAAAAAAAATAAAAATGTTATATTATATTAAACAGTCCTTGAATAAAAAATGCCTAATATCAATTGTAACAAATTGATATTAAGCATTTTATTACCAACTGATTTAATCAAGTAATCCATGCAAAGTCGTGACTAAAAAGTTAATCGTAAATGTCAGTACAACTAAATTCACGTTCTGAAGTCAAATAATAGACGATTTCTTTCTCAGGCAAACTATGGAGTTTTCCGTGTGCTTGACTAGTTTTTTTTAATGAATAGAATTGAAACAATTAATGAAATTGATTTATCTTTCTAAAGGCGGATGTTATAAAAGCGTAAAAATTTAGATTTAGTGTCAGTCTGAACACTGAGTTCAGTTTAGAAATATTTTATTTTCCATATTAACTAATTGATATAACAACACCGTGTCAAAACCGAACTAGCTAAAGATGAACTTATTATTAGGGGTGCAATCTATTTAAGTTAACAAAAATTACAGTTCATTTTTATAACTGGATAAGTATTCCAATTTTTAAATTCTGGGATGGGCTTTGGTCTTTGGTTCAGGAGTAGGGAGAAAAAGCATAAAGATTAAGGGAGAGAGTAAAATGAGAGAAAATTGAGCGTAGAAAGTAAAGAAAGGTTTTCCTTTTACTGTGTACTTAAAATTAACAAACTGTGAATTTCAAATAGACACGCTTTAATTTTCTCATTAACTAAGCAAGGATCCTCATTATCCTTGCTTATCTTATAATGTCCTTGCTTATCTTATATATATGCTTGTCGGACGAGGCAGTGTAATGAATTGGTTGCCAATGGCAGTCCCTTTTGATAATATGTCATTGTTAGAGCCATCGCTTTATGATATATTCAACATTCTCATCGATACATATAATATTAACGCCATAATTGTTTAATTAGGTTTACACGGAAACACTATATTTATTTATTTAGAATTTTTTTTAGTATTAATTTAATTTGAACTAATATAACTTTCATGTTCTCCTTAAAATAAAACTCCGCAAAAAAGCTCATTAGGTACAGTAGTCGGGCGGGTGTAACGGGTAGGTCGCCAACGGCAGCCCTTTTGATAAAGCGCCTCCTTTAACAGCAATCGCTATATGAATATTTCAACAGTCCCATCGCTACATATCACGTCGTTTGAACCGCAAATACCTTTGTATTTTTTGCAGAATTGTATTGTGAGACCTACCTACAAAGTCACCTTTGCTGTGTTTAAAGCCAAATATTAAGTCAGATGCAGAATTGCCAATTTATATGCGCATGATGTGTAATATTGGAATTTTAACAGTCAGTCATTTTTAGTGACGCAGTATTGTAGTAGTGCGTATTGTGACGTAATATACGCACAGAGTATATTGTTTTCTATGAGGTGTTAATTTATTTCAATGCAGTTACGTAAGTTAAATAATTAGTTTTGAACTATTTTGAAACGATTTTTGAAAGTGTATATGGAATGCAAATTACTTATGCTAGGGTCGAATTAAAAGCGAAAATTTGATAGTAGCCACAGAGATAAAATACACCTAATTTTACAATTATATTTAGAAGCACGTAACTCGCTAATTATCATGAAAATTTATTAAACAATTTAATGTTTATATTTTCAATATTGGTTTTAACTAGCTTGTATTTTCATAGCATTTTACAAAAAAGAATAGCCCAAATATCAATTGTGGAAAACGCAGAATCTCGTTTTCAACTGCTTAGGGGTGAAATGTTTGAGAATTTCCTTTTTAGAGTGTTTACGTTTTAAGGCTATTAGAATATGTAAAACTTTCGTAAACCTTGTGTATAATGACAGAGCTGTTAAATTTATAAAAAACAGTTTACCAATTTTCAGACTCTCAAAAGTAAAATTTTGTATAAAACCGGTGTGACTTATGTCATAAATTCGTTTTTCTAGGACCGATGGTTGAGGCTGAATATTAATTTTATATTAGTGTTTCAGGCAGTAATCTTTGAATTTTTCCTAAATCACAACAAAACTTTGTGCACGATATTAAACATAACTTTGTGCGCGATGCCAAAATACAACTTTGTTCACGATGCTAAAACATAACTTTATGTACGATTATAAAACAAAACTTTGTACCAGATACTAAAATATAACTTTGCGTATTATGATAAAACACAACTTTGTGCACGATGTTCGGATTTTTTTGATTATTCACATAGTCTTGCGTGAATGTTATTAAATCTCCTGTCTAAAACATTTAGGACGAACGAAGAAATAGATAGCATCATAGTCGTGAAGACAACATTTGTCTTTTTATTTCATTGACGACTTTTATAAGAACTCATTGGTTTCAATAATAGTTGCACAATATATACTTTAAAGATTTGAAAGTATTTGTAATGAAAATGTATTTTTCTAGTATTGCTAGTGAATTAAATTGCTTTTCACAACATTGTCTTACAGCATTTATTCAGGACTTAACTTATATATTATCTTTAATTGGATTTTTTCGACCCATAATTCTATTAACATAAATTTAGACCTAAAACTATACGCTGTCTCCATCTGATGATAAAACAACTAGAATAATGAAAAACTATTCGAAATATTCGTTTATCAAGGGGCCATTTTAGCAAAAAAATAACATGTTTTCTTTCTTCGAAAATTTTGTTAACATTTCCGTTCAGTCAAAAATATGTAGAACTAGATATATAGCGCTAAATTTTGTAAGGCTACATGCTTGCAGTAAAAAAAATATTGCTGTCGTGTTGTTGCATGACAATTTGAGTTTGAATTCTTGTGTAATATTTGGTTTAATAATTATTTTATATTGTTTTCCATGTTTCATTGTCAATTTAGAATTAGTTATATGATCATTTATATTCATATATTTCAAAGAGTTGTTAAACCGCTCATTTAAATTTTTCCAATGATCCAAGGACACTATGTCACTCGCTTAATAAATGCTTATGTCACTAAAATACAGTGACTGTGGAAGATTTTTTTGAGTGATGTGTATAAGTTAATGTAAGGGGCTGAAATGAACACGCGTATATTCACCAATTAATTTACTTATCACTTTATAATTCAGCAAGGCGATTCTTCTATAAATATTTAATGTATTTACTTAAATCATACGTAACACTTGTTTTTTTACATACGTATATATATATATATATATATATATATATATATATATATATATATATATATATATATATATATATATATATATAGTCCTTCCCACCGTCCTAATACGCACTTTCATTGAACTTTTCCTTCCACTAATCACACGTTTTCCAATTTCTTCGCTTGTAATATGCCTAGTGGTTTTACCCACTGCCATTGGTATTATCGCTTTCATGTTTCAGCTTATTGTGTTAGAATTATAAATAAATTTTTCACATTGGCTCTTGAGTGTCGGCATCGTGTGATTTGCCAATTGTTGGGCAAATTAATGTTTCATAGTTTGTACATGGATTTTTTACTTCTTTGGTTTTGCATAAATAAATCACGTAGTGGAATTATTACATCACATTTATCAGGATTTGATATAGACGGATTGAGATAAATCGAATTTGACTACTTGTGAATGATGAACATTTGTAACCACTAACTTCAAATTTAATGAAAAAGTAATCGTACAAACAAAATATACACATACGCTTATATCCAGTAAAATCATCCAAGCGAACACTTCAATAGCTTGAACATTGGAAATATGTATTGTTTAGAATTTTTAAACTATCGATTTGACAGTTGAAATTACGTATTTTATATACTTATACTACACGAACATTCAACAGAATAACAACTGCCTAATGCAAATTTTATTGTAACACCAACAAACAATTAAAGTAAACAATTTGAACAGAGTTCTATTTTTTGTTCAACACGAACCGAAGTAAACAAAATAATTCGCTTCTGTATGTATCGCATAAATAACAATAATTACAGAAGGAAATTATATCCTCATGAATTCCAAATCTATCCAGTTCTTGTTTAATAGTTGATTTTTAAGAAAATAAATATGCTTCGAAATGATTATACTACTATACTATATTTTATGCATTGCCACACGATTTTGTAACAGAAATATCTAAAGAAGACAGGTACCAAGTTTTGTTCGTGTGAATATAACAATAACTTATCGATGTATAAAAAAATATGCGTATGTATAAAAAAAAACAAAAAACGACTAAACTAAAAATTTAAGAATCTATATACATTACTAAGAGTAATTATCTTAATACACAAAGAAATTTCGTGAAATAAATTACATTTCAACGTATGAATTATTCATCGAACATATCATAATCCCTGTTACGTTATATATTAAGCACATATACAGTTATACAGTACGTGTATTTGGCTGAGTTATTGCATACATGTGTAATCTCTTCCTGTCAATCACTATGATTAAATTTGAGAATTTTGTAGTATGGAAGACTGTAAACGATGTCTATGAACTTACTCTATTATAAAATTAACAAATTAAAATATATACTTTTAAAAAATAACAGAAATATCAATATTAGAAAAGAAATATTTAAAAAAGATATTAATTACATACATTAAAAATGACTGATCGAGGAAAGGGGATGGAATTAAGGAAGTATATGAGAGGTGGGATTATTTTACTGAGGGCGAGTTTCTGGTGTCAGAATCCAGTTGACTCCATACTAGATTCTGACATCAGATAGAAAATTACATAATAATTATAGGAATTATATCAGATTTTACTATTTTTAAGATATCACCCACATTTCAACCCAGTGGAATTTATATTTGTATTTGCATTTTTTAATGTAACTCGTTTAATAGAAATACTATGTGCCATCAAATGTTTATCAGTGTCCATAATATGTACGAAACCCTTCGATTTCTTATCGTGCTTAACAGATTATTGGTTAATTCCGTTAACGTTAAACATAAGTTCGTTCATGCGGAAACAAAAGAAATGGTGTTAATATCTGCCGCTTGAGAAAACTGGATATTAACTATGTTTCATGTTTAAATGCTTAAATCTAAAAACATGTTTTCTTTTATATTATATATAAAGAAATGTAATGCCGATAACAATTTAAATGAGAATAAGTTTATCAACAACGTCTAAATCTAAACAGATATTAACATAGCGTTAATTTAAAAATAAAGCAGCGTGTAATGTTCTGTACAGAGAAACTGCTCTAATGTTTTTGATCGACGAGTCTATGAACCCTTTGGCCATTTGATTTCCGAATAAAAATAAGTATGACCGGTAATTATTTTATTATGTTTCTTTTATAAACGTTAAAGTAATAATAAAAATGTTCACACAAATTGATAGACGTTGTTATGGATTTTGGTTAGAATGTTAATTGTAGGGCAATCTACATTTATTAGGTCTAATGAATCGGTGTACATAAGGACATCCGTCACATAGACTTAATTTAATGTTTACGACACTTTTATTTCTATAAGTGATATTATATCATTAATGTTCATGAATTAGTATAAAAAATATTATATTACAGGGGAAAAGTAAAAACCGAACGAAAGTATTTTCAGGTACGCCTATAATTATTACAATCCAAGCTGAATGGCCAAGACTAAGTGTTGCGACTTGTTGTGCGGCTGAGGCTGATAATATGAATACATATCGTGATAGGTTGATAATATGAATACATATTGTGATTAGTTGATAATATGAATACATGTGTGATAATATGAATACATATTGCTATTACTTTTCTACAGAATATAGATTCCCTGCAGTGCAGTTGTAATGAGAAGGAGAGGCATGGCAGAAGCTTATACGTTGAATAGCAATTCTATTGAAAAGTTATGACTTCCGTCTTTTCTGTTTGATAATCTCAAAAAGCTTAATTTCAAACAGAAAAGTTAAACTTACTTTTCAACTTAAGATACAGTTGTAATCATTCTCTTCTAGTAATCACGCAACATAAACTTCATATAACTTTGTTGACGTATCTTCGTTAATACAAAATTCTACAAGCGAGGCTCTTAAGATATGGTTGGCGTGACGAGCAGGTCGCTATCGGCAGTCTCTTGACAGTTCGCTTACGTTAATACCCTTTGAATATTTCAACAAAGTCTTACTATATACTTAGGACTCATTATTTAAACCGTCTGATTTTACAATTTGTGTTCTCTGAAGCACTTCGGGAGTTACTTGTTATGGGTGATTTTAAAACAATTTGTTTATATATTGTCCTTGTAAAATTTTACGTAGTAAACGGGAAAAAATTGTATAATTCGATCAATTCTATTATCGAATAGAACTTTTTAATTTATGAAAAAATTGTTCAAGTGTTCTATATTTTACGTTCTGTTACACAATAATGCAGTTTTATTAATTTTATTCTAAGAGCCACACGCAAAGCTCAATATAGTTTTAAATATATTAGACGTTAATTTTGTGGAAATTTACTAAATAAAACTACGTGATATAGTATTATTTCTACTTTATTTAAATTCCTAACACGACCTAAATTTCGTTGTATGACAACAACCTTAGGTGGGCAATTTGCAAATATACTTTAATATTTCTTTACAATTTGCCGACATTAAGATGTTGTCTTAAAACAAAACACAGGCTGTGGTTAAGAATTTAAATGAAGTAGAAATAATATTACATCACGTAGTTTCAGTTAGTTGTGAATAAAAATTAACTTAATGTAGATTGTTTGTAGTTTAACTTCAGTTTTTAAAACAAATTAACCTGTAGCTATTTCCAATAATGTGTTGTGTTTCTTTAGTAACGTTATTAACTGAAGCATGAAAGCGCAAAAATGGTGTGAAATTAGTTCCTTTAATGATTTCAGCCATGGGAGATACTAGAGAATGGCAATGATCATCGATGGCTGTTTGGATGATGGGAAATCTGTACATAACGAAAGGTGTAACAACTATCGAATGCTATTATCTTTATGTAATTTGAATACTTTTGTTAACTTACCTTGATTAGAATCGGCAAATCAATCAATGTTTAATATTAAGTAATTAACTCGACAAATTTTAAAGTGATACGTGAATTAATGAAAGTTAGTATGATGAAATTTTATAATCTCGCTGTCAGTTATTTTACATTTCTTCTTATCTCATCGCTCTCAATCACCCAGAGCAGTAGTTACTTCATATGTGTAAGGACGTAATATTTTATTTTAAATTAGAACCGTATAATTTTATTTTAAATGACTAGAACTTGTAGCTACATCACAAATAATATCAAAATTTAGTTTTCGATAAGCGATTGATGATGGTTGGGAGGGTGAACTATATCAAAATTTATGATTAAATTTTCAGCTTCAGCTGTAAAAATAGTATAGTCATTTGTTTTTTTACAATATAAAGTGTCTATATATGTTTTACTTCTTATACTTTTTCCAACGACTCGACGTAATTTGAGAGTTTGCGATGCATCCACGTTTGAAAACGTTTGCATCATTTTTGTATAAATTTTTAATAGTGGTAAGTATCGCCATAGTGTTTAAATCTTATTAAATAATTAGAACATTACGATCAACTGTATATTTTCGACTATATCTCATATTGGAATTAATCACGTATGTCCCCGTTTTTTTTCAGAAACCCTTTGACGTAGAAACTCTAGAAAAGACAAAAAGTATTAACCCACATATATAGAAATTTTAGAGAGGGCAAATGAACTTATCAACATATTTTTTGAATTTCGTCTGTCTCGTGATGTATAAATTGCAATGGCGAGTTGTGTGTATTTCAAAATATTTTTCCTTTAAATTTAATTTAAAATGATTCTAGAGAAATTACCGAAAATGTCCATAAAATGTATCCTATTACTGAAACTGCTAAAGTCAAAATTAAGAAAAAGAGAAGTTTATCTCAAGTTCATCGGAAAAGTAAAGTAATTATTATCATTGGGTTTTTTTAGAAATTTATGATATTTTTTACTGTGGACGATACACTAGGTAATATGTTTATAAGGTGGAAAATTATTATAAAATGTGTAACTAGTTTAAAAAATAACATTTAAAGGCTTATATTTTCCTAAATGGGAATGGAATCGAATAGTACGATTTCCACTCTTATTGAAAATATTTTGTTTTTATCGGATTTAAGTTTGTATTTGGATTATTTAGTATGAACAATAATTTTTTATATTGCAACATTATTTTTATTTTTATCGATACTCTATTAGTTGTTTATCATAAACGTGGGATTTATTTATATTTTTTAAATTATGTCACACAATCTTTTACGGTCATTTGCAGAGTTAATAATAGCAGTAGGCACATAGGTCAAAAGTGATAGCGGCGATTCAATGCAAACAGCGTAGTATTCCATATATACATCGCAAAGCAGTTTAGCCTGGAGCGGTAATATTTGAAAAGTGTAAAAAAAAAAGTGCTACGGTATTCGACCGAAATTGTTGGTAATTTGACACTTACGAACGGGTTTTAACTGGTGATCCCGCTATTTGGAAGATTGGACTGTTCGTCAGTAATCATTTTAAACTGAAAATTGATCTCGTAGCGCCACTTAAATAAAATTGTAGGCGATTTTGATATTGATGAGCCGATTTCGGAGCATTTGACTGTTTGTAAGTGGCCATTACGGCCTCATATGGAGCGTGCGGTCGTGTTTGTCGCCTACTCACTTTCTAAACAATAAAATTCTTTATTTCGTAAGAAACGTATAAATTTTTTGAGAAAAAAAAATTCAGAACTTGACGTTTTTATTGTGGTATACTATTCGTTGTATGGTTCACGAGTATGCTTAAACATTAAATTATTTACGTTAATCGATATTGGCAAGAACAACAAAGTAGTTTATAAGCAAGTACTTTCATGATTTTAAAATTTTTATTAAGCGTGATCCTATTTTATTCAGTAATTCCAAATTTTTAATTCAATGTATCTGTGAATACCGAAATTTAAGCCAATGAAGTCTCCAAATAAATAAAATTTGATGATTTTAAATTTTCAATATCTAACACTAGAGAAATAATACGAGGACATAGTTAATATCTTGGAAGGATTTGAACAGTAATTAAAATAAAACTGACAGGCGAAGTTGCTTTCAAAATTTATTGCACTTTTGGATGTATAAATGGAACTCAAGCAATTAAAGGAAGTGGTCTTACTTATCCTAGAAACGATTGTCAACAACCGGGGTTATAAAAAAAGCAGTTGCCTTAATTTAGAAATCCACATTATGTCAAAAAACTGAAAATAATTCGGGAGAAGCAGCGGTCAAAATCTACTACTGAAATAAGATCCTACGAACTAGGAGTATATATCGTATACGTATTTTTTCATATAAGTATTTTTTCGTACACGTATTTTTTCGTATAGGTATTTTTTCGTATACGTATTTTTTCATACACGTATTTTTTCGTATAGGTATTTTTTCGTACTCGTATTTTTTCGTATACGTACTTTTTTGTATACGTATCTTTTCGTATACGTATTTTTTCGTATACGTATTTTTTTGTATACGTATCTTTTCGTATACGTATTTTTTCGTATACGTATCACAAATATTAATTAATTAGAGTTGCTAATTGGCAACCAATTTTTACTGTTACAACCTCTTTTTTATTCCAGTGGGTAACATGTTGTTTGGATAATTATTATAATTAGGCAAAAAAAATTATTGAATCAGAAAATTCCCGACGTGGTTTTGTGATTTCTAATATTCGCAGCCTATTATCCTAAATATTTACATCATAATGATGTAATCTCCTTCAAAGGTTTCTAATTCAGTAACAATATCTTTTTTTCGGGAAGTTTACCTACTTTAATTCGTGCAAAATTTAACGTTCTTTGAGTAACAGAGTGTAGTGGAATATATTAAATACTAGAAAATCAAAAAAAGTTAAAAATGCATGTAATTCTTTGAAGAATTGGGCATATATATGAAACAATTAATTTACACACTCCCTATTTTTTTCTTGATTATTCTACAGCAGTTTCACAGTTTTAATTTTTCTAGTTGTTACTTGTAAGTCGTTTAACCTATTTGTCATATCTTGTCTTAGCGATTTCCACATTGTAACTTAATTATTTCGCTGCGAGGAGAGTATTGTTATCAAAATATCTCTATCTTATTCATGTGTCACGTTAGAAGTACAATGAGATTAATTTACCTACATCGGCGTGACTCTGTAGCTAGCACACATAATACAATTCAGCAAAAAAAAGGAGGCACGTTCGGTCCAAACGATGTGATATGTAGCGTTGAGCCTGTTGAAATATTCATACAGCGGCTGGCTGTTAACGGGGGCGCTTTATCAAAAGGGACTGCCGTTCGCAACCTGCTCATTACACCACCCGTCCGACCGTACATAACGAGTCAAATTCCTTTGTCAAGTTTTCTGTTAACGAGAACATGAGAAGTTATGTTAGTTCGTATTAAATTAGTATTAGAAGAAAACTACCTAAAAGGTTTCACCCGTTTTATAATAAGTCCTAGCAGCTTCTTATTACTTAAGTAAAGTAAGTAAAGTTTAGGTTCCTCTGGAAGATTTGAATAATCATTTGAGTATGCCATTAATGTACTATTAGCCCATAACTTTATTAGTTTTATTACGATTTTGATGTATATTTCACAAAAAAGAAGAAAATTTCAAAATCGCATTTTGTGTTTTCTGATGTTAATATCTTTATAATTAGAAATTTAATTAAATCCTTTTCAATCAATAGATAAAAAATGTGAGTATGGTCGTCATTATTGGTTGTCTAGCAGTAGGATATAACATCATTAAAGATTTATTTTAGAATTCTAGACTAGTGTCCGCGAAAATGTTGTTTAAATTAGCCACTTTGAAACATCTTCATGAATTTTAACGTTCTATTATATTCTCCGAAATACAAAAAATAAAAGGAGTTAAAAATAAGTAGAACTGCCATAGTTACGCAATGCCATGGTTACGTACATATAGAGGCATTTATAAACATTTAAAGACATATGATAATTCTTTTAATATGTTTAGAAAATTAATTTGAACCATCTAAATATATTGCTTAATATATCTTTTACGGATGTAAGATATTATGAATACCTGAAAAACTGTGTAACCTAATTAAATTGGTTCAAAGATTTATAGAAATAGTCATAAGTCGCTTGTTATGAAGTCGTTATAAGTAGTTTCGGTAGACTTATAAGTCACTCTTTCAATGAACATCCATGAAAAAAAATATTTAATATTTTGTTTCTACCCTCAAAAAATTCCACATCAATATTTTTTAGAGTTGTTTAGGATTAGTTTTTGAGTGTAATACGCTTTATAGTATTTTAAGGGTTTCATCTATTGCTCTTGAAGTACGGAACTCTGATAAAGCTCCTCGCTCAAGTAAAATTTTTTGATGAATTTGGCTTTCGTAATACATAAATATGCAATTTAAATTTTGATAGAATTAATGATTCATGATTTCGTCTCATTTTACTTAGAATCTAGAAAAAGGTGGCATATAAGCAGATAAAAGGAAGAGCAGAATAGGACAAACAATATTTGATTAAGATCTTTGGTAGTTTTTAGATGTTTGTCTCATAATCGCATTTGGCCACTTAGCATCTAGAAGTCAGTGGCTCATAAGCAGATACACGAAAGAGCGGAATAGGACAAACAAGATTTGATTTGGATCTTTTGTAATTTCTAAACGTTTGTGTCATAATCGCATTCGGTCATTTTACTTAGAATCAAGAAACCTGTGGCACATAAGTAGATACACGAAGGAGCAGAATATGATAAACAAGATTCGATTTGGATATTTTATAATTTTTAGATACTTTTCTTATAATTACATTTGATCATTTTACTTAAAAACTATATGACTGTGACATATAAGCATATATACAAAAGAGCAAAATAGAACAAACGAGATTTAATTTATATTTTTTGTAATTCTTAGAGTTTATCGCATTGGGTCACTTTACTTAGAAGCTAGAAGACTGCAACACATAGGCAGAGAAACCAGAGAGCGAAGTGGAACTAAGGAGATTCCATTCGAACTTTTTGTATCTTTTATTTATTACATTTATTTTTCACTGACATAATTTTGTGTTGTCGGTCTTTTAGAATTTAGTCGACAATATCTGCAACAATTTTTTCTTAAAATATAAAAATGAGAAACTAATTATAAATTCCTGTTTTTCGTTTTTTTTTCAGCAGGAATCAATACGTTTTATACTTATACCTTAATATTGAATATTGCTTTTGATAAGCTGTGAATTTTTATAAAAGCTGGCTCCTAATATTTTACAAATTATATGACCATCTATAAATAAAAAAGTTTAGTTGCATTTAATAGAGCAGCTTCGGTCAATTTAAATTACTGTCTAATTAGATAGATTCCGCTTATATGAAATATTCAATCAAATATTCAATTTCAATGTTTACATAATTATCGTATAGATGATTTTGTAAGTGTAGTTATTCCTAAAAATTCTTAAAACACAATAGCTTATCTAAAAATACCATAAATCTGACGCTTGGTTTAAATGCAATGCTTATGTCATGTCTATTTCATATTTGTCGCGGTGTCATCAATAAAAAATAAGTAATTAGAGATTTTATAACGAAATATATTAATACCCTTTAATAATATTAATAAACTCGACTATTTCTTGTTACAAGAAAGTAAAAGCTAATAGACCTAGAAACTTATTTGTCTAAATACAAGATCAAGACTGAATAAAAAATAATAAACCATATAAGAGATTAAATTCTAAGTGATTTCATTACGGCAGATAATTTTAATGCAATAAATATATGACCAAACAAATCGGATATTGCCATAAAATTCCATATTTTAATTATGTGTATGTCCCGTTTATAAATATAAAATTTGGGTATTCTTTATTGGGTATGTCCGGTTTATAAAAAATGTTTAAAAAAGTCGCGCAAACCCCGTTTCTTCTATTGTTTCATGTAACATTTCAATGTTGTTAGAAATTTCTAAGAGTTAATCTTTGCTAATTGTTCCCTGAATAGGTTGTATAACAACGAAACTAGGTCGTGATAAAGAATTTAAATAAAGAAGAAATAATAATACATCACGTAGTTTAATTGTGAATAATGAATTTCTACAAAATTAACGCCAAATATATTCGATGTATAAATATTTATATTCGACAAAGCTATCAAAAATACACCACCATATTTTTTACTTTTTTTATCTAGTATTTTTTTTACTACAAAGCATGAAAATAAAAATCGGCCAAATGCGTGTTGATATACACCAAAAATAGATTGCCATAATTAGCTGTGTCTCTTAAAAATATTGACATAAGTTACTTTTAATATTTTACATAAAATTTTCATTGAAATATTAATATCTAAAATTTATAAGGAGTTTTAAATTCATGGTTGAAAAATTAGGTGAGATGGAGACCATTTTGAAGGTTAATACTTCGAAGATGGGACTAAAAACTGGAAATGGTACATGAAATTTTAGTTTCATTTTGAAAGACCTATTTAGTTATGTATCTATGAATCGTAATCCAATAAATAAACATGAAAAGCGTGACTCTTTTGTCACTTCGCTATTAGAAATACAAATCATTATTGTGTCAGTTTTTATCTTATTTATGTCTACACTAATGGAACGATCCAGAGCGAAACATATGGTTTTCTTTCCCACTTTGACTTCACCTCTCATCTCTGATTTCACTTCCTCCCTCAGCTGCCGTAAGTACAATTATAAAATATTATCAATGGAGGAATCAACTTGCAAAATTTTATCCACATAGATTTGAGACTGTAGAAGCAGTAAGACCATGACCGACGGATGGATTAACAGAACAGGACCAAATTATATGGTTTCATTGCGCTAATAAACTTATCTGAAAATTAATTTGAGTAGTTTTGTTAGTGTCCTTATCAGATAATAAAATAAATAATGTAGTGTCATGTTCTATTTGTCAATATCTTCACTTTATACTATTTATGCAAAATTTTTTTGGAAGTGAATTTCCTTGAAAAGGTTCAGATTGATGGTATGTTATATTTATATGCGGTTCGAGTACTGAATAGAGTCAACGTTGATCGACTTCGTTTATCGGGTAATAATCTGATCGCTGCTACTAGTGGCCGTTTATTTATACGTGTAGATATTTGACCTAAGAATTAACTTGAATATATTTATAAATTACGACTACCAAGGAAATTTTGAGGAAAAAAAAAGAACTGCACAATTTTTTAAAAGATTCCTTTCCTTTTTAAACTATTGTCTTACTATCTATAACATTCGGATGTTTATTTGAATATGCTATAGCCTCTACTCAAAACAAAGTTACGTTTACTATTGGTGAAATAGAGAAGGTGTTGCAAGTACGAGTCGTATTGTTAGGTATTTTCAAAGGTGTGGAAAATTTACCAAATGCTCTAGGTATTTGGTAGATTCAAGAGCATTATATAATTGCATTAATAATATTGAGGAAAATCCTCATGAAAATGTAACTATTTTTTTGTGAGAACGGATAATTTAAAATCAAAACTAATGTAGCGTTCGAAACTCTTTTCTATAGTATTGAAGAAAATGTATTGAAGAAAATTTTGATGAAAGTTCCGAATATAAAGCCAGAAAATTTAATTTAAATCGTAATTTGCTTGTTTTAGTGGAAATTAAAATATTCCTATATACCTACATATACACGTTCAAGCATATATGTATAAATATATATATATATATACATATATATATATATATATATATACACATAAATATTTGCATATACCTGTCTTACATGTCTACATATGCCACTTCATGCCTTTGCATAAACCTCTATAAACTTTCGTACCTACCTACCTATTAATACCTTAGTTACATCACGTCTTCGTTACATACATCACTTGTGACCAAAGTAATCATGAGACAAGTCTAACAAAACCAAAATTGATGAACCTGCTCTTCACCATTGAGGACTTACTGTAACCATTTCCAGCTCCATTATCACATTTTGACTTTTATTAGTGATTAAAAGGATTTATCAAGACATATCAAACAAGCCCAAACTGGACGAATTTTCTCTGGATGATCCCTCCCTGCTAGTCTTAATATCAGATCCCAGCTACTACATGTGATTAAAAGACTCATACTGAAAAGTTAAATAATTACGTGCATGTTAAAACAACGCCTGATAAATGAGAAGTTCTCACTACTACTTGTTACTACACTCCACGATCAGACCCTGGTCACTATTTGTATCCCAAGAAGTCATCAAGACATGTCAAAAGACCAATATTGATAAAATTACCCTTCACAATGACAAGTACTATCACAACGTTCCGTAAGCACCACCAGACTCTCGTCACTATACGTGATTTATGTATTTGAAGACACGTCAAATAAACTCGATATAAAATTTCCCAAAAAACTCCATTGAGGAGTTTCTCAGCATATCTTATACCATATTTAGTTGAGATATATTTATAATTATTTCCTCACAAACGAAAAAAAATATGGAAATCGGTCAACGCGTCCTTGAGTTACGTATGAAGTATATTCATCACTACTTTGTATAAAACAAAGTCTCCATCTCTCGGTCTGAACACGATAATCTCGAAAACTGCTGCACAGATTTTCATGCAGTTTTCACTAGTAGATAAGAGTGATTCACGAGAAAGACTTAAGTGGATAATGTGTAAAATTTGCGTAAGTAAAGGATCGTGTCATTTGAAAATGTGACAGGTATGGGTTGAGTAACTCATAATAATATCAGAGGTCGCATATTTGTTTTGTATGACAGTGTCTGTAATTTATAGCGGCTAGCGTTTGGAATAACAATAAATAAAGCACAGAATCAGACTTTAAATATTCCTGAAATTGATCTCAGCCTTCAATGTTTTTCACACGGCCAATTTTACGTTGCCCTGTCACGTATGATTTCAAAGTATAATATTTTTATTTTTGCACCTAATCCGACGGAAGTAATAAATTTTGCATAAGTATTTTAGTCTATAATTACACGCCTTCTAATTGATAATTCTCATGGAATTAATATTTTTTAAATTGTAATCATTACGTGGTTTTATAAATAAAAACAGTGATAAAAGAAATAAACACCAGTAGTTATTTAACCTAACTTACAAGTTCTAAGCAACAGTCCGATACATTTCTTATTTCATTACAAATGATCCGCACAAAGATACTTTATAATACCCAAAAGTTAGGTGTGATGTAGGTTTTGTATAAATCGATCGCTCTACGGCGATAAATACGTATTAAGTCGGAAAAATCAATCCATAATAAAAATACATTTAAGAATTTTCCTTTACTTTACCTACCTATGCGCAGCCGGGGCGGGTTGTTACTTAAGTATGTATATACATGAAAATACATATGTGTAGAATTAAAGATATCCTCCTTTTTTGGAATCGGTAAAAATAAACATTTAACCTACACTTAAAAAGAATAGCTTCGGTCAATTTCTCGCTTCTCGTAAAAATTCAAACTGTCAAATACTTTTCTTTTGCATTACTGAAGGGAACAAATAGGCATTTGAATTTTGCCGGCGTTCACCAGATTAAATTATTCACAATTTTCATTATTACGTCTTTTTTGTGGTAAAACGAGTATATATATTTTTTTCATCACTATTCGTGCCTCATGGAATGTATTTCCATATACTTTCAAATATTTTCAGTTATTTTAATAAATTTTATAAATCATAGAAATAGGAAAATATTAAATAATATTATATTTATATATATATATATATATATATATATATATATATATATATATATATATATATATATATATATATATAAATATATATATATATATATATATATATATATATATATATTTATATATATATTTATATATATATATATATATATATACACATACATCTGCACAGGATTTCAAGTAAATAAAATCGTTATTATTGGGACAACAGTAAACTTTGGAATATTTGTGCATTTTGTTTTAGTTTTTATAGAATTTATAGTTTTTTCGGCACGTTTGATGAGCAAGAGTCTAATTAAGTCTTGTGTCTGTGTAAGTGCACATCATGTTCTCCAGATTGTTCGAGAATTGTTGATGGACATCAATGGTCACTTAGAGGTCGCATTAACTACAAAAATATTACTTGTTGACATTAAATTAATTGTCTGTTATTAAATTACGAGAATGTTCCAAACAAGGTGGCCATCATATTCGTTGGCATTAAATATTTGCACTAAGTTTATTCATTTGTAGCCTATAAAGATACTGTCTGAATGCCTATTATATCGTAGTAAAAATTAGTGCCACAAAGAAGATATTAAAGGACACAAGTTGTAATTCTCAAAGATGGATCATAGAAAATTGGTACCATTGACGATTTTTTTTGCAGAATGTGGATAATTTCTACAGAGTTCCAGATCTTTTTTTTTATTTATTAAAATTTTTAGAAACTTCCTGCTATGCAATGAGGCACCCTCGAAGTTATGTTAAGTTAAAGCATGATTATTTATAGCCTAGTATGCCTAGTAATGTCATTTGAAATTGGCTTGTGCTATGGCAGTTTACTGTTTATGCGTTAAGTAGTGTTTTTGCGTAAACTATTATAAACATTTATGAAAAGTGTGTTTTTTTTAAGGTTCAGTTGATCAATTCCGTCAAATTTGAAGTCGTGCCATAAATATGCCATAACTTCAATACATTGAAATAATTTATAAATATTTTGTAGATAATATGAAACCTAAAAAAGCTTCATGAAGTAAATGTTGTCATTATTCACATTCATTCTTATTCAAGAAACAATTTGTTGTTATGGGGGACGGAAAACGAGTAAAATATGGCAATTTTCAAAATTAACTTTCTCAAAAATTATACGTCTCCATGCAAAAGGACAATGGTACCATTGTCCTTTTGACCATCCCATCCTTAACCCCTTCTCTACCAAATTCAGGTTTTGATGCTATCGGAATGGTTTTTTTTGGTAACAATATAGATAACTTTTTACATTAAATAAATTAATAATTTCTGTAGGCGTTTTGTAGATAAAATCTGTAGGCGTTTTGTAGATAAATTAATTTCCAAAATAGTGAAAACTGACAGCTGTCACCAACATCTAGTTCATATCAAGGTGTCGTACCAAATACTGTTCTACATTCAAAATATACATACTCAGTATTTCGAGTATGTATATTATGAATGTAGAATACGTAGCCATGATTTCTTTTATGTTTTCGCACGTTTAACCCTTCATATGTTGTTCTCAAATATTGAAATAATATTCGATATACTGGACATACTTTTACCGGTGTTCTGCAACATATTGTGTTAAAGGACGTAGATTGCATACGTTTCACATAAAGTTAACCTGTACGACTCGCTTCATGTAAATAGAATACATTGGGTCCGCGGCAGATGTTTACCTTTCAGTTCGTTTTAATAGTTTTGTCTTGCAGACTACTAAATAGCTCAGTATGAAAGTAGTTGGACGAACTCCGACAAGAACTTTTGAGGGCTCCATTTTTAGCAAAGTATTTAAAGAGTCTCCTACGAACAGTGAACCTTTCACTAGATAAATTTGATATGGTCCTCGATTGGAAAATATGCCGTCCAAAAATACGACTGTGACATGAAACAAATAGTATTATAAAAAATATATGAAATTGGCAAAAATTCCCTCGAGTTTATTGTTTCTCGCGCGTACAAGTGGCGTACAAATGACGAATGAAAATAATTGAAAGGGACGTTGAATGTGGAAGGAGAACATGGAAAGCAAATTAATTAATTTTTGTAAAGGTTATTTTCTTTCAGAGTTGACTGATGCATGATGTTCCAGGACAATGGAAATAATAAATTCACAATATATCCTGGATTATAGGAGAAGTAAAATTTAAATTGTGATTTGAAATGTGATATTAGAGGGGATAAAGGATCATTTACAATAATTTTTATGGGTCATTCTAAGGACAAATTATTTAAAAATATATTTAATATAAACACAGAAATCTTGTACTATTTTTCTGTGGAGCTAAAAAAAATTGTAGCAATTGTTGGAGATCAGAAACCACTGCTACATAAATTTGCTTTCCGAAATAACAAAGACACCGCTCTAAAATATTCCGAAATTGATTGTTAGAATGTATTTGACATTAACCGTCATAAAAGGTGTTCTGTGACTGTGCATAAAAGTTTTGTAATTATTCTCTAGGTAAAATCATAAAAAATAAACACAAAACCACGTCGAATATTTTTGTCTACGCAAAAAAGAAAAATCACAATTTTTTCCAAATAGTCACAAAAAATTTATATGGTAATTTCGATGTATTGACGAATACATTATCATGATGTTCTTGTGTAGTGTTCCTATATTTATGATACAAAGTGGAATCTTGCATGTTATCATTAACGAAATAAATAATCACAGAGTACTAAGATTATTTTATCCACGATTATATTACGATATCGATCGTCCATATCGCAAGGAATCGGGTCACCACAATATCTAACGTTTATATTTCTATCGAAGTAAACAATTATAAATAGGTGATGGGGCCTTGACCTCCAAATTAGTAAGGATGTATTAAAAAAACATTTTTTAATAATTGATTATAATGCAAAATAAGATTTTTATTAGGCAAGTTACTTTTTGACAAATCTAATGGTGTATTTTAACAAATAATGCTGTTTTGTAAGAACTTTACAGAAAAATCTTCAGATTGTTGAAATTTGTTCATTGTCATGGTGTAGAAATGTTCTCAATTTTGTTGGAACATTATTCTACTAACGTTTATTATGTTACTTTTGTGAGTTTTTGCTAAATGTAGCTAAAAATCGAACATGGCATCACAGTCAAATTAAGCATAAGAGGGATCTTTTTCGATTTTCTTTCTAAATTTTTGCATTATTGTCACTTCGAAATTGTATTATATTTTTTATTGCTTTAAAACTAGTTCATTTTTATAACAACAGTTTATCTTGCCTGAAATCAAGTATTGTTTATTCTGACCCTGACTGTATACTTGCAAATACAAAAACATACTTGAATAAATAATATATTGAAGAAGTAATTTTTGTATATATGTTGAAATACATTGTATTTCAAACCATTTTATATTCGGTCTCGTTATTTGCTACATATGTCTCCAAAATTTTGCAAAACAATTTTGGAAACTCTTTTAATTTTGCAAATACAAAAACATACTTGAATAAATAATACATTAAAGAGGTAATTTTTGCATATGTGTTGAAATACATTGTGTTTCAAACCATTTTATATTTGGTCTCGTTATTTGCTATATATATCTCCAAAATTTTGCAAACTAATTTTGGAAACCTTTTTCATTTTGCAACCAATCTTGAAAAAGGCTTTGAACAAGTACTTTCAATGATGTACTGTTACGTTGTACCCACTTATTTAGAAGATACCCAAAAAAAGTTTAATTTTCGCTGTTCCATTATATGAACAATAGTAAGATAGCACATAAAGAAGAAGAAGGAAACGAAAAAAGAAAACTGTGCTCTTATCTGTAAATACAATCGATGTATATAGATGTAATGGTACACAAGGAAAAATTTCAAGTGAAACAACAGTTTTTCCTCTTAAATATTAATCCTGAGGGAAATCAAGGCAATATTGAACGAGACGTTTTATTACCTCGTTATTGAAGGCGTAAATATGCTTGTAGAAATTGTTTTTGTTTATTGTCACTCCGAAATAATTTACGGTTATATGAATATTTGATTACTTAAAGATATTTCATGAAATGTAATTTACCTTACTTAAATTTTCCTTTTAATCCGATTGAATGTTTACGAGTATAAACCTCCATTATTCACTGAAGTTTACTAAAAGTCGATAGGCCATAAATTATTGTTGCGACAGCTTAGTCTGTAAAACCTATTATGTTAATGTTAATGAAAATAATGAAAAAAAATTAAACTTGTCGAAATTTTACTTATTGTTTACGTAATAATAAGTTTTTCTACTTTTAATCATTGTCGTCATACCAGACTTAACCGATTTTGACATTAAATATTATCTATTCTGTCAATAATTTCATCAATAAATTGGTCATATTTAAATATGTGACAACAGGT
This sequence comes from Druceiella hillmani, assembly GCA_039881145.1. Classification (NCBI taxonomy): domain Eukaryota; kingdom Metazoa; phylum Arthropoda; class Insecta; order Lepidoptera; family Hepialidae; genus Druceiella; species Druceiella hillmani. Next base: position 9,083,103 of record JAYKKI010000045.1, read on the forward strand.
TTTGGCCTAACGTATGATTTAATCAATTGCCGTCTGATATTGTAATACAATTGTTTTAAATCTAATTGCAGGCTTTTAAAGTATCTAACAGTTATTAGTGAATTTATTCAGATTAAAATTAATCACACCCGGGCCGAAAAGATTCCACCAACTCCATGGTTCGGTGATGTTGAGAACAATTTGTCCACCCTGAAAGCAAAAGAATGTAAAAAGGCTACTTAGTACAGAGAACGCTGGAAACAGCATTTATTGAGGCAGCCAAGGTCTATAGCAAGGTGTTGTGCTTGTAAAGAAGAAAAAAAAAATATAAAAAATTACATTTTGTGACAAAAAGGCTACAGTAGCAACAGCCCCGTTTCTGCAGTAACACAGAATTACGTCATTTAAACACGTTTTTCGTATTTGCATTATTTCTAAATTTTCATAACCAAATATTTGTTCGATTCAATGCTCACTGTCACCACGCCAATTTAATTTTCTTTTTAATTTTTCCAATTTAAGTGTCTTATTTATCAAATTGAACACAGATGGTGTTAATTTGTTTAATAATCTTATTTAAATTTGCACTAGGGCATAATGAAAAAAATACGGGATAAATAGTTTATCTACGGGTAGGACAACTTTATTTAGGGAAAATATATATATTTCAGAAGTATTCATATAACGCAAAAAATACACTAATTCTTTCTCTCTCAATGATATTAAAGATCAGAGATGAAAATATGTTGGAAAACGTTTGAGAGCGCAGTGAAAAAACTAGCCAAGTGTGAGTCCAACACACACATCGAGGGTTTCGTACCTCGTTTGAAGTTAAATTACTTTATCATAAGTGGCCAGTAATATGGCCTTTCTAGTACAATCAATAGAGTAAAGATTATATTGAATATATCAGGAACCGTGAAGTCTAAAATAATTGTCATAGTTTCCCTACAACCTTTGTGCGACCTTCTAAAATCCTATTTTTTCATAATTTTACGTTCAGTGATCGGAAATATAGTCGGGGTGTGTAGGTTAAATTTTTTTTGCATAATCTTCAGTATGTATATGAAGATACACTAGTATTTTGAGCCCCTCATGGCTAGTCCTTTCAAACAATATTACACATTATAAAGAGAATAAAAAAATCGGGTACTTATTTTGACCCTCCTGAGCTGTTGTGACTGATATATGACCCCGCACGTGAATGACCTCGTAGAGATTCGATTTTTTGTTTTGAGGCAGGAATCCTTCAAATGAAGTAAGCTAGGCTTAATTTTTTACTTGTCATCTGTTTATAATACATGTATTGAGTGAATTCCGGTGGTGGCGTACTCTCCATATATCTCACGCTCTCCCATTACCGACGTGTTTCCCTTTTTGTTACGATTGCATTTCTTAACCTATAAACATACCAGTTACGATTGCATTTCTTAACCTTTTATATCTCGAAAGTACTACGAGAAACGTAACATACAAATTAGCTTGAAGTCTAACCTGAATTGGTATAATAGTATCGATAATGTTTATTTATCAGTTTGTATGCGACACTTAATTTATTTTTAGCATGTGTTTATATTAAATTCCAGCATGTGTTAATATTACTGTGTTAGTTGTATTAAAATTAAATTTTCACAATTAAATGAAACTACGTGATGTAGTATTATTTCTACTTCCTCTAAGTCCTTTACTATGAGCTAGCTTTTATTGTATTACAACATCTTCAGGTGGGCTATTAGCAATGATTTCAGGTAGGCTATTAGCAAAGAATTCATTCTTTGCTGATAGCCCACCTGAAGATGTTGTAATAGAACGAAACCTAGGTCGTGGTAAAGAACTTAAAGAAAGTAAAAATAAAACTATATCACGTAGTTTCATTTAACTGTGAAAATTGAATTTCTACAATATTAACACTAAATATATTCAATATTAAATTTTAAGTCTCTTTCGAAAAATTGAAGCCGTATAAAAGGTTTAAGCAACTATCAAATGGAAGTTACATTTAAATTTATTGAGTAGTTTTTGCACATTACTCTAACAAACTAATAGACAAGAAGTCACTTAGGTAATATTCAGCCTTATATAAGATTTAAGCGTTAATTCAATGGATGTTTCGTTTAAATTCATCGAGTTCGTTTTTGTATAATGGTCTAACAAACAAATAGACAAAGAGTCATTTAGAGAATATTAGATCAATGATTTAAGCATTATTGCAATTGTCGTTTCATTTAAATTAATCGAATTAGTTTTTGCGTAATACTCTATCAAACAAACAAAGAGTCTTCGGAAATATTTGACCAGAATAAAAGTTTACCCATAATTCCAATGGATGTTTCATTTAAATCATTAAATTATTTTTTGCGCGATGCTGTAGGAAGCAAATAGATAAGGAATATTTGGTCAGGATAAAAGGTTTAAGCAGTATCGCAATAGATAATTCGTTTAAATCCATTTGGTAGTTCTTGAATGATTCATCAACAAATAGGTAGACAAAATGTCACTTGGGGATAGTATAGATTTTGATCCTCACCTCAGTCAGTAATCTGATTCTCATTAAAGAAGTTACATTAAAATCGTTTTAGCAAGTTTTTGGCGTTACTCCAATCAATAGCTAAGCATATATATAGCTAAAGGAGCAAGCATACGATAATATTAAAAATATCCGACTTACAGATTCAACCTTCTGGACGATGTTATATAACAGTATAATTAATGAAACCGGTCAAATGTTTGTAGAACCATGCATAAGTTAGAATTGCGTATTCATCTCGTAATATATGAAACTACTTATATTTTAAAAACTGCTGTACCCTGTTCCTAACTGCCCATAAGGGTTTATGGTAGCTGAATGTGTACTATAATATTTCAACAACTGGACTTGCTATTGAGATTTGTATTCTATATTTCTTTTAGATTAAATGTTAAAAAATTCTATAATAATTATTTTTAATTTATCTTAAATGTGTTATTACCGCGTACTGAGGATTTTTTTTAGATTGTACTATAACTAATGAAGACCTACGAAGAAAAGAAGAGGATTTTTTTGGAAATTACTCATTCAGACTTATTTTTGTGAATTTGTCACATATTTACATTGTTTGCAAATGATGGGGTGATATTTAGTAAACAGCTTTTCAAGCTTAATATATTGTAAATGGTGTTAAAATTTTAATATAGTAGATGGATGTATACATTTATTTTCCAAGACCTTTCTAATGATATCCCATACAATAGAGTACACTACATTTTTTATACCGACTTCTTAATAAGGGAGTATCCAAAAACAAAAAAGTCATTTTTGCTACATATTAATTGAAATCTTTAGCTAACAAATATATTTTCAAAATTTCATGAATCATGGTCTATAACCGCACCAACTATGAGAATATGACATAGGAAGGGATACATACAGATACAAACATACGAGTTATAGGGTTTGTATGTTATATTGCGGAACCCTAAAAACGATGTCGCTGTGTCATTTTGAAAATTGACGAATCGCGTCCGACAAAAACGCCTTACGTTTGCGTCCGCTCAACGTCAATGTTGCGGATGGCCTTTGTAGTCGAAATAAATTCTCGCGGCTTAATTGAAATGGACGGCCGTCGGAAAGCTCAAAATAAAGAATGCAGAGTTACGTGCCGGTGCTAAAAGCTTGCCGTGACCGGTGCACGGTGGTGCGATTGCATCAAAAGTTTGGCTAAAACGAGAGTATGATATTTAAAAAAATAGTCGTTGAATCATGAATTGGTCTTGCGCACTATATAAGATCTTACAACTATTTCAGTTATTACAATTGTTTTGATTATCTTCTGAATCCCTAACTTACAAACTATAAGTTTTAAAATACCGGAAATATATACTTTCTGTATTTTGCATGTAAATTTTCGTAATAACTCTTCGACCTGAAAACGGATTTAATTATTTTGTTATTGGCACGTATATTATCATAGACGTTAATGTAACAGCTGATAAAAGTTTTGCAAATATTTTTTAAATATGTTTATACATTGGAAAAATAAGCAGCTAACGGCCCTCTATTGATATAGTCTCTCAGTTGCATAGCGCTTCTCAGTTTTGTAAATTACATTATGGTTAAGTAATTAAACAAAGTTCAGTTTTGTGTAAAATGCGGCAAAAAAAAACAAAATTGCAAAATTTATTGATCATATATACACTCATATATGCACATACTTACACATAACAACTTTTTCCTTGATGTTGAAACCAGGAGGTTTCTAAATTATAGCCGTATGTTAGAGACGCGTTGACCGATTGTCGTAGTAAATCTTTATTGTCAGAAAGGAAATAGTCTTTACAGGTCTCTAATATGAAGCTTCTCAACGTATGAGACTCTGAGCAATTTTTGGAATGGAAACTACTATTGTTAGAGGTTCTTGAAAGCGGTGCCAAGTTGAATGTGGTATTTATGTGTCTATATTTGGGTTGAGAGAGAGAGGGGCGTCGCTTGCTAAATAAAATTCCAAAAATATTTTCCATATTTATTGACGTACTGAAATAATATTTTACTGCTATTAAAGACTATATTTTTCCTTAATTTATGTTTTTTTACATTAGTCCCTTTTAGTTTTTTTTACTTTTTACTTTCTAGTGCCTTCTTTTTCAAAAGGTATTGAATATTGTTTTTTGGGGAATTTTTTGGTAAATATTTTATATAAGTTTTCAAATTAAAATAAATCCTTTCACAGTAGTGACAAATTAGTTGTTCACAGTAAATTTCATTATTTACCTTGTTTCAATTAAAATTTAGTGATCGGTAATTAACAAGTAGCTTTTTGAAATCGAGTGGATCGTAAATTTATTTTATCCTATAATCTATAATATTCTTAAAACGGACGCAGCAATCTGGCCCCTTTATGGAAGTCCACATACCGTCCTGCAGGAGAAAGTATTAAAAGAGTGAAATATTTTTTTTAACACAAAATACGTGATACGAGTATATCACAGGTCATATTCGGATGTAATTTCCTTCAAATCTGAAGGCAACTACAATAAAAGCATCAAGTTTCGTGACGCTTTGCACATCCGTTTGCATCCGACATCAGAGGGTTAAGTCATAATTTATCATTTAACCTATTCGAAAGAAATATTAAAACAAGTTGTGCTCATCGGTTTTTGTATGATAACTTCTTACTTTCAACGCAATGTTGCGAGAGGTATCCGATATTTTCTTTCTATCTATTTCAGGAAATGTATAATATAAATACATGGAATTTTGCAATTTAATATTAGCTACTTTAATGCTAATTAGAATTACAGCATTTTGTAATCGTTGTTCTCATATATTTGCATACTTCCAACGCTTTGGGTTAACCATTGGTTTTCAGAAAACAAATAAATTAATAAATAAATAAAAACAAAAAAAAAAACAACGTAGGCCGTTTCCTTCAAAATATTCAACACTATGTGACGCGGGGCTGCTAATACCCATTTTGGATTACATGAACAGCGAAAGGGTTTAATGCATAACAAAGGAATGGTTGGCCTCTGAGTGGCGCGGTTAACTTGAAAGTAATTCTTGTTTGGTGTAAGTTATTTTATTTAATTTTCCGTAATTCGGGCTGCTTTTTTAAAATTTATTAATTGATCTGATGTACTTTAATTAAACTCGGAACGTGACCGCCAATATTCGTCCAATAAAAAACCACGTAGCCATTTCTACGACTATCTTAGTGGACTACACGCATAGAAAATGAACTCCCAGAGAGAAGCATAGGATTATATTAATAAATTTTAAGCTATTAGTTTTAACACTAGCTTTAATAAATATATGTTAAACTTGAGAAAAACGAAAATAGTGACAATGTATATAAATATATAACGGTAGGTACTAGATGTACTGACAAATGTAACATTTTCATTTAGAAATTTTCCTCCGGCCCTCACAAACCTGGATGTTTCCTTTAGAGCGGATTTCCATCCCAAGCCTATTAATTAAAATATAGTGTAAAAACGATTGTAAATATAAATGGCGTGGGGTTACAATCATCCTAAGTATGAATAATTGATCGCCCAGTAAACGTATAGACAAACAGATCAGCAAATTGTTTTTGTATGATGGGATTTTTTGTTTGGTTTTTTATCCATATTACACATTTTTTGCTGATATAAAAGTTATATTTTTTTGCCGACTTTAGGGATGTGGGCCAAAAATGTAATAAGTTCTTATAATAATTGCATTGCTTCTAATCTTCTCTAACTTCTTCTAATTTTCTTTATAAGTCTTGAACTCATGAGAGATGATGAATCCTCATGTTTATATTACAATTTAGAACGGAGAATTACATTTTAGCCAGTTTTATTTATTTCTTGAACCCCATGGTGAACTCAGAGATTTATTCAAAGTGCTGCATATGTGGCAGAACATAAGAACAAATGGTTGTAAAACAAACATCACTGAGACGAAGTAGTAACAGTAACGAATAAGACACGAACACACAGGAATGGGAATAGACATTTTATAGGGATCTGTCGTGAAGTTCAAAAGAGCTATCAAACTCAAGATCGTAATGATTTAATAATTGAAGAAAGCATGATCAAAAGCAATTCCACTTGAAGTTGAGGGAAATTGCATTCAATCATGCGCATTAAAAAACCGTAGAAGAAATATTATCTATATATATTGTAACAAACTTGAGACAATGTTACTAAAAGTATTACTTAAACTACCTGTACTTGACATTTGTACGACGTGCTTTAAAATATTTAATTCATTTTTCATCACTGATATTTTGCATAAAGTTTTAATTTTTGATCCACTAACATCAATAAAGTTTATTTCAAAAGTTAAAGTAAATAATTTCATTTATGCAGGTGTTAAAATTGTTCAAATAAATGTGATTGATTGGCTGAAAGCAGTCAAAGTTGATTGTAGTTGATTGCCATTGCTGGTTGACTGTAATGAAGATGGTTGATTGATTGAAATCACGAGAAAGAAGCTCGTGTTCAACAGCTTTTAACATCTTAAACGTAAATTCATCATCAATTCGTCGCAAGCATATGAAACAAAGGCAAAAAGTAGCCAAGTCATTGAAAAAATATTTCAATCTGAACATGCCTCTCACTAGTGATTGGGATGGTAAATTAATCGAATATATTACAGGACATAAAACTGTAGATCGTCTGCCTATTTTGGTGTCAGAGTGTGGACCAAATTTTGTCAGTTCTTAAACTTAGTCGTGGAAGAGAGAACATATGTGCTTCGGTTATGCAGGTAGCTATTGTGCCTTGAAATTTAAGCATGTGCTACGACCCTACTACGGGAAACACTGGATTAAGAATTAGTGACTGCATTCTATTAGAAGAGAATACTTAAAAATATTTGCAATGGTTTGATTATCTCCACCACATCGTGGAGAAAATATGTATGTGATATTATTGATTATATACGAACTGCGCTGCCTATTAACAAAACATACGGCAAAAAGTTTGCCAGATTGAATCTTTTATTAATTTTGTACTTATTAAAAAAATACTAAAAGGCTGCTATTGCATTTTTCGTTAAATATAATTGATAGAAAAATAATTGATAGAAACAACAGAAGCTACAAGTAAAACTAACAATTAGTAAATATAGCAACCAATTGACTGTGACAGAACTAAAATATATGGTTCATGGAAAAAATGGCCCAGTTAAGAAAGGAGTACAGAATAGAAGTAAGTTTAGAAAGTGAGAGTAACTATACATTATAGTGTATTAACATCAACAATGAAAGTGATAATATAGAATGAAAATAAACAGATGCGGTTGAAACAAGGTTCATTGTGGATATGTATATTCTGTTAAAAATTTATGAAAAATTTAACTATTTGACAAGAAATCCATGTCCAAGAACGATTGTGAAAGTAGTATGAGAAACATTGAAACGTTTTGACCATATCGTAGTTCTGATCAGAGGCAGTTTAAACAAAATTACACGTTTATGCAACGATTAATAACAATTGAAGATTGTGTATAACCACTTTTAGTTTGTATGAGTTTAGATAACCGGATAAATCTAAGGACGAAACCACAAACACTGCGGTATGGCATCACATCACAAAAGAGACGGTGTATCGAAATACGATGCGCTAACGCGTTGGAAAAAATTCGTCGCATAAGGCATAGTTTGACAACACGCTGACCGTAAATTCAGTGTTAGTGAGACATGGACTCCACGACTTCGTAGATTTTTGCGTTATCGCATGGCACCACAGTGTTGTGATCTCTTCTTTATTTCTTTGCGTAACGAACGCTTGCATATATTTCTTTTGTGTTTTCATAGTAAAATTGTGTTATTTTACGGTTCAAGTTTTTTATCATTGGGTTCATAACATTCTAATCACTACTCTCTCTCCTCTCACTACCACATCCTGCTCTCTTTGTATAAATGCATGCGATTCGTTTCACATATGTATGAGAACTACGCACTTAAGTGCCAGTATGAATCACACTCATTTCCTCGTTCGTACGCATGCACGTAAGCACGCATACACGCACTGACGCAGGCACGTATGCACGCACACATGTAATTACGAACTTAGATGTTTTCCAGTTTTATGTTTTTACGGTTTAGTAACTTAAAAAGCGAGAACCCTTGTAAGATTAATGGCACGTCCATATTTCCACCTATATTTCACAACCGCTTTTTTCAGAAAGCATTTGACGTGAACTGAGAAACTTAAAAATTTATGTTCGTATGTGCTTAATTTTATAATGAAGCCTTATATTTTCGATTTAATTTCCATTAAAATCTCTAATTTACTTTTTTTGACATTATTATACTTCCTACACTCTTACTATCACTCAAAATTAAAGAATTAGAATAAAAATTAACGTTGAGTTGCAAGTATTTTACCACGCAAATTTTAAAATCGAACGAACACTATAAAATTTAATTTTCGAGTTCGAGCAATTTAATTTCGAGCGAGTCCTAAACGTTCAATTAATTAAAAATGTTTACTCAAACTACCTACTTTTGTAACTTTGATGGTTTTTATGGGATTTTAAACATTATTTTTTTAAGATTAATAATTTAGTTTCGTTACTACATGAGATAACATACGCGCTCTATTTGATTTTGTTACTACATGCGATAACACATATACACACACAAACAAAAATACAATTCCATGCCGGCCGCAAAGCCGTGACTGTACTATATGGACGCTTCCTGAATGTAATGCTAAATTAGGTATTTTTAATGTTCATGACTCAAAAGGAAAACCCTTAGGAGATAACTTATCTATCCATCTGTCACAGTTTTTCTTGGAAATCGCTTGACATAGAAAAATAAGGGCGAGCAAATTAAATACCCCAAAAGATGTATTTTAAACGTTTATATATCACTAGTGCGGTGTATTTTTTTCATAATTTTAGTAAGTATATCTTAAGAAATATACAGAAAAAATGAAAAATAAATAGGTTTTTCCTTCCTTTATTTACGAAACTACTGAACCTAAAGTTATGTAAAATGGGGTTACTGGTATTTAAAGCTACATCATCAACTTTGGTATTAACAGTGTGACGATGCTACAAAACTACTTTAATAGACAACTATGTACCATATTATACATGTATGTACGACGCTGTACATAGTTGTGTAGAATTACTTTAGCAACGAGAGTTTTTACGCAAATAATTTTTCACAAACGTGTCAACGGACGGGCGTGAGAGCCGATGTACTGCGGGTGTTTGCAATTAAATATGACGTGTTTTAATTAGACTCTTTTTTATATTGCGACGTGAAAACATAATTGTATGGAGTTTAAGGGTAAACAAAAAACATAGACTCTTCAAAAAATACATTAATTTTAGTGTTACCGTATGGACGTAATATCCAGATATCTGTGATTATATATTTGTAGTGTGTACTTATTATGCGGAATTGACTCAATTTATATAATGGTATTTGAAACCTAGCGGTATGGTCCTGCGAACCATAGTTAAGTGATTGCTAGTTAAAATGCTTCAAAATTCAGATCAGTCAGATTCAGATAAATTAGAAAGTATCTACGACTTCCGTCGCCCCACGGAAACGGAATTGTGTCCGTGTTTGTTGAATCATGAAGTTCATCACAGACGTACGTATCGTTTTTGCTATGACATTCAAACCAGTAAGGAACAGAAAAAAGGGATACTCATTCTTGTCCAGTATCATTTTAGTTATTGCTTTGATTAGAAATTAAATAGTACATATAAAAACTAGTTGAGTACCATGCAATACTAGTAGAGAAAAAATTATATAAAGAAGAAATATTTTGATGAAATTAAAACGTTCCCAAATTTAAGACGCTAGTTCCCGTTACAAATAATAGAAGGCTTCTGTTGTATAGGAATTTGATTGCATCTCTGCTTATAAGGGCCATTACAGTTTAATTTTGTGGTGTTTCGCATCAAAGTAATATTGCAAATCTGATATCAAAAACGGAATATTTAGAGCAACGAACTCATATATAATTCGGGGAACACAAAGCGTTAAGCTTCACAGGGCGATTTCAATGGGTTGTCCCTACAATTTGATATTGCATGATCTCATTGATATAACCATTAAATTTTGTATTAAATTTCATCTAAATGCAACTCGTCCGGAAAACGATTACAAAAGCAAACACAAAGCAGAGAGTCAGACATGGAATTACCTAAGTACATAGAAACCATGTATTTTGTTCAAATTGTAATATTATTACAAAGGAGTTGTTTTAACTTATTTTATATTTGCGGTGAAATATAGACGTACAAATAAAGTTTCAGTTTTGCATTCCCATGAGATAATATTTTTGAATTCTTTGAAAATTACGTAACAGAAAAATTTTACGTATCCAGAAAACGTTTCTACTTTCACTCTGTAAAATTTTGAGGGATATTGAAGGAAGTAATTTAATATTTCTAATTAACAAAATGTAACTTTAAATTAAAAAAATAGACTATTAAAATAATTTATACTTGGTACAATTTTAGAATTAGCCATAAACAATTAGTGAAATCCATTCGATTCTCTTAGATTACATAGAAAAATAAAAAAGGGTGCGTGTACTTATGTACGCGCGTGAGAAGTTATACTTCTTTGGCATCATTAAAAAATAGTTTTTAATTGTTAAATTTATTTATTTACTTTTAAAATATTGAATAACCAATAATAAATATTTAACATTAATAATTTAATAATATTTAGTATTAATTATGTTAAAAAATAATATTTTAATTTATATCAATAAATAATACATACGGATAGATAACCTCAATTATATTGGAGCACTTGAAAAAGTCTATAAACACAATTTTTCACTAATATTTACGAATAGTAAATATATCAATCAAAATATTGAATTTAAATCACTACTGAATATAATTTATCAGCACATATATAAATCGCACTTATATAAAACTAAAACACGTGTGTGAATGTAGACACTAGAAACATGTGGAAAATAAATACTATGAATATGAAAATAGTGAACAGAGGCGACGATGGTGCCAACTTGCACGACTAATAGAGGTTCTATTTCTATTTTGTTGGTAGCTTTTGTTTCGAGACTGCAACCGCTGCAACTTCATACTGTAACTTTTGTGTGACGAATCTTAAAATTTCACTCTCATCATTTTTTCATAACGCGCCTAAAGAAGTATAACTTCAAAAAACGCCATAAACGTTGTACTTCAACGTAAAGTAGAGTCCGCGACAGTAATATTCTCGCAAGGCCAAAAAGATCGATTATGTGCCGTTTGTTACCGGTAGTGCTTGTTCCGCCCACCGCTTGCAATGATGGTAACTTTGCATAATTTGTCATTTTTATTGCTCCTGGGAAGAATGTTAACATTACGCGTTTACAAGGTCACGTCGGAAGAAAAAATGACATTGATGAATGTTCTGCTTGCGTAGTTCAGCTTTCAACTTGTTGAATGTTTATTCTTGGAAGTGAGTTATGTAAATGTATATCTGTGCATTGCATGGCAGTTTTATATTTTATTTTGTCACTATTAAATTCGTATTAAATTACAACGGAATTGAGAATGGGAATATCAGAAAAAACAGTAAGGAGGCAACACTTGCAAATATATCACGACATAAATGACGTTATGTTATGGATATGTCCACTGCCTTTTATTGCCAATTTGAATCTACCGGAAAGGAAGTAGACACTGATGATACTTTATTTGTTTTTATAAGTTCCAGTAAGTTGCATTTATTATTGCGACTGGTTAAAAGAAGGCGTTAGTAAAAGTAAATGAAAGAGCTTTAAAGTAACACCAGGGAACAAAATTCAGTTTTTGATAGAAAATTGAATGAAATATGTGTATATTTCACATCTTTAGCAGTAGATAAATTTCGGTTATTCTAAGTGTCGTAGAAATACCGTAGGTGTTATACTCAAGTATTATATTTGTGCAACACCACAATATAATGTGGTGTAAAGAATTTTTGTGAGCCTCTAGCAAATATTTTTATTCAGTCGGGGTGAAGCTTGGCACAAAAATAACTGAAATGGAAATTGGTTAAGTTCATTGATAGGCAAAATTGGTCCAATAGTGTCAAAATGGCGGCTTAAAAAAGGAAAAAAAATGAAAAAATGGCGGATTAAAAAAGGAAAAAAATATCGATAAAATTCACTCTACAACAAAAGACTGCAATATACAACGTTGAAAAGAACTTATAAAATAAGTTTTGTATAAAAATGTGTTTGCCATTATTTATTGGAAAACTGGAAAATACCCTGAATTATATTTAACAATATTTTTCTAAAATACTTACTGTGTCCCTATACGAGATCATTTTATTTTGATAAAAGAAATAGTCACTTGATTTTTTATTTTATCGCATTAATTAACCATAGTCATGAAACAATGTTAATTTTTTACTCATTTGGCGAAAGTGGGTATGCCATCTAAGTTAAATACGTAGATAATATCATAAAAGAAAATGAACAGTCATCAAGTGTTTTTATGAAAAGCTTTTACTAAAATAATGCTCTGCGTCATTGATAATATAAAATGGCATTTAAATAAATTTAGAATCTTACTTCATTAGAAATTACTTTCATAGGGAAATTACTTTAACAAATTTTTCATATTGTACATGGTGTCCGGGAATATGTTTCGGATAAAGAAAGACGTTATTCATTGACGGAAAAATAGTTGATGCTCGTTAAAATAAAATTTAAGAAATTATTGTTCTTTCAGAAAATTGAAAATAAATTTGGTTATTATTTGTGATCTTTTTCGTACAAACGATACTTGCGCATATTATTCAGGCCGTTCAGGGGAATAACACGCGAATACGTGCAAGGACATCTAGCTGCCCGAGTAAGAACTGCCCTCCAAGCAAGTATTGAATGTGTTAATAAGATTTATGTGTAATATATTTTTTACACTCAATTAGAAAAAGACTGTGTTTTACGTTTTATTGCAACGACAATTTATTGCCATATACCCAACGAATAGGGTATTTTTTATGTTTATTAATTTTTATTATCAATGTTAATAACCTCGAGTGAATATTTAGATTGGTGGCTAAGCGAAAATACTTCTTGATTTTGGCTTCATTGCAAAAAGATTAAAGTAGCTTGCTTATTTTTGTATTCAAGTGTTTTCATTTGAATTACTTTTCTAAAGCAGCGTTATATTTGTAGCATACTCTGCTATATCAAGTGCATTAAATTAATCTATTCAAGAAAACGTTTTTCAAAGTATTTAAAATAAAATATTCAGCTTTCTAAACAACATCGTAAGGTAAAAAGAGTGATCTTTTCAAGAGAAAAAACTTTGTTTTAAACAAAATCCTCATTACAGCGGGCCAAAGAATTCGACGGACAAGACGTCAAGATCTTTTTTTTAATTGAAGCGTTAGAAACTTTTTCAATTTGGACCGATGAAAACTCCGCGGGGGAGTGGGAGAAGGCGCAAGTTGTTTTGTGATGATAGCCTGTGGTTATTCCATATTATTATAAACGTGAATTTATGAAAAGCTATACTGTATCGAAAAAAAATTAAATAATGAAAAAGAAAATAAAAAATGTTACCAAGTTTATCTATTAAAAAGCTTATTTAGAAAATCGTATGGATTAATGCAAATTTAAAAAAAAACAAATGCGTAACCTTTATATTAGGTATAAGTAAAAGTGTAATTTAAGTATAAGTAAAAGTCTAAGTTGGATAAAAAGTTGCACGATGCCAGACAATAGTTTCACCATTTTTTGAAAAAGAACTTTGTAAATGACTTGAAAAAAGAATGTGTAAATTGATTTCAATGATTATTTTTTAAGTGTAAGTAATACTTTTCCACGTATCTTTTATAATTCAATAAGTAAACGGAAAATGCTAAACATTTTCCTCCTAAAATGATAGATGTTTTTAAATTTGCAATTGAAAGTTTATTTTTTTCTTATATACTTGAAACCAATCCATTTTTTTACAAAACTATAATTTTATAGTTCTTATCTTGTACTAAATGATATTGAGCGTATACCATTTCAATCATATGACTACATTTGTGCCATCCGTGCTCGATATCTAGATAACGTCGTGCAACAAAATTAACTGTAAATTAAGTTGGCATTAGATATCGCTACATAACAATACATCGCTAGTATGAAAAATATTTTTGTCACAGGTAGGGTCACAGGTAACAAAAAACTGTATGAAAATCAATTTTTCACACAGCTTCTATCATTGGCTTTACTGTGTTTTATAAACACTAACGAACTTTTATATAAACGATAAGATTAAGGTCTGTTATCTGCATCACATAAGGAATTCGAAAAAATGAAATATACATCAATTTTACCATGTGAGGAAATGATCCATATAACGTTTGTCAGCGTCCTATATTTGTTGTCTTTCATAAGTTATCTGACTGAAGCAGTTTAGGTAATGTTAAAATTATTTCAAGAAAAGTTACGAATTTTCGTAACTCGTCTATACGTTTATACAATTTTGGCCGAGATGGAAATACGATGTAAACGGTATCACATGCATATTAAGTGTTTTGTCCCTTTTCAACGGTTCCACCTTCATAATCTACTTTATTGAAGTAAACATTATTATTCAACGTTAAGTTATAATCATCTTTGAACAATATCACGTAAAGATAGCAAGCTACATTGTAGTCAAACGTTGATGTACCGAGTGGCGTATAGATGTTACCATGTGTATATTTATGCAAACTTATTCTTTTTACACATTTTTTTTAATTACACATTTTGTTTAAAAGTGCAAAATATGGTAGTCACAAGTAACAAAAAAAAAGTTTCGTTTGCTGCGTCCACTTTTTTTAACAATCAAATAATTGTTGTTATTATTGTTTTTTATTTTATATATGTCCAAAAAAAGAGATATTCATTGTCATTTTAGGTCAGTAATATAAACATTCGAATTAAAACAAAGAGGCACTGGATTCACAAGCAATTTAAAACCAAACAATTTTGTTTTATAATAGTATTTATTTTCAAAATATTGTGATATGAGAAAAACAATTATACAAACATTTAAAAGCAAGGTTTAGGACATGTTTAATAAATTTTTGTAATTGGCAGAAATTAAATTGTAAAGTTATATGCATTTAAAGAAAAACGGCAATGTGTGCTATCCACATATACGGATTTTTTTTTAGCCATAAAATACATTTAGGATACCATAAATTTAAGGGTAAAACAATTAAAGGAAAATTCATAGATCCTCAATTTTATTATTTTACTGAAATATGTTTTAATGAAGATTCTGGTTATTTCGCAAGTAATTAAGATGTAAGTCAACTAGTCTACATTCACAACACAAAACATTACGCCTTACTGAGGCTTCACCAATGATTGTGTTTTCTTATGTAGACTGAGCTAAGAAAGATCCACAATAAGTCAGTTGTCCATAGACACTTCTTTAATTTCATAATCTTACCTATTTGTACCAAACTTATTTAACATCGCACTTTGAAAATACTTGTAAATGTTACAGATTTCGATGTTGCTAACGCACGACAGATTTTAAATGTGAAACTTAAAATTAATACGGTAGTTTAACGATTTGATTCGATAAAGAAATCACTCGTTGGTGAAAGTGTGATCTAGTTATCGAGGAATTGCATAACGAGGAAAAACGGAGAATAACTTGGTTCTAGACGATAATGGCGCAAAAATGTACTTACTCTAAAATCACAAGAAGTTTTTAAAAAAAGATGAAACCGTTTATTATTGACATATACAGAATACTTTCAGGTAACTACCAAAATAAATTACAAGTGCTGCTAGAAATAGACACCTTTAATATCCAGGAGAAAAATTGCATCTAACAGGGAAGAAAAATCTTCAATTTATTTATACACTCATAAACTATGTACATATAAAACTCATTTAAAGTTATCCTAGGGTATAATTAGTGTAAAGTAAATAATCTATTAAAAACTGTGGGGAAATGCACTGAGAAAATTATACATTATTAAAGACATGATGGTCATAGAGAACTTTTAATTTTTAACAGAAATAGTGTAGACTCGTAGACATAGTTTGCTTCGTTTATTGATAGGATACTATAACATTCGCATAATTATTGACCAGGTTCAAGGCAAAAGTCGTTACGTTTAACCATACTGTAAATCTTTTAAATTCTATTTTATTAGGAGTAATTTAGTAAGATATATTTAATTATAGTTAATATCATGCTATGTACCTTAAGCCGAAACAGTTATTTTGATATGCAACCTGTACCATAAATATTATTAAATATATCGCAATATGTTAATCATATTATACGTAATTCTGCTAATATCCCGTTGCTAGTCAAAAAGTTTTTACTCATAGTATAATATGAGCTTACGTCCCATAATAAAGGGCAATTAAATGAGGAATATGAAATTTTAATTCGGGCGGCTGAATATAACCGTTATTGCTTTAAGGGAAACAATTTTCACAAAATTTTTATCGTCCTTTACTTTTTATAGTCGCCCTGCTTTATATTACGAATTCGCCGTACTTACGATGTGATGCTGATGCGACTTGGGTAAGTAACACGCTGCTATGGCACGGAGTCGAATATCAACACTGAAAGCTGGGGAGATGACGTGAAAGCTCTTATTTTACCTAATTTGTGTATTGTAATTTCAAGTGGAATATTGTATGCTATTGCACTTTACTCGTGCACTTTGTAGTGTAATAAATATTATTTTGAAATGTTTATTTGTTTTCATTAATTTTTTTGTACAATTCTAATGAAGCAGATAGTATTATATTGCCTGGTCTATACGATTTGGAATAGGAAAACAAATTATGTCCATTAAAAGGAAAAATAAATTAGAGTAATATAGAAAAGCAAACACCGAATCAATTACTTATCAAAATAACACATATTAAAATTAAATATTTGTTTTGCCTTTTTTGCACTTTATTTCATACTTACAGTGATTGGTTGAGATGAGAATACAATTCTTTGATTACGACGAATGGAATTTTTCGCTATTTTCAGTCAAGACGAATAAAATTGTATCTAATTTATAGAAATTAGTATTTTATGGAAATTAGTTCGTTCGTTCTATGTGTATGTATCTATATTATGCGTTCGTAACTTTTTTAGTCTTTGTTCTAGTTGAGTTCAGTATACTCGTACACTTTTATATTTTTATGATTTCTGATATAGAAGACAAATTACTATATTGCACAGAGGCTATTCTTTTTTGATGATTATATTTATTTGTAGTATAAGTAACTTTTAAGAGTTTTTATTATGGAAGTAGTTTGAGCGAATAATGTGTATAAAAGTAATTGAATGTTCAGACTAAAATCTAGTTTGTATTTGTTTCATCTCGAGATGTCGTTTCTGCCACACTTTTGAATCGCATATGCGTAATAATGTGTAAGCATAAACCGGCAAAATATTTCTTAGTTTAACTCGCAAAGGTTTTTCTGGTCCATTAGTTTTATATTCTGTCATTTATTTTGTTTATATGTTTATGTGTGCATTTTTGGAAATATTTTTCCGTCTCTAATATGAAATTCTGAAATATTGTTAAAAATCAATTCACAGGTGGTAAATTTATTAGGTGGTAATTTTATTTAGAGTTTTCTTCGGTATTTTAGTTAACTAATAATTTAAATATATAAATAGGAGAGACTATTATCGTTATATTAAATTTGACCTTTTTTACTTTACGGTAATGTTTTGAGGAGTATTAATATTAATACATATTTGAAAAAGAACTTTTTAAATTTGTGCTGAACATTCACAACTTTTATTTCTTTATAGTTAATTTCCTTTATAGTTTTTATTTCATATATCGTTTCTTATACTATAATCTTAATACAATTTCTTGAGGTATAAAATTTAAATTTACACTTATAGAAAGCAAAACATTGTGTGTTTAATTAATGTACAGTACCTCTTGCTGTAATAGTACTAAAATTGTATTACATATTAGAGGAAAACGTAAGAAATTTATGGATACTGTTTCTAAAAGAATGTCTAATTAGTTATCGTGCTTTAGTTTAACGATTTAAATTAAAGCAATTTCTTACTTGATCCTGTTACTTTTTATTACGTATTATTGTATATCCGCTTCTCAATCTCAGTAGAGTTTTAAAATGCGAGAAAGGGTCACCGGAAGTGTACCGAGTAAAAGGTAATTTATTATAGATGTAGCTTGCAATATCCGCCAGTGATCAGTTGCAGGGATGATATCATGACTGGAAGGAGCACAATCAGATATTGTGCTGCTTCCAGTCATGATAGAGATCAGATTATTGCAGGCGATCTCGTACTAGATTATGCCAAGTAATGTTATACTCATAGCCAAACGTAGCTGATACTAATACTAGTGAAATACTTATAGGGAAATTCATTTTCCTTCGTTAAAAAATACGAAATATTATATATTATGAGTATATATCATGTGTTTGTTAATTAGGTCCTAATAATTTTTTTTTCATTTATTGATAGCATTGAAAGATTCAGAATGAGAAATTACTTCATATTTATTCAAAGATGCAGATTGGCATATTATCTTATATTTTAGAAAGAAATAATTTGTTATATTATTTTATATTGTCAGGACTTGCAAGAAAAGAGTCATAAAGAGGGAACTGACTGAATATAATAAAATGGTAAAAAGTAATTTATCTATCTAACTCTTTTCCGAATTCTAACTATTAGTAGAGCTAAATAAAAATATCGCATTTGGAAAAAATCCATTTATTTTGAAACCTATATACAAGTAAATCCTAGTTCAAGCTTTTTAATAAAGTGGGAGAAATAATTAAGTCAATATCAAATAATTATTTAGAACTATTTATTTCGTAAAGAAAAGACAGGTTATCCTTGTGCATGTTTGTTTGTAAATAGCTTAAAAACTATTTTTTATAACATGAATTTTATTAACATGTTTAAGTTTCGCCTTTGTTATATCTCAAGATAAACTTAACAAGGTGTAACAAAATATTAAAGAAAAAAAACATTTATGCCAATTTAGTGTTATACTGATATTAAAAAAATTATAATATATTTAAAAAAAAAGTTCAACAAAATATAAAAAGAGATATTTATCAACCCAATTGCTTAAGGTGATAATTTGACAAAAACAATAGTCAAAAACACTACTCGCAAAAGAAATACATATGTGAACAAAACACACACAATTGAAAGCCACACTTGTAGAACAACTTACTAAAAGTCTCACCGTTAAACTCACTTTATGTCCGTACATTTACAAGCACAAACTTAAAGATTTTTTGGTAAAAATACCGACAAAATGTTGATCTACATCTCCTGTTTTATAAAGATCTTACTTATGGAGACCTCTCAAACGCTTAATCAGTATTTTTTAATCTATTTGCCATTCAGATAAAATAAAACTAACTAGGTTGCATAAGGAAGCGCTGAAATAGAATATAAGATAATTTACAAAGATAAAGGAAAAAAAGATTTATGTTGGGATGAACCTGTAGAGTATTTTACGATCGATAGCTGCAATATTTATGTAAGACAGAGAATTAGCCACACGGAGCGGGAAATTATTGACAATAAAAGGTTTAATGCTAAAATTATCTTTAAGAAACACATACCCTCTTCATATCAATATTTCAAGTGGCATCACACTACTTTATTTTAGATATTACAAGCCATGATATATTTATTCACAGCTTTTTTTAAATCGTGTAACAAAAACAGCCAGTCGAGTTGAGATAAAATTGCGTTATTTTATATCAACTCGGCTAGCTGTTTTTGAGAAGAAATATCAATGCTAACTGAAGATATCAAGGTTATTTGTGTGAAATTTTATGTAAAATAGTTCATGTGATATTTTCGAAAATCAACGTAATTTCTTTACTCTCTTTGTTCCTGGAAGTTAACCAAGAAACATACTTCATAGTTTTCAAAAATGATTGATATATTTACATCCGTTGATGACAAATTAGGAAATATATTTACAGAGTGAAAAATTATATTAATGATTGTAAACAATTTGATAAAAACTCGTGTACCCTTAAAATTCATTGCTACTTAAGTGAGCAGGGAATCTTCGTAGGGGGTTCTCTGTGCACTTAGGTAGATGAAATCTACTCGTACTTAACTTGTTTCCTATTTAACAGCTTTTATACTAATATCTTAGCAATAAATGTATTATTCAAAATTAGAATTATAATTTAACAAAAGTTAAAACGTGTATAATAATGATTAAAATATTTCCTTTTTGAGAAATGAGAGTATATTTGAATATAATCAGTACACCAATTATAATTGGAAGAAAGCTATCACAGCATGAATATAAATTGAAAAATAAATAGTTAATAATATCATTATGCAGTACAATTAAATCGCTAAAAATTTTTTTTTTCAATTTTGATTGCTGGTTTACGACTAAGCAGGTAGGGTATATTAGGCGTCAAATTTAAAGATTTAAGCCATTCTATAAATGTCAACAGAATTAAAACCATTACTGATATCTAGCCAAACCAGATATGATAACGTTTTTTTCATAGCAATATGTTCACTTGAGTTATTTTAAGAAGTGCATTTGAAGCGTAATTACCTGATTTAAAACTAGTATAACGAATGAGACAACCAATGGAATTGTTTTGAAATCCTAGATCATTAACATTGAAAGGACACTATTTTTTGTTCATCAGGCTATAGGCTATATGCCCATGCTAGATGACATTTTAGTATGGAAATAGATACGACTCATCCAAAATCGGCACTGAGTTAGACAAAAAAGATTTTGTCCACCCCTTCCATACAATGCAAAGGGGAGCAGATAAACTTTTGTAAACTGCAGCAAGTAAGATGTTGTTGAATAGGTTTCTTGAAATAGAATGAATCATACCTTGATACTCTGTCATGTAATAATACTTATAAAAATATTATATAAATATAATAAAGATTTAAAAAAACAAAAATTAAAATGTCAGTAATTATATTAAATGATAACGGGTATTGGATACTGCAGTTCAAACCAAGCTTAAGTTTCAATAAGTAAATCTACATACATGTCAAAACTGCAAAATTAGCCTGTCTGTATATTATAGATATTTACGAAAAAAGTTATTTAGGGGCACATAATAAAATTAAATTAATATAAAAATATTATTTCTATAAATTTTGTTTGTTTGTCTGTTTATGTGTTTGTTTAGGTATTCAAATCTATCACATAAAAACTACAACTCACTTCGGGCGAAGATTTTTGAAAAATACAGAGAGACTTGATGTTTCGTTTAGTTTTTTTTTATTTTCAACGGAAGGGTTTCACTTATGAAAGATTTCGATGATTTTGTATATGATATGCGAAATTAAAATTTTAAAAAATGAATTTTTTTCGCATTATTACAGCAACGACAAAAAACACCTAGCAACTTGACGTGTATTAATTACACAAATGTGTAATATGTCTATGTATGTCAGTTGAAGGCTCTAGGAGTATTTTAAATCGCGAAACGAAAGTTTCCACTTGGACTTATATTTAGTGAAAGGGATGACAGAGGTGAAGTGTGGAGTAGCGGGGGAGGGGAATGGACTCAAGTAAGCAATCTGAAGATGCAGGTGACGTTGTCGGTCGTCTTCCGTTGGTAAAATTTTCGATTTTGTATGTGTTCCTTATAATGTACCTACTACCTGTCTGTTTATTTGTTCGTGCTTTACGCAAGAACAGCAAAACAAATACAATGAAATTTTTATTGGTGGATTCTGTTGGGATTGGAGTAACATACACGCTATATTTTATCGTATTCGATCAACTAAAAGGAAGATATCGCAATATATAGTTTCAATACAAAGTGTAGTTTCTTAAAAAAACATTACATTTATAATTATTATAATATATGGCATAATGTAAATTCAATTATACACTTCAAAGGTTCATGTGCCAACGAAGTCGTATGCATAGCTCATAATAAATAAGTGTGTTAAACTATGCACTTCACTATCAATTGAACAATATACTTATATAGTGCGTTGACAAAATCGGTTTAACACAATATTATTACTTCGTGAAATAAAGTCTAACATAAGACTAAAGAGGAATTTCAGCAATTCTAATGTGCATTATTATAAGATGGCCACGGAACTCTATGGTTCATCTTATTTCTCAATGCAAAACTTTGTCACAATTATGTTTTAAATGTAACACATTTGTTAATATTGCAGGTACTCGAGCACATAACAATGATCGATTCGACTACTGTAACATTTTTAATTATGTGCAGTCGTTCTTCAGGCCGCCATCAATCTTTCCACGCTACCGTCCGCCATCAATCACTCCCTTCTTTGCGATTTGAATCGCGCTGAGAGGCTCAATCTGCCATCGCAGCGCGGCGTATTCTCGCAATGTTTTAGGAGATTGCTTCAAAAATAAAAACTAATGGCTTTTCACGAGTTACGAGAATTCGAAATTGAATTGCTTGTAAATTGTATTGTGAAAGTATTTCCAATTACACTGTTTTGCTTGTTCAGTTACAGACTTGGGAAATGGTGAGAGATATGTTTGTTTATGGATATGGGAGATATGTACAAATTGTATGCATGTAACTATATATTCTTCTATTCACTAAACTTTTATTAGCTTATGGATGGAAATAAATTGTTTTATAAGACAATTCAAGCTAATAACTTTTTACAAATAGTGCAGGTAGGGCCAAAATATTAAAATTTTAATTGAATTCAATACATTGATACGATTATGTTTTATTAATTCATTAATAGACATTAATAGTGAGACATTATTGTATCAAGATGATAATTTAATATTGCCTTTACTTTTTATTAAGAAAAAACTGTTATGTTTGAACATTACAGTGTATAACAATAAATAACTATTAAGTGAAGATTCTGGTAGCTGGCACAAACTATATTTATTCACTTCAAATGAGAAAAGTTTAAAAATATTCTCAAATCTAACGTTATTATTACGTTTTTAATACTTTTAATTATTTAAGTGAAGCGATACTTTATTAATTTTCCCTGTAGATTTACAACATTATATATCGAAATACTTACTGAAGTATAATCAAATGCGAATTGATATTTTTAATCATTAATATAATGGATGACCAAAACTCTATGATGAGACCTTGAAAAAGTTTAGCTTTGCTCTATGCTATATTTTCTGAGGAGATTCATTTATCTTGCTAGAACCTAGCATGACAAGCTAGAAAATGGGGTCATGTGTCATTACGTAACGCATTGTTACTAATAAGACGTGTACTCATGGGATATTGTTGAACAAACCTGTATTTACGTGACATAAACTTTTTTCTGGCGGATGAAACGATGTTTTTATAATTTAATATATTGATTATTTTTATCAGGTTGCTAGCATTGAATCTCATCCAAAATCTTGTCGTTGATTAAATAAGGAAAAT
Source organism: Druceiella hillmani (assembly GCA_039881145.1). NCBI lineage: Eukaryota > Metazoa > Arthropoda > Insecta > Lepidoptera > Hepialidae > Druceiella > Druceiella hillmani. Next base: position 9,106,908 of record JAYKKI010000045.1, read on the forward strand.
CATATGCTTCAATTTGTTTTGAGATACCACTATCGCGAATTTGAAAATTAGTTCTGAGAAAAGTCCAAAAAAATTAGTAAAGTGAAAAAAAAAGTTTAAATAGACCAAAAAACTCACAGAAAGGAAGTTTGAAATTTGATATTTAGATAAGTTAAAGTATCTTTTCTTAGAAACCTATTTGAGATATTTATATCCAGAATTGTTTTCAAGAGATGTCAATATTTTAATTTTTTAGATGTCACTATTTTAATTAAAGTAGTGATTTTTTTTAAGGAAAATACTACCTCAAAGGCTACGCTAATTATGACTATTAATTAATATAATTGCGAATGATATTACAAATACGATTACCTAACCTTTTTTAGCCGTTTCTTTTCTAAATGTTTAAGAAATGTACTGGTCTGAAACCACACTGAAGTTTTAATAAGCATTTTATTCATTTAGTAACTTCAATTTTTATGGGAAATAGATAAATTAATAAACAATTTAACATCTTAAATATGTCAATTTCTTTCTATGTTGAGTTTTGAAAAACAAATTTTAATTCCAATGTGGAAAACCGATTCTATTAATTCTGTCCGTCTATTCGCTTGTGCGTTTGTAAGAACTTTTTGGAGACTAATTTGGCAGGATAATTAAACGAAAATAATTTTGTTAAAATAATGGTCTCGCAATAACTTTACATTCAACATATTTAGATATGTACCAAACTAGTTGTAAGAAAGTTGTATATATATATATACATATATACATATATATATATATATATATATATATATATACATATAAATATTTTTGTATGTAATTGTATTTTTAACAATGATACAAATAGATTTTCTATTATGCGCGCTATTGTAGTAATGCATGCTCTCTATGTTGATATTTTAAATCTATATTATAAATCTTCTGAAAAATTAATGTTTAAATATTGTTTATCCTTTTGAAATAAATAATATGGACAAATCTCGAAGAAAGAGATTAGATTAAATAAGTGATTTTGAGATGAGTTGACAAAGATTTATGTATACAAAAAAACGTAGATAAAGATATTCATATTTGTGTTTGTGAATGATTTCAGACTTATGTTTAAATAGGAAGTTATTTAGTTCAATAAAATGACGATGAAAAAAAAAATAAAAGAAAAAATATATATATATATATATGTACATATATATTTTCTTTTATATGTATATATATATATATATATATATATATATATATATATATATATAACATATATATATATATATATATATATATATATATATATATATATATATATATATAAGGATTAACATTCGCAAGTGTGGGTTCAGGAGTATATACGTACAAAGCAAAAGAGGCTATTATGAAGAACAAAATGAAATTTCAACATTGGTGCTAACCTTATAAATTTTTAATCAGCTATGGTTACAAACCTTTAAATATGAGCGACATTAATTAGCGCATCTATTTATACATTTTCTTATAAAACCTTCTTTTCATCTCATCGTTTGGTGCGAAAATGCGAGATAAGGTAATGGAAACTAAATGTAACGAAATAGGTAAATCTGCAAAAGATAGCTTGTATATAAATTTAAAGTAAGATTTTAATTCCAGAGTTGACTATGAATCACTTAACACCCAACGATCGTATCCTTTAATTCCTTCTTATAACAATTTTACCTATATTAATACAAATTACTTTGGATTACAATCATTTTTTCCGTGTAAATGCGAAAGGTGAAACTACGTGCATTTGTGTAAATAAATAACATTTTAACGAAATATAATGCTAGAAGCAGCATGCTCCAATTATTTTATCTGGTTTGTTTAGTGCCAAAGTAGTCGCGTTGACTCACATTAATAGTTTTTGAAAATTTGATTGGTTGTCTTATAATTAAATAGATTAAATAATATAAATTAACGTGTGCATAATGGCCAAGTATCAGTTTCAGAGAGACCAAAGTGAGTTTCTAGGCGGGATAAAAATAAGTTGCCCGGAAATACAAAGAATTTCGTACGTAAGGTTTTTTACGTTTGATTTAATATATTCAGATGATCTTCAATTATAATGTGGCGCTGTTAATACGCAGACTTTCAGAGTTGCATTTCTGTCATATCAATTCTCAGAAAAATAAAAATTTCAATATGAACGCTTTTCTTATTAGCAAAAGCATATTTTTTTCCTGTTTTAATTTGATCCGTAGTGATTATCTCTTTGAGCCCTCCTCTAAGGGTGCATATTTGTATGGCCAATTACCTGCTGGTTTTTAACACGTGACCTAATTTATCTTTATTGTAAGTTGCATAGTCTTAAGCCATGTGCTACAATTCCTAATTTCTGTAGCTACAACTGTATTTACTTACTTTGTTTGATGATACCCAGATCATTGATTGAGATGGTATTTTAGCCGTTAAAACAGCTGATGAAAGAATTGTTGATTTCAACAATCGTATCTTCAAGTTTTTTGATAAGCATACTTCCCTTAAGCGAGTGAAAATTAAAAGAAATGCAGATCCATGGTTTAACGATTCCATCAAAAAAGTTATAACTAATCATGATCGAACCAAAGTCAAATTTAAAGCAATCACCAATCCTTCAATACGTTTAGAGTGCTTCTGAATAAATGTACAAGATATACAAGATGTACTGATAACTTTGATATTTCGCTAACTTGTCTGAAGCCTTTGAATTTATTTCAAAACTTATTATAATGGTTTAGATCATATCTATGTGGATGCCGACAATCTGTAAAATCTTCAGATGCGTTCTGTGAATGGACGTACTTATTATCTGATGTGCCTCAACCAGGGGTTCGTTCTCGCCTTCTTTTTTCAATATTCACTGATTGAGTTGTGGGGAATTTATATAGTAATTATCATCTTTCCACTGATGACTTACAGATGAATGCTCATATTGGTGTAAACTCTTTAGCAATCGTCATCGATACCTTTAATGAAGGCCTCGCTTCTACGGGTCAGTGGGTTCATAAAATGGGTTAGTTAGTTAATCCAGTGAAATCCTGAGCTTTCATAATTGGTAGCCAAAGACTACTTTCTAAAATTAAGGTATCAAATCTGCCGTATCTAATTTTAAATGATACACAAATTCCATTTACGGCAACTATTAAAGACTTGGACTTACTAATCGAGCAAAATCTTGGCTGGCAAACTCAAGTAAATGATGTTAGTTGTCGTATCTTCAGCAGGATGCACTGCTTCAAGCGTCTTTAAAATTTTCTAGACGTTCAAATTAAAACACAATTCTGTCAAATAATCTTGCTGTCACTACTTGATCACAGAGATATATGCTGCCCAAACATTACGGAGTATCACCTTAAAAATTGGAACGTCCTCAAAATTTGTGCATCCGCTATGTTTTTCGTTGCAAAAAAATATGATCATGTTTTTTGTAGTTCAAGCTATAAGACTTTGTAATCAACTGAAAACATATACCAGGAACTTGTCCTCTATAAATATGTTTAAGGACCATCTGAAAAAGTCTTTCGTCTTATAATCCTATCCTTATATAGTCTTATAGTCCTATCCTTCCTAATTCCATTTTGTTCCCCTTTCCTTATTCCCAACAATGTCTAGATTTTTTATTAATAATTTATTTTTTTTTGTATTCTTTAATTTTTTGTTTGGTTTTGTTTATTTATCTGTTGTCATATTTCTGAGGCTTGTAATACAAGGATTAGTTTTGTTTTTTATTAGTGATTTTACAGTTTCCACATTAGAAAATATTCCAATTTACTCAATATGGTTGACTAGAAGAGATTGCTCTTGTGGCAATAAGTCAGCCAAATGTATACCTTATGTATATTTTGAAGTTTCAAATAATAACAATATATATTTTGGTTGTCCATTAACATTTTGGATAGTGCTGTTCTTAACTTTTTAAACAAAACTAATTTACATTTTGCTAAGTTAAAGCAGTGCAGATGAGAAGTGCAAGTGTTAAGTGATTAGTAAAATCAACTTCTAAACGGTCACGCTGTTAAATGGGAAGTGCGAGTGCGAGTAAAGTGATTAGAAGCATAGCCTGTGTTTGCTGTTAAGTAGCCTCCCCCGCACACCCGCGAACTCCCCGTACTCGCAGCATCGACATCGTGTGTTGCTTTGCCAACGCATAGTTAACACTTTGCCATCATATTTGAGGACTTTATATTTCAACTAACAATTCATGTTCGATTTCAGGTGAGAAGACTGTGACTATCTGTTTTAAAATGTTTCGTAATTCTAATCTCTGTTCGTTATCCATTTCGTACAGAAGTGAAACGCCACAATGCAGACAAACACTTTGAACCTGCAAGAATTATTAATCACCGTGGGAACATTTACTTTATACTTAACATTTAACACCATAAAAATAAGTTAACTAACCACACCAGCACTTGTTATATCAAAAAGTGTAAAATATTTTATTCAAGTTGGCTTGTGAATAATTATTTCATTTTTTCATACTACACAATATTGCATCATATTATGTCGATTTTCTCATTAACCTCCATACTTAAGAAACTAATAGACAAATTTAAACAAAGCATATGATCGTGTGATCAATTCTAAACAAATAATTTCTGTTTCGTTTTAATTTTTCAAGATGTAGAATATGTAATAAATTCTAACGTATTCTTTAAGATAAATGTAGGAAAGATGCTTGAAAATACGTATAACATAGAGATTTCTCTTCTATTTTCTTACTTATAACAAAATACAGCCTTTAAAATAATTTTAAAAGTATATTAGTACCTTTTTATCTGTGGAGAAGATGAAAATATACTATACTAATGTGGACAAATAATATAAGAAATAATTGACTCGTTGAAAATATTTTTGGCTTTAGACATGTTTGGCCGTATTTGTGCTTTAAATAAAAATAATCTAGATTCGAATAAAATATATGCGTTGGTGGAATATTCCGCTCAGCCAAGCTTGAAATCGAAATTCCTGCGTACATGTTAAATACGAGTAAAATAAAAGTTTCCAAAATGTGTCGTCAGCTTTTAGCGTCAATATTTCACGGTTTAGCTGCTTCAATATTTGACTTTATGCGAATCCCGGTGGCGCTACTTCTAAATGGGACGAATCGATACTTAGTTATGACGTGACACACGAAGTTTGTTTAAAAACAATCATTTTATGGAAATTGTTTTTCGTAAACATAATAATGGTGACCGGGGTTACGTATATTTTATTTTCCATCCATTTTATTTTAGGGCGGCGGCTTCTACTGTTATGAGCAATAACCTTTAACCCCCTAACTTGAGTAGCATAAACCATAATATTAAGTAGAAAAAATATGTCAGTATAATGATACTATATTCGTTTCATTATGGTTGAATATGGTATATAATAATGAAAGTAAATTTATCCACTTACCAAATGTAATGTGCAACAAAGAACCTGTTTATTTACATCATCAGGTTTTTTGCATAAAATTGAGTGTATTTTAGCGTGTTTCTGTAATAAAATAATTTTTTTTTCACTGAGATTTTAACAGTGATTTTTCAGAAACTGTAGAGAACTTTTACATAGTTTCTTGATATTTCTACTTGGTTTGATGCATAAAATCACTTATGTAAATAATGGACGTAGCTGGATGAATAATAGATAGTTCTTTGTTATATCTGTACATGTTTCAATTACATGTTGGTTTAGAATCAATGGAGCGTTGGAATCTTTGGAACCGTTATCGGTTTGAAATCAACAAAGGATTGGAATCATGAAATGTTTTAAGGCAAATATTTTTGACACAGGAAGTTTTTGTGTTTACCACGTGCGTCAGAAGCCAATATATGAAGTAATATGTCTAAGAGCACAAAAATGAAACAAGTTAGGCTTATTTACTAGCGGCCTACTGCTTTTCACTGACGCGGTTAGATTCTGGCAGTCAATAGGATACTTTACCCATCCTTCGTCCTTCTTATTATTAAAACTTTTCACTTAACTTCTTTAGCCACGGAAATGTAACTTACCGGTAATGCAGTTCAGTTAAACGGTAGTTCAGTTTACTACAGTGGCAAAAGTAGTTTCATTTAAGAATTTCCCATTATGCGATAATAAATTACCTACCATCATACGGTAATTCTTATAAGATTTTATGTATTTTTTCTGTATCCTTGCTCTATCAAAAAGAAATCATCAAAGTAGGTTTGCTAATTTGATACAGTACATAGGCTGCGTAAGTGCGATATAGTGTTCTTACGTTGGTTCCTATTTCTATGTCAGTGGACGATGCACTTGCAAAATGTTACATAAGGTAAAATCATAATTTTTTGAAAATTTTTCCTTAATTTATCCAAATTTTGTTCATAATTTTAAATTTTATTCCAAAGTTTCGTTGCTTGGACAGTAAAGGATTTTTGGTAATAGATATGCTTGGGATAAAGCAGGGTGATGGAGCTTTCAGAGCATAATCCAAGGTCGTGAGTTAATATATATTGAAATCTGCTATTAAGATAACTTAAGTTCAAAGGACTTTTCAAATTATTGAAGAGAAGCCTAAGTATGTAAATTTGACGTCGATCGCAGATCTTCTAAAATTTAAGTCGCAACCTGTGTTCAGAAATATGATAATATTTACCACAGCTGGGGATGTTCTTGATGCATATGTTTTGGAGGTGTTTCAACCTGTTCACCGAATTAGTAGAAGACCTATCAATACCTAAGGTATTTTCAAATATTAATAGAAGTAGAATCGTGTAACGATGTGGTAATATATTTGAAAATATTTGTTTGTAAGCACTCTAAATCCTTCCATCGATTTGGATAGGTCACTGCCTTATTCTTTGTTTTAGCACTATGTGTTCTTCTATAATTTTTCTTACTCTCTGTTTAATTTTCATTGATTTTAGGGCTATACGTTTGTCGAGAATTTTAATGATGTAACCGCTGAATGCAATAATATTGCCATCAATAGATTCAATGAATACAATTGTTTTCCAGTCAATGGTTTAGCCGACTTTAAGAAAAGAAAATAGGTATATTAGCGAATAAATTGTAATCGTCATTGATTAAGAAATTTTTACATAAATGTTCAATTAAATAGAACATTTGTCAATGAATGCCTTCTTTATTATTACGATACCTAGGATTATACACAGGTATTATAAAATATAGGTCTTAAATTTCATTTAACCAGCCGCTGCGTAGCGAACAAAAGAACCCAATGTTTTGCATACTTTTTGTATGCAAAATTTGTTCTCGTTACACAGCGCTCACGATGTTGATTATTAGATAAACTCACGTTTAAATATAAGTAAAGTAAGGATTAAATTTATTTGTACATAACATTTTGTTTGGGTTGAATTTATTTACTGCGAACCGTTGTTCCTCCCAAACGCAAATTTTAAATAAGTGATTTTGACTGAGTTTTTATTTTTTTATTATTTTAACTTTGTTTTTAATTGTACATTAGATATATATTTGATCTGGTTGATAGGAAAATATTGCTTTTGTATGAATGAGTCCGTAGTACTCTTTAAAGAATTGAAAAAGAGCTATATAAATATTAGAAAGATATATGACGAGGTTTATATCGAGCGCATATTCTTGGCTGTAGATATAAAATAATAGTAATTGTAGCAAAGAAATATTTATCACGTTAGTTTGATTTTTGCTTTATCAACTTCCGTTCATTTTGGACAGTAGAGAAAAGAAAATCAAATGTGAATAAAATTAGCATTCTTGGGGTTTCATATCGTTATATAATTTTATCTTAAACTTTAACATATTTTATAAATATAAAAACAAAATCAAAGTTTGAAAAAGTGAAAAAATAATGTGTTACGTAGCAATTCCTTTCCTTATACTATGAGACCTAATAAATTTCAATATTTCCAACCAGTGGGAAGTACCCACAGTAGTTTTAATGAGTGAGTCGGAATCAACATACGTGACTTTAGAAAGGTCATATATTTTTATTGCATAAAGTTATATTTATGTATATTAAAGTTATATTATGTTTTGCTTTTTATAGGACTCTGGGTTCATTGATGTCAGTATTTGATATTAGTCAAAATAAACTTAATACTTCTCAAGCATTTTTAAGAAAATGGTCTCGACACTAGAAAAACTGATAATCAAGTGATCCTATAGGGTTTCTTTTTTTATGCTCAGGTACGAAACCCAAAAATGTATGGTGAGTATGGTAAATATTTTTATTCATTCCATTATTTAAGCCTAAATCTTTAATATATGAGTATACCATACTACTACCTACAGTTTTCGGTGTATTTACAGTGAAATACTCAGTTTCCTTTACAAAATTCTTCCACTGGAAACTAACTATTTCAAGTAAAACTTCAGTGCAACGACGTCCCAGTTGGGGATAACAGAACTTTTACCGGACAAGAAGCCAAGATCTTTTACTTTAATTAAAGTGTGGAAAAGTTTAAAATTTAGAGCGAGGAAAACTTCACTGAGGGATAGGTAGAAAGTTGTGATGGGATAATTGGCTAATCGATAGACTTGTGGATGTTGGGATGGGACGAGTGAATCATTTTTCGTTCTGATAAGAGTTCTGTTTAAAACTGCTTCCAAAATATTAGATTTAACTGTAACTTACTAATTTACGTAATTTGGTATATGGAAAGGAGCATGTCCAAGTTTGGGATAATTTAAGGATATTGATGTAATGAGTAATTTATTGGAGGCTCTGTCATTAAAAGTTATTCTTCTTAAAATTGTTTTTATGTAGTAGAAGTTAAAGTATAAAGTTATGCATAAACCTCTAAAATAATTTGACAACTACTCTTAGTATAATTATCAGATTACTTATGTCTAGAATATATTAGAAAGCATGTAATAAAAATATATTGACGATTAGTATGATTATTAAATGTATATTACTGTGTAAATAATGAAATATTTTATGTTATCAATGCGTAATGTTAAAGAGACATATAATCGCTTAAAAAATTCGCATTATTTTATGACGGACTCAAATAAATAAAATATATATAAATTTTTTCAGAAAGTACAATATTTGATTAAATTCACACAATGTCAGAATGCATTATCCATACGGACAATTTTGAGGCAGATTTGTGGTGAACAGATCAGCCACAAATATGAATATAATGGATAGTCAATATTTGCTAATATCCCACCTGAAGATGTTGTAATACAACGAAACCTAGGTCGTGGTAAAAAAGTTAAAGAAAGTAGAAATAATACTACATCTCATAGTTTCATTTAATTGTGTATCATGGATAGTTTAAAGCCATGTAACGACTAACATGTAGCGACTAACATGTAGCGACTTTTATTATTGTTATGACAGAAAAATAAATGAATTAAATCATTAGAGCGATAAATCTTATATTTTATAAAAATGAAATTGACAGTTTTTGTGGTTTTATGGTCGAATTAAAATTGACAATTTGATTTACCAAAATCATCATCACGTCAATATTTAACAATACTAATGGACGCATGTAACTTAAAATATATATAATAAATAGATCAAGTTCGATTAAGATATATATATATATATATATATATATAACAACTCTATGAATTCCGGTTGTATGGAGTTCTGTGATAATGCGTGGCTCTGGCTTGTGTCACGCGGCGCAATCTACATGCGTTGCCAGACTAAACCATCCATGCAAGTATGATAGCAATAGGGTGAGAAATATTGAAATTGGATTCTTTATAGTTGATGAGTTGACATAATATTCTTCTAGAAATTAAAACTTTCTTGCGTGTGCTTGCAGGTGATTTTGGCAGCGTTTAGTAATATCGCGCGCTTACAGATCAGTTTTTGGTTTTTTTGTGAGATTATTCCATCAATACTATCATTCATCTCATCCTTATCTCTGTTAGAAAAACTTTGGTATTGTTGGATGTTATTTGTACTAATGAAATGAAGAAGAAAACACAATAATGACAAAAGAAAATTGAGAAAAGACTATAAATTAATTGTAACTTATACAAACACATCCATATAACCGCGGTGTAAATTGAAAAATAAAATAAACTGAGACCAAAAATTCTTATTCTTTATGCAGGAGAAAGAAAACTTAATCTGTTTGAGACCCAACGTTTTCGGGCATCGCTAATTATATACAAATACTTGGAAATGTTGAATAGCAACAGCATCTGTCACAATTGTAACAACAATCTTTGTTCACCATTAAATGAAACTACGTGATGTAGTATTATTTCTACTTTCTTTGAGTTCTTAGCCACGACGTAGGTTTCGTTGTATTACAACACTTCAGGTGTACTATTAGCAAAGATTGATATGCTTTCAAATAATGATGATCTTGATAAACTTAAAGACAGTAGAAATAATACTACAGAACGTAGTTTCGTTTAATTGTGAATGATGAATTTCTACAAAATTAACGCCAAATATATTCAATGATGATTGTTACAGTTGTTCAGATGCTATTGTTCCAATGTGTCCTACACAGCCCTTGAATTGTTTCTTGCTCAATAATACAGCAGAAAAAATTAAGTGTGACGTTTTATAGTAGATTAATTATATATTGTAGTGAAATCCAGTTATTATGATATTCATTCACATATTTTTAATATATATTTTTTCCGAAAGGAAGACTTAATTTAAAGTGGCAAAATTAAATTAATATCAATTCCCACTCATCAGTTTTTATAACGAATAATATTTGATTTTTGCTATTAATATTTAAATAATTATATTTCAGTCATGGCGAAGTCCAATAAATACGATTTTACACATGTTACTTGTAAAGTTTTGTTCAGAAGAATAATTGAAGTAAGTAGAAAAATTAAACAAATGAGCTCAAATTAAAAAAAAATAGAATGAGTGCGATTTTTAAAAGATATCAAACAATCTGGAACAGATATTTTATTTTAAAATATTTAATTAATCTCTATGTTTTCATATAATGGTCATAAAAAAAACACACACGGATGGCGCACATTTAGTGCGCCATCCGTGTGTGTTTTTTTGATGAGAACATTAATAAAAATTACTATTGAGAACATTAATAAAAATAACAAATGATTCCATTAATTAAAATCGAATTATTTAAAAACAATCTGTCTAATATAAGATGCCTAAAAATGCTGTGGTGGCAAACAATTCATATTAGTCAGCATAACTATAAACATGATAAAATTACTTTTATTTATTTATTTATGTACTCTAATGTCTATTGATACAAATGGCGGACTTATTGCTACGAGGGCAATATTTTACGTGTCAATCAGAACACTAGTCCAGCCCCGCTCGACGAGGAGCCGCTTGGAATCGAACCCGGGTTACCCACGGTACGCCGCGCAGTCAAAGGCCGTATGCCTGGTGATCAACCCAACATACCAAGGTGACGTATAATTATCTCAAAATAGGTAACTACTTATTCGCAATAAATAACTAAAGTACTTAATTGTGAAGTCCCTGCCAGTACTGTCGACCAACTTAAACAAATTAATATTTTAATTAAATTTATAACGTAAATTTAAAATTTTTCTTCTAATGTATTCACAATACTAAATGGATTGCTAAAGGGCGTATTAATAATACAAATTTTGTTTACGTTGATCGGCGGTGCTGGCAACGATTCAAAAATAAGCAACTTAATTATTATTTGCGAATGGGTACTTTTCAGCACATATTTTTTGAAGTCGGTTTCTTAAAAAATATTTTATTTTGGAATTTTTAGCGATCAATAACAGTAATTCTCACCCTATGACTAAAATTCTGCTATTTCCTTTCTCAGAATATCATATAATTATAAATTCATCGGAAAAATCTTGTATAAGATGATTTCCTCTCTACTTAAAGTTGGTTATCAACAATACACAGAAATGAAGCGATAGTAGTAGCCGCCACTGGTTAGCTGTTAACTGTTGAAAATTTTTATTCTTCATATCAGAAGTCCAATATCAAATTTTGTGTAGTAACAACTACCACTTGTGGAGTACCTTTCTCCATGTAAGAAATCTAATATCGGATTTTTCAAAATAATAACTACAGTAACAACTAACCGTTAACAATCACGATTGATTTACTACCATCTGTTAAGGAATTGTATTGTTCATCTCCAGAACTCCTCATTAGGTCCTGACTTGAAAGATGATGTAGTTATTTCACAAAGTCACAACTACAAATATCTTTATCCTCGGTATATTTTCTTACGTCTCTTGTGGAATTCCATTTTTCATATACGGAACTCATCATCAGATCCTAATCTGGTAAGTGTTATAACTAATCTGCAAAGTATAAACTATCAGTATCAAATATCTTGAATTACCGTTAATTTACTACCATCCGATAAGAAGTTCCATTGTTTATCTCCAGAACTCATCATCAGACTCTGACCCGGTCGATGGTGTAGTTATTTTGCAAAGTAACAACTACTAGTAACAAATACTTTAATCACGGATGCTTTACTAACATCCATTAAATAGTTCCATTTCACATCTACAGAACTCATCATTAGATCCCGTCTTGGTAAGTGGTGTTGCAAAATAACAATTTTGCAAAGTAATAACTAACCGTAGTAAATATATTGAATCGTAGTTGATTTAATGCCATACGTTAAATAGTTCCGTCGTTTATTTCTGGACTTCACGATTAGATCATCGTCATATTTATGTAGAACCACTCCTTAAATACCTCCTTTTAAATAAAAAAAAGAATCATCGAAATCGGTGAGCTCGGTTTAAAATTATCGCTGAACATGCACAAAAAGAAGATTCCAACATATTGAGAACCTCCTCCTTTCTTTGAAGTCGGTTAAAAATAACACTCGTGGAAAAATTACCAGACTTCTGAAAATAATTCATGTTATTTTGCTTTCGAATTTTTTGCGCTGTTCACATTCAGTCTGAATTTGAATGAACCTAGCGATAAAATGGCTCTTCATATTTGAATATATATTGAAATTATATTATTATACAAAGTTTTGGAATTTAGGATTTATTAATTGTTACTTCTTGGAATCAAATCTGGAAGTGAATACAGAGAGCGAAAAACTCCCCAAAGCGAAATAAAATGAACGCTTTTCAGACGTCTGGTGACTTTAGATTTATTTAATAATATACTAGCTTTGACCCGCAGCTTCACTTGCATGGAAAAAGGATGAAATTGTTTTAAAATTTGAAATAGATTGTTGTCGGAAAATCTTAGCATTTGTAAGTGTTAAATGATAAATCATTTAGAAAATGATAAATCGTTTTAAAAGTAGAGAAAGGAAGTAGTAGCATAAACAAAATCCATGCCGTAGTGTGTTATTGTTTACGTTCTTATAATTCATGGGATGAATTTTTTCATTGCATAGGAAATATTTTTATTAATTAACAGTCAAACACACTCACTTTTGCAAATACAATGTTAGTTAGGATATTTAAAACTAAATTATTTACATTTTTTTTATAGATTACAGAAATATTAGCATTAGTCCTTCTAAATGTATTAATGCGCTTTTTGTGTAGTAATAATTTCTATGCCCCGATTAGTTAGATAAATAGAAGATTTTAAATATAAGTAAAACCAAGATTCAAGGTTTTCATTACTACTTCATATCGTGGTTGAATAACAGAATTTGTTTGATATTATGATAAGGAAAAAATTACATCTCCAGTATCCGTCAAATAGAAATGAATTTTCTTGAAAGTCAAATCTTGGATACTTAGTCGAATCATAACCATGTGAAATAAGTAAGAGCTGCTCATTATCAATTTGGCTGCTCGTTATTAAATTTCATTATCAATTAATGCTAATTGTTTATTAAATTTAATGATAGGAAAAATTAAACCTTCTTAATACTTTATCTTACGTGAAATCGTCTATTTACGCTCATAATTATATGAGTGACTTCGAATTATATTTCAAGGGTTCCAGTACATAGCAACGAAGGAAATGAGGTTCTTTCCAATGAAAAGTTAATGAAAACGGGATGTGATTAAGAGAAAAACCTTTCGGTACAAATACGTTTTTGCACACTGGTTTATTCATTTATTAGCACTGTTCCCCAAATATTTTATGGGGTCCTTCTTTTACACCAATTGCATTGGCGAATGATCCAGGATTGTAAATGTAATTTTAAATGAAACTTTCTCAAGGTTAATTTCTTTCCGCAATTTTTTTGTGCAAAATCTTCATTGTTAGACTTCTATTAATAATCTCTTGTTTTGGTTTTATATTAAATAGGCAGTATGCTAGGCCTCCCTTTTTTCGCAGTTGGGTTTTAAAATTATTTAATATTTATATGTATTAGCTACAGACATATTGTCTCTCTAAAAGAATGTTCAATATTCTTGCTATGCTTTAGCGTGCATCTTTTTTCTGCCAAAAATCATCAACAGGTTAACATGTGACGATCTCAATATATGCATAAAGTATGTACTGTAGAAGAGTTTGATTCGTAAATGCACATTTGTGGCAACAACTGGATGAAATTTGATGATTAATGCCAAATTGATAATGAGCAGCTCTGACTTATTTCACGTGGCAATCAACGTGTGTTGCCAGGTTAAATGGATCACGCATATTAGATAGCATTCGCTCAATGATTAGTTAGCCTTTAAAAATATAAGAACGAATTTGGATTATTCAATTGAGTTGGCGAATGAAGGTGAATTATTTCTTGCCAGGAAGAAATCTTTATACCACATCGTAAATTTTTATATCGCTACGGGCAATTGAAGCTGTAGCGGTATAAATATTTACGATGTTGTATAAAAGTTCACGATAATTTATTCTTCTCTTAGATACATGCATTCCATTTTTAATGAACCTATTGATATCATCATAGTTTACTCTTTTAAAGGCATGAAATATCCAATTGTCACGCGCTTAAATCTTTTTTATTTACCACCTACATCTTATTAATTAAAAGGCAGGTAGTTTTGGCGATAACAGCTTTTAGTAATATCGCAGTTTTTGGCAATAATATTCCATCAATATTATCGTTCATCCTACCCTCATTGTCCATTTAAAAAGATCGATACGATAGGATGTTATTGACTTTAATAAAATAAAGAACCAAACTTAAAAATAAACAAGAAAATATCGAAAAAAGACTATAATGGGATCGAGATTCATTCAAATATGAACATACATATGGTCGTACCGAGGAACAAATCGAACAATAAAACAGATCGAAATGCGACCAGTTCTCAATATCGAGTTAAGCTTTTGTGCCAATGCTTCATTTACAGCATTTATGTATAGAGCAATCTTGTAATTATACAAGGAAAGTGATACTAGAAATATCTTCTTGTCCACACTTTGAAGTATGTATCATATAAATACATTTTTATGAGAATCTTTTCTCATATCGTGAGTTGTTGTTCGTAATTATATTATTTTAAGCAAGAAAAGCATCGCTTAGTAATGTGTCACTTTGTGTCGCCACTATCGGCTTTTCTTGGTGGCAAATTGTTTTTTTTTCAGTTTTTTTTAAGGTCGAAAATCTGTTAGATATAGAGATGCTGAGGAAATCGTTAAAATCATACTTTTCATGGACTCTCTTCAGAAGTGGCGAATTATCGATCTAACTAAGCCATTTACACGTTTTTATTGCTTACAAACGAGTCAAATGTCGATAGTAATAGATAAGACTTATGTACTATTTGATTAAAACACTTTAACATAGAAGACATTTCAAAAACTTGTAATGAAATGAAATGTTGTTTCTGTATACACTTATTTTACATATTTTGTAACTTCTTTTATTACCCTCCGTGTAATGAGACAATAGCTACGTCGTTATTAAATCAGTATGACTCAAGGCTCTTTCATGACAGATATCAACACACGCAAACACATTACAATTCAGTCTGGTATCCATTAGCGTCAGCTACAACTGTGGTACAATTCAAACTTCGTCCCTTGGTTTACCTGACGGTGCGATCCCTCGCTTATCATTGAAAATCTACACACTTGATGCTGAATGAAGATAACCAAACCTGGTTGAGACCAAATAACGTTGGACATTACTATTTATTGTTACCCGTGAATATAGTGAATTTAAAATATAATGTTTTCACACCTTGCCACTCAGCTAGCTTGGCCTAACTTGGTCTATATATTTGAGTACGTAACATATTTCAACAAAATACGCCAAATTCAATAACTACTTTTTTGCCTTTGGAGTTTCATTTAATGAAGGTCAGCTTTATTTTTTGGAAATCGTAAGTCAAAAATATATGTTCAAAATGATGAGAATTAAGACCTCGAGTCGAAAATATATATAATGGTATCGAACCGTCTACTCAGTTTGTCTTAAAGAAAACATTCCCCATAATTCCTATTTATAAATAAAATGAAAGCTTTCTCCTCCTCTCGGCAGCTTTCAGCTTTGATAATCGATTTTACGGCATAGCGGCACGCCACTTGGAGGCAAGTCGTGGCAGCATCATGTTGTAACCACGACCACCACGTACGTTAAAACGTCATAATGTGGGACGTGAAATTGTTTAGCGACAAGAAATTGGTGAAAATTGTTTTCTGTAACTTATAACGACCGATATTGTGCGTTGTGGCAGCACTGTCTTTCTAATTCAATTTTATATTTCCCATTTAATGTCCATTTATTGTGCCGCGTCGCGTCGACTCGTTTTATTACGAGAGTGTTCGGAATTACAATGCCGACATTACAAACCAATGTTCATTCTGATATTGTTGAAGGACATAGATATAATTGACCCACTAAGACGTGCCTAATTATCTTTAATATTGTGTTTTTGTTATTGTTTACATCGAGTACACGTTGTTAACAATAGTACGACTTAGTTGCAACAATATACTATTTGGTCTTAATTTTTCTATGGTAAAATTAATATTTAAATTAGTTCAACTATTAAAAATAAAAAAAAAGTCAGCAGAAGCCCGGTAATTTTTTCATGAACATTATTTTCATGTTTATAGTTATAGGGACTAATACGAGGATTTAATTCAAGCAATCTTTAAATCGTCTACTACTCGTTACAATTTAAGTTATATAATAAATTTGTCGTACAGTGAACGATTTCGTTGCACGATATAAATGCATTTACAAAATGTTGGACTTTAGAGAATGAACCGATCGCGATGAGGAATATTTGACACGAACAGAGATTTTTATTTATAATGAACCAACTTGACACGCGGTTTCATTAACATCGAAAAGGGTAAAACTGTTGATGAAATTTAAAAAAATGATTTCATGAAAAAGATGAATCTTATTATTGGAAAAATTTAAATAGTTTGAAATGCAGAGAATTAGCCTTAGGTGTATACGTTGCAGCGATACGTTATTGCTCACGATTTATCTTTAACGAGATGATTTTTTGAAATACCAAAAAATATTCTACTTTATAATAAATGCGTTATTCTGTATTTACCCCCATGACTCAAGTCGTATGTATGCAAAATTCATGGATTTTGGTATAACTTAGTTTCGCATTTGTGATGCCAGTTATTGTATTAAAAAACCCTATCAAGTACAAGTAGTAGTCCCGTTACGAGGATTCCGTACGCATTTAGGCAGTTATAAATATTTAAGAGTATATAGTATTTCTATTAAACTATTTTGAATACTAATTTGTTATAACGTAAATATGTTGCCTGCTAATACTTTAATAGTCTTCAAAACATAGTACTTGTATAAACAAATTTTAAGCTCTAGGGTAATAGCTGTAGTTATCCTACAACGTTTTGCATATACTTCTAAAAGCCCTATTTTGAAGTTATGCTTCTTTAGGCGCGTCATGAAAAAAATCAAATCCTAATAAGGGATTTATTTGTAAAATACCGCGTTGCCTCGTATTCTTTTGAAAATGCCGTACGGCACCCGGTGTGCGGTGCATTGCTCGACATTAAACTTTTAGTAAGCATTGAAAAAGTACTTCACGAGAACGGAATAAGATGAAAGGATGTTTTGTTATTATATTCATTTTACTTTTTACTTATTGTTATTTCATCAATTGCCAAAGGGTTTATAAAATGTGCCGAAATAAGGATAATATGGCTTGAATATGGTGATTGTTTTATAGACGACTTGACAGATTTCAAATAATACAAGTAACGAAAACTTAAGTATGGGTTATGAAATTGTTATTTCATCAATTGCCAAAGAGTTTATAAAATGTTCCGAAACAAGGATAATATGGCTTGGAATATGGCTTGAAATTGTTCGTGTTGCCAACGAAGTGTGTCTGTGCGAATTTGGATGGCATACTGCCGTGTGCCTAGACATAACATTATCAAAAATGTTATACCACCAATGGTTAATGAACAAAACGATTCGTAAATGACTGCAAATTTAAAATAGTTTTATTAAAAAAAACTCAAAATGTTAAAATTTTATCTTTTGTACCCAATTGTTACTGCTAGAAGTGTATATGACGCTGAAATGAAAATGCATTCATTTCATGAATGCGTTTAGAAAATAGTCGTTAGTGGAAAATCGATGTTTTATATTTGGTAACATTAGAATTTAAACTGAAGGTCTATAAAACAAAAACAAATTTTTGAATTTGAAAAACAAAATATTTTTTAAAAATTTGGACTCAGTGCTTTTTAGTTCAGCGTTTTATCATTATACTAATTAATTACTTACAAAAACATCGAATAAATGTGTACTTATACTATATTGACCCTGAAATTAAAATGTTCTTATTACATCAGTCTAAGGCGGTAATATGTAATATTCACTTGTTTTAATTTGTTGTTAATTAAAACAAAAGGCCATATCTACAATCTATCTACTATCCGAATGTCAAGTTTCTTGGTTTAAATAAAATTTTCAAAAGAACTTTATTTCAAAATTCTGTGAAAGATCCACAGAAAAGTCTCCTTCTTCACATATTGATAATCTTGAACGAAAGGTAAACAAATCTAAAGGACTTGGCGGGAGAAATTACTTTTTGTTCGTCTTATTTATTTTCCTATTGTCACATAAACATGTCAAAGAAAGGCGAGACATGAAAATATGAAATGTGAACGAGCTTGCATACGAAAGTTGTTTAGTTTATTTCAAAGCATTTGACTGATAGCGTGACTGCATCAGTAGTCAATCTTTTAAAGGCAATCGTGAATTCATTTTAATGCTATTTTTATCATAAAAATGTAAAAGCAAAACAAATGTTATAAACAAATCTGTCGTTTATTTAACTTTTTTTAAAACTAACGTAATTAACAACTTTAAATTCTTATTATTAAAAAAAGAAACTTGAATAATACATGACATTTTTCTTCAACGCGCAAAGTACTTTAATATAAAATCTTAAAAATCAACTTTTCCCTTAAATACTAATTAGGGTATCAATGAAATATTTTTGGCGATTCATTTATAATAATTATATAATATTCAACAAACATAATTTTCATAATAACTAAATTGGCTTTTGATTTTAAAAATGATTAATTAGGATTTGATTGAGAAATTTTTGTAGTTCGTCTTCATTTTTAAAAGTGTTTTTTCTTGTATGTTGCTTTTTGTAATGACTTATTAACAAACAAATCAAATTCTCTTGAGTTTAAAGTAAATTATTAACTAAGGTATCTTTATCTTCTTTGGCAGCTCATTTAAAGAAATGTTACGAGACTTAACAGCTGTATTATGCTCTTCAATATTCTTGTTCTCTTTTTTAATTACTTAAAGTAAATTCCTCGTAATTGTTTCTCTTGACGTCTCTTTTTTTACCTGTGTAGTTTTTTTTTATTTTGACCAGTAGTTGTTCTTTCTGTTTATTTATTTTTAATTTTTCTTCTTTAATTCCTTATCTCTTTAACATACTTTCCCGGACAATATTTTATTTATTTCGTTTTTCCTCTTCTTTCTTTTGTTCAAATTTTCTCCATTCATGTGAAGAAATTGCTCCAATTCGATTCATGACATAAGACGGCGAATATTTTTTTATTGGTGACCGAATAATAGACTTTTCTTTATAAAAAATGAAACCCTCCATGACCAAGATACAGTATACGAGTTATTGTTAGAATTTAAATAGCGGTTCTATTTTCCTATATTAATGGGTGTGGTTGTGGTTGTATTTTGGATAGAGATCCAAATTGATTGATTATTTACTTCTAGTGTCCCAAATTAAATTTTATTTTCCGAAAGATTATTATTAAGGAATGTGAGGTCAGCAAGTAATGATAGATTATTTATGGTGTTATCGGCATCTAATCCCATTATCGTCATTGTTGTCGTAATTTCAATCGTATCAATTTTTGCTCTATCACTGTTAATAACTTCCTGTATGCTTATTTTCTGATATGCTATTTACGTTATCATTAAGTTCCTGAAGCAAACTTCCATTTTCTAAAATATCTTGGTTATTGATATTATATTGTCCAATATTATCTTTTACGATTTCATTTTTTTCATAGAATCATCATCATATATATTAATACGCTAAGGTTAAGATGTTACTAGATAATTGCTTGCTCTACCGGCATCCACAACTAAAAAATTTATTATTGCTATTGTTTTTGCAAATTAATTAATTATTAAAATTATATACACAAAACAGCAATGCTGCCATCTAACGGCTCAACGTCATTATGATTGACGGTCGGTAAAATTTTTGTTTAATTTCAAATCCACTCACGTATAAATAAAGTGGCGCTTTAGCTCAATGCTTTTGATACTAGCGCCTCTACATGTCAATTTTAGTAAAATATTTGTTTGATCTGTCATCTGAGCTTCATAATGGAATAAATAATGCGAAGACTTCGCACGGGTCACGTTTTTTAACGGTCAGTTATTTAGTATAACATCACTTTTGGCTAAATAGTTTGAAACTTGATTTGATTTTGTACTTTCAATAATTTCCAACACATCTTCAACATTAATACCGAAGGCTATCAATTTACAACTTAAGTGTTTGGTGACTTTAGAAGCAGTCCCAAACTTTTCTCCTTCAGTAACTTTTTTGAAATCAATTGGAATATAAGTATTTAATTTCTCTTGATTATTTTGTGCGCATTTTCTATAATCAGCTGCCGTTGGAACAAAACAAAATAGACCACATTTCCACATTTCCGTTTTTGATCGTGCTTAAGCTTACGCTTGCTTAAAACTTTATCAAGCAATTGGCAAAAAGTTTTTTTTTTTCAGTACGGTATTGCATTATATGTGTGGTATTTGGTGGCAGAGCATAAAGTATTATATTGTTATGGACTATAAGTACCATTTTCATGTGGTTTTTATGACCATCGACGAAACTATTATAGGCTTTTCTACGTTTTTATCCTGAATCCATTTAACTAGGTACATAATAATAGAAAATATCCGCGTTCATCCGGCCAGTATTAAATTTACCTAGAAAATAATCAACAGAAATGCTATTTATATTTCTGGGAGACTTATGTATGAAAAAAAATACTTGGGGTTAAAATATTTCAGTTTGAAAAAAGCCAACGAAGATAGACGAGTCAATAAATATAGCAAAAAATAAAATGAATATAAGAAAAAAATAAATAGTCCCTTGTAGCATTTTAAATGATAAAAGCGAACGATGACTACAAAATCCATCGAGATGACTACAAAAATATGACTACTAAAACTATATTTATGTGGAAATGAGCAAGAACTAAATTTTCAAAATATTTGAAGCAAAATGAACATAAAGAAATATAGCTGAAACAAACAATGAATCTTAACTAATAGTCCAAATGCAAAAGTTTGGATGTAGGGATGGAAGCTTTTTATTTTATAATTCCCTAATTTGAGAACACGCTTAATCGAAATTTGGCATAAAAATACATTATTGTTAAATAGGTTGACATTCGATAAAGTATTATTGTCCGTAAGGAACGTTCTGTAAATTTGATTTTAGCATGTAATAACTTATGTATCTTAAATTTCTCAAATCTTAACGTGATTTTTATGGGGCAGTATTCATACTTTTATTTCTTTTAAATAATTCAATCATGATGTCCCTACTGACCGATCACCATTTTTATGGGACAGTATTCATACTTTTATTTCTTTTAAATAATTCAATCATGATGTCCCTACTGACCGATCACCATTTTGAAAACATTGGAACTGCGGTTAATTTTACTCATGGTTACATTATTGTAGTCCACGGGAAAGATTTAAGGAGCAGAAACTAGTATAACATAAAGGATAATTATAGTTTTTACGTTGTAACACATAAGGTTTTTAGTTATTTTACGTTATTTTTTTGTCTATATTATAATTTTTCATTTGCAATGTAGACTCAAGGATTTACGAGGACTGTAGCACCAGAAAAGAAGAGGAAGAAATGAATATATTGTTGCCAAGGGACATACATATCATTTACTATCTTGTCTCTAGTTATTTTTCATTACAATACGGATAGTATTTTTTCTTTATATTCTAAAAGTGTATCAATGAGAAATAAAAAAAGTTGTTAAAATTTTCTTTAAATGTACATTTTAAGGTTTTTTACATAAATAATGCATTTAGTTCATATATTTTCTATACATTTAGATTTTAGTAAACATGTTGTGGTACTTTCATTCTAAAAGTATATTTTTTAATTTTATAACTAGCATTTCGTGGCCTCAAAAATTACTTTTGTTCATGACAAATTCTAATTCGGTAATTTAGTTGAAGTTAGAATACGTTTGAAGTTTTATGACTTATCAGGTGGAGCATATACAGTTGGAATGGCTTTCTCAGTTCTGAACTGTCAAAATTAACCCAAGTATCATCTCCAGTAACAGTTTTTTTTAAATCCGTCAGATCACGCTTTTTAAAAGGCTAAGCTTATTCACTCAGTCTAGTAATTTTTAATAAGCGTCTAAGCATCTGACCGTTGGGGATCATATCGTTTACGATATTTAAAAAAAATCGTTAGAATTTGCTAGGTGGTTGATTTTAAAATTGCAGGAAGTTCGTTGAAAAATTCAGAAAACATAAACTTGAATTCCGGATCATTCTATCACTATACTGCAATAGACCTTCGATTACCACAGACTTCCTTTCCTTACAATCTATATTAAGAACATGTATATTCGTTATTCTTGAAATTTCCTACCACATTTTTCTATTACATTTACACTTGTAAAACCTAATTCATATACACAGTACCTTAACGATGATTTTCAGCCGCACTACACCCCTCCGCTTGCAAAAACCGCATTCCACTACGTTACTCCCACCAGGCGTGAGAGTTAATAGCGTGGGTAATATTCGCTCGCTAGCAAGTTATTTTATCCACAATTAAATGAAACTACGTGATGTAGTATTATTGTAAGTTATTTTGATTGTAAGTAATTTTATTATTATTATTGTAAGTTATTTTATACTGGTCACTCGTCTTTAATAATAAATATATACCTACCTAAACTCCTAGCAAAGAAATTTTCATGATTAATGTTTATAAATGTACTTTACGCAATTTATATACTTACTGATAATAATCTTTTGATAAATTATTGCTTTCAATTTCGATATCCGCTTTGAATAAGGATTTAAATTATGAAATAATTTCTTATGATGCTTGTTTTCAATAGCTCGTGAGTAAAGCTTGTTTATTTTTAATAATTCTTCCTCGACTCTCCTTTCACTTAATTTCGATCAAAACCTAATTAATTACAAGTTTGTATTCCCTCGGGTAAACGTGGACGTTTAGGGTAAATTGAATCTTATAAACGATAAAGGCATTTTCGCAAAGTGCTTTCTCAACATGAAAATGTTTTAGATAATTATTTATGATTATTCAATTTTGTGTAGCTACAATGTTGTTATAAATCGTCTTTAAGTGTTCAGCTTTTACATCAAGTTGCTGAGAGCTGAAGAGAAGAAGTAACAGTTTTTGATAGACTCAATTTAATGTGATAATTGAAAATTGAATTCGAATTAAATAAATGTTTGAAATTAGGTGGATTGAATTAAAGAGTAACAATATTTAGTAAATTTTTTGAAAACCTTAAATAACTGTTGCGAAAATCATGGATTCAAAGCAATTAGATTATTCCGTAAGATTTGAAACTGGTACCACATATTATAATTATTATTAACATATTGCTACTGGGAAGGGTACAGTCGGGTCATGATATATTTTAGTGATTAACGGATTAAAATTCCGTAAAAATATAAATGTTGTACTGATAATGAGAAAACTATGCGTTTCCTCACCTGGAAAAAATGTTATTGATATTAAACTAAAATTATCCTCTAAGCGAGCATTGGACTCTTTTTATCAACGCATGCATTAAAGATGTTTATATTTGTAGCCGACTTGAATTCATAAATAATCTCTAATCTACTTTTCTATTGTATTAAATAATGTGGTAGCCGAAAAACTTATCTCCATTTCTTTCTCAAAATATAAACTTATATTTCCATTGCACTATGCGATCATATGAGGAGCTCTGCCATTCGACGTGAAATTAACCTGTGATCTGTTTTATAATGGTTTTTTAATTGTTATATATTTAAGGTAGGTTATTTTAATTGAAGATTATTAATATATTTTTTTTGTATCTTCGGAAGCTATGCTTGGCTCTATCATACGAGAGTACAATTGCACTCTGCTGCTAGGAAAATTTCCAAATTTTGTTTGTTCATAACTCCCGTAAACTTAGTTTATAATAAACAGAATATCGAACGCTGTGCATTTTATATAACCTATGCAGGGGTGTTCGTTAAATTTCTGTAATATTTTGAAATAGTCGAAAAAGTGGAGGATTTTTTCTGAATAATATTCGTATCCAGGCATGTTGAATATAATTCTAATATATCAAAGACGTCTCATTTTATTATTCAAAATAAATATTAAACGTCACTATAACAAATGACTTAAAAATATAATAATTGCTAGTACTTCCCGGCTTATTTCACGTTCATATTAAGACTTATATATGGCACACAAACACTACACTTAGCAAGATACTTACAAACATCTCATTATTTTCATATGTGAAGTATTTTTTGCTGAATGGCTATCTGTTATGTATGTGCATACGTCTATTTTTATGCAGTTAAAGAACATGAGTTTGGAGTCAGCTTTCCAATATCCACTGGCATTGCGCTGCAGCGGATGATGAAGTGGACGGAAGCGCGCATAAGTTGGATATTGATTTCCTCACGTCTAACGAGACAGTTCGCAATCAATCTTATCGTAATATAGCTTGATGTATTAGTCGATGCCAGTTTTAAAGATTTTATTCAGTGGTTATTCATGTTAGGGAGTTTATTACAATCTTCATTAAATTTTGTCAGTGAGTTCTCTTGGAGAAGGCTTCCAATAATGTACACGTGTAATATAATAAATATTAACAAAATTGACTGGTTTCTTACTTTTCCGTTATAACTTCACAATATATATTTTAGTTATTTTATAGAATTGCCACGAGTCTATAAAATTGAGTATTATTTAATTAGGTTACGACGGTTTTGTTTGATGTTTTCAATATTGCATCGCAGTTTCCTCAGTCGCTTTTCAATATATTGTAAATGTCAGAAACATTTAGTTAACAAGCAATGACAATTTTATGTGTAGTAAGGAAACGAACAATTGGGCAAACGTTTGGAAAATAATGTTTGATGTTTAAACAGTGGAAAAAAAATAATATTTCTTTGAAGAAAAAATAACAATTCTTTTAATGTTTATTACTACACTATTATTTAAGATGGTTCATGAATTTTTACTGTGAATATGTTCATAAACAAAATTTCTTTTGAATATATTTGGCGTTAATTTTGTAGAAATTCATTATTCACAATTAAATGAAACTACGTGATATGGTATTATTTCTACTTTAATTGAATGTTTGTGACGTAATGTGAGTAAGTAGGAAAGTAGGGGGTAAAAAAATGATCTTGAGAATTGCTCATACACGTGCTTTATGAACTTTAAATTGATCGGAAAAACTTTGACTTTACGTCTTTTAACCGCCTATAAGCCGCGCGGGAAAGTTTTCCTGTAAACAACAATAGCCGTCCATTTTTATCTGCTTGAATTAATTCTCTTTTGTTGTCAAGTATGTGTTTTTAATATATTATCCTCAGATCTAGTAAAAAAAATTATAATTAATTCTTATTTCCAAGTAAAACTTTGCCTAGATTCTAAAGTGTTTTTTCGCGGATTTTTCCAAAACACTGTTTATCAAACTAGTGAACGTAATTTCTCAAAAATAGTCGAACTGATTTCGTTATAATTTAATATATTTTTTAGTTTTATATATTAAATGTGGCCATTGACCAGAGAATTTTTTTTAATTCATATTTTTTTTATAGGAAAATCTTTGTTGTTTTTTTTGAATAAAAAAATCTTTGTTGTAATATCAAAGTTCATTGCTTTTAATAATAAAATCATCATTCAATTTAAAATTAAAACTGTTGTTTTTCCTTTTTAAATAAGCTTTTTACAAATTATGAATTGAATGTCGCGGAGTGTCAAAGCGATTATGTCTGAAATTCAAATAAGGATATAATTTATTTCTGAATATTTTTGAGGGGCAAATATTATGAATAAACAATTTGCGGCTTTTTTTTCACGGAAATTAAGTTAAAATGTCGACCCTCGAGATATTGATCTTTTACATTTTATAAGTGGATCCTGCCTATTTCTAATATTACCCTTTAACTTCGCTTTCATCTCGATCTCGTCTGGAGTACCGAAATCAATGAGCGAACATAATTATTTTCAAGTTTGTTTATTCACAACTAGGAGTTTTGCTTTTTTGTAAATCGTTAATTAGTACTTTGTGTAAGAGCATGAAAGAGGTTGATAGGTACAAGATTTCTATTGGTGTCCTGTTGTAAAAAAAATGAAATTTATTTAGTTTTATTCTTTGACACATTTTGTTTACATTTTTATACGAGTTTCAAAGCAAAGTTTTTTTATAAATGCATTTATTAAAGAATATTCGCCTATCCTAGCTTGCCGCCAAATTAAGCTGCAGCAAGATGTGAACATGTATTAGCCGTATCTTGTGACATTGTCGGCACAGAACTCATACATGCAAGTGCAGTGCTTTAATGTATGTAGTTTACCACGTTTATACTAGTTCGTTTTTGTTGTCTGTCTGACAATGCAACATTACCTTTAATATTTTTTTACAATATTAACTTTTACAATGCAATATTAATGCTTTCTTGTTTATCTAATTGTCTGTTCGGTGCAAGTAAGAATGTCCACGCCATTAACTTAATCTACGCTCACGGCGAATTTTAAGTCACAACTAATTTGCGGGGCGCAAGTTGGTTTTTCAATTTCATTTTTACTTCTTATTCTTAATACATATAACGTAATATGATTGAATTAGGGAAATCATTATTATTATTACCAATATCAAGACATGGAAACAGATTAGAAATTTTCACTCACGTAGCGCTAAAAAGTAGATAATAATTACTTACGTTAACAAATTTTCAATTTACGGCGTTTTTAAAATGGACTAAAAAATTTTAAATAATTTCTATTTACTTCATAACAATTTATAACCCTGTACAAATTTATAACCCTGTACAAATTTATAGCCCTGTACAAATTTATAACCCTGTAAAAATTTATAACCCTGTACAAATGTATAACCCAATACATATTGACCTGGAAATATGTGTTTCTAAACTTTTAATGTCTATGAAAATGCTAGTAAGATCTCAAACGAAAAACGTGGGACAAATGCAATAGATGATAATGACAGAGAGTAGGTCTCGTTGAGAAAATTCACACAATAGGTCATAAAATTTCTGGTGCAGTAATATTGTTAGTGACTTAGTGATAAATACGTTTTTGGTGCGTCCATATTTATTGGACCGGTTTAAAACGTGGTGAATTAATTTTTAATATAAATAATTATTATGCTCTTACATAAGACGTAATTAGTTTAATTTAAATCCCACGCGGGTCAACTTGAGTTCCCTCCCTTAGTTCCTCCAATCTCGGTATGCACGTGTTGCTACAGGTTGTCGTTACACACAATCCGAGTTGTTTTATTTTTGAGGTAAACGTTTTATATCGTCGTGTAATATCGTAAAAATAAAGATATACATAATTTAACTGTAACTTTGCGATTGGGATTGGTATTAGTCGTATTTTAGAAAGAAAACATTTTACAAGATAGATAAGTGAACAAACGCTCTTGCCGAAAGTTTCAAAACAAGTGAAATTTCAAAATAAATTATAGATTTAATGTGTTGTTTTCAAAATAAAGATATATGGTCATATGATCATCGTATAATCATATAAATAATTCGCACTTTTAAGATAAAAACGATTCCTATTAGCTCTCACTAGCTGTACTCAGAACGATATCAATAATAGGATAACAGTGATTTTCCAATTTGGAAATTGTACAGCGCTTCAACCCATTGGAATAGAACGTTGTTTCATTTAGAATCTAGTAAACGAAGAAGATTAATTAAATGAATTCAATTTTGGTTCGTATTAATTTCCAAAATCCAATGATAAAGGTATTATATAATTTATGAAAATGAATACATGTACAGTGAGTACATGTGTTCATTTTCATAAATTAGTCGTGTTTGCATTGAAATTTTTTCCTTTGTACCGTCGAGTTTATAATTTTAAAACGAATAATACCTGAGAGTACGACTTCTAACAAGACTATTTCTTATTTTAAGTCTTGCTTCATTATTAAGAAAAATAGCTATGACTGATACAATGTGTGGCGCGTTTAATTTAATGCATTTATAGTATTCATTAAGCAGTGACGAAAGGGCAAGTTTCGAAGGAAGTGTTATGAAAATTATATGGATATGTACACAGAAGTACAAGCATCCGTGATCGCGATCCCTGATAGCCCTGAAAGTGTATAATTGATTAAAATTGTGTCTCAATAATTAAATCGTAGGCAATCAAAAACAATAAACTCTGAACGTATTTATTTTGACTTCCGTCGTGATCATGAAAAAATACAATATAATCTATTAACCTTTTTAAACTATTTGCATTTCTATTTACCCTTTCATTACATCCCCGATTCGCAATAGCTAGTTGCTCCCTCGATACAAATTTCTTTCTACTGTGCATGATAAATATTTTTCTGAATTAACATATCATTGGTATAAGTTCAGTTTAGTGAACATGTAAATTTCCCGTTTTTTTGGTTTCAAATGAAAGAATATATATAAAAACAACATATTTAAAAAAAGGGCTCGGACACGATTATTTTATTATAAAAATTGATTTCAAAAATGCTCTTTTTGTAAAGAAACGGTTGTTAACTGACCATCAAATATAAATTTCATAACCTCACTTTATGCGACCTGTGACCTACTTTGCCCATGGCCATGTTTTTATTTTTTGGTTTTTTTGTGTTACAAGTATTCTATCGAGTGTAATTAATAATGGCACTTAAGTCGAAAAAATTATAACTAATACTTGCTTGACAAAGTGTAATAAAATAATTGGGGTTGAGTCCTACTTTTGGTTAAAACTTCATTTTTTACCTATTTTCTTTCATTTAAAATAAAAAAAATAGGAAATTCACATTTTTGTTAATCTGAACTTGTTTCGTATTTTTTATCAGAAATTGTCAAAGTACCTAGATTAACAAAACCACCTTTATTCCGTTCAGTATATTGAGCAAAACATTTTTTTTTAAACGCAACTACCATTTATCTACTAACACTAATCGTAAAAATTACATGAAAACAGCCAATATTAGTTTTATTAAAATCGTCTCTAAATTGGTTTCAATCTACCGTTCTTAAAATGACTAATATAATATTAATTTTAACGCACAAAGAAATCGCAATAATATTTCACTGATAAAATGTACTTAAAGACTGGAAAACTATTAAAATTATCTTACCAACGAGATAATTACGAGAATGATATCAAACACTGATTGACGGCATTTTAATAATACAATATGTGCGTAATAAATACAGGATTGTTTCAGTTTGAATTTAGTCGGGATTACGTATTTGTTCTGTGGTTGAGATAATCTTGTCAATTCCAGCTTATTTTAGGACTAGGAACCGACACCCTGAAGTGAGGAAGTCAATTTTAATTTAGCATGGATCAATTTCCCGTCGAGAAGTTTTTCTAATTTCATAGACATGAAGTTAGTAGGCTTTATTTAAAATTGCACGTGACGTCCGCTTTGTGCTACAAAACATATATTGAAATATGGATTTTGCATGAATACCACAAATGAAATACACGTAAATTTCTGTAAATATGTCATGTATATTTGCTAAATATCCAGGGCAAGCTACGTGTAATTGCTTACAAGGCACTGCGTGTCACTGTCACTAAGTCCACGATCAGGAACTGTTCAGTTGAAAAGTAGAGGCCTCAAGGTCTTACATTATATATATATATATATATATATATATATATATATATATATATATATATGTATATATATATATATATATATATATATATATATATATATATATACATATATAATTTTATTACACAGTTTCATTCAGTAAGAACAACTGTACAAGATTGGGCACAACATTTTCTCTGACCTACTTTCCCTAGTGGTACTGAAATATGTATCAAATAAAAATGGGCTCGAATGGGTATTTGATACATGAATGTAAACATTTTAGGAAAATGTTCATCTTTATGGCAAAAGTAATTTCAGCAATCTTAATAAATTTAACACTAACTGCAAAATGACGGAAATGTTAGCCTATCTATAAAAAGCAGTCATTTTTTCACTTCAATGTTATATGAGATGTAGAAATGCTCATAACACAAAAATAATTTTCTTGGTTTAGTGACCTTTCAATGTAAAACCTTTTACTCGTGATAACTGTAAATAAAAGTAACAGCGATTTAAGCAAATTATGTCATTTGCTAAAAATGTAAAATTATTTATTTTAAATAAACTTGTTAATTTCGAAAAGAACTTGAACTACGCACGTATAAACATTTAAAAGAACGTAGTATTTTTATTAAATGGTTTACAAATGTTAATATAATTTTTCTTCATGTAAACATATTGCCTAATAATTTTTTCATAGTTAAATAAATGTATTGATTATGAGATTTGGAATCTTGATGTAGTTGCCGTAAACTTCAATAATCTCCCAACAACCTTATTCTTTCTACTAATTTTTATTTTAACAATTTTGGCGATAAAAAGAAAACTGTATTTTTTATGGATATTTTAAACAATATGATTCGAATTC
Source organism: Druceiella hillmani (assembly GCA_039881145.1). Taxonomy (NCBI): domain Eukaryota; kingdom Metazoa; phylum Arthropoda; class Insecta; order Lepidoptera; family Hepialidae; genus Druceiella; species Druceiella hillmani. The sequence continues at coordinate 9,137,942 of JAYKKI010000045.1, forward strand.
TCGCTCATAAAATTCTAAAACAAAATATTTCATACGGTAGTAACTCACTCCTTCTAGTTCTTGTGGTTATCAATTGATAACCACACAAACAAGAAAAGAAAAGAAAATTGGAGTGCATTAAAAATATAAACCGTAAAACTTTTATTATATTACTACCGTATGAAATATTTTATTTTAGAATTTTATAAGCCAGAATTCGAGTCATATTGTTTAAAATATCCATAAAAAATACAGTTTTCTTTTTATCGCCGAATTAAGATTGCTGAAATTACTTTTGCCATAAAGATGAACATTTTCCTAAAATGTTTACATTCATGTATCAAATACCCATTCGAGCCCATTTTTATTTGATACATATTTCAGTACCACTAGGGAAAGTAGGTCAGAGAAAATGGTGTTCCCAATCTTGTACAGTTGTTATTACTGAATGAAACAGTGTAAAAAAATTAGCAATACAAAACTTTAATGGTATATAGCAAATATAAGACCAAACAATCACTACGACTTTTTATTAAAGCGTCTAAAAATCGTAATAGCGAAATAACAAGTTGGCAAACTTATATTGAATAGTAAAAAATGCTTTATTGTATAAACATTAAAAGGAATGTAGTATTTTTACGAAATGGTTTCTAGCTGATAAAATAAATTTTCTGCAAGTAAAGATATTGCTTAGTAGGTAATACATAAGTAAACAAATATATTGAATATCTCTGGAACTGTGAAAATAAGAATCTCTATATAGTTTTCGTAAATCTCACTCAATTATATTCTAAGGATGTTGGTTTTTTACTAATCGGAATTGGGTGCATTTAATTAAGACTAAAATTTATTTAACAATAGATTTTTTAAAATTTTATAACCAACTTCGTAAAAATATTGAATAACTTTTTATTATTATCGAATAGGTATCTGATAAATTTATAATTTTTTATATTCAACATTGAAACATTTTAAAGTGTATTTAAGGATATTTTGAGTGAAATATAAATATTTTTAAGATTGGGCACTAAAATGGGAACTAATAATGCGCATCCACCGGTTCATTGGGTTTTGCGATAACACGTCGCCTTCAAAGTATTTTGAGTGCTATTCGTTACGTCTAAGAAATAATCGAAAATGTCACTTCAATATATTGTCTCAAATTGTTCGTCACGATATTCAGCGATTACAGTGTATCCACGGAATAAAGTTTGTATAATTTTAGATCGTGCCCATAATTATTGGCAAGTTCAATACGTTAAGTATTTTATAAATAATCAATAGTAAATTCCATATAGTTTTGGTAATTAAATAAAACATTTAAATGTTTGTAATAAAATAGTGTGATTACATTTTCATGTAATCATTATATACATATATTATATAAATAGTCTGGAGCACAAGAGAAAAGCTTGAAAGTAATCCATTTTCGCGAACGAATAAATTGTTTTATTTGTATAAAATTCAATCAGTATTTGCAAATATCTCGTACGCCTTTTCATGTTTCGGAAGAGTCTATAAAATGTTCAGATGTAGAAGTCACGGATTCTATAAATTGATACGAAACAGCAATATTTATTTAATAAATCTTGTTCGCGTGGAGATACAAAATGAAGTAACATTCCATCTCGTCGGAACGAAGAGTTATGAAATTTTCAGCGTTAGAAATCTTTACCATTACCCGTGATCTCGACGGAAATGCAGCCTTCGGGGCAAATGCCTGTGGGAATAATTTTTCAATACACTAACGAGAACTCTTCACATGCCGCGCAGTGAACGGGCGCGTCATTAATGAGATTGTCTGTACGTATATTGGAAAGAAATATCTTTTTCGAGATGATGTAAGTTTTATAATACTATAATAACTTGTTCGGAGAATGTTTTTTATTAAATGACTCCCTAAAATAGCTAATTACTTCATGGTACTTTTACGTAAATCGCATCTAGGTTTGAACTGATATTTTTGGATGAAAATATTGTATTTGAAAGAAAAGTGGAAACGAACGGCTTCAAGTTAAACCTATCAATGTATTATAATATGAAATAATTTATCTATATGTATATTCCGTGGAAATATTTAAAGAAATTATTACTCATATATGAACAAATATTTACTAAAGAATTAACACTATGTCAGAAAATATGGTGTGAATTTATTTTTGGACAAGTTATAATTAATAATGCGATTTGTAACCTGTGGTCTTATTTCTTAGATTAACTTCAAGAATATAATAGAAATTAATAGTGAGATACGTCGCATTAACGGAATATTTAAGTCGACATATATATATATATATATATATATATATATATATATATATATAGATTTATATATATATATATATACATATATATATATATATATATATATATATATATGTATATATATACTCTTATATAAATATATAGATCACAACTATACTGTTTATGTGAGTGATGTTATTTATCTATATCTCCATATATATTAGAAATGTAAGATACTCTAATCTTACTGACCGAATGTTTTAAATCAGAACACCATCAAAATCTTTATTCGTTACAACTTTAGTAACAGAAAATATGACTACGTTTTGGAACATAGAGTGAAAATTAAATATATGTCATTTCGATCCTTTTCAACATTTTGAACAATTTATGTGCTCAACTTACGACAAGAGTTAAGCATAGAAAAAAAAAGTAAGGAATAATAGTGGCTGCCAGTAACTCGCATATGGTTTATTAAAAATATATGCGAGTTACTGGTAGCAAGAAATTGACAATAGTTTAATTTGAAGTGAGAATGTTACTGCTTTACAAATTGACAATGGGATAAATGTGAAGGAAACAAATAACAGAATATAATGCCTTTTGAGCACGATCAAAAATTTATGAAAATTTGATCAGAAATATGTGTTCACTCTGTAGGGACGTGGTTGTTTTGATGTCATGAATCGTCGTAACTCTATATTTAGTAGGCGATGCGTTACACAAAAGCAAATTGACACGTTCATTGTTAATCCTCTTTTTTTTTGTTGAGATCATACATGTGCCTACTTGTTCAAATCAAACTTCCTTATCCAACACCAATATATCGAAATTTTCCATATATTATGGTATATTTGTTGCGTGAATTTTTATTACTTTTACGAAGCAGAAATGTGTTAAAAATTGTGATACCAATTCGGAAGTAATTAAAAATTATTTTTCGCATTTTTACCAAGTTCATCATGAAGCTTATAAAAATATCATGTAGATTTTAAGTCAAGTTCAACCTTAATTAAATCGAATTAAATGAATGACAATTTTCAAACTTATTTTATCATTTTCTTTGACAGAGCATTTTCGACTGCTTAATATAAGCGTGTCAAATAAAAAGTAATGTCTGGCATCATATTTGGTATCTGTATTTAAGTTATATCTGGTAATTTTTTTATACAACTTCACCGAAGAACAATAGCTGATAAAGTAGAATATAATAAGGATTTCAAAAAAATATCGCTGTTATTCTATTTAATAATAGAATTAGAATAACTGTTCATTTTAAATTTATAAAAATGCATACAAAAACAAATGGGACACAAAAGGCTTTCAATATGGCACGTACCTTCATGGACGTATGCTGCTTCAAAACACGTGCAGACAATGCGTTGATGACGCCCCCGCTATCGTACACGGCTGTAAGTGGCTTTTGCTCCTAAGGTGAAAAATTATTCCCGCTCCGTACCGAAGACTGTCGAAATAGCGGTTAGTAGGAAAATGGCAATTTTCCAGTGTGGGAAATTTTACTGTGCATCATTCCATCAGGATGTAATATTGCAGCGAATAACATTACTTAAATTAATTTTGCCATTCTGTGTTAAGTTACAAATTTTGCTTTGTCGTTGTTAAATTGCTTGTAATGAAATGAGATATTTATTTGCTCGCGCTTAGAGTGTATCGCCCAAAATATATGTCCGTTGAGATCGTGTTTTTCTATGTATATTATGATAATGCTTGGTTTACATGTGTTACGAATGTGGTAAAGTTATCTTCCCAATTTTTAATTGGTCAAGTTTCCATTACGATGGTTATAGTAAGTACTGTTACTCTTCTATTATGACATAAAATTTCCTCACTCCTTAAAGTAAAGCATATATATATATATATATATATATATATATATATATATATATATATATATAAATATAATTTTTTACTATTGCTTGTCTTGGATTATGAAGAGACAATATAATCGTAAACAAGAGGGTCCGTAAAAATACAATAATTGAAGGCAAAAAATCAATTAGCAAAAATTCTTGCGTTACACGAGACGAAACTGTACGCTGTTATATTCACGTTATGACGACATTACGTTAGACGATAATGAAAGTTAAATTCCCAATTAGTGTAAAATATTGAAGCCTTCGCACTGAAATAGTGATAACTATTTCAACGTGTACCTGTAGGAATATTTAAAAATAAGTTGCTTTTGTGGGCAATTAAATTCTCATTATTAATATACGGATCGATTACGATAGCGCAATTATGTCATATTTACTTCTAACATTTACATTGCAGACAATCGGAAGCAGTATTAAGACATTATATCACTAATATATTCGAAATAAAACTTCTTTAGGCGCGATGGGGGTAAAATATGAAGGTCTCAACGTTTTTCATGCAACGTTTAGTTGTAACGTCTGAACGTTTAGTCGTATCGCAAGAAGAACGAAATATAGGAATTTAGCCAACAACCGAGAGAGATAATTGAACGCAATGAAATAAGAGAAGAAGAACGAAACAAAGCGAAAACAAACGTCAATGACGCTCACTACTGCTATCAGCTGTTTTGTATGTTATGTATGTCAAAAGTAACTGTCAAAATTTTAGTTGATTTATTTATCTATTCAAAATTGATTTATTAGTAATTTTGCATGTAATTCATCCATTGCAAGATTAACATCACACGCAATTAATTTATTTAAACAACCGCATATATTTGTCATTTTAAAGTTTGTGTAGCTTGTTTAGTGACAGAAAATAACAAAATAATAAAGCGATATTTTAAAAAGGCAGACCTTCTCGTTATAAATTGCAGCAATTAAATTTTGCTTGTTGATTAACACTTTTTCCTTTTTTTCCAAACCCTCGACGTCACGTTTTTTATTTTTCTTTCGAGATTTTACAATATTGAGAACATTCAAATTTATAAACGTCCATTAAGTAATTTTTTTGGTATACGAACATACAAATAGACACACAAAAAATTAAAAAAGGTCAATTTTTTTTTCACTTTTGCTTATGTGTAGGACACGACTTCATTTCTTTAAAAACATCTTTCCGTATTATCGTGATATTAATAATTTTGTAATTAGTTGCAAAATTGAGTAAATGTTTCTAAATAAGTATAATTCGCTATGTTTCTAATTAAGTACACTGAGAATAATTCGCGAAAATGGAACACATAATTTAACACTTTGACACACATGTCTCACAAAAATCGGTTCTACAAAAGAAACGTAGTGATTCTAGTCTACTCTCGCCGTTTCAAATGTTACAAGTTAAAACATGCTAATGGAGAAAGGATAAAACATACGGCTAAACACGCGTCAATGGAGATGGGAAACAATTAACCCCTGAAGCGCTCAGGCTGAAAACACGTGCCGGTCTTTTCAATGCTTTCGATTCAAATAATCCGAAATGTATTATTCGATTGTAATGATTTTTTTTCCTGTGTAGAAAAGAAGTATACATATAAAATAGATGAAATATTTTTATAATAGTTTTGTAGTTATAAATATAAAAATTATTGAAAAAGATGAATATGAAAATTTCCTCACTTCAAAGAGAAAAAAGATTTGCAATGGAAAATTCCCTATGCAATTAAATTTTCGTTATTGCCCTAAAAATTTATAAACAATAAGTGAATGTAAACGTTAAAAAATACTTTCCCTAATAAAAAATTATGTTATCATAAGATTTTGGTGAGCCATCTCGGTTTTATCTGCAAAATACAACAATTGAAAACAAAAACGGAACAAGCCACTGTAACCAAGTGTAATGCAAAAAAGTAATAGAATTATTTTTATAAAAATTTTAACTCTTTTATGGAATTATGGCAAAAAAACTATTCCATAATATAATTTATATTACAATAAGGAGATGTTTCAACAATAATAAATAATAATTACGTTGGATATAAAAAATAAATAAAATAACAAATCTAAAAGGGATCAGATAAATATATATATATATATATATATATATATATATATATATATATATATATATATATATATATATATATATATCAAATGAATATACGAAAGAAAGGGAATTACTCTCTCAATTAATAAACTCTTTTCCCATCTACGTAAAGACTTTTTATATTTAAATATGCACAATGAAATAAAATTACATTTATTTATGAAGAGCATTAATGACATTAATATTTTTCATAAATAAATGTGACGTTTTCGCGTCCTCGTCGTATATTGTGTATTAGAAAAAAATCTTGTTTATTAAAAAAAATATAGCAATAAACATAAAATATATATGAAAAAAGTAGTAATTAATAAAGTAAGTAAATATATATTAACTTACATTTATTCCATAATCACAAATAGGAAATGAAAAAAAATACAAACGCCCCACGATTTTTAAAAATCATAGCGATGAAATAATTGTATTGTACGCTACAGAGGAGTATGTTACTATTCAACTTGATGTTTCATTATATTTCCTATGATATATGATAGTTTATAGGTTTGTTTAATTTTAATCTGACTACGTTTGAATGGACCAGTCGCTGCGTTCATTATTTGGGAATAGGATATCTCAGGGGTTAGTCGTTTCCGTGAACGCATGTTCTTGTCTCACTTTGAATTGTGATTTTTATCTTACTATGTATACATAAACAGCTTTTTGCGATCCTTAATTTATCCGCTTTTGAATATTTTGCTAAAGTCTAATTAGCATAAATATATAAAATGTAAAGTAAATGTAGTTTAACGCAGCAAATAAAACACTATTTGTCTCTAAGAGCTTAAAACTTACGAATAGAATTATAATTTTGAAAAGCTTACTTTGGTACTTGCTCTAACTGCTAATAATAATTTAAGATTTTTTAATAAAGTTTAGAGCAATGTCATTTTAACGACAGCTTAAATTCTTTAGATATGATTGTTTTTAAATGTAATAATCATTATATCAAATGCTCTTGTATTTTCCTAAAATTTTGAAATTGATAATTGCATCAAAAAATACTTTTACCCGTGAATTCAAACAAAGGTTTTCCTTGAATGTATGTGCGTAGAGAAATATTTTAGTTTGCTAAAAATTAAAATATAATTAGAATCAAATACTAACAAAATTACCTCATATTTTAACTTTTCTATATCTCAGTTCTTAAAACATCATTACTCATTTCTTTATTTTATATTATTCGACTTTAATTTTTGTAAAATATATATGTCTCTATGTTTTAGCAAGTATTTTACCGAGAATAACTTACTCAATTAAAATAAAATATACGCAAATGTGCATGAACGACACATGTGCGCACACATGTAGACACACGTATATTCATTAAATACCTACGGGATTTTAGATGTTTAGAGACTTTCATTTTGCTTTTCTATTCATATCAAATATTTGAAATATTTTTATTTTACAAATCGATTCTATGAAATAATTTTCTATCATAGTGTGAACAATTTAGTCATTCTGTTCAATTCCTATTAAAAATTTATTTTCCCTTTATTACATATATAAAAGGTCGTTCTGAATTTCGCAAAATAATGCATTTTAATACTGGCCATAAAATAAATCCAAACTAACAATAAATAGCAATTAGCGATATTATTTAACAACTTAGTAGATATTTTGAATTTCTTCTTAAGTATGAAGATGTTCCCTGGAAAGTTTCTGTCATTAAATGGATGTTAACTATCATGAAACAATTAACAACGTGGTGGGTAATTCGTATTTTTTCTTTAGGATAGAAATGTTTCTAAAGAAAATCGCTTTATCCAATGATTACTAATCATCGTGAAATATTAACAACAAAGATTATTATAGATATCTTCTTAGGCTCCAAAACGTTTTCAAGGAGTTCTCTTATCAAATGAGTGCTAATTATCAAAAAGAAATGAAGCTTAAGCTAATATAATTTCATACACAAATGTAATCAAGCTACGAAATCATCTAACAATGAAAATAATATTACTTGAGTACTTGTAAGTCATGGTTTTCCCGATATTTAGCATCGTACAGATGTTTTTTATATAGCTATCTATATCTTTAAATAGTAAAATAAATAATATAGCGGTATAACCATTTCAAAAGTTCTTCTCGCAATAAATTTCACCTGTAGAGCAGGGTCCCCGCCGTGAAAATGGGAAAATAAATGGTAAAAGGTGAAGTGGTTTGAATTAGTGAAAATTATTGCTATACAGGTCGTTTTACTTTATTAAATATTGCTGCACGCCTTTATCAGTTGATTTAAGATCTAGAATTACGTTGTTGAAATTGGACCATATGGTAAAATACCATATGGTACCATAAAAATAATTATGTTGCGTATCCAGCGATAGCGAAGGTTATAATTTATTGAACTTGTTTAATAAGAGAAATTTCAGATATGAATGTTTTTTATTCGTTTTCTATATTTCCATCCTAAGAGTTTTACCAGAGTCGGGACTAAGGGACCTTTTAAACTAATGACACATTGCCTTGGAACGTTTTAGAAGAATAAGTTTTTACCAAAATTTACAGTCACTGTGGAGAATTTTTAAATTTTCATTCTGTTGCGCAGCCTTTAAACGTACTAATTGCCAATTTATTATTACAGATTTCATAGAAAAGTGGAAAAGTGTCTTTACCATTCTCACTTATGGAATCGAGAAAGCAAGTATGAAAAAATAGTGCGACATTTTACTTGCTGATGGTTGACACAACTTAACAAGTAAGCAATAACACTTGAATGAAAGGGTAGCTACGCTACGTCCATTAATATAAGGTTAAATTATAAAGGCGTATTGTTTCATTACATAACCTTAAAAACGAAAACCGATTGAAAAAATTGTTATTACAGTACCCTACAGAATTATTATGAAAAAGAAATAAATCAAAATTTAATATCAAGTGAGCATTTTATGCAAATTTGAGATTATTATGGTCATTGTGCGTGAACTGTGGAAATGATTAAACTAAGAGTGAGAATAATTTAATTACACGTAGTATTATATCATTTAGGTACGTTTTTTTTATTACCAAGTATATATAGGGGGAAAACATATAAATTTTAAATATATGGCCAGGGCCGTAATACGCATATAACAATGAGGGGGTGGAATATATCTTGATTTTTCTATACTTATCTTCACTCTTTAATAAAAACTTTAGTTCACATATTTATTGATGATTTTTCAAGATAATAAATAAAAGCTAAACGTTTATGTTAAAAGGAAAAAAAAATACGGAAAACTGAGCCCTCCAAAAAGTATTAACAATTTGTACTTTTTGTTTCCTTATCTTAAAATAACTGTTCGTGCGGTATTTTCCTGTAGAAAGAAAACTTTATTCCAAGTTAAACTCAACAGATGGGACAAGACTTTTTTCGATTTCATCAGTAACAAGTTAAAACTTTTAAATTTTAATGGCTGGAAATGATGTCGACGGCAACAGTCGGTCGAGAGGATACATTATTCATAACAAGTGTTCCGGGTTATGTTTTATTCCCTAAAGTATACGTAATTTTCTTATAATTGGTTGGTAACATAGGCTGTTAAGCTGTTTGATACTTTGACTGACGAAAGAAGGAAAAAATATAATTTATTGGTACAAACTTCGAATTTGACACAAAGCTAAAATTGCAGATAGAAGGAAAGAAAAAACCTTAATGAAGTAAACGTCACTAATAGGCTGCTCGTCGCTCAGTTAGTTTAGCATTGGAACAGTGCTGCGTTTTTTGAATACTAGAAGTTCGAAGCTTTAACATAATGCCGACTGTGCTTACAGAAGTTAAAATTTTACTTTTTAAAAAATTAAGGATTTATTTGATTAAATATATTATAATAATAGTAGTTCAAGAAATAAAATTACGTGCACGCGTGGATGCGTGTATGCGTGTGCGTGCGTGTATGTGTTTGTGTGCGCGTGTGTGTGTTTATATTATCACACTATGTATATATACAGTATAGTACTTAATGTTTTCAAATTATTATCACCAAACCCAATAAAATTTATAAAAAATTTGTCGTATTTTTGAGCATAATACTCTGTTCGTAACCTTAGTGTAACCAATGAACTTATCCTTGATTCCAAGTTATACTAGAAGATTTTACAAGTAAGCTAGGAATGTAGAAAAGGAGGCTTGGATAGCTACATAAAACGGGATGCAACGTATATCAACAGTCAGTACTTGCAAATTTAAAATTTGGAAAATATACTTGGTTTAGGGTATAAACGTAGAAAATTTTTTAAATATTTAATATTCGCATATTATCTTATAAATAGAAAGTAATTAAAAGTTATGAGTTTTTTTAATATATATTTTTTTACATTTTCTTTGAATCATCGTTTTAACGCCTTGAAATGTTCGGCTACGTGGGATGTCTTTTGTAAAATTCTTTATTTAATTTCTGGTAATTGTGCGTAACTGGACAATCGAAGAAAATGGCATTCAAGATTTTAACTGTAATATCCCGTTTAATTTATTGATATAAAGAATGTCTATCATTTCGTGATTGGCGTGGAGTACCAATCGTTACCATCTACGTTTATTATAAAAGGTACCTCGACCATAATTCAAAGTGATTATAATGTTGGTCTGAATTCAAAAATTTGATTAGGCATTTAGTGAAAATAAAATTTACTTCATATAAATTATTAATATTATATTTATTCGAAGTGCTCAATGAAATGTTTTAGTCAACACTAAAAAAATATTTCAGACTTCAATCCCATAATCAAAAATTATATGTCATCATCGGCTGTAATACGCATGGATGTTCATAATTTAAGAATTGAGTGAAATGATATACTTTTATCAAAAAGAGAAATTTAAGAATTGAGTGAATTGATACACTTTTAGAATTTACAATAATTTATTTACTCAACCCTTATACAAAAAGTAAAAAATATTGATTAATCAGTATTAAAAATATAGCCAAGTCTCTTCGGAGTGTATAAGAATCTGCAAGTGCTGGGTAATATTTATTTGATTAAAAAGAAAAGTAGTTTAGTTTATATTTTATTATGCCATTAATTAAAATTTGCACAACTTTAAAATAAAACGTAAAAAAAATAAAGAAATGTAAATCCCAAAATAATACATTATGGAACAAAATATTTGATTTTTTTGTTATAGAATAATATTAGTGATGATTTCTTAAACGACCAGTACCATAAAAGTAAAATACACAACGCTTTATCGGATACACAATGATAACAAACCGTGCAATGAAGCAAGTTAATGTGAAATATTATTATTTGGTTCGTAACGATATCTAACGACATTGTCTTATATGAACGACTTAAGAAAACAATATCAGTAAAGATGATGTTGTAATAGTGGTTACTTTATAAACGTGAGAAAGATTATAATATATAAGATAGTGTGATATGAAAATCGCTTCATTCCGTGCAAGCCAATAGATCACGATAAGTTGTATTTACTCCAGCGCCGGAACATCAGCTATAGTACAAAAATGTTGATTATTTTGAAAGGTTGAAATATATGTATATATATATATATATATATATATATATATATATATATATATATATATATATTATCTGATATTATATGCAAGAAGAAAAAACACTATCTTGCAGAATATCGTTTCATTCTATAAAGCAATATGTAATAACAACTTCTATTTACTCTAGAATGATTAAAATACTTGATTATGTGGATACAGCAACAGGGAAACGCAATGGTAAAACGAGAATAATTACTGTATTTTGTTAAGACAGATTAAAAAAAAATATTCGATGTAGTTACATCTAAAATAAAACTATGATTTTTGTGTCAAAATTAACCATATTTATGACCGATTATGCCGCTAAAATTAATGAGTGTATTACCAATAAAATTTAGATTTACTGTAGTAAAGTTAAAATTCCAGAAATCGAAGGTATATGAAATGAAAATACATATCTTTTCTGATTTGGACATTTTTCATTCTAGTATCGAATTTCCGCATTTGATCCTATTATTTCTATGGAATTAAATTCCTTGCTTCATTATAGTTTTTGCGATAGAATCGTTAATCAACCATTTTCTAATAAAGTTTTTAACGTTAAGTTATGGGTGTTCATAGTTATGGTTGATACGATGACTTTGTAAAATGAGCAAGAAAGTAGATTAATACGAATAATGTTGGTAACAAGGTTGAAAGGTACATAATTTGATTTAACAAAATATTATAAATGTCAAAGTACGTACGTAACGACAGTTAATTAAATTAAAAAAGTATAGAATTACGAAAACGGTCGATTGATTTATTGTAAGCTACTGTTATGTAAAATAAGTCATACAAAACATCAATCGGAAAAAAAACAATTTTTTATGTCACGCTGGTTGAAAAGAGGATTATACTTAAATATCGTTCTTGTTATTTTTTAAAATTTTATTCAGGCCTCTAGAAAAAAAATACTACTAGGGTTTATATAAATAAAAACAAGAGAGTGCCTTTTCTCATTATATTTCAGTAACATACTTTCCATCAATGTTAAAAAACCCAGGACAAATTGTCTTTGAGAAATAATAATTTGACGGGCTAACAAAATTTTTGAAACCCAAATCAAAAGTACTTTTTCATAAACCAAACATGAGGTCTCGTAAATTGTAAAATAATATCTTTGAGTCCGTCACGTGTTTTTGGAGACTATTATGTATTTAATTTATTTTAACCGATGCAATATCTGGACGTAAAACCATTCCTCATCAGCAACTTTTCTGAATCTATTCTTTTTGTAACATATATGTGGAAATCTGTGCTCTATATAAAGCGCCCTGTATCTATTGTACTCTATTATGGCATTTCTTTGAACTTTGCCCTGGCTAGAATCAAAGTTTTTTAAATGTGCTCCACTCAAATTCTTCCCTCTCGAAGTAGCAAAATAAGTTTGGACAATGGAAAATAAGAATATTTTTGAAACAGTGATGACATAAGCTATACATATTGGAAGCTATTCTTGGTAAACCTGCGTTCACTATAGTACTTTCAATTTCGTTTTCACCCTTTGTAACCCGTCATAAAATTTCTAACTATACCATGGCTAAATATTATTTTAAGGGTCTCTACATTGCTCCTATTCTTAACATCCCGATGAGTGTGTTATGTAATACCAACTGACCCACAGGCAAGACTAACATTGATATTTATCCTACACATTATTCCAACTCTAGTTTTATAGATTTTACTTCCTTCTCAAGTGCGCAGTCGTTAGAAAACCTTCTTCTAACTACTTTTGTGGATTTCTTCTATCTTTATCTTAGGCAATATATTTTATTTAACGCCTCTGTTCTATCAACAAAATCCAAAATCGCAATGAAGATCTATTAAAATTCCAAATCTTCAGTTAAAGTCATGTAAATATTTTCATTAATCGCCGCTGAAATAATAAAATGATTATCTTATTTGACTGTAAAGTTTATAGCTTTGGTATATTCGATAAAAACTTTATTACCGCATCTTAGGACATTTAGAATTTTATTTGTTTATTTTTGTGCTTTAATGTATATAATTGATACATATGGCGGACTTCTACGAAGGCAATTTTTCATAGCCAACCAGAATATCAGTTCAGCAGAATTTTTCTTCAAAATTGCATCTTAAAACCATCGATCTTCTTCCGGTCCACTGCACAGATTGTGCATTACTCGAACCTATTATATCCGAATGAGAGAAGCGGAGAAAACTAGACTTCGCCCCAGTCTCTTCTTAATGATATTGGAGACGTTTTAGACTTGCCATATTCATTGAGCTTGCTCAATGCAGCTTTTACCATCTGAACACGTCGCCTGATTTTTCCCTAGCATCCTCCTTGATCACTTATCATAGATGTGAGGTAAAGAACACCCTTACACACTTTAGGTCTGACAGTTGCCCAGCCAGTGAGAGTTAACCACCTCTGTCTACGACCATGACCTTGGTTATAGATCTATAAATCGAGACTCCAACAAACTCAGTCTCGCGCCCCATTCCTATGGACATTTATGCAAGTTATTGCTCTAATAGTGCAAAGTGTGTAGTGCCATCAGTATCATACCTTAGGTTACTGATTCCGTTTGGAGGCTTTCTTCTAATGTGTTCTTCATATATGTTAAATAGAAGAGATGGTAAAATACATACTTAGCGCACCACATTTTCAAATTTAAAAGATCTTGAGATTATATCATTTATTCTTTACATTAACTTGCCACTACTATGGAGGTTACATATAAAGAAACATACATTTCGCGAAGGGTATTTCACAGGTAGTTCCATCTCACGCAGTAAACGTCTTCGAATATTTAATAAGGCCCATTGCTTTATTAAATTCTCGAGAAAATTTACGAATATTTTTTACAACATTGAGTCTAATTATACTATTCTGCACTGAGAATAAGCCAAAAAAAAGGAAAACAAATTTATCGGAATTGATTGATTAATGACATTAATTTCTTTTCCCTTTACACGCTAAAAGTTTCCTTTGTAATGCAATAAAAAAAGTCTTGAAATATCCCAAAATATCCGAGTCCCGTCAAAGAAGTTTAACTTCGAATAAAAGCATTGTTACTTTAAATGGAAGACTTCAGAGTTTTTATAAGGCAGCTCTTGTTCGATTTTAAATGTAAGAAAATGGTAAGCACAAGTTATTAAAGGCTGTCGAGTGGCTTAAATTTTATAAAGTTATTTTTTAATTTGGATACATCGATTACAAAATTTCCAGAAGCGGCAGTATTTTGCAAATGTATTTATGTCGGAAAGGATATTGTGTCACAAAAGTTTCAACTAAGCAGCCGTATTTAAGTTATTTTTTCATTTTGTACCTTTCACTTCGCTTTTTATTCAATAGTTATTCGCAGTCGTCTTCATTTTTTAACTTCACGGTTGGTAAGAGAATGAAGGTTTCATATTATTATTTTACATTCCTCGTACACGTTTTTTTATTATTCTTTTTTCATATTTATATTTCTTTTCTTGTTAAATTAATGTTCCTTCCTATGGAAAGAAAAATAAAACACATTGGTGATGAGTCGATATTCGTGCTAAAGAAAGCTAAACGTTAATTGTATATTATTTTTAAGCGCGTAAATCAAAAATCCTTTTCATTGTTTTTTTTAATTCCAGGAAAATATTGCTGGTAGAAATTTAAATAGAAATAACTTTATCAGATGACATCTAAACCTATGTAGGTATTTGTAATGTGTTTCAGATATCAAAGATTCATTAACGTAACAATATGAAAGCGTATAGATTCCTATGTATAGAAAATGCTATCGTATTTTGTGCACTGTTTGTACTATTTTATTGTGTTGACGAAAAATATTTTCACAAAATTATGGACATGGTTAAAGTATTAATTGCGGGAAATTCTTTGATCTTCTCTTGATTCTTGTTAGTTGTACGTCAGCAAGATATTGGCCGTGTTGATAGGGAGAGGATGCTTTTGAAAGAATACGTCCACTGTATTTTTATTAATCGTATCATGGGAGGTCGATATGCGCTTCACCGCTTTTCATTCAATTTGAATACTAAAATAACGGAAATCAAAGAAACTTGCATGTTGTTGAAAATGCGATCAAGTGGGAGTTGAATTCCCTTCCTCAGTGCTTCGTACCGTTATATTATATTATGGTAGATAGAATACAAATATACAAAAAAACTAAAATCGAAAAACTTTATAATTTATTTTGTCAAGTAATAATTATATATATATTCATAAAGTAATTATTTTTTTTCATTTTTTCCACAAACCGTAAGTGTGCATATATATATATATATATATATATATATATATATATATATATATATATATATATCATACATTTTATCTATCCATAAATGATTGTGAATCATAAAGGTACACTTTAATGTCTCCAATTTATTCCAATAATTTCTTTACTCTTCAAAGTAACAGTTGATATATGTGCATGAAATCAAAACGTTGACGCTTAATACTTAAGAGGACTTAGAATCTTGTGTTCGCGAGGAATGAAGAATCAAAGAAGTACATCGCTGATATCAAATTAATTGCACCTCAATTAAACTAATTCAACTTAAAATTAAAGCACGAAAATGGGTTGATGGGATACTTACGTTAAGTTATTAGAGACAAAAGTCAATTAGGGATTAGAAGGGAGAATTTAGTGTACGGCTGATGAATTTCTTTAGTATATAGTATAAATCTTGAAATTGCTCAGTCCATTAGAGGCTCTTTTATTTTTTCTTTTTCATTCATAATTCAATCATTTTTGGAATACACATGATTCATTTATGTATAACATCGTTCTCTCTCTTATATGTTTTCTCGATCATCAATTGAATTTTACCGATTTATTTAATATTTTGGTATGTAAATTTTATTATTTGATCGCGATTTATTTGATCGTTGCGACAGACCGACAGACCGACTTTTGGTCACCGCAGGCTTCTTTTATTGACCACGTTCATTATAAACAACTATTTGTAATTTTCGTACCCTAGAAACTTTTTATCACACCCACGCCCATTGTGCCAGACTTATACAAATGGTTCAAATGACGATGAATTTTAGCTGGACTATATTCTTTTGCTTGCGAAAACCTAATTACACTACGTTACTCGTTCTTCCACTTGTTGAGACAGATATTCGCATCGACTAGTATCAGGGTGGCAGCGTATTTTCTGCTGATGACTTTTCTTTGATAATAAATATATTCCTAATTTAATCGAAAGTATTTTCACGATACTCACTTATATATGTATTATACGCCTTTAATGTACTTATAGAAAATAAACCTTTTGACTAATAATTGCTTTCAATTTCTGTATCTGTTCTTCACAAGGATTTAAATTAGGACACAATCCCTCAAGATACTTGTCTTCAACAGCTTCTGCATACAGTTTGTTTATTTTTAATAAATCTTCCGCAACTCTATGTCATTTACTTTCAATCAAAAACGTAATTAACTATAAGTTTGTATTGCCTTAGATAAACTACGACTTTTAGAGTAAATTGAATCTTATAAACTACTCCAAAACCAGCATTTTGACAAAGTTACTTTCTTAACATTAAAATGTTTTGTATAATTGCTTATAAAAATATTACTTTCAAGCTTTTAATTTTCTTTAGCTTTAATATTATTATGAAACGTCTTCAAGGGATTAACTTTTACCGCAAGTTGCTAAAAGTTACAGTCTTTTATAAACTTAGTTTAAAGGTGTATTTATGAAATACATAATTCGAAGTAAATAAACGTTTTTCAATAGTGCAGTATGACAAATTTTATTCTAACAAAGGGGTAACAATATTTAATAAATTGTATGAAAATAGCTGTTGGGAAGATAATAATTTAAAATAATAAAATTGTTTCGAAGAATTTCCGGCCTACACTGGCTATTAAAATTATTGTTAGTGAGTTGTAATTCGGAAACGTCCAATCGGTTAATGATAACTTTTTGTGACTACCGGGTAAAGATTCTAAGTGAATATAAATTTTACACTGTCAAAGAGAAACTTATGCGTTTTACATCCTGGAGAAAATTTCATATTTATTAAAAATAAATGCTATTCTAAACAAGCATTGGACCCTTTCTATGCACGCAATAAGTTAAAGATGTTCAATGTTCCTGGACCACTGTTAATTTCAGGTTTAATGGCCAGTTAATTTTAAGAGATAAATATTACTGTAATTAATTTGGACATGATTATAAGTAGTCAATGATATTTACACAGATAGATATTTATTTCCGTGTTTTCGTCCGAATTTTTGGCGTCAAAATTATCGTAAAGCAATTTTAAGCCGATACAGCATGGCAACATTTTAATTGCGAATAAACGAAAAAGAGCGTTTTAAGGCATTGACAACGTTGTTTATTTTGAATTAGATCAAATTTATTGTGTTATTAGTGCCAAATGCAAATGAGTAATGTTTTATATCACTAAAATGCACTATATTTCTATAATAATTTACTGAGAAATAATTATTTAAATTCACGAATTTTATGATATGTTTTTAATTTTTTTTAAAGTATTCTGTGAATTTATATACCTTTCGTAATGATTTTGGATTCCTTATTTCATTCCTTACTCCACCGGAACAAATTTTAGTACAAAAATTGCTAAGAACAAAGTCTAAGCTAAGTTGATAGATGGGTAAATTCGGTCCAATAGTTTCTAAATAGTAGCGGTTCAGAACGTAAAGAAATATCTACGATTTATCTTATGTAAAATTACCCAAATGTCACAAAGCTGAAGAAACTTTTACAATACTAAAATTTTTCCATAAAAATATTTTGTTCCATCTTTAATTGGAAAAAAAGAAAACGTTTTGAACGCTATATCGATATAAATACCAGTATATTAATATAAACACCATAAAATAAAATAAAAATATTTATCAAAATATCGTGACTTTTTATAAGTATTACAGTATACTTATAAAAGTCACGTAATTTTGATAAATATTGTCATTTTATTTCATATTTTAGTGCATTACTTGAGTCTTGAAAATTAAATAATATTTATTATTTCTCGTGTGACGTAGGCAGGTAAGCTATCTAAAATCGTACGTATATAACCTCGTACAACAAACTTAACTTCTGTGAAGTTTCTGCTAGAAGATGGCGGAATTATTTACAAAACTAAATTGAATTAATATTTTGTTAAAAGTACTAACTGGGTTTCTACAAGAAGTCGATAAGTCGAATAAAGTACTATTTTACAAAATACTTTTATAAAATAACACATTATTCGACTTGTAAATCATAATGTCAGTTCAAGTTGTGTTTATCAAAACGTTAAAAGAACAACATGTCCCTCGTTCGTTGATTGTTTCCGAATATAATTTTATTTTTATTACGTCATTACTTGTTTTACGACATTACTTGTATTTAAATGGATATGATTTTAAATGAAATATAAATATTAAACCTTATCATAGACAAAATAGATTTATCGGAACCTACAGAAAAAGTAAATTAATTCTCCTAAAATGTCGTTTTTAAAATAAAGGAAAGAAACAATATAATATAAAAAATAGGGTATTCAGAATGTAAACTTGCGATATCAATTCCTTCTTAGTTTATAAGAATCTAAACAAAGGTTCGGCTGATCATTGTGTGCGCATACAAGAACTCTCGCTCGTAAGATGAAAAATGATTCCCATGAGTTCTCACTACTGAAAGCTCTACTCCAAACGAGATCAGTAATGGAAAAATAGTGATGTTCCGACGTAGAAATTGTATAGCGCTTCAATCCGTTAGAGTGGAACGTTGTTTCATTTAGAATATTGTAAGTGAAGACGATTTATTAAATAAATTAAATTACATTCTGTAGAAATTCACCGAATCCTAGAACGAACCAATTTTAATGAATCTATATACATTTAACGTAGTTCGAGTTATATTAGCAATTAACAAGTTTATTTAAAATACATAATTTTAAATTTCTAGCAAACAACGTAATTTGATTAAATTGTTGTTACTATTATTTACAGTTATCACGAGCGAAATGACTTACATTGAAAGGTCACTAAATCAAGAAAATTCTTTTTGTGTTATGAGCATTTCTACTTTTCATATAACATTGAAATGAAAAATTACTGCTTTTTATAAATAGGCTAACATTTCCGTCATTTCACAGTTAGTGTAAAATTTAATTAGATTGCTGAAATTACTTTTGACATAAAGATGAACATTTTCCTAAAATGTTTACATTCATGTACCAAATATCCATTCTTCCAGAATTTTTCTTTAAGTAAAGATATTGCTCAATAGGTAATACATAGGTAAACAAACATATTGAATATCTCTGGAACTGTGAAAATTGGAATTTCTATATAGTTTTCGTAAATCCCACTCAGAAATAGAAATATAGACATAGAAAATCGGAATTGGGTGTATTTAATTAGGACTAAAATTGATTTAACATGAGATTTTTAAAATTTTATAACCAACTTCGTAAAAATATTGAATAACTTTTTGTTATTATCGAATCGGTATCTGATAATTTTATAATTTTTTATATTCGATATATTTATATTTTTCAAATTTGTATTTGATAAAGTGAAACATTTTAAAGTGTATTTTTAGGATATGTTGAATGAAAAATAAATATTTTTAAGATTGGACACTAAAATGATAACTAATAATGCGCGTCCATCGGTTACTTAGGTTGCATAATTTTAGATCGTGCCCACAATTATTAGCAAGTTCATTGAAGGAATACATCAAGTATTTTATAAATAATCCATACTAAATTCCATATAGTTTTGGTAAATAAATAAAACATTGAAATAGTGTGATTATATTTTCATGTTATAATTATATACATATATTAAATACATAGTCTGGAGCACAAGAGAAAGGCTTAAAACTAATACACTTTGGAGAAGGAATAAATTGTTTTATTTGTATAAAATCCAATCAGTATTTGCAAATATCTCGTACGCCTTTTCATGTTTCAGAAGAGTCTATAAAATGTTCAGATGTAAGCAAATTGTCGAAGCCATGGATTCTGTAAATTGATACGAAACAGCAATATTTATTTAATAAATCTTGTTCGCGTGGAGATACAAAATGAAGCAACATTCCATCTCGACGGAACGAAGCGTCATAAAATTTTCAGCGTTAGAAAATCGTATTAATGGAATATTTATGTCGACATATATACATACTCATACATAAATACAACACAACTGTACTGTTTATGTGAGTGATATTATTTATGTGTGTATATATATGTATATGTATATGTATATATATATATATATATATATATATATATATATTATATATATATATATATATATATATATATATATATATATCCATATATATTAAAGATATAAGATACTCTGATCTTACTGACCGAATGTTTTAAATCAGAACGCCATCAAAATCTATTCATTCGTTACAACTTTGGTAAAAGAAAATATGAGTACATTTTGGAACATAGAGTGAAAATTAAATATATGTCATTTCGATCATTTTCAACATTTTGAACAATTTAGTTGCTCAACTTACGTCAAGAATTAAGCATAGAAAAAAAAAGTCAGGAATAATAGTTGCTGACAGTAACTCGCATATCGTTTATTAATTTGATATGCGAGTTACTGGTAGCAATAGATTGACAATAGTTTAAATTGAAGTGAGAAAGTTACTGCTTTACAAATTGACAATGGGATAAATATGAAGGAAACAAATAACAGAATATAATGGCTTTTGAGCACGATCAAAAATTTATGAAAATTTGATCAGAAATATGTGTTCACTCTGTAGGGACGTGGTTGTTTTGATGTCATGAATCGTCGTAACTCTATATTTAGTAGGCGATGCGTTACACAAAAGCAAATTGACACGTTCATTGTTAATCCTCATTTTTTTTGTTGAGATCATACATGTGCCTACTTGTTCAAATCAAACTTCCTTATCCAACACCAATATATCGAAATTTTCCATATATTATGGTATATTTGTTGCGTGAATTTTTATTACTTTTACGAAGCAGAAATGTGTTAAAAATTGTGATACCAATTCGGAAGTAATTAAAAATTATTTTTCGCATTTTTACCAAGTTCATCATGAAGCTTATAAAAATATCATGTAGATTTTAAGTCAAGTTCAACCTTAATTAAATCGAATTAAATGAATGACAATTTTCAAACTTATTTTATCATTTTCTTTGACAGAGCATTTTCGACTGCTTAATATAAGTGTGTCAAATAAAAAGTAATGTCTGGCCTCATACTTGCTATCTGTATTTAAGTTATATCTGATAATTTTTTTTATACAACTTCACCAAAGAACAATAGCTCATATAGTAGAATATAATAAGGATTTAAAAAAAAGCATCGCTAACTGTTATTCTATTTAAAAATAGAATTAGAATAACTGTTTATTTTAAATTTATAAAAATTCATACAAAAACAAATGGGACACAAAAGGCTTTCAATAT
Source organism: Druceiella hillmani (assembly GCA_039881145.1). Lineage (NCBI taxonomy): Eukaryota > Metazoa > Arthropoda > Insecta > Lepidoptera > Hepialidae > Druceiella > Druceiella hillmani. Next base: position 9,160,031 of record JAYKKI010000045.1, read on the forward strand.
GGCACGTACCTTCAGGACGTATGCCGCTTCAAAACACGTGCAGACAATTCGTTGATGACGCCCCCACCTATTGTACACGGCTATAAGTGGCTTTTGCTCCTAAGGTGAAAAATTATTCCCGCTCCGTACCGAAGACTGTCGAAATAGCGGTTAGTAGGAAAATGGCAATTTTCCAGTGTGGGAAATTTTAAAGTGCATCATTCCATCAGGATGTAATATTGCAGCGAATAACATTTCTTAAATTAATTTTGCCATTCTGTGTTTTGCTTTGTCGTTGTTAAATTCCTTGGAATGAAATGAGATATTTATTTGCCTGCGCTTGGAGTGTATCGCCCGAGACATATGACCGTTGAGATCGTGTTTTTCTATATATATTATGATAATGCTTGGGTCACATGTGTCACGAATGTGATAAAGTTGTCTTCCCAATTTTTAATTGGTCAAGTTTCCATTACGATAGTTATAGTAAGTACTGTTACTCTTCCATTATGACATAAAATTTCCTCACACCTTAAAGTAAACCATATATATATATATATATATATATATATATATATATATATATATATATATATATATTTATATATATATATATATATATATATATATATATATATATATATATATATATAAATATATAAATTATTACTATTGCTTGTCTTGGATTATGAAGAGACAATATAATCGTAAACAAGAGGGTCCGTAAAAATACAAAAATTGAAGGCAAAAAATCAATTAGCAAAAATTCTTGCGTTACACGAGACGATACAGTACGTTGTTATATTCACGTTATGACGACATTACGTTAAACAAAAGTTAAATTCCCAATTAGTGTAAAATATTGAAGACTTCGCACTGAAATGGTGATAACTATTTCAACGTGAAGCTGTAGAAATATTTAAAAATAAGTTGCTTTTGTGAGCAATTAAATTCTCATTATTAATATACTGATCGATTACGATAGCGCAATTATGTCATATTTATTTCTAGCATCATTGATTGCAGATAATCGGAAGCGGTATTAAGACATTATTTCACTAATATTTTTGAAATAAAACTTCAGGCGCGATGAGAATAAAATATGCAGGTCTTAACGTTTTTCATACAGCGTTTAGTTGTAACGTCTGAACGTTTAGTTTTGTGACGTGTAGTCGTATTGCAAGAAGAACGAAATATAGGAATTTAGCCAACAACCGCCGTGCGACAGTTGAACAATATAGAATAGGAGAAAATGTATACGCTTGCGCGAAAACAAACGTCAATGGCGCTCACTACTGCTATCCGCTGTTTTGGAAGTTATGTATAGTAACTGTCAAAATTTTGTTGATTTATTTATCTATTCAAAATTTATTTTCTTTTTCTACAAATTTATTATCTTTTTGTACAAATTTAGTACAATCAATGAAATTACACGCAGTAGGTACTCAACTCAATTCAACGTATTTATTCTACCCTTTAACACGTTTTTAACTTTGAAGTATATGTATACGCATGTATTATGTGTAACAGGGAATATTATTTACTGTTAAGTTTTATCTCTTACTATATACATACACATCATGGTTTAGATCGCCAAATAAATTTAACTTCTGTCACGTATACTCACATGCACGCGCGTAAATTTTTTGTAATATTATTTTAAAGCTTCTGTAGCTCGTTTAGTGTCAGAAAATAATAAAATATTATTATTTTGTTATTTTCTAGCGGTACTTTAAAAAGGCAGACTTTCTCTTTATAAATTGTAACAATTAAATTTTGCTTGTGGATTAACACTTTTTCCCTTATTCAATCCCCCGATATCACGTCGAGACAATACGTCTTTTATTTATCTTTCGAGATTTCACAATATTGAAAACATTCAAATTTATAAAAGTCCATTAAACAATTTTGTTGGTACAGGAACATACAAATAGACAGCCAAAAAATTGAAAAGAACGGTCGATTTTTTTTCTTCACTTTTACTTATGTGTAAAACACGACTTCATTTCTTTAAAAACATCTTTCCATATTATAGTGATATTAATAATTTTGTAATTTGTTGCAAAATTGAGTAAATGTTTCTAAATAATTATAATTCGCTATGTTTCTAAATAAGTATACATAGAATAATTCGTGAAAATGGAACACATAATTTAACACTTTGACACATACGTCCCACAAAAATCGGTCCTACAAAACGTTGTGACTCTGGTCTACTCTCGCCGTTTCGAATGTTACAACTTAAAACATGCTAATGGAGAAAGGATAAAACATGCGGCTAAACGCGCGTCAATTGAGATGGCAAACAATTAGCCACTGAGGCGCTCAGGCTGAAAACGCGCGACGGCCTTTTCGACGCTCTCGATTCAAGTAATGTATAACTCCAAAATTTATTATTCGATTGCAATGATTTTTTTGGTGTGTAGAAAGAAGTGTACATATAATATAGATGAAGTATTTTTATAATAGTTATGTAGGTATAAGTATAAAAAATAATGAAAAAGATGAATATGAAAATTTCCTTGAAATGAAATTTTCGTTATTACCATAAAAATATAAAAACAATAAGTGAATGTACAAGCTAAGAAACACTTACCCTAATAAAAAATTATGTTAACTTTAAGTTTTTGGTCAGCCATCTCGGTTTTATCTGCAAAATACAACAATTGAAAACAAAAACGGAACAAGCCACTGTAACCAAGTGTAATGCTAAAAAGTAATAGAATTGCTTTTATAAGAATTTTAACACTTTTATGGAATTATGGCAAAAAAAAACTAATCCATAATATAATTTATACTACAATAAGAGGATATTTCCAACAATAATAAATAATAATTATGTTGGACAGAAAATATAAACAAAATAACAAATCTAAAAGGTATTAAATGTCTATATCAAATGAATATTCGAAAAAAAGGGAATTATTCTCTCAAATAATAAACTCTTTTTCCATCTACGTAAAGACTTTTTATATTTAAATATGCACAATGAAATAAAATTACATTTATTTATGAAGAGCATTAATGACATTAATATTTTTCATAAATAAATGTGACGTTTTCGCGTCCTCGTCGTATATTGTGTAAATATTAGAAAAAACCTTGTTTATTAAAAAAAATATACCAATAAACATAAAATATATATGAAAAAAGTAGTAATTAATAAAGTAAGTAAATAGATATTAACTTACATTTATTCCATAATCACAAATAGGAAATGAAAAAAAATACAAACGCCCCACGATTTTTAAAAATCATCGTTACGAAATAATTGTATTGTACGCTACAGAGGAGTATGTTACTTTTCAATTTGATATTTCATTATCTTTCCTATGATATATGATAGTTTACAGGTTTGTTTCATTTTAATCTGAATACGTTTGAATGGGCCAGTCGCTGCGTCCATTATTTAGGAATAGGATATCTCAGGGGTTAGTCGTTTCCGTTAACACATATTCTTGTCTCATTTTGAATTGTGATTTTACTATTTACCTTACTGAGTATACATAAACAGTTTTTTTCGACCCTTAATTTATCCGCTTTTGAGTATTTTGCTAAAGTCTAATTAGTTTAAATATATAAAATGTAAAGTAAATATAGTTTAACGCAGCAAATAAAACTCTATAACAGTATTTGTTTCTAAGAGCTTAAAACTTACGGATAGAATCATAATTTTGAAAAGCTTACTTTGGTACTTGCTCTAACTGCTAATAATAATTTAACATTTATTAAGAAAGTTTAGAACAATGCCATTTTATTGACAGAATGTTTTATATTTGTGTAATTCCTTTTCGAGTCAAAGTAAGGAAATAAAAGTTAGAAGGTTGTTAAAATGACTGTTAAAACGGTTGGGATAATTTTTTGCTTAAATTTTTTAGATATGATTGTTTTTAAATGTAATATATTAATCATTATACCAAATGCTTTTGTATTTTCCTAAAATTTTAAAATTGATAATTGTATCCAAAAATACTTTTACACGTGAATTTAAACAAAGGTTTCCCTTGAATGTATGTGCGTAGAGAAATATTTTAGTTTGCTAAAAACTAAAATATAATTAGAATCAAATACCAACAAAATTACCTCATATTATAACTTTTCTATGTCTCAGTTACTTATTCCTTTATTTTATTTTATTCGACTTTAATTTTTGTAAAATATATATGTCTCTATGTTTTAGCAAGTATTTTACCGAGAATAACTTACTCGATTAAAAAAAAATATGCGCAAATGTGCATGTACGACACATGTGCGCACACATACACGCACACGTACATTCATTAAATACCTACGGGATTTTAGATGTGTTTTTTACAAATTTTTATTTATTTCCTTTTAGAAAAATCGATTGAGACTTTCATTTTGTTTTTCTATTCATATCAAATATTTGAAATATTTTTCATTTTATATATCGAGTGTATGAAATAATTTTCTATCATAGTGTGAACAATTTAGTCATTCTGTTCAATTTCTATTAAACATTTATTTTCCCTATATTACATATGTAAAACGTCGTTCTGTATTTCCCAAAATGATGCACTTTAATACTGGCCATAAAATAAATCCAAATTAACAATAAATAGCGATTAGCGATATTATTTAACAACTTAGAAGATATTTTGAATTTCTTCTTAAGTATAAAGATGTTGCCTGGAAAGTTTCTGTCATCAAATGGATACTAATTATCATGAAACAATTAACAACGTGGTGGGTAATTCGTATTTTTTCTTTAGGATAGAAGTGTTTCTGAAGAAAATCGCTTTATCCAATGATTACTAATCATCGTGAAATATTAAAAACAAAGATTATTTTAGATATATTCTCAGGCTCCAAAACGTTTTCAAGGAGTTCTCTTATCAAATGAGTGCTAATTGTAAGAAAGAAATGAAGCTTAAACTAATATAATTTCGTACACAAATGTAATCGAGCTACTAAATCATCTAACGATGAAAATGAAAATTACTTGAGTACTTGTAAGTAATGGTTTTCCTGATATTCAACATCGTACAGATGCTTCTTACATATCTTTAAATAGTGAAATAAATAACGTAGCGGTATAACCTTTGCAAAAGTTCTTCTCGCAGTAAATTTCACCTGTAGAGAGGGACCTGCTGTGAAAATGGAAAAATAAATGGTAATAGGTTAAGTGGTTTGAATTAGTGAAAATTATTGCGATACAAATCGTTTTACTTTATTAAATATTGCTACAAGCCTTTATCAATTGATTTAAGATTTAGAATTACGTCGTTGAAACTGGACCATAAAAATAATTATGTTGCGTATTCAGCGATAGCGAAGGTTACAATTTATTGAACTTGTTTAATAAGGAAAATTTCAGATATGAATGTTCTTTATACGTTTTCTATATTTCCATTCTAAGAGTTTTACCAGAGTCGTGACTAAGGAACCATTTAAACTAATAACATATTGCCTTGGAACGTTTTAGAAGAATAAGTTTTTACAGTCACTATGGAGAATGTTTGAACAGTCACTGTGGATAATGTTTACAACTTCATTCTGTTGCGCAGCCTTTAAACGTACTAAGTGCCAATTTATTATTACAGATTTCATAGAAAAGTGGAAAAGTGTCTTTACCATACTTACTTATGGAATCGAGAAAGCAAGTATGAAAAAATAGTGCGACATTTTACTTGATGATGGTTGACACAACTTAACAAGTAAGCAATAACACTTGAATGCTGCATAATGAAACGGTAGCTACGCTACGTCCATTAATATATGATTAAATTATAAAGGCTCCTTGTTTCATTAGATAACCTTAAAAACGAAAACCGATTGAAAAAATTGTTATTGCAGTATCCTACAGGATTATTTTGAAAAAGAAATAAATAAACATTTTAGTGAGCATTTTATGGAAATTTGAGATTATGATGGTCATTGTGCGTGAACTGTGGAAATGATTAAACTAAGAGCGAGAATGATTTAATTACACGTAGTATTATTTCATTTATGTACGTGTTTTTTATTACCAAGTATATATCTGGGGGGAAAACATATAAATTTTAAATATATGGCCAGGGCCGTAATACGCATATAATAATGAGGGGGTGGAATATATCTTGATTTTTCTATACTTATCTTCACTCTTTAATAAAAACTTTAGAACACATATTTATTGATGATTTTTCAACATAATAAATAAAAGCTAAACCTTTATATTAAAAGGAAAAAAACGAATACGGGAAACTGAGCCCTCCAAAAAGTATTAATAATTTGTACTTTTTGTTTCCTTATCTTAAAATAACTGTTCGTGCGGTATTTTCCTGTAGAAAGAAAACTTTATTCCGAGTTAAACTCAACAGATGGGACAAGACGTTTTTCGATTTCATCAGTAACAAGTTAAAACTTTTAAATTTTAATGGCTGGAAATGATGTTGACGGCAATAGTCGGTCGAGAGGATAAATTATTCATAACAAGTGTTCCGGGTTATGTTTTATTCCCTAAAGTATACGTAATTTTCTTATAATTGGTTGGTAACATAGGCTGTTAAGCTATTTGATACTTTGACTGACGAAAGAAGGAAAAAATATCATTTGACACAAAGCAAAAATTTCAGATAGAAGGAAAGAAAAAACCTTAATGAAGTAAACGTCACTAATAAGCTGCTCGTCGCTCAGTTAGTTTAGCATTGGAACATTGTTGCGTTTTTTAAATACTAGAAGTTGGAAGCTTTAACATAATGCCGACTGTGCTTACAGAAGTTAAAATTTTACTTTTTAAAAAATTAAGGATTTATTTGATTAAATATATTATAATAATAGTAGTTCAAGAAATAAAATTACGTGCACGCGTGGATGCGTGTATGCGTATGCGTGCGTGTATGTGTTTGTGTGCGCGTGTGTGTGTTTATATTATCACACTATGTATATATACATTGTAGTACTTAATGTTTTCAAATTATTATCACCAACCCCAATAAAAATTATAAAAAATTTGTCGTATTTTTGAGCATAATACTCTGTTCGTAACCTTAGTGTAACCAATGAACTTATCCTTGATTTCAAGTTATATTAGAAGATTTTACAAGTAAGCTAGGAATATAGAAAAGGAGGCTTGGATAGCTACATAAAACGGGATGCAACGTATATCAACAGCCAGTACTTGCAAATTTAAAATTTGGAAAATATACTTGGTTTAGGGTATAAACGTAGAACAATTTTTAAATATTTAATATTCTAATATTATCTTATAAATAGAAAGTAGTTAAAAGTTATGAGTTTTTTAATATATTTTTTTTTACATTTTTTTTGAATCATCGTTTTAACGCCTTGAAATGTTCGGCTACGTGGGAAGTCTTTTGTAAAACTATTTATTTAATTTCTGGTAATTGTGCGTAACTGGATAATCGAAGAAAATGGCATTCAAGATTTTAACTGTAATATCCCGTTTAATTTATTGATATAAAGAATGTCTATCATTTCGTGATTGGCGTGGAGTACCAATCGTTACCATCTACGTTTATTATAAAAGGTACCTCGATCATAATTCAAAGTGATTATAATGTTGGTGTGAATTCAAAAAATTGATTAGGCATTTAGTAAAAATAAAATTTACTTCATATAAATTATTAATATTATATTTATTCGATGTGCTCAATGAAATGTTTCAGTCAACACTAAAAAATTATTTCAGACTTCAATCCCATAATCAAAAATTATATATCATCATTGGCTGTAATACGCACGGATGTTCATAATTTAAGAATTGAGTGAAATGATACACTTTTATCAAAAAGAGCAATTTAAGAATTGAGTGAATTGATACACTTTTAGAATTTACAATAATTTATCTCAAAAAGTAAAAAAAATTGATCAATCAGTATTAACAATATGGCCAAGTCTCTTCGGAGTGTATAAGAATCTGCAAGTGCTGGGTAATATTTATTTTATTAAAAAGAAAAGTAGTTTAGTTTATATTTTATTATGCCATTAATTAAAATTTGCACAACTTTAAAATAAAACGTAAAAAAAATAAAGAAATGTAAATCCCAAAATAATACATTATGGAACAAAATATTTTATTTTTTGTTATAGAATAATATTAGTGATGATTTCTTAAACGACCAGCACAATAAAAGTAAAATAACGTGGACAACGCTTTATCGGATACACAATGATAACAAACCGTGCAATGAAGCAAGTTAATGTGAAAGATTATTATTTGGTTCGTAACGATAATATCTAACGATATTGTCTTCTATGAACGATTTTAGAAAACAATATCAGTTAAGGTGATGTTGTAATAGTGGTTACTTTATAAACGTGAGAAAGATTATTATATATAAGATAGTGTGATACGAAAATCGCTCCATTCCGTGCAAGCCAATATAGTACAAAAATGATGATTATTTTGAAAGGTTGAAATATATATATATATATATATGTATATATATACATACATATATATATATATATATATATATACATATATATATATATATATATATACATATATATATATATATATATATATATATATATATATATATATATATATATATATATGTATAAGCTGATATTATATGCAAGAAGAAAAAACACTATCATGCAGAATATCGTTTCATTCTATAAAGCAATATGTAATAACAACTTCTATTTACTTTAGAATGATTAAATTACTTGATTATGTGGATACAGTAACAGGGAAACGTAATGGTAAAACGAGTATAATTACTGTATTTTGTTAAGACAGATTAAAAAAATATATTCCATGTAGTCACATCTAAAATAAAACTATGATTTTTGTGTCAAAATTAACTATATTTGTGACCGATTATACCGCCAAAATTAATCACTGCATTATCAATAAAATTTAGATTTATTATAGTAAAGTTAAAATTCCAGAAATCGAAGGTATATGAAATGAAAAAATATCTCTTTTCTGGTTTGGACATTTTTCATTCTAGTATCGAATTTCCGCATTTTATCCTATTATTTCTATGGAAATAATTAATTGCTTAATCATAGTTTTTGCGATAGAATCGTTAACCAACCATTTGCTAATAAAGTTTTTAACGTTAAGTTATGGGTGTTCATAGTTATGGTTGATACGACGACTTTGTAAAATGAGCAAGAAAGTAGATTAATACGAATAATGTTGGTAACAAGGTTGAAAGTTACATAATTTGATTTAACAAAATATTATAAATGTAAAAGTACGTACGTAACGACAGTTAATTAACTTAAAAAATATAGGATTACGAAAACGGTCGATTGATTTACTGTAAGTTACTGTTACGTAAAATAAATCGTAGAAAACATCAATCGGGAAAAAGAAAATTTTTAGTGTCACGCTGGTTGAAAAGAGGATTATATTTAAATATTGTTCTTGTTATTTTTTTTTTTAATTTTATTCAGGCCTCCGGAAAAAAGATGCTACTAGGGTTTATAAAAATAAAAACAAGAGAGTGCCTTTTCTCATTATATTTCAGTAACGTACTTTCCATCAATGTGAAAAAATCCAGGACAAATTGTCTTTGAGAAATAATAATTTGACGGGCTAACAAAATTTTTAAAACCCAAATCAAAAGTACTTTTTCATAAACCAAACGTGAGGTCTCGTAAATTGTAAAATAATATCTTTGAGTCCGTCACGTGTTTTTGGTGACTATTATGTATTTAATTTATTTTAACCGATGCAATATCTGGACGTAAAACCATTCCTCATCAACAACTTTTCTGAACCTATTCTTTTTGTAAAATATATGTGGAAATCTGTGCTCTATATAAAGCGCCCTATATCTATTGTACTCTATTATGGCATTTCTTTGAACATTGCCCTGGCTAGAATCAAAGTTTTTTAAATGTGCTCCACTCAAATACTTCCCTTTAGAAGTAGCAAAATAAGTTTGAACAATGGAAAATAAGAATATTTTTGAAACAGTGATGACATAAGCTATACATATTGGAAGCTATTCTTGGTAAACCTACGTTCACTTTAGTACTTTCAATTTCGTTTTCATCCTTTGTAACCCGTCATAAAATTTCTAACGATACCATGGCTAAATATTATTTCAAGGGTCTCTACATTGCTCCTATTCTTAACATCCCGATGAGTGTGTTATATAATACCAACTGACCCACAGGCAAGACTAACATTGATATTTATCCTACACATTATTCTAACTCTAGTTTTATAGATTTTACTTCCTTCTCAAGTGCGCAGTCGTTAGAAAACCTTCTTCTAACTACTTTTGTGGATTTCTTCTATCTTTGTCTTAGTCAATATATTTTATTTAACGCCTCTGTTCTATCAAAAAAATCGACAATCGCAAAGAAGATCTATTAAAATTCCAAATCTTCAGTTAAAGTCATGTAAATATTTTAAATAATAAAATTATTATCTTATTTGACTGCACAGTTTATAGCTTTGGTATATTCTATAAAAACTTCATTAGCGCATTTTAGGACATTTAGAATTTTATTTGCTTATTTTGTACTTTAATGTATATAATTGATACATATGGCGGACTTATTTCTACGAGGGCAATCTTTCATAGCCAACCAGTTCAGCCCTGCAAAGTAACCAACAAATCCATACGCGACACAATTCCATATGAAGACCACATTACCAACAGTGATTGTGTGGTAAGGAATTTGTAAATGAAACTGGAGTAACTTTAATATGCTGATATTATTAGGTTTGCAAGATTGACCCTAATTATGGAGACAAAGACGACCTACAATTAATACAAAATTGAATAAACGATTCCCATTCTTATTTTACTTTTGATTGTATATTTACCCTGTGTAGAAAATATTTTTTTTGACCCATATTATCTCCCAATTTATCAAAATTGTTTTTTTTTTCAAGTCTATCACATATACATACATACATATATATATATATATATATATATATATATATATATATATATATATATATATAACCATCGATCTACTTCCGGTCCACTGCACAGATTATGCATTATTCGAACCTATGATATCCGAACGAGAGAAGCAGAGAAAACGAGAATTCGCCCCAGTCTCTTCTTAATGATATTGGAGACGTTTTCGACTTGCCATATTCATTGATCTTGCTCAATGCAGCTTTGACCATCTGAACATGTCGCCTGATTTTTGCCCAGTATTCTCCTTGATCACTTATCATAGATGCGAGGTAAAGGAACACCCTTACACACTTTAGGGCTGACAGTTGCCCAGCCATTGAGAGTTAACCACCTCTGTCTATGACCATGACCTTGGTTATATATCTATAAATCGAGACTCCAACAAACTCAGTCTCGCGCCCCATTCCTGTGGACATTTCTGCAAGTTATTGCTCTAATAGTGCAAAATGTGTAGTGCCATCAGCATCATACCTTAGGTTACTAATTCCGTTTGGAGGCTTTCTTCTAATGTTTTCTTCATATATGTTAAATAGAAGAGATGGTAAAATATATACTTAGCGCACCATATTTTCAAATTTAAAAGATCTTGAGATTATATCATTTATTCTTTACATTAACTTACCACTACTATGGAGGTTACATATAAAGAACAGAAGAAACATACATTTCGCGAAGGGTATTTCACAGGTAATTCCATCACACGTAGTAAACGTCTTCGAATATTTAACAGGGTCCATTGCTTTATTAAATTCTCGAGAAAATTTACGAATATTTTTTACAACATTGAGTCTAATTATACTATTCTGCACCGAGAGTAAGCTAAAAAAAAGGAAAACAAATTTATCGGAAATGATTGATTAACGACATTAATTTATTTTCCCTTTACACGCTAAAAGTTTTCCTTTGTAATGCAATAAAAAAAGTCTTGAAATATCCCAAAATATCCGAGTCCCGTCAAAGAAGTTTAACTTCGAATAAAAGCATTGTTACTTTAAATGGAAGACTTCAGAGTTTTTATAAGGCAGCTCTTGTTCGATTTTAAATGTAAGAAGATGGTAAGCACAAGTTATTAAAGGCTGTCGAGTGCCTTACATTTTATAAAGTAATTTTTTAATTTGGATAGATCTTTATGCTTCAGAGGTACTGTCCGCCGAAACCTGATTTATTAATAATATATCTAATTGGGTGTATAGCAGAGATCCTGGTATAGAGTTACGGGTTCCAACTCCTCATTACTAATGCTGCAGAAGTACTCCTTGCTTAAATCTGCTGTTTTTTAATGTTTGAAATTAGATTAGTAGGTCTTAAGTAGTGTAGTATATGTCCATGTATTTGAGATAGGAGAGAAGCGTCGACTTAGCATCGATTCCAAAATTTCCAGAAGCGGCAGTATTTTGCAAATGTATTTATGCGGGAAAGGATATTGTGCCACAAAAGTTTCAACTAAGCAGCCGTATTTAAGTTATTTTTTCATTTTGTACCTGTCACTTCGCTTTTTATTCAATAGTTATTCGCAGTCGTCTCCATTTTTTAACTTCACGGTTGGTAAGAGAATGAAGGTTTCATATTAATATTTTACATTCCTAGTACACGTTTTTTTATTATTTTTTTTTCATATTTATAATTCTTTTCTTGTTAAATTAATGTTCCTTCCTGTGGAAAGAAAAATAAAACACATTGGTGTTGAGTCGATATTCGTGCTAAAGAAAGCTAAATGTTAATTGTGTATTATTTTTAAGAGCGTAAATCAAAAATCCTTTTCATTGTTTTTTTTTTAATTCCAGGAAAATATTGCTGGTAGAAATTTAAATAGAAATAACTTTATCAGATAACATTTAAATCTATGTAAGTATTTGTAATGTGTTTCAGGTATCAAAGATTCATTAACGTAACAATATGAAGGCATATAAATTCCTGTGCATAGAAAATGCTATGTATTTTGGGCACTGTTTGTACTATTTTATTGCGTTAAAGAAAAACGTTTCCATGAAATTATTGATATTTAATTATGGACATATGGAGTTCTTTGATCTTCTCTTGATTTTTGTTTATTTTGAATACTAAAATAATGGAAAAACAAAGAAACTTGGATGTCGTTAAAAATGCGATCAAGTGGGAGCAGAATTCACTCCCTGAGTTACGTACCGTTATATTATCATTTTGTATCAAACTTCAAGGTCCTGCCTTAATGGGAAGTATCCTTAATAGTTTTCATGAGTGAGTCAGTATTAAAGTATGGATACTTTAAAGGCTTTTTGTTGTCGAGTCATAAATTTAATATGACAGGGTTATGGAATCTTATACATTAGTATTTCTTAATTGGATAATCGATATACTTGCAGACGTTGGTATAGGATGAGTGTATCATTTTCTACTTTGATAAGAGTTCTCTTTAAAATTATTTTGTAGTAAGTTGGGTTCAACGGTAATATTTTATTTTATATAGTTTGGAAAATCCAATGCAGTGTACCTAAGTTTATCGCTTTTCCATATATTATCATCTGACAAGGTTTATAACGAAACCTTGTTAGAAGGATGCAGGGGAGTTCTTTCGGAGCATCAAATAAAACGCTGGGGGAGAAACATGTAAAAACTGGCCAAAAGTTTTTGGATTGGAACTTTCAAGGGCAAGGTTTGTTCATTCGAATCAGACTTGGCGACGATCTGAGCTGGCGAGATTGATTGACTGCGAGCTGAAGAGCTTGATGAGATTTGGAGTCAAGCTAAGCATCATGCTAAAGATAGATTATCAGAGTAAAGAATCGATGACAAGCTGTGTTATATTTAAGACGACATAGGATACGAAGAAGTAGATATAGCTGGGAATGAACGGTTATGTATTTATGTATGACAGTATATTTTCAATATAACAAGATGTAATTCCTAATTCAGAAAACTAAATGTGCAGACTCAGACTTGTTTTCACGAGATCCTTTTGTGGTGGCGACATACAACGCAATAAGTATAAACAGGTGTAAACATGGTGATAATTAGAAATTATTTTTACCAATATAATTATGATTACTAGCAATAGACAAATATATACGTCATCCCAAAATCTATTAGAGATACATTAAAAATTTCCTAAATTAATAATAATATTTTGTATTCCCCTTGAAGCGAAAAGGTACGTTATTGTACCCTGGTGAGTATTTTATAAATTATAAGCCATTGAACGTTTAACATGTTAAAAATTATTTACCTGTAATTATAGATAAAGTTACGGAATATTCCAATGTTTCTAAACTTTGACAAATCTTTAAAATAATTCGATGACTATTCGTAGTTTTGTAACCAAATTATTTGCGTGTAATATGCATTGAAAAGTGTGTAATAACAAATATATTAGGCAATTTATACATTTATTATACGTTTCATATTATTTTATGAATAATGACATACCAAAGGTTATTAATTGGTAAAGAGACAAATAGTCACTGAAATAATTTATGTTATATATAAAATGATGATAAATATTGAATAAAATAGTATTTAAATTCTAATTCATTGAAAAGGTTTACAGTTAACCCTATTAATGTAAACAAATAATTTCTTTTACTGCTGATATTACATGAAAATAAATGAAGTAAATTTAGCAATATTTCATAAAGCTATTATTTCATATTTCATATTTTATTTTCAAAGAATAAATATTTTGGATCAACTGCAGTGAAATTAAAATGAGCCAGCAATAATAAATATTTAGCGATCGCAATGGACACGGGTAGCTTAAAGGGTAGAGGAAAGTCAATACATGTATACTTGTCACAGCATTTGAAACTGCATGGAATCCGATTGCACGGTATTCCATGATGACGAGTAGCTTCGGCTTTCGTAATATAGCAATCAGTGTACTTCTTGCATGTAGTAAATAAATGAAGAGTGCAACTGGTACGATGAAGCAAAAATGCACGTTTTGTTCTTTATATTGAGTTCATACAATGCTTTAGTAGCCATAAATCATGAACAATGTCACCCTAATTATGTACTGGGATAATGAGTCTATTCGTTATGGGAATGGAGAAATAGAGGTGACAGTGGTATAAATATTTATGACGCATGTGCAGCCGAACATATTTTCTTAGGCATATTCATAAAATATTAAATGGGACTAATAATATTATAACATAATCCGCAGTGTACTCCATTGAGGAAATAAACTATCTATTTATCCATTTAATCAACCATCATGATTTTACCACCAGAATCTTGGTAATCAGATGAGGACAGGAATTTCCATAAGCGTTTAGTAATATCGCACGTTTGTTGGGTCAGTTTTGGTTTTTTTCTTTATTAATATATTCGTTAATTTTATTATTTCATATAAAAAGAATTTTGTAAGATTGAATGATATTAGTAATAATAAAAATAAATAATAAAAAAAGAAAAATTAACACAAAATGTAAAGAAAACACTTCAATTGAACGTGACTCTCTCAAAAACAGCCGTCTACCGAGGAGTGAACCGAACGATAAAATAGATCGTAATGAGACCTGTTCTCAGTATCGATTTAAGCTATTGTGGCAATACACGAACTACCATGTGTATTTGTATCGCAAACTTGTAATGATTTTAGGGAAGTTAATAAAATGTATGTTCTGTCGTTCACCCTTGAGACATTACGTAAATATATTTTATACGAATTGGTTCTATGTAGCTCGTAATTACACAATTATTAAAGGAGGAAAAGTATCACTCACATCCATGTTACTATTGTTGTGGTGTTTCTATATAGTAAGTCATATTTTTTAAAGTCTTGCGTATAGTCCCGAGTAGTTGTCAGTTGTTTGTATATTTTTCACCATAATCTGATGTTCTTATAGTTGCGAATCATTGCTGTGGCAGAGAGCTGTGTGTTTTAAAATGTAAATATTTTTCCTTAACCTTTAATATAATCAAGAAAAGAGTCGAATATCAACAGTGATATTTAAGACCTGAATAGGCCTAAAGTATCATTGTCAATATTTAATTTTTTCATATAAACAAAATAGGGAAAACAAATTGAGATATTATAGAAGTCTTGCTACGACCTTGCCTAAAGTTTTGCGAAATGTTTGACGATTAACTGAGTAGTGCTCGAACCACAAGCATAATACACACAGTATATATATGTATATATATATATATATATATATATATATATACATATACTGTGTGTATTATGCTTGTGGTCATATTAGTAAAGCCGATTATCATTTCAGAAACCCTTAAGAAGAATCTGAACTGAATTTCATTTGTAGAAAATGAACTTTCGCGGCGTCGCGCAAATGACTTCAGATAAATCGAATGCATCGAAAAAAATATTGTTTGAACATTAGTCTAAAATTTAACTTTTCAAAAAAAAGCTAAAAACGAATAGAGGTCGAGTGCAACTTACATATGTAAGCTTCGCACGTTTACAAAACAATCACCATATTAGTTAACCAAATTTCAAAAATATTTTAGGACCTAATTTTAAAAAGAAAATTAATTTAATATATTTTAGTTATTGTTTGTTATAATAATGGTTTAATTAATGTTCTGCGCAATAATCTTGTTGTTTATTGTTATGTATTTTACATTGCTGCCATGTAACCGGCATAGAGAAATGTATATCTAATATATTTTGTAGCAAATGTGCTAACCAATAAAATGATAATGGTTTCTGTTTGGCAAATGCCTTAATTTGTGTGAAATTTAAAATATAATAAAATCTGTATTACATTATTCGTATAACACAATAATACAATTCGTGTTTTATTATTAGTGTTTTATTAATATATTCGATTAATTTAATTTCGTTATCAACAATATTTTAATTGTCATTTAAATTTAAATAATTAAATATTTTTCACATAAAATACGGCAAATTTTAAAAACTTAACTACAATTAAATCGGTTATTTTGAGAGGGGCACATATCAAACATTTTATTAAAATTAGTTAAGTACGAAAAAGTGTTTTTTATGGTCCTTGCAGGTTTTCATCGAAACAAGTCCGCTATTTAATTGCAGAGATATTACTTCTGTCCCTCCCCAATTATTTTGAAAAAGTCGTAATTCCGGGATTTGTTCCTTTTTCTTACTAAACGTCACGTTGGCATCATTATCCCAAAATGTGACTCGAAAAATCAGGTAAATATTGTGAATGCTAAGAAAAAATGGATTAAAAACTGTAAGAAATAACGAAAACCGTGTGCAGAATGTACAACATTCATAAAATTAAAGTCATTTCATAAAACATTTGAATTTTAACTCTTAAGTAATTCGAACAAACTATATAGTATTGGTACAAAAATTACCAAAATATTTTACCATTTCTCGTAACTTGCGCTAAGATAGAGAGTATATTCTGAAAAGGCTAAAATCGATTTGGGAACTATATATACTGTATTGCAATGAAAAACAAAAGTCTTCCGGTATGCAAACAGGCTTTTATGGTAATATTTTTTCTCAAATAAATTGGGAAACTGCCAAAAGTTGGACGTGAAAATGAAGTATGCTCTCGATGGGTAATTGATGGTGCTTATTGTATGAATATAGAGGAACGTAATAAATATTTTAATGTAAAATCTGTGCATTGTGATAAATCAGAAAAAAAATATCTCAGTACTTTCCTTGACATAAAAAATGCACAACATATTTCTATAAAAGTATGATATATAAAAGAATGTCAAGATATTATATACAGTCTTTACTAGAAATATATTAAGGAAAACTTTTCTTTGAATTTTAGTACACCAAGCTATGCATATACCCATCAATGCTTTTAGTAAGTATGTGCGTAGATTATATCCGAAAAATCTTTTTCCAAATCCGAAACTTCTTTTCATTCCTGTCTAAGACATATATTAGATGAGTTGTATATATTCTCAGACGGATGTGCTGGTAATATTTCTTTTAGCTTTGGTTCCAACTAATAAATTTAAATTATATCTATGTACATATATATATATATATATATATATATATATATATATATATAACATGAGATCATTAGTTCTTGCCTTGTGTCCAAGACTTTGGTCATGCAAAAAGGAAGATTAAACGATTTAAAAGGATTTATCTTTCAAGGGAGTATAAAGATATGATTGTATAAAAGCATAAGATATATAATTGCATAAGATGGCAAAATATCAGTATTTTAAATAAACATTGAGATGGTTACGGACTTCAAAAACCGGTTATGGTTTTATAAAAAAATTACCTTGCTATAGAGTAATTAGGAAAATGTTTCCTAAAATCATGAAAATTCACTTTAATGTATCATTTTTGCAAGACAAGGTATTGTACAAACTAGTTAGTAAATTGATGGATTAATTAAGTAAGATTTCAAATTGATCTTTGGATGAGTAAAAGGTATAAATATCAAAAGGAAAAGCTTACGGGGATAAAGTACCTATAAATGATAAAGAACTGAGGACGTACGAAAGTCATGACGCAGATTCCTTCCAAATTTATGAGTTTTTATAATGAAATCGTCACAGATGGGTCCGCTAAGACGACAAAAACTATAAAAGATGTTAAAAAGATTATTATTATATTTTAGTAGGAGAGAGAAAAATAAATATTTCAAATTATTTTAAACTTTTTAACTTTATTTATTACAGTTATGCACATTTTGAAAAGGGGGGAGATTCAGAATGAGGAAAGAGTTCCTAAGTGTCAGAATGAGCCATATATAGATTAACGGTGACATGTACCCCTCATTAATATAACAAAATAATAACTTAAATAGGTACTTATTAAATATAAAAATTTAATATTAATGATCCCATAAAAAATAATTTCACAGTTTTTTGTATCTCCTGAAAATTTTAAGACAATGGATTTAAGTTTCTTTTCAAAATAATCGATTAATTTTTCTTCCATGTTGGTTTTAAATTATAATTTCGAAAATTTTTTCACTTTTCTTTTCGCCTGTTATTTTAGAAGACATGGGATGATACAAAATAATTTTGGACATCTTTTTTCGTTATTGTTTTTGTTAAAATATATTTCTTAATTTTATTTTTTTAACATACAAATGAGTTTATTTGATAATAAGAGACCGGGATTGAAAATTTGTATTTCTATTATTCAGTTTAGCTTTTGCACATCATGAAAAACTTTTCTCGAAAATTTTTGTTAATGCTGATGGTTACAATATGGTTCAAATAAATTTAAAAGGTAATTGGTCCTTCAGATACTGAGATGCACTTTTAATATTCTATTTTAACCTTAATTACGGAGATGTAATAAACTGTGAAGGTGGTGAATATACGTCCTCTTAACATCAAATCTTGTACCCAAAGACGAGTTATGGTTATATTTCTACAATACTTGAGGATCGCTGGACAAATTGACGAGTTTTTTTTAAAGAATTATCTGTATGTTGACTGTAACAACAAAATACCAATTTTCTCCCGGGCAAATAAAGTTCATTTCGTCAATTGAAATCAATATTAAATTTCACAATTATCAATGGTACAAAAAATAAAATACCGGTTAATGGCTCGAAAGTATTTCATGTTGGTATTGTGACTTATATGTGGTACGTAAAAATGGAAGTATTAAAGAGCAGCGAGTTCTTTCCATATCTAAATTTTTTTTTTGCTGAATGACTATTTATTATAACGTTTGCACATAAATGTCCTCCAATGCAGTTCACGAATATGTAAAGAAAACCTACATGACTTTGAAGACTGCTTTCCAATATCCGCCGTCGTTGCGCTACAGCAGATGATCACGCAAAGGTCGGATATTAGGTTCCGCACTTTCCGCAGTTTAATTTCCATTGAAATTTCCATGTTTTTTGTACATTATGGCAATGTCTAAAATTATTAGAGAGTGCAAACATTTTCTTAATTAAAAGGATAAAATTTTAATTACAATGCTATAAAACCACGAAATCCCATTAGGAGACTCTCCTGTTTCCATTAGTCAGTTTTTTGTTCGCATGTAAATAATTTAAAAATACTTTAATGTATGTATGTTTAATGTACCATTGTTAGCAAATATTTGATATAGTGAATAAATCATAATTTTTTCCGCGTGAGATACAATTTCTATAATTTACACGTGTTTTCCTCAAAACATTGTTTTTCCAACAGGTGACCATAATTTTCTAAAAACTATTGAGCCTGTTTAAAAAAATGTATCAAATAGGAAAAACCATTTCATACATTTTTTTAAAACGCATAAACGTTTTTCTTGATCAGAGATTCTTCTTTCGACTCGTACTTTTTTTATAGAAAAAACGTCAAAACTTTATAAATTTGATTAAGCATTTTCCGGAAAATTAAATCATCATCGCTCGAGATGTTCATATCTTACATCTTACAAGTAAAGACTGCAAATTTCTAATACCTATTGCCCTTTGACCTCCCTTTCTCCTTGATTCCGTCTAGAGATTCGAAATGAACGAGCGAACGTAATTAATTTCAAGTTTGATTGTCCACAAAAAGAAGCGTTACGTTTATTATGCACAGGATTCTAAAATGCAAGTACTGTGTTGTAATGGATTTGGTTTATTTGGACCCAATAATCTAATTAGTTTAGTTTTTCGGGCGCAAGTCGACTTGCGCTCCCGATTTCTTTTTTGGTGACTTATATTTCAAATAATTTTAGTCGATTATTTTTTTCTACGCCTAATCTGTGCGTTTCAAGTAATTTTAGTCGATTATCTTTTTCTACGCCAATCCTTTATATTATTTTTATTTCTTAAAACGAGTTATTTTTTGGTATGGATTATGAAGGAGACATTAATGGGGCTTCTTTTAACATTTTCCTATTTTATCTATGCGTAGTACTTTTGTAAATCATTTTTGTTGCATATAATTTTCATATTATTGTTATGAGGTATGCTGTTAATTGCTATTAAGTAAACCATTTTAATGGTATAATAATCAGACCCCGAACATTAGCAAGTAGGGAGTTGGGGAAATTTTGCATCAACATTTGCGTAAGAGAAAATTGAGCATATGCTGGATGTGAAAAATGCTCATGGCGTTAGGCAAAAAGAGACGAATTGAATATTCAAAAGAGTTTTTTCGATTACCCCGCATGTGTTTACACATATCATATAACAGCCATATCTTTTTCTCCTGAAAATAATTCCAGAGCACCAGAAGATATATGAAGGGCCACCGTTTGGTCATCAATTATTTCGCATGAAAATATATACGGGAAATTTTACAAAGTAAGATTTTTTTCTGGTAACATTTTACTTAAAGGTTTTTATTTTTCGGCCTTAATATAAGTGCCCACAAAGCCCCTTTTTTGCATATTTAATCGAACTATAAAACAATGGAAGGTAAAAAGTCGATTATTGTTTACTTGGATGCATGTCTACATTTGTCACGTTAATATGGAAAGTTGGTGACTTGTTAGAAAAAAAATGGCCGACATTTCTCTTGCAATAAATATTATTAGAAGAATATAGTTTTAATACGGAAAAAAGAAATTAAGCAGTTTAATCCAGTTTTTACTGAAAAGTTGAAAAATAGAGGTTTATAATATTTGGTTGGGCTAGCCTAATTTTTTAAAAATATTGTTAAATGTATTGTCCTTTGCAAATTTCCAAGTTGATATTATTTGAGAGTTTAGGCTTAATAAATAAACTTTGTGAAAACTTTGAACCAAAATATTTTTATACTGTTGACAACACCACAAAAATTAAAAATAATTTTTTTTAGAGACTTTCATTCTTTCCATTTTATATTTCAGGTGGCCTTTTTCGTACCGCTTGTAAGTTACAGCGTGTTAAATTTTAAAAAATTACACGCACGATAAGTTGTTTGCACAGTACCCAATTAGAAAAAAATTTGTAAACTTTAAAGCATTGCAGCTCGTAAACAATAGACTTTACAAAAATGGCCTTAGGATTCCAACTAGAGTTTTCAACTACACTCGAATACTTTTCCTAATATTTGATTTTATGAACATTTTTTTGCTCGATGAAGGAAGATTTTTTTTTCATTTTATAATTGATTCCAAAATTATAAGATAAGATAACAGAAGTATCTACTGCCATTAACTTAAAGATTTAGACCATATTGTTACTGAAAATAAACCTTTGTAAGTTTATCACAATGAATCTTTATTAAAAACGCAGCAGAGTATGGATTAAAAGAAGAATCGAGTAGTTTACTATCGTCCTAAATATTATTTTAATTTTGAATTGGCTGGAAAAGTTAATTACTTAATAAAACGTTTACTGACATTCTTCCGGCTGTAATTTTTTTTTTACCTTACCACTGAAAAGAATTTGACTAGACGTGGATTATAAATTTATCTCAGGAAAATTAAGTTAGAGGAAATTCATTTCATTTCACTAAATTTTGACGACGTCTTCGTTTTCTTTTTAATACGTCATATTCATAAATTTAACTGAAGTAATCATTCATGTTTATGTTGATGATAGCAAATTGAGCTAATTGATTATGTAAATGGTAAGGATAACCAGAAATATTTTCACATCTAGCGCCGATAGAACTTCGAATTAAATTAGAGGCAATAATGTGTCTAATAATTAAGTAACGTTGAATTTTTGACTCTAAATAATTACATTTGGTAACAAAATTGACTCTGTATGGGTTCGACCAACTCGTGAAGTATTTCATACCATTTGTAATATATTGGCTTAATGAGCCTTTCGAAATTAATTAATCACAAGTGAAATGTATATCATCATTATTGATTGCCCGTTTTCATTTATTTGGCCTAGAATGAATACCATCAAAATATAAACTGGTGATTAAAAAAATGTATAATGAACTCACCCAAATAGTTCTTTTCATCAAAGTATTATCACGAATTGACATAGTCTTGCACGTTGACCGTGTTGTTAATCTCTGTGAGTTTCGTACCTTTTAAGATGATAACCTTAAATAACTTGAAAATTTACTTCTACATTTATTGTTAGCACTTCTGGATGATTTTTGTTTTAACATTCAGTTATTTTGGAAAATAAATCTACAGTAATCAAAATTTTCAACACACCCTCTTAATACAACACTTTTAAAGCAAACCAAATAAAAAAAATTGTTATCCTTTTTGTTAAATAAACTAGTGGCGAAGATTAATATATAAAATATGTTATGAGAAAAGACGTGCTCTTTTTGGGACTCCCATGAATAGGAAAATGCGAAGGAGTCTCATTTAAGTTAGTAGATGATTGATGGTCTATTGGTACTTACAGATGGAGTAACCAATATCAATCATTTTAGGTATCTTGTTTTATCTTTACTGTGGCAAAAAATAATAGATTTCACGATTTGCAAAATTTATTTTCGAATCTTGATAAAACGTAGAATTTTGATGATACCCCCGCAAAATACAAGCAAACGACTGAAACACACCTCGGCAAAATAGCGGAATGGCATTATTGATATTTAAAAACCCCTCGTATATCATTATCGGCGTATGAAGGCTCATCTTCTAAATTAATATTATTACTTCATTCGTATTTTTTCTCCGTCAGTTTCTCCATCAAATTGTGTCTTTTGTTCATTTAATTTTCATTGTTGATACGGTTAGGAGATGAACATTAAGTTATTGAAATTATTATGGGCCCATTTTGCGTAATTGAAGATTTTGTTAATTGTACTCTATAAGTAAATATTTTAGTACAATAATTAACGAGTATCATGTCAAATTAAAACGTTTGGTTTCTCAATCCCTTTTAAAAAATTATGTTTTTTTTTTCATTTTGTAAATGTTGGATGTTTATTTTATTATCCAGCCAGTGGAATAAGTTGAAAAGTTTCTTGATTCTATCTAACAGAAAAGAAGCTGCATCCAAGTTTCCACCATTGATTGTTATATGCGCCATTTTTCGTTGTGAAAGGCCACAACAACAATGAGAAGGTTATTAGGACAATAAAATTATAATAACTTTATAATAAATTAAAATAAAAACAATAAAATATATAAAAAAAATACGTAAGTAATATTTTGACAAATCGAAACAATACCCATCATTTTAATATTTTAAGCATTGTACTTTTTCATGTTAATATTTAATTAATTGAGCCATGGATACGTTTGATTTGGAGCTATTCACCTTATCTTGGTTCAGGATTATAAAGATAATTATGATTCCTATTGATTTATTTCAAAACACAACAGTATTACTATTTCAATTAAAAACAAGTTCTAAAAGACGTGTTTTGCAATTTGTTTAGGATCATAATTAAACTTGTTTTATATGATAGTAATATTCACTATTAATGAGTCAAAGTAGGGGTTGAGCCAAAATTATACTGATTTAAATATATCCTCTCTGATTTCATGCTGAAAATGTGTAATCTCTGATTTTATGACTAATCCCAGAGCTTATTTATTCAGAATTTACGGCTTTGTAAGTAATTGTTTAAGCACTATTTTGTGTCAAACCTCAAGGTTTGTATTTAAGAAATTGGCTGACGGACCCAAATATTTTACTTTTTTATATATACTCATGCATTGTTTCAGATTAATTTCAGCGAAACACGCTTCACTATAACTTCATTGATCATGATTCTTAAACAAAAAGTTATATGTATACATACACATAACTTACAAGATGACTTTGGGTTTTTGATTCTACATTTATTATTCGATTAAAAGAAATATTGACACAAATATAGCAATAATAAAAATTTAACCTAAGTTTACAGATGGATAAAATCAATACAAAAGTTAAAATAGTAGCGGCTCCTAACGTAAAAAACATTCGCTAAAATTTATCTTACAGGAAAAGTACACAAATATTTTCATCGTTAAAAATACCTTTAAAATAATGTAGTCTTTTCATGAAAATGTTTTGTTCCATTACTTATTGGTAAAAAAGAAAAACGTTTTAAATTCTATTTCAGCACACTCTACTTTAGCATTTTATGCGCCCACGATACTTATGGTATTTCCATGCAATCTTGCTACATATTAATAAATATTTCAATACGATTTCTTAACTAAAACCTTGCTAATTTATTTTTATTTTTTGTTGTGCGGTGTAGTTAAGAAAATTATCTAAACTAGATACGTAGATATCGCCGTACGAAAAACTTAATTCCTTATCATGTTTCCACTATAAGGTTGTATTGACATATTTATATATTTGTTAAAAGAACTAACAAAGTATCTTTTAGAAGTCAAAAAGGTGTCGATGCTGTATTATTTACCAAATAATTTTTTAAGTAATTTTTTTTCGTACAATTTTATTAAGTGATATTTCATTTTGTGTTTACGAAAAAGTTAAATGAACAATATATTATTAGTGGACTAACTGTTTCCGAATATCGTTTCTATTATATCACACAAAAAAGATAAAAAAGACTCAACGAAATTAATTTTTTCAACCGGCGCTTGTAATCGGCATTACTTGTATTTTAAATAGAAATATTTTTACATGAAAGATAAGTAAAATATAGACAGAATAGAGTTGTCGGAAACTCCAGAATTAGCGAAATTAAAAAATAAAAAATAATAAAATAATAAAATTGTTTTTTGTAAAATGCGTTTTTAAAACAAAGAAAAGTAATCACACAATATAAACAACTAGATATTTTGGAACGTAATCTTAAGATTTCAATTCCTGTTTAATTTATAAGTATCTAGACAAAGACTCGGCCGATCATAGTGTAAGTGTATATAAAGAATTCTCGTTCGTGAGATAAAGAATGGGCTCTCACCACCAAAAGATGCACTCCAAACGAGAACAGTAATGAGAAAATGGCGATAGTACCATGTGTATATTGTATAGAGCTTTATTCCGTTGAGATAGAACGTTTTTCCATTTAGAATCACGTAAGCGAAGAAGATTTGAATTCAATTTTGTTTCGTCTCAATTTACAGACATGTTATTCTACCAAGAAATAACTCTAACCAAGAAATGTTATTCTACCTATTTATATTTGACGTAAAGACATTCAAAATATTTGTAAAGATTGATTGTGTTTGGAACTAAATAGGACGTTATTTGCTTTAGAATGAGAAAGATCCGCAAGATTTTTGCTGATGCTGTCAAGTTTATAATTTAATGAATGAATTATGTCGAAGTACACGCGATATTATTACTTACTCCAAGTCCTGTTTCACTACCAAGATGTGCTAATGAAAATAGAAATGACGGTTACTACAATTGACGCGTTTAGTTTTTCGAATTTCTGGAATTCATTCAGTTTTCCTTAAACTTTTTATCTATTGATCAGAATAATTGACTATTGTCAAGAAGCTAGCCAGCCTAAAATCATAGACTTCAAATGCCAAGAATTTGTTATTTCATATTTTCCATTTAAAAATTTAGGAATATACTGCCAAAATGGGGTTGTTTGAATAAATAGCTTCATAAATATGAACTTTGAATACTTAGTTTTGTGCAAACTATAAATAGGTAGTTGTAAAGTCATCCATATTTATAAAACTAGTTAAATTTTAAAAGAAACACTTATTTAAAATAGAATTAGAATAACTGTTTATTTTAATATTCACAAAAAGTGATACAATAGTAAACGAGATACGAACGGTTTGCGATTCAGCATATAATCTCGTGAGCACAATCACGAGAGGCATTCCGCTCAAATACCAGTGCAGGCAATTGCGTTGATGACGCCTTTGTCCATTGTGCACGTCTGCAAAAGTGTTTTCGCTCTTAAGATGAAAAATGATTCCCGCGGGCTCTCTGCACCAAAGGCAAGCGAGATGGCGGATAATGGGAAACAGCAATTTCCCGGCGTGAACATTTTACGGCGTTTCATTTCGCCGAGATGTAATATTGTCTTATTTTGAAACTTGCTTGCCGTGAACAAGATTTCTAAAATGTATCTTGCCATTCCATGTTAATTTACAAATTGCAAAGATTAAACGAGTTTGCTTCATCCTTATTTCATTCTTTGATGAAATGAACTACTTACTCGATTCTTTTTTCAAGTTTGTTGTCCAAGATATGGTGGTTGGGGCTGCATTCTCTCGTTTGTAGTATGAAGATGATGGGCTCAGTATGATAAAGTCATCTTTCCTCAATTTTACATTACTTAGTTTTTTAATACATAGCTTTTGTAATGACGACTAATGACGACTTTAAAAAAAATATATATTGGTCATTTTTTCGTAATTATCATGAGCTATGAAGACACAATCCAAGGTAGACAGAAGTATGCGTACAGGTCTGAAGTATGTGTGTAGAAGAAATAAATAACCAAAATGCTTGCATTGTCACATTTACGGTATGACTTTAAATCGCTAGGCGATAACGAAAGTTAATCCCAACTTTTTCACCATTTCAACGCGAAGCGGTATGACAGTTCACCGTTACTATATTCCTGTGGATTATAATTATTACACGTCTCGAGCAAGTAGTCGTACTTACGTCTAGTGCCTAGAATTTTACTCTCTTGGACGTGTTATTGAGGCTTTATCTTAGTAATGTATCTTAGTATTATTTCAATATTTTTGCAGCTCAATTAGTAACAGAAGAAATACTCGAGGAAGAAGTACGGTGAATTATAAAGATAATCTTTTCCGTGCTAATTTAAATGATTAAATGGTATCCATACCGCTTAGTAGTCACCACGACCTAAACTTTAAAAATGATAAGTTAATACTCAATCCAAACCAGAGAGCAAAGAAGCCGATAACAAAAAATTATGTCAAACCTTGAAGTGCTCTGGATAAGTGGCTTTAGGAATTCAACTAAAGTCTTCAACTAAACTCGAATCTATAATAATTCTTAATCTTTGATAACTAAGTAGGATATAAACGCATTCATCTCAAACTAAATCGCCTTAGCGTTTTTGGTTATGTCTTCTATTTAGTTCTACTAAATCAGTGACTGAAAGTTGTTTAGTAGCTGGTTAATAAAGTCGTAATCGTAAGTATTCCAATAACTTTTATACATTTTAAATTGTCTAATGCGACGTTGAGACATTTTTTCCCTTGAATAATAATTTGTGAACTAAAAGATTTATCTTACTTTGCTACATACCAACATACTTAAAAATAGATTGATTAGCAGGCACACTATCTAAAAATGCTGAATACCTCATTTTTATTCTGGTCCAAATAAATTAATAGTCAAATTCCAATCTGAATATGTCCATTAATTTCATGGCACGGGCGATCAAGCGAACAGAAAAAGCAGGAAATAGGACAGTTTACCGTATCACAAGCAATAGTTATAGATAGAGGCGAGATTAATGAAGATGAATGACATATTTATAATGCAAAATCCCTAATGAAAAGATATGTCCGGTATACACAATTATAATAATTTTTCACACAAATCTGATTTTAACAATCATATATATATATATATATATATATATATATATATATATATATACGACTGTTATTGTATATATATTTGATTGTACATGTATTATTCACAACATAATACATTTGAAGATATATTCAAATTAAGTCTTACGATGGAATAATAGACATAAAAGGAAAGAAACGTGAAAAATTATGTACTCGAATAAGAGTTAACATTTGTAATTTTGAAAGGGTAATAACTCTTTTAGGATATCCTTTATTTCCGTGTAAAAAGAAGTTTGAAATACATTTTTGTCATATAATATTTATAGTTATGTATTATATGTATAAAAGCATACAGCAATACTTTACACGAAATTTACCCTATATGAATTTTATAAGTCACTAAACATATTATACCTTTGTCTATCACACACGTATAAAGTTTCGCTTTCAAATATTAAATTGGAAATAAATAAAAATAAAATATCATATTATTTAAGAACTAATTGTGGAGATTTACTTTTGTCTTATAAAAATTTAAGATTTAACTCTGTCCTATTACTATTTCCACTATTCCGTAGGAAGAACTTCGGGATTTATTTTTGTTTGGATTTATTTCTCTCATTAACATAGTCTAGAGACACCTACACATTAGCCGTAGACTATGTTTTAAGACAGACAACCATATATACTTAAATCTCTTTATCATTGTTTCCATATTTTATGATTTATGAGCTTAAACAACCTGAGAATTCATATGTGAATGTATTGTTTGCAGTTTTGAAGACTTTTTCTTTTAATGTAACGTTTAATTATTTTGGATAATAAAGAAACAATTTTCAAAATTGTCAACACGTCTCTGATTAAATTGGATTAAAACAAAAATTACCTTTCGTATTTAATAACGTAGTGACGAAGCTAATACATAAAACGTGTTGTATGACAAAATGTGTTCTTTTTGGAATCCCTAGACCTGAAAATATCGGAGGAGTCCCAATCAAGTCAACATATGATTGAAGGTCAATTGGTGAATTGAAGGTCAACTTGTTTTGTCTTTACTGTGCCAAACAATAATAGAGGTTGATTTACTGACTGAATATTGCTTGAATATAGAATTCTACATCGATAAAATAAAATTAAAGTTATCATAGCTGATATTTAAGTTTGATTTAAATTATCTTTCAGAAATATTGTCCTAGGCCGCTTTGTAAATAATTTTGACGACACCCGCCCAAAATATGAGTGAAGGACTGGCACTCCACTTGGCGAGAGAGCGCAATGACATTATTGATATTTGACACCACCTCCCCTCCTCCCTATCATTGTCTGCGCACTAAGAATCATCTTCTAAATTGATGTTATGACTCTATTTGTTATTTTTTCTCCGGCAGTTTCTCCATCAAACTGTACCCAGAGTTTATTTTTTTTTAATTGCGGAAACTGTAAAAGAAGGATAATGAACATTTAAATTTATGAAGTTAATATGGACTTTTTCGTTAATTGTACTATCAAAATAAATATTTCATTGCAATGATTTCAGTGTTTTGTTTTAAATTTTAGACGTCTCCTACTAAACGCTGCTCAATCCATTTTTTAACGAAAATACATTTTTTTCCGTTTCATAACTGTTTGATGTCAAATTTGTATCCAGGAAACTAGCTGCATTCAAGTTTTCACCAGTGACGAAAAAATTAGAAGGTTAACTTTCTAACAAACTAAAAACATAAGAATGAAATACATAAATAACTACGTAAGTAAAATTTTGAAAATTGGCCAGAACTAGTTTTAAAACCAAAATTAAATATATTAAGCATTGAAATTATTGATGAAAACATATAATTAATTTAGCCATGGTTTGATTTACAGCAATTTGCCTTATCTTGGTTTATGATTATCAAGATGATGATGAATTACCTATTTATTAAAATTTTTTTATAATAGATAAGTGCCAAATTATAATAAATAATTTTTTTTAATAATATGTATTTTGCAAGTTGCTTAGGATTGTAAAGTAACTTGTTTTTTATGATAATAATATTCATCATTAATTAGTTAAAATAAGAATCGCGAATAAATTGTATTGATATATATATGCATATGTTTATTATACGTTTGCTCTGATTACATGCTGAAAGGAAGAAAATTATAGCTAATATACTATAAGAAAATTATAGCTAATATAATATACTATAATTTAAAATAATTATTTTAAATTTAGAGTTCTGTAACTAAATCTTAAGCTACTATTTTTATCGAATGCAATGGATTGTTTCGACGAGATTGGGTGAACGATGCAAATTTTTTATTATTTACATATCAAATATTTTTCGACTTACTCATACATCAGCTTAATTTCACCAAAATATGTCTGTTACAGAGATCTAAATTTTGGAATTAAGATGTGATTTTATTATACCTTCATCGATCATTATTCCAAGAAAAAAAAATTGTGAAGACATGCACATAACTTTCGTAGTGATTTTGAATTCCTTATTTCATTCCTTACTCACCGGAACAAATTTTAGTACAAAAATTGCTAAAAACAAAGTCCAAGCTAAGTTGATAGATGGGTAAATTCGGTCCAATAGTTTCTAAATAGTAGCGGTTCAGAAAGTACAGAAATATTTATGATTTATCTTATGTAAAATTACCCAAATGTTACAAAGCTGAAGAAACTTTTACAATACTAAAATTTTTCGATAAAAATATTTTGTTCCATCATTTATTGGAAAAAAAAGAAAACGTTTTGAACGCTATATCAATATAAATACCAATATATCAACATAAACACCATAAAATAAAATAAAAATATTTATCAAAATAACGTGACTTTTTATAAGTATTACATTATCGTAATACTTATAAAAGTCACGTTATTTTGATAAATATTGTCATTTTATTTCATGTTTTAGTACATCACTTAAGTCTTGCAAATTAATTAATATTTATTATTTATCGTGTGACGTAGGCAGGTAAGCTATCTAAAATCGATACGTAGATAACCTGGTACAACAAAATTAACTTCTTGTAAAGTTTCTGCTAGAAAATGGCGGAATTATTTACAAAACCAAATTGAATTAATATTTTGTTAAAAGTACTAACTGGGTTTCTACAAGAAGTCGACAAGTCGAATAATGTACTATTTTACAAAATACTTTTATAAAATAACACATTATTCGACTTGTAAATCATAATGTCAGTTCAAGTGTTTATGATAACGTTAAAAAAACAACATGTCCCTCGTTCGTTGATTGTTTCCGAATATAATTGTATTAATATCACACAAAATAAAGATAAAAAGATTAAGAAATTCATTTTTTCAACCGGCGCTTGCCGTCGACATTACTTGCATTTAAATGGATATGATTTTTATGAAATATAAATAATAAACCCTATCGTACACAAAATAGATTTATCGGAACCTCCAGAAAAGGTGAATTAATTCTCTTAAAATGTCGTTTTTAAAATAAAGGAAAGAAACAATATAATATAAAAATCAGAATGTAAACTTGCGATATCAATTCCTTCTTAGTTTATAAGAATCTCAACAAAGGTTCGGCTGATCATTTTGTGCGCATACAAGAACTCTCGCTCGTAAGATGAAAAATGATTCCCATGAGTTCTCACTACTGAAAGCTCTACTCCAAACGAGATCAGTAATGGAAAAATAGTGATGTTCCGATGTAGAAATTGTATAGTGCTTCAATCCGTTAGAATGGGACGTAGTTTCATTTAGAATATTGTAAGTGAAGACGATTTATAAAATAAATTAAATTACATTCTGTAGAAATTCACTGAATCCTAGAACGAAGCAATTTCAATGAATCTGTATACATTTTGTGTATATTATTTTCATAAACTAGAAGCGACGTTCAAAATATTTGTAAAGATTGATTATGTTTAGAATGAAATGGAATATTTTGTTTGCTTTGAGATGTGAAACATATATAAAATTTTCATTGGTACACTCGAGTAAGTTTAGCAAACGAATAATATGTTAATAAATATAGAAATGATGGATACTAAAATTGATACGTTTAAATTATCATATTTCTCGAATTCATTAAGCCTTCTTTGAATTTATCATCTATTTATCAAGATGATAGGTTATTGGCCATGAACCGGTCGACCTAAAACTAGAGATTTCAAAGGGCAAGAATTTGCAATTGCTTTGTCATCTATTCGGTTTATAAATGTGAGTATTGACGGTCAGATTGGTTTGTTTGGATACGTTTTTTGAATACGCAGCTTTATAAATATGAATTTTACATACATAGATTTATGTGAACTAGTTTTAATAGATAAACGTAACATGTCAAACTATCTTATACTTTTTTACTTTTTTGTGTATTCAGGTTGTGACATTCTGGATAATATAACATATAATAAGCATGAAAATAGAAAAAACAAAACTTTTCAGGGAAAGGTATAACCAGCTTCAAAAAACTATTGAATAAAAAATGCACAGAATAGTAAAAATAATAAAAATACCAGTGTTAGTTCCAAATTTAACAACACAATATCCTTCCGAAAGTGAATAAACTCGCAAAATGCTGTCATGAGGTGATAGATAAAGAATGAAGAACATGAGATGATCATGAGATGATAAGCAAAATGCCTCATGAAATGTAATATCTAAATACTCGTAATTTAGGTGAACATTTTCGGTAAAATAGAGTTTCCAAATATGAATAATTTTGTAGATATTGGTATTTTTAGAGATTATTTAAGTCAGCGCTAATTAGAAAGTGATGATTAGATACTATTGATACGTTTTACTCCTTCTGTCTCTAACACACATGCACACCTGAATATAAAGAATATACATTTGATAAGCCTCAGGCTTAGATTAGAATAGATTTAGTAGCAAATATCGCCGCCAATCTATCTCTCTCTGTCTCATACAAATGTGTCTATGTGTAATTGTACGAACCAGTTACAAAATATTTAGCAGTACAATTAAGGATATCATCCAAAACAAACCTCCAAGAACTTAAGGTTAGCATTGATTACAGCACCTAATAAAATTCATTATTGTTTACTTAACTTAAAAGTATAATATGTTACACACTTAACTTTTGGAGAATCCACATTAAGAAATTTACGTATTTTTATTATACTCAACCTTGTTAAAATATGCTCTTTTAAATTTCTATTCCATAATATGGTTTGGTTCCTAAGATTTTTGTTATCAGCTAAACCCTCTTTCATATTATTAAAATCACTCATTTCTTATTTTCATAAAACTCAAAGTATTTAAAATTCATTTTTATAAAGCAGCATCTTTCCTTAGTCTCATGCTTCGAATTATTCAATTATTCATTATGCTAGTCAATAAAAAAATGTTGAAAATGAAAATAAAAGAAATTAATAATAAGTTCTTATCCTGTTCATCTAATATACACCTTTGAAGTTTTCAGCCCCTGGTTAACTAGGTCTTTTTTGATAATCAATCATCCTGACCACTAGACAAAAAGATCGGAATAGGCTTAGTGAAAACGGTCATTATCATGTTTTAGCTATAATACAAGACTTTAAATGAGAAATAGTCTTATTAGCTGTCATACGCTGCTACATAATTCGTTTATTAAATTATAGACTAGTGAATACAAGCAAAAATCTTGCAGATAAGTCACATATGAAAGCAAATCACTTTCCGTTATCACCAATATTTTAAATGTCATTTTTATTTTCAGAAAACAATCAACGTTGAATATACACATATATAAAGAAATCGCTTCATCATTGGATTCTCAAAATTATACGAAACGAAAATCAATTAATTTAATAAATCTTCTTCGCTTACAAGATTCAAAGTGAAACAACGTTCCATTCCAACGAAATAATTTTATTTCCAACGAAATAACTTTATTGTGGAAACCACATATGAAGGAAGCCAGATATGGAATCCAGACATGGAATCCAAATATATGTGGAAATCCACATGTGAAAATCATTGTTTTTCTATTAGTGATCTTGCTCGGAGTACAGCTTTCAGTGGTGAGAGCCCATGGGAAGAATTTTCATCTTACTTGCGTGAGTTCTTTGTACTATTACTTGTAAACTAAAATAAAATTTATAATAAAAAAAATTTCAAGTACCTAGACTCAGAACATAATCTTTAAAATTTCTATTTAAAGATTATGTTCTGAGTCTAGGTACTTGTCTAGGTACTTGTAAACTAAAATAGAATTTCTATTTAAAGATTATGTTCTGAGTTTTCCAGTTCTTGTAAATAAATTATTTTCATTATTTTAAAAATAACAAATAAAAACTATAATTCTCGTGTTTTTTTTATTTTATTGATTCTGATAATTTTCGAGAAGTTTCTTTGCATATGAAAGCGATCGTTTATGTGAGTAGGATAGACTCTAAATCAAATAGTGTAAAAGTGGTGTTAATTTCTCGTAAACTATACAAAAATGTCAGTTACTAAATATCTTGATCGTAATTGTGATTTAATATTGATAAAAAAGTGGGTGGTTCGTAATATTAAATCGGTGCCCGGTGCGAAGGCAAAATGTATTTAAAAACTTTGTTGACAAACGCATGTCGCGTACAAATGTTAACCATTTTTCGCGGCTCCGTGCAACACGTTGGTCGCGCAACCGGTAACCCTTGCGCCCGCATACAGCTGGCGGCGTAAGCTCCCCGGGTTCAAGATTAGCTAGTAGCTCGCCTTTTTGTGTTTTGTATTCTCTTGATTCAGAGTGAAACAACACTACTGCCGCCATCTAGCATCGCGCATTTGAAATCACATTTAATATGCGTTGAGTTC
Source organism: Druceiella hillmani (assembly GCA_039881145.1). NCBI lineage: Eukaryota > Metazoa > Arthropoda > Insecta > Lepidoptera > Hepialidae > Druceiella > Druceiella hillmani. The sequence continues at coordinate 9,194,853 of JAYKKI010000045.1, forward strand.
TAATGCGAAGTCATCACGCTACGCGTAAAGTGACATCGGGCAGCTTGTGAAAGAGCATGAGCAACGAGAATTCAAAGGCACAATCACAGATAGTAATGACGCAATATTATGCTCCTTCATTTAGTGAAGCCCAACTGCTTCAATCAAATAATATACTCTTCGCTGAAAATGCGCGAAGGATACAAAATACAACTGTATTCTGCTTGGTGCCAAGCCAGACAGAATGAAGAGAATATAAAAAAAATTATATTTGATTTTCGGGAACAAGTGAAAGCATTGGAATTAGAAGTCGAAAAATTAAAACTAAATCCGAACTTGATTGAATAAAGTCACAAGGAACAGATGAGTTAAGCAATGATGACTTCGCGGTCGATACAGAATGGATAAGAGTTAAAAATAACAAGAAAAAAGTAAGTTGGCTCATATTAAATCAGCAAAACGTGACTAGTAAATGATAAACAAAGAACTTCATAATACCAAACCTGTTATAGAGTCACAACCAAAGGAAATGCATAAACCATCGCCTATTACGTATTTTACATTGAATTGATATACGTTGGCATAAAGTTAACAAAAAATATATAATTGATCTGCTGAATCTATATGCCTTTGGATGTAAGTAGTGTGACCTGTGTACTTTTATATATGACCACCTAAATGCAATTGTTAGGTTTTGTGTTTGTGTAACAAGCAGAAAGACAGATAATCACACAAAATCGCGTTGGTTGTCTTCAAAACAAAAACGAATGCTTTAATTTTACCAAACATACAAAAAGAGAAAAAAGTTTAATATCCCGCAAAATTTGTAAGCACAAATCGGCAACATTACGTTCGGTCCCTGGCTTTTTGTTACGTTTTGGTTCCTGGTCACTTCTCAATATCCGGGGTAATCAGGGTTTACAATTCCTTCTATAAAATAAATTCTATAAAATAAATTGTCCTCATGAGTATGTTTTTCTGAGATCAAACATGATGGGTTGCGTATTTCAATTTAACTGTACCTCTTAGCCAAATTGAACGTGTAGTAAATTATTCACAATTAGATAAATAATTTAGGAAGTATAAACACCCAGTCGGGATTCAAATCCTTAACCTCTTACATGGCTGCTAGAGTCTTAACCACTGCGCTACAGGTCATTATATATATATATATATATATATATATATATATATATGTGTTATATATATATATATATATATATATATATGTGTATATATATATATATATATATATATATATATATATGTATATATAAATCGGTGCACGAGCAAGTAATGCCACACATATACCTAAGATATATAACGAAAATATACATAAGTATAAAAACTCAGTTATTACAAAAGCATAATCCAAAATTATTTATATAATATATACGCTTCACTGGAAACTATTGTAATACTAACACTTATTTGAAAAAAAATTACATGTCACAATGCTTATTTATATGTATGCCAAATACAAGATAAGCATACCTGTACACAATACAATTAAAACTAGAAATATAGCAGCGTAAGCTGATACATTGTAACTATCTCACTCTAGGGTCTTAAAAAATTAATGAATACCATATTTACTCAAGGCGTTCTCAGCGTTAAACTTCCAGTTATTTTCACGAAATGTTGCAATTACCTGATTACTTTGGAATAAAAATAGAGGGTTGTCCATTTTTACTATGTAAATTTGACAACTCGTATTAGTAAAATAATATTGTCATACTTGTATTTATAACATTATTTTTGATGAAAATTTATAAAGTAAATGTTTTCATAATATCCTTTAATGACACTCTGGGTATAATGCAAGGAGTTTTATAAATAGTCGTCAGCTGATCGAATATATATTTGTGCCAACCATAATTTAACTGTCAAATTCGTTTGTATACAAAATTCTTTCTTGAAATTAATTCGAATATAGTCGCAGAGAACAGCGAATCAATATTCCGGCCAGGGCCAACACTAGATAATTGTGAAAAATCTAGTGTTATCGTGTATTATAAGTTTTCGCATATTATTCATCTGTATGTTATATTATGCACCTAATATTCATCTTCATTTTCACGCAATCTTACGTCTACTTATAACTTTTGCTTGTGAAACAGTAGACTGTTCTTTACTGATTACTTCTCTGTCTGAGCTAAGGCTTTAAAATTAGTGGACATATTTAGATCAGAGTTTTGCTATTATATTATTAAAATAAGAATAATAGCAACAGTACTAGCACTTTCAGTAAGTTTGTAGTCGTGTTTCTTAAAATCTGCTTTGCAAGTTTGGAACTAAAAATACTATTTTTAGTTTATTATTTATTAATATTGAGGAAAAAATATCTTAATGTTGCATCAAATTACATAAAAATATATAAAAAATATGGGAATAGTGATTACGACGATTTTATTAATCAGTAATTAATAGCTTATTGAAAGAGATTGCGTGAACTAAATAGTAGACGCTACCAAAATCGTAACGAGAAATTAACTTAAGATGAAAGGTTTATATTGTATATAGCTATCAAACATTAAGAAAGTGTTCGAGCGTAGCTTAATACTATAGTTACTTGTCCAAAGCCATTTTTGTACGATCTATTGTTTGGAAAATATGGAGCCTTAGTTGTTGGTATTTTTTAATTAGGTAGGTTATTTTAAATTAGTTTGTTGATAAATAATTATATGGATGAATTTTTTAAGTTTAATTCGCACTGAATTTTAAAAAGTTTAATTCGCAATTGATCGTTTGTTTGAAAATGGTCAATAGGAATAAAAATTGTAAAGAATTGAACGTTATACAAAAAAACTATTTTTTAATTCCCGTTATAGCGTCAATGGTTCACAATAACGTCAACTTGGAAAATTAATAAGTCATCGCACTTGACCATATGCTCAAAAAAGATTAATTTAGCCTCATTATAAAATGTATACCTATATTATCGGTCTGTTTACTGGAATAAACTGTTTGATTTCTTTTTTCGGGGCAAAAATTTATTCTTCTAACAAGATTTATTGCCATTGAAATGCTAGCCAATTTTTTTCTACATTAACGTTACGCGTGTAAACATGCATTCTGGTAAACAATGATCGAACGTCGACCTTCCATTGTTTCGTAACTTGATTAAATACGCAGACTAAGAGGATTTGTGCCAATAAAGTTGATATAAAGGCTGGAAAATAAAAACCCTTTAACAAAATATTATGAGAAAAAATCCTGCTTTGTACAACATTACGTAAATATTTGCAGGAAAAATAATTGATGACCAAATTGTTGCCCTTTGGATATTTTCTGCCCGTTTGAAATTATTTTCAGGAGGAAAAAGTATTTCTGTTACATGATACATACTTACATGCTATTCGTCAGTTTGAATGGAATGTCATGAAAAAGGTCAAATGTTTATTATTTTCTTATTTACTATTTCCAACACAATGCAATCGGCAGAACATGTAGTGATGTTCAAGTACGATACCAATAAAATGCTCTTTATTCTAACCATCAAAATATTCATTTACGCTCACCACGCTCACATTTCTGAAGAAATACTAATCACTACAGACCAAGTTCGAATTATAGACGTAACAATTGGAGATTCATGACAGTAGGTTTTTGCATTCCGTCACTCTCAAGACATGTTTCATAAGTTGGGTATACTAAACGGTACGTTGTGTTGTAAAAATATGTTACCTTTACGGATTTTGTCCCCCCTTTTCTCAACAACGGCCAAACTCACCTTAGCTAAAATCCCAATATAATGTTTTCTATTCATCCATATAATTATGTAGTTCGAGTATAAAATTGTGGTTTTTTTACACAGGCAATTTATGAGAATTATCCCTTCGTACTCCTAAAAAAATTATCGCCATAAATTTATTTTTGAATTCCTTGAGCTGTTGAAAAATCAATATTTTACCTTTTGTCATAATAATAGAATAAATTTCAACCAACTTATCTGCGCAATACAGAAAGTTCCCTTAAATATATATTTCATCTATTTCTGCAGCATGACCTATTTGATACACAGCGCATGCTTTATTTTTTCTTGCGCAAATGTCAATATGAAATTTCTCCAACTCACTACTTATTGATGATCAACGTCTGCCTAATTTTGTAATAAGATTGCCTAGTAAAAATAGCTAGCAATATACCCTATAATAATTTAAATATAACAATAATTTAAATCTTATAATAATTTAAATTACGTGCAACAAAAATAATTTAGAAGGAAAATATGCGTGATTAAAAAAGAAAAGGATAAAACAAAAAAAAAAAAAGTCTCCTTAAAAAATTCAGTTGTTCAGGAGCTATTTAAAGGACTGAAATCTGCACGTAATAGTTTATTCTCTACAAGACTGGAATCATTCCATGATCAATTACAAAAAGAGAAAAAGCGGAAACAAAGCTGTAAGACAAATTGATCGTAATAAAAACAAACATAGGTCAATTTATCCTTCTATCGCTATAACTAAGGTGACCAATCGTTGGCACGTTTATCTTACACAACTTACATGACTCAGATAAAATCAAATATCATAAAAATTTCGAAAATAAATATCTCTCAGAACGATTTGGTACCGCGTTATTATGTAGACTACGACAATTCTCAATTCAAAAACTTGAATGAAACTTAGTCACCAGCAACTAAAGTATAAATATTATAGTTATAATATGAAATTCATGCAATGAAATGCGATATTATAGGCATTTCAAAAGTACGACATTAAATAAACACATTAAAACATTGCACTTACATTTCGGAATTCTATGCAGATGAAGACGAAAGGTACGTATAATACCTAATAATAATAAAATAATTATATAGTCTTGCTAGGGCTTAATACTATGGTAAATTAAGATGTGTGAATATTCATTAATAACCACCGAGAATTCTTTAATAAAAAATAAATTATTTGGAAACTTTCATAAAAGATATTAACCAAATTTATAAAACAAGAAAAGCAAAGGCTTGAATAAAAAAAAACAAATTGTTTTTTTTATTCGAGCTCTTTATAATTAGAACGAATGTGGAAATATTCTGCAAAAAAATTTGTAAAAAACGACCCACTTTTGAGCTCTCACGTAGAATTTAATAATTTTGTACCGAAAGCAATTGCAGAAAAACAAAATTGAAATTAATTACGTTCGCTAGTTAATTTATTAAAGATGGGATTTATTGAAATAGCAGTTATTATAAATAAAGAGACTTCACTTTTAAAATGTAAGAGATAAATATCTCGAGGGATGGTATCCTAACTTTTAATTCTCGTGAAAAAACATGATCATTGCGACAGAGTTTATGTTTGAAATAATATTTTCACACCAAAAATATCGTGAAATAAAAGGAAACCAAATTTTTATTTCAATTTTAGTCTAAATCGCTGTCATATTTGAAATTATTTATATTACGGAAACGCTTATTTCTAATAGAAAAACTATATGAAAATTTTCGAATTTTTTATGCAAGAACTACGGATCATTGTCAAAAAAATTGTTTAATTTTTAATTAAATTCTAATTTTTTTTTCAAAAATATTATATTAAGTATTACAACAGACGTTTTTCCTAACAAAAAAAAATGAATCAAAAATAATAATGTCTTATTAATGACAACCTTTACCCCATCTTGAAACAATATTTGAAACTGAAAATAAATCAGTTCAACAGTTTTTAATAAACAGAAGAGTTTTGAGGAAAACTCGTAAGGAAGATATTAGGACAATAACCATTATCTTTACTAAATCAGATTTACACTAATAATGATATTTTACGAATATATACGTGACAAAAGAAAGAATTTATTTACCCAGATAAAAATAACGGTTTTGTAAAAATTTTCGCACATGGTTTATAGGTCAGCATCGAAGTGTTCTGATCAACCTGAAATTCATAGGGTATATGTATTTTTCCAATCACGACCCAAATTTTAACAGGCACTTATTTACATCAACTGAGTCTAGTGACTCAATAATAATCAAAATGCGAACAATAATAATCAAAGTCCAAATCTCTTAAATAATATTTAACCAGAAAAAGATAGATTTAATTTTTGTTTATGTATCAGCTTAAGTTTTAATCATAATCACATACATAATTTCAATAAAAGCGCCATTCAAATTGGTTCAGTAGTTTTTGTAGAACGTTCTAAAAAAAAACAGAAAAATAAAAAAGAAACTTCCGTTCAAATTTTCTAAATATATTCTCATTAAGAACTCATAAAACAACAAAAATTATAGTATGATAAGTAGAGACAAAATTATAATGTAACTTATATCAGCAAACAGATATTATATTATTATCCACATTTAAAATTTTATGAATATGTTTTAGATAAGACAAAATACTGTAACATGTGTATTGTAAATCTTTATACCGCTAGCACCTCTATAAATCGTCGTCGCCGTGTTGTGTTGGATTGATCACAAGGCATACAGCTTTTGACGGCGTGATACACCGCAAGGTCCTGGGTTCGATTCCCTGTCGCCCCTTGAATAGGGTTGGAGTAGTGTTCTGTTGGGATGTAAGAAATTGCTATCGTAATAAGTCCGCTATATGTTTCCGTTGTATACCTTAATGCACGTAAATAAATAAAAAAGGATATTTTATCCCTCTTTTTGATAATGGCGATATTGTTTAGGGTTAATGTCGGTTAGAATATTATATAAAAAGAATCCAAAATTAATATTTACTTCACCGTATTGGATGCACTCCTCTTTTTTCAAAGGCTAAAATCACCACATCACGATGCATATTGAATGCCACGTGAAGTAAGCCAGGGCTACTCTTTACCACTGTGAAATCGAATTTCACGTAGTCACAAATATGCTGCAACAAGTTTATACGTTGTGGACGAAATTATTTATAGAGTAATTTGAGAAATGCTCAAAATGGGCTGGCACTGAAAGTATTCACCAGGTTTTATACATAATATTCTTTACTTATTGGATAAAATAATAAAAATAGGTATTTTATTAATCTCTAATTACCACAAAAATAGTATAACATTTAAACTAATCTGCCATGATTTCATCTAAGTCAATCTAATATATATACATAATATTACCCAACATAATCCAACCTAATCAAACATAATCTAATCGCACCTAACCTAACATATAATTCCTTAGCGTAATCTCACCTGATCTAATCTATTTAACCTGACTTAATCTAAACAAACCTAACTTTACTTTGTCCCTGCTTCGCACACTGCATCTCCCGCTAGAGTACTTAAATTACCGCACAGAGCGTCCATGGTTTTTTGCAATAATCAATTTGATATATCACGTTTCTCTTCAATCAAAAACGTGACGATGCTCTCCCGTTCCTTTAACGCAGATCATTGCTAAGTCTAGTTAGAACGACCACACCCTTCCCTCGAGAGTTTCAATACAAAAACTGTAGGGCATATTGACACGTTCCTCTCTCATCGTTATGTTTGGTGCTCCGTCAGAACTCCCCTGCATCGTTTTAACAAGTCTTCGTTATACATTTTGTTAACTTACTGCTACTGAATCCAACTTGCTAGAAAGATTTTTAAGGAGGACTCTTGTTGAAACCTAGAATAATACATTAATCCCAAACTAACATCCACAAGTATCTTAATTTGCTAATTATCCAATCACAACTTGTAACATCTCCCACCCATCATGATGTTTTCCTCGCTCCAAATTTAAGAACTTTTCTACATTTTAGTTGAAGTTTAGTTAAAGTCTGCTAAATTCTGTTATCCCCAAAGGCAATTTGTTTAATCTGAAGTCTCACTTGAAATGATTGGTTTGGCAGAATTCTGTAAATAAAACTGTGTTTTTCATTGTAAATTCACCTTAAAGTTTATACCTATTTTTATATTAAACATGTGTACTGTAATAAATATAAATTATTCAATATATTCACCATACATTTATATAAACCTGGGCATCCGAATGCAAAAACGGAATCTATATGGGATTACTTTATTTTTTTGTTATCAGAAAATACTAATGATCTAAAATATCTATAGCCCCACTGTCCTGTCAAATCATGCTTACGACTCGATGCAATAAAAAGCTTTTCAAATATAATGTACTTTGATATCGACTCACTCATAAAATCTTAAAATTCAATAGGAAAGAAGGCCTGAAAGCACAAAGAAAAGAAAAATCATTAATTTAGAAATTCATATTTCATTATTACTCGACAAACTAATTATATTAGTCTTAAAATATTTGCTTATTTTTGTACATTTATGGAATATCTACTTATTTGGATTTACCATAATATTACATAAAGATTCTGAACGGTCGGAGTATGAGTTGTTTTTTGCAAAATTTTGTGCTGATTTCGTCATTTGTTGCCCAAACATAAAAGTAATTACATAACTGACAATGATTCAAAACACATATGGCTTTTTATCCAGAATTTCTACCAGGAATCTTTGCGAGCGCATTCTGTCCACCCATATGCCATAACTTAAATTTACCAATGAGAAATATCCCGCTGATTTTGCGTTGTTTGTGGCTAAATGCAGAAAAAATTACAATGTTTAATGATAGGTTCTAATAATTGACGGAGTCTCATTTTTGTCGCAACAAACTATTAAGAATCTGCCATCAATTTTACATCAGTAAATAGAATTTATGACGGATATTACTAGAAAGAAATAGGTCTTTTTAAATGAATTTTATATTAAATATTAATGTATATATCACAATATAATAAAAATAATTCTACCAGCTATTGGATATGATGTCACTATTATGTCACCTGTTTTTATATTTACCAATCAGTTTACAATGGAATTATTGACTACTAGTAAATTTATTATTTTTAATAAAATATCGTATCCTTACCATTAAATTACCAGTAGAGTTACATCCCTCTTCTAATCCCTATAGTAGAATACAAATTAATTGTGTAGTAGAATACAACAAGTAATATGAAAAAAAATTATACCATAATTTAGTATTGTCTTCTTTATCTCAAAATTAAGTTCAAATTTTTATATAACTCGCTAAATTTATATGATTTTTCAAAATAGTTTTCGCTTCTTACCAGTTTGTACTTTAGAATTATACTTTATGAAATAAAAACAAAAATAATCAAATACGTTATTACTATTAACCGTATAGAAACTAAATATCATCCAAAGCTTCCTATACAATAAACTATTTTAACAGATCTGTTATATGGATTATATAAATATTTATTTGACTTTCGTTCATATTCTCACTTTATCATCACTTTACTTGAAAAATAACATTTTTCCCCTGTAAAGTAACAAACAGATTGATCCTTAGCTGCTTGACACTTTATCCCATTACATAAATACATCATTAAAAACAAGGCAAAATATGTTTCATTTTAAATTATTCATTCGATCAAATTTACTATTCGAGATCGAGAGATTACTTTTTCATATTTACAATATTCACGTATAAACTTTCAAATAAGGAGCCATATTCCTTTCAATTTACGATTCAGGTGTGATTCTGACGGCGAGATCGTAATTGAAATATTTTAATTCAATCTTTATATAGGAAGCTGTGTTAGTCTACCCAGATTTAATATTGATGTAAATATTAATATAAATTAATATCACCAATAAATTTCCCTCCAAATACATATCCAAATTATATAGATATTTAACTTCACTTTCATACGAATTCAGCGATAGTCTGTTGGAACGAGAAAGTTGATTAATGATTCATTTCGAATTCTAAATATTTCAACTGAAAACTTGTGATTTTTTCCCGAATTATGTTCTATATTCAGTGTTAAATAGGTACTCGAAAGAGAAAAAGCTAACTAAAACTATTAATGATGCTCTACTTTATAAGAGTTTAAATATTTCTTAAATGACAAGTTACTCACCGTTCTAATATTTATTTTAATAAACTAAATTATATGATAATAAATTTTACTATAATTCGCTGCTTTATTACTTTACTATTTTAACGAGAAGTAATCAAATCTCTCATCATTTGTTATGGCCGATACCCACAGGATATCGAAGCAGTCCTTAACTAACAGTAAAGTGTCATATGTAAGAGTGTCAGAGGAAATACGAATATAATACAATAAAACCATTTACTCAGTGGAATGAACTGATTGAAATCCGTAATTGAAATGAAAGTCTCACATGACATAAGCGAGTTTTAGTCAAAACATTGAATTTTGAAAAAAAAAATATAACTGTCCTATTCCGACACTACGAGTAAGTTATCTGCGTATAATCTCTAAACGGAACTTAGAACTGGATAAAGTTTTGTTTATGAAAAGGATTTTTTGAAGAAAACAATTTTCTGTTTAGACGTCATAAAACTCTCAACTACTTTGTTAAATATATTTATACTCACAAATTTGAAGCACCACCTGTACCTCTGTGAGTAGAAATAAAAAATCTTAAACACAGTAAATCAAATTTGTAAATTTTCCGTTCATAGTCTGTTGTTCAAATAAAACCAATTAAGTAGTAATGGAATCTGCACTACGCGAGTCACGTGGACACAAACTTTAAGGTTACATAGTATTACTATTACAATATTTACAAATATTAATGTTATTTTCTACCATGTTTGTTACCTAATGTACCACTCAAAGGTCTCAAAATATTTCTCAAGAACTATGAGGTTTAGAATCATTACTATGATTTTTAGTCAGCTTTCCCTAAAGAATTTTTTTCACAATTTTAAAATTAGTAGTTTTATAAATAGGGAAAAACGTACTTTTTCAGAAGCTTTTAATAATGTGTCTAGAAATACTTTACATCAGATTTGGAAAAAACTGCTTTTTTAATTTTTTTTTCAATTGATGACAAAACAAATGAAAACAAATTATGTAATTTGCTTTTACAAAATTCTTCGTATTTTTTAGTTTTAAGTATCAAAATTTCGATAGTTTGATATTCAATATCTACGACATTTTTTAAAATTCTTCTTCAGTTTCTTGAAAAAAAATACGCTTCAGCTGTTTCCGGTAGAATAACGGATGGACACGAGAGTGTTTTGATAAGAGTTTTATCTTTTTTCTTTCTGAGATAAAGACCCACAAAAAGGTTAACATTAAAATATTCATCACAATTGTTTAGCTTATGACTTCTTTTATAGGCAGTACCTTGCGACTTCATGAGCATTGCAATTCCGAAATGCAAGTGCAATGTTTTAATGATTTTACTTCAGGCTCTTACATTAGAGATAAATATTTTAAATTGAGTTCAGTTCGTTTACCCAACCTGCGCTGCCTCCCCGCTTCCTCTGTTTGCTCCCGCGTGTTCTTAATAGTGCTTGTTGCTGCCCACAACATGTGAGGCAGTAATTTTCTTGAATTTTCTACGTAACATTTTCATCATTGTAACTTCGGAGTCATTTGAGACATGACAATGTACCAAAAACTAGAGTCTATTATAATGGGTGTAAAATCAAAACAATGGATTTAAAAGCTTTTATACCAACAGATAGACACATTTATTTTATAGAGTTAATTTGTTTTAGAACAACCAAAGGAGAAAAGCATTTTGATGTCAAAAATTAAAAATAACGCCGACAAATAAGGTAAAATTTAGTAGACAAATTAAAACTGGATCTTATTTAAACACCACGATTCAAGACCAGCCAACTTCTAAACTGGCCAAAAATTTTATGTAAAATAACTAGCCTTAGTATCGTTTATTTCTTAGTTCTTATAGTGAAACGACAAACGAAATCAACGCATTTTTAAATTAATTAAATAATGAATCCAGGCTGTTATCGTTTATTTATATTAAGGACAGAAGTCAACAGGTTAAATGCGGTTTGGTTAACCGATAAAAAAAAATAAAAGCGAAAAATTTGCTTCTACATTAAAATTGTTTACAAATACCTATATGGACTGAGGAAATAGCTAAAATATTATGTCATCCGGCGTAAAACAAAATTCAGATTACATAATCTACTTATCTAGCTACTTCTATTATATAGCAGTGCATGGACTTGAGACACAGTTGCCCAACACTCGCTGGGCACATTTCGAAAAGTATAAAACTTTGAAAAAATAAAGAAAGGCAGCTATAAAGAATGAATTCTTAAAGAAGCATCTTGTTGACGTAGCTGAAGCATCTAGCATGTGCTCGTGAAGAAATATTTCCTATAACTAGGCTATTTTAAATTATATTTTTCAAATTCGCAACTAATACAGGAATAAATTAATCAAAAATGTATTTGCTAATACGAAATTATGATTTTGTTTGTATTTTTACATAAATTTAAGCAGAGTGTTCAATGTTTCATTGCCGTTTTAATATACTCATTTATATATTTAAACCGTACTTGTGTAAACTTTTATCACCATAATTCAAAACATATGATCACAGAATGATAACAAAGTTTTAAACAGCATAAAGTTCACAGCTATGCTGTCATCTTTAAGACAATTGACTCCAACGGGATTTTCCGTCTCATTTTTCTAAATTAGAATGAAACACGTTTAACCCAATACGTAAACAAGAGCAATGACTAGGTATGTTTGCAACATTTATCCATCATGCAACATGCGGTTTCTTTTTAAATTATTTTTGGTGATGAATCTTTTCTAATTATAGTAAATAATCGCACTTATCGCAACTTACATAATATATACATATATACATATATATATATATATATATATATATATATATATATATATATATATATACACAATGAAAGTCAATACATTGTTTATTTTTAGGGTTCCGTACTTCAAAAAAGAAAATGAATAATAAAATAATTTGACTCGGAAACTTGAAATTTGGCGTAATGATAAGACATATTAATCCATCTATATCTCAAGAGGCAACAGTCAAAAATAATTATGTGGATCAAATTAAATGCAGATTAAATATTCGAAAAATTCATTTCTAATTCCATAAACATTATGGGATATCGTTTGAAAGGGTTAATAATAATGACCACTATTTTTTTCAGGTTTTACTTTAGGTAGGATACTGTGTAACATTGAATATATTTGGCGAAATATATTAATCACAATTAAATGAAACTACATGACGTAGCATTATTTCTACTTTCTTTAATTTCTTTACCACGACCTAGGTTTCGTTGTATTACAACATCTTCAGGTGGCCTATTAGCTAAGATATCTTTGCTAATTGCCCACTTGAAGATGTTGTAATACAACGAAACCTAGGTCGTGGTAAAGAACTTGAAGAAAATAGAAATAATACTACATCACGTAGTTTCATTTAATTCTACGTATCCTTAAATGTTTACAAGTTCCTAAATGAGTATGGAACTCTAAAAATGCAGTTCTCCACATGCTTGACAGGTTTTCCATGTTAATATAAAAATTATCGTTTCATATTTTTTTATATTTTAGCTTCGTGGTTAAAATAAGCCATAATATTTTACCCAATATATAACAAAATTCGTACATAAGGCTGTTAGATCACGTCGCCGACGCAATGACGTCTTTATTCAACGACACGCGAATCCACCCGATAATAGTTTATTTTAGTTTCCGGAAATAAAGGCGGGTGGGGTGCAAAGAATATCCACCTTATTGAATTGCCGCTTTCACCGCCTTCCGCATTAAGCTCAGTCCGCTCGTGTCAGGTTGTACATATCCCGACCCGCTGGCCATTTTTCTGAATGGAGTGAACCAATGTTCGATATTGAGTTTCGCTTGTCTCGAATTGCCTTTTTCCGTGTAATGTGTATTTCTCCCACAACACACTTTATTCAACTACGATCTCCAACTAACGACGAAAATTTGATCACTGCAAGTGACAAGTATGAAAATCGTAGAATCTGCTCTTCAATACCCACCGGAAACGGTGACTTGAAAAGGGAATCTTTTCAAATTTATGGGGCATCATGTGAATGTTAATATTTTTTGGACAATTTTATCTTTAGGATATTCTTAATGTTTTATATTTGAAAATTAAAAACACTACAATTTTATTTACGAAGGTATAGATCAAGGCTTCGATAAATTTTATATAAATAATTCAAACACTCACCTTCGTATTGTAAAACATAGTAAGAGTCGCTGGTAAAAATGCGAAGCGAACAGGGTAGTGCTCTAAAAATTCTTGAATATATATATATATATATATATATATATATATATATATATATATATATCATAAAAGTATACGTGACTTTATATATAGAAGGCTCGTAACCCTCGTAGCGTAAACGGTTACTTAAAATTTAAAATTAATATGAATATAATATTTAGTCAATATTACTAAGATCTTTTCTTATTTTCCCTTATGTCTAGACTTACTTCGTTTTAAAATGAAATACATTTTTCGTTCAATATTTTCTTATATAAGCTTACAAATTTACAGAAACTTCAGCGCTTGTGCTTAATATGTGCTCAACGTATTTTTGCTTTTTTTTAAAATTGAAAAAAGTACGCAATTGAGAACAAAACATTCCATAATAAACTAGTTGTCACAGCGAGCTTATTTTTCTTTTATTAACTCACGTTTAATTATAATAAATTATCACCTCACTTTTTTTCGGTACTACATCATTAGTGCCGCTATGAAGTATTTGTATAGTTAAATTTTCAAATATTTTTGATTTCATAAAATTTAACATAAATCTTTATCAACTTCATTGTTGCACTGAAATTAAATCTCATTTTCTAAGAAACTCACTGCCACTGTCAGAACACAAATCGTTTTACAGGAAAAGCGTCAAGCGCATCGCAAATATAAACACTTTGTAAAGAAAATATCTGCTTAAAATATTTAAGCTAACACAGAAATTATTTAACATTTAAGAATCAGATTAAATACAAACTTGGATAATTACCAAGGTCGCTTTTCATCTATACCAATGACTATTTTTCACAGTACTACTTAATATACCATGTTTGAAGTCTGGTAATATAAGTAAATAAAAGATAGCGTTTTTCATTCTTAAATATATAATACTAAACATATCTTGACGTAAGACTGGTCAAAAAAATATTCACATTTGCATAATGCGCTGTTAATATAAAAAGATTCCTTTTGAAAGTATTCGTTTCTGGTGCATATTGAAGAACTGATTCTTATTACAATCTATGTCGAGAGCAAGATTTTCCCGCTCGTTTTTCATGTTCGAATTTTATCACTTAGGGTGACCAAAATTTTTATCGCTATTCCGAGATCTTAGTTGAATAAAGTGTGTTGTGGGAGAAATACCTATTACCCGGAAAACACAATTCGAGAAAAGCAAAACCCAATATTGGACATTGGTTCGATCCATTCATAAAAATGGAAAGCGGGTCGGGATAGTTACAATGCGATACCATCGAACTGTAAGGACTTAACGCGAAAGGCGATGAAAGCAGCAATTTAATAAAGTAGGTTTTCTTTTTGCCCCGTCCGCCTTTATTTCCGGAAATTAAAGTAAACGATCAAAGGGTTGCTGAATGATGATGTCATTAAGTCGGCGATGTGACCTCATAACCTTATGTACGTATTTTGTTATATTATGAGTCAAATTTAAATTCATATGTCGTTTAAATAAAAAGAAATTATAACTTCAATACAGAAATATAAATTAAGAGACATAATTTCAAGGCTTATTTTAAACATGAAGCTAAGATTTGAAAAGTACGTAAAATAATAATTTTTAAATTATCATGAAAAAAACCTATCTAGCATGCATAGAACACGCACTGCGAGAGTTGATTCGAATTTGTCGTGAAATTACATTTATATGTATGGACGTAGTGTTTCTATTAAATTCTGTAAAAATATTAATTTTCCATCATATAAATTTACTGCCCATAATTTCTTTGACATGCGTTAAATTATGGAGCTTATTTTAAAAATTATAAAACTATAAAGGTTTTCATGCAATAATTATGCAGACTTTATTCCTATTTGTTATTAAGTTTAGGTCGAGCACTTTCGGAAGTACGTAGGCACCTATTTTGTTTTGCCTGTTATATACAAGCGCTGAAGATTCTATAAAAACTTATAGAATCTTGCAAACGCAAGATTGCGAGTAATACAAGATTTTTAATCAAAGTTTTGAATTTTCAAAGCTTTTTTTATTAATCTGAATGGCCTTCATTCCGAAGATTATTGTTATTACTCTTTTAAATACATCCATTAATCTTCATAAAAATGACAGAAGTTTAGTTTTGTGTATTTAAGACTTAGGTGATTTTTGACAATATCATAAAGGCTCTTTGAGGGAAGTTCATAATATTTTAAATGGATGTTTTCTTGGCCTTGAATATTATGGTTATATTTTGAAATGTTAAGCCAGTTTTCCAGGAAAGGGGTTCATTCAAGTGTACGAATCATTTGTTTAAATCGCATATGTAGGGTTTCGTTTAAAAATGCTAGTTCGTTTAAAATGCAAGGCTCAACATTTTTTTTGTAAGGTTAGACATATCATAGATAAATTGAAAAATATACAAAACATGTCTCCATAAGTTATGAAAAAAGTGGGTTTTTAGAAGAAGAATAATAAGAATGAATCTAAATGTCATGTTATTGAGATATTCAGGATAAAATACATGTCCCCCGACCTAATTACTCAAGGAATTATTAAATGTTTAATGCATTAGTAATTCCATATTAATTATTATTTACTATAAATGATTTGACTTAAAATTGTGTGCGGAAACCCCAATGTATGAAGTTAGACTTGCACTTAGCAAATTTTTATAGATATTATTTTTTACATTGAACCCAAAATCACTTACCGTCCGCCTCACCACAAACTCTCAAAAATTATCTATTTTTCATTATAGTTCTAATAATGGAAATCGTATAAACGGATGGAAAATCAATTCTTTATCCCTATTAAATACGCAACATTTACTCATGTTCTATTTTTCTCAAATAAATATGAAAACATTTCACTGAACAGCCCGCCAGTCTGCATCTTTCCACAGAAACATAAATCTTCAATAATTCCCACTCATTGCATGATGTGGTATTATTCTTTCTTTATATTCTTTACCACGACCTAGCTTTAGTTGTATTACCACACAGGTGTGCTATTAGCAAAGAAATCATTACAACTGAAATGTATTACAACATCTTCAGGTGGATGGAGGAGCCCACCTGAAGATGTTGTAATACAACGAAATCTAGGTCGCGGTAAAGAACTTAAAGAAAGTAGAAAGAATACAACATCACGTAGTTTCATTTAATTGTGAATAATGAATTTCTATAAAATTAACGCCAAATATTTTCATTCTCTAAATATTTTGTCATTTGTCGTAGTCAAACTACAATACATGCTCTTGCATTTTCCAGTGCATCTCTTTCCATTATCACGAGGGTATGGTATTAAATAGTACTGTTGCCATATATATTTGCAGATTCTTCAACCGTTCATTACCAGAAGAAAGTGGTTCAAAAGAGTTACTGTGTTATATTGCAGATTAATTGTGTGACTATTAAAAATATTAGGTGTATTTATATATAGAGATGTTTTAAAAAATATTTACGTCTATTCATGGTGGCATGATCTTTAAATTTTCATGTATGGCTGAGACTTCTGAATCGTTCGAAATAGTAAATAGATTTTAAAATATTATGTAATATACAATTAAATAATTATTTTAAATGTATAACCTATTTGTTAAGTTTAATATTCAAATATAATAAGTTTTTACTGATTTATGAAGCGGAAAAATTATTTATTTGTCGTTGTTCACGTTAATCTCTGGAAACACACGTTTAATTATTAAAACTCTTCTTGTGTTGGAAAGCTCTTGCTTTGCGAAAGATTATAGGCACTATTATAGGCTACACATATTTCAGATAGGCTACACACTATTATGTTACGATTTATTCGAGCAGAGCAGTAATAAAAATGTAGCAGAGTTTAGGGAACGCTGCTTAAACAGTGTTAGGTAGAGGGGGGAGTGGAGGGGTGGAGAGAGGTGTTCCCGGTATATATAAACTCTAACCTGGAGGACCGAAATCGTTTGACAAACGGCATTTAGTAACTGCGGAGAGGGGATCAGGGAGGGGGAAGTAACTCAGTGGGGTAGCTTACCGCGCGGTTCAGGTTGACTCCCTGGACATCGGACGTGACCAATAAATTCCATTGCCTTAGTAGGTATAGTATTTGTCTGTTGTTTTTGTTTCGTACTTCATGTCGTTTATGGTAGTAGTACCTATATGGTAGTAGTAATAAGGGAGGGAAGGAGTCTGGTAGTAGTAAGGGAAATAAAACGAACGATGTAGTATATTCTGAAGACCTATTAAGAACTGCTATGGTACAGAATTTTGCGATAATTGATTTGAAAGTAATAATTAGTAATAAAAATTTAAAAGTAATAATAGTATATAATTATGGTAAAAGTAATAATAGTATATAATTAGGGTAAAAGTAATAATAGTATATATTTAGGGTAAAAGTAATAATAGTATATAATTATATATGGCCAATTATACACAAAAATAATATATTTCCGATAAAGGAATTGTTTATTAAATTCATACGTATCATTTATCATGTATCATTTTTACATATCATGTTAATGTACATAAAAATGTTTTTATTATGTGTTTTTAATTACTTAGTTGACTGCACACACACACTTATATATATATATATATATATCCTATAGCTATTTATACTATAGTGTAAACCATAATCTGAAATTAGTCCATCTAATCTTTCCGATAAACAAAGTTTATTTTAAAAATGATGCTACCAAATAAAGGAAATGGGTATAAAAAATTATACTGAAATATAGTAACACGATACTTTAAAACCTGTGTGTTCGATACGTTTTTGACTTTAAAAAATATGACCGTACATCTGAGCATTGGTCACGACTTAAAGGGTTAGAGATTCGTGATCGCCCCAACCCTATCGTTTATGTTTTTATACAATATCCTAAATATATTAATACAATAGTAATCTCTTTACATTTTTAATTCACACAGATCTTCAATTCTAACAACCCACGACCTTGAATTACGTTCGAAAAACATGAACACCCTTCAATCTCTTAGCACAGAACTGCACTCTGTGGAATCTTTTATCGTTTCGCTTTTGTTTTTATTTATCTTTATATTAATTCTATACATTGATATTTGCATGTATATAAATATCATTATTTTGTTTCATAAGTGTCATAAAAATATGAATAAATATGTGTGTGTGTGTGTGTTTCTTCTATACAAATATTTACATAGTTTTAAATAAACATATAGACCTACATTGTCGTATTTGTGTAATATAATTTACGATATCGTTCATTGCGATCTGACAATATTCTGTTTTTAACTCAATAGCACTCCGATAATTGTAATATTGGTACGTTTATCGCCTTTAAATTTAAAAATGTTCGTATATTTCTATATCCTTGGTATTTCGTATCAGCGGCAGTAAACCATACAAAATAACCCACTGCGTTAATTTATTTTCATTTATGAATAGAGGCTCGGTAAGATATTTTTCGTCATAATTTGAAAGATCTAAATTTATCTTGTATATTTCCGTCTATGCTTTAAAATTTTTGCTTCAAAATTTCGATGCAGTACTTGATCTCTTACTAAGGTGACAATCTTTTTCAAAGCTTTCAGCCCAATTTAAATCACATGTTCAACTAAAATCGGGATTAAAATCGCTAAACAATCGACTCGAATTTTATTTTTAATTTAGCTACATAATGGCCTTCATTCTTTCGATACAAATGTCATTATATTCTTAATCATTTTGCTTATTTGCATCGATCGTAAATTAACCACCGAATCAGTGCACAACGGTTTGACATCATGCTTTTCTCAACTAAAAGCAAATTAAAGCGCACGTCACTATATGTAAAAGGGATGTCGACGTCTAAAGAAGTGAGGTCACACTTCAGCGCCCGCGAGTCGTCAGATTGCGTTTTATATTAAATCCTGTTTTCGAAAATAAACAGAGGAAGGGCGCCGCAGAAATACGCTCTATTGAATGGCGGCTAAGAAGGAGTACAGTGTCGATCCTCACCCGTATTGGTTTCCATTAAACCGTGAATTTTGAACGGAATTATATCCACAGATAATATCGCTGTTTAGCCGGATCACAGTTTGGTATACGAGCAAATTAAATATTTGTGTCGTATCACATTTCGCCTATTCTCATTAAGAGATTAAAAGGCGCCCTCAGCTTTACTCTTGTGTAATTAGTATTTCGCATAAAGGAAAGTATTTTATGTGTATCTATATCAAATAGGTAATTTGAAAACTAAATATCATGAAGGCTCACTCAATATATTAGTAATAAAAGTGAAATAAACAAATTTATTTTCCATTTATTTCAATGTTTGGTATAAGTGAAAAATTGGGAATTAAAAATAAAGGATTGAGTTGGAAAATATATGTTTTAAACTCTTACAGGGTTACTGAATTTATCTATTCTACTCATGTTATGAAATATTAATGAGATCTAAATTGCATTACCACAACAGGCTACGTTGCAACTAATAATATATTTTACACATTTGTTTACTTGTCTTTTACACCACTAACAAGTTTCAGCGTTACTACAAAAAAAAAACATGTCGAAGTACTAGTACTCCGTGTACATTTTTATATGGTAGCAATCCATATGGTTGTCACGAAATTTTTTTTAGAATGTTTCTGCGAAATTTCGTATAAACAAACAAAAATTCCTACTTCATTTATTTACAGATTTCATTTTGAAAAAATTACTAGTTAATATGTTAGCTATATAGTAAAATCTTTGCAAAAATTTCTAATAGCGTCAAGTTTCTACAGCTATGAAACGAACTCATTATCATTCTCCTACAGTTAAAGTATAATAATAATCGAAGAAAGTAATTATGTTATACTATATAACTATAGATGATTACACTCCTGAGCATACATAGAAACGAAAGAAAATAAAGACGCTTTCCCCATTTCGTTTTTATGTCTCGAATATATCAATATGATTGGTATTTAATATTACAAAATTGACATGAACGTAAATTCAGAGATCCCTCTCAGTTCACAAATGAAATTAAGCAGAAGAAAAATGTTTTTCATTATTTACCTGGTTCTTCATTTTATTTATATTATAAGTTAGGAATTATTTAGGCAAGGTCGGTGTTGCTTTAATTTAAGAAATACGTATTACAAATGTCACGACTAAAAGAATTAATCACAATATTAATTTTTTGAACCTGATAATTTTATTTGTGAATTGAAGATTTTTAATGTTTTTTTTCTCACTCTTTTTTTTACATTTAAGATGCTCCATTTCCTCTCGGTACACTTTCGACAAAATAATTTTTCTATTAGTTTAGAAAATAAAATACTTACATAAAATTTTTTACAATGAAAATAAGCCGTCATTTTAGTATTTGTTTACCAATAAACTTTAATTATCTGGAACAAGTAATAATGATTTATATATTGTATATTGAAAAAAATATTAAAACCATTTTAACATTGATGTTAAAAAGTAGATTTGTTAAACGTTTTGTGAAATTGGAGAAAACAAACGTTTACATTTGAAGGTTGTGTATTTTTTGTATTCATAGATTTTGCCACAAAAAGTATGTTAATTTTAATGAAACTGTACGCAATATCTTTAGAAAGACACGGCGAAGGTCCAAAATTGTTTTCAGAAAAATCTGTTAAGTCATCTTTTCTAAATTTTGTCATTTATATAAATTTGTCTAGTGAGAGAAACCTAGCCGATTTATATACATTTTTTTAATGCTTAGATTCAGGAGCAAGTTTTCGGACGTTATAAAGACATAATTTTTATAATTTCATGAGGGCATCATGACATTACTAAGGATTGAACATATATATCGTTCTCAATCTTAAGGTTTGAACATATATTATTTAAACATAAAAATTGAACATTTTTGTTTTACACAATTAAATGAAACTACGTGATGTAGTATTATTTCTAGATTCTTTAAGTTCTTTACCATGACCTAGGTTTCGTTGCATTACAACATCTTCAGGTGGTCTATTAGCAAAGACTTTCATACGAATTCAGAGATAGTCTGTCGGTACAAGAAAGTTGATTAATGATTCATTTCGAATTCTAAATATTTCAACTGAAAACTTGTGATTTTTTCCCGAATTATGTTCTATATTCAGAGTTAAATAGGTACTCGAAAGAGAAAAAGCTAACTAAAATTATTAATGATGCTCTACTTTATAAGAGTTTAAATATTTACTAAATAACAAGTTACTCACCGTTCTAATATTTACTTTAATGAACAAAAATATATGAAAATAAATTTTACTGGAATTCGCTGCTTCATTACTTTACTCTTTTAACGAGAAGTAGTCAAATCTCTCATTATTTGTTATGGTCGATACCCACAGGATATCGAAGCAGTCCTTAACTAACAGTAAAGTGTCATATATAAGAGTGTCAGAGGAAATACGAATATAATACGATAAAACCATTTAATCAGTGGAATGAACTGACTGAAATCTGTAATTGAAATGAAAGTGTGACATGAAATAAGCGAGTTTTAGTCAAAACACTGAATTTTGAAAAAAAAATATAACTGTCCTATTCCGACACTACAAAAAAGTTGTCTGTGGATAATCTCTAAACGGAACTTAGAACTGAATAAAGTTTTGTTTATGAAAAGGATTTTTAAAGAAAACAATTTTCTCTCTAGACGTCATAAAACTCTCAGCTACTTTGTTAAATATATTTACACTCACAAATTTGAAGTACCACCTGTACCTCTGTGAGTCTTAAGCACAGTAAATCAAATTTGTAAATTTTTCGTTCATAGTCTGTTGTTCAAATAAAACCAATTAAGTAGTAATGGAACCTGCACTACGCGAGTCACGTGGACACAAACTTTAAGGTTACATAATATTTCAATTACAATATTTACAAATATTAATGTTATTTTCTAACATGTTTGTTACCTAATATACCACTCGTGGGTCTCAAAATATTTCTCAAGAACTATGAGGTTTATAATCATTACTATGATTTTTAGTCAGCTTTTACTAAAGATTTTTTTTCACAATTTTCAAATAAGTAGTTTTATAAATAGGGAAAAACGTATTTTTGCAGAAGCTTTTAATAATGTGACTAGAATTACTTTACATCAGATTTGGAAAAAAACTGCTTTTATAAATTTTTCTTTCAATTGATAACAAAACACATGAAAACAAATTATGTAATTTGCTTTTAAAAAATTCTACGAATATTTTAATTTTAAGTATTAAAATTTAGATAGTTTGATATTCAATATCTACGACATTTTTTAAGTAGAATAATGGATGGACACGAGAGTGACTTGATAAGAGTTTTATCTTTTTTGTTTTTGAGATAGAGACCCCCAAAAAGGTTAACATTAATATATTCATCACAATTTTTTAGCTTATAACTTCTTTTCTAGGCAGTACCTTGCGACTTCAACAGCATTGCAATTCCGAAATGCAAGCGCAATGTTTTAATGATTTTCTTTCAGGCTCTTACATTAGACATAAATATTTTAAATTGAGTTCAGTTCGTTGACCCAACCTGCACTGCCTCTCCGCTTCCTCCGTTTGCTCCCGCGTGTTCGTAATAGTGCTCGTTGATGCCCACAACCTGTGAGGCAGTAATTTTCTTGAATATTCTACGTAATATTTTCATCATTGTAACTTCGGAGTCATTTGAGACATAACGATGTACCAAAAACAAGAGTCTATTATAATGGGTGTAAAATCGAAACAATGGATTTAAAAGCTTTTATACAAACAGATAGACACATTTATTTTATAGAGTTGGTTTGTTCTAGAACCACCAAAGGAGAAAAGTATTTCGATGTTAAAAATTAAAAAAAAGCCGACAAATAAGATAAAATTTAGTAGAAAAATTAAAACTGTATCTTATTTAAACACCACGATTCAAGGCCAGCCAACTTCTAAACTGGCCAAAAATTTTATGTAAAATAACTAGCCTTAGTATCGTTTATTTCTTAGTTCTATAGTTAAACGACAAACGAAATAAGCGCATTTTCAAACTGATTAAATAATGAATCAAGTCTGTTATCGTTTATTTATATTACGGACAGAAGTCAACAGGATGCGATTTGATAATGGCGGTTTGGTTAACCGATTTAAATGAAAGTGAAAAACTTGCGTATAAATTAAAATTGTTTACAAATACCTATATGGACTCAGGAAACAGCTAGAATATTATGTCATCCGGTGCAAAACAAAATTGAGATTACATAATCTACTCATCTAGCTACTTCTATTATATAGCAGTGCATGGACTTGAGACAAAGTGGCCCAAAACTCGCTGGACACATTTCAAAAAGTAATAAACATTGAAAAAACAAAGAAAGCCAGCTATAA
This sequence comes from Druceiella hillmani, assembly GCA_039881145.1. Classification (NCBI taxonomy): domain Eukaryota; kingdom Metazoa; phylum Arthropoda; class Insecta; order Lepidoptera; family Hepialidae; genus Druceiella; species Druceiella hillmani. The sequence continues at coordinate 9,219,081 of JAYKKI010000045.1, forward strand.
AGAATGAATTCTTAAAGAAGCATCTTGTTGAGGTAGGCTGCTGTGCTCGTGAAGAAATATTTGCTATAAATAGGCTATTTTAAATTATATTTTTCAAAGTCGCAACTCATACAGGAACATTTTAATCAAAAATGTATTTGCTAAAACGAAATTATAATTTTGTTTGTATTTTTATATACATTTAAGCAGAGTTTTCAATGTTTTATTGCCGTTTTTATATACTCATTTATATATTTAAACCGTACTTGTGTAAACTTTTATCTCCATAATTCACAACATATAATCACAGAAAGATAACAAAGTTTTAAACAGCATAAAGTTCACAGCTATGCTGTCATCTTTAAGATAATTGACTTCAACGGGATTTTCCGTATCATTTTTCTAAATTAGAATGAAATACGTTTAACCCAATAAGTAAACAATAACAATGACTCGATATGCTTGCAACATTTATCCTTCCGACATGCGGTTTCTTTTTAAATTATTTTTTGTGATGATTCTTTTCTAATTATAGTAAATAATCGTAATTATCGCAAATATAAATATATATATATATATATATATATATATATATATATATATACAATGAAAATCATTTACATTGTTTATTTTTAGGGTTCCGTACTTCAAAAAAGAAAATGAATAATAAAATAATTTGACTTAGAAACTTGACATTTGGCGTAGTAATAAGACATTTTAATCCATCTATATATCTATATCTCAAGAGGTAACAGTCAAAAACAATTATGTGGATCAAATTAACTACAGATTAAATATTCGAAAAATACTTTCTAATTCCATAAACATTATGGGATATCGTTTGAGAGGGTTAATAATAATAACCACTATTTTTTTTACGTTTTACTTTAGGTAGGATACTGTGTAATATTGAATATATTTGGCGAAATATATTATTCACAATTAAATGAAACTACATGATGTAGTATTATTTCTACCTTCTTTAATTTCTTTACCACGACCTAGGTTTCATTGTATTACAACATCTTCAGGTTGGCTATTAGCAAAGATATCTTTGCTAATTGCCCACTTGAAGATGTTGTAATACAACGAAACCTAGGTCGTGGTAAAGAACTTGAAGAATATAGAAATAATACTACATCACGTAGTTTCATTTAACTCTACGTATCCTTAAATGTTTACAAGTTCCTAAATGAGTATGTAACTTTAAAAATGTATTGAATATATTTGGCTTTAATTTTGTAGAAATTCATTATTTACAATACAATTAAAAATGTAGTTTTACACGTGCTTGACAGGTTTTCCATGTTAATATAAAAATTATCGTTTCATATTTTTTTATATTTTAGCTTCGTGGTTAAAATAAGCCATAATATTTTACACACTATATAACAAAATTCGTACATAAGGCTGTTAGATCACGTCGCTGACGCAATGACGTCTTTATTCAACGACACGCGAATCCACCCGATAATAGTTTATTTTAGTTTCCGGAAATAATGGCGGGTGGGGTGCAAAGAATATCCACCTTATTGAATTGCCGCTTTCACCGCCTTCCGCATTAAGCTCAGTCCGCTCGTGTCAGGTTGTACATATCCCGACCCGCTGGCCATTTTTCTGAATGGAGTGAACCAATGTTCGATATTGAGTTTCGCTTGTCTCGAATTGCCTTTTTCCGTGTAATGTGTATTTATCCAACAACACACTTTATTCAACTACGATCTCCAACTAACGACGAAAATTTGATCACTGCAAGTGACAAGTATGAAAATCGTAGAATCTGCTCTTCAATACCCACCGGAAACGGTGACTTGAAAAGGGAATCTTTTCAAATTTATGGGGCATCATGTGAATGTTAATATTTTTTGGACAATTTTATCTTTAGGATATTCTTAATGTTTTATATTTGAAAATTAAAAAACTGCAATTTTATTTACGAAGGTATAGATCAAGACTTCGATAAATTTTATATAAATAATTCAAACACTCACCTTCGTATTGTAAAACATAGTAAGAGTCGCTGGTAAAAATGCGAAGCGAACAGGGTAGTGCTCTAAAAATTCTTGTATATATATATATATATATATATATATATATATATATATATATATATATATATATCATAAAAGTATACGTGACTTTATATATAGAAGGCTCGTAACCCTCGTAGCGTAAACGGTTACTTAAAATTTAAAATTAATATGAATATAATATTTAGTCAATATTACTAAGATCTTTTCTTATTTTCCCTTATGTCTAGACTTACTTCGTTTTAAAATGAAATACATTTTTCGTTCAATATTTTCTTATACAAGCTTACAAATTTACAGAAACTTCAGCGCTTGTGCTTAATATGTGCTCAACGTATTTTTGCTTTTTTTTAAAATTGAAAAAAGTACGCAATTGAGAACAAAACATTCCATAATAAACTAGTTGTCACAGCGAGCTTATTTTTCTTTTATTAATTCACGTTTAATTATAATAAATTATCACCTCACTTTTTTTCGGTACTACATCATTAGTGCCGCTATGAAGTATTTGTATAGTTAAATTTTCAAATATTTTTGATTTCATAAAATTTAACATAAATCTTTATCAACTTCATTGTTGCACTGAAATTAAATCTCATTTTCTAAGAAACTCACTGCCACTGTCAGAACACAAATCGTTGTACAGGAAAAGCGTCCAGCGCATCGCAAATATAAACACTTTGTAAAGAAAATATCTGCTTAAAATATTTAAGCTAACACAGAAATTATTTAACATTTAAGAATCAGATTAAATACAAACTTGGATAATTACCAAGGTCGCTTTCCATCTATACCAATGACCATTTTTCACAGTACTACTTAATATACCATGTTTGAAGTCTAGTAATATAAGTAAATAAAAGATAGCGTTTTTCATTCTTAAATATATAATACTAAACATATCTTGACGTAAGACTGGTCAAAAAAATATTCACATTTGCATAATGCGCTGTTAATATGAAAAGATTCCTTTTGAAAGTAATCGTTTCTGGTGCATATTGAAGAACTGATTCTTATTACAATCTATGTCGAGAGCAAGATTTTCCCGCTCGTTTTTCATGTTCGAGTTTTATCACTTAGGGTGACCAAAATTTTTATGGCTATTCCGAGATCTTAGTTGAATAAAGTGTGTTGTGGGAGAAATACCTATTACCCGGAAAACACAATTCGAGAAAAGCAAAACCCAATATTGGACATTGGTTCGATCCATTCATAAAAATGGAAAGCGGGTCGGGATAGTTACAATGCGATACCACCGAACTGTAAGGACTTAACGCGAAAGGCGATGAAAGCAGCAATTTAATAAAGTAGGTTTTCTTTTTGCCCCGTCCGCCTTTATTTCCGGAAATTAAAGTAAACGATCAAAGGGTTGCTGAATGATGATGTCATTAAGTCGGCGATGTGACCTCATAACCTTATGTACGTATTTTGTTATATAATGAGTCAAATTTAAATTCATATGTCGTTTAAATATAAAGAAATTATAACTTCAATACAGAAATATAAATTAAGAGACATAATATCATGGCTTATTTTAAACATGAAGCCAAGATTTTAAAGTACGTAAAATAATAATTTTTAAATGGGCATGAAAAAAACCTATCTAGCATGCATAGAACACGCACTGCGAGAGTTGATTCGAATTTGTCGTGAAATTACATTTATATGCATGGACGTAGTGTTTGTATTAAATTCTTTAAAAATATTAATTTTCCATCATATAAATTTACTGCCCATAATTTCTTTGACATGCGTTAAATTATGGAGTATATTTTAAAAATTATAAAACTATAAAGGTTTTCCTGCAATAATTATGCAGACTTTATTCCTATTTGTTATTAATTTTAGGTCGAGCACTTTCGGAAGTACGTGGGAACCTATTTTGTTTTGCGTGTTATATACAAGCGCTGAAGATTCTATAAGTTTGCAAGATTGCGAGTAAGACAAGATTTTTAATCAAATTTTTGAGTTTTGAAGGCTTTTTTTCATTAATCTGAATGGCCTTCCTTCCGAAGGTTATTGTTATTATTATTTTTAATACATCCATTAATCTTCATAAAAATGACAGAAGTTTAGTTTTGTGTATTTAAGACTTAGATGATTTTTTGAAAATATCATAAAGGCCCTTTTAGGGAAGTTCATAATATTTTAAATGGATGTTTTCTTGGCCTTGAATATTATGGTTATATTTTGAAATGTTAAGCCAGTTTTCCAGGAAAGGGGTTCATTCAAGTGTACGAATCATTTGTTTAAATCGCATATATAGAGTCTCGTTTAAAAATGCTAGCTCGTTCAAAATGCAAGGCTCAACATTTTTTTTGTAATGTTAGGCATATCATAGATAAATTGAAAAATATACAAAACATGTCTCCATAAGTTATGAAAAAAGTGGGTTTTTAGCAGAAGAATAGCAAGAATGAATCGAAATGTCATAATATTGAGATATTCAGGATAAAATACATGTCCCCCACCTAATTACTCAAGGAATTATTAAATGTTTATTGCATTAGTAACTCCATATTAATAATTATTTACGATAAATTATTTGACTTAAAATTGGGTGCGGAAACCTCAATGTATGTAGTTAGACTTGCATTTAGCAAATTTTTATATTTATTATTTTTTACATTGAACCCATAATCGCTTACCGTCCGCCTCACCACAAACTCTCAAAAATTATCTATTTTTCATTATAGTTCTAATAAGGGAAATCGTATAAACGGATGGAAAATCAATTGTTTATCCCTATTAAATACGCAACATTTACTTATGTTGTATTTTCCTCAAATAAATATGAAAACATTTTCACTGAACAGCCCGCCAGTCTGCATCTTTCCATAGAAACATAAATCTTCAATAATTACCACTCATTGCAAAGCGCCCATATATTTACACACTGTAACAAGACAATCAATATATGCCAGTGTTAAAGAGGACCGCTTACGTTTACTTATAGATCTATTATTCGTCCAAGATACGGGCTGAATGGTCGTTAATATTGGTTGTCTTGAAAGCAACTTTGCTCTTAGGAGGAGGCACTGAACTAAAATAAATTGACAGTATTTTATATTGAAAGTTCTGTTTATTTGAAGTATTCCAGGGTAATAGTGGTTTTGGTAATTAAATGAAACTACGTGATATAGTATTATTTCTACTTTCTTTAAATTCTTTACCACGACCTAGGTTTATTTGTATTACCACATCTACAGGTGTGCTATTAGCAAAGAAAGCATTACAACTGAAATGTATTACAACACCTTCAGGTGGATGGTGGAGCCCACCTGAAGATGTTGTAATACAACGAAATCTAGGTCGCGGTAAAGAACTTAAAGAAAGTAGAAAGAATACTACATCACGTAGTTTCATTTAATTGTAAATAATGAATTTCTATAAAATTAACGCCAAATATTTTCATTCTCTAAATAGTTTGTCATATGTTGTAGTCAAACTACAATACATGCTCTTGCATTTTCGAGTGCATCTCTTTTCATTATCACGAGAGTATGGCATTAAATAGTATTGTTGCCATATATATTTGCAGATACTTCGACCGCTCATTACCAGAAGAAAGTGGTTCAAAAGACTTACTGTGTCATATTGCAGATTAATTGTGTGCGTATTAAAAATAATAGATGTATTTATATATAGAGATTTTTTAAAAAGGATTTACGTCTATTCATGGTGGCATGATCTTTAAATTTTCATGTATGGCTGAGACTTCTGAATCCTTCGAAATAATAAATAGATTTTAAAATATTAGGTAATATACAATGAAATTATTTTTTTAAATGTATATCCCATTTGTTAAGTTTAATATTCAAATATAATAAGTTTTTACTTATATATGAAGCGGAAAAATTATTTATTTGTCGTTGTTCACGTTAATCTCTGGAAACACACGTTTAATTATTAAAACTCTTCTTGTGTTGGAAAGTTCTTACTTTGCAAAAGATTATAGGCACTATTATAGGCTACACATATTTCAGATAGGCTACACACTATTATGTTACGATTTATTCGAGCAGAGTAGTAATAAAAATGTAGCAGAGTTTAGGGGACGCTGCTTAAACAGTGTTAGGTAGAGGTAGAGAGTGTAGGGGTGGAGAGAGGGGGAGAGAGAGAGAGGTATTCCCGTTATATATAAACTCTAACCTGGAGGACCGAAATCGTTTGACAAACGGCATTTAGTAACTGCGGAGAGCGGATCAGGGAGGGTGGAGTAACTCAGTGAGGGAGCATACCGCGCGGTTCAGGTTGACTCCCTGGACATCGGACCTGACCTAATAAATTCTATTGGCTTAGTAGGTATAGTATTTGTCTGTTGTATTTGTTTTGTACTTCATGTCGTTTATGGCAGTATTACCTATATGGTAGTAGTAATAAGGGAAAGAAGGTAGTAGTAATAAGGGAGGGAAGGAGTCTGGTAGTAGTAAGGGAAATAAAACGAACGATGCAGTATATTCTGAAGCCCTATTAAGAACTGCTATGGTACGGAATTTCGCGATAACTGATTTGAAAGTAATAATTAGTAATAAAAATTTAAAAGTAATAATAATTTATAATCAGGGTAAAAGTAATAATAGTATATAATTATATGCGGCCAATTGTTTATTAAATTCATACGTACATTTTTTACATATCATGTTAATGTACATGGAAATGTTTTTATTATGTATTTTTAATTACTTAGTTGACTGCAAATATATATATATATATATATATATATATATATATATATATAGCTATTTATATTATAGTGCAAATCCTAATCTGGAATTAGTCCATCAAATCTTTCCGATAAACGCAGTTTATATTAAAAATGATGCTCCAAAATAAAGGAAATGGGTATAAAAAATTATACTGAAATATAATAACACGATACTTTAAAACCTGTGTGTTCGATACGTTTTTGACTTTAAAAAATATGACCGTATATTTTTCAGTACATTGGTCACGACTTAAAGGGTTAGAGATTCGTGATCGCCCCAACCTTATCTTTTATGTTTTTATACAATATCCTTAATATATTAACACAATAATAATCTCTTTACATTTTTAATTCACATATATCTTCAATTCTAACAACCCACGAACTTGAATTACGTTCGAAAAACATGAAGACCCTTCAATCTCTTAGCACAGAACTGCACTCTGTGGAATCTTTTATCGTTTCGCTTTTGTTTTTATTTATCTTTATATAATTCTATACATTGATATTTGCATGTATATAAATATCATTATTTTGTTTCACAAGTGTCATAAAAATATGAATAAATGTGTGTGTGTGTGTGTTTCTTCTATACAAATATTTACATAGTTTTAAATAAACATATAGACCTACATTGTCGTATTTGTGTAATATAATTTACGATATCGTTTATTGCGATCTGACAATATTCTGTTTTTTAACTCAATAGCCCTCTGATAATCGTAATATTGGTACGTTTATCGCCTTTAAATTTAAAAATGTTCGTATATTTCTACATCCTTGGTATTTTGTATGAGCGGCAGTAAACCATACAAAATAACCCACTGCGTTAATTTATTTACATTTATGAATAGAGGCTCGGTAAGATATTTTTCGTCATAATTTGAAAGATCTAAATTTATCTTGTATATTTCCGTCTATGCTTTAAAATTTTTGCTTCAAAATTTCGATGCAGTACTTGATCTCTTACTAAGGTGACAATCTTTTTCAAAGCTTTCAGCCCAATTTAAATCACATGTTCAACTAAATTAAATTAAATCATATGTTCAACTAAATAAAAAAAATAATACGGCATTAAATCGTTAAACAATCAACTCGAATTTTATTTTTAATTAAGCTACATAATGGCATTCATTCCTTCGATACAAATGTCATTATATTCTTAATCATTTTACTTATTTGCATCGATCGTAAATTGACCCCCGAATCAGTGCACATCGGTTTGACATCATGCTATTCTCAACTAAAAACAAATTAAAGCGCACGTCACTATATATAAAATGGATGTCGACGTCTAAAGCAGTGAGGTCACACTTCAGCGCCCGCGAGTCGTCAGATTGCGTTTTATATTAAATCCTGTTTCCGAAAATAAACAGAGGAAGGGCGCCGCAGAAATACGCTCTATTGAATGGCGGCTAAGAAGGAGTACAGTGTCGAGCCTTATCCGTATTGGTTTTCATTGAACCATGTATTTTGAACGAAATTATATCCACATGTAATATCGCTGTTTAGCCGGATCACGGTTTGGTATACGAGCAAATTAAATATTTGTGTGGTATTAAATTTCGCCTATTCTCATTAAGAGATTAAAAAGCGCCCTCAGCTTTACTCTTGTGTAATTAGTATTTCTCATAAAGGGGAGTGTTTTATGTGTATCAATATTAAATAGGTAATTTGAAAACTAAATGTCATGAAGATTGACTAAATATATTATTCATAAAAGTGGAATAAACAAATTTATTTTCCATTTATTTCAATGTGTGGTATAAGTGAAAAAGGCTTGAGTTGGAAAATATATGTTTGCGCAAATTTCCTAGCAGCATGAATGCGTTTTAATGAAACGCTTCCAGGGTTACTGAACTTATCTATTATACTCATGTTATGAAATATTAATGAGATCAAAATTGCATTACCACAACAGGGTACGTTGCAACCAATAATATATTTTACACATTTGTTTACTTGTCCTTCACACCACTAACAAGTTTCAGCGTTACTACAAAAAAAACATGTCGAAGTAGTAGTACTCCGTCTACATTTTTATATGGTAGCAACCCATATGGTTGTCACGAAATTTTTTTTAAAATGTTTCTGCGAAATTTTGAATAAACAGGACCGGACTTTTTTTTTCAAACAAAAATTCCTACTTCATCTATTAACAGATTTCATTTTGAAAAATTACTATTTAATATGTTTGCTATACAGGAAAATCTTTGCAAAAATTTCTATAGCGTCAAGTTTCTACAGCTATTGATTTGTCAGTCATTTATACGTTTCTTTTTTTCTATTTACGGATAAAATGAAACCAGTTCAATATCAATCTCCTATAGCTAAAGTATAATAACAGTCGAAGAAAGTAATTATGTTATACTATATAACTATAGATGATTACACTCCTGAGCATACATAGAAATGAAAGAAAGTAAAAAACCATTTAAACAGAAGGCAATTTTGCCCAATTGAATTTTTTGTCTAGAATATATCAATATGATTTGTATTTAATATTGTAAAATTGATTTGAACATAAATTCAGAGAACACTCACTGTTCATAAATTATTTAAGCAGAAGAAAAATGTTTTTCTTTATTTACTTTGTTCTTTATTTTATTTGTATTATAAATTAGGAATTATTTAGGCAAGGTCAGTGTTGCTTTAATTTGAGAAATACGTATTACAAATGTCACGACTAAAAGAATGAATGACAATATTAATTTTTTGAACCTGATAATTTTATTTATGACGTGAAGATTTGTTAATGTTTTTTTCTGTCTTTTTTTTGCATTTAAGATGCTTCATTTCCTTTTGGTACACTTTCGACAAAATAATTTTTCTATTAATTTTGAAAATAAAATACTTACATAAAATTTTTAACAATGTAAATTAGCCGTCTTTTTAGTATTCATTTACCAATAAACTTTAATTATCTGGAACAAGTAATAAATTTAATATTTTTTTCAATCATTTGTATACTGAAAAAAATATTAAAACCATTTTAACATTGATGTTAAAAAGTAGATTTGTTAAACGTTTGTGAAATTAGAGAAAATAAACTTGAATGTTACGCTGATAGTATTTAGTCCCAATGGTTACAGTTTACATTTGAGGGTTGTGTATTTTTTGTATTCATCGATTTTTCCACAATAATTTAATTAAACTTAATATATATTATAATTTTAATGAAACTATTCGCAATATCTTTAGAAAGACACGACACGATGTAGTCACAAATACAATTTTTGATAATTCTGAAAACCCAAATAATAAATTACTACATTCTGGTATTTATTGATCTCGTTGTAACATATATATATATATATATATATATATATATATATATATATATATATATATATATATATATATATATAATAAATGATTGTGTTTAATGGTAAATAAATAAACATATAAAACAGCAGATTAAATATATATGTACACATACATATAAAATGGCAGATTTTTAGCGACTGTTTAGTTTTTATTCATAGATGACTGAAATGAAACTTGTATGACGATTCTAAATGATCAATTTTGGAAATCTAATATCACATTCGTAACTAAAAAAATAAATAGAATTAATTAAAGTCATTTCCAGGCAAATTAAATTTTCATTTTCAAAAACTCACGTACTGTTTTGAATTGGCCAATTTGAATTTAAAATTTTTTATAACATATTCATCAACATTGATACGAAAAATCCCATTATAGCTTAAAATTCATAAGATGGATTTTTTCTGGAGATATTAAGCTATCAAAACTTTTTTGGACACTAGAAATGAAAAATATTGGAAGTAGTTAATGGTAGGAAATGTAACTATAGTGAGAATATAATATTTTCTTCATTCAAACTAAAGAGTAAGGGAGGAATGTGCACTTTAACAACTCCTTTTAATACACGGAAACACGCACACAAATATTTACGCCTCACGTGAGAAGTTCAGCGGGCTAGCCCTTGTTCAGTGATGTGAATAAGGACAGGATGGCATAATATGACAAGTGAGGCACGATTGTAGATTATCTTGAGTGCCCTTGAGTTTAGAATGCTGTCTCCATTCTTTCCACATTGTGCCGGGGATCTAGATAATATTATTCATTATCGGAACGGAGCTTTGAGATAATATTCTGTTTTGATAACGACTTATGATATTAAAATATAACAATTCCAATAAGTTCGCAAAAACGAATTTCTCCTCGTATTTTTAAGCAAATTATCAATATGCTATTTGTATATAGTGTCTTTAAAATATCTAATGCATACATTTGAAAATTTCGTTTTGAGGAGTCTGATGATTATTAGATTTGCAGCAGTATTGAGTATTTTAGAGTTTTCTATCTCTTAAATACTACTGAACATCCATTAACTACTAAAAATCTTGCTGGAATAGCCTATTTAATAATGACCGTCAAATTACATAATTTATTAGGATGTACATTAAAAGTATGCTTTGTGTTTTATAAACAACTTATAATTCAATTATAAATTAAAAAATATCAACAGATTATCAACGCTGCTAAAATTATTAACTTGTTTTTAGCCATTGATGTCATGGGAGATATTTTAATATTCAGTTCCATTACTGATGGTATCTCGGCGGACAAGAATTACTCAAATTCAATTGACCGCAAGTTCAAAAGTCCTGACTTATTAAAATCCCGTCCTAGAAACAGACGTACATTGTGATATAATTTATTTTTAAAATGGAATATTTTTAGCGTGCGGAAAATACGAAATCTTTTTCGGATTTCTTTCAAAAATTTGAAATGAAAATGATCTATAATTGTTTTTCAAATTTTAATATTTATTACAGAGAATTAATTTATTCTTAAATGAAAATATTCCTTATTTTTGACATTTTCACCATAAAGATTACACTTATCCATTTCCAGATTTTAATAATTTAAAACAGAGTCTGCATTTAAAAAACTTATGGATAACACCTAATTATCACTACAATCGTTTTTTTCTTTATGCGAAATAATATGTGTATGGAAGAATTGGATGCATGGCTTCATATATAGCTACTTTTTAAATAGATACATGGCGTCCTATGAAGAAGAACAACTCGATGTGCGTGTAATGTGAGACTCTTAACTTCTGCGGTAACGTTGAAATAATGTATCTCGAGAACAGTTCCTATTTTTCTAAGATTTTTTAGATGTGATGATTGATTATAATCGTCTTATTTTTTTCATGGGATTCCGTAGAAGTCGGCTTGTAATATTAATTTAACAACTCACTACATAATTGTTTCAAATTAAGTCATCAGCTTTGGCGAATGTCTAGTGTTTAATTAAAAGATTTGTTTCTAAATATCATAGAATTTTCTATCCGGTCGTGAAACTTTTAAATGTGGGGAATTTTCCTAATGTGATGGATTTATGTATGGTTTATTAATATACGACGAATAAATAGATAAAATCTAACCTGCTACAAATCGTTTAACGAAGACATGTCTATTTGGAGGTGTGAAAATAAGTTCTTTCTGTATTCGTCTGTCTCCCAAAAGCAAAATATAATGCATAACGATTTTAACGAATTTCTCATTGTTCAAACGCTTAAGACTCAACTTAGAACCCCAGATACGCATCGTAATTTAACTTAAAATGAAATGAACATTAACGTGTTTGAAGGCTAAAAACTGATTAAATTGTAAAATAATTACATACACACTGCGTGCTTGCTTAACTGCGTTCGTGTATCGAGCTAATATTTCAGCCCTTAATCAAACGCATTGATTAATAGTGGTATTTGGCAACTTTCTGCAAACAGCTGCTATTTAAAAAAATGACATTAAAAAAATGTGACAATGAATGTAAAATTATAATAAAATTATTCATACAATATCAAATTTAAAACTGAGAAGGCGGCTTTCACATGAATTATAAACCGATTTGAAAAAAAACTATTACGAAAAATTTTATGAATAAATATTTTAAAGTATAAGTATATATATATAAGTGTAACAGCCTACAGCTTTTAATGTCCAAACTTGAAAATCAACTATCGTTAATTTGGTCTAAAATTTCCCATTAAAATATTATAAATAGATTATTTTTTTAATTTCCTTATTTTACTCACACGCAGATATTTGCTCCAGTGTACCATCCTCGAATTATCATGAAAGAAATATTTATAATTCGGATAACTTTACAAGTAACCGATTGAAATACATATTAGGGTTTAAATAATGGTTTAAAAAATTGTATCTATCTCTATATATGGATTTTGGTATGTTTTACCTGATTATAATTTACAATTAACTAACCGTAAAATAATCATATTATTTACATATACACGAGAACAAATGTTAACTATTAATTATGAATATATACAACAGTGGAAAAAGCACTTTTGTGCACTTTTGGTTTCACAAATGGTACTAAAATATTTACTACAAAGGGTTATACAATATGGGTATGGATCAAGCCAAAGGGGGGTAAATGGAGCGTTTGCAACCTGTCCCCTGTATAGCGAATCAATAAATTTAAATTTAATTTTTTTTCATATACAATTCATGTAAAATAAAAAAATCTACACATATTGAAAGGCGGTCAAATAAAATTTTTATGTGTTTTTGGCAAAATAAATGAATTATGTGTTTATTAATTTATGTTAAAACAAATGAATTATAAATTTATATGTGTTTTAAATGAATAAACCGGGTAAATATAAGCTTGGTTGGGGCATTGAAGGTTGTCTACCTTGGTTGAAGTGAAATTATTTTCTTAATCATAAATCACCATTAATTTGGATTTCCTAACACAATAAATATTTAATAATACCTAAGATAAATATGTAAAGTAAGGGCAGGGATTGGTACATGTACATATTTTTGTAAATATCTCAATAAATAATAATAAAAGTAATTTAGTAGATATAGATACAGACGATAGCATATGAAGATTTACACTTGAACTAGAAATTTCATTCCTATATCGCTGAGATAAAGACGAATCATAGTTCAAAATATAAAGTGCTGTACGTACATACTAAGTTATTGCTGTATGTACATACTGTATCTACATACTATGTTACTGTTATAATTTTTTTCTTTACTTCCTTAAAAAACAAACATACATTTTAAAATACAATCTTTTTTTCATTCCACTTGAGTTATTTGTAAGTAGTTTTTGTAAATTTTTACTGACCTAATTATATGTCATATATTGTCAACTGGTACTCGTCAACTATTAGATCTTTCTTCCCTGTAATAATTTTTTATTAAATATACTTTCAGATATTCCACCATAGCCATTTAGCTGGTAGGGTATGGGGACACCTAATCCTAACGAAAATGATCATTTTAAACCACAATAGTTTGAAAAAAAAATCTTTGTATCGAAAAAGTATACATGATACATCCCAAAGTTTTTGAATGACCTATCCAACGATATGCTGTACAATAGAGTATGCGAATAAAACAAAATTCATTCCAATTTACACGAAGGGGAGATAACACATTTTTATTCATAAAATATTTTATTTCATAGGCATTTTGAAGGCATGTATAAATGTGCCAAATATCAGCTTTATGCCACTAATTGTCTGCAAGTAGAACGACTGTGCCACATAGATGGACAGACATATTGATATGGCGAAATTGGAACATGGCTGACGGAATTGGATTTCGAAGACTTTTCGAAACGGATTGACATTCATAACGCTTGAAGTTCATTTAAATATGACTTTGTACCGCTTTTATTAAAGAAATTAAAAATGCTCTTTTATCAATAGGAATGTCTTAAAGTTTTAGGAGTCAGATCATATTATCATTTTTTGGTTAAGCGCTAGCAGTTTATTTAAAACTAGAGAGAAATAAAAACTAAATATGAATTAAAATTGATTTGAGGTCTTTGAAAACCTCATACAAAATGGATTAGTAGATTTTAAATGATACCTGCAGAAACAAGTACACGAAAAGACAAACAGAAAAAAACTTTAAAAAAGGATCTTAATGCATTCCTTCGCTTATTTTTCATAATTTACTTATATTTTTACAAATATTTTCAGTGTGGCAACACGGAAAATTTTCAGTGTAGATTATACGTACAAATTTATGAATCTACCATGCTTCAAAATAAGATAAAGTACTTTGACCATAACCTAAAAACCGCGCAAGCCATTGATCTCAGCAATATTGAATTGAACCTGCGGAAGTACACATGCGAACATCCGTTTCATTAAATGTCGGTTGACACTGCCTCCAGGGTTGAACGGGATGGCTAAGTCCGCGTCGGATTGAATTGTAGCTCACAGACGAAATTTTATAAATTTTTAATATAACTTTAACTTTATATATATATATATATATATATATATATATATATATATATATAGCATTTTTGTGCCCACTTATATATTAACAAAATTCGATTTTGAATTACCCAACTCTATATTATTGTTAAATATGATGGGTTCTAAAAAAAGACGCAATCGATTATTTTCAAATTAATTTTAGTTGAGGAGATAACCAAACGATTCACTGTTCGATGATGTGAATGAGAAGAAAACGGTGTAGTATGACGAAGAAACTAAATTTGGGAAACGTCTTAACGCTTACAAGTTGAAAGCGGCATGCTGTTAGTGCAACCCAACATATTCCATTATACATTCTACGGGTGAATCGTATCTTTTTTGTAATCGTTCATGGTTACATGGCTTATTGCTTGAAAATTAAACGCTTTCTGGGATTACATTGTTTAATAGAAGAGAGAAGTGCCCCAGCCTAATTTAAAAAAAAGTTACGGTACATGATTTGTTGTTTAAAAAAAATGTATTGAGAAAGTCATACTTTGTTTTGTGTGGCCCTCCGTCGTGTCTTATTAGACCTATATCATCGTATCATCGTAATTCGATTACAGTATTTGTGTTGTCTCGTGTTGAGGAATTCTGTGGTATATATTCGATTTCAATTATCATATTCTAACAAAATTTTCATCGCACCTTACTGAGTGTAGGTCTATCCAAATAAAAGGGAAATGATCCAAATTGATTGAACCTACATCATCCAAAACTTGATAATGGGAACAGCGCAGTTAAATTTTGGGAAAATCTATGGCATATCTTCAATTTTCATAGTCAGATTTTAATAAATTTTTATGCGACCATACTGAGAGTATACCCTCCTAAAGAAATAAAAGAATATGTTTCTATTGGTAGAGAAATGCCGGAGATGTGAAGTAACATATAAAAAAATACAGTCGAATTGAGTACCTCCTTACAAACATATTAAAATCCATTGCGAGTAGTAGTGTATTAATCGAATCAAAGTGAAAACAACAATTAAATTAAATTATGTAGTCATGATATAGTCATCACCTCGCCTCATGCAAGTCTTTTGTGATGTAGTATTATCTAATATTGTATAATATTTAAGTAGTTCCGTATACCCTTATATTCAACGTTCATTTTCAGAGCAATATTTGAAATTAACACAAAATTCAAATAATGCTCTGAAAATGAGCGTCGAATATAATAATATTTCGAATCCGTTTAAAAGAATGAAAGTTTCCTCTTCACCACTTATTGGCATTTCGCATTGTGTGCAATCGAAAAGATATCTCAGTAAATTTTCCGTTCGATAGAATAAAGAAAGTAATAGACGACGAGATAATGCGGCGCCCGGAACATATTGTTCCGCCTTTTAACATTGGGCTGCTCCCAAAATTTCCGCAAGCAATCTCATAGCATTCACTGTCTATTATAGCGATTGTCTTCTGATAATTTCATTATAATCTATAATATCCAAAATTAATCTAGCAGCTGATGAGTTTTGTTTAGAAAATGAAATGACGTATATGATGGCAAATAATTACTTTCATTACTCGGAATTCAATAAAATGTATGATAATAACTTAGTACTCTTTCCCATATTTGAATAAACTTTTTAAAAAAAAGTTGAAATAACCAATTAAGAAAAACAGCGAAAAGCGTAAGATAATAAAAATATGCGTACTTAATGGGAAATTTTGCGATTCAGCAACAGGTAAAAAATTTAGTATGCGTGACAGAGAGAGGGAGGGAGGAGGAAGGCATCCACTTATTATCGGGTCCTAAAACCTCTAACAGATGCAGTATTTTGCAAATTTATTTATGTTCGAAAACCATATTGCACGCCAAAAGTTCCAACGAAGTATCCGTATATTTATTGCTTTTTTTAATTTTCAGGGCCTTTTTAATCAGTGATTATTTAAAGCCAGTCCACTTTTTCGTTAAACAGTTTTATTTTTCAGAAATTTTCAAATAATAATGTGGAGTATGGATAGAAAACTTGCGAAATGGAAAATCGAAAGATATACTGAAATATGAAGCATCGAAAATTTACTTACGTATAAAACATCTAGTATGTTATGTTTTAGACAATATTCTCACCAGATAATCATTTTTTTTCTCCCATCTCTTAAGATAGTAATAATAATGCCTTGAAAAAAATAAGATGACGTGGCGAAATCCTTATTGAAAGTAAATTGTTTCAGTGTGATTTACTCGCATTGGATTACTCTTATAATAAATTCCATTATTTTTCTGTTTACGTACCTTCTTTAAAAAATAACATTCTACTTACTTTGAAACTCTGTAACATCATATAATTGATGCTAATAATTTAGTATTTGGTTGGTAATAATAAACCCGTCACTTGTTCCAGCGACTTTCAGATTGTTACTTTCTTCTTTTGTAGAAACACAAACAGCGTGACATTTGATCCTCGTTTCAGTTATTGAGTTTTGGTGAGTAAAGAACAAACTAGAGTTTCATGAAGAGAATTTACATAAAAACCGATGTCAGCGATGTAGCTTTGGGTATCGTTTTATTCCAAAACGATTATCCAATTGTTCAGGCCTCGAGAACGTTGTTGGTTACAGAAACCAAATATTCCACTACCAAAAAAGAATTGTAAAGTAATTTTAAGTGAGTAATCGTTTACCAGAATAGTGAAAAGTAGAGGTCCGAGATTCTAATTCTAGCTCACTCTCGACCATATAAGTAAGTCTCGGATATAAAGTTACCCAATCGTAATCGTACCCCAAGTATTGCTTTCTATCCACAAGTTGTGAAGAGAAAAATCATAAAATTGGAATGGGGTTCTCCGTTCCTCTCCAAGACAATTTAATAATATATCTTTATCTACATGATTGACAGCTTTTTTCTTGTCAAATTATGCAGCATCTACTTTAAATCCGAGGTCAGTATGATAAACAACATAGTAAAGGAGACATACAAGGTTCGTGACTACCGAAAGCTCCATTCAAAATCATTCAGATTTGACCTCTGTAGCTCAAATAGATGTTGTGATGTACAACAAATCCAAGCAATTTAGCCACTGCAGAGAGGATAACGATCGGTCAGAATTTTTTTACATCCGACCCTGTGCCATCCTAAGGTGTAAGTGTTATCCGGGTCAATTTCCAACGCAAGGGGTAGCTGCTAGTTGTTAATGAAACTTCAAATATGGCTTCAAAGATTCCGGGTCCAGTATGATGGCAATAAGCCACCGGATCCAGTTCGGTAGCAACAAACCTCCGCCGCAACCTGGTCTGAGGAAACTTCGAACTGTACATCAACCGCAAATGCCTAGCGAAAGCTTCACAGCTCCTGGGCAGCGGGCAATCACGCCATCGCATGAAGCCACGTCGTGAGAGCCGCGCGTAGCTTTTTGGGTATTTATATGTAATCAAAACAATGCATGGTTACTTATTAAATTCAATTCAATAATATAAATGTAGTGTGTATATCAGTCCTAAGATTTGTTTATATCGCGTTTGGGCGTAGATCAAAGCGATATAAATATTTTGTATTCACTAGCGGATCGACGTTGTTCCTAACGTCGATGAATATAATATTTACATATTATGTCGGCTACTAACTGCTGATTAAACCAGAGTAATGTACCTGACATGAAGGCTTTTGGCTCTTGAGAGGAATACGTGAGTAGATAAAGAGCAGACTCGGTTATGGAAACAATCGACAGCGATATGTATTATATATGTATGTAACAAAGTAATAGACTAGTATGACAAATAACGCCCTCAAAGGAATTTGTTTTTTCTTCGTCTTATAATATTGTTTCCAACGCAACTAAAAATTAAGTCAGTCTATACTAAAAAAACACACGGTGTTTTATCGAAAATTTCATTATAATGTAGAGTACAGGTACCGTGATCGCGTTTGAAAGGTAAACGTCTAATGGAAATTTAATAATAAAATCTCTTATTTTTTGATACGAATAAGAGCGGAATGGATTGACCTTATAGCAAAATTAGGAAACAATAATGGAGCCAGGATGTGGCAAGAACTTTTTTGTAGTAGGAAATAAACTCCCCAATTATAGATTGGTTTTACTTGCATTGAAGTAAGCAAGAAAATAACAAAGTAAATAGGTAAATGAGAATAGGTACATAAAAAGGTATGAACCAACTAAGTTATTAGTTGGTAGGTATATAAATAAGTCAATACAGGTGTAAATGAATTCATGAATTAACCAAAAATTCGTACATAGGTAGGTAGACAAGTAAATACATACACGTATAACAAACACATAACAGCAAGTAGAATGTTAGTAGGTGTGTACATAGTGTGTAAAAGTGTTTACATGCCTCAAGCATTAACTACGATGAAGCAAAAAAGGGAATGTGCATACACACATACACGCACACACACACAAACACGCGCGCGCGCGCGTGTGTGTGTGTGTGTGTATGTGTGTGTGTGCACATGCATGTATGTATGTGTTCATTAAATGCTTTAAAGATCTATCACGATTTCAAAAATTAAGTTATTATTAATATTGAATTTGTCGTAGGTTCTTGAAATTGAATGGACTTCAATTGACTATCGAATAAAAGAGGCACAGAAAATTATAAAATAACAAAAATATAAGTACTGCGTTGGAACATTGTGCACAGCATCGTTTCAGAACATAATAACATTTACAAAATTGCTTCCACCAGAGATTTTTGTGTCGGTGCCAAAAGAAATGAAGCACTTATTTATGAATGTACTTTTGAATATCAGAGAGAAGAGAAGTGTCGTGAAGTTAAAAAAAATATCAGAAGCGGGTAAAAGAATATCAGAATGTCAGAGGAGGAGAAGCGTCGGCTTGTCACCGATTCGATTGGTCAAGTTTAGTTCAAACTTGTTTAGAAAAAATCTGTTAAGAAATAAATGACCCAAGTCACAAATTTCAAAAAAAATATTAATAAAAGACCATTGCTTTATGAAAATTACTTTCTTAATCATTTTTAAATGTCTAGTGGCATTTTGAATGTATTTTTGAAATATATTTTGCAAATTTTTTTAATCGAATCGATATCTCTTTATTGTGAAACTGGCTTAATTATTGAAGTGTGTTAATATATATATATATATATATATATATATATATATATATATATATATATATATATATATATTTATATATATATATATACATATATTTATACATATATATATATATATATATATATATATACAGATATATTTGATTGATTTATAGCTTCCGCTATTTTCGACAGTTGAAAAAGTATCCTAACGATTGATTAAAGTCGAGATGAGAAGGCAAAATTAATGATAATTTTCAATATATTTAATTTAAATAGTTGTTAAAATAGGTGAGAGTATTTTTTAATAACAAGTGTATTTTATGAAATAACTTCGAAAAGAAATACTATCGAATGCAAATACGTACATTTTGAGTAATGAAAAAATTTTCTCAATCTATTTTAAACACCTACCGTATGAAATATTGAATGCACAGGAAACTTGTAGCTTGCGTGATATTACACTTATCTGTGGCTTCCATGATACTACACTTATCTAACAGTGATAGTATTGAAATTGCATGTTTATTAATTTACAATTTGTAATAATGGTTTTGTAGTTATACTCGTAAAAATATAATTTTTCGAAGATTTAAGATCGAAGCCATACAATATCGAAAAAAAAATGTTAAAAAACAAAAGTTTCACAGCGAAATTTCAAATCTTCTTTTGTTTTTAACTTTTGATTTAAACGATTAAGAATTTTATATTTTTTTATTAAATTCAAACATGGTGACAAATTAATTTTCATAGTTTTTTCAGTTAGCAATTAATAAAGTCAGTTCATGAACTTATTTTATTTCTGTATATAATTAATGAAGTAAATCTTCAATTAATTTAATCTTTAGATATAACAATTGGGTAAGTTCAGTTTTAATAACCGAATGTTGGAATTTTGAAATTTTCAGTGTCAAATTACGGTCCTTTAAAGTTATTATGAGGTAGAATATATTTAAATATATATATATATATATATATATATATATATATATATATATATATATACACAAACATATATATTATATATACATATAAACATAAAATTTCAACACTATCATTGTTAGATAAGTGTAATATCACGCAAGCCACAAATAGTATAGCCTGATGATAACAAGCGATTTATGTGTTAATTATTGGAACGTAAAAAAAGTAAAAGTTGAAAAGTAAAAGTGGCTGGATAGAACTGACCTCGCTATTTTTGTAATAAATTTATAAGCAGTTGGAAGACCATTAGCCATGGCTAGTGCCGATAGTATTTGCAGGTTATGAGATAAAATTTAAATAATACAGAAGTCATCATATATTGAGCTAAGCTTTATCTTTTCATTCTTTCCGTTTTAGGGCATAAAATACATCGTAAAACGATTTTAGGCGCTTTCCAAATTTTTAAAAGAGTTGTAGGTACTGAAAATAAAATAATGGTTCATGTATTAGGCTCTGTCGATTATAATATTACAATTTATTAAGTTTGTTCTATGGAACACTCGATAATATTATGGACAATTATTAGTCGGTTCTGTATTCAGTGACATTTTGTGAAATTTGATCTTATATTGAGATCGGAGAGCGTTGACAGTCTTATTACATAACGCGAAACAATATTTTTCCCTATTAAACCTTTCTCAGTCAGCCATTGTGTGAGGGTGATTTCATCTGCTCATCTGACTTGTTCTGGAGGGCGATTATTATATTTAGGATACTTATGTTAATTTTTTTTGAAGCATATTCTCCGAATTTTTTTTCCTTTACCTTTACTAGGAACTCTGTTATAAAATATTTTTGCAAATTTAAGTATGCAGCGCTACTTTCATTACTCTTTATTACTAATGTATTGAAGATCCATTTGCAGGCTTGAATTGATAAGTTTTTGTACCTTTATCACTTTACCGAATCGGCCATCAGATAACCAACCCAGGCATGTTCGCCTCTCAAACTTTCTGGAACGATTACACTTCCTAGATCACCGGTCTTCGGGATTACACCTTAGTTGTTCTAAATAATTGAGGGTAAGTGAATAACAAATCACATTACAAACTATTACAAAATGCAGTCTCGTTTACATACTTATTAAATATACCTAGTCCGTGGAATTCTGTATGCATATTTCTAGATAACCCATTGTAATTAACCCATTGTACTGTAGTGGTCGAGTTCGTCGGGTATCGATAAAATATAAATATATTTACTTTATATAGAAATGATAATAGGAATTTATTTGATTGAATTATAGCTTCCGGTATTTTTGATAGCTGAAAAAGTATCCTTATGATTATTTCAATTCGAGATGAGAAGATTAGTGATAGTTTTCAATATATTTAATTTAAATAATAGTTAAAACATGTGGGAGTATTTTGTAATAACAGGTGTATTTTATGAAATAACTTCGAAAAGAAATATTATCGAATATAAATAGGTACATTTTGAGCAATGAAAACAATTTCTCAGTCTATTTTAAACACTACCGTATGAAATATTGAACGCACAGGAAACGTTGTTTTACGTTTTGTTTTAAAAAAATGGTTAAAGCAATAGAAATCCTCTGGAGCGGACAAAAACCTGATTGTCAAACAAAAAGCGGTAGGGCCGAATAAAAAAAATCGTCAACCCAAGCGCGACACAGTTTCAAGCGATCCCTTTGTGAAAGGGATGCTGACGATGTTTAATTTGATCACACGTGCACCACGTCACGTCACAGACCACGACAACGTGACAGCGCAAAACTTGCTTTGTCACTGATGTACGGCGATATGTAACATGTTGAAACTTTAATTTTACGGGATAAAAATGTTGAATATATTTGGCGTTAATTTTGTAGAAATTCATTATTCACAATTAAATGAAAGTACGTGATGTAGTATTATTTCTACTTTTGTAACATCTTTGCTAATAGCTAACCTAAAGATGTTGTAATACAACAAAATTTAGGTCGTCGTAAAGAACTTAAAAAAAGTAGAAATAATATTACATCACGTAGTTTCATTTAATTGGGATAAACATGTTTTATATCTTAGCCAATCTTATTATAAGCCTATTTTATCCTTCATTGTATAATTAAC
This sequence comes from Druceiella hillmani, assembly GCA_039881145.1. NCBI lineage: Eukaryota > Metazoa > Arthropoda > Insecta > Lepidoptera > Hepialidae > Druceiella > Druceiella hillmani. The sequence continues at coordinate 9,242,168 of JAYKKI010000045.1, forward strand.
TTCCACTAGTGGTCAGCCGCAACTTGTGCTTATCATTATGATATGTATAAAAACCGTTTTAAGTGAAAAAAACTAAAAACATTTTTTTTTAATTTAATGATGTTGGTATACGTAGACTGCGCACTAAACATAAAATAAGAGCATTGTCCTTTTATACATACAAGAGAATAAAAGAACAATTTATGTATACATTTTTTTTAAAATAGTGGGAATAGCATTTATGAACAGAAGACGAAAAGGTAATAAAAAATCATTATATTCGTACAACCGCGCGCACGCCCACGCGAACGCCCGCGCGCATGCCCGCGCACTCACATGCAAGCGCTAATGTATGAACACACGCAAGCACGCACGCTCGCCCGCACGCGCACGCAAACACACGCAAACATACGCGCACGCACAAGCGCACGCACAAACGCACACGCACGCGCATTAATTTCATTTTGAAACACACCTGATTATAAAATGCGTTACTTTATTAACAATCATTAACCTCTACCGTGCAAATGATCCTCCTAATCGCATTGTATCGAAACTTATCTCTTTGTTATCTTAAGAATGCCAAACGGTTCCAATAAACTTTATGACATTTCACGTGTGTAGTATTTCAATGTATGTACATTACTAGAGCTTCAAAGTGATAGTGAAGTTAATAGTCAAAACTGGATTTTGAGAGCATGTTGCGATAACAATTACGGTTGAAGTTTCTGATTTATAAGAAATAGAGTTACAGAATATAATATAGTTATAGGATTATCTGTAATTCGTAAATTAATTTAGATATGTAGATAAGCGTAAACGAAAATAAGTGTTCACTAAAAGTTACATGCAAGTCAAAGTTTTTTTGTGTAAAATACTAATTTGTAGGAAATAATATTATTTAAATAAACTTAGAACAATACCTCTTACAATATGTACATATCCTTGCTTGAAAATATTTTGAAAGTGGATGAAAATGGACTAATTTTTTTATGTAAATGACTTGCTTAAATGATCAGTTGGTTATATTAATTATTCATACAAACATTAAAATAAAAATTAAAAGACAAAATGTAAAGCATAATCTCATCGTAATACATCGTCCATTATAATCAAGCCGGAAACCATTTTTTTAATTACACGATCAAACTAAATAATTTATACTCACAAGAAATATTCAAATTTAAATATTAATTTGGAAACCATCCTTTACGTATAACATCCATATTTATTGAATATATTTGGCGTTAATTTTGTAGACATTCATTATTCACAATTAAATGAAACTACGGGATGTAGTAGTATTTCTACTTTCTTTAAGTTCTTTACCATGACCAAGAATCTTTGCTAGTAGCCCACCTGAAGATGTTGTAATACAATGAAACCCAGGTCGTGGTAAAGAACTTAAAGAAAGTAGAAATAATACTACATCACGTAGTTTCATTTAATTGTCATCCATATTTATACTGTCCATACATCATGTAGTGTTATCTGCAAGGAAAATGTTTATAGTTTGATTTTAGCATAAATTAACTTACACGGGATATTCGACATTTTCCAATTCGAGCGCGGTTCCGTGGAATAGTACAAAGGATCTTGTCCGAATTATAACTCACTCACGATGTTACTACTCAAAGTGACGAATTTTGAAAATAAGAATTAAATTATAGCCTGGACTGGGATACGACACATTATTATATCCACGCGAACTAAGTCGCAGACAAAACTTAATATATCGTCTATCTTTCACACAAATTTAGAACCGTCCATTCAGTTTTCCGATAAGCTTTAGATATACTTCTATTAAGCACGTTTTTAAGGTTTCCTACCTCAAAAGAGGAAATGAAAACCTCATAAGACGACTCACGTATCTATCCATCCTTCAGTCACAACCGTTCTTCTCAGAAACCGATTGACTAAGAGTTTGGTAGAGTATAAAATATATTTACCTGCACATATATTAAGATATTAAATTTGAAGATATTTGTTTCGAAATTTTGCGTTATTTACTAAATAATCGAATTTTTTTAAATTTTCTTATAGTATGTGTGATGTTGTTTGAAAGGACTAATTACAAGGGTCTTAAAAATATTTAAATAAAAAATAATTTTTTATAGTAAAGTTATTGAAAAATATTTTTAGTAACTAGGTTTTATATCTTCAGATATATACTGGAAAATATGCAAAAACACGTTCCTCTCCTTGTTTCAGAAATTACGCAACCTAAAATTATGAAAAAATATTGGCTTTTAGAAGCTTATGCAAAAGTTTTAGGAAAGCTGTGATAATGATCCTAGATGTCATAATTTTTTAAATACGCACCATGATTTCACGCCTACCGAAGACATAGTAGACAATTTGACATATATATTTTTCTATGCCATAGACATTTATGTTTTTCTATGTCATAGCCAGCCTTCTCAGGAACCATGCGATGTGGGAACTTTAAATTTGGCCTAACAGTTCATATTAGTAACCTAAACGTTGGTCTCTCAATTTTATAAAAACAACTGAGTTAAAAATCCTAAAGAAAATATCAGTATACGTGCATTTGTTTCATGTCTGTGAAAGATACATTAAACAATATATTACGCTGTGAAAAATTAATAACTGTAAGCGGTTTTAGATTTTATCCGGTAGACAGCGCCACGATCGCGTCTAAAATTTTCTTTTTGTCATCGAGCGAGGCCGCGGGCACGGCTAGTGTATGTATAAAATTAAAATAATTATGTGTCTAAAATGTACGGAACTCTTGTGGTTTGAGTTCTATTCGTGCTTGACATATTTTATTTATCATTTTGACTTTTTGAGTTTCGGTGATGGGAAAAACATACTTTTGGGCACATTTCTTAATAAATCTGAAATAAATTTAAATTTATTTTTGAAATTTGAAATCTTTATTATTCGCTCTTTTAATTAACAAAGTCAAAAAAATTCAATACTTTATTTTCGCCTCTCAAATGTCCTTATGAATATTTATGTGTGTTAATTACATAGAAATATGTACGTTTATAGGTTTTATCACTGTAGCAACTCAGAAGTTTCTACGTCAAGTGATTTCAGTGGAAAAAAGTTGTGACACGAGAATGATCTTAGATGGTGTCGTTTTTTTTTCAGTTAGTTAAGAAAATCAGTTTAAAAAAGTAAGAAAAATTTTGAAAGGACAATTTGAAAAATATATTTCTTGTCATAATATTTTTATCGCTATAATATATTTCTTGCCTGTTATAAGCTTGTTACAATATTTCACAAAAATTTATGAACATCTTGTTTTACCGATATTTTAAAATAAAATTAATAATTAGCGAAATAAGCCCTTTGTTTGATTTATACTTAAAAATGTTCCTTGAAACTTAAATTAAACGGTAGTACACTCACCGAAAATCAGGGGATAAATTAAAATATTATACATATATTAACTTCACAACAAAGTAACCTTGTCACCTTGCGAAATAAGGGAGCGTCTATTGTAAAATATATAAAAGAATTTGTTCATTTTCGACAGTTCCATTAGGTTCGCAGCTGAAGAAGGTCTTTTTTCTCAAAGTCGCTATTAGTAAACCTCAATTCTGCGACCTTTTTTTTCAATTCGGAAGAAGCTTTAACCGAAATGTGTTCAGTTACATCAATGGAAAAAGAGAGACGATTAACTGAATAAAGGCTGCCATTGCCCCTTTAAGCGATGACATTAAGCGATTATATGATATTGGTTGAAGTTAATCGGTTTCCAAAAAAATAATTTATAAGACGGCCGAAAAAATATTGGTAAAGGAACAAGGAGGGGCCTTGTAATTGGAACAAGGAGGGACCTTGTAATTGGAACAAGGAGGGGCCTTGAAATATTTAATATAAAATAAATTTTCAAGTTAAAATAATTCCAAAAAAGGGGAATATTTCATAAAATTATTTATACTAAGTCCGTGACACCAATTTTGGTTCTTGCTGCAGTTACGGTCGGATTTTAAGTAAAAACTCTGCAGTTTCTATACTATAATATGTGACGTAAAACTCCAAAAATCGCAGCAATGTGCTTCTTGCAAATTTTGAAGTACGACCAAATATACAATTACTGTTCATTGGGTATGATATTTAGCTCGAGTCGGTTTAATAGTTAAGCTGAAGAATATTAAGAGCAAATTAACGTTTCTAACATTTCCAAATATTAAACATTTCATAAACGAATTTTAAAGTTAAGAGAAGGGTAAACATTATACTTCGGACTTTTAATGTGATTCTCATTAACATTAATACGCTTATGACACCATTTAATTAACTTACATGCCTTTTGGTAATAATTCAGTTGTTCTTCGCTGTTAACATTTTGTGTTAATTGAATTCTTTAATGAATCATCGCCAAATTGCTTTTTCCGGAGATATGCTTTCAATTTTAAAGTGGACCATTTAGAATGTGTCACTTTTGTTTAAAACAATCGAAGATTAAATCCATAATCAGCCATCAAAAAAACCATTGACATAATTTTTAATTAGCTTGAAATTATTTTTTTTAAAGCTTATGGGTACCACACTATTTAATAAATAACTATAATAAAGTATATTGTTAATTGTAATTTTAATGCAGGGGAAAGAAAAAATCATTAACTTATTATTAAATATTCCACAATCTTAACTTTGATAGTTTTACGACATTTCTTCTAAAATGAAATATTTTAGATATGTAGCATCACCAAAAAAAAATGGTGTGAAATGTAATAAAAAATCCACTTAAATATTTTCAATTCAAAAAGATGAAGAATTAAGAAACATTTTTAAAATTTAATGCAATCGTACATATGAAACTCTCCGTATGTTATCTCTGTGTAAAATTTCCATCTGTTCGAGTCGTACCTTCAACCCACCAAAGCACAAATATAAAGTGGTAGAGCTTAAAGTATTTCTTTTATAATTTTTGATTTTATATATAATATGCTAAAAAATGTGCAAAAAAATGTGTTCCTTCTCCATTCCGAAACTATACAAATTAAAAATTTTAAAAAATATGGGTTTTTAAAGGCGCGAAAAGTTGGACGAGAACTATAAAGACGATTTTAAACGTCAAACATTTTGAAATACGTATCCGTCATAGAGAGCAATGCTCCTATGAAAACATAGAAGGCAGTAGTTTTTAAAATAAAGGAAAGAAACAATATAATATAAAAAATAGGGGATTCAATATGTTACTATATCAATTCCTTCTTAGTTTACAAGAATCTAAACAAAGGTTCGGCTGATCATTGTGTGCGCATACAAAAACTCTCGCTCGTGAGATGAAAAATGACTCCCATGAGCTCTCACCACTGAAAGCTCTACTCCAAACGAGATCAGTAATGGAAAAATAGTGATGTTTCGACGTGGAAATTTTATAGCGCTTCAATCCGTTGGAATGGAACGTTGTTTCATTTAGATCTTGTAAGTGAAGACGATTTATTAAATAAATTATATTACATTCCATAGAAATACACCGAATCCTAGAACGAAGCAATTTCAGTGAATCTGTATACATTTCGCGTATATTATTTTCATAAACTAGAAACGACGTTCAAAATATTTGTAAAGATTTATCATGTTCAGAATGAAATGGAATATTTTTTTTTGCTTTGAGATGAGAAACATATGCAAAATTTTCGTTGTACGAGTAAGTTTAGCAAATAAATAATATGCTTATGAATATAGAAATGATGGATACCACAATTAATACGTTTAATTTATCGTATTTTCCGAATTCATTAAGTCTGATTTGAATTTTTTATCTATTTATCAAGATGATATGTTATTGGCCATGAACCGGTCGGCCTAAAACTAGAGACTTCAAAGGCCAAGAATTTACAATTGCTTTGTCATCTTTTCGGTTTATAAACGTGAGTATTGACTGTCAGATTGGGTTTTTTTGAATACGCAGCTTTATAAATATGAATTTTAAATACTTAGAATTATGTGAACAAGTTTCAGTAGATAAACGTAACATGTAAAACTATCTTATACTTTTTTACTTTTTTGTATATTCAGGTTGTGACATTCTAGATAATATAACATATAATAAGCATGAAAATAGAAAAAACAAAACTTTTCAAGGAAAGGTATAACCAGCTTCAAAAAACTATTGAATGAAAAACGCACAGAATAGTAAAAATAATAAAAATACCAGTGTTAGTTCGAAATTTAACAATACAATATCCTTCCGACAGTGAATAAACTTGCAAAATGCTGTCATGAGGTGATAGATAAAGAATGAAGAACATGAGATGATCATGCGATGATAGGCAAAATGCCTCATGAAATGTAGTATTGATATATAACTGCTCGTAATTTAGGTGAACATTTTCGGTAAAATAGAGTTTCCAAATATGAATAACTTTGTAGATATTGGTATTTTTAAAAGTTTTTGAAGTCAGCGCTAATTAGAAAGTGACGATTAGATACTAATTTATGCGTTTTTCTCCTTCTGTCTCTAGCACACATGCACACCTGAATATAAAGAATATACATTTGATAAGCCTTAGGCTTAGATTAGAATAGATTTAGTAACAAATATCACCGCCAATCTTTCTCTTTCTGTCTCAGGTACGAGTACATACAAATGTGTATATGTGCGAGACAAAGACCCATATGTGTTTCATTAAAATGATAACCGACTCCCGAAATCTCTAACACCAGTAATATTCTACAAAAAAAATTTCATGTCTAGAAACGACATTTTGCCGCAAAAGTTCCAACTAAATATTTGTACTCTATTATTAAAAAATGTAATGAAAAATAAACAGTAGTATTAATTTGCAAATTAATTAATGTTCGGAAACTATATTTTACCGCAAAATTTGTCATTAATATTGGTATTTTATATTGTGTATTTTCAGTGCGTTTCTTATTCAATGGTTATTTGAAGTTTGTTAAACTATTTTGTTAAATAGTTTTATTAAATGTTAATTTTATTTACTTGATTGTATAGCTACTATTTGATTTATTCAAGTTATTAAGTTATTTAGTATAAATTTATTTGAGCTAATTATTGGTCATTACTTTGGACGTCGTCTCATTGGGTTTTTTTAAATTGATTGTTAGTTTATTTAATTTTAAACTAATTTAGCTTTTTTTATCTCATTTACTTACATTTAGATCACTTGAAGTTAATTTGATTCAGTTTACAGTAACTTACATTTAAAGGCGCGTCTAATTATTCATTTAAAATGGGAATGCTTATCAAAAAATAATTAAAATTACGCTTCTAGTAAATGTCAAAAATCATGTTTTATTTAGAAAACGTTTTCCAAATTATGTACATTATGCTCCTGGTCGGAATTTAAAAATAGAAAAAAATTGCTACACAAAATAACATGATCTTGTTTTCGTTGTGGAGATATATGTGTTGAAAGTGTGCGTTTTGTTCTTGTAATAGTTTGGCTGTTTTAAAATTGTGTGTTAATAATATTTATGAACCAACTATTTTCAATATCATAATTGAAGACTACTGTCGTAATTGTACGAACCAGATACAACATATTTAACAGTACAATTAAGGATATCATCCAAAACAAGCCTCCGAAGATTTAAGGTTAGCGTTGATTACAGCACGCTAATAAAATTAATTATTATTTACTTAACTTAAAAGTATAATATATTACACACCTAACTTTTGGAGAATCCACATTAAGAAATTTACATATTTTTATTATACTCAACCTTGCTAAAATGTGCTCTTTTAAATTTCTATTCCATAATATGATTTGGTTCCCAAGATTTTTGTTATCAGCTAAACCCTCTTTCACATTATTAAAATCACTCATTTCTTATTTTCATAAATACTCAAAGTATTTAAAATTTATTTTTATAAAGCAGCATCTTCCATTAGTCCCGTGCTACGAATTATTCAATTATTCATTATGCTAGTCAATAAAAAAATGTTGAAAATGAAAAGAAGAGAAATGAAGAATAAGTTCTTATCCTGTTCATCTAATATAAACCTTTGAACTTTTCAGGCCCTGGTTAACTAGGCCTTTTTTGTTAATCAATCATCCTGACCTCTAGACAAAAAGATAGGAATAGGCTTAGTGGAAACGATCATTATTATGTTTTAGTTATAATACAAGACTTGAAATGAGAAATAGTCTTATTAGCTGTCATACGCTGCGACATAATTCGTTTATTACATTATAGGCTAGTGGATACAAGCAAAAATCTTGCAGATAAGTCACATATGAAAACAAATCAATTTCCGTTTTACTCTAAACACCATTAACCATCACCAATATTTTAAATGTCGTTTTTATTTTTATAAAACAATCAACGTTGAATATACACATATATAAGGAAATCGCTTCATCATTGGATTCTCAAAATTATACGAAATGAAAATCAATTAATTTAATAAATCTTCTTCGGTTACAAGATTCAAAGTAAAACAACGTTCCATCCCAACGAAATAAAGCGCTGTACAATTTACACATCTGAAAATCATTGTTTTTCTATTAGTGATCTTGTTCGGAGTACAGCTTTCAGTGGTGAGAACCCATGGGAATAATTTTCATCTTACGACCGTGAGTTCATTGTACGCTCATACAATGATCGACCGGGTATTTGTCTAGGTACTTGTAAACTAAAATAGAATTTCTATTTAAAGATTATGTTCTGAGTTCTCCAGTTCCTGTATATAAATTATTTTCATTATTTTAAAAACAACATATAAAAACTCGTCTTTTTTTATTTTATCGATTCTGATAATTTTCGAGAAGTCCGTATATGAAAGCGATCGTTGACGTGAGTAGGATAGCACCCGTATAATTTGAAATATAAAATTTTCAAGTTGTTATATTTGGAACAATGTATGCTTAATTTGTACAGGTGATTCTAAATCAAATAGTGTAAAAGTGGTGTTAATTTCTCGTAAACTATACAAAAACGTCAGTTACTAAATATCTTGACCGCAAATGTGATTTAATATTGATAAAAATTAAATCGGTGCCCGGTGCGAAGGCAATATATATTTAAAAACTTTGTTGACAACCGCACGTCGCGTACAAATGCTAACAATTTTTCGCGGCTCCGTGCAACACGTTGGTCGCGCAACCGGTAACCCTTGCGCCCGCATACAGCGGGCGGCATAAGCTCCTCGGGTTCAAGACTAGCTAGTAGCCCGCCTTTTTGTGTTTTGTATTCTCTTGGTTCAGAGTCAAACAACACTACTGCTGCCATCTAGCATCGCGCATTTGAAATCACATTTAATATGCGTTGAGTTGTAATGCGAAGTCATCACGCTACGCGTGAAGTGACATCGGGCAGCGTGTGAAAGAACATGAGCAACGAGAATTCAAAGGCACAATCATAGACAGTGATGACGCAATATTATGCTCCTTCATTTAATGAAGTCCAACTGCTTCAATCAAATAATGTACTCTTCGCTGAAAATGCGCGAAGGATACAAAATACAACTGTATTCTGCTTGGTACCAAGCCACACAGAATGAAGAGAATATGAAAAAGATTCTCTTTGATCTTCGGGAACAACTGAAAGTCTTAAAATTAGAAATCGAAAAATTAAAACTAAATCAAAATCACGAGGAACAGATGAGTTAAGCAATGATGACTTTGCGGTCGATACAAAATGGATAATAGTTAAAAATAACAAGAAAAAAAAGGAAGTTGGCTCATATTAAATCACCAAAAAGAACTTATAATACCAACCTGTTATAGAGCCACAACCACAGCAAATGCATAAACCATCGCCTATTATGTCAACCGTTGAAAATATTAATGAATTAACTGCGTTGAAAACCAAACAATTACTTGTGATAATTTTCAAACTAAATTATTGAAGAATATCATTAGTAAAATAAATGATTCGATCGTGGTTATGCTTCGACTAACGAATTAAAAAAAAATGAAATTTCATGGCATTCCTACGATAACAAATAAGAAAGGGATATTAGTGTAATGAATAAAAATATACATCATTATTTCTGCCCAATAATATAAATAAAACGGACATAAAATATGAAGCATTAAAAAGTTTGTAATGCCGTCGTTAATGCCGAACCAATTAAAAACGCTAAATTAATACCGCAGTCTAAAACCTGCCAATTATTTGGTCATAATAAAAACCATCGTAACAAGGCATCTAAATGTGTTAAATGCGCTGGACATCATCTTACGACTAATAGATTGCACTTAATTTGAGTTTTTGTTTAGTGGTCTCAACTGTTACAATTGCAGTTTGGATATTGCAAGTCACATATAATTTTCTTCTTCGAAGTGTTTGATACATTTTTACATGTTGTTTAATTTTTACAATAAGTTGATATACGTTGGCATAAAGTTAACAAAAAAATATAATTGATCTCCTGAATCTATATGACTTTGGATGTAAGAGTGTGACTCTTGTAAACATGAAAAATGAAGATCGCTAATAATGATGTCAGCTCTGCGCTCGCATTACTTATAATTTGCTTGTCCTGCGTACTTTTATACATGGCCACCTAAATACAATTGTTAGGATTCGTGTTTGTGCAACAAGCAGATAGACAGATAATCACACAAAACCGCATTATTTGTCCTCGAAACAAAAACGAATGCTTTAGTTTTACCAAATATACAAACAGAGAATAAAAGTTTATTATCCCGCAAACTTCGTAAGCATAAATCGGTAACATTACATTCGGTCCCTGGTCACTTCTCAGTATCCGGGGTAATCAGCGTTTAAAATTCCTTCTATAAAATAAATTGTCCTCATCAGTACGTTTTTCGGAGATCAAACATGATGGGTTGCGGGTTTCGATTTAACTGTACCTCTTGGCCAAATTGAACGTGTAGTAAATAATTCACAATTAGATAAATAATTTAGGAAGTTTAAACACCCAGCCGGGATTCTAACCCTTAACCTCTTAGATAGCTGCTAGAGTCTTAACCACTGCGCTACAGGTCATTATATATATATATATATATATATATATATATATATATATATATATATATATATATACATATACACATATATATATATATATATATACACATACACACATATATATATATATATATATATATATATATATAAATCGGTGCACGTGCAAATAATGCCACACATATACCTAAGATATATAACGAAAATATACATAAGTATAAAAACTCAGTTATTACAAAAACATAATCCAAAATGATGTATATAATATATACGCTTCACTGGAAACTATTGTAATACTAATACTTATTTGAAAAAAAATTACATGTCACAATGTTTATTTATATGTACGCCAAATACAAGATAAGCATACCTGTATACAATACAATTAAAACTAGAAATATAGTAGCGTAAGCTGATACATTGTAACTATCTCACTCTAGGGTCTTAAAAAATTAATGAATACCATATATACTCAAGGCGTTCTCAGCGTTAAACTTCCAGTTATTTTCACGAAATATTGCAATTACCTGATTACTTTGCAATAAAAATGGAGGGTTGTCCATTTTCACTATGTAAATTAGTAAAATATTAATGACTCGTATTAGTAAAATAATATTGTCATACTTGTATTTATAACATTATTTTTGATGAAACTTTATGGAGTAAATGTTTTCATAATATCCTTTAATGACACTCTGGGTATAATGCAACGAGTTTTATAAATAGTCGTGAGCTGATCGAATATATATTTGTGCTAACCATATTTAACTGTCAAATTCGTTTGTATACAAAATTCTCTCTTGAAATTGATTCGAATATAGTTGCAGAGAAGAGCAAATCAAAATTTCAGCCAGGGCAAACACTAGATAATTGTGAAAAATCTAGTGTTATCGTGTATTACAATCTTCATTTTCACGCAATCTCACGTCTACTTATAACTATTGCTTGTGAAACAGTAGACTGTTATTTATTGATTACTTCTCTGTCTGAGCTAAGGCTTTAAAATTAGTGGACATATTTAAATCAGAGTTTTGATATTATATTATTAAAGTAAAAATAATAGCAACAGTAGTAGCTCTTTCAGTAAGTTTGTAGTCGTGTTACTTAAAATCTACTTTGCAAGTTTGGAACTAAAAATACTATTTTTACTTTAATAAATATATTAAGATTGAGGAAAAAATATCATAATGTTGCATCAGATTACATAAAAATATATAAAAAATATGGGAATAATAATTACGACGATTTTATTAATCAGTAACTAAATAGCTTATTGAAAGAGACTGCGTGAACTAAAAAGTAAACGCAAACGAAATCGTAAAGAGAAATTAACTTAAGATGAAAGGTTTATATTTTATGTAGCTATCAAACATTAAGAAAGTGTTCGAGCGTAGTTAATACTATAGTTACTTTTCCAAAGCCATTTTTGTACGATCTATTGTTTGGAAAATATGGAGCCTTAGTTGTTGGTATTTGTTTAATTAGGTAAGTTGTTTTAAATTAGTTTGTTGATAAATAATTATATGGATGAACTTTTTTAAGTTTAATTCGCACTGATTTTTAAAAAGTTTAATTCGCAATTGATCGTTTATTTGAAAATGGCCAACAGGAATAAAAATTGTAAAGAATTGAACGTTATACAAAAAAACTATTTTTTAATTCCGGTTATAGCGTCAATGGTTTACAAAATATTTCAGTTTAAAATTTTTACAAAAGTGATTGATTTATCCTAAACTATCAAGTAACGTCAACTTGGAAAATTACTAAGTCATCGCACTTGACAACATGCTCAAAAAAGATTAATATAGCCTTATTATGAAATGTATACCTATATTATCGGTCTGTTTACTGGAATAAACTATTTGATTTCTTTTTTCGTGGCAAAAATATATTCTTCTAACAATATTTATTGCCATTGAAATGCTAGCCAATTTTTTTCTACATTAACGTTACGCGTATAAACATGTATTCTGGTAAACAATGATCGAACGTCGACCTTCCATTGTTTCATAACTTGATTAAATACGCAGACTAAGAGGCTTTGTGTTAATAACGTTGATATAAAGGCTGGAAATTAAAAAACCCTTTAACAAAATATTATGAGAAAAAATCCTGGTTTGCAAAACATTACGTAAATATTTGCAGGCAAAATAATTGATGATCAAATTGTTGCCCTTTGGATATTTTCTACCCGTTTGAAATTATTTTCAGGAGGAAAAAGTATTGCTGTTACATGATACATACATACATGCTATTCGTCAATTTGAATAGAATATCATGAAAAAAGTCAAATGTTTATTATTTTCTTATTTACTATTTCCAACAAAATGCAATCGGCAGAACATGTAGTGATGAACATGTACTAATCACTACAGACCAAGTTCGAATTATAGACGTAACAATTGGATATTCATGGTAGGTTTTTGCATTCCGTAACTCTCAAGACATGTTTCATAACTTGGGTATACTAAACGGTACGCTGTGTTGCAAAAATATGTTACCTTTACGGATTTTGTTCCCCTTTTTCTCAACAACGGCCAAACTCACCTTAGCAAAAATCCCAATATAATGTTTTCTATTTATCCATACAATACTGTAGTTCGAGAATAAAATTGTAGTTCTTTACATAGGCAATTTATGAGAATTATCCCTTCGTACTCCTAAATAAATTATCGCCATAAATTTCTTTTTTAATTCCTTGAGCTGTTGAAAAATCAATATTTTACCCTTTGTCATAACAATAGAATAAATTTCAACCAACTTATCTACGCAACACAGAAAGTTCCCTTGAATATATATTTCATCTATTCTTGGTGAACGGCATGACCTATTTGATACACAGCGCATGCTTTATTTTTTCTTGCGCAAATGTCAATATGAAATTTCTCCAACTCGCTACTTATTGATGATCAACGTTTGCCTAATTTTGTAATAAGATTGCCTAGTAAAAATAGCTAGCAATATACCTTTTAATAATAATATTAAAATTACTTGCAACAAAAATAATTTAGAAGGAAAATATGCGTGATTAAAAAAGAAAAGGATAAAACAAGACCTATCATTGTCTCCTTAAAAAAAGTTCTTCAGGGGCTATTTAAAGGACTGAAATCTGTACGTAGTAATTTATTCTCTACAAGGCTGGAATCATTCCATGATCAATTACAAAAAGAGAAAAAGAGGAAACAAAGCTGTAAGACAAATTGATCGTAATAAAAACAAACATAGGTCAATGTATCCTTCTATCGCTATAACTAAGGAGACCAATCGTTGGTACGTTTATCTTACACAACTTACATGACTCAGATAAAATCAAATATCATAAACATTTCGAAAATAAATATCCCTCAGAACGATTTGTTACCGCATGATTCTCAATTCAAGTATATAAGTAGACTACGACACTTCTCAATTCAAAAACTTGAATGAAACTAGTCACCAGCAACTAAAGTATAAATATTATAGTTATAATATGAAATTCCTGCAATGAAATGCGACATTATAGGCATTTCAAAAGTACGACATAAAATAAACATATTAAAACATTGCACTTACATTTCGCAATTCTATGCAGATGAAGACGTAAGGTACGTATAATACCTAATAATAATAAAATAATTATATAATCTTGCTAGGGCTTAATTCTATGGCAAATTAAGATGTGCGAATATTCATTAATAACCACCGAGAATTCTTTAATAAAAAATAAATTATTTGGAAACTTTCATAAAAGATATTAACCAAATTTATAAAACAAGAAAAGCAAAGGCTTGAATAAAAAAAACAAATTGTTTTTTTTTATTCAAGCTCTTTATAATAAGAACAAATATGGAAACATTCTGCAAAAAAATTTGTAAAAAACGACCCACTTTTGAGCTCTAACGTAGAATTTAATAATTTTGTACCGAAAGCCATTGCAGAAAAACAAAATTAAAATTAATTACGTTCGCTCGTTAATTTATTAAAGATGGGATTTATTGAAATAGTAGTTATTGGCAATAAAGAGACTTCACTTTTAAGATGTGAGAGATGAATATCTCGAGGGATGGTATCCTAACTTTTAATTTTCGTAAAAAAACATGATCATTGCGACAGAGTTTATGTTTGAAATAGTATTTTCATAGCAAAAATATCGTAAAATAAAAGGAAACCAAATTTCTATTTAAATTTTAGTCTAAATCGCTGTCATATTTTACATTATTTATATTAAGGGAAACGCTTATTTGTAATAGAAAAACTAAATGAAAAATTTCCAATTTTTTATGCAAGAACTACGGATCATTGTCAAAAAAACTGTTTAATTTTTTAATTAAATCCTAATTTTTTTCTCAAAAATATAATATTAAGTATTACAACAGACGTTTTTCATAACAAAAAAATATGAATCAAAAATAATAACGTATTATTAATGACAACCTTTTCCCCATCTTGAAAAATTTGTGAAACTGAAAATAAATCAGTTCAACAGTTTTTAATAAACAGAAGAGTTTCGAGAAAAATTCGTAAGGAAAATATTTGGACAATAAACATTCTCTTTACTAAATCAGATTTACACTAATAACGATATTTTACGAATACATACGTGACAAAAGAAAGAATTTATTTACCCAGTTAAAAATATCGGTTTTTTAAACATTTTCCCACATGGTTACCTTGGAGGCGTATTACTACGTCGAAGTGTTCTGATCAACGTGAAATTAAAAAAATATATGTATTTTTCCAATTACGACCCAAATTTTAAGACGACTCATTTACATCATCATTATGCGAACAGTAATAATCAAAGTCCAAATCTCTTAAATAATATTTAACCAGAAAAAGATAGATTTAATTTTTTTTCAATGTATCAGCTTAAGTTTTAGTCATAATCACATAGATAATTTCAATAAAAGTTCCATTCGAATTGGTTCAGTAGTTCTTGTAGAACGTTCTAAAAAAAACAGAAAAATAAAAAAGAAACTTCCGTTCATATTTTCTAAATATATTCTCATTAAAAACTCATAAAACATCAAAAATTATAGTATGATAAGTAGACAAAATATAGTCACCTATATCAGCAAACAGATATTATATTATTAACCATATTTAAAATTTTATGAATATGTTTTAGATAAGACAAAATACTGTAACATGTGTATTGTAAATCTTTATACCGCTAGCACTTCTATAAATCGTCGTCGCCGTGTTGTGTTGGTTTGATCACAAGGCATACGGCTTTTGACGGCGTGGTATACCGAGGGGTTCTGGGTTCGATTCCCTGTCGCCCCTTGAGTGGGGTTGGAGTAGTGTTCTGTTGGGCTGTAAGAAATTGCTATCGTAATAAGTCCGCCATACGTTTCAGTTGTATACCTTAATGCACGTAAATAAATAGAAAAGGATCTTTTATCCCTCTTTTTGATAATGGCGATATTGTTTAGGGTTAATGTCGGTTAGAATATTATATATAAAAAAATCCAAAATTTATATTTACTTCACCGTATTGAATGCACTCCTTTTTTTTCAAAGGCTAAATCACCACATTAGGATGCATGTTGAATGCCACGTGAAGTAAGCCAGGGCTACTCTTTACCACTGTGAAATCGAATTTCACGTAATCACAAATATGCTGCAACAAGTTTATACGTTGTGGACGAAATTACTAATAGAGCAATTTGAAAAATGCTCAACATGGGCTGAGAATATGATTACAAGCACTGAAAGTATTCACCAAGTTTTATACATAATATCCTTTATTTATTAGACAAAATAATAAAAATAGGTATTTTATTAGTCTCTAATTACCACAAAAATAGTATAAAATTTAACCTAATCTGCCATGATTTCATCTAAGCCAATCTAATATATATACATAATATTACCCAAAGTAATCAAACATAATCTAATCGCACCTAACCTAACATATAATTACTTAGCCTTATCTCACCTGATCTAACATTACTAGCCTAATCTCACCTGATCTAATCTATTTAACCTGACTTAATCTAAACAAACCTAACTTAACTTTGTCCCTGCTTCGCACACTGCATCTCCCGCTACAGTACTTAAATTAATAAAATTGCCCAACAATCGTTTAACATTTTTCATAATGCCACTGTGATAAACAATGAAGTTTGAATGTTTATTAATCACCTTGCCCGATTCAACGTTTCCCTTGAAAGTGACATATATTGGAATATTGGTAGCGATGATAATTTTATTTGCAATTATAATCCTAATTATCACAAAAATGTTTACATCCACTACGTTATGTGATGGTCTCTAAAAATATTCTCATGATAATACGTGTATCTTCTGCAAATTTATTTTTCAAATTTGGCAGTAATATTTTACTGACAGGTTTCAAATGTACTTTCCAATCCAATATTTAAGCCGTATCTTCTTCTTCGTATTCTTTATCATTTTGATAGCGTCCATGGTTTTTCGCAATAATCAATTTTAAATATTACGTTTCTCTTCAATCAAAAATGTGACGATGCTCTTCCGTTCCTCTAACGCAGATCATTGCTAAGTCTAGTTAGAACGACCACACCCTTCCCTCGAGAGTTTCAATACAAAAACTGTAGGGCATATTGACACGTTCCTCTCTCATCGTTATGTTTGATGCTCCGTCAGAACTCCCCTGCATTTTAACAAGTTCCGTTTTAACAAGTCTTCGTTATACATTTTGTTAACTAACTGCTATTGAATCCAACTTGCTAGAAACAGTTTTAAGGAGGACCCTTGTTGAAACCTAGAATAATACATTAATCCTAAACTAACATCCACAAATATCTTAATTTGCTAATTGTCCAATCACAACTTGCAACATCTCCCACTATGATGTTTTCCTCGCTCTAAATTTAAGAACTTTTCTACATTTTAGTTAAAGTAGGAGATCTTGACGTCTTGTCTGCTAAGTTCTATTATCCCCAAAGGCAGTTTGTTTAATCTGAAGTTTTACTTGAAATAATTGGTTTGGCAGAATTCTGTGAATAAAACTGTGTTTTTCAACGCAATTATAAAATTTACCTTGAAGTTTATACCTATTTTTATATTAAACATGTGTACTATAATAAATATAAATTATTTAATATATTCACCATACATTTATATAAACCTGGGCATCTGAATGCAAAAATTGAATCTGTATAGGATTACTTTATTTTTTTGTTATCAGAAAATACTAATGATCTAAAATATCTATAGCCCCACTGTCCTGTCAAATCATGCTTACGGCTCGATGCAATAAAAAGCTTTTCAAATATAACGTACTTTGATACCGACTCACTCATAAAATCTTAAAATTCAATAGGAAAGAAGGCCTGAAAGCACAAAGAAAAGAAAAATCATTAATTTATAAATGCATATTTCATTATTACTCGACAAACTAATTATTTTAGTCTTAAAATATTTGTTTATTTTGTATATTTATAGAATATCTACTTACTTGGCTTTACCATAATATTACATAAAGATTCTGAACGCTCGGAGTATGAGTTGTTTTTTGCAAAATTTTGTACTGATTTCGTCACTTGTTGCCCAAAAATAAAAGTAATTACATAACCGACAATGATTCAAAACAGGTATGGCTTTTTGTCCAAAATTTCTACCAGGAATCTTTGCGAGCTCATTCTGTCCACCCATCTTCCATAACTTAAATTTATCAATGAGAAATATCCCACTGATTTTGCGTTGTTTGTGGCTAAAATGCAGAAATAATGACAACGTTCAATGTTAGGTTCTAACACACGTTATCATGGTAATGAGACATTTCTTTAATTGACTGAGTCTCATTTTTGTCGCAACAAACTATTAAGAATCTGCCATCAATTTTACATCAGTAAATAGAATTGATGGCAGATATTACTATGTATATAATTGTTAGAAAGAAATAGGTATTTTTAAATTAATTTTAAATTAACTATTAATGTATATATCACGATATAATAAAAATAATTCTGCTAGTTATTGGATATGAAGTCGCCATTATGTCACCTGTTTTTATATTTACCAATCAGTTTACAATGGAATTAATGACTACTAGTAAATTTATTATTTTTAATAAAATATCGTATCCTTACCATTAAATTACCAGTAGAGTTACATCCCTCTTCTAATTCCTCTAGTAGAATACAAATTAATTTTGTAGTAGAATACAACAAATAATATAAAAAAAATTATACCATAATTTAGCATTGTCTTCTTTATCTCAAAATTAAGTTCAAATTTTTATATAACTCGCTAAATTTATATGATTTTTCAAAATAGTTTTCGCTTCTTACCAGTTTGTACTTTAAAATTATACTTTATGAAGTAAAAACAAAAATAATCAAATACGTTATTACTATTAACCGTATGGAAACTAAATATCATTCAAAGCTTCCTATACAATAAACCATTTTAACAGATCTGTCATATGGATTATATAAATATTTATTTGACTTTTGTTCATATTCTACTTTACTTGAAGAATAACATTTTTCCCCTGTGAAGTAATAAACAGATTGATCCTTAGCTGCTTAACACTTTATCCTACTACATAAATACATTATTAAAAACAAGGCAAAATATGTCTCATTTTAAATTATTCATTCGATCAAATTTACTATTCGAGATCGAGTGATTACTTTTTATATTTACAATATCTACGTATAAACTTTCAAATAAGGAGCCATATTCTTTTCAATTTACGATTCAGGTATGATTCTGACGGCGAGATCGTAATTGAAATTCTTTAATTCAGTCTTTATATAGGAAGCTGTGTTAGTCTACCCAGATTTAATATTGATATAAATATAAATATAAATTAATATCACCAATAAATTTCCCTCAAAATACTTATCCAAATGATATAGATATTTAACTTCACTTTCATACGAATTCAGCGATAGTCTGTTGGAACAAGAAAGTTGATTAATTATTCATTTCGAATTCTAAATATTTCAACTGAAAACTTGTGATTTTTTCCCGAATTATATTCTATATTCAGAGTTAAATAGGTACTCGAAAGAGAAAAAGCTAACTAAAATTATTAATGATGCTCTACTTTATAAGAGTTTAAATATTTCTTAAATGACAAGTTACTCACCGTTCTAATATTTATTTCAATAAACAAAAATATATGAAGATAAATTTTACTGGAATTCGCTGCTTCATTACTTTACTATTGTAACGAGAAGTAGTCAAATCTCTTATCATTTGTTATGGCCGATACCCACAGGATATCGAAGCAGTCCTTAACTAACAGTAAAGTGTCATATGTAAGAGTGTCAGAGGAAATACGAATATAATACGATAAAGCTATTTAATCAGTGGAATGAACTCTGTATTCCACTGATTGAAATCCGTAATTGAAGTGAAAGTCTCATATGAAATAAGCGAGTTTTAGTCAAAACATTGAATTTTCAAAAAAATATATCTGTTCTATTCCGACAACACAAGTAACTTGTCTGTGAATAATCTCTAAACGGAACTTAGAACTGAATAAAGTTTTGTTTATGAAAAGGATTTTTTAAAGAAAACAATTTTCCCTTTAGACGTCATAAAACTCTCAACCATTTTGTTAAATATATCTACACTCACAAATTTGAAGCAGCACCTGTATTTCTGTGAGTAGAAATAAAGAATCTTAAGCACAGTAAATCAAATTTGTAAATTTTCCGTTCATAGTCTGTTGTTCAAATAAAACCAAATAAGTAGTAATGGAATCTGCACTACGCGAGTCACATGGACAAAAACTTTAAGGTTACATAGTATTACTATTACAATATTTACAAATATTAATGTTATTTTCTACCATGTTTGTTACCTAATGTACCACTCAAGGGTCTCAAAATATTTCTCAAGAACTATGAGGTTTAGAATCATTATTATGATTTTTAGTCAGCTTTTCCTAAAGAATTTTTTTCACAATTTTAAAATTAGTGGTTTTATAAATAGGGAAAAACGTACTTTTTCAGAAGCTTTTAATAATGTGTCTAGAATTACTTTACATCAGATTTGGAAAAAACTGCTTTTTTAATTTTTTTTTTCAATTGATGACAAAACACATGAAAACAAATTATGTTATTTGCTTTTATTATCTACGACATTTTTTAAAATTCTTCTTCAGTTTCTCGGAAAAAAATACGCTACAGCTGTTTCCGGTAGAATAACGGATGAACACGAGAGTGATTTGATAAGAGTTTTATCTTTTTTCTTTCCGAGATAAAGACCCACAAAAAGGTTAACATTAAAATATTCATCACAATTGTTTAGCTTATGACTTCTTTTATAGGCAGTACCTTGCGACTTCATCAGCATTGCAATTCCGAAATGCAAGTGCAATGTTTTAATGATTTTACTTCAGGCTCTTACATTAGAGATAAATATTTTAAATTGAGTTCAGTTCGTTGACCCAACCTGCGCTGCCTCCCCGCTTTCTCTGTTGGCTCCCGCGTGTTTTTAATAGTGCTTGTTGCTGCCCACAACCTGTGGGGCAGTAATTTTCTTGAATTTTCTACTTACATTTTCATCATTGTAACTTCGGAGTCATTGAGACATGACGATGTACCAAAAACTAGAGTCTATTATAATGGGTGTAAAATCAAAACAATGGATTTAAAAGCTTTTATACTAACAGATAGACACATTTATTTTATAGAGTTGATTTGTTTTAGAACAACCAAAGGAGAAAAGCATTTTGATGTCAAAGATTAAAAATAACGCCGACAAATAAGATAAAATTTAGTAGAAAAATTAAAATTGTATCTTATTTAAACACCACGATTCAAGGCCAGCCAACTTCTAAACTGGCCAAAAATTGTATGTAAAATGTAAAATAACTAGCCTTAGTATCGTTTATTTCTTAGTATTTATAGTTAAACGACAAACAAAATAAACGCATTTTTAAATTAATTAAATAATGAATCCAGGCTGTTATCGTTTATTTATATTAAGGACAGAAGTCAACAGGATAAATGCGGTTTGGTTAACCGATTTAAATAAAAGCGAAAAACTTGCTTCTGCATTAAAATTGTTTACAAATACCTATATGGACTGAGGAAACAGCTAAAATATTATGTCATCCGGCGTAAAACAAAATTCAGATTACATAATCTACTTATCTAGCTACTTCTATTATATAGCAGTGCATGGACTTGAGACACAGTTGCCCAACACTTGCTGGGCGCATTTCGAAAAGTACAAAACTTTGAAAAAATAAAGAAAGGCAGCTATAAAAAATGAATTCTTAAAGAAGCATCTTGTTGAGGTAGCTGAAGCATCTAGCAGGCTGCTGTGCTCGTGAAGAAATATTTGCTATAACTAGGCTATTTTAAATTATATTTTTCAAACTCGCAACTAATACAGGAATAAATTAATCAAAAATGTATTTGCTAAAACGAAATTATAATTTTATTTGTATTTTTACATAAATTTAAGCAGAGTGTTCAATGTTTCATTGCCGTTTTAATATACTCATTTTTATATTTAAACCGTACTTGTGTAAACTTTTATCTCCATAATTCACAACATATGATCACAGAAAGATAACAAAGTTTTAAACAGCATAAAGTTCACAGCTATTCTGTCATCTTTAAGACAATTGACTCCAACGGGATTTTCCGTGTCATTTTTCTAAATTAGAATGAAGCACGTTTAACCCAATACGTAAACAAGAACAATGAATCGATATGCTTGCAACATTTATCCTTCCGACATGCGGTTTCTTTTTAAATTATTTTTGGTGATGAATCTTTTCTAATTATAGTAAATAATCGCACTTATCGCAACTTACATAATATATATATATATATATATATATATATATATATACATATACACACAATGAAAGTCAATACATTGTTTATTTTTAGGGTTCCGTACTTCAAAAAAGAAAATGAATAATAAAATAATTTGACTTAAAAACTTGAAATTTGGCGTAGTGATAAGACATTTTAATCCATCTATACCCCAAGAGGCAACAGTCAAAAATCATTATGTGGATCAAATTAACTACAGATTAAATATTCGAAAAATTCATTTCTAATTCCATAAACATTATGGGATATCGGTTGAAAGGGTTAATAATAATGACCACTATTTTTTTCAGGTTTTATTTTAGATAGGATACTGTGTAACATTGAATATATTTGGCGAAATATATTATTCACAATTAAATGAAACTACATGACGTAGTATTATTTCTACTTTCTTTAATTTCTTTACCACGACCTAGGTTTCGTTGTAACTCAACATCTTCAGGTGGGCTATTAGCAAAGATATCTTTGCTAATTGCCCACTTGAAGATGTTGCAATACAACGAAACCTAGGTCGTGGTAAAGAACTTGAAGAATATAGAAATAATACTACATCACGTAGTTTCATTTAATTCTACGTATCCTTAAATGTTTAAAAGTTCCTAAATGAGCATGGAACTCTAAAAATGCAGTTCTACACGTGCTTGACAGGTTTTCCATGTTAATATAAAATTATCGTTTAATATTTTTTGATATTTTAGTTTCGTGGCTAAAATAAGCTGTAATATTTTACACAATATATAACAAAATTCGTATATAAGGCTGTTAGATCACGTCGCCGACGCGATGACGTCTTTATTCAACGACACGCCAATCCACCCGATAAAAGTTTATTTTAGTTTCCGGAAATAAAGGCGGGCGGGGCGCAAAGAATATCCACTTTATTAAATTGCCGCTTTCACCGCCTTCCGCATTAAGCTCAGTCCGCTCGTGTCAGGTTATACTTATCCTGACCTGCTGGCCATTTTTCTGAATGGAGCGAACCAATGTTCGATACTGAGTTTCGCTTCTCTCGAATTGCCTTTTTCCGTGTAATGTGTATTTCTCCCACAACACACTTTATTCAACTACGATCTCCAACTAACCACGAATATTTGATCACTGCAAGTGACAAGTGTGAAAATCGTAGAATCGACTCCTCAATACCCACCGGAAACGGTGACTTGAAAAGGGAATCTTTTGAAATTTATGTGGCATTACGTAAATGTTAATATTTTTGGACAATTTTATCTTAGGATATTTTTAATGTTTTATATTTGAAAATCAAAAACACTACAATTTTATTTACGAAGGTATATATCAAGGCTTCGATAAATTTTATGTAAATAATACAAGCACTCACCTTAGTATTGTAAAAAATAGTAAAAATGCGAAGCGAACAAGGTAGAGCTCTAAAAATTCTTGAATATATATATATATATATATATATATATATATATATATGTATATATATATATATATATATATATATATATATATATATATATAAAATATACTTTATATATAGAAGGCTCGTAACCCTCGTAGCGTAAACGGTTACTTAAAATTTAAAATTAATATGAATATAATATTTAGTCAATATAATATTACTAAGATCTTTTCTTATTTTCCCTATATCTAGACTTACTTCGTTTTAAAATGAAATACATTTTTCGTTCAATATTTTCTTACACAAGCTTACAAATTTACAGAAACTTCAGCGCTTGTGTACAATATGTGCTCAACGTAATTTTTGCTTTTATTTTTAATATTGACA
Organism: Druceiella hillmani; assembly: GCA_039881145.1. Taxonomy (NCBI): domain Eukaryota; kingdom Metazoa; phylum Arthropoda; class Insecta; order Lepidoptera; family Hepialidae; genus Druceiella; species Druceiella hillmani. Next base: position 9,266,564 of record JAYKKI010000045.1, read on the forward strand.
AAAGTACGCAATTTAGAACAAACATCCCATAAGAAACTAATTGTCACAGCGAGCTTAATTTTCTTTGATTAATTCACGTTTAATTGGAATTAATTACCACCTCACTTTTTTCCGGTACTACATCATTAGTGCCGCTATGAAGTATTTGCATAGTTGAATTTTCAAATATTTTTGATTTCATAAAATTTAGCATAAATCTTTATCGACTTCATTGTTACAATGAAATTAAATGTCATTTTCTAAGAAACTGACTGCCACTGTCAGAACACAAATCGTTTTACAGGAAAAGCATCCAGCGCATCGCAAATATAAATACTTTGTAAAGAAAATATCTACTTAAAATATTTAAGCTAACACAGAAATTATTTAAGAATCTTTTTCAGATTAAATACAGACTTGGATAATTACCAAGGTCGCTTTTCATCTATACCAATGACTATTTTTCACAGTACTACTTAATATAACATGTTTGAAGTCTAGTAATATAAGTAAATAAAAGATAGCGTTTTTCATTCTCAAATATATAATACTAAATATATATTGACGTAAGACCGGTCAAAAAAATATTTACATTTGCATAATGCGCTATTAATATGAAACGATTCCTTTTGAAAGTAATCGTTTCTGGTGGATATTGAAGAACTGATTCTTATTAAAATCTACGTCGAGAGCAAGATTTTCCCGCTCGTTTTTCATGTTCTAATTTTATCACTTAGGGTGACCAAATTTTTATTGCTATTCCGAGATCTTAGTTGAATAAAGTGTATTGTGGGAGATATACCTATTACCCGGAAAACACAATTGGAGAAAAGCCAAACCCAATATTGGACATTGGTTCGATCCGTTCATAAAAATGGAAAGTGGATCAGGATAGTTACAATGCGATACCAGCCAACTGTAAGGACTTAACGCGAAAGGCGGTGAAAGTAGCAATTTAATAAAGTAGTTTTTCTTTTTGCCCCGTCCGCCTTTATTTCCGGAAATTAAAATAAACGATCATAGGGTTGCTGAATGATGATGTCATTAAGTCGGCGATGTGACCTCATAACCTTATGTACGTATTTTGTTATATTCAAATTTAAATTCATATGTCGTTTAAATAAAACGAAATTATAATTTCAACGCAGAAATATAACTTAAGAGACAATATTATGGCTTATTTTAAACATGAAGCTAAGATTTGAAAGTACGTAAAATAATAATTTTTAAATTGGCATGAAAAAAACCTATCAAGCATGCATAGAACACGCACTGCGAGAGTTGATTCGAATTTGTCGTGAAATTATATTTATATGTATGGACGTGGTGTTTCTATTAAATTCTTTAAAAATATTAATTTTCCATCATATAAATTTACTGCCCATAATTTCTTTGACATGCGTTAAATTATGGAGTATATTTTAAAAATTATAAAACTATAAAGGTTTTCCTGCAATAATTATGCAGACTTTATTCCTATTTGTTATTAATTTTAGGTCGAGCACTTTCGGAAGTACGTGGGAACCTATTTTGTTTTGCGTGTTATAAAGAAGCGCTGAAGATTCTATAAGTTTGCAAGATTGCGAGTAAGACAAGATTTTTAATCAAATTTTTGAGTTTTGAAGGCCTTTTTTCATTAATCTGAATGGCCTTCCTTCCGAAGGTTATTGTTATTATTATTTTAAATACATCCATTACTCTTTACAAAAATGACAGAGGTTTAGTTTTGTGTATTTAAGACTTAGATTATTTTTGAAAATATCATAAAGGCCCTTTTAGGGAAGTTCATAATATTTTAAATGGATGTTTTCTTGTCCTTGAATATTATGGTTATATTATGAAATGTTAAGCTAGTTTTACAGGGAAGGGGTTCATTCAAGTGTACGAATCATTTGTTTAAATCGCATATGTAGGGTTTCGTTTAAAAATGCTAGTTCGTTTAAAATGCAAGGCTCAACATTTTTTTTGTAATGTTAGGCATATCACAGATAAATTGAAAAATATACAAAACATGTCTCCATAAGTTATGAAAAAAGTGGGTTTTTAGAAGAAGAATAATAAGAATGAATCTAAATGTCATGTTATTGAGATATTCAGGATAATATACATGTCCCCCGACTTAATTACTCAAGGAATTATTAAATGTTTAATGCATTAGTAATTCCATATTAATGATTATTTACGATAAATGATTTGATTTAAAATTGGGTGCAGAAACCTCAATGTACGGAGTTAGACTTGCACTTAGCAAATTTTTATATTTATTATTTTTTACATTGAACCCAAAATCACTTACCGTCCGCCTCACCACAAACTCTCCAAAATTATCTATTTTTCATTATAGTTCTAATAATGGAAATCGTATAAACGGATGGAAAATCAATTGTTTATCCCTATTAAATACGTAACAGTTACTCATGTTCTATTTTCCTCAAATAAATATGAAAACATTTTCACTGAACAGCCCGCCAGTCTACATCTTTCCACAGAAACATAAATCTTCAATAATTACCACTCATTGCAAAGCGCCCATATATTGACACACTGTAACAGGAAAATCAATATATGACAGTGTTAAAGAGAACCGTTTACGTTTACTTATAGATCTATTATTCGTCCAAGATACGGGTTGAATGGTCGTTAATATCGGTTGTCTTGAAAGCAACTTTGCTCTTAGGAGGAAGCACTGAACTGAAATAAATTGAAAGTATTTTATATTGAAAGTTCTGTTTACTTGAAGTATTCCAGTGTAATAGTGATTTTGGTAATTAAATGAAACTACGTGATGTAGTATTATTTCTACTTTATTTAAATTCTTTACCACGACCAAGGTTTAGTTGTATTATTACATCTACAGGTGTGCTATTAGCAAAGAAAGCATTACAACTGAAATGTATTACAACATCTTCAGGTGGATGGTGGAGCCCACCTGAAGATGTAATTAGTACACGTTAGTTTCATTTAATTGTAAATAATGAATTTCTATAAAACTAAAGCCAAATATTTTCCTTCTATAAATAGTTTGTCTTATGTTGTAGTCAAACTACAATACATGCTCTTGCGTTTTCGAGTGCATCTCTTTTCATTATCACGAGAGTATGATATTAAATAGTACTGTTGCCATATATATTTGCAGATACTTCAACCGCTCATTACCAGAAGAAAGTGGTTCAAAAGACTTACTGTGTCATATTGCAGATTAATTGTGTGAGTGTTAAAAATAATAGATGTATTTATATATAGAGATTTTTTAAAAAGGATTTACGTCTATTCATGGTGGTATGATCTTCAAATTTTCATGTATGGCTGAGACTTCTGAATCGTTTTTCGAAATAATAAATAGATTTTAAAATATTAAGTAATATACAGTGAAATAACTTTTTTTAAATGTAATAAGTTTTTACTGATATATGAATAAAAATGTAGCAGAGTTTAGGGAACGCTGTTTAAACGGTGTTAGGTAGATGGGGAGAGTGGAGGGGTGGAGAGAGGGGGAGAGAGAAAGGTATTCCCTGTATATATAAACTCTAACCTGGAGGACCGAAATCGTTTGACAAACGTCATTTAGTAACTGCGAAGAGGGGATCAGGGAGGGGGGAGTAACTCAGTGAGGTAGCTTACCGCGCGGTTCAGGTTGACTCCCTGGACATCGGACGTGACCTAGTAAATTCTATTGGCTTAGTAGGTATAGTATTTTTCTGTTGTTTTTGTTTTGTACTTCATGTCGTTTATGGTAGTAGTACCTATATGATAGTAGTAATAAGGGAAAGAAAGTAGTAGTAATAAGGGAGGGAAGGAGTATGGTAGTAGTAAGGGAAATAAAACGAACGATGTAGTATATTCTGAAGGCCTATTAAGAATTGCTATGGTACAGAATTTCGGGATAACTGATTTAAAAGTAATAAAAGTACATAATTAGGGTAAGTCTACGTAGGGTATATGCGGCCAATTATACACAAAAATAATACATTTCTGATAAAGGAATTTTTTATTAAATTCATACGTACATTTTTTACATATCATGTTAATGTACATGAAAATGTTTTTATTATGTGTTTTAATTACTTAGTTGACTGCACACATACATACATATATATATATATATATATATATATATATATATATATATATATATATATATATTATATATATATATATATATATATATATATATATATATATATATCCTATAGCTATTTATACTATAGTGTAAACCATAATCTGAAATTAGTCTCTATCTAATCTTTCCGATAAACGCAGTTTATATTAAAAATGATGCTCGAAAATAAAGGAAATGGGTATAAAAAATTATACTGAAATATAATAACACGATACTTTAAAACCTGTGTGTTCGATACGTTTTTGACTTTAAAAAATATGACCATATATTTTTCAGTACATTGGTCACGACTTAAAGGGTTAGAGATTAGTGATCGCCCCAACCCTATCGTTTATGTTTTTATACAATATCCAAAATATATTAATACAATAATATTTTCTTTACATTTTTAATTCACATATATCTTCAATTCTGTCAACCCACGACCTTCAATTACGTTCTAAAAACATGAACCCCCTCCAATCCCTGAGCACAGAACTGCACTCTGTGGAATCCTTTATCGTTTCGCTGTTGTTTTTATTTATCTTTATATTAATTCTATACATTGATATTTGTATGTATATAAATATCATTATTTTGTTTCATAAGTGTCATAAAAATATGAATAAATATGTGTGTGTGTGTGTGTTTCTTCTATACAAATATTTACATAGTTTTAAATAAACATATAGACCTACATTGTCGTATTTATGTAATATAATTTACGATATCGTTCATTGCGATCTGACAATATTCTGTTTTTTAACTCAATAGCACTCCGATAATTGTAATATTGGTACGTTTATCGCCTTTAAATTTAAAAATGTTCGTATATTTCTATATCCTTGGTATTTCGTATGAGCGGCAGTAAACCATACAAAATAACCCACTGCGTTAATTTATTTTCATTTATGAATAGAGGCTTGGTAAGATATTTTTCGTCATAATTTGAAAGATCTAAATTTATCTTGTATATATCCGTCTATGCTTTAAAATTTTTGCTTCAAAATTTCGATGCAGTACTTGATCTCTTACTAAGGTGACAATCTTTTTCAAAGCTTTCAGCCCAATTTAAATCACATGTTCAACTAAATTAAATTAAATCATATGTTCAACTAAATAAAAAAAATAATACGGCATTAAATCGTTAAACAATCAACTCGAATTTTATTTTAATTAAGCTACATAATGGCATTCATTCCTTCGATACAAATGTCATTATATTCTTAATCATTTTACTTATTTGCATCGATCGTAAATTGACCCCCGAATCAGTGCACAACGGTTTGACATCGTGCTATATATAAAAGGGATGTCGACGTCTAAAGCAGTGAGGTCACACTTCAGCGCCCGCGAGTCGTCAGATTGCGTTTTATATTAAATCCTGTTTCCGAAAATAAACAGAGGAAGGGCGCCGCAGAAATACGCTCTATTGTATGGCGGCTAAGAAGGAGTACAGTGTCGATCCTCACCCATATTGGTTTCCATTAAACCGTGAATTTTGAACGGAATTATATCCACAGATAATATCGCTGTTTAGCCGGATCACAGTTTGGTATACGAGCAAATTAAATATTTGTGTCGTATCACATTTCGCCTATTCTCATTAAGAGATTAAAAGGCGCCCTCAGCTTTACTCTTGTGTAATTAGTATTTCGCATAAAGGAAAGTATTTTATGTGTATCTATATCAAATAGGTAATTTGAAAACTAAATATCATGAAGGCTCACTCAATATATTAGTAATAAAAGTGGAATAAACAAATTTATTTTCCATTTATTTCAATGTTGTTGTGAATTTATCTATTCTACTCATGTTATGAAATATTAATGAGATCTAAATTGCATTACCACAACAGGCTACGTTGCAACTAATAATATATTTTACACATTTGTTTACTTGTCTTTTACACCACTAACAAGTTTCAGCGTTACTACAAAAAAAAAACATGTCGAAGTACTAGTACTAGTAATGTTTCTGCGAAATTTCGAATAAACAGGACCAACTTTTTTTTTCAAACAAAAATTCCTACTTCATTTATTTACAGATTTCATTTTGAAAAAATTACTAGTTAATATGTTAGCTATATAGTAAAATCTTTGCAAAAATTTCTAATAGCGTCAAGTTTCTACAGCTATGAAACGAACTCATTATCATTCTCCTACAGTTAAAGTATAATAATAATCGAGGAAAGTAATTATGTTATACTATATAACTATAGATGATTACACTCCTGAGCATACATAGAAACGAAAGAAAATAAAGACGCTTTCCCCATTTCGTTTTTATGTCTCGAATATATCAATATGATTTGTATTTAATATTACAAAATTGATATGAACGTAAATTCAGAGAACCCTCTCAGTTCACAAATGATTTAAGCAGAAGAAAAATGTTTTTCATTATTTACTCGGTTCTTCATTTTATTTATATTATAAGTTTGTAATTATTTAAGCAAGGTCTGTGTTGCTTTAATTTAAGAAATACGTATTACAAATGTCACGACTAAAAGAATTAATCACAATATTAATTTTTTGAACCTGATAATTTTATTTGTGACGTGAAGATTTTTAATGTTTTTTTTCTCACTCTTTTTTTTACATTTAGAGGAAATACGAATATAATACGATAAAAACATTTAATCAATGGAATGAACAGATTGAAATCCGTAATTAAAATGAAAGTCTCACATGACATAAGCGAGTTTTAGTCAAAACATTGAATTTAAAAAAAAAATATAACTGTCCTATTCCGACACTACGAGTAAGTTATCTGCGGATAATCTCTAAACGGAACTTAGAACTGGATAAAGTTTTGTTTATGAAAAGGATTTTTTAAAGAAAACAATTTTCTGTTTAGACGTCATAAAACTCTCAACTACTTTGTTAAATATATTTACACTCACAAATTTGAAGCACCACCTGTACTTCTGGGAGTAGAAATAAAGAATCTTAAGCATAGTAAATAAAATTTGTAAATTTACCGTTCATAGTCTGTTGTTCAAATAAAACCAATTAAGTAGTAATGGAATCTGCACTACGCGAGTCACGTGGACACAAACTTTAAGGTTACATAGTATTTCTATTACAATATTTACAAATATTAATGTTATTTTCTAACATGTGTGTTACCTAATGTACCACTCAAGGGTCTCGAAATATTTCTCAAGAACTATGAGGTTTAGAATCATTAATATGATTTTTAGTCAGCTTTTCCTAAAGAATTTTTTTCACAATTTTAAAATTAGTAGTTTTATAAATAAGGAAAAACGTACTTTTTCAGAAGCTTTTAATAATGTGTCTAGAATTACTTTACATCAGATTTGGAAAAAACTGCTTTTTTAATTTTTTTTTTCAATTGATGACAAAACACATGAAAACAAATTATGTAATTTGCTTTTACAAAATTCTACGTATTTTTTAGTTTTAAGTATCAAAATTTCGATAGTTTGATATTCAATATCTACGACATTTTTTAAAATTCTTCTTCAGTTTCTCGGAAATAATACGCTTCAGCTGTTTCCGGTAGAATAACGGATGGACGCAAGAGTGATTTGATAAGAGTTTTATCTTTTTTCTTTCCGAGGTAAAGACCCACAATAAGGTTAACATTAATATATTCATCACAATTTTTTAGCTTATGACTTCTTTTATAGGCAGTACGTTGCGACTTCATCAGCATTGCAATTCCGAAATGCAAGTGCAATGTTTTAATGATTTTACTTTAGGCTCTTACATTAGAGAAAAATATTTTAAATTGAGTTCAGTTTGTTGACCCAACCTGCACTGCCTCCCCGCTTCCTCTGTTTGCTCCCGCGTGTTCTTAATAGTACTTGTTGCTGCCCACAACCTGTGAGGCAGTAATTTTCTTGAATTTTCTACGTAACATTTTCATCATTGTAACTTCGGAGTCATTTGAGACATGACGATGTACCAAAAATTAGAGTCTATTATAATGGGTGTAAAATCGAAACAATGAATTTAAAAGCTTTTATACAGATAGACACATTTATTTTATAGAGTTGATTTGCTTTAGAACAACCAAAGGAGAAAAGTATTTTGATGTTAAAATTAAAAATAACTCCGACAAATAAGATAAAATCTAGTAGAAAAATTAAAACTGTATCTTCTTTAAACACCACGATTCAAGGTCAAAAAAATTATGTAAAATAACTAGCCTTAGTATTGTTTATTTCTTAGTTCTTATAGTTAAACGACAAACGAAATAAACGAATTTTTAAACTAATAAAATTGTGAATCAAGTCTGTTATCTTAAGGACAGAAGTCAACAGGATGCGATTTGATAATGGCGGTTTGGTTAACCGATTTAAGTGAAAGTGAAAAACTTGCTTATAAATTAAAATTGCTTACAAATACCTATATGGACTAAGGAAACAGCTAGAATATTATGTCATCCGGCGCAAAACAAAATTCAGATTTCATAATCTACTTATCTAGCTACTTCTATTATATAGCAGTGCATGGACTTGAGACAAAGTTGCCCAACACTCGCTGGACACATTTCAAAAAGTACTAAACATTGAAAAAATAAAGAAAGGCAGCTATAAAGAATGAATTCTTAAAGAAGCATCTTGTTGAGGTAGCTGAAGCATCTAGCAGGCTGCTGTGTTCGTTAAGAAATATTTGCTATAAATAGGCTATTTTAAATTATATTTTTCAAAGTCGCAACTAATACAGGAATATATTAATCAAATATGTATTTGCTAAAACGAAATTATGGTTTTGTTTGTATTTTTACATAAATTTAAGCAGAGTTTTCAATGTTTTATTGCCGTTTTAATATACTCATTTATATATTTAAACCGTACTTGTGTACATTCTTATCTCCATAATTCACAAGATATGATCACAGAAAATAACAAAGTTTTAAACAACATAAAGTTCACAGCTATACTGTCATCTTTAAGACAGTTGACTTTAACGGGATTTTCCGTGTCATTTTTCTAAATTAGAATGAAACACTTTTAACTCATTACGTAAACAAGAACAATGACTCGATATGCTTGCAACATTTATCCTTCCGACATGCAGTTTCTTTTCAAATTATTTTTGGTGATGAATATTTTCTAATTATAGTAAATAATCGTACTTATCGCAACTTACATAATATATATATATATAGATATACTATATATTCAATGAAAGTCAGTATATTGTTTATTTTTAGGGTTCCGTATTTAAAAAAAGAAAATGAATAATAAAATAATTTGACTTAGAAACTTGATATTTGGCGTAGGATTAAGACATTTTAATCCATCTATATCTCAAGAGGTAACAGTCAAGAACAATTATGTGGATCAAATTAACTACAGATTAAATATTCGAAAAATATTTTCCAATTCCATAAACATTATGGCATATCGTTTGAAAGGGCTACTAATAATAAACAGTATTTTTTTTACGTTTTACTTTAGGTAGGATACTGTATAACATTGAATACATTTGGCGAAATATATTATTCACAATTAAATGAACCTACATGATGTAGTATTATTTCTACTTTCTTTAATTTCTTTACCACGACCTAGGTTTCGTTGTATTACAACATCTTCAGGTGGGCTATTAGCAAAGATATCTTTGCTAATTGCCCACTTGAAGATGTTGTAATACAACGAAACCTAGGTCGTGGTAAAGAACTTGAAGAATATAGAAATAATACTACATCACGTAGTTTCATTTAATTCTACGTATCCTTAAATGTTTAAAAGTTCCTAAATGAGTATGGAACTCTAAAAATGCAATTCTACACGTGCTTGACAGGTTTTCCATGTTAATATAAAAATTATCGTTTTAGATTTTTTGATATTTTAGCTTCGTGATTAAAATAAGCCATAATATTTTACACAATATGTAACAAAATTCGTACGTAAGGCTGTTAGATCACGTCGCCGACGCAGTGACGTCTTTATTCAACGACACGCCAATCCACCCGATAATAGTTTATTTTAGTTTCCGGAAATAAAGGCGGGTGGGGCGCAAAGAATATCCACTTTATTAAATTGCCGCCTTCCGCAGGTTATACATATCCCGACCCGCTGGCCATTTTTCTGAATGGAGCGAACCAATGTTCGATATTGGGTTTCGCTTCTCTCGAATTGCCTTTTTCCGTGTAATGTGTATTTCTCCCACAACACACTTTATTCAACTATGATCTCCAACTAACGACGAATATTTGATCACTGGAACTGACAAGTATGAAAATCGTAGAATCGGCTCTTCAATACCCACCGGAAACGGTGACTTGAAAAGGGAATCTTTTCAAATTTATGGGGCATCATGTGAATGTTAATATTTTTTGGACAATTTTATCTTAGGATATTCTTAATGTTTTATATTTGAAAATCAAAAACACTACAATTTTATTTACGAAGGTATATATCAAAGCTTCGATAAATTTTACATAAACAATACAAACACTCACATTAGTATTGTAAAAAATAGTAAGAGTCGCTGGTAAAAATGCGAAGCAAACAAGATAGTGCTCTAAAAATTCTTGAATATATATGTATATATATGTATATATATATATATATATATATATATATATATATACATATATATATATATATATATATATATATATATATATATATATATCATAAAAGTATACGTGACTTTATCTATAGAAGGCTCGTAACCCTCGTACCGTAAACGGTTACTTAAAATTTAAAATTAATATGAATATAATATTTAGTCAATATAATATTACTAAGATCTTTTCTTATTTTCCCTTGTGTCCAGACTTACTTCGTTTTAAAATGAAATACATTTTTCGTTCAATATTTTCTTACACAAGTTTACAAATTTACAGAAACTTCAGCGCTTGTGTACAATATGTGCTCAACGTATTTTTGATTTTTTTTTACAAAAGTACGCAATTTAGAACCAATATCCCATAATAAACTAACGGTCACAGCGAGCTTAATTTCCTTTTATTAATTCACGTTTAATTGGAATTAATTATCACCTCACTTTTTTCCGGTACTACATCATTAGTGCCGCTAAAAAGTATTTGTATAGTTGAATTTTCAAATATTTTTGATTTCATAAAATTTAACATAAATCTTTATCGAATTCATTGTTGCAATGAAATTAAATGTCATTTTCTAAGACACTCACTGCCACTGTCAGAACACAAATCGTTTTACAGGAAAAGCATCCAGCGCATTGCAAATATAAATACTTTGTAAAGAAAATATCTACTTAAAATATTTAAGCTAACACAGAAATTATTTAAGAATCTTTTTCAGATTAAATACAGACTTGGATAATTACCAAAGTCGCTTTTCATCTATACCAATGACTATTTTTTACAGTACTACTTAATAAACCATGTTTGAAGTCTAGTAATATAAGTAAATAAAAGATAGCGTTTTTTATTCTCAAATATATAATACTAAATATATCTTGACGTAAGACTGGTCAAAAAAATATTCACATTTGCATAATGCGCTGTTAATATGAAAGATTCCTTTTGAAAGTAATCGTTTCTGGTGCATATTGAAGAACTGATTCTTATTACCATCTATGTCGAGAGCAAGATTTTCCCGCTCGCTTTTCATGTTCGAATTTCATCACTTAGGGTGACCAAAATTTTTATCGCTATTCCGAGATCTTAGTTGAATAAAGTGTGTTGTGAAAACATAATTTGAGAAAAGCAAAACCCAATATTGGACATTGGTTCGATCCATTCATAAAAATGGAAAGTGGGTCGGGATACTTACAAAGCGATACCAACGAACTGTATGGACTTAACGCGAAAGGCGATGAAAGCAGCAATTTAATAAAGTAGGTTTTCTTTTTGCCTCGTCCGCCTTTATTTCCGGAAATTAAAATAAACGATCAAAGGGTTGCTGAATGATGGTGTCATTAAGTCGGTGATGTGACCTCATAACCTTATGTACGTATTTTGTTATATTATGAGTCAAATTTAAATTCATATGTCGTTTAAATAAAACGAAATTATAATTTCAACACAGAAGTATAACTTAAGAGACATAATATCATGGCTTATTTTAAACATGAAGCTAAGATTTGAAAAGTACGTAAAATAATAATTTTTAAATTGCCATGAAAAAACCTATCAAGCATGCATAGAACACGCACTGCGAGAGTTGATTCGAATTTGTCGTGAAATTACATTTATATGTATGGACGTAGTGTTTCTATTAAATTCTTTAAAAATATTAATTTTCCATCATATGAATTTACTGCCCATAATTTCTTTGACATGCGTTAAATTATGGAGTATATTTTAAAAATTATAAAACTATAAACGTTTTCCTGCAATAATTATCCAGACTTTATTCCTATTAGTTATTAATTTTAGGTCGAGCACTTTCGGAAGTACGTGGGAACCTTTTTGTTTTGCGTGTTATATACAAGCGCTGAAGATTCTATAAGTTTGCAAGATTGCGAGTAAGACAAGATTTTTAATCAAATTTTTGAGTTTTGAAGGCTTTTTTTCATTAATCTGAATGGCCTTCCTTCCGAAGGTTATTGTTATTATTATTATTAATACATCCATTAATCTTCATAAAAATGACAGAAGTTTAGTTTTGTGTATTTAAGACTTAGACGATTTTTTAAAATATCATAAAGGCCCTTTTAGGGAAGTTCATAATATTTTAAATGGATGTTTTCTTGGCCTTGAATATTATGGTTATATTTTGAAATGTTAAGCCAGTTTTCCAGGAAAAGGGTTCATTCAAGTGTACGAATTATTTGTTTAAATCGCATATATAGAGTCTCGTTTAAAAATGCTAGCTCGTTTAAAATGCAAGGCTGAACATTTTTTTTGTAATGTTAGGCATATCATAGATAAATTGAAAAATATACAAAACATGTCTCCATAAGTTATGAAAAAAGTGGGTTTTAGAAGAAGAATAACAAGAATGAATCGAAATGTCATAATTTTGAGATATTCAGGATAAAATACATGTCCCCCCATCTAATTACTCAAGGAATTATTAAATGTTTATTGCATTTGTAACTCCATATTAATAATTATTTACGATAAATGATTTGACTTAAAATTGGTTGCGGAAACCTTAATGTATGGAGTTAGACTTGCATTTAGCAAATTTTTATATCTATTATTTTTTACATTGAACCCATAATCGCTTACCGTCTGCCTCACCACAAACTCTCAAAAATTATCTATTTTTCGTTATAGTTCTAATAATGGAAATCGTATAAACGGATGGAAAATCAATTGTTTATCCCTATTAAATACGCAACATTTACTCATGTTCTATTTTCCTCAAATAAATATGAAAACATTTTCACTGAACAGCCCGCCAGTCTACATCTTTCCACAGAAACATAAATCTTCTATAATTACCACTCATTGCAAAGCGCCCATATATTAACACGCTGTAACAAGAAAATCAATATATGCCAGTGTTAAAGAGGACCGCTTAAGTTTACTTATAGATCTGTTATTCGTCCAAGATACGGGCTGAATGGTCGTTAATATTGGTTGTCTTGAAAGCAACTTTGCTCTTAGGAGGAAGCACTGAACTAAAATAAATTGAAAGTATTTTATATTGAAAGTTCTGTTTACTTGAAGTATTCCAGGGTAATAGTGGTTTTAATAATTAAATGAAACTACTTGATATAGTATTATTTCTACTTTCTTTAAATTCTTTACCACGACCTAGGTTTAGTTGTATTACGACATCTACATGTGTGCTATTAGCAAATAAAGCATTACTACTGAAATGTATTACAACATCTTCAGGTGGATGGCGGAGCTCACCTGCAGATGTTGTAATACAACGAAATCTAGGTCGCAGTAAAGAACTTAAAGAAAGTAGAAATAATAGTACATCACGTAGTTTCATTTTATAGTAAATAATGAATTTCTATAAAATTAACGCCAAATATTTTCATTCTCTAAATATTTTGTGATATGTTGTAGTCAAACTACAATACATGCTCTTGCATTTTCCAGTGCATCTCTTTCCATTATCACGAGGGTATGGTATTAAATAGTACTGTTGCCATATATATTTGCAGATACTTCAACCGTTCATTACGAGAAGAAAGTGGTTCAAAAGACTTACTGTGTTATATTGCAGATTAATTGTGTGCGTATTAAAAATAATAGATGTATTTATATATAGAGATTTTTTAAAAAGGATTTACGTCTATTCATGGTGGTATGATGTTTAAATTTTCATTTATGGCTGAGACTTCTGAATCGTTTTTCGAAATAATAAATAGATTTTAAAATATTACGTAATGTACAGGGAAATTACTTTTTTTAAATGTAATAAGTTTTTATTGATATATGAATAAAAATATAGCAGAGTTTAGGGAACGCTGCTTAAACGGTGTTAGGTAGAGGGGGTGAGTGGAGGGGTGGAGAGAGGGGGAGAGAGAGAGAGGTATTCCCGGTATATATACTCTAACCTGGAGGACCGAAATCGTTTGACAAACGTCATTTAGTAACTGCGAAGAGGGGATCAGGGAGGGGGGAGTAACTTAGTGAGGGAGCATACCGCGCGGTTCAGGTTGACTCCCTGGACATCGGACATGACCTAGTAAATTCTATTGGCTTAGTAGGTATTTTTCTGTTGTTTTTGTTTTGTACTTCATGTCGTTTATGGTAGTAGTACCTACATGGTAGTAGTAATAAGGGAAAGAAGGTAGTAGTAATAAGGGAGGGAAGGAGTATGGTAGTAGTAAGGGAAATAAAACGAACGATGTAGTATATTCTGAAGACCTATTAAGAACTGCTATGGTACAGAATTTCGCGATAATTGATTTGAATGTAATAATTAGTAATAAAAATTTAAAAGTAATAATAGTATATAATTATGGTAAAAGTAATAATAATATATAATTAGGGTAAAAGTAATAATAGTATATATTTAGGGTAAAAGTAATAATAGTATATAATTAGGGTAAAAGTAATAATAGCATATAATTAGGGTAAAAGTAATAATAGTATATAATTATATGCGGCCAATTATACACAAAAATAATATATTTCCGATAAAGGAATTGTTTATTAAATTCATACGTATCATTTATCATGTATCATTTTTACATATCATGTTAATGTACATAAAAATGTTTTTATTATGTGTTTTTAATTACTTAGTTGACTGCACACACACACACACACACACACATATATATATATATATATATATATATATATATATATATATATATATATATATATATATGTATGTATGTATATCCTATAGCTATTTATACTATAGTGTAAACCATAATCTGAAATTAGTCCATCTAATCTTTCTGATAAACGAAGTTTATATTAAAATTGATGCTCCAAAATAAAGGAAATGAGTATAAAAAATTATACTGAAATATAGTAACACGATACTTTAAAACCTGTGTGTTCGATACGTTTTTGACTTTAAAAAATATGACCGTATATTTTTCAGTACATTGGTCACGACTTAAAGGGTTAGAGATTCGTGATCACTCCAACCCCATCGTTTATGTTTTTATACAATATCCTTAATCTATTAATACAATTATAATCTCTTTACATTTTAATTCACATATATCTTTCATTCTATCAACCTACGACCTTGAATTACGTTCTAATAACATGAACCCCCTCCAATCTCTTAGCACAGGGGTGCACTCTTTGGAATCCTTTATCGTTTCGCTTTTGTTTTGTTTTACCTTTATATTAATTCTGTACATTTATATTTTTATGTATATATAAATATATATATATATATATATATATATGTATATATATATATATATATATATATATATTTATATATATATGTGTGTGTGTGTGTGTGTGTATTTATGCTATAAAAATATTTACATAGTTTTAAATAATCATATAGACCTACATTGTCGTATTTGTGTAATATAATCTACGATATCGTTCATTGCGATCTAACAATATTCTCTTTTTTAACTCAATAACACTCCGATAATCGTAATATTGGTACGTTTATCGCCTTTAAATTTAAAAATGTTTGTATATTTCTACATACTTGGTATTTCGTATGAGCGGCAGTAAACAATGCAAAATAACCCACTGCGTTAATTTATTTACATTTATGAATAGAGGCTCGGTAAGATATTTTTCGTCATAATTTGAAAGATCTAAATTTATCTTGTATATTTGCGTCTATGCTTTAAAATTTTTGCTTCAAAATTTCGATGCAGTACTTGATCTTTTACTAAGGTGACAAACTTTTTCAAAGCTTTCAGCCCAATTTAAATCACATGTTCAACTAAAATCGGGATTAAAATCGCTAAACAATCAACTCGAATTTTATTTTAATTAAGCTACATAATGGCATTCATTCCTTCGATACAAATGTCATTATATTCTTAATCATTTTACTTATTTGCATCGATCGTAAATTGACTCCCGAATCAGTGCACAACGGTTTGACATCGTGCTATATATAAAAGGGATGTCGACGTCTAAAGCAGTGAGGTCACACTTCAGCGCCCGCGAGTCGTCAGATTGCATTTTATATTAAATCCTGTTTTCGAAAATAAACAGAGGAAAGGCGCTGCAGAAATACGCTCTATTGAATGGCGGCTAAGACGGAGTACAGTGTCGAGCCTCATCCGTATTGTTTTCCATTGAACCGTGAATTTTGAACGGAATTATATCCACAGATAATATCGCTGTTTAGCCGGATCACAGTTTGGTGTACGAGCAAATTAAATATTTGTGTCGTATCACATTTCGCCTATTCTCATTAAAAGATTAAAAAGCGCCCTCAGCTTTATTCTTGTGTAATTAGTATTTCCCATAAAGGAAAGTGTTTTATATGTATCTACATTAAATAGGTAATTTGAAAATTAAATGTCATGAAGATTGACTCAATATCAATAAAAAGGATTGAGTTAGAAAATATATGTTTGCGCAAATTTCCTAGCAGTACGAATGCGTTTTAAAGAAACGCTTCCAGGGTTACTGAACTTATCTATTCTACTCATGTTATGAAATATTAATGAGATCTAAATTGCATTACCACAACAGGGTACGTTGTAACTAATAATATATTTTACACATTTGTTTATTTGTCCTTCACACCACTAACAAGTTTCAGCGTTACTACAAAAAAAAACATGTCGAAGTAGTAGTACTCCGTGTACATTTTCAAATGGTAGCAATCCATATGGTTGTCACGAAAATTTTTTTAGAATGTTTCTGCGAAATTTCGAATAAACAGGACCAACTTTTTTTTTCAAACAAAAATTCCTACTTCATCTATTTACAGATTTCATTTTGAAAAAATTACTAGTTAATATGTTAGCTATATAGTAAAATCTTTGCAAAAATTTCTATAGCGTCAAGTTTCTACAGCTATTGATTTGTCAGTCAGTTATCCGCTTCTTCTTTTCTATGTACGGATAAAATGAAACGAACTCATTATCATTCTCCTACAGTTAAAGTATAATAATAATCGAGGAAAGTAATTATGTTATACTATATAACTATAGATGATTACACTCCTGAGCATACATAGAAACGAAAGAAAATAAAGACGCTTTCCCCATTTCGTTTTTATGTCTCGAATATATCAATATGATTTGTATTTAATATTACAAAATTGATATGAACGTAAATTCAGAGAACCCTCTCAGTTCACAAATGATTTAAGCAGAAGAAAAATGTTTTTCATTATTTACCTGGTTTTTCATTTTATTTATATTATAAGTTTGGAATTATTTAAGCAAGGTCGGTGTTGCTTTAATTTAAGAAATACGTATTACAAATGTCACGACTAAAAGAATTAATCACAATATTAATTT
The DNA here is from genome assembly GCA_039881145.1 of Druceiella hillmani. Lineage (NCBI taxonomy): Eukaryota > Metazoa > Arthropoda > Insecta > Lepidoptera > Hepialidae > Druceiella > Druceiella hillmani. The sequence goes on from JAYKKI010000045.1 coordinate 9,284,441, forward strand.
TTTGAACCTGATAATTTTATTTGTGACGTGAAGATTTTTAATGTTTTTTTTCTCACTCTTTTTTTTACATTTAAGATGCTCCATTTCCTCTCGGTACACTTTCGACAAAATAATTTTTCTATTAGTTTAGAAAATAAAATTCTTACGTAAAATTTTTAACAATGTAAATTAGCCGTCTTTTTAGTGTTCGTTTACCAATAAACTTTAATTATCTGGAACAAGTAATAATGATTTATATATTGTATATTGAAAAAAATATTAAAACCATTTTAACATTGATGTTAAAAAGTAGATTTGTTAAACGTTTTGTGAAATTGGAGAAAATAAACGTTTACATTTGAAGGTTGTGTATTTTTTGTATTCATAGATTTTGCTACAAAAAGTATGTTAATTTTAATGAAACTGTACGCAATATCTTTAGAAAGACACGGCGAAGGTCCAAAATTGTTTTCAGAAAAATCAGTTAAGTAATCGTTTCTAAGTTTTGTCATTTATATAAATTTGTCTAGTGGGAGAATAAATAAATTTGTCTAGTGGGAGAACGTAGCCGATTTATATACATTTTTTTAATGCTTAGATTCAGGAGCAAGTTTTCGGACGTTATAAAGACATAATTTGTATAATTTCATGAGGGCATCATGACATTACTAAGAATTGAACATATATATCATTCTCAATCTTAAGGTATGAACATATATTATTTAAACATAAACATTGAACATTTTTGTTTTACACAATTAAATGAAACTACGTGATGTAGTATTATTTCTAGATTCTTTAAGTTCTTTACCATGACCTAGGTTTCGTTGCATTACAACATCTTCAGGTGGTCTATTAGCAAAGACTTTCATACGAATTCAGCGATAGTCTGTTGGAACAAAAAAGTTGATTAATGATTCATTTCGAATTCTAAATATTTCAACTGAAAACTTGTCAATTTTTCCCGAATTATGTTCTATATTCAGAGTTAAATAGGTACTCGAAAGAGAAAAATCTAACTAAAATTATTAATGATGCTCTACTTTATACGAGTTTAAATTTTTCCTATATAACAAGTTACTCACCGTCCTAATATTTACTTTAATGAACAAAAATATATGAAAATAAATTTTACTGGAATTCGCTGCTTCATTACTTTACTATTTTAACGAGAAGTAGTCAAATATCTTATTATTTGTTATGGCCGATACCCAGGATATGCAAGCAGTCCTTAACTAACAGTAAAGTGTCATATATAAGAGTGTCAGAGGAAATACGAATATAATACGATAAAACCATTTAATCAGTGGAATGAACTGACTGAAATCTGTAATTGAAATGAAAGTGTGACATGAAATAAGCGAGTTTTAGTCAAAACACTGAATTTTGAAAAAAAAATATAACTGTCCTATTCCGACACTACAAAAAAGTTGTCTGTGGATAATCTCTAAACGGAACTTAGAACTGGATAAAGTTTTGTTTATGAAAAGAATTTTTTAAAGAAAACAATTTTCCCTTTAGACGTCATAAAACTCTCAACTACTTTGTTAAATATATCTACACTCACAAATTTGAAGCACCACCTGTACCTCTGTGCGTCTTAAGCACAGTAAGTCAAATTTGTAAATTTTCCGTTCACAGTCTGTTGTTCAAATAAAACCAATTAAGCAGTAATGGAACCTGCACTACGCGAGTCACGTGGACACAAACTTTAAGGTTACATAGTATTTCTATTACAATATTTACAAATATTAATGTTATTTTCTAACATGTGTGTTCCCTAATGTACCACTCAAGGGTCTCGAAATATTTCTCAAGAACTATGATGTTTAGAATCATTACTATGATCTTTAGTCAGCTTTTCCTAAATAATTTTTTCACAATTTGCAAATTAGTAGTTTTATAAATAGGAAAAAACGTATTTTTGCAGAAACTTTTAATAATGTGTCTAGAATTACTTTATATCAGATTTGAAAGAAAAACCGCTTTTATAACTTTTTCTTTCAATTGATAACAAAACACATGAAAACAAATTATGTAATTTGCTTTTACAAAATTCTACGTATTTTTTAGTTTTAAGTATTAAAATTTAGATAGTTTGATATTCAATATTTACGACATTTTTTAAAATTCTTCTTCAGTTTCTCGGAAAAAAGTACGCTTCAGGTGTGCCCGGTAGAATAACGGATGGACACGAGAGTGACTTGATAAGAGTTTTATCTTTTTTTTTTTCGAGATAAAGACCCCCAAAAAGGTTAACATTAATGTATTCATCACAATTGTTTAGCTTATGACTTCTTTTAGAGGCAGTACCTTGCGACTTCTTCAGCATTGCAATTCCGAAATGCAAGTGCAATGTTTTAATGATTTTACTTCAGGCTCTTACATTAGAGAAAAATATTTTAAATTGAGTTCAGTTCGTTGACCCAACCTGCGCTGCCTCCCCGCTTCCTCTGTTTGCTCCCGCGTGTTCTTAATAGTGCTTGTTGCTGCCCACAACCTGTGAGGCAGTAATTTTCTTGAATTTTCTACGTAACATTTTCATCATTGTAACTTCGGAGTCATTTGAGACATGACGATGTACCAAAAACTAGAGTCTATTATAATGGGTGTAAAATCAAAACAATGGATTTAAAAGCTTTTATACTAACAGATAGACACATTTATTTTATAGAGTTGATTTGTTTTAGAACAACCAAAGGAGAAAAGCATTTTGATGTCAAAAATTAAAAATAACGCTGACAAATAAGGTAAAATTTTGTAGAAAAATTAAAACTCTCTTATCTTATTTAAACACCACGATTCAAGGCCAGCCAACTTCTAAACTGGCCAAACATTTTATGTAAAATAACTAGCCTTAGTATCGTTTATTTCTCAGTTCTTACAGTTAAACGTCAAACGAAATAAGCGCATTTTTAAACTAATTAAATAATGAATCAAGTCTGTTACCGTTTATTTATATTAAGGACAGAAGTCAACAGGATGCGATTTGATAATGGGGGTTTGGTTAACCGATTTAAATGAAAGCGAAAAACTTGCTTATAAATTAAAATTGCTTACGAATACCTATATGGGCTAAGGAAACAGCTAGAATATTATGTCATCCGGCGCAAAACAAAATTCAGATTACATAATCTACTTATCTAGCTACTTCTATTACATAGCAGTGCATGGACATGAGACAAAGTTGCCCAACACTCACTGGACACATTTCAAAAAGTACTACACATTGAAAAAATAAAGAAAGGCAGCTATAAGTAATGAATTATTAAAGAAGCATCTTGTTGAGGTAGCTGAAGCATCTAGCAGGCTACTGTGTTCGTGAGGAAATATTTGCTATAAATAGGCTATTTTAAATTATATTTTTCAAAGTCGCAACTAATAGAGGAATAAATTAACCAAAAATGTATTTGCTAAAACGAAATTATGATTTTGTTTGTATTTTTATATAAGTTTGAGAAGAGTTTTCAATGTTTTATTGCCGTTTTAATATACTCATTTATATATTTAAACCGTACTTGTGTAAACTCTTATCTCCATAATTCACAACATATGATCACAGAAAGATAACACAGTTTTAAACAGCATAAAGTTCACAGCAGTTCTATGCTGTCATCTTTAAGACAATTGATTTCAACGGGATTTTCCGTGTCATTTTTCTAAATTAGAATGAAACACGTTTAACCCAATACGTAAACAAGAACAATAACTCGATATGCTTGCAACATTTATCCTTCCGACATGTGGTTTCTTTTTTAAATTATTTTTGGTGATGAATCGTTTCTAATTATAGTAAATAATCGTACTTATCGCAACTTACATAATACATATATATATATATATATGTATATATATATATTTTTATACATATATATATATATATATATATATATACATATATATATATATATATATATATATATATATATATATATATATATATATATACAATGAAAGTCAATACATTGTTTAATTTTAGGGTTCCGTACTTCAAAAAAGAAAATTACTAATAAAATAATTTGACTTAGAAACTTGAAATTTGGCGTAGTAATAAGACATTTTAATCCATCTATATCTCAAGAGGTAACAGTCAAAAACAGTTATGTGGATCAAATTAACTACAGATTAAATATTCGAAAAATATTTTCTAATTCCATAAACATTATGGGATATCGTTTGAAAGGGCTAATAATAATAACCAGTATTTTTTTTACGTTTCACTTTAGGTAGGATACTGTATAACATTGAATATATTTGGCGAAATATATTATTCACAATTAAATGAAACTACATAATGTAGTATTATTTCTACTTTCTTTAATTTCTTTACCACTTTCTTTTTAGCAAAGATATCTTTGCTAATTGCCCACTTGAAGATGTTGTAATACAACGAAACCTAGGTCATGTTAAAGAACTTGAAGAAAATAGAAATAATACAACATCACGTAGTTTAATTCGTCTTTATTCAACGACACGCCAATCCACCCGATAATAGTTTATTTTAGTTTTCGGAAATAAAGGCGGGTGAGGCGCAAAGAATATCCACTTTGTTAAATTGCCGCCTTAACCGCCTTCCGCATTAAGCTCAGTCCGCTCGTGTCAGGTTATACATATCCCGACCCGCTGGCCATTTTTCTGAATGGAGCGAACCAATGTTCGATATTGAGTTTCGTTTCTCTCGAATTGCCTTTTTTCGTGTAATGTGTATTTCTCCCACAACACACTTAATTCAACTACGATCTCCAACTAACGACGAATATTTGATCACTGCAAGTGACAAGTATGAAAATCGTAGAATCGGTCTTCAATACCCACCGGAAAAGGTGACTTGAAAAGAGAATCTTTTCAAATTTACGTGATGCCCCATCACGTAAAAGTTAATATTTTTTGGGCAATTTTATCTTAGGATATTCTTAATGTTTGATATTTGAAAATCAAAAACACTACAATTTTATTTACGAAGGTATATATCAAGGCTTTGATAAATTTTATATAAATAATACAAACACTCACCTTAGTATTGTAAAAAATAGTACGAGTCGCTGGTAAAAATGCGAAGCAAACAAGGTAGTGCTCTAAAAATTCTTGATATATATATATATATATATATATATATATATATATATATATATATACATATATATATATATATATATATATATATATATATATATCATAAAAGTATACGTGACTTTATATATAGAAGGCTTGTAACCCTCGTAGCGTAAACGGTTACTTAAAATTTAAAATTAATATGAATATAATATTTACTCAATATAATATTGATAAGATCTTTTCTTATTTTCCCTTATGTCTAGACTTACTTCGTTTTAAAATGAAATACATTTTTCGTTCAATATTTTCTTACACAAGCTTACAAATTCACAGAAACTTCAGCGCTTGTGTACAATATGTGCTCAACGTATTTTTGATTTTTTTTTACAAAAGTACGCAATTTAGAATTATTTTTTTAATTAAATATAATTCACGTTTAATTGGAATTAATTACCACCTCACTTTTTTCCGGTACTACATCATTAGTGCCGCTATGAAGTATTTGTGTAGTTGAATTTTCAAATATTTTTGATTTCATAAAATTTAACATAAATCTTTATAGACTTCATTGTTGCAATGAAATTAAATGTCATTTTCTAAGAAACTCACTGCCACTGTCAGAACACAAATCGTTTTACAGGAAAAGCATCCAGCGCATTGCAAATATAAATACTTTGTAAAGAAAATATCTACTTAAAATATTTAAGCTAACACAGAAATTATTTAAGAATCTTTTTCAGATTAAATACAGACTTGGATAATTACCAAGGTTGCTTTTCATCTATACCAATGACTATTTTTCACAGTACTACTTAATATAACATGTTTGAAGTCTAGTAATATAAGTAAATAAAAGATAGCGTTTTTCATTCTCAAATATATAATACTAAATATATCTTGACGTAAGACTGGTCAAAAAAATATTTACATTTGCATAATGCGCTATTAATATGAAACGATTCCTTTTGAAAGTAATCGTTTCTGGTGCATATTGAAGAACTGATTCTTATTACAATCTACGTCGAGAGCAAGATTTTCCCGCTCGTTTTTCATGTTCGAATTTTATCACTTAGGGTGACCAAATTTTTATCGCTATTCCGAGATCTTAGTTGAATAAAGTGTATTGTGGGAGACTTACCTATTACCCGGAAAACACAATTGGAGAAAAGCCAAACCCAATATTGGACATTGGTTCGATCCGTTCATAAAAATGGAAAGTGGATCAGGATAGTTACAATGCGATACCAGCGAACTGTAAGGACTTAACGCGAAAGGTGATGAAAGCAGCAATTTAATAAAGTAGGTTTTCTTTTTGCCCCGTCCGCCTTTATTTCCGGAAATTAAAATAAACGATCATAGGGTTGCTGAATGATGATGTCATTAAGTCGGCGGTGTGACCTCATAACCTTATGTACGTATTTTTTTATATTATGAGTCAAATTTAAATTCATATGTCGTTTACATAAAACGAAATTATAATTTCAACACAGAAATATAACTTAAGAGACATAATATCATGGCTTATTTTAAACATGAAGCTAAGATTTGAAAGTACGTAAAATAATAATTTTTAAATTGCCATGAAAAAACCTGTCAAGCATGTATAGAACACGCACTGCGAGAGTTGATTCGAATTTGTCGTGAAATTACATTTATATGTATGGACGTAGTGTTTCTATTAAATTCTTTAAAAATATTAATTTTCCACCATATAAATTTACTGTCCATAATTTCTTTGACATGCGTTAAATTATGGAGCATATTTTAAAAATTATAAAACTAGAAAGGTTTTCCTGCAATAATTATGCAGACTTTGTTCCTATTTGTTATTAATTTTAGGTCGAGCACTTTCGGAAGTACGTGGGAACCTATTTTGTTTTGAATGTTATATACAAGCGCTGAAGATAATAAGATTAAAATAATACTATATGTTTGCAAGATTGCGAGTAAGGCAAGATTTTTAATAAAATTTTTGAGTTTTGAAGGCTTTTTTTCATTAATCTGAATGGCATTCCTTCCGAAGGTTATTGTTATTATTATTTTAAATACATCCATTAATCTTCATAAAAATGACAGAAGTTTATTTAAGACTTAGATGATTTTTTAAAATATAATTTTAGGAAAGTTCATAATATTTTAAATGGATGTTTTCTTGGCCTTGAATATTATGGTTATATTATGAAATGTTAAGCTAGTTTTACAGGGAAGGGGTTCATTCAAGTGTACGAATCATTTGTTTAAATCGCATATGTAGGGTTTCGTTTAAAATTGCTAGTTCGTTTAAAATGCAAGGCTCAACATTTTTTTTGTAATGTTAGACATATCATAGATAAATTGAAAAATATACAAAACATGTCTCCATAAGTTATGAAAAAAGTGGGTTTTTAGAAGAAGAATAATACGAATGAATCTAAATGTCATGTTATTGAGATATTCAGGATAAAATACATGCCCCCCCCCACCTAATTACTTAAGTAATTATTAAATGTTTAATGCATTAGTAATTCCTTATTAATGATTATTTACGATAAATGATTTGACTTAAAATTGGGTGCGGAAACCCCAAAGTATGGAGTTAGACTTGCACTTAGCAAATTTGTATATTTATTATTTTTTACATTGAACCCATAATCACTTACCCTCCTCTTCACCACAAACTCTCAAAAATTATCTATTTTTCATTATAGTTCTAATAATGGAAATCATATAAACGGATGGAAAATCAATTGTTTATCCCTATTAAATACGTAACATTTACTCATGTTCTATTTTCCTCAAATAAATATGAAAACATTTTCACTGAACAGCCCGCCAGTCTACATCTTTCCACAGAAACATAAATCTTCAATAATTACCACTCATTGCAAAGCGCCCATATATTTACACACTGTAACATGAAAATCAATATATGCCAGTGTTAAAGAGGACCGCTTACGTTTATTTATAGATATATTACTCGTCTAAGATACAGGTTGAATGGTCGTTAATATTGGTTGTCTTGAAAGCAACTTTGCTCTTAGGAGGAAGCACTGAACTAAAATAAATTGAAAGTATTTTATATTGAAAGTTCTGTTTACTTGAAGTATTCCAGGGTAATAGTGGTTTTGGTAAATAAATGAAACTACGTGATGTAGTATTATTTCTACTTTTTTAAATTCTTTACGACGACCTAGGTTTAGTTGTATTACATCATCTACAGGTGTGCTATTAGCAAATAAATCATTACAACTGAAATTTATTACGACATCTTCAGGTGGATGGTGGAGCCCACCTGAAGATGTTGTAATACTACGAAATCTAGGTCGTGGTAAAGAACTTAAAGAAAGTAGAAAGAATATTACATCACGTAGTTTCATTTAATTGTAAATAATGAATTTCTATAAAATTAACGCCAAATATTTTCATTCTCTAAATAGTTTGTCATATGTTGTAATCAAACTACAATACATGCCCTTTCATTTTCCAGTGCATCTCTTACCATTATCACGAGGGTATGGTATTAAATAGTACTGTTGCCATGTATATTTGCAGATTCTTCAACCGTTCATTACCAGAAGAAAGTGGTTCAAAAGACTTACTGTGATATATTGCAGATTAATTGTGTGAGTATTAAAAATAATAGATGTATTTATATATAGAGATTTTTTAAAAAGGATTTACGTCTATTCATGAATCTTTAAATTTTCATCTATGGCTGAGACTTCTGAATCGTTCGAAATAATAAATATATTTTAAAATATTAGGTAATATACAATGAAATTATTTTTTTAAATGTATATCCCATTTGTTAAGTTTAATATTCAAATATAATAAGTTTTTACTTATATATGAAGCGGAAAAATTATTTATTTGTCGTTGTTCACGTTAATCTCTGGAAACACACGTTTAATTATTAAAACTCTTCTTGTGTTGGAAAGCTCTTACTTTGCGAAATATTATAGGCACTATTATAGGCTACACATATTTCAGATAGGTTACACACTATTATGTTACGATTTATTCGAGCAGAGTAGTAATAAAAATGTAGCAGAGTTTAGGGGACGCTGCTTAAACAGTGTTAGGTAGAGGTAGAGAGTGTAGGGGTGGAGAGAGGGGGAGAGAGAGAGAGGTATTCCCGTTATATATAAACTCTAACCTGGAGGACCGAAATCGTTTGACAAACGGCATTTAGTAACTGCGAAGAGCGGATCAGGGAGGGTGGAGTAACTCAGTGAGGGAGCATACCGCGCGGTTCAGGTTGACTCCCTGGACATCGGACGTGACCTAATAAATTCTATTGGCTTAGTAGGTATAGTATTTGTCTGTTGTATTTGTTTTGTACTTCATGTCGTTTATGGCAGTATTACCTATATGGTAGTAGTAATAAGGGAAAGAAGGTAGTAGTAATAAGGGAGGGAAGGAGTCTGGTAGTAGTAAGGGAAATAAAACGAACGATGTAGTATATTCTGAAGCCCTATTAAGAACTGCTATGGTACGGAATTTCGCGATAACTGATTTGAAAGTAATAATTAGTAATAAAAATTTAAAAGTAATAATAGTTTATAATCACGGTAAAAATAATAATAGTATATAATTAGGGTAAAAGTAATAATAGTATATAATTATATGCGGCCAATTGTTTATTAAATTCATACGTACATTTTTTACATATCATGTTAATGTACATGGAAATGTTTTTATTATGTATTTTTAATTACTTAGTTGACTGCAAATATATATATATATATATATATATATATATATATATATATATATAGCTATTTATATTATAGTGCAAATCCTAATCTGGAATTAGTCCATCAAATCTTTCCGATAAACGCAGTTTATATTAAAAATGATGCTCCAAAATAAAGGAAATGGGTATAAAAAATTATACTGAAATATAATAACACGATACTTTAAAACCTGTGTGTTCGATACGTTTTTGACTTTAAAAAATATGACCGTATATTTTTCAGTACATTGGTCACGACTTAAAGGGTTAGAGATTCGTGATCGCCCCAACCCTATCGTTTATGTTTTTATACAATATCCTTAATCTATTAATACAATAATAATCTCTTTACATTTTTAATTCACATATATCTTCAATTCTAACAACCCACGAACTTGAATTACGTTCGAAAAACATGAACACCCTTCAATCTCTTAGCACAGAACTGCACTCTGTGGAATCTTTTATCGTTTCGCTTTTGTTTTTATTTATCTTTATATTAATTCTATACATTGATATTTGCATGTATATAAATATCATTATTTTGTTTCACAAGTGTCATAAAAATATGAATAAATGTGTGTGTGTGTGTGTTTCTTCTATACAAATATTTACATAGTTTTAAATAAACATATAGACCTACATTGTCGTATTTGTGTAATATAATTTACGATATCGTTCATTGCGATCTGACAATATTCTGTTTTTTAACTCAATAGCCCTCTGATAATCGTAATATTGGTACGTTTATCGCCTTTAAATTTAAAAATGTTCGTATATTTCTACATCCATGGTATTTTGTATGAGCGGCAGTAAACCATACAAAATAACCCACTGCGTTAATTTATTTACATCTATGAATAGAGGCTCGGTAAGATATTTTTCGTCATAATTTGAAAGATCTAAATTTATCTTGTATATTTCCGTCTATGCTTTAAAATTTTTGCTTCAAAATTTCGATGCAGTACTTGATCTCTTACTAAGGTGACAATCTTTTTCAAAGCTTTCAGCCCAATTTAAATCACATGTTCAACTAAATTAAATTAAATCATATGTTCAACTAAATAAAAAAAATAATACGGCATTAAATCGTTAAACAATCAACTCGAATTTTATTTTTAATTAAGCTACATAATGGCATTCATTCCTTCGATACAAATGTCATTATATTCTTAATCATTTTACCTATTTGCATCGATCGTAAATTGACCCCCGAATCAGTGCACATCGGTTTGACATCATGCTATTCTCAACTAAAAACAAATTAAAGCGCACGTCACTATATATAAAATGGATGTCGACGTCTAAAGCAGTGAGGTCACACTTCAGCGCCCGCGAGTCGTCAGATTGCGTTTTATATTAAATCCTGTTTCCGAAAATAAACAGAGGAAGGGCGCCGCAGAAATACGCTCTATTGAATGGCGGCTAAGAAGGAGTACAGTGTCGAGCCTTATCCGTATTGGTTTTCATTGAACCATGTATTTTGAACGAAATTATATCCACATATAATATCGCTGTTTAGCCGGATCACGGTTTGGTATACGAGCAAATTAAATATTTGTGTGGTATCAAATTTCGCCTATTCTCATTAAGAGATTAAAAAGCGCCCTCAGCTTTACTCTTGTGTAATTAGTATTTCTCATAAAGGGAAGTGTTTTATATGTATCTATATTATATAGGTAATTTGAAAACTAAATGTCATGAAGATTGACTCAATATAGAAGTCATAAAAGTGGAATAAACAAATTTATTTTCCATTTATTTCAATGTTTGGTATAAGTAAAAAAGGATTGAGTTGGAAAATATGTTTGCGCAAATTTCCTAGCAGCATGAATGCGTTTTAAAGAAACGCTTCCAGGGTTACTGAACTTATCTATTATACTCATGTTATGAAATATTAATGAGATCTAAATTGCATTACCACAACAGGGTACGTTGCAACTAATAATATATTTTACACATTTGTTAACTTGTTCTTCACTCCACTAACAAATTTCAACGTTACTACAAAAAAAACATGTCGAAGTACTAGTACTTCGTGTACATTGTTATATGGTAGCAATCCATATGGTTGCCACGAATTTTTTTTTAGAATGTTTCTGCGAAATTTTGAATAAACAGGACCAACTTTTTTTTTCAAACAAAAATTCCTACTTCATCTATTAACAGATTTCATTTAAAAAAAATACTAGTTAATATGTTAGGTATACAGGAAAATCTTTGCAAAATTTTCTAAAGCATCAAGTTTCTGCAGCTATTGATTTGTCAGTCAGTTATCCGTTTCTTCTTTTCTATGTACGGATAAAATGAAACGAGCTCAACATTATTCTCCTTTAGCTAAAGTATAATAACAGTCGAAGAAAGTAATTATGTTATACTATATAACTATAGATGATTACACTCTTGAGCATACATAGAAATGAAAGAAAATAAAAACCTTTTAAACAGAAGGCAATTTTGCCCAATTGATTTTTATGTCTAGAATATATCAATATGATTTGTATTTAATATTGTAAAATTGATTTGAACATAAATTCAGAGAACACTCACTGTTCATGAATTATTTAAGCAGAAGAAAAATGTTTTTCTTTATTTACTTTGTCCTTTATTTTATTTGTATTATAAGTTAGGAATTATTTAGGCAAGGTCAGTGTTGCTTTAATTTGAGAAATACGTATTTAAAATGTTGTGACTAAAAGAATGAATCACAACATTAATTTTTTGAACCTGATAATTTTATTTATGACGTGAAGATTTTTTAATGTTTTTTTCTCTCTTTTTTTTTGCATTTAAGATGCTTCATTTCCTGTTGGTACACTTTCGACAAAATAATTTTTCTGTTAATTTAGAAAATAAAATACTTACATAAAATTTTTAATAATGTAAATTAGCCGTCTTTTTAGTATTCGTTTACCAATTAACTTTAATTATCTGGAACAAGTAATATATCATTTGTATATTGAAAAAATATTAAAACCATTTTAACATTGATGTTAATAAGTAGATTTGTTAAACGTTTTGTGAAATTTTAGAAAATAAACTTGAATGTTACACAAAAAGTATTTAGTCCCAATGGTTACAGTTTACATTTGAGGGTTGTGTATTTTTTGTATTCATAGATTTTGCCACAAAAGGTATGTTAATTTTAATGAAACTATACGCAATATCTTTAGAAAGACACGACACGATGTAGTCATAAATAAAATTTTTGATAATTCTGAAAACCCAAATAATGACCCCATTCTGGTATTTGTTGATCTCGTTGTAACATATATATATATATATATATATATATATATATATATATATATATATATATATATATATATATATATATATATATATATATATATATATATATATATATATATATATATATATATAAATATACAAAAACTCACGTACTATTTTGAACTGGCCAATATGAATTTAAAAAATTTTATAACATATTCATCAACAGTGATACGAAAAATCCCATTATAGCTTAAAATTCAAAAGACGGATTTTTTTCTGGAGATATTAAGCTATCAAAACTTTTTTGGATACTAGAAATGAAAAATATTGGAAGTAGTTAAAGGTAGGAAATCTAACTATGGTGCGAATATAATATTTTCTTCATTCAAACTAAAGAGTAAGGGAGGAATGTGCACTTTAACAACTCCTTTTAATACACGGAAACACGCACACAAATATTCACGCCTCACGTGAGAAGGTCAGCGGGCTAGCCCTTGTTCAGTGAGGTGAATAAGGACAGGATGGCATAATATGACAAGTGAGGCGCGATTGTAGATTATCTTGAGTGCCCTTGAGTTTAGAATGCTGTCTCCATTCTTTCCACATTGTGCCGGGGATCTAGATAATATTATTCATTATCGGAACGGAGCTTTGAGATAATATTCTGTTTTGATAACGACTTATGATATTAAAATATAACAATTCCAATAAGTTCGCAAAAACGAATTTCTCCTCGTATTTTTAAGCAAATTATCAATATACTATTTGTATATAGTGTCTTTAAAATATCTAATTTGAAAATTTCGTTTTGAGGAGTCTGATGATTATTAGATTTGCAGCAGTATTGAGTATTTTAGAGTTTTCAATCTCTTAAATACTACTGAACATCCATTAAATACTAAAAATCTTGCTGGAATAGCCTATTTAATAATGACCGTCAAATTACATAATTTATTAGGATGTACATTAAAAGTATGCTTTGTGTTTTATAAACAACTTATAATTCAATTATAAATTAAAAAATATCAACAGATTATCAACGCTGCTAAAATTATTAACTTGTTTTTAGCCATTGACGTCATGGGAGACCTTTTAATATTCAGTTCCATTACTGATGGTATCTCGGCGGACAAGAATTATTCAAATTCAATTGACCGCAAGTTCAAAAGTCCTGACTTATTAAAATCCCGTCCTAGAAACAGACGTACATTGTGATACAATTTATTTTTAAAATTAAATCTTTTCCGGGTTTCTTTCAAAAATTTGAAATGAAAATGATCTATAATTGTTTTTCAAATTTTAATATTTATTACAGACAATTCATTTATTCTTTAAAGAAAATATTCCTTATTTTTGACATTTTCACCATAAATATTACACTTATCCATTTCCAGATTTTAATAATTTAAAACAGAGTCTGCATTTAAAAAACTTATGGATAACACCTAATTATCACTACAATCGTTTTTTTCTTTATGCGAAATAATACTTGTATGGAATAACTAGATGCATGGCGTCATATATAGTTACTTTTTAAATAGATACATGGCGTCGTATGAAGCAGAACAACTCGATGTGCGTGTAATGTGAGACTTAACTACTGCGGTAAAGTTGAAATAATGTGTCTCGAGAACAGTTCCTATTTTTCTAAGATTTTTTAGCTGTGATGATTGATTATAATCGTCTTATTTTTTTCATGGGATTCCGTAGAAGTCGGCTTGTAATATCAATTTAACAACTCACTACATAATTTTTTCAAATTAAGTCGTCAGCTTTGGCGAATATCTAGTGTTTAATTAAAAGGTTTCTTTCTAAATATCATAGAATGTTCTATCCGGTCGTGAAACTTTTAAATGTGGGGATTTTTTTAATGTGATGGATTTAGGTATGGTTTATTAATACACGACGAATAAATATATAAAATCTAACCTGCTACAAATCGTTTAACGAGTACATGTCTATTTGGAGTTGTGAAAATAAGTTCCTTATATTCGTCTGTCTCCCATAAGTAAAAATATAATGCATAACGATTTTAACCAATTTCTCATTGTTTAAAAACTTAAGACTCAACTTAGAACCCCAGATACGTATCGTAATTTAACTTAAACTGAAATGGACATTAACGTGTTTGCAGGCCAAAAACTGATTAAATTGTAAAATAATTATATACACACTGCGTGCGTGCTTAACTGCGTTCTTGCATCGAGCTAATATTTCAGCCCTTAATCCAACGCATTGATCTAGATTAATAGTGATATTTGGCAACTTTCTGCAAACAGCTGCTATTTAAAAAAATGATATTAAAAAAATGTGATAATGAATATAAAATTTTAATAAAATTATTCATACAATATCAAATTTAAAACTGAGAAGGTGGCTTTTATATGAATTATAAACCGATTTGAAAAAAAACTATTACGAAAAATTTTATGAATAAATATTTGAAAGTTGAAATTTCGAGTTTATAAATACAAGTTTTTGTACAGCCTACAGCTTTTAATCTCCAAACTTGAAAACCAACTATCGTTAATTTGGTCTAAAATTTCCCAATAAAAATATTATAAATAGATTAATTTTTTAATTTCCTTATTTTTAATCACACGCAGATATTTGCTCCAGTGTGCCATCCTCGAATTTTCAGGAAAGAAATACGGGTTTAAATAATATTTTCAAAAATTGTATCTGTCTCTATATATGGATTTTGGTATGTTTTACCTGATTATAATTTACAATTAACTAACCGTAAAATAATCATATTATTTACATATACACGAGAAAAAATGTTACCTATTAAATGAATATATACAACAGTGGAAAAAGCGCTGTTTGTGCACTTTTGGTTTCACAAATGGTACTAAAATATTGACTACAAAGGGTTATACAATATGCGCATGGATCACACCAAAGTGGGGTAAATGGAGCTTTTGTAACCTGTTCCCTGTATAGCGAATCAATAAATTTGAATTTAATTTTTTTCTTATACAATTCATGTGAAATAAAAAAATCTACACATAATAAAAGACAGTCAAACACAATTTTTAAGTATTTAAAATAAATTAATTATGTTTGTTAATTTATGTTAAAATATATTAGTTATAAATTTTTAGGTGTTTTAAATGAATAAACCGGGTAAATGTAAGCATAGTTGGGGCATTGAAGGCTGTCTACCTTGGTTGAAGTGAAATTATTTTCTTAATCATAAATCATCACTAATTTGGATTTCCTAACAAAATAAATATTTAATAATACCTAAGATAAATATATAGGGAAGGGGGGGGATTGGTACATGTACATATTTTCGTAAATATCTCAATAAATAATAATAAAAGTAATTTAGAAGATATAGATACAGACGACAGCATATGAAGGCTTACGCTTGAACTAGAAATTTCATTCCTATATCGCTGAGATATAGGAATGAAAATTATTGCTGTGTGTACATACTGTATCTACATACTAAGTTACTGCTATAATTGTTTTCTTTACTTCCTTAAAAAACAAATATACGTTTTAAAATACAATTTTTTTTTTCATTCCACTTGAGTTATTTGTAAGTATTTTTTGTAAACTTTTTACTGACCTAATTATATGTCATATATTGTCAACTGGTACTCGTCAACTATTAGATCTTTCTTGGCTGTAATAATTTTTCTTTAAATAAACTTTCAGATATTGCAAAATAGCCATTTAGCTGGTAGGGGATGGGGACACCTAATCCTAACAAAAATGACCATTTTAAACCACAATAGTTTAAAAAAAATCTTCGTATCGAAAAAGTATACATGATACACCCCAAAGTTTTTGAAAAACCTATCCAACAATATGCTGTACAATAGAGTATGCGAATAAAACTGAATTAATTCCAATTTACAGGGAGGGAAGATAACTTACATGTTTTTCATAAAAGATTTTATTTCATAGTCATTTTGAAGGCATCATAAATATGTAAAAATATGCCAAATATCAGCTTTATGCCACTAATTGTCTGCGAGTGGAACAACTGTGCCACATTGACGGAGAGACATATTGATATGGCGAAATTGGAACATCGCTGACGGAATTGGATTTCGAAAATGCTTCGCAACGGGTTGGCATTCATAAACGCTTCAAGTTCATTTAAATATGACTTAAAAATGCTCTTTTATTAAAATGAATGTTTTGAAGTTTTAGGAGTCAAATCATAGTATAATTTTTTGTTTAAGCACTAGCAATTTATTTAAAACTAGAAAGAAATAAAAACTAAATATCTATTAAATTGATATGAGATCTTCGGAAACTTCATCCAAAATGGATTAGTAGATTTTAAATGATACCTGGACAAACAAGCACACGAAAGACAAACAGAAAAAACTTTAAAAAAGGATCTTAATGCATTCCTTCGCTTATTTCTCATTTACTTATATTTTTACAAATATTTTCAGTGTGGCAACACGGAAAATTTTCAGTGTAGATTATACGTACAAATTTATGAATCTACCATGCTTCAAAATAAGATAAAGTACTCTGACTGTAACCCAAAAACCGCGCAAGCCATTGATCTCAACAATATTGAATTGAACCTGCGGAAGTACACATGCGAACATCCGTTTCATTAAATGTCGGCTTACACTGCCTCCAGGGTTGAACCGCATGGCTGAGTCCGCGTCAGATTGAGTTGTAGATCACAACGAAACTTTATATATTTTTTTAACTTTAACTTTATATATATATATATATATATATATATATATATATATAGTATTTTTAAGCCCACTTATATATTAACAAAATTCTATAAACGAGTTTGAATTATCCAACTCTATATTATTATTAAATATCAAGAGTTCTAAAAAAAGACGCAATCCATTTTTTTTCAAAGTTTAGTTTTAGATGAGGAAATAACCAAACGATTCACTGTTCGATGATGTGAATGAGAACAAAACGGTGTAATATTGTAAAGAAACTAAATTTAGGAAACGTCTTAAGAGCCCACGAGTTGAAGGCTGCAGGCTGCTTATGCAATGTAACATATTCCATTGTACATTCTACGTGTGAATCGTATCTTTTTTGTAATCCTTCATGGTTACATGGCTTATTGCTTCGAAATTAAACGTTTTCTGGGATTACAGAATGAAAGATAGAAGTGTCCCAGCCTAATTTAAAAAAAGAGAGTTACGGTACATTATTTAGTGTACAAAAAAACAAATGTATTGAGAAAGTCATGCTTTGGTTTTGTGGCCCTCCGTCGCACCTTATTGTATATTCGTTAGACCTATATCATCGTAATTTGATCACAGTGTCTGTATTGTTCAGTATTGAGTTATTCTGTGGTATATATTCAATTCCCATTGTCATATTCTAACAAAATTTTCATGGGTCCTTACTGAGTATAGGTCCTTCCAAATAAAAAGAAAATGATCCAAATTTATTGAACCTACATTACCCAAAACTTGATAATGGGAACTGCACAGTTCAATTTCAGGAAAATCTATAGCATATCTTCAATTTTCATAGTCAGATTTTAATAAATTTTCATGGGATTATATTGAGATCCCTCTTAGAGAAAAGAGAGAATATGTCCCTATTAGTAGAGAAATGCCGGAGATATGAAGTAGCAAGTTTATAAAAATAGAGTCGAATTAAAGTACCTCCTCACATAGTTATTAAAATCCATTGCGAGTGGTGGTGTATTAATCGAATCAAAGCGAAAACAACAATAAAAATAAATTATATAGTCATGTTATAGTTCGTTCCTCGCCTTATGCAAGTCTATTTTGATGTAGTATCATCTAATATTGTATAATATTTAAGTAGTTTCGTTTACCCTTATATTCAACGTTCATTTTCAGAGCAATATTTGAAATTAACAAAAAATTCAAATAATGCTCTGAAAATGAGCGTCGAATATAATAATATTTCGAATCCGTTTAAAATAATGAAAGTTTCCTCTTCGACACTTATTGGCATTTCGCATTGTGTGCAATCGAAAAGATATCTCAGCGAATTTTCCGTTCGATAGAATAAAGAAAATAATAGACGACGAGATAATGGGGCGCCCGGAACAGTATTGTTCCGCCTTTTAACAGTGGGCTGCGCCCGAAATTCCCGCAAGCAATCTCATAGCATTCACTGTCTAGTATAGAGATTGTCTTCTGATAATTTCATTATAATCTGTAATATCCAAAATTAATCTAGCAACTGATGAGTTTTGTTTAGAAAATGAAATGACGTATATGATGACAAATAATTACTTTACTTGGAATTCAATAAAATGTATGATAATAACTTAGTACCTTTCCCATATTTGAATAAACTTTTTAAAAAAAAAGTTGAAATAACCAATTAAGAAATACAACGAAAAGCGTAAGATAATAAAAGTATGCGTACTTAATGGGAAATTTTGCGATTCAGCAACAGGTAAAAAATTTAGTATTCGTGACAGAGAGAGGGAGGGAGAGATATAGAAAGAAAGAGAGAGAGAGAGGAGGAAGGCATCCACTTATTATCGGGTCCTAAAACCTCTAACATGCAGTATTTTGCAAATTTATTTATGTTCGAAAACCATATTACACTCCAAAAGTTCCAACGTATCGTATAAATATCCGTATATTTATTGCTTTTTTTTTAATTTTCAGGGCCTTTTTAATCAGTGATTATTTATAGCCAGTCCACTTTTTCGTTAAACAGTTTTATTTTTCAGAAATTTTCAAATAATAATGTGAAGTATGGATAGAAAACTTGCGAAATGGGAAATCGAAAGATATACTCAAATATGAGGCATCGAAAATTTACTTACGTATAAAACATCTAGTATGTTATGTTTTAGACGATATTCTCACCAGATAATAATTTTTTTTCTCCCATCTCTTAAGATAGTAACAATAATACCGTGAAAAAACAAGGTGACGTAGCGAGATCCTTATTGAAGATAAATTGTTTCAGTGTGATTTACTCACATTTGATTACTCTTATAAAATTCTCTTAATAAATTCTATTATTTTGCTGTTCTCGTACCTCCTTTAAAAAATAACATTCTACTCACTTTGAAACTCTGTAACGTCATATAATTAATGCTAATAATTTAGTATTTGGTAAATAATAAACCTGTCACTTGTTCCAGCGACTTTCAGATTGTTACTCACGTGGAAATTTCTCGAACATCTTTTGTAGAAACACAAACAGCGTGACATTTGATCCTCGTTTCAGTTATTGAGTTTTGGTAAGTAAAGAACAAACTAGAGTTTCATGAAGAGTTTACATAAAAACCGATGTCAGCGATGTAGCTTTGGGTATCTTTTATTCCAAAACTATTATCCAAGCCTCGAGAACGTTGTTGGATACAGAAACCAAATATTCCACTACCAAAAAAGAATTGTAAAGTAATTTTAAGGGAGTAATCGTTTACCAGAATAGTGAAAAGTAGAGGTCCAAGATTCCAATTCTAGCTCACTCTCGACCATGTAAAGTAAGTCTCGGATATAAAGTTACCCAATCGTAATCGTACCCCAAATATTGCTTTCTATCCAAAAGTTGTGAAGAGAAAAATCATAAAATTGGAATGGGGTTCTCCGTTCCTCTCCAAGACAATTTAATAATATATCTTTATCTACACGATTGTCAGCTTTTTGGTTGTCAACATATGCAGCATCTACTTTAAATCCGAGGTCAGTATGATAAACAACATAGTAAAGGAAACATGCAAGGGTCGTAACTACCGAATGCTCCATTCAAAACCATTCAGATTTGACCTTTGTAGCTCAAATAGATGTTGTGATGTACAACAAAGCCAAGCAATTTAGCCAGTGCAGAGAGGATAGCGATCGGTCAGAAATTTTTCACATCTGACCCTGTGTCATCCTAAGGTGTAAGTGTTATCCGGCTCAATTTCCAATGCAAGGGGTAGCTGCTAGTTGTTAATGAAACTTCAAATATGGCTTCAAAGATTCCGGGTCCAGCACGGTGGCAATAAGCCACCGGATCCAGTTCGGTAGCAACAAACCCCCACCGCAACCTTGTCTGAGGAATGTTCAAACTATACACCAACTGAAAATGCCTAGCGAAAGCTTCAGCCCCTCCTGGGCAGCGGACAATCACGCCATCGCATGAAGCCACGTTGTGAGAACCGCGAGTAGCTTTTTGGGTATTTATATGTTATCAAAATAATGTATGGTTACTTATTGAATTCAATTCAACATTATAAATGTAGTGTGTGTATATCAGCCCGAAGACTTTTTTATATCGCGTTTGGCCGTAGATCAAAGCGATATAAATATCTTGTATTCACTAGCGGATCGACATTGTTCCTATCGTCGATGAATATAATATTTACATATTAGGTCGGCTACTAACTGCTGATTAAAACAGAGTATGTACCTTACATGAAGGCTTTTGGCTCTTGAGGGGAATACGTGAGTAGATACAGAGCAGACTCGGTTATAGAAACTATCGACAGCGATATGTATTATATATGTATGTAACAAAGTAAAAGACTAGTATGACAAATAACGCCCTCTGAGGAATTTGTTTTTTTCTTCTTCTTGAAACATTGTATACAACCCAACTAAAAATTAAGTCAGTTGATAAAAAAAACACACGGTGTTTTATCAAGAATTCCATAATAATATAGAGCACAGGTACCGTAATCGCGTTTGAAAGGTAAATGTATAATGACAATCTAGTAATAAAATCTCTTAATTTTTGATACGAATAAGAGCGAAATAGCTTGACCTTATAGCAAAATTAGGAAACAATAATGGAGCCAGGATGTGGCAAGAACTTTTTTGTAGTAGGAAATAAATTCCCCAAGTATAGATTGGTTTTACTTGCATTGAAGTAAGCAAGTAATAACAAAGTAAATAGTTAAGTGAGAAAAGGTACATAAAAAGGTATGAACCAACTAAGTTATTAGTTGGTAGGTATATAAATAAGTCAATACAGGTGTAAATGAATTCATGAATTAACCAAAAATTAGTACGTAGGTAGGTAGACAAGTAAATATATACACGTATAACAAAGACATAACAGCAACTAGAATGTTAGTACTAAGTTATTTGTGTATGTGTGTGGTGTGTGTGTGTGTGTGTGTGTCAGTGAGTGTTTGTATACATATGCATTTATGTATGTGTTCATTAAATGCTCGATTTAAAAAAATTAGATATTTTTAATATTGAATTTGTTGTAGGGTCTTGAAAATGAACGTACTTCAAATAACCATCGAATAAGAAACGCACAAAAAATTATAAAATAACAAAAATATGAGTACTCCGTTGGAACTTTGCATACAGTATCGTTTCAGTACATAATAAAATTTGCAAAATTGCTTCTACCAGAGATTTTTGTGTTGGTGCCAAAAAAAATTAAGCATTTATTTATAAATATACTTTTGAATATCAGAGAGGAGAGAAGTGTCGTGAAGTTAAAAAGAATATCAGAAGCGGGTAAAAGAATATCAGAATGTCAGAGGAGGAGAAGCGTCGGCTTGTCACCGATTCAATTGGTCAAGTTTAGTTCAAACTTGTTTAGAAAAAATCTGTTAAGGAATAAATGACACAAGTCGCAAACTGAAAAAAAAAGTTATTAAAAAACCATTGCTTTATGAAAAGTACCATCTTAATCATTTCTAAATGTCTAGTGACCTTTTGCACAAATTTTTGAAATATATTTTGGGAATTTTTTTAATTGATTCTATATCTCTTTTTTGTGAAACTGGCTTAATTATTGAAAGTGTACTTATATATATATATATATATATATATATATATATATATATATATATATATATATATATGTATATATATGTATATATATGTATATATATATATATATATATATATGTGTATATATATATATATATATATATATATATATATATTTAAATCTCTACATATACGCCGGCGCCACATAATTGATGACATTTTATTAATTGAAGATTAATTTCATTAATTACATACAGAAATAAAATAACTTCATGAACAAACTTTGTTAATCGCC
The DNA here is from genome assembly GCA_039881145.1 of Druceiella hillmani. Taxonomy (NCBI): domain Eukaryota; kingdom Metazoa; phylum Arthropoda; class Insecta; order Lepidoptera; family Hepialidae; genus Druceiella; species Druceiella hillmani. The sequence goes on from JAYKKI010000045.1 coordinate 9,307,392, forward strand.
AACTGAAAAAAATATAAAACTTAATTTGTCGATATGTTCGAATTTAATAAAAAAATATAAGATGCTTAGTCGTTTAAATCCCAAGTTAAAAACTAAAGAAGGTTTCAAACTTAAGGTGAAACTTCCGTTTTTGAATTTTTTTATTCGATATTGTATGGCTGGCTTCGATCTTAAAACTTCGAAAAATTATATTTTTACGAGTATAACTATAAAACCGTTATTATATATTGTAAATTATTACACATACAATTTCAATACTATCATTGTTAGATAAGTGTAATATCACGCAAGCCACAAATAGTCTAGCCTGATGATAATAAGCGGTTTGTGTGTTAATTATTAGAACGTAAAATTTACGTAAGTGTTCTTGAAACATTGAAAAGTAAAAGTGGCTGGATAGAAATGACCACGCTAGTTTTATAATAAATTTATAAGCAGTTAGATGACCATTAGACATGGCTAGTGCCGATAGTATTTGCAGGTTATGAGTTAAAATTTTAGTAATACTGAAGTCATCATATATTGAGCTAAGCTTTATGTTTCCATTAATTTTGTTTTAGGGCGTAAAATACATCGTAAAAAAATTTTAGGCGCTTTTCCAATTTTTAAAAATATTATAGGTACTGGAAATATAATAATGGTTGATGTATAATTTTATAAACTTGTCGATTATAATTTTATAATTGATTAAGTTTTTTCTATGCAACACTCGAAACTTTTATCGACAATTATTAGTCGGTCCTGTATTCAGTGACACTTTGTGAAATTTGATCTCATATTGAGATCGGAGAGCGCTGACAGTCTTATTACATAACACGAAACAATATTCTGCGACGTTATTCTATTAAACCTTTCCCAATCAGCCATTGTGTGAGGCTGATTTCTTCTGCTCAGCTGACTTGTTCTGAAGGGCGATTATTACATTTTAGATACTTAGATTAATTTTTTTTGAAGGATATTCTCCAAATTTTTTTAACTTTTGCCTTTACTAGGAACTATGTTAAAAAATGTTTGCAAATTTAGGTATGCAACGCAGCTTTCATTACTGTTTATTACTAATGTATTGAAGAACGGTTTGCAGGTTTGAATTGATAAGTTTTTGTACCTTTATCACACGCTGCTTCCATTGCTCTTTATTACTAATGTATTGAAGAACCATTTTCAGGCTTGAATTGGTAGGTTTTAGTAACTTTATTACTTTACCGAATAGGCCATCAGAAAACCAACCCAGGTATGTTCGCCTCTCAAACTTTTTGAAGCAATTACATTTCCTAGATCACCGGTCTTCGGGATTACACCTTAGTTGTTCTAAATAATTAAGGGTAAGTGAACAACAAATCACATTACAAACTATTACAAAATACAGTCTCGTTTACACACTTATTAAATATACCTAGTCCGTGGAATTCTGTATGCATATTTCGAGATAACTCATTGTAATTAACCCGTTGTACTGTAGTGGCCGAGTTCGTCGGGTATCGATAAAATATAAATATATTTACTTTATATAGAAATGATAATAGGAATTTATTTGATTGAATTATAGCTTCCGCTATTTTTGATAGTTGAAAAAGTATCCTTATGATTGGTTCAATTCGAGATGAGAAGATTAGTGATAGTTTTCAATATATTTAATTTAAACAATAGTTAAAACATGTGGGAGTATTTTGTAATAACAGGTGTATTTTATGAAATAACTTCAAAAAGAAATACTAACGAATATAAATAGGTACATTTTGAGCAATGAAAACAATTTGTCAGTCTATTTAAACACTACCGTATGAAATATCGAACGCACAGGAAACGTTGTTTTACATTTTGTTTTAAAAAAATGGTTAAAGCAATAGAAATCCTCTGGAGCGGACAAAACTCTGATTGTTAAGCAAAAAGCGGTAGGGCCGAATAAAAATATTCGTCAACCCAAGCGCGACACAGTTTCAAGCGATCCCTTTGTGAAAGGGATGCTGACGATGTTTAATTTGATCACACAGACCACGACAACGTGACAGCGCAAAAGTTCCTTTGTCACTGATGGCTGGCGATGTGTAACAAGTTGAGCCTTTGATTTTACGGGATAAAAATGTTGAATATATTTGGCGTTAATTTTGTAGAAATTAATTATTCACAATTAAATGAAACTACGTGATGTAGTATTATTTCTACTTTTTTAACATCTTTGCTAATTGCCAACCTGAAGATGTTGTACTACAATGAAACCTAGGTCGTAGTAAAGAACTTAAAAAAAGTAGAAATAATAATGCATCACTTAGTTTTATTTAATTGAGATAAAAATGTTTGTATCCTGGCCAATGTTATTAAAAGCCTATTTTATCCTTCATTGTATAATTAACTGCCACTAGTTGTCAACCGCGACTTGTGCTTATCATTATGGTAAGTTTAAAAACCGTTTTAAGTGAAAAATGCTAACTAAAACCTTTTTTTTTTAATTTAATTATTTTGGTATACGTAGACTACACACTAAACATAAAATTAGAGCATTATACTTTTATACGAAAAAGAGAAAAAAAAAATAATATATAATTTTTTTTAAAATACTGGAAATAGCATTTATTAGTGAAAGACGAAAAGATAATAAAAATCATTATATTCGTATAACCGCGCGCACGCTCGAGCGTACGATCGCGCGCACGTCAGCGCGCACGACTGCGCGCACGGCCGCACGCACTCTCGTAAGCGCGCACGCATGCACGCACGCGTACCCACATACACCCGCGCATGCATGACCGCACGCATGCACGCTCGCCCGCACGCGCGCACAAACACACGCACACATACGCGCACGCACAACCGCACGCTCACACGCATTAATTTTCTACCATGCAAATGATCTTCCTAATCGCATTGTATTGAAACTTATCTCTTTGTTATCTTAAGAATGCTAAACGGCTCCAATAAACTTTATGATTTTTCACGTGTGTAGTATTTCAATGTATGTGCATTACTAGAGCTTCAAATTGATAGTGGAGTCAATAGTCACAAGTGGAATTTCAGAGCATGTTGGGATAACAATTACGCGTGAAGGTTCTGATTTATAAGAAATAGAGTTACAGAACTATAGTTATAGGATTGTCTGTAATTCGTAAATTAATTTAGATATATAGATAAACGTAAACAAAAATAAGTGTTTACTAAAAGTTACATGCAAGTCAAAGTTTTTTTGTCTAAAATACTAATTTGTAGGAAATAATATTATTTAAATAAACTTAGAACAATACCTCTTACAATATGTACATATCCTTGCTTGAAAATATTTTAAAAGTGGAATAGTACAAATAATCTTGTCCGACTTATAACTCACTCACAATGTTACTACTGAAAGTGTCAGAAGTGAAAATCAGAATTAAATTATAGCCTGGACTGGGATACGACACATTATTATATACACGCGAACTAAGTCGCAGACAAAACCTAATAAATCATCTATCTTTCACACGTGTAAAAATGTGTTGCACATCTATGAAATTTAGTACCGTCCACTCAATTTTCCGATAAACTTTAGATATACTTCTACATATTAAGCACGTTTTTAGGATTTCCTACCTCAAAAGAGAAAATGGAAACCTCATAAGACGACTCACGTATCACGTCCATCCTTCAGTCACAACCGTTCTTCTCAGAAACCGCTTGACTTAGTAACTTGAAGTTTGGTAGAGTATAAAATATATTTACCTGACCATATATTAAGACATTAAATTTGAAAATATTTGTTTCGAAATTTTGCGGTATTTACTAAATAATCGCATTTTTTAAATTTTCATATAGTATGTGTGTTGTCGTTTGAAAGGGCTAATTATAAGGGTCTCAAAAATATTTAAATAAAAAATAATTTTTTATAGTAAAGTTATTAAACAATATTTTTAGTAACTAGGTTTTATATCTTCAGATACATACTGGAAAATATGCAAAAACACGTTCCTCTCCTTATTTCAGAAATTACGCAACCTAAAATTATGAAAAAATATTGGCTTTTAAATGCTTATGCAAAAGTTATAGGAAAGCTGTGAGAATGATCCTAGATGTCATAATTTTTTAAATACGCACCATGATTTCACGCCTACCGAATACATAGTACACAATTTGACATTTATATGTTTCTATGTCATAGACATTTATGTTTTTCTATGTCATAGCCAGCTTTCTCAGGAACCATGCGATGTGGGAACTTTAAATTTGGCGTAATAGTTCATATTAGTAACCTAAACGTTGGTCTCCCAATTTTATAAAATAACTGAGTTAAAAATCCTAAAGAAAATATCAGTATGTGTGCATTTGTTTCATGTCTGTGAAAGATACACTTAACAATATATTACGCTGTGAAAAATTAATAATTGTAAGCGGTTTTAGATTTGCAATTTTATCCTGTAGGTAGCGCCACGATCGCGTCTTAGAAATTTTATTTTTATTTTTGTCATCGAGCGAGGCCGCGGGCACGGCTAGTGTATGTATAAATAAATATGTGTCTAAAATGTGCGGAACTCTCGTGGTTTGAGTTCTATTCGTGCTTGACATATTTTATTTATCATTTTGACTTTTTCAGTTTCGGTGGTGGGAAAAATATACTTTTGGGCACATTTCTTAATAAATCTGACATAAATTTAAATTTATTTTTGAAATTTGAAATCTTTGTTATTCGTTATTATTCTCTTTTCATTAATACCCCATGGTATAAAAAGTCCAAAAAATTCAGTACTTTATTTTCGCCTCTCAAATTTGAATGAATATTTATGTGTGTTAATTACATAGAAATATGTACGTTTATACGTTTTATCACTGTAGCAAATCAGAAGTTTCTACGTCAAGTGATTTCAGTGGAAAAAAGTTGTGACACGATAATGATCTTAGATGGTGTCGTTTTTTTTCAGTTAGTTAAAAAAATCAGGTAAAAAAAGTAAGAAAAATAAAAAAAAAATTATTTCAAAAATACATTTCTTGTAATATTTTTATCGTTATAATATATTTCTTACCTGTTATAAGCTTGTTTCAATATTTCACAAAAATTTATCAACATCTTGTTTTAACGATATATTAAAATAAAATTAATAATTAAAGAAATAAGCCCTTTGTTTGATTAATACTTAAAAATGTTCCTTGAAACTTAAAATAAACGGTTGTACCTTCACCGAAAATTAGGGGATAAATTAAAATATTATACATATATTAACTTCACAACAAAGTAACCTTGTCCTCTTGCGAAATAAAGGAGGGTCTATTGTAAAATATATAAAAAAATTTGTTCATTTTCGACATTTCCATTAGGTTTGCAGCTGAAGAACGTCTTTTTTCTCAAAGTCGCTATTAGTAAACCTCAATTCTGCCGACCTTCTTTTTTTCAATTCGGAAGAAGCTTTAACCAAAATTTGTTCAGTTACATCAATAGCAAAAGAGAGACGGTTAGCTGAATAAAGCTGCCATTGCCCCTTTAAGCGATGACATTAAGCAATTTTATGATATTGGTTGAAGTTAATCGGTTAACAAAAAATAATTTATAAGACGGCCGAAAAAATTTTGGTAAAGGAACAAGGAGGGGCCTTGTAATTGGAACAAGGAGGGTCCTTGTAATTGGAACAAGGAGGGACCTTGTAATTGGAACAAGGAGGAGCCTATAATATAAAATACATTTTCAAGTCAAATTAATTCTAAAAAAGGGAAATATTTGATAAAATTATTTATACTGTCTGTGACAACAATTTTGGTTCTTACTGCAGTTACGGTCGCACAGGTATTTTAAGTAAAAACTCTGCAGTTTCTGTACCATAATATGTGACGTAAAATTCCAAAAATGACAGCAATGTGCTTCCTGCAAATTTTGAAGTACTACCAAATATACAATTGCTGTCCATTGGGTATGATATTTAGCTCCAGTCGGTTTAATAGTTAAGCTGAAGAATATTAAGAGCAAAATAAACGTTTCTAACATTTCCAAATATTAAACCTTTCATAAACGAATGTTAAAGTTAAGAGAATGGTAAATATTTTACTTCGGATTTTCAGTGTGATTCTCATTAACATTAATACGCTTATGACACCATTTAATTAACTTAAATGCCTTTTGGTAATCATTCAGTTGTTCTTCGCTGTTAACATTTTGTGTTAATTGAATCCTTTAATGAATCATAGTCAAATTGCTTTCTCCGGAGATATGCTTTCAATTTTAAAGTGGACTATTTAGAATATGTCACTTTTGTTTAAAACAATCGAAGATTAAATCCATAATCAGCCATCAAAAAAACCATTCCCATAATTTTTAATTAGCTTGAAATTATTTTTTTAAAGCTTTTGGTACCACACTATTTTATAAATAACTCTAATAAAGTATATTGTTAATAACGTTTTTACAAATTAAGAAATGCTCTATCTGTTAGAGTTATTTTAATGCGGGGTAAAGAAAAAAATCATTAACTTATTATTAAATATTCCACAATCTTAACTTTGATAGTTTTACGACATTTCTTCTAAAATGAAATATTTTAGTTATGTAGCGTCACCAAAAAAAAATGGTGTGAAATGTAATAAAAAATCTAATTAAACTACTTCCAATTCGAAAAGATGAAGAATTAAAGAACATTTTTCAAGTTTAATGCAATCGTACATATGAAACCCTCCGTATGTTATCTCTGTGTAAAATTTCCATCTGTTCGAGCCATACCTTCACCCCAGCAAAGCACAAATATAAAGTGGTAGAGCTTAAAGTATTTCTTTTATAATTTTTGATTTTATATATAATATACTAAAAAATGTGTTCCTTCTCCCTTCCGAAACTATTCAAATCAAAAATTTTTAAAAATATAGGTTTTTAGAAGCGCGAAAAGTTGTATGAGAATTATAAAAATGATTCTTAACGTCAAACATTTTGAAATACGCATCTATCATAGAGGGCTATGTTCTTATGAAAACCTAGAAGGCAATGCTTTTATGTATTTCTTTGTTAACAGCGGACTTTCATAGATACACTGCGAGGTGTAAATTATAAAATTGACATGGTAGTATATATCATTAAAACACCCTTTTTGCACTAGCCAATTTTTTAAATACTACCGAGCCAAAAATCCTAAACAAAACAGTGTTGGGACAATGTGATTAGTAGATGACGGGGAAATTGTAGCGTTTATCCTAACTCTTATGATCTTTGAGATATGGACGTACATGTTTTGCACCTGCGAAAGATATACTAGGCAATATATTTAGGTTGTGAGTAATTAAAAGTTGTAAATAGTTTAATAGAAACATTTTAATGTTTATAAGTACCCAAATATGTATAAAATCCTCGTAGACCGAGTTCTATTGATGCTGACAGGTTTTATTTATCATTTTGGCTTTATCAGTCCCCTAATGGAACGAACATATTTTTTTGCATATTTTCCACATATCCCACATAAATTCCATCTTTTTTAAAACTTTGAACTACTCTTTTTCGTTCTTTTAATTAATACCCCACACGATACACAAAATAAAAATTTAAAATCCGGATTTTCACCCTCTTAAATATTCTTATGAATATGTATAAATGTAAATAATTTAGGTATATGCGAGTTATTATGTTTTATCAATAGGGAAAATCTGAAATTTCCACGTCAAATGATTTAAGAAAAAAATGGTTATGACATACGGACAGACGGACGGGCATTGTAATGATCTTATAAAGATTCCGTTTTTTTTCTTAAAGTGAGGAAACAATTTAAAAAAATTTTAAGGCAGACCATTCTCCAAATTCGTAAATATATTTCTTCGTCTTTCAACGTCTTTTTTTTATAAATGTATTTACGAGTAGTTAAAATTAATTATTTCTATAAGATCTTCGTTTCATGTATACTTAAAACTGTTTTTTGCACCTCAAAATAGTCACTGACTGAACATCGGGCGATAAAATAAAATAAGTCGATTGTTTTGTTAACTTCACGACAAAGTAACTTTGTCACTACAAAATCGAAGAGCGTCGATTATAAAATACTTCAATACATAAAATAATTAATTAATTTTCGACATTTCTATTAAGCTCGCAACTGAAGAAGATCTTTTTCCTCGGAGTCACCATTAGCAAGCCCCAATTCTGTCGCCCGCCCTTCGCCCGTCTCTTTTTCAATTTTGTATAAGTTCAGCAGAAATTTATCCAATTACGTCAATGGTGAAGAAGAGGCCATTATATGAGTAAAGATGGCGATTATCACTTTAAGCGATGACATTAATTTTGTTAAGTTAATTGGTTTACAAAAAATCGTTCAAAAGGCGACCGAAAAAATATCGAATCCTCTTACCGTAATATTGAATACATAATAAATTTTCAAGTCTTGGTTTGATTCTAAACCAAGGATAAATTTAATAAAGTTATTCATACTAAATTTGAAAAAAATTACGGTATATTGGTGGTTACTCTATTTACGGTCACATAGTTATTGCAACTAAATATAAGAAAGTTTCTGCACCATGACATGTGATTTAGATTTGCGAAAATCTCGCTGAAAATCTGTAGTTTCTGAGGTATGAATAGATAAATAAAAACGTCCACATATTCATCTTAATTACTACTTAATTTATCTCGCATCGGTTTATTATTTAACCCAAAGAAAATCGCGACTTAAGTTAATATTTCTAGTCTTTCCAAATGTTAAAAATGTTATAAATCAATATTAAAATCATAACATTGCCCGATGAGCTGACTAGGCAGTAATTTATAAGAGGCGTAACAATTATGCTTTGATTCTTCAATGTAATTCTTATTAATATTATTGCCCTTGTAAAAACAATTAATTAACTTAAATATGTTTTAATAATAATCCAATTTTTCCTTGCTGTCAACGTTCTGTGTTAATTGCATGTTTTAAAGCGTTTCGCGACGATAGTTTTTCATTTTTAAGGTAGGTCATTAGGAATATGTCACTTTAAATTTTAAAAAATCAGAGATCACATCTATAATCAGCCATAAGGAAAACACTTGACTTAATTTGATTATGCCCAAAATTAGATTTTTGAAAGCTGTACATTTTGAAAGCTGTGTATTTACGTACTGTTCTGTGAATAAATATTAAAAAATATATTTATTATTTTGGAAAATATTATTCGCAATATTTTTATAAATTAATAAATGTTTGGCATTAAAGAGTAGTTCTAATAGGAGGGAAACAAGGAAATAATTAATGTAATTGAATTTAATACTATTGAATATTCCACGGTCTTAATTCTAAAAGTATTATGATGAAAATGCGGAAGTTAGATTCATATTTTTCACAACGTATTTTGTTGTCTTGTTTTCAATTTTCTTTATATGTTCAAAATAAATAACATTTTTCTAAAACACGCAGCCATTAATGGAAAAAGAATGTGATAATTTGTGCATTTCGAAAAGATGGATAATTAACAAACAATTTTCAAGTTATGATACAGTCGTACACATGAAATTATCAGTGGGATATCTCTGAGCAATATTTCCTTCTAGTCAAGCCGTATCTTCAACTAGAGCAAAGCGTAGATCGCCCACAAAGATATTGGTAAAGAATCTGCTAAAAGATAAGATAACAATTGCACTGAAATGGATTTTAGTAATCGCGTTATGTGCAATATAAAGTATTCCTTAATTTGACCTGCGCCAAAAATTGAAACTCCAGCACAATTTAGAGCTTTTATTTGTAATGGAGAAAATTGTCTTTTTTACACTGTGTTTTTGTGCAACTGGATATGGTATTTACTGCACAAAATGGTGTGTCCTTTTGAAGAGAAGTACTTCAATTTAAATTATGATTTTTCATACTACTGGGGATATTTTTGTGGTGGAGACTGGATAAGAAAGACACGATAGGATTGTGGAGTATATTTAATTGACAATTTTTATGGTCTTGTAATTTTAAAGGAAAATATCTTACTCTTGTATAAGGTCATTTGTCCGTTCGTCTACTATAACCGTTTTCCTAGTAAATCCTTTTACACAGAAACTTAAAAGTTGGTATAGTGATAAATCATGCTGTACATATTTCACATAAAATAGTCAAAACTAATAACATGTAATTGGTAGACGGATCAAATACAGTAATTGAAGGAGTGGGTTAAAGGGATTCCAAAAATATTTTGTTACAACTTATGTAAGATTGCTCCAGAGATATTGTTGGAAACGTCTACCAAATGCCCCTGCCCCTGTCCCTCTCCAGTTCCAAAACTATTGAAATCAAAATTACGAAAAATAAGGTTACTCTAAGTTTATTGAAAAACTAACAATGTCCCTGAATTTCAAAGTTTTCGATGTTAAAAAATAATATTAATATGTATGTCAATGTTAAAAAATAATATTAATATTTAAAAACATTATTAAATTATTATTTGAAAATAGTGCGAGTTCCATTAGTGGTTAATACCTTTTCCATATGGTAACAAATCGTCAAAAATGTTTTGATATACTTTTTGGAATTGAAATATCTCATTAACAATCTGTCGATAAAAATTACAGTTTTTATTATATTGCAAACCATCTTTTCATCCCACCGCTGTTGTTCAGACAATGAAAAACTATTTGATTTGCACCTTTCCATTTCTGTTTTTGTGCTTTAAATTTTAAATGAAAGTTGGAAACACTGTTTAATTTTCGATATCTATAAAATATCAATTTATTATTAAATTGAAATAGTTTGTTTAACATTTTCTACAATATTGAAATTTTTACAAAAATAAGCGAAATAAATAAAGTAGAAAAATTTATTTATTTTTCATAATTCAATTAAGATGAACTTTTAGCAAGACCCACTTTTGCGGTCCGAATTTATATCGATGGCCATTAGCGGTTTAGTGCTGTAAGATTGCTGTTATAACTTTTATATAATTAAATCTCACGATGAAGAGAATTGACTTACATTCTTAATAGCAACGATTTTACAAATGTAATAAAAAGAGAAGAATATTTATTCCCTGATCTTAATATTTTGTTATAATCTATGTAGTTCATTAAACCAAAAGGGTTGAGCTCACGCACAAGAAGCCGTAGATATTGTTCCCGAGGATTATTGTTATGTAATTTGAATATACTCGTATAATAATTATTATATAATACACAATTAAATGAAACTACGTGATGTAGTATTATTTCTACTTTCTTTAATTTCTTTAACACGACCTAGGTTCCGTTGTATTACATCTTTAGGTGGGATATTAGCAAAGATTCCTTACTAATATCCTACCTGAATATGTCGTAACACAAAAAATGTTGTAATACAATGAAACCTAGGTAGTGGTAAAGAAATTAAAGAAAGTAGAAATAATACGACATCGCGTAGTTTCATTTAATTGTGAATAATGAATTTCTTCAAAATTAATGCCAAATATATTCAATATATAATAACACATACATTCATGATGTGTTGAGTATTAATTATCAAGTGTAATTCTTATGTGTTTATGTATTTCTCCATATTTATAAGTTTCCGCACTCAAACTTTTTAGTATCAATTTAAACTAAAAATTGAAAGAAAATGTAATACCAGAAGAAAACAAATTTTTCTTTTTAAATCTTATATTTATAGAAGCATGGTTTTAAATTTTTTAAAATACTTTTTAGTTTTTTGTGACAAAATACTGAATATCAACATACATATATATATACATATACATATATATATATATATATATATATATATATATACATATATACAATCACACACACACACACACACACACACACACACACATATATATATATATATATATATATATATATTGTAAAGTTCTTCGTGGATAGAGGAAGTCAGTTAATGAAAGTGGTGCAAAAATAATTTATAAAATTAATATTAAATTAAAAAAAGTTTTTTATTTATTTTGTATCATATTTGCCATAATTAACTAAATGATTAAATTGAAGCAAGCATAATAACATGTTTCACTTTAATAATCAAGGAATAAAACACGCAATATTTTGATTTCACATAATTCACAAGAAGCGGTGAGAAAACTCAGTTAATGAAGAGAAAATATACTTACTACGAGTATTTATATTAAAATGTTAAAACTTTTGATGAACCCTGAAAACGTATAACTTGTATATATGAACAGAAAACGTTAAGGAACTATATAAAAATTCTCAAAAGTATTTGACAAACTCAGGGTCAAAATTACGATGCCACCAAAAAAAAATTGTTTTCAGAACCTTGTTTCCAGTATGCAAAGAGTAACCCGTTGAATTATATATGCGTTCTTTGTTATACCTATATATAGAATTCACAGGTGAATAATAGCAGAAAAGACATAATGATTTTTGTCTAAGCAAACTTTAGACTTTCTTGTTTCTACGCATTAATGCATGTAAGTGTCATGAAAAAAATCTGTCAAAGTATTAATGAACAGCTGCATACTATGATGCATAGAAGCTAATTATAATTGTATGGCAAAGTTAAATTCTCAATTCAGAAAAAGGGTGAAAGTGAGTTGAGAGCGATTGAAATAAGTTTATTAAAGAAAATATATAAACAAATATTTACGTCACGGAATTAACAATCTGTCTAAGCGTGAATCTAGGTCATGTTTCAAGTTTTCCCTACCTATTTTGTTAGAAGAAATTACTTATTTATTATAAGTCGGCACTAGTATGGACTTACTATCGTAAGTAGCAGCGTTAGTAGCGTAGTAGAAGCGTTAGTAACATTTAAAATAATAAAGTAGTTTATATATTATCATGAATACTCCAAAAGTGATATCTAGAATTGTCGTTATACTTTCCCTGAAATATTTGCGCAGGTTTCGAAAAATTTTGTTTTTTTCTTAATTTTAGGTTCAGAACTTTGTAAATATCTTTTTTTTCTATATTTTTCAGTATGGACCTGACAATATACTACCTAACAACTAATATCCTTTCCAACTATATCCCACACAATTTACAGAATTTAATTGTTTTGCGACTACCATATTCCCCCTCTTACAAAATGTCCGCATAAATATTTTTAAGTGTTGAATGACATATTTGCGGGTCAATAGGCTTTATTACCATGTCTAATACCAAGTTTTCACGTCAAATGATTTTTGAGAAAAATGGTTGTAATAGACATACAAAAGGGCAAGTGAGTGCTTCAGTGTTATTTTTTTTTTTTGGGGTGCGGAAACCTGAAAATTGTGAATGTTAAGCGCAAAGAGGAAATCTAAAAATATTTAACTGTGAAAATTAAAAGAGGAGTGTTGAAATGGTTAGGATGTGAGAAATATATAATTACAGAAACATTGGCAGAAAAAATATGTGTAGAAAAAGAAATGGACAAAGGTGATTTGGATAATACAACTATATGCAAGTTGATCGTAATACTGGACTGTGGAAGGGCCTTCGTGAAGTAATGAACGAGAATTGATTAAAGAAGTGAATAAAGATAGAATAGGAAGACGTCCATCATCACTGCTGACTTGGTCTAGACTATATGTGGAGCAAATTCATAAGTGGATACTATTTCAGTGATAAAACCAGATAGATGATTTAATTAAAATTGGACTCATCCAATTGCAATAACCTTTAGAAGCAATGAAATTCTTTTTATAAATGTGAAAGTGAAGTGATTTGATTTTCTTTTTGTAGTATATAGGCTAATAAATTACACCGAAGTATATGCACAATAACTTGCGACTGGGTTATACGAATAACTTTCACGAAATAAAATATGCTCCATTATACTTTTGCAATTAAGCAACGAGAGACATTTTATATGATTTATGTAATTACGATTTTTAAAACTAAAGAAAGAATACCGCAAAACGATTCTTCTCTTTAGAACAATACAGATAATATAAGCAGCCACTACTTTTTCAGGTTTTTGTAATGTAAGTAAATACAAAAATAATCACGGTGTATGCATATGCAAAAATAAATTCAAAAATAACTCTATTCTCATCGAAAATTCTTTTTGAACGCTAGAACATTAAATGGCACTTTAGACCATTAATGGAATTAAACCTTAAGCTTTGATTTAGAAAATATTTTAATATTGCAGTATATTTACAAAAATTTGTAAGATGACTCAGTCGTCTTATAAAGTGGAAGATTCTAATTTTCATTTTGAGCGGTGTAATTTGATTATCATCTTTATAATCGTGTTTTACCAAACGAAGTCATCATCAGAAAATAAAATTTTTCGTAAATAAACGTAATGAAATATTTTGTTATAACCCTACACAGAAACTCAGTATGGAACATTTTGTTAATATTTCAAAACTGATTACGTCTAAAAATACAGAGACAATACATGATAACAGATAAGATAATATCGAGACGTGATTATTGACATCTTCAAAATATGAATATAGCCAGCACGAAAAGTTTGCAGAAATTAATTTTTCTACTTGCTTCTTCACACCAAAATATGAAACAGTAGGTTTATTTATTCCAAAAAGATTATGTAAATATAATCATACAAGAAAAATTAGGAATTTCTTTTTATTTGCATATGTCTTTCCTTCTCGTCATAAACCCTTCAAAGATACATTTATGACAACCCAACAGTAAATTATCAGTTCTATTATTAATTGTCTATGGAAATACGAACTAATATGTCAGTTTTTCCGAAAGCTGAAACATTTTTAGTCTTGGATGTTAAAATTTTTTATTGGTTTTATATTATGCTAGGATATATTTTACGTTTTTACAAAGGTCAAATTTGCAATATCTGATTATTTATCTACAGATGTTAGAAAAACATTTAATTTATATTGGTGTTAAAACGGCATTCTTCTATCGGTAACATTGAAGTTGAAAGCTAAATACTTTTTAAAAGATTTCCCTCTTGTTTGTAATATTGCAAAATTTATCGATTGCAACAAAAAATAGCTACTAAACTACTAAAGAAAAAAATGATTATCTTAATGGATGACATTTACAGCAATTATGGAAATTTATGGCCAAGCTAATGTTAGACGGTGCCAAGAATGATTTCTTTCTTTTGTTACAAAACTGAAAATTAAAGTGTTTTTAGAGTTAGTTAATAGAATTATTATAGAGGAAAACTTGTTTTGAAATTTGTTTGGTGGAATTAATTTTAATTGAAAATATAATTCAAAAGAATTTCGAGTGGAGTAAGATAGGAAAGTAGTACAAATAACATAATTTTAAGTATGACTGAAGTGGAGCCAATAAGAGTACCCTAATCATGTACAATAACCATATTGTATAAAAAAAACATTTATGGAAGTTTGTATTAAAAATTTAAAAAATTTAATCTATTATTTTGACTTCTACGAATCCTACTTCATTATACCCACTCCAACTTTTTTTTGGAAACAACATTATGACAATTTTTACACATTAAATCAGTGCAGAGGAAGAGAACGCCGTTATATTTGGAATACATTTACTGAGCACCCTGATATTTTAAATTAAAACTGGTAGGTCTTTCAAGTGGAAACTTCAATTGTCATAATAGGATAAGCTCGTGTATTGAGAATAACCTTGTAAAGCAACACTGATTTTTTGGTGATTTTTTGGTCTACATAACAGCGAGCGTTGAAAAGAGTTGAATGGTGGAAAAATGCTATTTAGTAACGAAAGAGATGGATGAGATTACGGGAAGAAAAGGTTTAAGAGGAAGGAATGGAATGAAAGACAGATGTGGTAAGGATCGTGCGCGGTGAGGAAGAGGGACTTTGGCAAGGGTCGTGCAGAGGGATGGAGAGGTAGAGCTCTACTCTCTAGTATAGAGGTAAAAGCAAATGGGGAAGTGTGAAACAAGGCGGGAGAAAGTTGGGAACGTTATAAATGGGAGAGTCGGGGTGATAAATGGAGAGTGCAACAGAAAATATCTGGGATAGTGATAGAGAATGAAAATGGAAAAGACAGAGAGGAGAGGAAATGGAAGAGGGATTGAGAGGAAGGGAAATAAAGAGAGAGAGATAGGGGGGGGGGGTGAGGGAGATTAGGAAGAGAAAGAGAGAGAAAAAGAGAGGTGGGGAAAGGGAATAAAGAAGGCGAAGGATAAAAGGGAGAGAGAGAGTTTAGAGGTGCGAGTAAAGGGAAACTAGTGAAGTGAGAGCGAGAGGATGAGTAAACAATGAATAGGGAAGACGGGGATGAAAAGAGAATGCAAAAAAAGTGAGAGATGAAGAGAGAGGAAGGTGATACCTTAATGGTACTTTTGAATGGGAGTTAAAAGAATAATTATTTTGATTTTAGTAAGTCGAAAATCACGTAATATTCGTTAAATACTTGTTGTGGTCTAGTTATGAACTACATCAATTTTTCTGTTTGCTGTTTGTTTCAACCTCTGAGTATAAAATATATATTCAAATCTTTTTTATTATATTCCTATTTAATATCAGTATTAGGTAGTGCATGCGTCTTCATTATCTCTTTAAATATTTATTGTTATAACGAAAGTTTCGCATCAAAAAATTAGAGTCAATAGTATAATATTATTTTTAAGTCTTTACATATTAAAAAAATACCAATCTGAGACTATTCATTTAACCAAACTAAATCAATAGGTAGAATTAATTTCACAAATAAAAGTAATTTTTTTAGCCGACGCAGGTTTATATAATTTTACATGTATCATATACATTTAATTAAAAAAAAATAGCTCGATAGTAAAATCACATTAATAAAAAAGATCACTATAATTTTCTGAAAATATTTGATTCATGTTAGATAAATGACCAATCCTAAGTATAAGTCGCCACCGATAGTACAATTTTACTGATGTAACGAATTTCCTTCACGGTATTTTCCAGACATTAACACTGATTAAAGATTAGATTTTATAACACTGTCTGTGGTTCTCCTGCAGTAATAAAAAAACTTACTTAAGGCATCCTCGTCAGAATTCAGAGCAATTGCAAATTCTGCCCAAAGACGATTTTTTCGTTTCGGTATATTTGGCGACTTCAAAATGTCAATTTCATTATTTTTTGTGATTATTTTTAAAGCGGACAAAATAGATATTCATGAATAAATATATAAATAATTTATATACCTATAAATAGATATTTCTCAATAAACTATATGACTTCAAGGACAAAAACAAATATTTGCTAACTATTTCGCCAATCGAGTTTTCGAATATATTAAAATTTCTTGGCGTTATTATAAATATTTGTTGAAGTTAAATATGATCCAAAACAAGTTTTTACCTCATTCAGTACTACTTCAGTGGTAATTCCTGTCCAAAGTAGACTTGATAAATGCAAGCAATTATGATGGTTGTTTGTGTCACGACAGAGGCTCGTTATAGAAAGTTTTGATTTTTTGGTTACTTAGCCGAAAGCCGAAGCGGAAGCCGTTAGCCAAACTTTTGAAACACCTTTGCTAATGGGCATAAAGGATCTGCGGTAAATATCCATCTTCTCACTAACCATATGTATCCCGCAAAACTAACCCAATGTATAAGGTAAATTTAAAAAGGTATAAACTTTTAAATAGGCGTACGGAAAACATCACTACCTAGGATCTTCTTCACCTACAATAAAGTAAAATAAATTTTTAAAAAAATCTTGGGAATTTATTGTAGAATATAACACTATCGCTAACCATTTGAATATAAGTAAATCGCACATCATATAATTTATTTTTTCGACAAGCGGCCATATATATCAAAAAAGTCTTATTAATACAATTCTAATTAACATCAATCATAGCGTATTAGATACGTAGTCTAGTAAAAGATTCGACCAGGGCATGTCGTTGTACATACTTATTTCTTACGAAATACAAATTTATACGTTTTTTGAAAGTACCCATATTTGCTATCTAAAAAAAAAGAAATAAAATGTCTATTTATTTTTAGAAATTAACATCATGCATATGGCTACCGATATCGTCCAAACGATATCGCTGACGTACGAAAATGTTATTTATAATTCTTTGTAGCATAATGGAATCACTAGAATGTCTCTGAAGGAGTCTTAAGAAAACGTATTTTATATAACATTATTAATGGATTGTTATCTAACACACTTGACTGCTAACCATTATCAGTCAATTGTCCTCATATCAACAAACGCTATTTCCAAAATTGTCATATGCCAACATAAAATGCACAGCATTATTATAAACCTTTTGAATATTGCAAAGTAAAATAAACATCGCCTACATTATTTTTAAAGAAAACATTAAAAAATTACCTTGACAAATTTTGAGATTCACCGAACGAATTTCGTATACTTCTATCTTTTTTTTTGTTAAAATATTAAACGCTAAAATATAATATTTTCACTTTACAAATAATTAACCCAATTTTTTAAAGATCAGTGTCACTTTCATTACAATATTTGTAAAATATTATACATTAAAGCAATTTCTCGATAATGAAACCTGGAGCTCATAAAATGAAAGTTTTCAAATTCTTCAAGGAGAAGTTGGGCTCTCAGACAAGGAAAGTGGCGTGAGCTACTTCATTTTATTTGTTCCATTATTTTAAGCAATTTCTTATTTTCTCTATTCAACGGGGTGGGCACCGTGGGAATGAAAGATCGGCAATACCAGTTACAGGCAAAGACATTAAGAGCTTTTGTTATTTTATAAAAGACGCGAAATGGCGATATTTTTAAAAAGTAAGTTAGTCTAAATATAATTTTTATATGAAAAAATTATAAATTTAAATCCTGGAAAGCATAATATTGACTACTATTTCTACAGTTTACACGTTAAAAGTTTAATCCAATAAACATGAATCACTCTGCAATATTCCAAACATCCATCGAAGTTAAATTTAATTTGAAACATGTC
The DNA here is from genome assembly GCA_039881145.1 of Druceiella hillmani. Lineage (NCBI taxonomy): Eukaryota > Metazoa > Arthropoda > Insecta > Lepidoptera > Hepialidae > Druceiella > Druceiella hillmani. Next base: position 9,326,074 of record JAYKKI010000045.1, read on the forward strand.
CGCCCTTGGTTAGACATCGGTTCCATTGTAATTTCTAGACAATGCGGACTTTCCGATTTCGGGATACTTTATGACTTGTTAAATGGTAATTACTATGTTTATTTGCGCCCCAGTGCAATTTTCTTTGCGGAAGTTTTAAGATAAGGTTAGTGAACATTGTCTAGGTTGTGCTGATCGAATCGGTTTGTCATATTTTTAAGAAAAGTGGAACGGAATTATTTTGGGACAAAGCAAAGTTTGCAGAAGATGGTGCTTCAAAACATAAACAAGGAGTGTTAACACATATGTATATATATATATATATATATATATATATATATATATACATATATATATATAGTACATATGTCAAAACATAAACAAAAATATATATTTGTAAAATACATACTATATTTAGTAATGAGGAGTGTTCTTATTAATGATGGAATGAGTTACAATAAAAGAAGTGTGAGTTTTAGTCGAAATTTGTAAATGGCTAAAAAACCTAAATAAAAAGTTTATGACCTAAACGAAGAAGTTATAACCATAAAATACGGACAGCGTTTACAAATGAGGAAAGTACGTAGATTTACATAGAAATAATAATGTGAATGAAAATAAGAGAGGTATTATATTAGGTAACTTCTATATTGGAAGTGGATGGTGCACTAAAACATAATTAATATATATTTTAAATAAAGACGATATTTAATAATGAAAAGCGTACTCAAATTTTCTGAATGTAAACCCAAACCATAAGTAATAAAACATTATTCAACAAACAATTTTTGGTTATACCGAGATAGCACCCGTCTCCACTACCCAGTGATATTAATGAGAAGGTTATACAACGAGGAACTTTAGTTTTGAAGTAAAAAAAACATTGAAAACCTTTCAGAGATCGATTTGTTTATTTCCCCAAAAAAAAACTACTACCACCGTGAGCAACCAAATAATAATTTGATCGAGAAAGCTCAGATTATTTACAATGGTACGGAGAGGAATAGAAAAATGTTTTAATGAGAACTGTTTAATTATTCATCAGTTTCTTTAGCCAACTGTAGAGACGTGTAAAAAAATTCATAACATAAACGTTTATAATAAACGATCTTTAATAATTTGTTTTCATACTGAACCTTTTTTGCAGATATTTATGTATTCATGATTTCACAAAATATTAAGTATTACCAAAATAGTAAGTAAAAAGTATAAATTTAATCTTATAAAGCTGAAATATGAAATGTTATTACAGACAAATTGTAACAAAATATTCATGTCAGCCAGGAAAATACTTTTTCAAATGAAGCTTTCAAAATTACCAATAATTATCCTAGTAACTTGATAGGCAGCCCGAATAATTTCTTTTAATATAACAGCTTAACAAATCTTGTCCACAGCTTAGAAAATCTCATCAGCAACACCTGGGTAAACAGATTGGGTGAACTGAAGGAGTACTCGCCCACAAAGAATTTTCCAGGAAGAATGAAGGACGAAGGATTATCTCCATCCCACTCGTGTAATTCTCTTGAGAATAATTCCTTTTTCGCACGATTGGACTGCAACGATCCCTTCTTAATTGTATTACAGACACAGTGCTCCTTTGGACGAGAAAAATTGTGTATTGTATTTAACAGGACAATAATATTTAAGGAATTGTGCTTAAGTAACATTCTTATGATTTGACATGTGTTCATATCTAACCATAACGATGTCTGCGCGTCCTCTTCCATTAAAGCAAAAAAATACAACGGTGTTAATATGCTGCGAATACCCATTTACTCTGTATTCTTGTGTTTAACGTAGACAATATGTTTTGTTTTAAAGGTTTCTCTATCGTAGAGTTTTGTGATTTCATTACTTAAGTGAGAGTACTAGGCCACGAAAGATTCACCAGCACCAATTACATCTGAACATTGATTATGTATATATGTATGTGTGTATATATATATATATATATATATATATATATATATATATATATATATATATGTTTGTGTGTGTGTGTCAATAAAATGTGAATATAAATATATAAATACTTATTCCCATTATGTCGAAAGGATTAAAGCACTTTTAAATATGTTACTTTTAACTTACAAAATGGAATATATATTTATACTAACGACCTGCTCAAACTTTGCACGGGTAGGTAAAAGTTAAACAAAACCCGCGTGTATAATTTTGCTTCCTTAAAAACACTGTCCTATGTTTTTAACTTTTCGTTTCAAAACTACGTTATACAAATGGAAATTATATCTACATACTTCGGAAAAGATTATTGTAAAGTTAAGATTGATAACGATTTACATTTTCACATAACAAGTTCTGGAAAATTTAGTTGAAAACTTATGTTTGTAAACAATAAAAGAGTTATTACCTTTTGAGAAGCACTTTTCAGAGGAAAATGTTACCATACTTTGTTTTGATTTATGGTTAACGAATTAAGCCACGTGTGCCAAGTTACCTCTATCGACATCCATTATTACGGATTGAATAATTTTAACAAAACATTCCTCGTAAGTCAATCTATATATTAATTTAAAATACAAAAGAATCTGTTTTGTAGTAATTGACAAAATCGCGCGCGTACAGAAAGATGAGGCGGAAGAATTTTAAATGTGGGTTTTATGGTTTGACAATATATTGATATGCGCCAAGACAAATGAAATTAAGTTTCACCAAATAATATTGATATTGGCCAAGACACCAATTTCATTTTTATTCGTCTAGATATAAAAATAAAAATTGTCCTTTGGCTTGCGCGGGCAAACGCGGCATGTTAAACGCAACTTTTAGAATGTTATGATGTAAGTTAAGTCGAAACGTGTCGAATAATTTGTTTCGATAAGGAGCTTAAAGCCTCTGATGGATGCATTGATGGCATGGCTACAATGTTTATACCTTTATGACACAGAATCCTAAAAGTGATGAAATGAATTCAGTCACAACAAGGAGAACTGGCCGATTAACAAAGTGCTTCCTTTTTGTTTTTCAGCGGTAAAATGTACAGGCATAAACAATTGTGATTTCTTGCTGGTATTTGTTACATTCTGTTTTTATAGGCTAAATTCAGTTCAAGAGTTTATACAATGTGGATTTGACCGTTCGACTTTAAATTAATTCTCATATAGTAGATGGTATTTCTCAACTGCACACCAAAAATCAATTAAACACTTTAGTAGTTTAGTCACAATAATAGTTTTAAGTAGTTTGTAATTTCAAACTTGATATATTTTCTCAAGAATTTGCTAAGCCAATATACGTTGTTATATCGACACCTTAACAAAAACTTCTTAATTATATGCAAATACTAAAATAATTCTAATACCTTTTTCATAGGAATCATAACACGGCACCGTATCCCATCAAAACAAAAATCGTGCTTTGATTTTTTCATTAAAACATAGTTTGAGTTGTAAATGTTTAATTTTAATTATTTTTGCTTGATTTGATCACGATCGCGTGCCAGATCGCTGTTTAGGACCGATCGCTGTTTTGGTTTTGTTTATATTAAGATGCTGTTAAATTTGATTGAATTTCTTTAAGTCATAATTGTCCATTTCACTAATTTAAAGTATGCATGTATACTGATACTGACTGGGCTTTTATTTAATAGCGAATGGTCAAGTCCACACGTTATGTAATTAAAACAATTTCTGGATATTTATTCTTATACCAATTATACTTTTTTTCAAAGAATCGTCAAAACTTTTAACAATATTTTGAGCTTTGGAATTCCTTGCAAATTATTTTATAAATAAATTAGATACGATATTACTTTAGTTAAATGAATTCGTTCTTACATAGTGATATAAAAGTATTAATCGAAAAGTTTCTTCAAGAAAGACAATTTTGCTACTAGTACATATAAAAATATAATTAGAACACTTTGTCACTTTCTGACCATTTTTAATACACAAGCGTATGCTGCGGTCAGTGTCAGTGTGTATACTGTTCGTGCAGAATAGCTTGAAGAGGAATAGAAAAGCGTGACTATATAAAAGAAACGGAAAACTTTTAACAATATTTTGAGCTTTGGAATTCTTTGCAAATTATCATTTTATAAATAAATTAGATACTGTAGTTAAATGAATTCGTTCTTACTTAGTGATATAAAAGTATTAATTTAAAAGTTCCTTCAAGAAGGACAATTTTGCTACTAGTACATATAAAAATATAATTAGAACAATTTGTCACTTACTTTCTGATCATTTTTAATACACAAGCGTATGCTGCGGTCAGTGTCAGTGTGTATACTGCTCGTGCAGAATAGCTTGAAGAGGAATATAAAAGCGTGACTATATCGGATACATAACGCGTCGTAAATAACGAGAGGCATTCCGAATACGTTTCTGGAGTTAAATAATTATTATAATTAAAAAGCTACGTACAATGCATCGATAATTACAGGAGACGTTACTAATACACAGCTCGAGTTAAATGTTTATTATTAATACAGATACAAAAAATGTGTCCATATTTACCAGAGTGTACCTTCCAAATATATCTCTCGAGTTAAGTAGATATTAAAATTAAAGCTACACAAAATACGCCGATAATTACAAGAGACCTTTCAAATACTTCTCCTGAGTTACATAAATATTAATATTACAGCTACACAAAATGTGTCGATTATTACTAAATACGTTCCGAAAATATCTTCGCCGTATAATATTTATTAAAATTAAGACTCAAAAGTTTCCATAATATTAGGTGTATATTGTACGGGTCTACTATGGCGGTTTAGAGGATCATGTCAAAGAAGCTAGAAACATATTACAATAAACCATTTACTTTCGTAGTTTTCACTGACATCTATTGTAGTTTTCCATAATATAGTTCTCAACGTATGATATTTTGTGCAACTGGCAGAGGTTGTTAATATAAGTTCTTCTGGTGATGTATGCAGGTTGAAATTTATAACCTTGATTATTATAAAACTGTAGCAATAGATTCTGCAAATTGAAGATATTTTTTAAGGAAATAGTATACTCGTATATTATGCTATTCAGGATTAACTGAACAAAAAACGCATCAGATTAGAAATTTTATCGGTCTAGTTGTCTATTCATTTGGTAGTAAATTAAATAAACCTCGGATCAAATGAAGATTTCAGCTACCCTTTATTTTTTCAAATATTTCGTGAGGGACTTTTCATTTCTTTTTTTGTATTATTCTTTTAAACTTTCACTGACACAATGCTGAAGGTACAGATTAATGTACATATTATTTTCATAACAACTGTTTTCTAAGGAATTTGAAATTATTTCGAAAACAGTTGCCAACAAAATCTTTAACTCTTAATCTTTTACACAAACATATAAACAATATTCATTTTAATACTTACTACACCTATCATAATAAAGTCTCGTGTTGTTCACTTAGAGTAAATGAATTGAAGCAACTATCAATTCAAATAACTGTGTCTTGTATTTTATGAAACAAGGAGGGTTTCATAGCTAGCAACAATTGTACGTTCGGTTTTTTTTAATTATGGAGTTTATATATATATATATATATATATATATATATATGTATGTATATATTTGTATATATATATATATATATATATATATATATACATATATATATTTCAATTAATAGTTTAAATTTTATTTCATAAAATTGCAGTTCTTAGCGGCAGTAACAGCGTAATTTTTTTTTAATTATTTATTTTTAAGGGGTCATAGATAAAAATAAAAATGTTTTTACCGAAATTGTACTAATTTTTGAAATTGAGTTTTACTATAGAATAGGTTTATACATTTAAATTCAAATATAAAATTGAAAGCGTATCAAATTTTTGAAGAATTTTTTTTTCATTTCCTTTTTCAAAACTGTTTCCTGAAATTAATTGTCCTTCTATCGCTGCTATACGTATCGATGCAATCCCGAAAGTCATGACGGACGTCATGCCGAGCTATATGATATCATGCCGAGCTATAATTAATGGATGTATCTAGTTTCGGGGATCGAGTGGCAAATAACTCATCAGAAAAATTTTCTTCTCATTTTCTTCGGTTATTTATTAATATTTCAGTCTATTAAGCTACTTTTAATAAACTCTTACAGAATTTCCAAATTTAATGCCCCTTTCATTTTTACAATCAATAAATATCTTTTTGAATTGCTGAATACCTCCTTCATAGAGTTAAATGAACCGTATATTTACCTTTCAAAATCGTTTGTAAACTTTAGTAAAGGCTTAACATAAAGAAAGTTACCAAACTGGATAAAAGATGAACTGTTAGACTTATTAAATAAAACGGACCAACATAAAGCAATTCTTGTGAATTTTTTGCTTCTATCGTTATTTACTCTGCACCCTGTTTTCAAACTTTAAGAGCGAAGATCTTTTCTACTAATGAAATATACTCCAACGGAAACTTGTCCAACTGTTTCTTATTAAGTTATTCCCTTTTATATTTAACTAACGAGTGGAAAAACTTTATAATCGAAAGAAAATGACCTCAAACCGATATTTATTTATTTATATATATTTATTGACTAGCAAATCTACAGTTAGCGCCTTCTTCAGAAACAAAGCTAAGGAGCACGCGTGAATGGGACGAGCCAGCTAAGCATGGCAAGGGAAAGTATTAAATCTTCCTTTATTCTCCTACGATAAGTGATTTACAGGAGGCGGACGTAGAATAAACTAAATATCTACTAAAACCCATTATGGGCAATGCTATCTTATGAGAATTTAGAAATATCTTTTCCATAGATAGGGGCCGTTTTTAATTCCCGTTCCTTCACTCCCTTATCATAAGATCATCATAACTTGTCTCCCTTAACTCCGGACATAATTTAATTTATCACCTCTCACTTCACTTTTGTCGACTCCGGTCCCCAATCATCCAACGAAGTTTCATATTTTGTTGGATGATTGGGTCGATTATCCGACCAAATCTTTATGGCATATAATTTAGACAATATTTATGGCTTAGATAAAGTAAGAGTTGGTGATCTGGTTTATCCTAAAGAAGAACAATACTCCTCCACTTAAATGGAGAACATGATGGGAGGTTAGCGACGATGGTTTCAGCAGAGTCGCTGACTTCAAGACCGACAGCTGTATCGAGCGAATTGCACTCGACAAAGTAATCTTGTTTCGACTTGCTATAAAGTGATCTTTACTTCGCTTGTTATCTTAATCTCGTATTTAAACACCCTCACAAGGGATGCGTTTCTATAACTCTTAAACTTTAACACGTCATACAACTTTAAAATTATTTCATGTTGATTTTACAAGTTTTCATTTTGGCGTTCACGTCCAAATTAGTGATGATTTATAATAAATAGATTAATTTAAATACAAATTAGGTGCGAAACTTTCTATGTGCAAGCGAAATAAACGCACTTGGCTGCTTTTATTTATTCTTTACATTTCATATTTAACGTTAATTTAGAATATTTTGCCAATGAGTTACAACAATAATAACAGTAAAACTTACAGTTAGACGATGAGGTATAAATGAAATAACAGTATTTGTCTTTAAACCAATTGACTCGATGGTCCCTTTTGTTTAGTTCATGATCACTTACACAATTGCTGTCACAATTGCTTATCATATTAAAAGCACCTTAATACCGTATTATTCAAATATAAAACAGTATCTATAAAAAAGTCGTAATCCAAGTCTATCCCCAACTAACGCCGTTAATTTAGAATTAAGAAAAAACTGCCAAATGGGAGTAGAAATCATACTACAAAGATTTCGTTCACAGTTAGGCCCTTATAAACATTTAAGGGTTCATTTTATTTCAGTGAAATTATTTATAAATATTAATTTTTCACAATGTAAATATATTCTCTACCATATCTTTCACAGACGTTAAAATTCGGTGCATATTTTAAAAACTATACGTAACTAAACCTAGGTTTCTAAAATTTACTTTTTGTATATTTATCAGTAATTAGCCCTTTCAAACAATACATTCATACGTTATGCATGGAATAAAACAAAAAAATTAATTCCATTCTAAAATTATTACATGAATATTTTTCAGTGTTAACTATTGAGATATGTGTGGAATATTATGTTCTTTATTATGGTGAATCAAGTTTCTATATCAAGCGGTCTTTGAGAAAAATGGCTATGACAGACGGAGACGTGGGTAATCTTACAAAGGCTTCATTTTTCCATTTGAGGTACGGAATTCAAACAAGAGAACCTATATCAATTCTTAAAAATGCTTAACAGGCACATAGAACATGCAAATTGAGTCGGTCCTTGATTTAAATTACTATATGAATAGAAATACGATTCAATTCCAGAAATACAGTTAATCATATGACAGACAGGGTATTTATGTGGCCACAGAAAACATGACGCATTATCCGTTTTAATATGTATTAAGAAGAACTAAATAACATACATTTCCATAATCAAGCGAGAGAGTAAATTTTCTTAAGCAAGTAGACTTTGTTAGACAGTTAATATGCTTCAGAACGTATATTTTGCAAAAATGTACCCGACTGAAATTATTTCCTTAAACATCGTTCAGCATCAATTGGCGTTTTTGTTTGACTGAACTGTCATTCAAAGTTCCCTTTCTTTCGTTTCTAATCGCTTCTCTATAACGATGCAGTGAAATAAGGACACAAGTCACCAAAGACGTGTTTTCTCTTGAATGATGTGCGCCCATATATACATCACAAGTTACTAGAGCTGCTATGCGGTTTTGTTTCTCCTTGATAATGTGCGTCTATGTATACGTCACAAGTAATTGGAGCTGCTAGGCGGTTTTGTGAATGTGAAGATGTTACACATCTATCGTATCATCCTGTCTCAGTGACTATAATCTATTCTATTTCAAAAGTTGAAGAAAAACCTTTTTGAAATCTATAATCTGGCTTTTAATGAATTAAACTCGGAAATAAATGTTCATTATTCGGAAAAAGAGGATTCATATTTTTTAACGTACTAAAAAAATTGTTGCTCGGTTTACGATACGAGGGATGTTTATATAATAAATTAGATATCATGCTAAATACATATGTTAACACTAATAAATTACTGAACACCATAGTTTATCGTTTCTTTTTCTTGTAAATGGTTTTTGAAGATGGAAAACCTACATCAATTTCCAGTCTTTTTTAATTGACTTCTGTTCAATTACCAATTTTGTGACCTTCTTTTAAATCGATATGACCATTGTAAATGTTTCTTTTGAAAATATATTACGATATAAAACGATGTGTTTACATAATTGTTACGAAAATTATCGTTAGCTAAATTTTTAACAAAACAAAGATAAAGCAGTGAGATTAAATAAGGCAGAGATTACGACAGTTTCAGTGAAGAATTATTTCTGATAGCTTGCTTTTTCATCAATGATTTGGGAGCTATAATTCATTTATATTTTGAGTAATTTTCGTTAAGACAATTATTCATGCGAGTATTGACACTGATAGAAAAATTAAAAACATTTTACGTGAAATCTTTGAAATTAATCAATTTGTTATCTTAACATGAGTAACAAATTTTATTATGATAGTGTTTCTTTCCCATCGTGATGAGAGAAAATACAAATAAATTTAAGTACAGTATAAATTATATAATTACCAAATATAAACGAAATATTTAGATAAGCGATTTGATATTGCAGATAATTGACTTGTGACGACAAGAAATTGTGCCTGTAAAAATGATGAAGAATAAGAGAAATATAAATAAATTTAAGTACAGTATAAATTATATAATTACCAAATATAAACGAAATTATTTAGATAAGCGATTTGATATTGCAGATAATTGACAACTTTGGGACGACAAGAAATAGTGCTTGTAAAAATGATGAAGAAATGTTATGTTAATCAAACGATTATCTAAAAAGTCTCCACGGAAGAGAATTTAGATAAAACAAATAGAAATTAATATACAAGAGCAGATCGGAAAAAATGTTACATGGAAGCTAAGAGGTTTTTAACCTGAAACATTTTATTATGATGTTTTTTTTAAATATAGTGCTTTAAACATTTTAAAAGGTAGTGCATCATCAAGTTCCGAGCCGTCCTACTGGATACTGCACCCTTTACCTTAAGCGCTTGGCAGTTCTTTTAACAATAGCTTAAGCCTTAGCAAATATTAGAAGTCTGATTTTTAATATATAAAAGAGGAATGTACGATTGTTAAGTTCTCCAAATCTCAAGTTTGTATATATAGTAGTTTCTGAGATATTTGATAACAAAATAACGAATTTCGTAGCTTGTTCAGTCACTCACTGACAGATCATAAAATTTTATAGGTTACTTTCTTGAGAATTTTGATACATATTTAATACTATGGAAGCGATTTTTATTTAAAAATTACACATTTCACAAAAAAAAAAGATGTTGTTTTGAAAATAAATACAGGATAATCATTATATGACTTGATTTGAAAAAAATAAAAAATATAGTCTTTTATTATTTAGATTTCTTATCTAAAAAGAAAATATATCAAAAAATATTTCTACGCTGTCATTTTTTTATACAAAATTTATCCGGAATTAAATATTTTAATGTCAAAAAATTCGTCTAAAATATTTAGCCCCAAAACTCGTCAAAATATTACATTCATTGGCATTATCATATATTATATCATTGATGGCTTGACTACTCATTATTAATTTGGTCGAAGCACACACCTTGGTTTTTGGTTATTTATCGTAAATATACTTACAGATTTTTCTCATCCGTTAAATATTTGAATAAAAAAACATTTCAACAATTTAAAGAAGTGAATGCACATTCATACACGCGAGTGCGTGTGTGCACGAAAAAAAATCCTGATTGTTTTTGTGAAAGTATAGAAGAGAAAAACAAATGCTTTTTATTTGCATAGGCTCTCTTCTTTTAATTACATTAAAGTCAAATTAAAATTAACTCATAAAGAAATGAAATAAAAATGTAATTCTAGAGACAATACATCTTTGCAACCAGAGACTTTCATATTTTAATTAGACTGCTAAGGTAAATTTTGTCGCATTATGAATATTGATGTATACATAATTATTCATTCTAATTTATGAAACAGAACAGTTGGTTCGAGGTCACACTTTAAAGCGAGGTCACACGTTCGAGGTCACACTTTTAGCATGACTATAGCCTACGTATTAGCACACTATGGCTTTTAAGAGCAAAGTGGTCATGAAAATATAGATATCAACACTCTTTAAATGGTGCAATGTGAGGAAGACTGGATTATTTATTTACTGAACAGATGACGAACGTAGGGTGACCGCAAGGGTAGAACTTCATAATTGAGATTATGGGGTGAAATCAATAAATAAATACGACAACCAGCTTTTCGAATGTATTCTTAAAACGTTTCGATTTGAATGTTTGTTAAAGAAAGTAATTTATACAAAATATATTAAATTATGAGCGTAAAGAACTTCAACTGATCGACCGAGCGTCCCCCGATGTAAGCAATATTTACCGTGGTGAGATAAATTACTTAATGTACAACGAAAGATAACGTTTCTATCGTAATAAATTTCGCTGATAGGGAATTTCTTCACCATGCGAATTGAAAATTGGAAAACGGCGAAATTGACTAGGGAGGAATAATTTAACTCGAGAAAATTGCGTCTGATACGGTTCATTTAGTTTCGTTCAGTAAATTTCAGAGGTTGATTTTGCCGACGCCATTGCGCAAGATTGCTTCTACATCACTTTGCACCGAAAATAGCGATTTATAAATTCGATTGGAATTATTATAATACTTAATTGAATAAATTAACTGCTTCTATTGAACGACCGGAATTCATTCCGTAATTTCTAATAATATTTAAATAAATTGCTAGCATACCTTCAACGAGAAAGAATTTAAACATGTTTTGACGTATCGAAAAAATGATATCATAAATGATATCATTCAGCAAGCAAAATACATTTTTGAATGAAAACCAATACAAGCTAAACTTATGCGATTGGTAATCTTTTACCTTTCTTTAGTCACGTACATGAATTGAAATTTGCTTAGATCGGGGTATATTATGTCTGTGATCGACACCGTACCAATCACATATGATGCGTTCGTGATCTTCAGATTTAAACAGCTCGTATAATTCCCGTATTGACAAATAGAAAAACAAATATATAAAAGCACTATAACATTTTCTACGTATTTGAGTATGTTTGTTTTATATCAGTCTTTATTATTTTGCTATTAATATTATTTTATAACATCATTTATCTAATTTATAACAATTGCATTGATTATCAATGTAATTGATAATATAACCATTACATTACTATTATATTAGTAACAGTATATTAGTAACAACTCAAGCTGTCTCCCGTCGATTCGAACATTACGAGTTAAAACGTCCTAAAGGTGAAAAAGATAAAATATACGACTGAAAACACGTTAACAGGGACGGCGGCGCATTCGTCTTGGCTCGTGCGGTAAGTCGGACGAAAGTCTGGTTCCTACAAAAGTCGGTAGTTGTCGCCGACTCACAATTTATAAAGTTGTTTTTTTGCTTTGCGCGTTAGCAATGAATTTCCCGTTCCCTTGAAAATACAATGTAGATTATATCGGGAATAGATTTAATTAACTTGCACTTATATGTTAGTATTAGTTTACACGGTCTCTCGCTATTGTAATGATGAAATGTCATCATCATTCCTATGTCTAACGTAATTATTTTCCTTCATTCATCCTCGTACAGGCTTTCATTTACATACTTTATGACTCCTTACAAAATCGTCTATTAATATTTAAAAGGTTAATTCCTATTTTGCATGTCAACGACAGTAAAATCCTAAATAACTATTGTTAGCCTATGAATTTGGCATAGGTAACGGTTAATGGCCTACTGAGTATTAAATTGGTATATGTATAAATATGTAAAAAGAGAAAGGAAAATGAAACAAAATTATATTGTTTTTTATATTTAAATAATATTTCCTTTATTTTTCATTTTATTGTCTATAAGTAATGCATAAAAAATTGTTTATTATATCGATAGTATTACGTATTAAGATTATACATAAGCTTAAAGTCAGTAGATGACTTACCTATGTATTTTAGTCGACATATGGTTTTTTATGCAAAAATTTTGCATTAATTCAACATATTTTCTTTCATCACAGGTTTATTTCTAGGAAGCAAATCAGATAAACTGGAAAAATCATGGGGATAGAATTAATAAGTAAACGCGCTTTACTTAATGTTACTTTTTTAATGTTGTTTTCACAATCATGAATATGTGTTGTAAAATATCATTTATATTGTAACCTTCATCGCATTTTTCACTATATGGTAATGTTTCAAAGCCAAGGACAATAGAAACATTAAATTTCAACATCTTGTTTCTTTGGGAAATTAAATTAAAACTTTAATATCTTCATCTTTTCTAGCCGGTAAGGGAAGTATTTAGATTTTTAATAAATCTTCTTTGATCCCTATTAAATATCGCCGAGTCAAAAGAACTGAAATTAATGGGCGAAAATAATTATTTTAAGTTTATCTTCTTCCTAAGTTAGGATCCTTGTTTAATATAAATTTGTAAATTATCACAAAAAGGGGTAAAAGTGAAAATATTTTGCGAATTACTTTCGTTAATAAACAAATGTTTCGGATAGTTATGCTGATAGTTTTTAAAACTTTTAATTAAAATTATACGAGAATCGTGTAAAATATTAATACAGGGGATACATGAAAATTCCTTCGTTTGGTTTTTGGTTTATCCTTGTAATCTAATATATTTTATATTAATTTATGGACATTTATGATATAATATCGCTTATGGAATTAAGTGTCGTAAACCTTAAATGAGGTCTATGTTATAGATGTTCTTATATGTTTACACCAATCCTATAGATGTTTACACCAATCGATTAGATCTGATTAGTGTAGATTTCCCTACAATAAATATTCTAACCAAATACGTAACAACATCTATCAATTTGTGTAAACATTTTTCATCATTACTTTAACGTTTATAAAATAATCGCAATAGACAATCACCAGTCATACTAATTTTTATTTGGCAATAAATGACGCCAAGGGTTTAGAGGCTCGTCGATCAGAAACATTACAGCAGTTTCTCTGTACAGAACTTTACACGCTATTAAATTATTAAATTAATGCATTGTGCAAAACTAAACCAAAACGTTGTATATATATATATATATATTATATATATATATATATATATATATATATATATATATATATATATATATATATATATATATATATATATATATATATATATATATATATATATATATATATATATATATATATATATATATATATATATATATATATATATATATATAATATATATATATATATATATATATTATATATATATATATATATAATATATATATATATATATATATATATATATATATATATATATATATATATATATATATATATATATATATATATATATATATAATATATATATATATATATACATATATATATATATACATATATATATATATATATATATATATTAATAACTCTTTTAAAACGATACAGAATCTTTTATGGAAATAAGAAAGTAAATTAAAAAACAAAATTAAATTATTAAGTTTTATAAGTTTATTTATTTATAATTTAATTAAATTATAAATAATTAAACTTTAAATTACAGTATAAAATGTTATTCCGCCCCCTAAAATTTTCCAAACAAATATTACAAGGGGAAGGGGAAGGGGGAGGGGGGGGAGGGGGAGGGGGGGAAGGGGAAGGGGAAGGGGAAGGGGAAGGGGAAGGGAAGGGGAAGGGGAAGGGGAAGGGGAAGGGGAAGGGGAAGGGGAAGGGGAAGGGGAAGGGGAAGGGGAAGGGGAAGGGGAAGGGGAAGGGGAAGGGGAAGGGAAGGGGAAGGGGAAGGGGAAGGGAAGGGGAAGGGGAAGGGGAAGGGGAAGGGGAAGGGGAAGGGGAAGGGGAAGGGGAAGGGGAAGGGAAGGGGAAGGGGAAGGGGAAGGGGAAGGGGAAGGGGAAGGGGAAGGGGAAGGGGAAGGGGAAGGGGAAGGGGAAGGGGAAGGGGAAGGGGAAGGGAAGGGGAAGGGGAAGGGGAAGGGAAGGGGAAGGGGAAGGGGAAGGGGAAGGGGAAGGGGAAGGGGATATTATGTTATTATTGAAGGGTAGCATGTTCAATTTTTTATAACAAAATGGTTGTTAAAATGACCATGATTTTGGAAAATGAACTAATTAAAACCGAGGGAAGAAAAATGTATCACATGTCAGTCAAATGTCATGCTACATGTAAGTCAAATATCATCAGATTATAAAAGTTAACATTAGACCTCAAATGATATGTGCCTTGGATTACACGTTTAAGAGTACAAGGGCATATATACTTTAATTCATTTCGAGCAAAATGAAACTTATTTAATATTCGATATCTGTAAATAAGCACGGAATGGCTAGATTTGTTTATAAAATCTTATTTACTTTAAGATTTCAAGATAAGACAATTTTACATCCTGAGATAATGAAGCGCCATAAAAGTTCCACGCCGAAAAATCGCTTCTTCACATTATATGCCGCCTCGACAGCCTTTAGTGCGGAGAACTTCCGGGAATAATTTTTCATCTTACTTGTACGAGCGAAAACACTTCGTAGACGAGCACAATACGCAGTGGCGTCTTTCGCACAATTGTCTACATGTATATTTGAGTGGAATGCATCTCATGATTCTGTTCACAAATTCCGTGCTGAATTGCAAACTTCTTGTATCTTCACAATTAAATAAAACTACGTGATGTAGTATTATTTCTACTTTCTTTAAGTTCTTTACCACAGCCTAGGTTTCGCATCTTCAGGTGGGCTATTAGCAAAGATCTTTGCTAATAGCCCACCTGAAGATGTTGTAATACAACGAAACCGAGGTCGTGGTAAAGGACTTAAAGAAAGTAGAAATAATACTACATCACGTAGTTTCATTTAATTGTGAATAATGAATTTTTACAAAATTAACGACAAATATATTTAACTCTTATATCTTGTTTGTTTTCATTTGAATTTTTATCAATGTTAAAGTTTGTAGTTATACCAAAAACACTTTAACTAAAATAACTGTTTCTTGAAGTAAAATAAAATATTTTCACAAAAAAAAATTATTGATTGCAAATAACCATCGAATAAAAAGCATTCTGAAAATCATTAAATAATAAAAAATCGAATATTGGCGGTTTAATATCTTTTCCGCACAATAATTAAATCGCAAAATATTACTACTGCTAGAGATTTTTGGAGTTGGTGCAAAGTCAACGCGTCTGTGCTTTCTGACATGAGGACAGCAGCGTCGAACCACCTCCCTCGGCCATTTTTAACATGGAGCGTTACACCCATTATTGACATTTTTTCTGACATTCACAATGCTTCTCTCCAAGTACATTGAGACGCAAACACGCAGGTGGGTGCTATATTTTACTTGGTACCAACAATATCAGTACTATCTCATTTACGAAATCAAAACAGACCTTTGTGGATTTAATGAACCTGCATATATGCATATATATCTACACACTTACATCCATGTACTCGTATACACACAAATACATATATACGGACGTATAAATCACATTGCCTCTTTTACCTTAATCAGCGCTACAAGCCTGCATATATTATATAACTAATATTCTTGCTGCTATATGTATATATACATATATATATATATATATATATATATATATATATATATATATATGTATATATATATATATATATATATATATATATGTATATATATACAAATTTGAAAAGAGCAGATCCTCGAGTTTCACGGTGGAAACAAACAGTACCCTGCACCGTCAGTTCTGGGAATTGGAACCTGAAGTTTATTGATAGAGAATTTGCTTGAAAGTTAAAGTGCTGATTAAAAAATGGAAAATTTTCAAGTCTTACAGGTTCAGCAGACGTTTAAGGATTACGACTGAGTGTGCAATCGGGAGTTCGGTTTCAGAGTTTTTGGTTGAGTATGTCCTCAATCGGAAACTCTGATCAATTTTCAATTTAAGCAGGCAGTACCCCAGATGCGTCATAACTGAGGACCAAAATTTAGTGACTCCCATGGTTTAGGCAAGCAGTACTCTTGCATATTTGAACTGAGGATTTGGAACCTGAGCTTATTGATAGAATCCCTTTTTGAGACCTACAATGCTATTTAACAGCAGATTCCCAAGTCACATAATTTAGGTGGGCAGGATCAGGGTTGAATAATAGGAACCCGGAGTTAAATGACTGAGTCTTTGCTTGAGAACTATAATATTAGTTTCAAAACAGCAGATCTTCAAGTCTTGCGGCTCAAAAAGGTGTACTACCTGCAGCTTCATAGATCAAAAGTTGAAATTATATTGTATGTATCCGTGTATGCTCACCTTTATTATCGGAATTCGATCAGAGTTTCACTTTTGAGAAATTGTATGGTAAATTTTTTTTTCTTTAGTCAGGTTCTTATCAAATTTTATAAGAGAAATTTTCAAGTTTAAAAAATGCCGGAGATCTGAAATCACATACTTAAAAAGTACAGTCGAAAAACTACGTACTTTTTAAAGTTGAAAATAAGCTCCCGTATATTCTGGACAATAAAATGACAATTAATAGTTTAACGCTCTAATTTTTAATATCCTAAGTCGTGCTTTTTACGTTATAATTCAACCGTTAATCATAACCGTACGGTATGAACTTTCTCAGAAAAGTCAATAGATTAGACCGTCGCGAATCAATTTCATCGTGCTCATAAGTTTTAGGTTTCTATAAATTTTTTCCTCTGTATTTAACCTATTGGTTATGTGTACTCTTTATACAATTGCCGGTAATTTGCGCATCTTTATTGTAAACTATTGTAAATTCAGAGAAATTGGTATTCATTTATTTATATATTTATTCCTGAGTTTAGTTTGCATCACACTTTTCTCAATATTTATACTATTGCAGTTGAGTAACTGGCAGCAACTCGCATATATTACTTATAAACAAGTACAAGTGCATGCAAAAAAGTACTGTAATTACCAGCCCAACAATTTTTCACCAGGAAAGCTGTGCGTTTGAAAAAAGAGACTGAGGGGTGAAATATTTAAAGCATAAGCTTAAGCTCTGCTGATAATTTATTGAAATAACTTATAACAATTCAATTTTTTAACTTATCTCAAGTTTTATAAATGAATTGTTTAAAATATATCAAAATAATCCAAATGTACGAAATGATGTTGCTGACTGATATCCATATATTTAATTTTGGCTGTATGTTCAAAAGTATGGTCATATTTTTTGTAAACAAAGTCGTAAGAAATGCATCAATTTTGAACATATTTTCAATAAAGACATCCGTAAAATGTGAGTAGCTCACATTTCCGTATTAAAATCGAAGTAATATCAGAGCATAGTTGTTTGTGGAACGATTAAAGTTTAGAATACTTTATGTTTTTCCTTGTGTAGAGATTATACTGTGTGGTTTCTATTTTCTTACCTGTATCATCAAATTTTAGACAATATATACTTCTTATTAACGCGCAATGTGTAAAAATTTATGGTTTTCATATTTATTAAAATTAATAGTAATAGAGTTTAAGCATAAGATAATTACCAGCATAATTTATTCAAGTCATATAAAAATGAATTCATACCTCATATTCTGAAAGAATTCTAATTATTTAATAAAAATTATGTTCGTTTTGGTAAGAGTTAATCTTCATAATGGTCTCTATTTAAAAAAAAGTTGTATTGAAAATCGTGCAAACAACTCATTTAATATTAAAACGAGACGTTTAACTTGAAGCCTTGTGTTCTCATTAGTACTTTTTTAGAACCGTTCTAATGAGATATTTTAACGAAAAAGACCCTTGAAATTAGCGAGTTATAAAATGTATAACATAATCTAGGGAAATATATTTATTCCTAATATGCGTCCAGAAAATCACCTTAATAATGCGCTCGTTCACTGCGCGCGGTATGTGAAAAGTTCTCACTCGTGAAATGAAAAATGATTACCGCGGGATATTTACCTCGAAGGTTGTATTTCCGTCGAGATCACAAAAAATGACGGAGATTTTCCAACATTGAACATTTTACAACGCTTTGTTTCGAAATGGAATGTTACTTCATATACCCGAACAAGATTATTAAATAAGTTTCGCAGTTTTGTATCAATGGGTTTGTCTGAACATTTCATACGTTCTTCTAAAAACATCTGTTGAATGTTTACATATTTATGTATTTATATATATATATATATATATATATATATATATATATATATATATATAGATATATATATATACATATATATATATATATATATATATATATATATATATATATACACATATATCATATTTATATACATTGTCTGACTATATACATACTGTCGAAATCATATAGTACATAAATATAGGTTAAAAATGAAATATTTCGAAAACCTACTTTTGCAATTATATAAGCCGTGCGCACACTGTTACTTCTGAGCAGCGGAGCAAAGGATTATCAATCATGTTAGTAGAAGATCGCAGGCCAGCCAGTACTAACCGATAGAGTGACCGACATCAAAATTTGTTTAGTATCTTAGGTTTATCTAGGTTTTGTCATTACGATACCAGACAATTAAATTAATCACATTTATCGTCAAAACTAATAAATAATTCTGATTTTAAGAACCTTATAGAAATATTATTCTCGTCGGTTTGCAAACGACTTCGACGACACCCACCCAAAATATAAGCGAACGACTGAAACTCGACTCGGCGAGACAGCGGAATGGCATTACTGATATTTAACAACCTCTCGTATATCATTTTCTGACCACGGAAGATCATCTTTAAGATTAATATTATTACTCTATCCCTTATTTTTTCTCCTCCAGTTTCTTCATGACATTGTGTAGGCGGTTTATTTATTGTCGTTGCTTACCTACTTAGAAGAGGTTTGACTAATGAGGAGACTTTTAGTAAGGGATAAGAACGTTTAAGTTTTACCTTTAATTTAATGACTTTATTATGGGTTTTATTTAGCAATATTGAAGATTTTGTTTATTATGTTATCAAAGTAAATATTTTCATGTATAGTAATTAAGAAGTATTGTTTTAAATTGAGGCATTCTTTTCAAAACAAGTTAATTCACACCATCAAAACGGGAAAGGTTTTTTTCATTTTGTAAGACATATTTTTGAAGCATCTTTGTTTTTGAAGTATATATATTTTTTGATGTATATCTGTTGTAAAAGGTTATGTTTTGATGGTGTCCATTTTTTCTAATAGATGAAAATGGATAATCAATAAAAATGGCATAATTATTACATTACATTTTACCTAAATTTAGTTTTGAAACGCTCATTAATGACTTGTAAATACTCTACGCATAAAGACACATTGTTGATTCGTAAACTACAAATTTTATTGAAAACGAAAACATATAAAAAAATTTATTACTAAAAATATATTATGTGCACCAAATAACTGTTCACATGAGAGCATAGTTTCTTTTTTGGACTATATCCGCATATGCCAAGCACATACTTTCTATAGTTGAGACAACTACACATACACAAACAAACACACACATATTTAAAGAGAACAAAGGTGAGAGAAGCAGCGCCACGCGCTGCTCGTTGCATTTTGCCTCTCTTTCCATCTTGTTCATTCATATGGGCCGCAATACGTTCTGCTCAGCCAATGAGGAACGTTTCATCGCCGTGTTTGTTACAATTCATTTTGCTCAGTTTGTTCGCCATCCCAAACGTTTATTCCGAAGTTTCGCTTTAAATATGTATAAAATACATAGTAATTATAAATATTACGACTTTTTTTAACAGTCCGTAAATATTTTGGGGAGTTCTAAATTTCACTATTTGGATGATCTATTGTGACTGCCAAAAAACGAAACCTCAAAAGTTAGCTTTAGATTAAAGCGTTTAAATGTATATATATATATATATATATATATATATATATATATATATCACATACATATGTATCTATGTATATAGCTACCAATCTTTAAGAACGTCATTTTATTCTTTCACAGTGACTCTAATTGAATTCCCAAAGTAATTATTTGATAATCTATTATTAAAACGTTATAGCACAATAAAGTGGGCATTTTTTTGTTAGGCATTTTATAAACTACTAAACGTGCAATATTTTTTTTAAATTTAATGCGCTTTGACTTGTAAACCTGTAATTTGTACGAAAGTCTTCATCCAGAATGAAAATTGTGAAGAATTGAATGACACGGAAAATATTTTATAATTTTTTTGTGGCATCACAAAATCGTAGTTTTAACATTTTTCCAAATATTGCTAATTGAACTTCACTTTTCAGATCTCGTCAGCTAAGAAAATTACTTAGAAAATACCACTTATCCTAAAAAAATTAGATTAACCTAAACACAAATTAAAAACCCACCTTTTTTACTGAAGTAAACAGCTTAATTAATTTTTTTTGGGGCCGAAATTCATTCTCATAGTAATATTTATTGCCATGGAAATGTTAGCTAATCTTTTTTTTATCGAATCACTAACACTACACGTTAATGCTAATGCCGTTAATGCCCTTTTTTACATTCATCCGAGTAAACCATGATCAACGGCTGGCCGTCCATTGTTCATAACTCGGTTAAGTACATAGAGAAAGTAGCTTTGTTTAAATAATGCTGGTATAAAGGTTGGAAAATAAATATCTTTTTACGAAATATTATCATAAAAAATCCTGCTTTGTAAAATATTGCGTAAATATTTGCGTGCGAAATAATTGATGATCAAACTGTTGCCTATATGCATTTATATATTTTCTGTTCCTTTGAAATAATTTTCAGGAGGAAAACGTAGCTGCTACATGGTAATGTATTGGTTAACTACGCAGCAATCATAAAATATTCTTTATTCTTGCATTCGAAATATTCATATACGGGCGCTTTGTTTGTTTCTTCGCTTCCAAAGCATTTTCTCTGAAGGTCCTTGTTATGATTAATAAAGAAACAATTATCACTACAGACCAGATCCGAAAAGATTGGAGGTTGAAGGTTCAAATCTCTTCCAAACCCGTCCCTCTCAAGATATGTTTAATAACTTGGGTAGTGTAAATGGTGCGTTGTCTCGCAAAAACATAACACCTCTACTACGTTTCGAAACAAAGGCCAAAAGTGCCTTGACTAAAAGCCCGGTATACTATTTTCCATTCATTTATATTACACCGCAGTCCCAACATAAAATTTTTAATAATTTTGATATCAAATTTATTGGAATTATCACTTCGCATTTCGAAAAAATCTTCGTCGAGAACTTCGGGTTCAATCTTTTAATTAATTGAGCCATTTCTTTCATAACATATTCGCTGCGTTAATTTTAATTTGGTATTGGCAAATCCATGTTTTATCCATCGTCATAATATTAGAACAAATTTTGCAGACCTACTGCAACGCTTAAAGCCCCTTTGCTTTTTTTGCTGTTACAAAATTTTACCAACTCGGCACTAGTTGCCATTCAGACTAATGCATACTTTATAATAATATGCACGAAATTGCAGGCAAGAAAAATGATTTACAATTACAAGACGCGTGGATAAAAAAGAAAAGAGCAAGACAGATCATTGTCTCTTTCAGGACGTAGAGCAAGAAAATGTTAGTTTTAGAAAATAAGAATTAGGTCAATGGTTCAAATGTATACACAAAAAAAATTATGTATTACAAGTATGAGTAATTCCAAGACCAATTATAAAACGGAGAAAAAGAAGGAAAAAGCGGTATATGTAAATTTTCTATCATAACCTTCACAGCTTTGAAATAATAAAATGTAACAAACAAAGATGAAAATAAATCTCAACCAATACGACTTGTTACATTACTACAACCACCCAAGCTTGAAAAATATTGCATGGAATTTTTAATTTTAGGTTACCAGTAACAGAAAAGAAAATAATAAAGTTAAAAATGGCTTCCTCACAATGAAATGATTTTTACCATCTTCTCAGTGGTACGACAAAAAGGCTATATGATTCGATGATTTTAGAGGTCTATCTGATCAACTATTATCAAAAAGACAAAGAAGGAGGTTTTTACTATAAAAAGAAATCTCCGCTCTAGAATGCAACAAATAACATACAATTCTAATATAAATAGATTCAAGAAGTAAGTAGATTTAAATAAAAATTAATACAGATTAATCATCGAAAAAATTATGTGCATTTTGTCCGTATATCTGCAAGAAAACTAAATAAAGTTGTTGCTTTTATATACTTTTTCAGTTTGAATATTTTACTACTACTCTAATGATAACATAGTTTGTCTGTCTGTATGTGCGAATTGTTTTAATTCGAAAGCAACTGAAGCTACTAGCATGTACTTTACACAGGTCATATGCAATAACCCTTAGAACAATTGAATTTTTTTTTCTCAAAACTTTTTAAAGTTAAAAGAATGAAAAGGTTACGTCCGAAATTAAAAAAAAAACTTGTAAAAAGACATAAGGGCAGGTGGAAGAACGGGAGGAAAGAGCGCAAGTTGCTAGACATAGTTAAAACCAATCAATAATTAGCCTTGATTCATGACAAAATATAAACAATCCTGCTATCGCTAAATTTGCCGTCAAATTTGATGTATTAAACTAACATGTGCGAATTTTGTTTAATAACCATCTTCATAAAGAAAGAAATACGCAGAAACTTCTCTAAAAATATAATCAAGATTTATCAAAAAAGAAAACTAAAAATGTTAAAAAAAAATGTAGTTTCCTTTATAACCAGAACAACGATCGAAACCTTCCTTTAAAATCTTGTACAACCTCTTTTCATACTCTTACGTAAAGTACAATTTAACTATTTACAATGAACGCAACACTTCTACTTGTGTACAAACAAACTTGAAATTTAATTACGTTTCCTAATTCATTTCGGTACACCAGATCGGTGTTGAGGAGAAAAATAGGTCGAGAGGCACTTACGAGATATAAGCAAACTTCATTTATAAGATGTAAGACATGATCATTTTCAGGGATGATGTTTTAATTTTAATTTTCGTGAAAATGCTTTATCGATCAGATAGTTACTTTTATTTAAATACGAGTTAATTTTTTTTAAATATGTTCTTACATGGGTATTTTTGAGGTTGAACCTCAAAAATACCCTGGAATAAATATAACTCGTGCATTAATTTGAATATCAGGCTATATTGCTGTGACACTTTTTAAAATTTGATTTGTGATTTATAGACATGCTTATTTGGAATAAAAAAGGAGAATGAAAACTTTCTGGTATAATTTTAAGCAAAAATAACTATTTAACGTTAAAAAACAATTATTTTATTTTAAAATATATTTTTTAGTTAAATTATAATTTGTTTAACAAAAAATGTTTATTGGAAAGAAATCGGTTCAAAAGTTTACAAGAAATTGCGATCACTGATTTGGAGAGCAGTGTTTTGAGATAAACATGTGAGGAAAACTAAAAGTAAAAACGGAAAAAACAATTTATTACGATTTATTACTATCCTAATAATGTTGTTGTCGTGCGTACCAACATTTTTGCTCGCTGCTAGGTCCTCATGAGATGTATAATGTCATCATGGTGATAGGAATAACCGTGGATTTTAAAATTTATAAAGTACATGTCTAGGGTGACCTTAAGATGTTTTTTTTTGTAAATTACATTTAGGCACCCATTTTTATCATAACCGCGTGAAAACTAATATTTAAATTTCAAATCACTTAAAGAATATTTAACCAGACTAATTATAGATATAATCTTGATCTTTCGCGCTAACATAAATTAGTATAGGCATACTAATTTACTAACACATATTAACATAATTTATTAACAACTTTATTAACATTAATTAACATAGGCATAATATCTAAAGTTGCATTTCGAATTAATTTAATGGTTCTTGTATAATGTTCTAAAAAAGAGACAGTAAAAATTTTTAAAAATCCACTGGAATTTTTTAAAATATTCAAAGTAAAAGCTCGTTAATCAACTTAAATAATAGCATGATAATAAACAACAAAACTATAAAGGTACTACATAGGCAAACTGTATATTCTCCAAAATATGGTTTCTTGTGCGTCTAATTGTTTTGCCGCGGGTTTGTTCCTTTACTTCACATTTAATTAAACTTTCATTGATTGTTACATAAAAGTTCCTGGCATTTACAAGATATTAAAAAGAGGCTGAAGAAACTGCGGCCCAATATGGGAAAAACTCTGTATTAAAAAAAAATTGTTTCAAGCCAATTAAATTAGAATAGACTTTATGAACTCGTGGAAATTGCGTAAAATTATTAAAATATCTATCCAGTTGTTACGGTGTTAAAAAAGTGAGCAACCAATAAATTTTATTAGTTTATATCTTCGGACCACTCCGTCATTCGTTACAACATAAAAGTTAACGGATATTGGAAAGCTTTCTCCAAAGTCATGACTCTTTTAATTACATGTTGTGAACTGCACACGTGATAAAATATATTCGTTTAGAAAAAAAATATGTATTACAATTAAAAATAACTAGACGGTTTTTAGTACTATAATGCCAATTATTAATCAATGTTTTTATTTAACTAACTGGCATATTTATTTGCCATATATGTCATGATATGAACGTAAACTAGGGTTGAAAATATTGCCAAGTATTTTATTTTTAAGCCGTTCGTTGGAGCGACATTTAATATGCATTTATCTCAGACAACATTTTTATTTTTATATTCGACTTGCATAAGAATTATATTACAAATACAGTTTTAAAAAAAAACTCACCATTATTACAGCTACTTCCGGAATGTTATAAAAAATTCAACGTGCAAACTTTTCTGGGTAGGGTGTATAGTATGCACGGTATTCTGTTAATTTAGCAACTGAGTTTTTGCGAGTAAAGAACGAACAAAATATAGAAATTTCACATGTGAACATAGTGCTCTTGTTTTGTGAGAACCGTCTACGTCAAAAACCGGGCAAAGTAACAGGAAAATTATGCTCAATGATGAGTGAAGCTGTATTCTGTTATCATACAAACGAAAACATATTGATCTCCCATTGTGATATTTGAAGCATACTTCCATGGACTGTGTTATCTCTTCCATTATACTTTTCGAACCACTAGCTATTATTGATTTCACTTGCCATGATTTTAAAGGCGCAGACTATCTATAAGTTAAACTCATAAAAATGTTCAATCGAAACTATAAAAAGGTCTACAAAGAAGGTGTTTCATCCGTGGATACATGCCGGTGACAAGCCCTGGACAATGGTGGTGCTTATGTAATTGAATTAGTATTATTACATATAAAAAATTACTTACTTTTAAACTTGAGACGGCGATATTTTATCTTGACATTAAAGTAATACTTTATTTTGATGGTTATTGATATAATAATTAAGTCAAATATACTTAGTCCGATGCCCATTACTAATATATCAACGTGACATAAAGACTTGGTGTCTGCTCCACTAATCAGGTTATAAAGCAAGGACCATATGGTATAAAAAGTTAAAATTTGGTACAAAAACCATTCAGGAAATTTATTGTTATCTGTTATTTCTATAGGTATTTAAAAGTTTGCAAATTGTAAGCTGGCTAATCAAAATGAAAATAAAATTTTATAAAAAATATTTAATTTAGAACTCATAAGTAAAAACAATTAAAAGAAGGATAATCTATTTATGCAATGAATTTTTTTGTAAATCCGAAAAAATGATACAATTTCCTAAATAACCCTTCTAACACGAAGTGAATTTCTCGTTAGAAGGGTTGCTTGAAAATAGGATGTCGTAGAAATGGTGAATTGTATCTAAATCCAAAAAATATTAGCAATTTTAAAATAGTTCTAAAGTATGCCAAAGATTCCTAGGATGACAAATGTTATCTATGTACATATAATCAGACTATCGGAGAAAAACTTTGTGTGTTTAAGTTGTTGTGAAATAAACTGATACTAGTTCTAATACCATAAAATGTTCCTTGAGCGTTTATGTTCAAACAAAAGATGCCATGTTGTATTGGCTTTAGATACTTTAGACAGAGATTACTTTAGACACGTTTGACGGTAAAACAACGAACGGGAAAAGAGAAATAAATATCTCATAAATATTGACTATTGTTATTCATATTAAAATTCAATTATAGTGATATTTTAATTTAAAATTTACTAAAAATTATACCCAAAATTTAAAAATGGCCCACAAATTTAAATATATTTAACTAGACATATGCGTTGATAGGAGAAGGGTCTAATTATGTTTTGGAACAGCATTTCAGTATAACATCAGTATAACAGCATTTCAGTATAACTCTTTAGGAGTAAAGACTTAAAGCTTTTTCTTTAGCAGTACAAATTTCCAATTTACTATGAGATGGCTAGTAATATCATTACCAATAGCAATTCATTAACAACAATTGTAATAAACAGTGCAGGTTTTAAATCCTTC
Organism: Druceiella hillmani; assembly: GCA_039881145.1. Classification (NCBI taxonomy): domain Eukaryota; kingdom Metazoa; phylum Arthropoda; class Insecta; order Lepidoptera; family Hepialidae; genus Druceiella; species Druceiella hillmani. Next base: position 9,353,420 of record JAYKKI010000045.1, read on the forward strand.
TGAATAATTTGAAATTTTTAAATGAAATATCTACACAATAGCTTATCCGGATTTTCACAAAATTTACTAAATATTATTATACAACAATATGATGAAAAACTAAACCTTCAAACGGTGTTCATAATAATATTGAAGCTAAACAAAATTAATAACATGAAAGAAACAATTATCTAAATTACTTTCAAGTTGAGAAAGTACTTTACAAAATGCTGTTTTCGGAGTCGTTTATAAGCTCCAATTTACCCTAAACAGCCTGACTAACTTTTGATTAAATAGGATTTTGATCGAAAGTCAATGAAAGAGGAGTCCGGGAATATTTATTGAAATTAAACATGCTTCATTCGTAAATTGTGAAAAACAAGCATCTTAAGATATTATTTCCTGATAGTCATAAAATTCTTGTAAAAAACAGATATCCGAATTGAAAGTAATTATTAATAAAGAGTCTAAATTATTAGTAAGGAGTAAAAAAAGGAAGAAGTAAAGTGCACGCATGGTAATGAGTAGCAAAAATATTTTCGCCATAAGATTTAATCATTAACATTTTCATTATTAAAAAAGTAATCAGTAGAAAACGTGCTGCTAACGTGTCAACCAGACCGATGTAATTAATGCTTTATTAATTTTAATTCCCGTCAAATGGAATTAACGTAGCGTAACTCAGTCTTTGTAAGCAGACGGGTATAGTGGAAATAAAATTCACTGTCAATTAAACTGTGTGTAAAAGGCAGGTTTTATGAGAAGTGAGATGTGTCAGGAAAATGCTGTAAAAATTTCAAAAAAGGCGAGCATATGTTAAAAATAAAGGTGGTGAGAAAAATAAATTTTGTCGTGGCCGAAGATTTGTTGAAACATGGAAATCGAGCGTTTCGGGACAGTAATTTTTTTGAGTTTCATATATTAAACTTTATGAATGATGGGTGTCTACGCTCATTGAAAAACACAAGAATACAGGAATTTTTGAGAAAACAAACTGTTTCAGGAGATGAAACATTGATTAATTTTCATAACGAGAAATAAGATAGCAGTCCTAACCGTGCATGCATACTCAATCCCCTAATAAGTCATGACTTTCAGGAGTTAACAATGTAAGTTACGAAAGCTGTCAGACACTACTTATAGACCAAGAAAACCCATTTTAGTGGTTTGAAATATAGCATTACGACCTGCCTATACGAAAAAAAACCGAGATGTTTAATGAAAATAAATTTTCAATTAAACATTATTTTTAACAGATCTACATATGTAAAATCACATAATAAAAACTTTTCATGTTACTTATATTCTTAACTATAAGTTTATACAACATTGAATTTTTCTCGTTCTGATAGTTAAGAAATATTTAGAGTGTGATTACAAAGTTGTGAATTAACATTTCCGTTTTAGCAAAATACAAATCTTTTTTGGTCCTTGCCTCTTATGTTTTTTCCTTTATTTATTTTGTTTCTTATTTATTTTATAAAACACTGATTTACGATTATACGTTTGCAGTATAAGTTTTATTTGAAAAGGAATTGATGACCAATATCAAATAGAGAGAAAGAAATTAAAAGTTAATGAACTATCTTCATATCACTTGGTAACAGTGTAATAATTCCTTATTCTTATCTTGTGTTACAGCTTTTATAAAGACTTGATTATATATTTATTCACAATGAAAAAGTAGAGAACAGGAAACTAATAGATAATTAATTGCCTTGATAGATAGGTACATATTCTTATCAAATAGTGATTCACATTTAGTCTTCGTGATGTAATATGGAGCGTTCCTTTCTATGAATATTAAGGTAAAGGTAAGGTTTGAAGAAGGAGATAGTGATTAGAAAAAAAGTTGAAAGAAGAAGGATATCTAGGATATTTTAATAATTAGAAAACTAGTACTTAGAATGTATTTATCCTTCGAAAATTCAATTTGTCTCTTCAATGTTAGATTAAATTAATAGAATTAATGGAATTGGTAATAGTTTTGGCGGTTGCTTAAATTAGAAAATTTTACAATTAAATGAAACTACGTGATGTAGTATCATTTCTACTTTTTTTGAGTTCTTTATCACGACCTACGTTTCGTTGTATTACAACATCTTCAGGTGAGCTATTAGCAAAAATCTTTGCTAGTAAAGAAGATGTATTACAACGAAACCTAGATCGTGATAAAGAATTTGAAGAAAGTTAAAAATAATAGTTTCTTTTAATTGCGAATAATGAATTTCTACAAAATTGATGTCAAATATATTCAATATTAGAAAATTTTAAGAAATATTACAGTACGAAATCCGCCCATACAATTTTCAATATTATATTTTGCATTGAAAAAATAATTGGAAGATATACATATAAATGATAAATGGCAATTTATTTACTTCATAAAGATTAAAACTTGAATTATAATTAATCTTAATTAAAAAGAAAAATGCAAAAAAAATAAGCAAATCATTGCAATTCAGTTGCTAATATGGAAAAATATAGCAAAAAACACGATAATTTTAAATATATAATAAGAAACGTGTAGTGGACCAACAACCATTAATGAATTAAACTAGAAAAATTCAATATTCATATTATGCGATAAAGACATATATTAACCGCAAAATAAATTCTCTTGCAATTCATTATCGTTTTTTGCCTCTGATGGCTCAACGAAGGTATTCCATCCACTGACGTTCTTATTTGAAACTTAACTTGGATTAGTTTATTTAAGGTGCAGTCAATTTTTATCTGGAGGCTTTTATTTGGCGCAAAGAAGTATCTTACAAAAATATAAGATGAATAGAACCAATAAATAAACGAACCTTCGTCATATTACTTGAAACGCCGTTGACTTATACAAACTTTAGATTGGTAAGAATCCTATTTTCAACGTACCAATGCAGTCAGATACCTTGAAGAAAAACTCGAAGTTTATGCGTATATGAATGACTATGAACGTACTGGATGACTTCAAGTAAAGTAAATTGTTGAAATATATCTTTTTGTCTGACCAGTGGTTTTAAGAAACATTTTGGCCATTTTGAAACATTTGAATAAGACTCTGTATATACATTATACATATTCTTTGAAATGCACTTATTTAAAAAAAAAGATTCCAGCGGCCTTTCACTAGATAAGAGACTGAAACTATTATTTATGTTCCTAATTTTAATATTCCTTAATTGAGTTATAGAAATTATTACCGTAGAATTAGCACTTTCGTATATTCGAACATTTTAATACATACCGTTTCTGAGATCCAAAAAAAATTTTGAGACTTCTACAATTTTCCAAAGGTATTTTTAAATATCTTAACAAATTTTGTAACTTATTTGGCTGCAAGAGATATCTCCTGTAGCAATAAATCCACCACACTTCAACGGCTGTAAATAAATAATTATATTATAATTGCGAAAGCTAATTTGTTTATATTTTTCTACTCGTTTTGTTTCACACCTCAAGTACTCCACCAATCTCCATGAAATTCTGCATACATATGGCTGTACCATAGAGACGAATACATAGTTATCCCAAAACGCAGTATTTGTTAATACGATTTAGAGGTAACATAGTATTTTAAAAAAATATCTCATTAATAACATATAAAAACGTGAACAATAACATATCAATAACATATCGACCAAAGGGTGTCTAGTGTATTCACCGGCTCATTCCTTGAATTTTAGATTCACGAGACCATTTTTGATCGCCATTTTTAATTTTTTCAACGCGGATGAAACCGGAGGTCAAAGTTATTACGTTATAAATATAAATCTTTATTCATTTCATACATCCACCTGATCTGTTCATTCCAAAACGTTAAATATTTTTTTAAGCACAGCGAACGTAAAACATTTTGTTAAATTTAAATCATAAGTATAAACATAAAAGTAATATTCATTAAACAATAACCGAACTTTTGCTTGTTACTTATTTTATTTTAGTTTCGGGAATCACTCCCGCTTCGACATAATTTATAGACTCATTTCTGGAACCATTACGATTAATAAATCCGTCTCTCTATGTACCATAAAATAATTTAAATATTTTTTTTAAATACAAAAGGACAATTGAATTCCCTACTTATACAATTATTATTTCTTATTTAAAAACTAGAGGACAGCTGTCGGTTTTTTATTCATATATATTCATTCATTATAATAACAGTTGTACTGTTTTTATACCACAGATAAATTGTACTCGTTGTACACGACGACCATAATATTAAATATATTTATAAGCGCCCTGGTCCTCCTATCATATCTACGACCTTCGACGATATCACTGGTAATATAATTTTGTAATACCGGCATTTTCATTCTGAACACTCTCGCAACAATACAAGCTGATGCTACGCCGCAAAGTAAATGGCCATTTAATAGGAATATGAAACTTAATTTGGAGGACTGTATTGCTAAAACACATAGAGCTGGTCGTGATTAAGTCACGAAAAACGATTTTCACCAAATTTTCGTTGCTAAAATCATTTCACATCCCACATTATAACGTATAATGTCAACGCCGTAGTTACAACGTGGTGCTGTCATGACTTGTTGATTAAATCTGAAAGATTTCGAGCGGAAGAATAAGCTTTTATTTTATTTGCAAAGTGTAAATATGGGGAGTTTTGTCTTTAAGTCAGACTGAGTTAACTATCATAGTGAGATTGTTGAATTCTACTAAAGCATGTTATTTACTTAATGTCAAAGCATTATAGAGTATGCAATAAGCTATATTCATGAAAAAATACTAAAACATTGTATATTTCGCTCAATGAATTCACAGATCACCATGACTAGTAACCCTTGCATTGTTTGATCTCAACCAGATTTACATGTTTTTCTCCAACGTCAAACGTGTGGAATTCGTGATGATCGAGTGCGTATCGCCACGCGCATCGGGTTTATGGAGCGACGAAGCTTGAAATGCGGCACGTCTGTAGCTGACTCTGCTGGATGCAAGGCTCTATTCCAATATATTTGCATATTGGTCAATTATAACAAAACCGGGAATCACTTCTGTTCGATTAACGACGTAGTGTTCCATTGCTACGCCGCACAAAAATGAAGGTATACAAGCGGAATGATATGATGTATGTGTGTGTTTGTGTGTGTGTGTGTGTGTGTGGGTGTGCGTGTGTGCGTGTGTGTATGTGTGTGAGCGTGCGTGCATGTGTGTGTTTTCGTGAGTATGTGCCTGCATGCGTGCGTGCGTGCGTGTGTACGTGTGTGTATATGTGGAGTGCGTGAGTGTGCGTGCCTGTGTGTGCATGTGTTTGCGTGCGTGTGTGTGCGCGTGCGTGCACGAGAACGTGCGTGGCTGCGTGTGCGTGCACGTACGTGCACGTGGGATCGCGTGCGCCTTCGTGCGCCAAGTGCGCGTGCGTGCGCATGCTAGTGCGCGCGTGCGCGAGCATGCACGTGCGTGCACGGGCGTGCGCGTGCGTGCGCGTACCTGTGCGTAGATGCACGTGCGTATTCCTACTTCAAAAAATAATCAAGATATCAGTAAAGGTGATTTTTGATCTTGCTATCAAGTGTTCTTTTATGAAAGAAATATTATTTGCAAGATATAATGTTCTTGACTAAACACAGCTTTCTTTTAAGAAGTATTTCCCAGAATAGAGTTCAGGATATTATTCCACGAAAATAGAAGTACTTCCTGAATATATTCTGCAGACGCATATTTACTTTTTTTCTTTGCAGTTATAACTCAGTGAAATTACGATCTGGAGATTGATTGATTTCTACTTTATAAATTAGAGGTCTTTTTGTGGTTTTAAAAGAAATATTGAAAATGTCAGAGGTGTGTCTGGGATCGTTGTCTTGTTAAAGGTAAATCTATGACCGATCAATAGTTTCTCTAAAGGAATAGCATGCTATTCAGATCAAATAACGCAAGGGTGACTATTCATGGTTACCTGTGAATTTAGTGAGCGAAATATGTTTTCCACTCACATAGCTTAGTGTATAATTACATAATGCTTTGACATTTAAGTAAATAACATGCTTTAGTAGAATTCAACAATCTCACTAACTTTCTAGTTGATTTTTGATGTGACTTATTGAATGAAAGTCAATTTTATTTTTCAGACGTCGTGAATATATGATTATACAGAATATTACACTCAGTCTGTCTTGACGACAAAATTTCCCATGTTTACTCTTTGCAAGTAAAGTAAAAGCTTGTTCCTCCTCTTTATATCTTTCGAATTTGATCGGCAAGTTATAACTACGCCGTTGACTTTGTACGTTAGATTGTGGGATATGAAATTGTTTTATCACTGAAAATTTTGTAAAAATTGTTTTTTCTAGCTTTATATGTTTCAGTAGAAAAGTCTCTCAGATTAAGTTTTATATTTCTCATTAATTGTCTAGTTACTTAGCGGCGTAGCATTGGGTCGTATTGTGGCGAGAGTATTCAGAATTAAAATGCCGGCATTATAAAATTATATTACTAGTGATATCGTCGAAGAACATACTCGTAGATATAATAATAGCACTAAGACGTGCATAATTATATTCAATATTGCGGTCATTGTGTGAAATGTGTACAATTTCTCTGTGGTGTAAACAACATTTCTAATTAAAATAAAACCGATACCTGTCCTATGATTTATAAATAAGGATAAACATTGTAGAAGTACTGATTTAAAATGTTCTTTTTACGTGTAAAAAAATGTTGAAATTTTATTGTCGTACCAAGTTTTAGATAGACGGATTTATTAATCGTAATGTTTCCAGACACGAGTCTAGAAATGATGGTGCGAGTGACTCCGGAAAGCAAAATAAAATAAATAACTAGCAGAAGTTTGGTTACTGTTTGATGAATATTATTTTCATGTTTATAGCTTTGATGTAAATTTTACCAAATATTTTGCATTCACCAAGTTTTTCATCCACGCTCTTCAGAAACTCTTATGGTTGCGAAACATTGCTGTAGACTTGGGTATGTTAAAATGTAAACAATTGCATTTAATATAATCTACAAATGTGATATTGATAGTGATAATTAAGACCTATTCGTTTTTAAGATAATCAACATAAAACAGAAAAAAAATGTACAAGACATTCCAATACCCTTAGACTTCCCAAAACTATAACACTTCAATCAATAGATATTCGGTTCTAAATGAAAGACCGAAAAAAAACAATTTGCCGACAAGATAATCCGAGGTAATGATACTTAGTAACAAGTCACAATAATAATTCGTGAATTCACAAAAGATTCTTTTAAAAAAATATCTGTCTACAGTATCATGTATTTAAGCTTGAACGAGAGGACATATTTCGCATTACTTTCCCTATAATAGTTACAAGTTTGCGGTACAAATAAACACAGTTAATCGTGCATTGGCGCAAGAGTTTAATTCGGTACTAAGAACGGTTTGCATTCCGATTTGTCTTATTATTTGATTCCCTCCACGGTAATACTTTTTCTGTCATATTAGCGGTAGAAACAATTATTTCTTTATATTTATCGAGTTGGCCGTACACAATCTCTGTGTCGTTTACATAAATATTTCGTCCATTTACCGCACCTCCGTCCTAAAATCATCTGTCGGGATACAACATTTTGCCATAAATTAATGATGATAAAAAATGCGACCTTCGATGTTCTAAGGATTTGTGCGGCTCTTACCTTACTCGACAATTTTTATCATAGTTGGGCCAAGTTACACAGAAGCTTCATACTTTATAAACCTAAACCTTCCATGTGAGTCATTCCATCTACTGGTGAAAATCGTATGAAAATTCGTGCTGAGTTGTTTTTGATATTTACGCGTTCGGACAGACAGATAGGCAGAGACTTTTTCTTTTATACATTGTAGTGATAACAAGCTTTCAAATAGATTATTAACGGATAATTTAATTGAAGTATGAGTAATTATCGAATTATTCTGTAGATTTAATCGTAAGTCTGAAAACATCGCCATGTTCTGTAACTTTATATCTTACCAGTTACAATTTTTTAAAATATGTTCGTTCAATAATTTTTAATAGCAGATTCTAAAGTAATAATTTATATAACATCTAATAGGGCTGAATATAGGTACGTTGTTGTTTCTTAGAGATGAGAGAACGGTGGTTATTTTACTGAATTTATAACTATGCCCTCTGGCAATATTATCATATATCGTTTTTTTATTTTTTTTTTGATGCCATAATTTTTTTAATGTCAAAGAAATATTCTAAATGAAGTTTGATTAAAAATATCTCTAGTTTATTTTCAATCTATTATCATCTGTAATCGAACTCGGTTAATACAGATAACTTGTGTCGACGTGAAAAACGTATTACGTTACCAAGGATTTGCAGACTAAATGTTATTAACATTTATTTAAGAATACATGAATCGTAATGGCAGTAACGTTGAAATTATTCTATTCTGTAACCTTTACTTTTCATGTAAAAATGGCTATTTTTTTGGTATATACAGTGATAGCAAGTCTAGTTTTCTTGTGTTTATATAATATCGTCAGGTTTTAGTCTTTAATAACCAAATTAATAATGTATTAATAATGGTTGATCCCATAAGGTCTGTAGCATGTCAATACGTATTTGTATTGTACTCTTAAGACCCAAAGTGAGACAATAAAAATATTCACCTGGAATATAAGTAAAAATTGATATTAAATGCAAAATTTAAAAAAAATTCATGATGTCTTATGTGAATCCTAAATATAATCGGAATTATAGAAAGCGAAAATCAGACGTAAGGCGTCAAAAAGAATTCAAGATACCTAAAAATTAGCTATGACAGCCTCAAAAAAAAATATGGAAAAAATGGAGCAAACCGATTACGCAGCTAGCCATACAGCGGCATACAGCGTTCAGCGATAATCTCCATTATACTACTCTGTATAACTATTGAATCAAAGGGATTGGTAATTAAATTGGTCGTTTGACGAAATGAGGAAAGAAGGTATTTTCAAATGAAATGTTAGTGTATAGACACGTGTTTTTTGTATGTTGAACATGTTGTATATATGTTCAACATACAACAAACATATAGTATGCAAATATGTATGTATGTAGATACGTGCGTATGTATAATGAATTCTATAAACTGGCAAAAAATAGGTGTATGTGTTTGCACTTTTAAAAGCTTATAAATCTAAAAAGATCACGCTATTAATTATACCTGGCACTATCCCATTTTTACGAAAGCTTTGTATGACGGAATTCACCAGGCTGTTATTTTATATTGCAAACTTATGGGTGATTTCTTATTGATTCTTAGGTAATATATTACGCTTATATCATCTTTATGTAATATATTCTATTTGTATCGGTAAGCTTGGCTTTTCGGCATCACTGTTAGTTTCTCTTTCGTTTGTGAACATGGCTAATAATCACAAAAGTGAATTCTTCCAGGTAAACATAATAAATAAATGAGAAACAACAATTGCATTCCAGGCTGTAAAAAATCTACTTCTAACAACAAATAATTTTGAAATAAAAAATTTAATAATTTACAGAAATATCCGAAAAAGTTCGAAGGAGGGAAAATCAATTAAGTTGAAATGAAATAAAAAATGAGTTTTCTAAGTTAGTATAATGCTATATTAACAAATTGAAAATATATTGTTATATGTAAATACATTTGAACTCCATTCCAAACTATCATTTTTTCGTATCCTGTCTTTTTGGATAACATGACCATTTTTACCATGGAGACCCTGTGCCCCACCGGGCATAGGGTCTCCATGGTTCTTAGTAATGATAATTGATCGCGCGTATCTCTTTTGTTTCACATTAGATCTGGCCGATGTTCTTCCATTCCGTCAAGGCAGACCTTCGCTATTTCGGCTTCGAACGACCACTCTCTTCCCTTGACAGTTTCAAAAATTGTTGGACAGTATAGACATACTGCCCTCTCAGCCATTTATTTAATGCTCCATTAGAACTTCCTGGCATTGCTCGTAACGTAGAATCGAGAAATTTTATACGAAGGAAGGTCTCAATCATTTATAAATGTATGTACAAGTAATTTCATGGGGAAATAATTTTTTTGGTTTTACAATTTTATTTTTTTGTACATTTATAAAATATCTACTTACTAGTCTTTACCATAATAGGTTATAATCATACGGGGCCTTCGTGATAAGAGTATCTGCTCGCACTTGGTTTTAGTCGCAATTAGTTTTTTCAATATTTTAGTATCCAAAATGAAAGAAATGTGGTAAAACGTGTATTGAACTTGCGTGATAGGTATTCTATACTACAATTTTTATTAATTTTACATTTGTACGCGTGCAGCTGACGATATTAGTTCAGTGTAGGGATAGAGGAAAATCATATGAATTTTTTAAAACTTCTTTAACGTAACGTTAATGAATATACAGTAGATATGTTTTTATAAAAGCAACCTCTCTTAATTAACATTACTAAATATATTACTAACATACCTTCAACAACAACTAATAACAAAATTGTAAATAAAAATAAAAGGACAATATACTAAGAAGTATATACGCTAAAAAGGATTTATAAAAAGTCATTTGAAACATCGGTAGAAAAAAGAAAAAAAGTCAATAGCAGAAAAGTAAAGGTTCCACCACATTCAGATCACCTGTCTGAAGAAAATATAATGCGAATAAAGGAGTAACGGTTCCAGTTAAAGGAGATATAGGATTTTTTCATACTACTTTTGATAAATTGCCACATGTAGGGTTTCTGATGCCGGGAACTAATGAATTCTATAAACTGGCAAAAAAACAGGGAAGAAAAATGTTATTAAATGATGGCTAATATTTGTGAATGAGAAGCCGGCGTAGGTTTTATGAATATAAAGTTAAGTTGCGGGTAGAACATTTGTGAATCTGACACCGGGTTAGAAGATCTGTATCAATTATTTGAAATAATATAAAGAAGCGAAAGAATACGGAGATTACATATAATTTAATTTGGTACCTCGTACAATGAAAATAAATAATAATATTTAGCGATTTATTTAAAATTTCCCTGAAATATACCTTTATAATTGCAAAATTATACATTTTTGTTGCCTATTTTAGTCTAGTTTGGATTATTATTAACTATAACAGTATTTAAATTCAGCCTTTTATTGTCTCTAAAAAAGGCTCTGGCAGGCAGACGGACAGATGAACAGACAGATGATGTTGCATAAATGTGCCATTACTTTTAGTATAGAACTTGGTAAATAAAAATTTTACAATATAAGTAATTCCACCCAAAAACAGATTAAGAGATGATTATGTTTGAAAGAATATCACTATTTTCACTGGTCTTAAATTTCTATCCAAATAGTATTTGGTTTCTCATACATTTATCATTTAATTTACAAGAACTTTTTCGTAATGACAGAAGTAACAGCAATTTCTTAAAATTATTGGTACACTCGACGTTTGTTTTACTATAAAGTTTCTCTTCAAAGTCAAACAGAGACCCAAAAACTTCTACTCCCGGGACATTGTTTTTAGATTTTCACTACACATTTCTAATTGTAATAGATTCAGAAGTAGAACCAGTTTCTTTAGTATCCATATCTATTATAATAATAACATTTAATACAAAAATCACCTACTTAACATTTTTGTTCGCTAGTTACAACAATTTGATAGCTAATAAATTCAGTCCAAATGAGCAATATGTTACGTATACAAAAGTATTATATACATATTTAATACTTATTTAGCTCCCTTATTAACATGCACACATGGAAGTTTGTGTGTTTATTTGCTATTCATCCACGTGAGCACAGCGGAACAAATAAACCTAAAATTTTACAAATAAAATGTATACAAACCTTTATGTTCGTTTGTTCGCTATGGCAGTTAAATTAAATCGCAATTTTAAAACCCGTGTTTTCATAAAAATGTTGTTCATTACAAAGGTAACACTGGTTTTCCACAGTTCGTAAGCAAAACCTTTTTTATTGAAGTGACCTCGAATAGCGTAATTATTGCGACAAAAGAGACAATTGGTTTATCAGTTGAACCAAATTATTATAAAACGGGTATCATTTGTAATTAATAATTTAGGTATTATGTTAACAATATGTGCCCTGACACCAAAGGTTATTCGGCTTTGGTATATTTAAATATAATAAAATAAGAAAATATTTAAGAGAATCAATGTTTGTGTAATATTGTTATAACATTTTTTATATGTTCAACAAGTTAGAAGTTGAACTCCAGGAGAAAAGTACATCAATGTCATTTTTTCTCTAGACATAAACTTGTGAATACGTAAGGTGAACACCAAGAGTAACAAAAAATAACAAATTATGCAAAGTTATCAGCATTGTAATTGGTGGGTAGGACAATCATTTGCGGTGAAACGGCATATAATCAATCTTGTCGATTTGAGAGGATTGCTGCCTCAGACGTTCCACCATATTCAAGTGAAGTACTTATGAGGGTTTATTGAATATCAAAGAAAGGATTAAGTTGCATAGCTAAAATTTAAGTTTCATTGAAGTTAAATCTTGTTATTGAAAAGTAAACTATGTAATTAACGTTTTTATTTAAATTCGGTAATAACTTACGAATATTTTTTTTATTTAATGGAGTTAAGAGTATACAATCAAAAGACTGTTCGATATTTTGACGGTTTAACCTAAGGAATCGTAACAATAAACAAGGTATTAATACACAAATTGTCTATTCCAATAGTACCGCTATGAATATATATTTTATTTATTAACATGCCAAATAATAATGCTTACAATTTATTTGTTAATATGAAGTCAGTTAAACCAAATTTTTAACACGTATTGCAAATATTTTTCCGTCAAAAACGTATTACGGTATAGTGTTTTATTTATAAAGTAGTAACTAATGATCTGGCGTAGTGATAAAATATATTGATCTTTTATTTAATGAATTAACACAATATGTTTATATATACATATATATATATATATATATATATATATATATATGTATGAATGTATATAAATATATATATGTATATATATATATATATATATATATATATATATATATATATATATATATATCTCATAGAGGGCAAAGCAATTATTATTTTATTTCTTTTATCGTGTAAGATATAATTGAAAAGAAAGGATTGATTCGAAGAAAAGTATCTGTTTTTAAAGATTCAAAGCTATTTAATTTGGAATTTAATGTAAGATTATTGACAATATCCAAAGGTTCTTTGTTAGTCGGTAATAATTAGTTACAAGTAAATTAGTTTGCGAATAACTAAATATGTCGTGTACAAATTATCGTCCGTGCCAGTTTCTTTTGAGATTACAAAGAAAATTGTTCTTGTAATTTTTTGCGAAGAATTTTGCAAAATATGGAAATAGGTCCAAGCATGTTACACACATTTTAATCGAAAGTGAAATCTGAATCATCTGATCTCATCTTATCACCATTACCTGGAAATTGGCACATTTTTTGAGGTCTTCAGGAAGGCGTTATTAATGCCGAAGGATAACAATTCAACATTGATAACAAGATGGGAAATAGACTGATTTTGGCATCCCCTGTTGTTTATGAACTACCAATAGATGACGCTATTGTTGGTGTTTAATTGAAATCTTTTCAGAGAAATAATATTTTGATAATTATAACCAAATTTATTGAAAAAAAAATGCGGTTCACATTATGACTCATCCTTGTGCTTCATTCACTTGCATCTTTCACTGATATAGAAATGGGGAACTAATTAAAAGACGCTATATTTCACTTACACAGCCTATGTAATCTATTAATTCAATAGACCCGTGGTTCTTCCAGATAGAGATAACTTACATTAAATCTTGTAAATGTTAGAGTGGTGGGTAATGTATCATTCATTGTGACATTTCTTGAAGTGAAACTTCAATAGTGAACAAAAGAAGTTTTACTTCCATGGCACAAGAAGTTAAGTTTAACTCATTAATGTTATTCAGAATGAATGAAGGATAAAATGTTTCCTAGAGTACCAGGCATTTACTGCATCGGTGAACGGCAGATCCCGATTAAAGTAAGGTGAACTTGTTTCTGTTTCATGCTCTTGGTTATAGTACTGCATGTATTCGCTTCTAACGCCCGTGACAGTACACACACATTTTTGTTTCGAGCATATCTATATAACGAAATAACTCGAGACTAATAGTTTCGACCCTCTATTGACATGTTTACTGCTACATAATAATTATGCAGCAGTACCTAAACATGGCCATGGTAAATAAAAAATATGTTTACTAAGTGGATAAACTTATTTTCTTTTTCGTTTCATAACGATTCAATGGGGTATACTTATAACAATAAGAACCTCCGACGTAACAAAAAGAGAATATAAATGAGGAATAACAAATTTCTATCGAAGGGACCGCGCTTCCGCTCTGTGTACGGTCACCGTCATTATGATTACGAAAAACAACACAATTTCCCCAAAGTGTTTACCATTAAAACAACTGCGTGTCCCACGTCATAATTCTGAACGGACTCGTTCCAGTTACATGTAGCACCGCCGTGATTCGTTTAAAGTCGAATATCGAGGCAGCTGAAATGTGAAATCAAATATTGACTTTTAAAAACTGACGGAACATTCGAGAAATTTACTTAACATGTATGCTGGATTTCAATTTCGAGCTTGACTGAGCGGAATATTCTTCTACGATTACACTTGATTTACTGGGTTCATATCTATTTTATTTATATTTAAGATATAAATGCAAGGAACTAATTTTAAGCCAAAAATATTAAGTAAAAAAAATTGAAGATTTTTCTTCTACGTATGGAAAAAATACAAACTTTTTTAACGTTATTTTGATCTCAATATTTTAGGATAGGTAAAACAAAATAAAATGATCTATTTAATTGTTATACGCAATCGCAAGTAATTTTCTCTCATCTTTATTAAAAAATATGTTGGAGTTTAGAATATTTGTTTGTCTTCCTATACATTAAAATGTAAATAACGACACGGTCAACATTTTTAAAAGACAGAACTGTCTTTTAAATTGATCCAATAATTTTTTAAATAAGTAAGTCAAATAGGAAATGGATATAACATTATATGATTCTATGGAATATGAAGAAATGAGATTTGAATTTATTAAGAAAATTATTTATTTCGCGAGTCAAAGTAAAAGCAATTATTGCGTGAAACTTTCTTTAAAATAAATTATGTCGTTTGTCCCAATGGAATTACCCGAGTGTGCTTGTAAATGTATTTTTCATCAAAAAGACCTGCTTGTAAAACGTATCGATCAAGAAGTCGGAATATTGTTTTAACAGTTATCAGTAACGCCAAACAAAATGCTAAAGAATTATCCAAAATATATTGCGTTGGAATGTGAGACGTGAAGGTTGTCTGCATTTACAGGTATCGTCCAGAAGACTTATTGGTGTCACCTAGAAGACCGCTTTCCTCTCATTAAAACTGAGCTTAACCATTATACTCACGTATATGTATATGTACATGTATTTGTATATGTATATTTTTTTAAATATTCGGGGATGAGTTTAGCCATATCGAATCATCTAATGTATGATTATATTGACACTAAAGCAAATTGAAACATAGCGAAAAATATCATTAAAATTTTTCTTGATTATAGTACCTTTTTATTAATTTATTTCCAATATTTGAAACATTCCTCTATAGGCTTTGCTTAAAATTTTATATAGTTACATCTATCGCATTCACACACAAACATGTGTTCATGCTTCCAATCCAAAATAACTTGTGTTGTATCCAGTAAAAAAAGGAAATACTTGGATTTAAAACGATAATGTTGTAACCTGAAAACACTGTAGTAAAGAATAATAAATCTGCTAGTTTTGAGGGGAAATTTAATGTAAAATAATAAAAAAGTATTTATTGGATAACTATCGGTTAGAGAGTAGTAATATTGGCCTGAATTTTAATATTACCATGTCTGAATCAAAAATAGTGAATGTCCTGCGTAGATGCGTTTGTTCATATCATAGTCACGATTGATCCAATTTGAGCATTCTTGTCAAATTGTTAAACGCTTTGAAAAATCTATAATAGTGTAGATTATATGTAGTGTAGTGTCATGAAGAGAAAAGAATTTTAGAGAGGAAAAACCTTCCAGATATAAAGTTCGCAAAAAAAATAGAAAAGGAAAACAAACAAAAACTTTTGAATAATTCAGCTACCTTCCTATGATAAGGAATTGACATTAGGCGAGCGTAATCAATTCAATTGTGTAAGAAGACTTTATTACTAGTGATGAAGAAGCCGTCCCTGTGTGACCGAGACACGATGGGATATTAAAAAATATGCGATATAACAATTTATTAAACATCGAACTAACTGCATAGCCCAATATCTTCATCTGAGGATTATCAAAGTGAATCAAAAACACTATTTAGAACACAATAACATAGCAAAAATATCTTAGAGAATGAAATATGGATTGACGAAATAACAATTGGCCTAAATTTCAATTTGTATGCGATCTCTTTTTCTTGATTTAGCTGTTTTATTATAATATTGTCTTATCAAATTTTTCTACGCCTTGTCTAATTTATCTCATTATCTTGCCTAATGCTTTTACTGAGCTGTAAAATATAATAGAGTTTTTTTGAGAATAAAAATAAGTAAATTAATTAATGACTTTTATTTATTACATATTTGTGTTCAATTTTCCATACGTGTATATATATATATATATATATATATGTACATGCATATTTCTTCTATGCTTTTTAGTAAAGTAAAGAAGTAATTTCATCTCCAAATTATTTCTCCACCTCAAGTTTTCATTTGAGAAATGTCGGCATTTCATTAATAATTTGGCATAAATGAATAATAATTTGACATTAATATTTGTAAAGTATATAATCTAGATGTAAAATATTCAAATCGACTTTTATGAGAATTATTGTACTAATATTTCATATAAAAGTCGATTTGTATAATAGTTAAAAACACAATTTCATGCTGAACCAGATTACTAAAGAGGATAATTTTCTGAATTTTGCCTCCAAAAAGAGATGCATAGCGACCAATGATGTCAGCTGCCTTATAGAATTGAATGTCCAAATATGCAGCTTGACCTAATTCCATTCGGTATGTCGCCGGATTCATCGTGATGTGCCTCATATTGCAAGCTGTCGTCTAAATATATTTCCGACAGTCGGCTGACATTTTTCCGGGAGTTTTTTACTGTATTCGTGAAATGCATTTAAATAAAACAGAAATGACGGGAAATACTTGCGGTCAAAAGCCATTTTCATAAAATGCGCTTAAATTTTAAACTCATTGCAAAGGGATGTACATTTTTTTAAAAACTCATTTGTAACCATAATACCACAGATCTTCAACAAATGGGACTCAATAAACTTTATCTTGTATATAAGGTAGTTTGATAGATCCCTATGAAAATATGTCGAATGTAAAGTTATTTCTAAACAAATATTTTAGCAAAATTGTTTTAGTTTAAGTATACCGAAGTATCCCGTATAAATTAGTCGTCAAAATTCTAGGTTTTTCACAGATATCATTTGCTGTATCAGGAGTTTAGAAAGTTTCATGTATATTCCAAGCTTAACGTATCTGTATTTCCTAGTTCAGAAGACATACCTATGCTTGCGATGTTTCTGTTATAAAACTGCAAAAACGACAATGGTCCATTTATTCAACAAAACTATAAATGAGCAAATTTGCAATTTTTCTGTGAACTCGTTCAATTAAAATTCATTTTCACTATCTATCACAAAAATAAGGTGGAAACCAGGAAAGAATCTAACTAATATAAATAAACCTTAAGCTAGCATAAAATAAGATCTGAAAGATGTAAAATTTTACTTACGCCCTTTCATAAGGCTTACTTTTAATATTATCATTTGATTTTAGGTAATGTGATACTACATTCACTAAAATTAAATGCGTTTTCAATGAAATTCGCTGAATTTTTGATATATTGTTCAAATTATAGATACGTAACTTATTTTAAAATTTAAAAAATAATTTATTGCTTAGTTTTGTTACATATCGCTATTGGAAATTATTTAATTAACAGGATAATTATTGAATTAGAGGAAAAGTATTTATTTCACCACATTTATAATTTAAGAAACTAAATCAATAAAACAATTAAAAAAAAAATATTCACCGTTTAGTTTTGCCAAAAATCGGTCTCAAAATTTTTACAAATAACATTCAGGAAAAGTAATAATTTTTTAAAGTAAAAATTTTTTAAAAGTAAATATTTTTAAAACTAAAAATTTTTTTTTAAAATGCGTCGGGCGATTTTTCTAAAAAACTAAGTCAATGTAAAATGATGTTATTTTAAAATATTAAAAAAATTGTTGTTTAGTTTCAGTAAAAACCGCCCTCAAAAATTATACAATTAACATGACAAAAAAGACACCACCTGAAAAGGCAAAAATAATTTTTTTACGTATATTTAAAATGATGTTATATAAACAGTTTGGAAAAATAATTTTAAATAAAAAAACTTTTTAATAAAAACTATTTTAAATAATTTTTATTTTCTTTATTGTACTTAGTTTAGTTTACAATCAAGATATGAATTGCAACCTGAATATTTATCTATCTTATGTAGTCGTAATTTCTGATTGACCTTATTTTTAAACGGGAATTGTTTGTATGTCTACTATTAACTTTTTACATTTACTTTTTACTTTTTTACATTTACTGTTGTTATTCACTTTTTAGATTAGTACTAATTTTTATACAAGGAAAACTATCAAAATATTTTATTCTTAGCACACGCATTCCGCGCAATAAAATATGTTTCGAGTTTATTTTTTATTTTAATGGACAAAGAGCTTTAATCAGAGCTTTTTTCAAACTTATTTAAAATGGACTGATTAGTTATTTATATTTATAATAACATGCAAGTATATTATTTAATAGCCACAATTAGCGAAGTTGCCTGTAGACATGTTTCCATTTGAAAAAAATCCCCACTTTAATAAATACTTCAAAGGAAAGTCTAATCAAAAACATGAGTTCTTTCGTTTATTATAGTTTTTAAAACTACATAGCAACTTATGGTCGTACTTATGCAATAAATGTGGAAAGTGAATTAAACGTATAAAATTATTTTCTCATAAGATCAATTCCATGCAAGCCGAGCCAAGGGCAACACTAATAATTATATAAAATTTAATTTTAAAAAGTTTTATTAAAAATGACACGTTCATTGTTTGCAAACTATCTTTAGTGTAATTTTTATTTGACCTGTTGTTACAAATAAGAAATAGTTATAAGTAGGTTTTGTTTTCTTACAAACGTCCAACAAGTTAAAACTGAACTTGGCAAATACAAATTTATTCAATAAATTTTTTTTACCTGATAGGATTTTGTAAAAAGTAAAGGCAAAATGTTTTCGTGGAGCAATAAAAGTGACAAATTATATAAAGTTGCTTCTACTGGAAGCGGTGGGCGGAGAAAACACAGCAGGTAGCAAACGGCGAATCAATCTTGGCGGGCCGGTCTTGTGAAAATGTCATGGCTTTCACGTTCAAATGGAACACTTCCGACAGTTTATTGTAGATTAGCTAATAAATGATGTCATATTTAAGGCTATTTAGTTTTATATTATATCAAAATTTATTTGTGAAGAGAAAATATTTTACGTAAAATTCACGTTTCTATTTAATGCGATAGTAATTCCTAAGTACTTACTTTTTAAATAACTGCAAACGCTGAAGATAACAAATTGTTACTAAATTATTACATTTGAGAGGTCATAACCAGTTTAACTTTTGAAAAAAGCTTTCGTTTTAAGTTTTATTTAAGGTAATCTTAAATAAGATATCTCAAAAATATACTTTTGAAAATTTAAAATTTCAATAAAAAAATTCACAAATTTATGAGTAATACAGATATGCCACTTTGGTACATGGTGTCGACAAGTACCGACTCTTTGGGTCAAAGTAAATGGCTGACTTTTCATTGATTTACTGTACAAGTCAAGCCTATTTAATGTTGGCTGTTTTCGTTTATTTGTCCGATTCGGATCGGGGAGGCTCAGCCCGAGTCACTTCGATTTTTTGAACGACCGTTTTTCAAGGGTTGTGTACCTTAAAGTGTTAAATAAATATCATAAAACCTATTTCCTCCGATTATTGTTGGATCAATTTTTGTCAGTAATCAGGATTGCGCGTAAAATTTCTTCTAAATGTACGTCATGTGCAAGTCATTTAAACAAGTTGACACGATCGAGCTATGGGTATAAACCCTTTGAAGGGTTTACAACTATATTGCCATAGGCCAACATTTTTACCGTGGTTAATTAATTTCTCATAGGCTTTGTTTATGGTTAGCACAGAGCTAATTTAATTAAAAAATATATAATTCAGTAAAAAATAAAGTAATTTATTTTACTTTATATTTCACTAAAAACCTGACTTCTTCTCAAAATGCTGTTTTTCGAAGCAGTGACAATAGTTTCCCAAAAAATATTTTAATATCTAAAAAGTTATGTTTCATTTTTAGTATTTCTTTCTAATTTTATTGATGATATCATGAATTAGAGGTATTTTCTTTCATTATTTCAAGTTAGTGTATTTGCTATGATCGTAGTCACAATCGACCTGAATATTTAAAATTCTGTATATCGCTTTATATATTAGCAAACGGGATGTGTCACATAAACACCTGCTGTTTTAAATACGTCTTGTTACTGTATGTTTTGCGTAATGTCTAGTTGTTTAACACTTGTTTTTCGGTTACTTGTCAACAATGCGTTACATAAGAAGACATGGTTTTATTTGCTAGTTCATCACGCTAGGGTCCAATAAGTTAATCGAATCTTCTCTATAAATATCGCATAGGCCAAAGCTAAACTTTCTAACGACTGTACCCTAGAATTTTGAGCTGAAACATATGATACATTTCACTCTAATCAAAAAATATCGTTTTGTTGTAACACAAACATATGATACATATGATACATTTCACTCTGATAAATGAATATCGTTTTGTACCCCTTATATTTATGTATTTTGTATAAAACATAAAGAAACTGCACGAATAAATAAAAAAGAATGTTTCTTTTTAGTTAGACGAATAAAAAGAATAAAAATGCAAAAATAATGTCCGGTTTAAGAGATTTTCAAACTTTTCTCCTATACAGTGGTAAATACACTTTCAGCCACCTGTCAGTATCTCCAGTTATTAATTATATATTAATAAGTAGATATACTGTTATGTTATCGTGTTATTAAGCAATAATTTCGGTATATTTACGCACATTGGCGTATTCCTAACCCGTTAATTAGAATATAACCATTTTAAAGCATTAAATTCAATTAGAAGTCAAAAATTATGGTCGCATCCTCAATATTTGCAGTTATTAGCTTGAATTAACTTATAACTTTTTTCCAAATGTTCACTAATTCATAAAAAATAAATAAATCATGTAAAAATAAGTACATAAAATGTAATATTACATATCCACATAATCAACCATAGCTTCTGATTTTACAAACGAATATTTCTCGCATCTTTGTCTGCCAAGTCCGTAACTAAATAAGCAAAGCCTCATATGCAATGATTATTAGGTTAGAAGTGATCTCATAATATAATTTGCAAGCAATTCAATTTCAAAATCTCGTAGCCCGTAAAAAGCCATTAGTTTTGTATTATGGAAGAAAAAGCCGTGGCGTATTTTTGCCAATTTTTTTCCTAAAAAATTGGCAAGATTACGCCACGGCAGTAGATTAAGCTGCCCAGGGAGATACGATGCGTAGAGAAGGGAGTGATTTATGGCGGATGAGAGCGCGGAAAGATTGACAGCGGCCTGAAAGAAGACTGCATATAGTTACACTTGTTACGCTCATCGAATCGATCTTTGTTACGTGCTCCAGAACTAGCGATATGAACACGTGTATTACATGTAAAACATAATCGTGGCAAAGTCTTTCCTTCATAAAAGAGATGAAAGAAAATATACACATAAAAACTTTCCAAGAGCGTGTTGAAGACCACGACAGGGTTACATAGCCATTTTATAATAATATACATTAAAATCACTGAAATTTCCTTTAGTGTTATGTTAAGCATATATATTTTACATTTTCAGTAACAATATGAAATTTGTTTTGCAGCTCGTGAGACGTACGTTGTATAGTTGAGTAGCAATGTACTGAATTTGCTAGACTTAGCTACTGCTTACCAAGTTATCTGTTTATTTATTGAACTTTAAAGTTGGTTTAAACTTTATATGATAATCATATTTAACCTCAACAAAAATGTCGTTCTACGAAGACATTTTTTTATAAAGTTTCTCTAAAATTATGTATGTTGCAGTATGGAATATAATTTTCATTAAAACTTCTTAGAGAGTTGAAAAGGGGACGTCTTGTTAACGATCTGAATACAAATATCTCGTGACTGTAATATTGAAATTCCGAACGACATTTTATTTTATTTAACAAAAAATGTCCAAAACACTCCACTCAATGGGGTAGGTAGAAGTTTGTTTTCCATTTCTTTTTATTTTTTAAGAGCAGGGAACCAAACACTTTTTTCTAATCAAATTAATTTCTGCTTTCTATAATGAATATTTATATATATATATCAATAGGTAAAAATAAGAGAATCATTGAGATGGGGCACACAGAGGCATGCAGCATCGCTACGAAACTTTATCCTCCTCTTATCCTTTTTTCTGAGAATCTTATAAAGTGATGAGGAATGAGGTGTAACAAGCATGCAGGAGCTTTAAAAATAAATTACATTAGCCAACAAATTACATAGTTCACAAGTACTTAAATATGTACAGAACTCACATATTTAAGTTCTTACTAAATACATAATAATGAGTTTTACTAATATTTGAGAATTAGCTTTTTTGTATATATGCGTTGTACCATGCACGATTCAAAATTTGTTTAAAAATCATATAAATCTTATTTTTATTTAATTCAATTCTTAATTTTCTTTTCTATATACTGTTTCTTTTCCGCCTTTTTATTTTTCCCAATATTTTATGTTTGTTAAGGAAATTATTTTGCAAAATCTTCCACAGTCCACCTCGTAAATAATTGTTTTAGTTTCTCAGTCATAGTTGATTGGAAGATGTTGTTCTTGTAATACAAATCTGTTGTGTCCATAAATATGTTTGTTAAAGATAAAATATAAAAAATAACTAAACCATTAACGCTTAATCTTAAAGAAAAAAGAATTAAAATTAATTTCAGTTCTGGATAATTTTTGCCCGGGTAAAGCTGTGAAAGGGAAGTATAGGGTAATATGATTAAAACAGTCAGGCTTTCTGGATTTGATATAAAGTCAAGAATTAAAAAAAAACATATTTAAATATTTGTCACTATGAGAATAGGGGAAAGGGTTCAGTTGGAAAATTGTCAAACATCGCGTGTTGCTTTAATGACCAGTTTATTAAATTTTTTTTAAAAGTTCTCGTATATTACTGCATTATCAATCTTATAATTCAGCTTTTAATCATCAAAACTTTTTTAATTTACATTATATTAATATAGCTTTTTGCTTATGATTTGATAATTCTAAAGCTCAATGCAATGCTGCTCAAAATAATTTTGCTATACTTTTTAAAGAAATTAACATGAAAAAAATGACGTTCCTCGTAAACAAAATCATTGTCAATCGATATGAGTGACTCCCAAAATATTGTTTTCGAATTCGGAACCTATTACTAAGAAATATCTCTCAAATAAGAATATGTCAATAATAAATGCCCAAATTACACAAAAAATTGAAAAATATGTTTCCAGATATAAATCCCTATTAAAATATTTTCTATAGCCGACAGAAATTGAAATACTTAATATTGGAATGAAGTCGACTCCATTAGCGCAACATCGATAAAGTTAACTAACTTCAACTCAAAACTTCCGCAAACAAACCTCCACTGGGGCGCAAATCAACAGTGTAATTGCCATTTAACAAGTCGTAAAGTATGTTGAAATCGGAAAGCCTACCTTGTCTATATATTACAGCCGAACCGATGTCTAACCAAGGGCAGACATGTTTCAAATTAAGCTCGCATTCGATGAATGTTTGGAATACCGCAGAGAGATTCGAGTGTATTCGGGTCATCTGTTAGCTCGTGTATATTGTAGGAATAATCAGGAAATATATATTTTATATAATCGGAATTGCAAAGTCTCTCAAAGAGTTACACGACGTGCGTGATTAATCTCATTTCCACAATAAAATAAACTTACTTTCTCGTTTTCATTTTGCGATTTTTATAAAACAACAAACACTTTTTTTGAATTTGTCTAGAATTATTGCTTCTGGCCACTCGTATTGCGTTCGCACGATGCTACGTGAAGACCACCCCGTTGAATAGAGTGGATAAACATTTTCCTCGAGATAATGGATCCGGTCGGATGGAATAGCTCGTGCTACTTTATTCGTCTGAGAGCTCAGCTTTATTTCATTGAACAATTTAAAAGCTTTCATTTTAGGAGCTAGTGGTTGTGATGTATAATATTTTTAAAATATTATATTGAAAGTAAAATTCACCTTATAAATGGCGTTGAATTTTTGGAGTAGAAAATAAAATAATGTTGAATATTTTAATATTTAAAGGTGCATGAAATGTGTTCATATAAAAATATATAAATTTACATTTCTTTATTAAATCGGTACACATACAACAATACTATCTTGCCAAACCCTTTACTAGACTACGCATCCAATGCATTAAAATTAAAGTTGATTAGCATTTTAATAATAAAATGAAATGTTGTAGAATAGGAGAAAAAAAACAATACTTGATCGAAAAAAGAAACTTTATATTATTTGATTAAACGGTTTACCAATTTTCGGATGCTTAATGATAATTTTGTAAATATACTACAATACTTTATCGAGATTATTTCGCATTACTCCACTTGATTGTAGGCGGAGAAGAACATAGATAATAACGTTTTTTTATGTACAAATTTAAAACTTTATTAACTTTTTAAATTTATCTTTTATGACTAGTTTAGTTTTGCGGTATATGAACATTTGCATATTTGGTAACTAAATGACGTATGATCGTCGAGAAAATGGGACTTTACTGCAGATCCTTTATACCCATTAGGAACAGTGTTTCAAAACTTCGGCAAACTCAATTAACCACATCTCAAAACTTGCGATAACAAGTCTCTATCCTGATACAAACAAACATCATAATTGCCATTTATCACGTCAAGAGTGGAAATTTACTTTAAACTAATACTACAATTTAAATCGTATTGAACGAGGTGGAAACTTGTTTCGGATTAAATGGAACTTCAACCAATATGTAGAATAACGTAAATGTATTTGAATATATTCGAGAATTAATTCGTGTTGCTGAAAAGTTGGTAAATATTTATTTTCATCCTTAAAGTCGTGCAGTTTGTTGATAGATCTGCATTTAAGTACTCATGTATTTTTAACCTACCTTCTAACTAACAGAAATAGGTGTCTTAGTTACGTAGAGTTGGCATTTTATAGCATGAACAAATAATACATTCTACTCAAAGTAATGGTGCGATTGGAGTATAACTGAATGGTTTTGTGCATTTTCTCAACCGGTTTTCACACAACATCGGGCATTTACTAAGGTTCAATGGTAAGTTCCTTTTTCTGTTTCAACTGCTTTTAATGCATTTCTTGTTAAGTAATATTACAATTGACGGAACGCCGTTGTATTTATCGTAAATATATTTAAGCCCATTTGTTTTGAATTTAATTGGGTTATCGTCTACTGTTGTACTTAAAAAAATTAGTTCAATTTTCTCATTGGTTAAATTGTTGTGATAGAGCAAATTTTATTTTTCATTGCCTTTTTAAAGATAACCTAAAATTACAGTGTAACATGCAATGTATTTATGTGCATTTCAAGCAATGGCGCTTCTATGTGGGTGCAAGAATTGTAAAATAAAAATGGGAGAAGAATTGGAAAAATTTATTTTGGAGGAAAATTTATCTATTGCTTTCAGTACGTCGACGGAAAATTATAAGGTCAAACAGAAGCATTATAAGGTCACTCACGTTTTCTGTCTATTGATTCGTCAGAGAATGATGTTCACCAAAAAAAAATTGACGTAGAAACTTGAAATTGTTCATCGAAATAGATCATATTAATCCCCATATTTTGAAGTGACTAACACTGTAAAAAAATTATAAAATATTTTTTGCAGGAGGAAATTATGTACTATATACAATTTTTTGGTCTTACATATCGTGTGGAAAAACATTGGCTGGGTTCAATTCTAACTAACTCAAAAGATATTTTTCAGAATTGTATGTGGTGCAAACTCACGAGATTTGCAATAAAATGTTTGAAAAACTCCAATAACCACCAAATATTCCCGAAATTACGGAACCAAAATAAAATAATAACAGGGTTTGTAGAGTTTGACTAGAATATCATAAAGAAACTACAAAGATTATTCTATGTCTTTGAGTTTTGCAAAATTCACATTATTTTTACGTTTTTCTTAAGATATACTAGATTAAGATACATTTATATGACGAAAAATAATATTAATATTGTAAACAGTTTAATATAAATTATGTACGGTTGTTTGTTAAAATTGTAATATGTACTTCAGTGTGTACGAAGCCCACTTAGTTTTACTCGTGCTTGGTAGGTTTTCCTATTAATTTAAAAAATTTTCAAGAAACCATGTTTATGCTAATTCAAATGGAATTTTAGGGGATACATTTTTTGATAGAGGAAATTACAGTTTCGAAAAAAAAATGAAGCCGTACGAAATAAAAATTATTAAAAAATAAGTTCTTTTAACTGTTACAAAAATATCACAAAGTAGAATGGAAACGTTAGTTGGTAGTATTGAAAAATGAGAAATAAGATTTTTGGCGATAGATTAACAAAATATATTTATGTATATACGTATATATTTACATACGTATTTCAAATACGTGATTTTTGGAAGAAAATTTTAGACCTAATATATAATCATTAATAACGGAAATGTACATGGTGAACAAATTTGCCAGGTAGAATTGAATTATTTCTTGAAAAAGGTAATTTGCATGTTGTATGGGCGTGGGCTGCACAAATTAAAATAAATTAATTATATACGATGTTAAGACGTTGAACAGGTTTTACACATTAATGACGAATTTTCAACAAGCATCTACTCTAAACCTAAATTAAAATTTAAATGTTTGTGGTAAGCTGCCAAGCAAACTTTAAAAAAAGACGTAATTGATCTGTTTAAAGTCACAAAGTATCCCAAGGCGAAAAATTCGACAGCGTGTAGAATATGCTATTACACTGAGTTCCGATGAGGAACGCAAATATTTAAAGTGAGTTTAACAATATTGCTGGATTACCACAGATATAATTACAGTATTTAATAATTTATCAAAGGTAAAATATTAAAAATGCCATTAAAGAAAATTGTTTACGCTAGAAAATTTTGTTGACGAGGTGAAATTTTAGATTCATATATAAGATTGATCCAGACGATCAATAAATCGGACATTTTCAAAATTGAGATCTTTTGACATGAATTTCCATTTATATATTTCGTTTCATTCTGGACGTCACGACGGGCTACGATATGTAATGCTCCAAAACTCATAAACTGTTAAACCTACACAAATTAATGTATCATTTATTCGAAGTGCATATTTTTCTTATTTTCTTTATACAAGTTATGACTTTGGCAAGTTTGTCAGATCGACTGTCGTCAAATTTGGAGAAATTTCGAAAAATTGACATCACTTCAGTTTTGATATTAGAATAATTAGAAATTAGTGTAATGGTAAAATAGTTGTAAGTACATTTGTTATAGCTAAAAATTTTAAAATACTTAGAAAAAAGAGTAACGTTGGAAAAAATACAACGAAATAGCAAAATTTCCCAGAAAAAAGCAATGCAATACAGAATGTGTCTGTAAACGTCGACTAAAAATAAAAAAAGCTAATAAAAACCATGCGGTCAGGCAATGTGAACCTCTGAAGAAAGAATGAAAATAATACAAAATGCATCAAAGAAGGTTCTTAAGTGTCTAACGAACGTATATTTTACTTATTTATTTATGACAATAACACAAAGTTTATATTTATTGTTACACACCGTAATGACTTATATAATGCAATTACTTATTTCCCCATCATTTATAGTTTTCATGACCAGCGAGCGTCATTTAAAAAAACGTAATTCAAAATAATTTTTTAAATCAATAGCGATTTGGTTAACTGGCTGAATGTTTATATCTTATTTTTCAATTTCACGTGATACTTAAGATGTTTGGTGGCTAAGAGTTTATAGTCTATAATGAACAGCATATTTGATGTACCACTTACGACAAGTAAATAGCCAAACATTAATATTGCAACTGACGGTCACCGGAAAATTAATTTCTGTTACGTATTATAAAATTTCTGTTACGTATTGGAAATTTAGTCATGTACCATTTTTCGTTTTTTTACTCTTGTCCATCCTACTTAATTAAAGTTTCTCTATGCCTACTTTGAACAACATATAGTTTTAAGCTAACTGCCAATGACTGGTAGGTATTGTAGTTTAGTTATTATTAATAAAAAAAAAATCATTTGTGCAATTCGCACGTGGTAGAAGCGAAACCTTCAAAAATTTTAAATTTTAATTTTTAAGTTTAATATAAATTTTTAATTTTGATAAAAACTAAAATATTAGAAAAGCTTTCCCCTTCCCCTTCCCCCCTTAACTCTTTCTTTCTTAATCTCTTTTATATAACCTTGTCCCACTCTCTATTTCTCATTCGGTCTCACTTTTCCCCTATGTTACTCTATCCTACACTCCTCATCTTCCTTTGTTCCTTTCTCTCCCTCTCGCTCTTTCCTCTGTACCTCAACTCTCCTCTACTATCCCTGCACATGACCTTTGTAAAAGTTCTCGTTTCTTCTCCCTCGTCCCATCATACGCCCCTCTATATTCTTCTGCCATCCTTCCTTTCCGATCTTCCCTCCTATAATTTTACCCATCTCTTTCACCCATCAGTACATCTTTCCTTTCCTTCACCCTACTCTATTCGACGCTCGCTGTTATGTTAATAAATGACAAATATAATTTTCACTTGAGTGAAAAAAAAGTTCGTAATATTAGAATAATAAATTAACATACTTTTCTATTTTACATTTTGATTACAAAGTTGTATACTTTTATTTGTATGGTAATTGACTTTTTATTGGTATGGTAATCACAAATATTAATGATTATTTTTATATGTCTACTCCTTGATGCTAACCGTAGCATGATTTTATTGATACTAGGCTCGTCGTATTTGAAATTGTGATATCTGAATTACTTTAATAACCTATTCTACTTTTTTCCTTATATATTTGCAATTAAAATAATTTCATATTGTTAGTAAATATAAATGCGGACTTCGGAAAAAATCTCTTTCAACCGGGAGTAGAATGGAAACGTAGAAAATGAACGAAGACCTTGCGTAGGCCATTGATTTCTTTTTAAGTTGTGAAATATTTCATAATCGACGCTTTTTAATTGAAAATGGATTTGGCGTGAAGTCCATTTATAATAAGTTTGTCAAGAAATTACTTGGCAATTTTAAATTGACTTCGTAAATTTTTAATTCAATTACAATATATTTGGATTTTCATTACTTTTCTTTTATTATTAGGAAGTAAAGAAATATATTTAAGAAACATGTAGATTTCAACTTCTATATTATCGATGAAATAACTCTTTAGCAGTACTTGAAATTAGGTATTCATTTTACATCTACAGGTAAACATCGCAGTTTTATGTTTGTGTCGCAAGTAACATCAAACATCGTTTTTATCGCAGGTAAATATCAGACATCGCAGTTTTATCTTTGTGTATATGCGAAAATATATTTTGACTAAACATAAATAAAAGCAAAGCTTCAAAATCGGAACTGAACATTTTTCAGTTCATAGGAAGACTTACGAACTTACTTGGTATTTTTTGGAGACAATTAATAATATGACTACTTAAAAGTCGCCTTGTCACATAGGTTTCTTTTAAACATATAGGACGAGATGGAACAATCTAAAAAAGGAGAGATTCTTTATTACTATTATATAATCACAAAAAGCTCACATAATTAAAGCTTTTTGGGATCAACACGCTTATTGTTTCATATTTTAGTGTGAAAAAAATATGTCTGCAAACTTAACTACGCTAATAATTTCAGTATTGTCTTTCATGCTATCATGTATTGTTTCAGTACTGTCAGACGTAGTCAGTTTCGAAATGTTACAACATTTTCCACACGGAGTTTTATGAAATATATTCGAAACATTCCCTTATATTTATTTACCACATATTAATTCAAATTTCTGATTAAGGATTTAGTTTGATAAAACACGATTATGACGGTAAAGGAAATATGCGGTCCCAATTTAAAATCGGAATCTGTGCTTTTGTATATTTTAGTTGATTAAAACTTTTCATATATTTATTTTGGTAGTATAACTTAAGGTAAACTTTAAATTTTTATTGCAGCGATTTGTCGTTGGAATTTAAAAAAAAAATGAATTTTTTAATTATAATATTGTAATGCATATTATTTCCAATATTACCTTATACATTTTTTAAGTACTTACGTTATCGAGGTTCAAAGAACCTTTATTCTAAGAACTGGATTTTAAATTTACATCTCCCATTCTAAAGATATTCTACATAATTAGCTGTGTGATTGTTTTGAGTTATGTCTCCATTACTTTTAAAAATCGTAGTTACCAAATTCCGAAACACCTCTTCAATATTTAGCAATGAAAGTGTGATCAAAAATATTCCATTTTGCAAAAGTTATTCGAAAAATCCAGCCATATTTCGGCGTCGTTTATTATGTCTATTTACCACAAAAAGAAGATGAATTGATATTATTTTCGTACTAATAAAAAAATGTTTATCATTAACATAGTTTCTGCTATTTTACTCCATACACAATCTAACCAGACTGACGGTGATCATGAAACTCCACTCATCTCTATCCGAGAGTAAATAAGAACTGATGGAAGAAGTAAATATATTCACTTTTTCAATCAGTTCTCACTTATTCTTTCAGACAGGTTCTTTTACATCTCTTTATATTACCATCGTACTAATTGACCCTTGTGCTTTATCCATATCGCCTTTAGCCTCTTATCTCGTCCACATATGCTTTTTCTGGGTTTAATTACAAAAAAATATCATGAGATAAAAAAAAAGTATTTTCAGTACTTTTGTAAAACGTAGGTTTTAATTTTTTTAAATCAATTCATTTAATAGCAAATTTAAATTGTTTAAATATCAATATATTCAATTACCTTACATGGGCTAATGCTCAGTAAGTGTCTATTGGGTAATCCCAATAGACACTGAGTCGTCTATTGGGTAATGCTCATGTAAGGTAATTGAATATATTTTTGGGAAGATTTCTCCAAAATTGAAAAAAATGATTAGTGGTGGACGGCAAAATTGGGACTTTTTAATAAGGACCTCGAGAGAAATATCTTTCAGCTTTCAATTTCATTTAATTATTAGAAACGAATCAGTTTTTTTAATTCAGTTTTTCGCACGTTTTAAGAGTTTGGAATTAATGCTTTTGACTTTCTTATACTGATGTTAAAACTTAATCTTAAACTCATATGGGCATTTAACAACTCCAAAATACTTTTGTAACAACTCCAAATACTTAATAAATTGATGTTGTATCAACATTAATAATTAAATATTGCTTTGGGCTTTTTTCAACGAAGCTTAGAGTAACACAAAAACACAGATGAAACAGTATGAATAGTGTTCCATGTAATGATAATAATGAGAACATATAGTTTGTTGTATAATAAAAGTTGGACTTTTTTATCAACAGACAGTTGATCATATGCTATACCTTTAAAAAGAGTACCAAATTTTGTTAAAACTTATTGGTTACCATATAAAAAATAAACTATTAATACGAGTAAAATTCTCACTTTTTTCCAATAAATAATAATTTAATTATGAATTATACCATTTGCAAATATTAATATCACTTTCCAGCATGCAAATATATTGTATATATATGTATATATGTATGTGTGTATATATATATATATATATATATATATATATATATATATTTAGTGTATCTTCCACAGGCGTAAAAATAATGTGAATACGATAACTATGAAATTCAAGGCCATAGTTAGTTTTGCGGTAAACATATTGCAACTTTGCTGGAGGGGAAGATATGGCTTGACCGGATGGGAATCAAACAGAAATTCGCACAGAGATAACACACGGACTGTTTCATAGGTACGACTGCATTAAAACTTGAAAATTGTGAATTAATTTTTCATCTTTTTGAAATACAAATACATTTAATTGACGTATTGCTAAATTTTGGCGTTCTTTTTCTGCCGAGACTTGTCATTTATTTTGAGTATAAATAGAAAACTGGAAAGAAGACAAAAATACTTTATATAAAATTAAATTAGTACAAAGTTACACATGCTAAACGGCCCACACTAAACATGATGACATATCCCCGGAGAAAGCAACTTGGTGATGATTATTCATTAAAAGACGCAATTAACACGAAATGTTGACATTTTGTATTAATCGCAGTTCGATGATTTACAACTTGGTTCGTTTCCAATCAAATCCACTCTTGTGGATGCTCCAACCGTTATTCGTCACTATAGGAATGCTGTGGAGGATGGTCGTGCGCATTAACGTTCGTCATTCCATAACGAAAAATTTTAAATATGAGATTGCACAAGATACACTATTTATATTTAGTGAAGTGTTTACTTTTTATTTGTATCTCAATGATGTAAATTTGCATCAAAATTAGTTAAATAAAGATCAAATATCTACAAGTCTGATATTAAGTATGCAATCAAGTTTCAATCAATTGCATCATTAGTTTATATATGTACATATATATATATATATATATATATATATATAAATATATATTTAATGTAAGGGTGGTGTCTGGTTCAGTATTGTTGTTCTGAAACAGAATAATTGTTATTCTGAAACTGAGTTTCATATGTTAGAAGTGTAAAAAATGTGAGTCCTTTCGTAGTATTTTGAGTGGATTATTGCTCATTATGTTTATGAGTCATTATGCTAATTCATATATCCACACCAAACTGTTAATGTAAACTAATAATTTTATATTATTTTTTCGTATTTCTCTGTGGAAATGAAATGTTTTCCCGGGGAATAAGTAACCTGCGTCCTAATCTAGGTTATCGTTTAACGAATTTACGAGCCCTTTCAAAACAAAAATCCGCTTATAAAATCGGAGGCCTTAATTTTCTTTTTAAATAGATAATAGTAAATTACAAATTATACAGACACAATTACATTAAACAATTACAGGTGAGTGAATGTGTGTTTGATAGAGCATTCCTTGCCAAGCTTTTTTATCTTCTAAATAATCTGATATTTTGCAAAAAAACTTTCATATATCTTGCATGGCAGTTGAGTTTTCATTGTGGTTGGGTACCATTGCCCTTTAAAATATGTACTAACTTTATGGGGCCCATTCGTGGACACAGCAAGGTGTGGATCTTTATTTCTAATATTTCCATTGTGATTGTCGCTGTTTTTCTTAAATAGATTTGTGGACAGTTTTTCTTAAATAGAGTTTTTTGGACATACAGCAATTGTTTATACATATACGGACATTTTACAGTCATTATATTTATTTTTATGAATTTAGTTCACACTAAATAAAAAGATCGTCTTCGGGAACACTATCGCATAAACCACATAAATTATAAAAAAAATTAAGAGAACAAAAAAATAGTTTTAGTACATTCATAAAAGATTTGTTTTTAATTTATTTAACATTAAATGTTTAATGGCCATAATTAATGTTTAATGGCCATAAATAAATGTCTTTGAAGACTCTTATAAATTGGAGAATGATCGAGAGCCGTTGAAAATTTGATACTTGTTTGTATGAAAACTTCGTGAAAAAAGTCTTTTCAATTGAATTAAGTTATCAATAGTGAAAGCAATTTTTTTTTCTAATTTTGCTTATTTAAATAGTATAATGTTGATACTTCTGACTGCTTATATTTAAAATAAAACCTTCCATAAAACACATAGCAGCATTTATGTTTTGATATTAAAATTTTGTCAGAAAATTTGTCGCAGCCCTAAAAATTTTAATTACTTAATAAATTTATATTTTATCGACATTCCTAATTAGACATTGTTTCATGCTTTTTCAACGTAGTTTAGAGCAAAGCAAAAAAAAATAATTGAAATATTTCAAACACTATTCGAGTGTTCCATTCATTTACTAAGAGTGTTAGGACGGAAAGATGGTTTGCAATATATTTTTTTTCTCAACAGACAGTTGATCAAATGTTATAATGTTAAAAATAGCTAAAATTTTTTTTAAGGTTTATTAGTTGTCATGGAAAAAAAGGCACTATTTAGTATGAGTACAAGTCACTATATTTCTGAACAAATAATAACTTTGTAGGAAATTATACTCTTTACGAATATGATAATTTTTTTACAGAATGCAAATATATTGCATATCTTCCAATGACGTTAAAATAATTTGAATAACTGTAATATGAAATTCAGGCCAGTGTTTTCCGGCAAACTTCTTGTAATGTTGTTTTTCACAACTTTGACTTCAATAGTTTCGGAAACAGCGGGGGGAGGGGACATAACTTTCGTGGCGATTTTTAAAAACATTACTGGAGAGCAATCTTACACAAATTCTAAAATAATATTTTTGGAATACTTCTCTTGGTCTAACTTGGTCCTTAAATTGCTTTATTTGCTCCGTCTACAATTTACATTTATATAAATAGTTTTGTCCTTTGTAATAAATGAGATATGTGCGGGTTAATATGCTTTATCACTGTACCTAATTTTATGTTTCTGTGCAAAAAAGATGTGTGAGAAAAGTGGCTGTCGTAGACAGATAGACGAAAGAACAATTGAACTTATAAAATGGGTGTCTATTTTCATTTTGAGCTACAAAACCTTAAAAATTATTAAATAAACTCCACATTTCTCTTATGTTTTTTCTCAGTTTTTGTCACAATTTTTCCTAAAGGATGCCAAATCTCCATTTAAATGAAACCAGACCCACGATGTAGTTTAGAAAAATATCATATCCAGTTGCATGAACATATATTTTCCATTGCAGATAAAAACTATAACTTGAGTGGAAATTTCGTATTTTGCGAGAAACATTATATTGCACATACTGAAGCCTTCACAGCTTTCTGGAAAAAAAAGGCTAATGAAATTTTTATACCCATTTGGAATATAAATAAATGGGCCGGATGGTATACAAAAGAGATTGGCCGTTTAAGCGCATTCATTTCAATGCAAATGGAGTGACATATATTTTAGTAGACTCACAGGCAATCTGCGCTTTGCTATAGGTGAAAATATGGTTTAACCAGTTGGAAAATTTCCACAGAGGTAACGTGCGGAGGGTTACATATGTACGAATGCATTAAACTTGGAGATTGTTTTTAATTCTTAAACTTTTCGAAATGCCAATTCATTAAATGAACATGTCCCTAAATTTTGGCATTTTTTTCTGCCGATTGATATATTTATTAGGAGATATATAAATCTAATGTCTGCCACCTTTATCATAATACTTTCCAAGTTATTATTGTAGAATATTCAAAAGCACTGAAATATAATCAGGTTAATAACTTTCTTCTATTTCTCCTATTAGAATTACTTTAAGAGGTAGACCTGTTTTATTTATTAATTTAGAAAAATGTTATGAACATGTTTTCTAACGTAACTGTGATATCTACGTAACTGTGATATCTACGTAACTGTGATATCTATTAGGTTCCAAAAATTAATTCCTTAAAATTATGAAAATTATATAGCAAGGGTTTTTTAGTTGCTGAATATGGATTTGATTTGATTGAAAGTCACACGTGCTAAATGGCCCACCTATATCGCCGGGAAAGCAATTTGGTGATGATAATTCATTAAAGATCGCAATTGATACACAATGTTGACAGCAAAGAATAAATAAATCATATTTAAAAGGCATGTAATTTAATTAATTGATGTTATAAACGTATTAATGTTAACGAAAATTACATTGAAAATTTAGAATATAATTTTTACGCATCTCGTAATTTGTTTAGGGTTCAGTTCATTGGGAATCTTATCATTTTAAAATTTATTTATAAAATTTTAATTGATTTTGCAAATATTAGAAACATTTATGTACTTCTTGGCCTGCTTTGGCTTCTCCATTAAATCAACTCGATGAGAAATTCGTAGTTAATAAATCAGACTTGCATCTTTGATTTTATATATGGTCCTACCTTAAAACTACAGAAAGTGTATTGATAAGATTTTCATAATTTTATATCATATGTACAGAAACTTAAGTATGTTAATGAACACGCTAACGGACAAACGGTATTGTTTCAGGTGGTGTTTCAGACGGATTTGAGTCACGCTGCCGAAACGTATCCGCTTGTGCGGAGAGTTGTTTGACGGCTATAATTATTATTATTTCCTTTCTGCACGGTTCGATGTTCTGTATTATAGTCCATTTCAAATTGAATCCATCCGGACCAACCGTCATTAATCACCATCGTAATGTAATGCAGGATGGTCAAGCGCAATGGCGTCCTTTATTCCAAAAACACGAAGTTTCAACTGACGTATTGAAAAGATACAATACTTTCCTATGTTCATGGTATTTCTCCAATGAATTAAAATTTAATAAAACAAATTAAAATCAAGTATCATAAATACTTCAAGAGGATTAGAGAATTTAAAACAAACGCAGTGAGTCCAGTGGTGTAAATAACGGAAACCTTGTAAATTAAATTTTTAGTGTCACTCTATCAGTCCGTCCATCCAATCCGATTTCCGAAGAAATTATGTGGTGTAAAAACTTGACCTTAAGCATAGTAATACATGTCGATAATTGACTGGTTGTCGTTGGCTAATTTTGTTTAAATTATCATATTAGAATTGAAAAATGATTTTTTTCCAATTTTATAACATACGGGTTTGAAGGGACTTGTCATGAGGAGTACAAACTAGTTATTCCAGACTGGCACATTAACCACTGCTAAGTTCAGGCGGCCGTGGGTTCGTAACCCCTGGCGTGACAACCGGCAGTCGCATAAAGGGATCACTTGGCACCCCGGCGACTACCGATGGAAACTTAATCGCCGCAACAGAACGGGATGGGTTACGGTCAGTCGAATATAGCGCCGATACAAATTAATACATGTCCGCAGAACAAAGAGCGCATTAAAGTCTTGCAGTCGCACCCGCAAGAGTGGAAGCTAATTCTGTAAGCCACAAGTCGGCTTCTCTGAACTACAGTCTGCGATCATCCTCGCCGTAAAGGCCGGACAACAGCTGCACGTGGAATTAACAGTCGCGCACTATGTGGAATTACCTACCTTGCGCATGCGAATGAATTACTACTTAGCGCACTGGCTACCATTCAAAGCCGCTTGTTACTAGTCGCTGGCTTTTCTTACTGAAGTGGAAAACATGACGAGATTACATCGGAGGCTCAGAGGGAATGCGGGAGAACCCGTCAACAGTATCTTGATGAACAATTCGAGTCCGCAAGACGTCATAAAGACACGGCAATGGACACGGCAAAAAAACATCTGCATCTTTGGAAGTCGCGCCTCAAATAGCGTAGCAACACTTCGATCTCTCGACAGAGTTTACTATCTATATAATCCTGAGGTTAGGATGGCGATAATTAAGAAACTTACATCGTCATTGAGGTATCTCTGGTTCGACTACTCCAATGGACAACTGACAGGTGCAGGTGATTTAGTCAAGCTATCTCACTTCCTTGATCGCGAGACAGAAATCTGCAGCCACTTTGCACAGCTGGAAATAATTGCACAGGAAAATAACGCTACCGTTCAGCAACGAACGAATAGAACGTTTACCGTAAAAGACAGAAACGAGGTTAAATGTCGGATGTGTTCAAAAGTGGGACATTCTACGACCGAGTGCAAAAAGTTCAAAGAATCAAATGATTCCGACACAAAGGTGGGACCTGGCAAATATACATCGCCTACGCTTCAGATGTCTACATTACCGTACTAGAATACACAGATGCTGCATGAAGATGTCGATGGATTCAAACATTTTCACTATAGATTACTACACATCGTATAAGAAAGTCATTCTACACGGACAAATAAGAAAACCTGCTCCTACCTAAAAATTGTTCCAGTTCAGAATTTCTGACGCGCACGCGCTACTCGATGACGGATCAACAGTAACTCTTATTGACGCCGACGTGGACAATCAAGTCAGCGCCAAGGGCCTCGTCGATCCATTATGCATAGAAACCATTTCGGATACGACGAATTGCATTTACTATTAAGGACTTGATGGAATAAGATTCACACCCGCAGCATCCAGAATCTGCAACTCTTGGCCCAAGAAATGACAAAAAAGATATAGCCGGACGTGAAAACCTATACGACATTCAACACAGCCTCCAGTATAAAAACATTAACCCCAAGATTCTCATCGGGCAAGATAACTGGCAGATGTTATTTGCACTAGAAGTGCGAAGAGGAAAGCTAACTCAGCCGATTGCCTCTCTCACGTCACTTACGTCACATGACATCGATAGAAGAAAAAAACACAGTCAGCGAGAAGCGGTGGACGCAAACCAAGCGCAATGTAGCCTATGAAGCGACTAGAGGCCAGTAATATTCGTTTGAAAAACAACATTCCCAATACCGGACGATTTTCAAAATGAAAGAAGGTATTTTACACGATGGCTAGAGTATTAGATATATAGAACTTTCTCGCATACAGAAACACAAAACTTACTACACGCGAACGGAAAAGAACAGAGAAAATGGTTCCAATTGGAAGCAATGTCGTAAAAGATCTGCGCTCAAGTATAAAGGACTGAGAGTAAACGCGGGAAATTTAATGTACTACCTGCCTTTACAAGTAAAATACCTTCACGAAGCCGAAAAAATATTGATCCGAACCAATTAAGAGGAGTAATTTACAGAAGAAATAGAAAACTAGAGAAATAATAGAGCTGTATCCAGCAAAAGTCGTCAGCGCTCATTTACTATGATTTTCGTGGACGGTATAATACGGTTGAGAAGTCGCATCGATACACACAGAAAGACCGGTACGTGGGTTTCATACGAATATTAGCGCTTATTATTATTTAAATGTATATAGTATTTCTATTAAAGGATTTATATCAGTGCGACTTCAAGTTCCCTACAGTTCTAGCGATAGTATGCTTTTTAATTAATAAATAAATAATGAAGAAATTTTCTTACAACGACGAAGTTTATTCATTGGTATTCGACCTAGCGAGTTCTCTCCTGACTGCAGAGTTAATAGTAACGTAGATCTAGTGAACGTGGAATCCTCCAACTGAGCAACCGTTAAGTACGGGGCTCTGACTACTGCCTATCGTCTCGGCAAATTAGCTCTGCCCTTCCTTATTTTCGAAAATATTTCCCGAAATTTATAAAAAAAAACATTTTAGAAGTCTGTGCAAACGTTCCAAGAAAACTATAGCAACTATTCTAGAAGTCATAATTTTTTAAATACAAAACATGTTTTTTCGCTTGTAGAATAATAGTTGGAAATTTACATGTAATGTAAAAAATTAAAACTTATAAATCCACTAACAGAAATACTATGTACAATTAAATGATAATAAGCTCTTAAATTCCTACGAAACCCACGTTACCGGGGGTTCTACTTTTGTTAAAATAAGAAATTGAACCAAGCGGCACACATTTAAACAATTTTTCTCATCATGGTGATGTGATAAGGGAGACAAAAAAAGCAGAGGTAAGATGTCCGTATGCTCTGTCTCCTGTACTGCTTTTGACGGATCCGACCGTCCGCAGCGACACAAGGATTTGATTCACGGATTTAGTTCACCGTGCCAAATCCAATCACCTTTTAATCATCAATCAAACCTACGCAACCGTAACTGGAGTAAGAACCAATATATCCATTACAAATTTGGTACATATAATTTCGTAAAATTTTTCCCTTTTTTTATTTCGATTTTTTGTAAACCAATTAACCTCAACTAAATACATAATCACTGTAAATGTCACCGCTTAAAACGATAATCGCCGGCTTTAGTCACTTAATGGCCTCTTCTTCGCCATCGACGTTATTCAATAATTTTGATTGAAGCTCTCTTTAAATTGAAAAAGAGACAGGCAAAAGGCGGGCGGCAGAATTTACTAATTGCAACTTTCAGTAAAGGATGCATAACGCTATATAATCAAAGATAAAGATAAAGATAAAAGGAGGCCTTCTTCAGTTGCAAGCTTAATGGAAAGGTCAAAAATGAATGCATCATTTCATTGATTGAAGTGTTTTATGATGGACATTGCTTGATTTCGTACGGCGACAAGGTTACTTTATCGTGACGTTAATAAAGGAAAATTATGTTTATTTTATTTCATCGCCCGATTTTCAGAAAATAATTACTTTCATTAGTAAGAAAAATGTTTACATATATATATATATATATATATATATATATATATATATATATATATATATATATATATATATATATATATACACATAAATATATATAAAGATGCAAAATAAAAAATATTATTTTACAAACTAATTTCTTATTATAAATGGCTTGTACGGATAATTGTTGTCTTTAATTATTGTTTGTACATCCGGAGCAATATTTTTACAGCCTTGTTATGTTCTTTAAATTATTGTATGAACTTATTTGTGTGACTCATTACAATTAGATTTAATTTCATATTTTAAATTAATATTCTAAATTAATCTATCTTATGGCATTTACATACATAACTGTTATCTTTATATATATATATATATATATATATATATATATATATATACATATACATATACGTATACATATACATATACATATATATATATATACACAAACATATACATATACATATATACATAAATATATATATATATATATATATATATATTTATATATATATATATATATATATATATATATATATATATATATATATACATATACATATGTATATATTGATATTGATGTCTACTAAATAGGACTTACGGAGACCAAATATGCATTTATTTATGAATAATTTTGGATATGCGCTATAATACTGAATATATGATTTATTATTTTGCTAAGTTTCATATTTAAGGCAAAACCGTTATTGAGAAAAACTGAATCCAAAAATGTCACGTCCATCCAGTTCATGAATTCTTAGTTATTTATTTCACATTTCTTAATTCCACTATAATTAAAAAAATTACATAAATAAACCATTTCTTCGATCTTATTAGTTCATTAAGAACACACATAAAGAAGTATAACGCTGTAATTTTAGGGTTAGTACCTAATCTATACATACAAATATAATTAAATTAAAAAGGGAATATTTTTAGAACACGTTCCTCACTTAAAACGAATTTTGTATATATTATGACAAAAATCTGCAGTCGTGCGGAACAAATAGTGGCACATGAACATTCAATGAAGGATTTAAATTAAATTTTGGATCCTTAGTCTTTTTCGAATTCATGAAAAACTTTAAATTTGGCAAATAAAAATAAAACAAGCTGAAATAAAAACATATTTATCCCGTAAAATGAAAGCTCCGTCATGTTGTACATTGCTCTACATCAGTAACGAAATAATTTTTGTGCCTTCACGTTATCGTGGTTCGTAATGTGACGTGGTATGCTGGTGATGGAATTAAGCATCGATAGCATCCCTTTGATAAAGGAATCGTATGAAATTGTGTTGCGCTCGGACGAATTTTTTTAAGCGGTCCTACCTCTTTTTGTTTGACAACTAGGATTTTGTTGCCTTCAGAAATTCCTATTGTTTTAACTCTACAAAGCCAAGCTTTTAAAACTGAGTGTCCGATACTTTATGATATTAGCATCTTCACTTAATACAGTAAACAAGTAAAATTTGTGAGGTCGGTATAATTTTAAATATTATTGGTTTAGAAAAAAAAATTGCTCATGCGTAAGCTGTATCCTGTGTTTTGAAAAAAGTTATGTTTTATTCGATTTTATATAAACGGGTTGCTGCAAAAGCGGATTGAAATTTTGAAAGTCGGAGGAAAATGCCTATATTTCATCAGAATCGTGAAATCTCATAATAAGTTGAAGTTTGCATTAAAACAGAAAGGTAAAATATGAAGTTATAATTTTAAATGTAGGGGCCATTTAAAAAAAAAGATCAAGTGCCTTAGAAGATAATTGTTTATGGTGTAATTTTACATATAAGTATCTCAAAAACAGCTCTTACTGCCTTTCTCCACTTGAGTACCTGTAAAAATCTCATTTTCGTTCACAATTAATAAATACTTACCGAAAAACATACAAAGACTGTTATTTTATGGTCGGTATATATTTAAGGACACATTGCTACTTCCTTTTGTAACTATATTTCGGTTGGTCTACAGTGCAAACTCAAGAGAAAAGTATTTTTTATTATTAAAATATAATGGAACGAAAAATAAGATAGAAAAATGTTCGAAAATAAACAAAATATAACAAAATGTGTATGTTAATAAAAATTGAGAAACAAAAAGAAATGCACAGAAGGCAAAAAAATTTAAAAGAAATGAAACTATTTTCGTTATCCGCGCGAACGAGGTCGCGGAAAAAGGCCAATCTCTATCAATTTAAAAAAATACGAACTAGAATTTTAATTGCAACAAATAAGAAGAA
Organism: Druceiella hillmani; assembly: GCA_039881145.1. Lineage (NCBI taxonomy): Eukaryota > Metazoa > Arthropoda > Insecta > Lepidoptera > Hepialidae > Druceiella > Druceiella hillmani. The sequence goes on from JAYKKI010000045.1 coordinate 9,395,999, forward strand.
AATATTTATCTCAAGGTCAGGATATGTTTTAAGATAAAAATACCTGATATAATTTAAAGTTGATAAAATAAAATTAGTATGTTTAATGTGATATGTAGTGTAGAAGTGAAAACTTTGGCAACCAAAATAATCCTACTGTGTTTGTTGAACATTTTGAATGTGAAAATTAAAAAAAAATGTATAATTAACATTAACAGTAGTCGGGAAATATTTGTGCCTCGTGATTTGAACTCTAACTTCCGTCGCGTTCCAAATTTAATCCAATGCTTCACTGCTGCGGTAATAACACATTGGGCAAAGCACGAAATTAAAATATACTTACTAACTTCGACGTTTACGTTAGTTGAACTCGGAAAGGTATCAAATCGTTCAGCAATATTCTATATATCGCCGATTACCCGCAGCGCACGATTTCACGTCACGCGCGGCCATTCTTTTGTGAGGCAAAATTTCAAACTTTTTCAACAATGAATTTCGGACAAGATGAGCTAAAAGAAATGTTCAATAAGTACGATCTAAATATTATAAAACTAGCTTTTACTCGTAGCTCCTTCGTGTGGACACTATGAGATTGAACTTTCGTAATGGAATGATTTCCCCTCTGGCGACTGAGCTTCACCCATGTCTTCCGCTTCCTGCTCGCTTGAGCGCTTCCTGCTTGTCCGCATACTAGGACATGTTTATATGTATATATATACATATAAATATATATATATATATATATATATATATTTATATATATATATATATATATATACATATATATATATATATATATATATATATATATACACACACATATATATATATATATATATATATATATATATATATATATATATATATATACATATATATACTGGAAACCCATATTCAATTTCAGGCATTAACATAGACGGTGAGATCCAAAGAACCACCTAGAAAATTGATTAAATTTTCAGTTTCGTAACAAAAGGAAGCAATAAATTTTTAAATAGTCTTATAAGTCAGTTTACCTGAAAATGTTAGCTTCTACCTAAATTGCCATAATTGCTATATATGTCACCCACTTGCGGTGATAATATCAATTTAAATATATCGGAGCTTCTTTTAATCCGAAAACCTTTTTCAAATACGAATATAATACTAAACGTGGAAAATGAGCGAATACCTCGCGTAGCGCTCTGATTTCTTTGGTGTAATGAAATATTTCATAATCGATTGTTTTTAACTTCCAGATGAAATCGGCGTGAATTTCTTTCATATTAAAGTATTATTATTTATTTCTGTGAGGAAAATTGTTAAATTTTAATTTGAATTATTAATTTTTTAAAATTATGTTCTTAATAAATTCCCCAGTGTTACAAGCAAGACAGAAATATTGTAAAGAATATATAGATTTAAATATCTATTTTGTCAAAATAAGAGTGTAGTTTTAGGACGAATCTGAATTAGGCGTTTCCTTTAGATCTATAGGTAAGATAGATCTGTAACAATCAGATGTGGAAATTTTGTTCATTGTATATATACAAAGGTAAATTTTGACTAGATATAAATAAATTTAATTAAAAATCTTTAAATAAGAGATTAAAAATTTTCAGTTCTCATAAAAATAACTATTTACTTTCTTTGTGGTTTTCGGAGAGATTTAATAAAATGACTAATTAAAAGTTGGCTTGGTATAAAGGTGTCTTTCAAAGATGTACGACGAGGCAGAAAAGAAGAGAGTTACTTATTATCGTTGTATATTTATAATCAGGTGACATTTCTGGAAATAGTAAACCTGTGTTTAACATTTTAGTGCAAGAAAGCAGTTTGAAAAATGGATTTCTGCAAATTTAATCTTGCCAGTAATCGCATCTCCGCATTGTACTACACGTTATTATGTATTGTCTCAGTATTATAATAAAGTGTTATAAAATTTCCCACATGGTGTTTATGTGCAAGCGATTAACAAAATTTTCCATTACATTTATTTTTAAAATATTAATTTAAGTTTTCATTAATAACTTCTCTGATAAAACACGATTATTAAGACGGTTGACAAAATAGGTCGCCCAAAACCCTTTCGCTTTTGAATACGACTGATTGAGTTTCAAGATGAATAAAAGTTTTCGTAATATTATTAAAGCGTTACCTAATTTAAAGTTTAAATTTCAATTATAGCGATTGAAAATGAAAATCAAAGCGAATTGTCGAGAGATTGTTGGAAATTTATTAACCCTTTTTAAATTGTAATATTATTTAAGATTATTTCCGATTTACCGTATTTACTTCTGTATCTACTTACCTTATTAAAGCCTCAAAGAGCCTTTGGGCTAAGAAATGGCTACTAAAATTATATGTGCCATCCTTTCTATGTGCCATCTTTTTATAGATTATTTTCATTGAAGAGATTCCCAGTAATTATTGGTTTTCCCGTTTCATTTATACATATCCTATGTTTTCAATAGTTTTAAATATTGCATTTACTAAATTTTAAAATATCTCAAAGAAATTCAAAGTAAAATATTTTTTATGTCGTATCAATACATACTTGATATAATTATTTACATATTGTTCAGTTTACAAAAAAACATTAAAAAAAACGTATAACCCACACTGAAGGATTCACAAAGGTTATTAAATGCATATTAACAAAATTTTACCTATATTCATAATAAAATAGTAAAGGTATAAAAGTTTACATTAAATTTGGATAATAAATGGATAATAAATCGATATTTATTGATTTTTACCCCAATAACGACATACATTTCAGTACATTATTCTACATTTTGCGACTTAGAGTGACAAAAGTCAAATGATATAGATAGAAGTGCATCACGAAGTTGAGGTATGATGTCTATTTATCCATAGTGTCTGTATTGTTCTGTATTCTTTTAGCAAAATAATATTGGTTCAATTTAAATTTATATTTATTTTTCTGAAGAGAAAATCGTCTCACCTCTTATCTATTATTTGATAATACTATGTTACAAAGTTGAAACTTAATCATTGGTCACTATCTTCAACAAGAAATTTAACAAAGAAATTCAGCAAAGTTTATTGCTGTGAGCAAAACTGGTAATTTTTTGAACATTTTTGAAAAGAAGCTAATATTTCTGTCATATTTGTTTTTTTCTTAAAATACGATTTTATCGAGTTACCCATTAATAAATATTTTATTTTTTCTTGAAACGTGGTTTTATTGAATTTTCTGTTAATAAAATAAAAGTGATTTTTTTTCATTTGGTTGTTTTCCTTTCTTTTACGCTTAAACTTTTTAAGTAATTTCAGTAAAATGTTGTTAATTTTATACGTACTTCATAAACATTAATTCTAAATTAGAACATAGGCTATGTTCAATAACATCATCATTTATTGGAGTAGAGCATTGCACATAAGGGCTAAAAGAATTACGGCCGCGTGCGAAAAACTGAATGCCTCCCCAAACTATAGGAAAACTTCAGGACGACATGTATCTGTCATCAATAGGTAACACACAAAAGCGTTTTAAAGATGAAAAATTATGCGTCCAGTGCAATGTAAGTCAAAGGTTTTTAAAAGCAATGGAACTTGTTACATGCCAACTTAATGTTTAATTATTGCATGAGTTAAATATTAGTGCCATTCGTACATTATTACAAGTTTCATTCGTATTTTTGATATTTTGGCATTACATTTTATTACTTTAAAGTTATATAGCTGGTCTATTTATAACTTCTATTAAATTATAAAGAACATATATCTCAAGTGAAACTCGTACTTTCTTATTAAAACTGTTTATGGTGTACTGTATTGAATTTTATTTGCAACAAATTTCAGTGAAATATGCTAGGAGTTTAGTTTAGCTGAAAATCTTAGGCATGCACACACACACACATGTATATATACATATATATATATATATATATATATACACACATATATATATATATATATATATATATATATATATATACATATATATATATATATATATATATATATATATATATACATATATATATATATATATATATATATATACATATGAGCGTTAATACAACTATTTTTGACCACTGCTTTTTGTTAGATAATAGAATCAAAAAACTGTTTAGATAGTTAACCATTCAAATAATAATTATTTGAAATATTTACAAACAATTTGATCTTGTTTTCTCGCTCTCTAAAATCAATATAAATTTATTCTGTTAAGAATTTGATTAATTTTTAAAACGGTGGGAGAGTAAGGGGAAAAGTAAGGGATTTTTTTTAAAAGTAAATAAACCACGAAAGCGTATCGTAATTACAGATGAATTAATAATATGTGGTATATAACCTTTGAAGTGTATTACCCCAGAATTATCGTAAAAAATTGGCGTTTTGTCCTGACTGACTTGGTATGTTTCAATATATATTGAACACAAAAGTAATAAACAAATATTTTAAAATTAAATAATATAAAATATGAGGACAGGGTAAATAAATGATTATCGAGAATATGCCAAAGTTCCAAGTAATTTAAGCATTATCATTTCACTATATATGCAGAAAAATCGAGGTCAGTTTTTTTTAAACCTGGTTAATATCTAATAAAATATACGCAAGGACTGCATCTACGACCGCATACAGATGGCCATGTACCTGAAGAAGTAGTTTCGTTTAATTGCAATAGATGGCGCACGTGAAAGGGCGTGGCCATTTCTATTTGGCTTAATATGACGCTACAAAATGGATGATTACCTTATTCTTAACAATCCCTTTAATATGGGTATCAAACAAAGAATAAGGAAAGATGTATATTAACATATATCCAATATTTTATTAAAAAACTAGAAAGAGTTTAAAATTTTTTTAGGACAACTCTTTTTGCATTTTTGTAGTGAGTATAATGAACGTATCCACATTACACATTCATGTATAATGAATATGTAATGTGGATACGTTCATTATATGTTGAGTATTAATTGTCAAGGGTAAAACATAAATGGGTGGCACAAATCGAATAGTGTTCCATTATCTTATAAACAGCAAGTACGGTGAAAAGGTATTTGGAAATATAATAGAAAACAGAAGCTTTTCATCGACTGACTTTTAATACGATACAACTTTACAATGTTTAAAAATTGTTGATGAGTTGTTAGTTACCATATATAATATATAAAAAATCTATTAATATCGAGTAGAATTACTAATATTTTTCAATAAATAATAACTTAATAATATTTCTAAATATAAATATTATTCTTTAACATGCAATTATATTACCTAGCATGTCTTTCACAGACATAAAAATGGAATGAATAACTTGAAAATTATGAAATTCAGGGTCAGTGTTAATTTTTCATAAAGTTGCAGTGACGTTATTTTTCACTCTTTTTAAATTAATGGTTTCGGAGAGAGGGGGAGGGAGCTGACATATTTTTTGTGGCTATTTTAAACAATTTATCTAGAGCATTCGTATACAAGTTCAAAAAATATATTTTTGGAATCGTTCGAACGCATTATTTCAAACGATATTTTGGAAATAAAAAAAATTGTATTTCATTTGCTTCGTCTGCATGTTGCATATTATAAATAGTTTCAACTATTACTTATGTGACTTGTATGAGGGTAAATATGCTTCATTTCTGTACAAAATTTCAAGTTTCTCTGTAAAATCGTGTATGAGTGAGGCAGCTATGACACATTATTGTTGAATTAAATGTACTCCAGAGCTCTGTCATGTTCTTTCTCATATAGTTTTCGTCACAAGAATTGTCCCTATAGGACATAAAGCCTTTATTTAAATTCAATCAGTTCTCTTAAAAGCGACATATTATATAATATAGAAAATATAATATCTAGTTGAACAAAAATATATAGTATAAAAGAAATTGTTGTCCATTTTGCAGATGAAAGCTCTAACTATGGCGAGAGTTTCTTGTTTGGCCGAGGTCAAATTAAAGAAAGCTTTATATTGCATCTAACGTGATTACAGGAACCTGTAAAGTTATTTAAAAATGAATAGCGAATAAAATATTCATAACCACTAGGAATATAAAGAAGTGAGCCTGATAGTATACAAATGAGTCGGCGGTCCAAGTGCATTCATCTCGATGCAAATGGAGTAACATATATTTTAGTAGAATTGTGGGCGATCTGCGCTATGCTAGAGGTTATGATAGAGCTCGAACACATGGAGGTTTTGCACGGAAATAACTGGCCGAAAGTTTCACATGCATTACTGTATTCAAACTTGAGAATTGTTTGTTAATTCTATATTTTCCAGAATTAAAATACATTAAATGGACATGTTACTAAATTATTATACTCTTTTTTTATTTAGTGTCACATATTTAAAACATTTTAGAAAAAAAGTCATTTATTCTAAGTATAAAAATAAAATTGAAAATAAGACAACAAACGTTAGGAAATATACACTCTGCCATATTTATTATAACAATTTCAAAGTTGAGAAGTCAAATATTTTCTACTACTAAATATAATCAGGTTAATGATTTTCTTCTTTTCCTCCCATCAGAATTATTTATTTATTTATTTATTTACATAAATATTGTGACATAAATGTATTACCCATTAGCTTCCAAATTACTATTTTCATAGCATATTAAAATTACGTAGCAAGTGTATTTGTGGTGGCTGATTATGGATCTGATCTTCGATTGCTTTAAATTAAAGTGACACATGCGAAATGTTTCACCTTAAACATGAAGGAATATCTCAGTGGAAAGCAATTTGGTGAGGATGATTCATCAATAATGCAATTAAGATAAAACGTTGACAGCAAAGAAACATTGAATTAGGTATTATCTGTATATAAGTACTTAAATTAATTTTTTGATATTATACGCGTATCATCGTTAATGAGAAATTTATTGAAATAATTAAAATATATTTTTTCACCTCTCATAACTTTCTGTGTGGTCAGTTCATCCGGTAGTGTTACGATTTTCACATTCGTTTATAATGTTTTGAATGTCCGAAAATGTTAGAAACATGTATTAACCTTGCGATCTTTTTTGGCTTAACTATTAAATGAACTCGATTTAAATAGTAGTAAACAAAAATTGTATATTTGATCGTATTGCAAAATCTACGGAATGTATTTTCATGATATTTTTGCAATTTTACATCACATGTTATTTTAAAATGTGTTCAAAATGTTTAGTTAAATTACTACGCGCCCGTAACTGCAATAGAAGCCAAGACACTTACTACAAATAATTTTATCATCTTTTAAAATTGACTTGAACTTACTTGAAAATTTACTATATGTTCCATATTACAGGAAGGGGAACTGATATTTTGCAGTCGTCCTATACACAATTTTTTTTAAAACGATTGACTTCAACTGAATTTGTGTAATCGCTGTAAATGTAAATGCTTAAAGTGATAATCGCTGCCTTTAGTCAACTAATGGTCTCTCTTTCGATGTAATTGAATAAATTTCGATTGAAGCTTCTTCCAAACTGCAAAATAGCGACCAACTGAGCATAGCGACAAAATTTAGGCTTGCTAATGGCAACATGGAGAAAAAAGGCCTTCTTGAGCAGCAAGCTTAATGGAAATATGGAAAATGAATGAATTTTTTATATATAAAGTTATTTTATAATTGACGCTCCCTGATCTTGCAAGGTTACTTTCTCGTAAATTTAATAAAGTAATCATTATATTTCATTTAATTTTACAGATCGATTTTCAGTAATTGATTACTTTGAGTTGGAAGAAACATATTTAAATACAAGTGAAATAAGGGGCGCATTTCATTATTTACTTTAAATTTAATATACGAAAAGCAAAGTATTGACTGATTTTTACAAAGTATTGACTGATTTTTACTTTCTCGTAAATTTAATAAAGTAGTCATTATATTTCATTTCATTTTACAGATCGATTTTCAGTAATTGACTACTTTGAGTTGGAAGAAACATATTTAAATACAAGTGAAATAAGGGCGCATTTCATTATTTACTTTAAATTTAATATACGAAAAGCAAAGTATTGACTGATTTTTACAAAATATTATAACATACTTGTCGAGAAAACTAATTTAAAATTTTTGGAATTGTCTGGTTTAATGTTTTCTCACCGTAAATGATGGGAAAAAAGCAGCAACCTTATAAAATTATCCACGTGTTGGCCCGTCTGTCCGCGTGTCACAGCCTTTTTCCTCTGAAATAATTTGACATAAAAATGTTAGATTTGCTATAGTGGTGAAATATTAACTAGTATACTAACTATTATTGAGCTACATCTCGATAATTAACATGTACAAATATTAATAATGAAATATGAGAGGGCGGAAGTAAAGTGTTTCAATTGTTTGTATTGTTTTGGTAATCCTGTGGAGTATCAATTAATTGAGCAACTAATTGGAGTTCCAGATTTGAAAAAAAATTAAATTTATGTCAGATGTAATTAGATAGGTTCACAAAAATATGTTCTGTCACCGAAACCCAAAATGATAAAGTAAATTGATACAAGTAAGTTGATAAGCAGGAGTGGAACGAATAATAGGTTTCCATACACATTTAAGTACTGAAAAATGTTAAGCAATACGTAATATTTCTGTTAAAATATTTACCAAAATCTTTCAAGCAGGAATGGGACTCGGAATAATAGGTTTCCGTGCACGTTTAATTACTTATAAATATTTCAGAGTACGTAGTATTTTTGTTCCAATATTTACAAATATTAATTTTTCTCATTTTATGTGTATATATATATATATATATATATATATATATACATATAAATTTACATAAGAACTTGTATATTATTTTTCATTCTGAGCTTCATAATTACAAGCTAAGTTTGTATTTATTGATATTCTGACATATTTTCCGATTTTTGTGAGCATGACAACAGATATTATTTAAAAATGGATTATTCGCGTAGTTTTTTTTAAATTTTATATCCGTACTACTCGTAACTTTTTTTTTCAAAGTTATGTTATATATAATTATGTAATTAGTTTCCAAATTTTAAACAACATACCTTCTCAAACTAATTTCTTATTAAAAGTGGTTTAACGACACATTACTCTATTTCTACATGGATATTTCTTGTGATTAAGTACATTTTGTACATCAGCGGTAATATTCTTATGGTCTGTTATTATAGTAAATTTTTTAACTTGTAAAATGAACTTATTTTTATGGCTCACTCTTTCACACGACATATGAAAATTAAAGAAGGAATCGAGTGTTAATTTTATATATCAGCGGTAATATTCTTATGGTCTGTTATTATAGTAAATTTTTTAACTTGTAAAATGAACTTATTTTTATGGCTCACTCTTTCACACGACATATAAAAATTAAAGAAGGAATCGAGTGTTAATTTTATATATCAGCGGTAATATTCTTATGGTCTGTTATTATAGTAAATTTTTTAACTTGTAAAATGAACTTATTTTTATGGCTCACTCTTTCACACGACATATAAAAATTAAAGAAGGTATCGAGTGTTAATTTGCTCCGTTTACAATTTACGCATGTATAAATAGTCTTGACTATTATTATAGATGATACATATATAATCCGCTTTGTGACTATACCAAATTTCAAGCAAAATAGCGAAGACAGACAAATGGACGGCCGGACACTAAACGGAACTTATACAAGGTTGCTGTATTTTAATTTTGTAATGCGGATTCCTAATAATTGTTAAATTAAATATACTCCATATTCCTGTCATCATCTTTCTAATAAAACTCCATTCGAAAAATATTCCAAGTAAGACATAAAACTCTCATGTAAGTTGAAGTACGTTTCTTTAAAAAGACACCATGTGATGCAGAAAATATATCCGGTTGCACAAAAGTATAAAAGAAAATGTTGATCATTGCTGATAAAAACTATAATTTATGAGGAGGTTTCATATCTTGCAAAGTCAAATTAAGGAAAACATTATATTGCACATAATGTGATTACGGAAACCCTCAAAACTACGTGAATAAGAATAGCGGATGAAATATTCATAGCCATTAGGAATATAAAGAAGTGAGCCGGATGGTATGCAAATTGGTTGGCGGTATAAGTGCGTTCATTTCAGTGCAAATTGAGTAACATATCTTTTAGAAGATATGCACGCGATCTGCCCTTTTCGGGAAGGCAGGATACGACCCAACCAATTGAAAATTTTGCACAGAAATGAGACGCGGAATGTTTCATATATACGAATGTATTATAACTTGAAAATTGTTAATTCCACATCTTTTTGAAATACAAATATATTAAGTGGACTTGTTGCTAAATTTTGACCCTCTTTTTCTACCAAATGCCGCATATTTAAAACATTTTAGAAAAAATATTCGATATTACATGAAAAATGCATATACTTCAAGTATAAAAATAAAATTGGATGCAAACCAAAAAAATATGTTGGGAAAAATATTATTCCGAATCCCCTCATCTTTGTATTAATACTTTCAAATTTCAAATTTATATTTATATAATTATTAATTTATTTTATTTATTAAAATTATCAAAATATAAACAGGTTATTCATTTTCTTCTTGTTCTTTTATAAGTACTGTAAGACCTAAAACTATTCCTCATTTATTTATAAAACGAACAATATATTTTGTAATAGTTAATCATAGAAGTGTATGTAAATATGGTACCTACTAGCTTCCAAAAAAATAATTTGATAGCATATTGAAAATTATGACAAGGGTTTTTCTGGTATTTGATTATAAATCTTACCTCAGATTTTTTTATTTAAAAGTTACACATGATGATGTTACATTAAAATATGTAATTGACAAAAAATGTTGACATAAAGGACAAATGAATTACTATCAAAATACATTTAACTTAATGAATTAATGTTATATATGTATTAATATTTTAAGAATTTCATTTTATAAACAAAAAATATATTTTTACGTCCCTGTCAACATGCTGTGTGGTCAGGTCACCGCATAATATTATGAATTCAACATTCGTCCATAAAATTTTTAATGTTTGGAAATTAACCTTTATTTAGCTCGCGATATTATTACTGAGCGGTTAACAATTCTTTGGCTTAACAATTTTGACTTAATTATTAAATCAACTCGAACTACATTCCATATTGATAAACTAAAATTATATATTTGTTCGTACCGCAAATACCGCAGAAAGTATATTGATGAGATTTTTGCAATTTTACATCACATGTAATTGTACAGAATATTTAGTTACAATAATTACCTGCCCCTAACTTCAGTAAAAGCCAATATATTTATCAAAGCAAATAATACCATCAAATTGTTTCCTCTTTTATAATGAAACTGACTTGAAAATTTGCTATATATTAAATATTAGCTTTGACTACGACTTCAGTCGCGTGCAATTAGGAAAAAATATTTTGTTCTATGTAATTTTTTCCCTTATGCATTGCTCATGATTATGTAATATTTCCATACCGAATTTCATCAAAGTACTAATTATCTTCCACTAAAATCATATAATCACTATAAATGTCATTGCTTAAAGTTATAGTTGCTTTTCGTTATCTAATGGTCTTTTTTTCACCATCGGTGTAATTGAATAAAATTCGATTGAAGCTTCTTCCAAATTGAAAAAGAAACGGGCAATGAGCAGGCAACAGAACTAAGGCTTGCTAATGGTAACATTAAGAAAAAAAAACTTTCTTCAGTTGCGAGCTTAATTAAAATGTCGAAAATGAAAAAATTAGTTTATATATTGAAATATTTTCTAATAGACGTTTCCCACTTTTGCATGGTAACTTTATCGTGATGATAATATATAGGCTGAGGAATTAGGAGGGTGTACTTCTTTCGATCGTAGTTCGAGGCCGTGGGATAGTAAGTATTGAAATCTAGATCTGAGAAGAAAGTCATAACGGGATTATGAAGGATACTAAATACAAACATAAAAGATGAAGGTGGCCTAGGTCACAAATTCTTAACGCTAAAGTCGTGACGGATGCTCGGATATTTGGTCAAATTTTTAAGTCTGAAAATCTATCGAATACACACGTTTTGAAGTCGTTCTGATTTATTGAGTAAATATTCATTTACTTTCGAATAACACACGTTAAAAACAAAATTGGTTGTAACACAAACATTTTTTCTCAGTAATATAAAAGCTTCGTCATGTTGTATATCAGTGACGAAACAAATTTAACGCTGTCACGTTGTCATATTTCGTAACGTGACATCGAATGCGTGTAATCACATTGAGCATCGTTAGCATCCCTTTTGATATAGGGGCAACATGAGACTGTGTTGCGCTCGGGTCACCGATTTTTTTAAGTGATTGTAAAGCTTTTTATTACGCAATTAAGGTTTTGTTCTCTTCGGGAGGTTTCTATTATTTTAAGTTTTCTTAGATTCGATACTAAACGCAACGCCTAAAGCAACATTCCCTCAGCTTTCACCGTTTCATGGAGTAATATTTAAGGTAGACAGATTTAAGAAGAAGAAATTTGTATATACATATATTATATATATGTATATATACATATATATATACATATATATATATATATATATATATATATATATATATATATATATATATATGTAGTGGTTATTTTTGAAATTATTGCAAGAGATAGTAAACGATGATTTAACGGATCACGTAGGATATTCGTAGAACATCGATAGAGAATTTGTGTAAAGAAATGTTGTATTTATTTGTATAACAGTGTCGTGATTATATATTTTAACGAGAGGCGAGTATTTTTCTTTATATAATAAAATAATTCATTTGACTTGTGTTAGTATTTTTCTTTAATTAAACTGTATGTGGATACAAACCAATTTATGCTGAACTACTCCAATGTACATATTCCTATCGCATATTTATATAGCTGGCAGTGATTACACGAGAGGAAACAACATACAGAATGGGTAAAATCGCAATAAGATCAATGCTGTAGAACTTAAGCTATAAGCAAACAAACAGAATGACAGATTGACAGACGATGCCTTTCATATAAATATATATATATATATATATATATATATATATATATATATATATATATGTATATATATATATATATATATATACCATAACAGACAGTAATGGATATATATTCACATTACCATAGGCACACACTTCGCAATGTATCCTGCGGATCAAACGTCAATCCTAATCTACAATTCAATCAAAGGCGAATGGTGTGAACCGTACGGATAAACGCCGCAGTTGATATGAGCGAGTATTTAAAGGAGCGAATGTCAGCGTGTATACTTCCGGGGATTGGATCCAATAGTGACGTGATCGTTTGATTGGAAGGGTGGTTGGGTGTTGCGGCCTCCGTAACATATTCAAATCACATTTCAACGCGTGACATGTTGAAAAGGTGTGTAAGATTTGAAAAATGTGACGATATCTAACCAACGATTTACGATGATATAAAAGGAGTCAGTTATTAAGATGTTGACATGCTGACAATATAATATTAAAGAATGCTAAAATAACAAGCAAATTAATTTTTAATTTTAAAGAATTTCCTAAACTTACTTTGAAATTTCTTAATAATACCAAGCAAATTTATTCTAATTTTGGAGAATTTCCTCAAAAATACAATTACGTTTTGTTAAAATAAGTCTTTTGTTTGTTGTCTAAATTAAATTTTTAATTCTTTTCAGATCCTCGCAAGTAAAACGTTTATTTTTGCTGTTTGCAGTTACGTACACATTACGTATTGCAGTTTGTAATTGCATATTATTTATGTAATACTGATACTATTCTTTCTATTACTGATGATAATTATTCAGAATTTTAAATAAATGCTTGATTTCTATAATTATTTACCAAGATTATAAGTTTTATAATTTAATTTGATATGTTATATTATTGCTTAAATAAGTTAAAGATCCATGTATGTAGAATGTCATTTTGATGAGGGCATGTTAGAATACAAGTTAGCCTATTGTCTCCCATTTGATTTTATTCTTTGTCCACATATATGATAAAGAAATAAATACACAAATAAATAAATCTTATGTTATATTATAACTAATCATACACGTCATGCTCGTATTTATAATTACTGCAAAACAAAATAAACCAAATTATAAATATTCTGGGTAATTATAACCCAACATTAATTGCGAAGGGTTATTAGAAATTCTATATATCCTTAAAAATCCATAAAGGCCTAAATGTGTATGAAACCCTCGTCCTGAGAGTTCTACTCGTATTAATAAAAGCTTATTTTTGTTCTTAATCACATTGTAGCTTAGAGAAATTAAAACTGAATACTTGTGATTATTTATTATATGGTATTTTAATAAATAAGTTAGTGAATTTATAAAAAGAATTCACTTCATCATTTTTGTATTTAATACTTAAAAAAGTGAAGTAAAGGAAAAATATCTTGCCTTTAGAATGAATTATTGAATAAGTTTCACTTTGAAGCCGGTCGACGGATGTTAATAAATTGTAAATATTTCTATAAGAACTCCATATATAATAAAATGAGATAAAATTTATACTTGGCTTAGTACGGATAAATATGTCCGCGCTGAGCAAAGTTGGAATTTTAAAATTTTTTCAACAACTTTTAATTAACTTATAATAAATTGTATACTGTTTCGTTTCTGAAGACTCACTTTAAGGTCATATTAAAAAGTCAGAGGTTAAAAAACAGATTATTTACCTGTTAAATTCTAACAGCACAAGGTGAAATTTATACTTGCCATTTAACAAATTGTCGTTAAAATGTAAATATTCTAAGCGGATGTTTTTATTTAGCGACATTGCTCGTTCATTCGTGGCATCATATGACGAGATATCTGATAATAATACCTGCACTTTGTGATTTTTTCTCAGGATATAAATTTAAATATTTAGTTTGTACTTTGCTCAATGGATATGGGTGACACAGCAGCAAACGTCATAACTGAGGTTTAACGTACTTTTTTTTCTAATGACAACTAGTAGTTATTGGAGAGAGAGAGGGAAGTTGATATCCTAAAATTTATAGGCTTAGTATGAAAATATACATCTTCCCAATTTCTCAAGTCAACATGAGCTTAACAATAAGCTTATAGTTCTAGAGGCCATTTATAACTATTAGTCAACGGTATTATATCAACAGTACGGCTGTTATATCAACGGTAACCTGGAAAAAGGCTACCAGAATGATGACATTAAACATGCATTTTCAATATCATGTAATTTAACATTGTTCCTAAATGGTAATAAAATTCTTATATCATGTTGACCTTTATTATATCAAAAGTAAAAAGACAGCTATTTTATGTAAATTATGTCTTGTAATAGTTGTAATCGTGTACATACTAAAACTATGCATGGAGAGGAGAATCTTACAAGAAAATAGATATCTATTTCAATTAGAAGCTCTAAAAGGCTTCTAATTGAAATAGATATCGATTTCCTAGTAAGATTCTCCTCTCCATACATAGTTTTAGTATCTACACGATTACAACCCCTACAAGACATAATTTACATAAAATAGCTGTCTTTTTACTTTTGATATAATAAAGTTCAACGTTAATTAAGATTTAAATATCTCTGGTATATATTAATAAGTTAACGTGGCGCGTTATATTAGTGATTAATTTGGAGCCTATGTAGTCGAATCAACGCCTAGGATTCCATCTTTTGGGTCTCTTTCGTTGTTAATCATTAAGAATTTTCTCAGGTTACCGCCTCTTCTTTCGGCAATGTGATCGAAGAACTCGTGGATTCTTAAGAATCTTATACCGGTCGGGTCTAGTTAGGATTTTCAGTTCTTTAACTACTTATCTGATTTGCGTTCCATAAGATATTCTTCCGTGTCACAAGCTTTTTCTTCCAGTACCACTTTTCAAATGGGTTTATACGTGACCAGTCAGCTTCCTTTGGGATTCATGTTTCAGTCAGGGACGTCACCAAGCTACATTTCGTTTTAATCGAGATATTTTTGTTGGCCCATACTCGCTGCAATTTTGTCAGGGCGATTTTTGTCATCCCGATACGTTTTAACACATTTAGCTTTATATGTATGCACAAATTGTTTTAGATCATTTATGCGCTGTAAAATTATCTCTAGCTTTAAAGATTGTAGAAGGATCTTTTTGGGCTATTTTGTTCAGTGTATACGTCCCAACAAACAAAAAAATGATTACGGAAGACGATGTATGGCTGCTGTTTTATCATGTTTTCTGCATTTTGTCATATGTGATTCTTCTGTGATTTTTCAAAAATATATCTAACAACCGTCAGAAAAGAATGTATGGAAAGTATAAAATTGCCCTTTAGCTTGGCTTATGATTTTTGTATTTTTCTTTCAAGTACAAGTTCTATTGTTGATATTTTTATTACTCTAAGTCTTGTTTGAAATAATTTCTTTAGATCATATCTTACTTTTTTTAATTTTAATACTAAATTCATTTATAATTTTTTAATTTAAAGTTTTTGAATTTGAAAATTACCTTTATGTGAAACTTTTGTGGTATGATTTTTATTTTTTTATAGCGATTAAATATAAACGTGTCAGCTTATATTTTATTTATTAGCCCTTTTAAAATAGATAATGAAATAAATCAATAAAATACTAGAGTAAATAAAATACTAGTAGTACTACGTAATAATAAATATAAAACAACTGTAATCACATCGTAATAAAAAATAAAGATAATTAAATGAAACTACGTGATGTAGTATTATTTCTACTTTCTTTAAGTTCTTTACCACGACTAGGTTTCGTTGTATTACAACATCTTCAGGTGGGTTATTAGCAAAGATATTCTACAAAATGTTAAGAGAACTTCTACAAAATTATCGTCAAATATATTCAATATTTAAAAAATAATAAGTTAAAAGTAAATATAAAATATAATCATAATGATCACTCTGCATATACTTGTTCCAAAATATAAACCTGCACATACTTTTCTTTATATTGACATAGTTAAAAATTAATTTCTTTTTTACTTTATTGTTGGATTTATAGAATACTAAGCATTGTAATACCGCACACAATTTGCTTCAATTATTCTAATCAGATTTTACTACAAAAATAAGTTATAGTACATCTTTGAACAACATTGTTACACTCCTATCTTGAGAAAATAAAATATTTAAATGCTTTTTTCGTATTGTTCCATTAGTTTAAGCACCAAACCACTCTGTATATGTGAACAGCGTATACATACACGCCCACATTACATATATACGTATATTTTAAATTTAAACGTATAAATTCTGTCTTATCTTTTGAAAACAAAATAAAAAACCGTCTATTAAAATGTAATAAATATTTTCAGTTAATAACTGTAGCTCAATTTTAGATCGCGTATAATAGCGTAAATAATGTCACATCACATTTTTATTACAGATATTTCAGGAACGTTTAAAGTCGTAAATAGCATGTTTTATTTAAGTACTTTATTATCACTTTCTGTATTAGCAAAACTCTATAGTGTTAGCGTATAATCAATTCAAAATTACTGCATTAATATGATGTGTTGTATATCAAACTGGATATACAGAGATGCAAATAACTATCTCAGTGTCATATGTCTAACTACCGATAAAATAGTCTCGGGGTATTATACACCTTGTTTTTACATAAAACCCTTAACTGCAAATTTGCACCAAAATTAAAATTGTTTTCAATATTACATTTGATTTTTAAAACCCATTTGCATTATAATAATATAATATGCTTCATCAGATGATCTGACAATATGTCCTGTTTTTTTTCTTTTCGAGTTTTGATGACAGAAGCAAATATAAGTCTAGTATTTTTGGAAGTAATCAAATTTAATACAGGTAAATATAGATAATTCTATAAAAAAACCATACAACTTTTATATATTTTTTAATATCTATTATGGTCTAAATTTGCCTTAGAAAAGTGGCGTCTCTGTACATCAGTTCGTATCTATGTACGTATATAAGTTTGAGGACAAGCTACAGGTCGCAATTCTTAACCAATTTTAGTTATCACATATTGTATAGATTGGTTTACTATTCGGAGAAAGGTTTGTCAAACAGTGTAATTTTTTATAAACAATCGTATTCAAATCTTATTAAAATCGTTGGTTTTACGTACAATTGATTTTCAATTTTAGTTGAGATTAGGTGTTAATACTATTATGGTCAACCTACCCCATATCACGATACAAACAACTCTATTATAATAACTCTATGATAATTGAGTTACACGTAGTCTTTTCAAATCTAGTTTATTTCTTTTATTACACTAGAAATTAATATAATTTAAAAAATGAGTCCTTGATTTGCGATCTGTCAATCAAGACTTGATCTTGAATTTCTCATATAATTATTTATTTAAGTAGTTATGTCTTGTAATATGATTATTTTATATTAAAGCTTTCACTAACGTGTTTATATTCACTTAATACATTAATTCTTTTAATAATTTTAATAACATATTATTCGTCGGGCGTTAATTAACTGTACCTATAACGTTACAAAAATATTCGGCGATATCCAGTTTTATAGTTATACCAAAAGTATCCATGCCATTTAACAACAAATCCCTCAACGGAACACCCGATATTCGCCGAAGTTGGCAATCTCACCTAAAACACGCCCATTTCTTATTCGACATTGGCCCAATTATATATTCCGTATGGTTCCTTTCGTTCGTCTCGTGACTGAGAAATAGTCTATGGATTTCGAAACAAAGAGGATGTTAGTTTGTTTCCTATTTAGGATCTTAGTTATGGCCGCTGGGGTTTTGAACATGCGGCTAATTAATTTTGAGGGGTACGTGTCCAGAGTCCCCATGCAATTATCAGACCTTTTGATAATTGCGTGGGAAATATTTCAACATATTTTCATAGCAAGAATCAAGTTAAAGATTTTAGTCGATTAAAATGTATACGATTGTATGAATTAAGCTACCGAATGTAGTTAAAAGTTATTTATAGAAAGGCTTCGAAAAATAATTCGGAGAAGACAGAAATGGTAAAAAGAGATATGTAAAAGTTGCACGATGTAGATTTACAGCAAAGTTAGGCCTATACAAATTGTAACATGTCATTATCATTGCTCTGGGATTTTTATTTTAATTTTTCGAGACTGTTTGTGAGTAATTTTTTTATGGCATATTTCACGAATTTACCTTGTAGTTTATATAATTTGAGATCATATATCTCCTGTATGGTTTTAATATTACCCGGAAATATTCAAGACACAATGTGTACATTATTATCCTGGTTGAAATTATTTTTTTTTCTTTTTAATTTTCTTATAAATCTTTTTAATCTTATAGTAAAGCTTTAATGTAATTTTGTACCTGTAAAGTAAAATTTACTCGATTATTGCTTAGCACGTCGAAGTTCACGCAGATCGATCTCAAATAAAAACCTTTTTTTCTGATAAAATATCATATGTAAATATTTATATGTTTACATATTCTCTCCTGATATCGTTTTATATGTATCAAGTAGGATTTGCTTTATTCATGATCGCATAGTATGGTGACGTGCAACGTACAACTGTCTCGATATAACTATAATTGAAGATTATGTTGCATGCATATAATTGAAGACATCTTGTCGCCTGTTATTCTTTTAATGTAGTTCTACAGTTGTAGAAACAATTAATTTCTATCATATGGCGAAGTATAGTGCAGGCAACTGGATGATTCTAGCTTTATTGATCATAGAGTGACCGATTATAATACGAGATACAATACCTCATCGCTTAAAGTAATTCCAATTTAATCCCAAATATTTATGCTCATTTATTTCATAACGAGCTGAGACCTAGAGAGTATTCATACATATACAAAATCACTCTACATTAGGTAACGTTTCAATATTTGATATGTTTTTATATCGTATTAACTATTCGTGTGCGGTGTGCACACGCTTCAATTAGACTTCAATCTCTAACGATGCATCATGAGGGGATTACAAAAAACGTGATTTTTATAAAAATATTCATTGTTTAATGGTAACCGAGAAGCTTTTATAAAGACGCATTGAATTTTTCCTCTACGGTAACTACATGCGGTGGACGTCAATGATGTAACTAGCCGGTGATATGACATAACTAACTTCGATGTTTTATCTTAAATAGAATCCCACCTTATGAACACACATCTTTAGTTTCAATTACTAATTGAATCATCCTATGAAATTTCATGACATTTTAATTAAAGTTACGGAGCACAAAATATATTCAACGAAATATCTGTAAATACAAACTTCATCACTTTTGAAAGGAGGTAAAATCGATCGCAACAAAAATTGAATAATATGAATGTGTCACAAATATCTTATACATAAAAAATGGTTTAAATATAAAAAATCATATGTGATTAATTTCCTACATACAATAGTGTCACCCAGTAAGAAGATTTGAAAAAAAATATAAATTTAAAATCCCTAAAACGGCTAAATTTAGAAAAAAAGTTAAGGAAGAACATATATTGGATTAAGCGTAGGTCTCTTTTATTTAATACCGTAAATGTTTTACTTATTATTATCATAATATTTTTATGACTTATTACGCCATGTAAAATTAATTATGAATGAGAGCCACGTATATATGTTTTACCTAATAGTTAACCATCTGTCCTTATAAAACTTGACGAGACGTGAAACTGGTAATTAGTGATATATGAATAGGGTGCATATTAATTATTTCATAAACTTGACAATTCATACAAAAAAATAGCCAGATTATACGTGAATAATTGCACAAATGGTTGAAATAGCGTACTCACGGGAGTTATATACTGTCTATTCAATTGATATTCACTATAACCAAAATATCATACTCTTGAAACAGAATATTGATTGTCTCGTAGTTTTAGCCAATATTGGCACATATTCTCGTTTTAAAGTGATTTTGTTAGCATAATTTAGTAGTATTAATTTATTTTCGTAATGTATATTTTTCTCGGTACTGATGACTGCTTTTCGGTCGCATAATGGATGATGTTGACCGATCTCCATGAATAATTTTTTGTTTGATAGAAAATGTCCTGAATAGAATCCTTGAAAATATTGTCAGGATTTAACAATAAAATACGATTATATCCCAAGTTTTGAAAGAATGAGAGCACGAGAACCTTTGATAAATTTGATACCGACTTTAAACTCGCTTCATGTCTTTATAAGTACTTTAGTCACAGATAGTTGCCAGGAACTTATGATGTAGTTAAAAGTGTCAGCAAAACTCCTCAATTGTAAAGAATTCATTAAGTTTGGGCATATATGCCTCGTCTTAACGAGTTTGGGCTTATTTGACTCATTATTGGTCATGAATTATGACTAAGGTCTGCTGATGGGGTAGGAAGGTGGGTCACAGGAACTCGTCGATGGTGGGAGGAGCTCTTAATTAATTACTATTGGCGACATTAGATTGCAGTTGATTTATTTAGTCGATATCATTTCATCTGTTTTCAAATACTTGAAGCTTCTTTTAATTTAAAATTTTTAAAATTTTCAGCGTGGATGTGAACACGATGTCGACATAAAAAGTTTACTTTGCTCATCTGACATCAACACGTAGTTAACATCCTGATTCCTTTTCGAAAAAATGTTTACCAGCCAAAAATGTTGCAACGATCAATGCTTGTGAACCTAAAAATGCAAATACTGTATAATACCATCATAATTTGAAATTAATTTTTCTGTTAATATAAAAAATATACTGTTATCACTCCGGCGAAACTGTGATGTATCATTTACTATAATACATTATTTCTGTAAGAGCGTCATTAATACAATAAAATTCCAAGAGGTCACTTAATTTCGAAACGATATGCTTTGGAATTATAAGGGGTAATTAAAAAGAAAAAAATTATGTAATAGAAGTGTGTAATAATATTGTTCCAATCAAATTGCGGAGCAAGTTTCCACCAAGACATTCAAGACGATTTTCAATTATAATTTATTGCACCCTTTTGTTCTCATTCACATCATCGAACAAATAATTGTTTGGTGACTTTATAGTAATAAGTAAGTGAATCCAATGCGTGTGACCTATGTGTTCGTGTAGACGGTAACTAGTCCTGCACACATCGATGATGTGTTCGTGTAGACGGTAACTAGTCCTGCACACATAAAAAATGAATATTTTTGTTTTTAGAACTTTTCATGTTTGGCATTAGTATAGAGCTACTTAATCGAAAATTATTCACAACATTTTAAGTATATATCATCTTATCATGTATAGTCATAGTATCAGATTTTTTAAATCAAAGTATGCGATATATTAAATGAGGCTTTTCTGTAATATTGTTTTGTATTATCTGTATGTTCATTTAAATAGTTGAAAATTGGATCTGAATTTACTCAAGGTTTGGGTTATTCAAATTTATAAACAAAATGGTGGACATTTTTTAAAATTATTCCCCCATTACCCGGACAAGGAAAAATAAGTGTTTCGAATATTACTATAAAAAGTTTTCTGTTACTTAACATTAAATTAAAATTTATATTAACATTGAATATATTTATGTTTAATCGCTACTTAACTTATGCAATTATTTCATCCTCCTCTATATACTTATAAATATATATATATATATATACACATATATATATATATATATATATATATACATATATATATATATATATATATATATATATATGTATACATGTTTACACTTCGTATCGTACTCGTCTGTAATCCACAATTCAATCCGACACGGACGAGTTCAGCCATCCGTTTCAAAGCTGCAGGCGGAGTAAGCTGACATTTAACGGAACGTTGGATGTTTGTGTACATCCGCAGTTTGAATTCAGTATTGGCGAGATCTATGGTTTGCGGGGCCTTTGGGTTACGGTCACCGTAATTTATTAAAATCCCACTTTGAAGCATGGAAGATCGGTAAATCTGTACACATCACAAAATTGTAAATTTTGCATGCATGTTCATTGAATATATTTGAAAAAATATAAGTGAAGAGTGAAGGATTAATAATGAACGCATATGTTGTATGCCTGTATCAAGTAAATCTTACTAAACCAATTTAAATGAAGTTTAAAAAAAACTAATTGTTAACTTAAGTAAAATTCAGTTTTTATTACTCCGTCATTAGTTTACTCAATTAGAAAACATGCGTACTTAAAAATTCGTCTGCATTGCATTAGTACAACAATAACAATAAAGACAACCTAGTGATTTGACCCGTTGCAGTTACATAAATGTACAGCATGCCTATGTACTCCTACATCAACTCGAGGATAATGGTGATGAACGATGATGGCGTTACGTGCATTTTAAATCAAGTAATAAAATTTTGCACCCGGAGATTTATTGACGAAAGGTGTAGGACCAAGTTAAATTTCGTGAGGGGCTGGAGTATGTAACACAAATGCGGGAAGGTGCAGAGGCAGGTATCGTTTTTGGTCGTAAAGTCCTTGGTGCTTCTACTACTAACATTATGCACAACCAAGTTTTATTGTAGTGAGCTTGACTACTGAAATAAAACTATTTTTAATTGAAGGTTTTTGAATTGTTCTTTCCACTTTGTTTTGAGCATGGTTCAAGAATAATGTTATACCTATAAAAATGACAAGAGTGCCTTTTTAGTGCTCTGAGCATCGTGCCCATATTTAGTTCTAAAATATATTTAAGATTTTTGGAAATAATTTTGGGATTTTAATAATTTATACCACCGGAAATTTTCAGTGTTATTAGTAAATATTACATATTAAATATTATTGTGCTTCCTTTGTTAGTGTCTAATACTCTTTAATTTATGAAGAAAAACCAATTAACCTAAAACTTGAAAGTAACTACACTTTCGGGTTTAAAAATTAGCATTAATTGCACAAATACTTTGTTGACGTATGTTTATTTATTTAAAAAAAAGTGTAGTTGTAAGTAGAGGTAACGTATTCATAAAGTATAGTATAAGTTAAAGTGAGTACTAATTTTGAAAATTTATTTTAGTTTTGAATAATTGGTCAGTGTTTGACTCAAAAATTATACTATTATTTTACTCCCCATAATTTAATATTTTTTAAAAAAAGTGGTAAAAAGTCATATTCAAGTGAATTTTAAGCTTCTGCGAATTTAATTTCTATCCGCAAATCTCATTTTCCGGATTAGGTAGCCAAACTATAATAAAGGTCGGTCAAACAAATCTGCTTAGTGTACAAATGTGTGAAAGAAACGCTTGCTAAGTGCAAGCGTTCCTTTCATACATTTGTACACTAAGCAGATTTGTTTGACTGACATTTATTATATGTAGATTTTGTATTCACGCGATGACACAAATATTTAGAAGATTCAAATAAACTTTTCAAATAAAATATATGTCAGAGAAATTATATTACTGAGGAACAAATTATATAAAAAAAATACTTTTTCCAACAGTTTGGTCTAAATTGGTTATTGTTAAAAAAAAAGTTACAAGTGTAAACTGTAGAAGAAGAAAACATTGAAAACATTGACTTCGAACTACAAAAAATTAGTATACAAATGTTTTCAGTCCGTCTGTAAACTTTCGTAAATTGTTAATATTTGAATGAAAATTACATATCTAAAGTAGAAATATCTTATATTATTCTTTGATAAGAAGTCTAGGTATTTGAATTCATCCTTTATTTAATTTATTGTGCGTTTATGTTCATAATATGATCTAACATAAAATCGTAGACCAATATTAAGGAGCCATAAAATAAAGAAAGGCGTAATTTTGGGTTTATAAAGCATTTATAATGTAAAGTTAAAAAAACATTCATTTTAGTTAGGTTTTCAATTCATTTACTACATTTTTCATATCAAAATTACCAGCACTCGCAACACAAAGCTGGCGATTTAATTTCACACATGTTCGCTTCTTGTTTAACAATACTATTAGTTAAATTGGTATTGCAAGCTGGCTTTTATAATCAATAATTTTTTCTTATTTTATTCCGTTCTCAAAATACGTTGTTTTGACGTTACACAAAAGCTAAGTATCGTGCAGTATATGCACATCGAGTGCCGCATCGCATCATCAAAGCGATATATGACGTCATGCATCTAATTGTTCTTTATTGGGTTTTGAATAGTGAACCATGCGAGTATTATTTTGCATAAAGATAAAACTCTTGTATCGGAAATTGAATGTTTTCCTTAGTTGGAGGTTTTGTTTTAAATTAATAAAATCTAAAAATTAATAAATGCAGTTTTTATTGCAAAAACATCGAAAAAAAAATGTTTGCCGCAAAAAATAAATTATTTCTCCGTAATAAAGGCCAAATAAAAAATTGTTTTCGATAATTTTTCCATTGCATTTTTGAGAAAAATTGGTAAAAATTCATATATTCCGTATGAAATGGAACTCTGAATTAGGATAAACTTTAGTGTAGAAATAAAATACATCACAATGTACATTTCTCTCAAAGACGGGAGCTTATTAGTTTTAGTAAAGACTTTTGAGCTTGCATTTGTATAACTTTGAGGAATTCATACTCATCGAGACGCCATCAATAATGGAGCTGGGAATTATCATGATTTCCATAATATCGATAACTGAAAATAAGTTATCGTAACAATTCGTAGATTATTTTTATTTCGCAGTTTTATTATAAGTTTTTTATTTCACAGAAAGTTAACTTTTAATATCAAATGTGCAATTCGATCGTAGGTTTGTGTAGACTTAGGATGAGATAAAAAAATATTTTACCGATTTTGAAAAAATACTGTATACAGAATTAATATATTGCTCTTCGAATCTTTTGTCTTAGTAAGTAGTCAGACATTCTAGCAAGATATTTAATATTAAATTGAAATTTCTATATCTCAAAATTACTCAATACAGCTGCAGGTCAGATGATTGCCAGACCCCTGCCAGATAATAAAATACGAGGCAAATTTATTTTTGCGAACGGATTGCAATCGTTGTATTATCGTAACTCGTTATTGAAGTAAAATATTACCTCAAAGCTCCGTTTTAGCGTCGACCGATGAAACGTGAAACGGCAAGTCATAATTATACAAATAAAATCATCTCGAAGACAGCAAAATTAGTCCCGGTACAATATGGAGTGGATGGAAATAACGTCCTAAGCTCAAAAGCGCTCTAGACAGTCTCAAGCCGCCCTTCACTTGTCTCATTATACCATCTTGTCCTTATTCATCTAAACTCATACTGAACAACAATTCACTCGTTGACCTGCTCAGGTCATCTAAAAAGAAATATATTTATGCAAACCTCTTGGCAGTATGAATGACTACCGCAGAAACCCTAAAAATTAAACTTAACTATTCCACCAATTTTATGAAACAGTACCCTGATTTGAATTATATTTATTTATTTACACGATCCTTACACTACTAACAAATGTCAGTGTTGCATGTTAAAACATATGGACGTATTAATACTCCGTAGATATTTTGATATGTAGCATTCCATAGAATTTTCACAAAAATCCATTCATATATTGCTTCTATGGAATGTCGAGTTATATAATAAAAAAATTCGCTCATTTTTTTTAAGAATAATTGTTAAAGTATATTTTATTCGAAGAAAGTGATTATGTTATATTTTATTATCATAAATTATTAAATTCATAAAGCAGTTTAAGTATCTCGGTTCAGTTGCAGCTCCGAAACAATGAAAAAGACATCCACTGAAACAGCACTGGAAAAGGCATCCAGCATAGAATAACAACTGCTTGCCTAAAATGGAGATAGCTAACCGGGATGTTATATAAAGCTAGAATCTACATCAAACTCAAAGATCGTGTTTACAAGCAAGCAGTACGATCAGCGTTTATGTACGGGTCGGAACGCTGGTCGATGAGAAAGGTGGACGAAAAAAGATGCACGTCATAGACATGAAAATGCTGCTTCGGCCGGGGAAATTACAAGATTGGACACAATAAAAAATTAGTACATTAGAAGAACGTTTAAAGTCGCTAAAATTGAGGAAAAACTGAAAGAAAATCGCTTGCGTTGGTACGGACACGTCATGAGGCGCAACGAAGACCATATGAGTGGTAAAAATAGAAAGAGGAAAGAGAGACTGAGGTTAATCCGCCTGGAAAAGCATTACCGATAAAGACCTTAAAATTATGAACATGGATTCAATGATAACAAACGGTGGACTGCTGTGGCGAAAATGTACCAGAAGGGTTGAAGAATACCTAAATAAGCCGCCTTTTCAATTATTAATAAACAATGATTATTTGGAACAAGTAACAAATCATTTACTTGCTCATATTGACGAAAAAAAAATTTAATTTAATTTTAACATTGACTTTTTAAGTCAAGTGGTTTTGTAAAACATTTTGTGAAATTAAAAAAAGTACTTCTCAGATATTCAAGGAAAGAAGTTAGGGCCATTTGTAAAAATTAATATTTGAGGGAGGATTGTGTACCTTTTCTGTATATAGATTGCATCACAAAATAAATACTAATTTTAATATAACTCTGGGCAATATATCCAGAAAGATGCGACGAATGAAGTAGTAATGTAATTCAGATCACGGTAATGTTTCATAAAATTGGTAGAATAGTTGAGTTTAATTTTCAGGGTTTCTGTAATAGTCATTTTTACTGCTAGGAGGTTTGTGTTGATATATATATATATATATATGTACATTTTTTTTTGTTTTAAATAGACGTATTCCAATTAATGTAATAAATGTGAAAATAAGCTTGTTCCACTTTCACAATCTACCTATTAAGTGGATTTTTACAAATTTGGTTTTAAAATTACTCATTTTATGTACATAAATATAAATTACATTTTCTTATGAGAAGTACTCATTCCACACGTGTAAAACTACGGGCAGTAGCTAGTCTACGTACAGTTTGAACCTGGTAATGAGATAAAACAAAATATGACATGACGACACAAATTTTCAATTTACTCATATTTCAAACTATGGCCCGTTTATATAGCGAAATTAACTGTGGATATAATTACGTTCCAAATCCACGGTTCATTGGAAATCAATACGGACATGGATCGAAGCTGTAGTAGGTGTAAGCGGCCATTCAATGGAGCGTATTTCCAAACGCCGTACCCCTGTTTATTTTCGGAAACAGGATATAATACAAAACGTCATCTGATGATTCGCGTGAGCTGAAATATGACGTCATGCAGTAGAAGTCGACACTCCTCATACATAGTGACGTAAGCTTCTATTCTTTTTTTAGTAAAGTATAAAGCGAGGTCAGAAAATTATGTAATGGTTTATGGGTTAATTTAGAATCAATACAAATAAATAAAACGATTAAAAGTATAATTATTAGTACCGCAGGAATGAAATTTCGTAACTAAATTACTAACAAAATTGAATTGATTTGTTCATGATTTTAGTCTCAGTTGTTCGAGATTTTAGTTACAAATATGGTATTAAATTAGGTTTAAGATGTTGAACAATCACGTTTAGCATAGAAATGTGAATATGCTGTCCATGCTATAGTTTATTTTTTATAGTATAAACAGTAACATACCACAGAAATATAGATCTTTAAAATTATGGTAAACATATTTAAAAGGAATTCCGTTCATATGTGTTAGTAAATAATGCAATAGGTTAGCATACATAATATGGAATCCCAAGTATATACCTATGATTTAAAGGCGATTAACGTATAGATTGTGACTATCGAAAGGCTATTGAATAAATAACAGTATGTTATTGGGTGG
Source organism: Druceiella hillmani (assembly GCA_039881145.1). Classification (NCBI taxonomy): domain Eukaryota; kingdom Metazoa; phylum Arthropoda; class Insecta; order Lepidoptera; family Hepialidae; genus Druceiella; species Druceiella hillmani. The sequence continues at coordinate 9,424,508 of JAYKKI010000045.1, forward strand.
CAATGACCAATATCTTATATTAGATTGTACAAATATTGAAATATGATTTTTATTATACAATTATGGGTTAAGTATGCATATTTTATATTAACGTTTATCTAAGATAGTAGTAATTAAGCAATACAAAGACATAAATTGGAATTGTATTTTCTTATTTATCTAAGATCCAGTTTAGTGTTGCAGCCGTAATATTTATTTTATATTTATCTATTTATGACACAATACAAAATAAAGATATATACATAGACATAAGTTTGAAAAATATCGAATTATTATAAAGTCAAATAAAAACAATATCGAAATGGGAAAGTCTTCTTCTTACAGTGCACTTCTATGCTCAGGAATTGGAGGATGTTCATGTTTTTAGAACGTAATTCAAGATCGTAGACCGACAGGTATTGCAATTTTGGTCAAAGGTTTGCGTTATATGTTTTAACTAAAAACGCATTTTGTACACATATTTTGAAGTACAATTATATTTTAAACGTTTATGTATGTTTTTTAATATAATCTTTGTTTCTCGGTAGAATTAAAAGCAGAAGTATTATAATAAGAATAAAAAACTAAATAATATATTTATAAAAGCCTTCATTTTAAATTTATTTTTGGTTGTTTTCAGTTGGAAATATACCACCTTGAGGCAATCGCCTTGCTGAGTTTATAATTGCATTAAATAATTTAACGTATTTTTCTTACCAAACTATTCCATTTTCATACCCACATTAAGGAGGTTTTAAAGAAAAGTGATTCTCCATATTGGGGGCATATATCATATTGAATGTAGGATGACATCAGACTATTAATGTACTTTGGTCAGATTTACACCAGATGTATCAAATTTTAAAGCTCCAAATTAGCTGGAAGATGCTGAAATTACGTTTGCAAGATTTGTGATGGAAGAAGTGATTTAATGAAAAGGTTGCAAAAAGTTTCTGTCTACCAATACTGTGTATTAGCCTAAAACTTAATTGAATTGAATAGAAATCGTTATTATATCTAATAGACCCAAGTTTACTTTCGTGTTTAAATGGTTTAAAGCAGTTAAAACATAATTAGTATATGAAATCCATAATATATCATCAAACTTAGTACAATGCCTTTTAAAATATTGGTAATTGTAAACAAATTTTTTCCTTATAAATCCTTTTAAATATCGGTAATTTAAAACAGATGCAATCATCTGCAGCTTTCGTTTGTTGTATTCTAATGATAATAGTATTTATAATAACAATGGATATTTTATCTAAACGCCGAAAAAATTTATCAAGTTGATACAATAGCGTTTATTTAATTTTTATCGTTATATACATTTTAATAAAATGTATAGTTTTGTTATCACAGTGCGATGCCAAGGAGCTCAACTGTAGAAATTATTAATAACTCTCATTGCCAATACATAAACTTGTACAGAAACTACACCTCAGCTCACAAATAATTGCACAGGTTTTAACAAGGTTTTTAAAAAGCTTCGTTTAAATACGATTCAGTAAATGAAAAGTTGGTCTAAATGAGAGTACAGATTTTGAACAGCTCTTAACTAAACTGAAGATTTACATTACCAAGAAGGAATTAGTACATATTTTGTATAATATCGAATAAATAAGTATTCGATCCCGTTCTTAACTTTCTGGCATATACAGATAACTTTCTTAGTTTATGGTGGTAAATACAGATTTTAGCTGCGTCGAAGGGCCAACTTTGATATACTTGATAACAAGGGTACGGAATGGTAACTTAGAATTTGTCTTGTAGGTAGATTGATTTACTTTAAATACTACCCCTACTTACTGTTCATCATACATAGTTACACTTACAAAATTATTGCAGCATTCCCTGTAGACAGAAATACACCTATCTCTGAGATAGCTATTTGAATTTCGAAGTAAGTTCATTACATTTTTACACACAAATACATGCACACACACATGCATATATATATATATATATATTTATATATATATATATATATATATATATATATATATATATACAAATATATATAGATATATATATATATATATATATATATATACACGTCCGAAACCCAAATTTATTGTTCGATAGGAATGAAACCTACTATAAAAATAAATTAGATCATAGTTTAAGTTAAATTCATGTATTTCGAGACACACTCTCATCATATTTATGGTCCATACAAATAAAATTCATTTTGATAAATATTTTTGAGGAAGGTATAATTGATTCTAATTGTCCAACATCTAGCTAATTAATAAGTATCTTTTACCTACTCTTTGCCGTAGGTGAGTTTACATCCAAAGATATCTAAATAAAGTCGCAAAACCAAATTAACTGCCAATGTAGTAAAATTAATTGTATAAGGCTAATACTGAGGACAGTCTCTATGTCATCCATAAATTAAAATAAAATTACGAGTGTTTTTAGAGGTTTAAAATAAAAAAAGGTAAAAATCATGGTAATGGCCATAGCTTTATTTAAAATTTAATTTCATGCCATTAGTGTTTAATTATGATATCAGGCATACGGGTATCGCGGTTGGGCAATCTGGAAGTTCATTTCACAACAACAGAAAATAATCCATAGGTGTGCTATCACATGATCGTGGAGATCAATTCACAAGGGCATTACCGGAACTCAAGCGCTTATCGAATATTTCCTGAAATAAACCGATTGTGTAGCGTTTTGTACGGCACGTAGCACCGCATTGTTGAAACCAAAGCTGAGAAAAGGGGAGAGGAAGAACTAGTACTGCCAAGCTTACAAATATTAAGCGCGACTTGAAGGAGTTGGGTCTGTCCAAAGACGAACTTTGATGGGAAGTGGAGAAGACAAAGAAGCAGTTGCGCGAAGGAATTATTATAATAAAGTAAAAGTAAGAAAAATATATGAAGAGACAAAATAAAGAAAGAACTATTACTCGTGTTAGAATTAAGTACCTATTATTATAGTAGAGAAAAATAGGTACCAAACATTGTACCTAATTTAGATTTAATTCTCGTTTAAAATGCAAGGATATATTCTTGCAAAGATGTATTCTTCAGAATCTGCAAAGAGGGAGTTTCGTGGAGTAAAATATTTACTGGCTTGATGAGTAGAATAAAAAGTTTGTTTAGACAATAAAAACGCTTGACCTAAAAAGAGATAAGAATAAAAGAGAAATTGTGAAACGTTAGCGTGCTCTCGAATATATAAATATGCCAATGTCGATACTCGCTCTTTCCATCCTCGATCGCCGTGCCGAGTGGACTTTATCGATGCACATACTGGCTGTGTAAAAACGTGTTGGTTTGACTGCGTTATGTCGCATTGTATTGCTGTGCACTCGTGCAAACTGACAAGAGCTGAAAATGCATGATGGCGTGTTGTTTCAACCTGCTGATTGGTACGTTGCTCGGAGATGGACGACGACGAGTATGAATATGTTGATCTTTTCGGAATAGTTTTCTTCATTGTTTCATTATTGAGTTAGTTGTATGGTATGTAAAGATACGGTTAGAAATTCTTCACATTTACCCGCAATGAACGAGTTTTTTTAATAATACTGAACACAATATTAATTTTTCTTGTAATCGAAATATAGGTTTTTAAATTTTATAAATGATAACCTTCCTCTGTTGCAAAGAATTGATACTTAGCAAAGCAAAACTGAATTAATTACTCTTAAAATTATAACCTTAAAACAGCACTTTCTAATCAGCTACAACAATGGAAATGTAATAATTAGTTTAGAGGTGAACTGTGAAAATTTATTATAATGATAGAAAGTACCAAAAAAGTTTTGAAGTTTATAAAACATTTTGAGAAAAAAACGATTATTTTTATTCAGAGAAATAAACGACCGGAACTCGCATTATGGCAATTTCTTATACACATATGCACGTGTAAATTAGCGATGGGCGATTATGAGCAATACTAATGGAATTATTAAATTATGAAAATATTTCGACAAATATCGATTGATTATTAATATTTGATGTAATACCGACATAAGTAAACAGTGCAGATACCAGATAAGTATTTGAGATACTAATAAATGCAAATGCCTACGTGACACTACGGCCTCGAGTTTAATATGAAACTATTGAATGGACATGATTTTATTGAATGAATAGTACTTGGCTTGGACGTACAATGAATTATCAGAATCAGTAATTATCATTAGTAATTATTTGATTGTGAGGATTATCCAATTACTAAATTTATAATCGATTATCAGAATATCTCAATAAAAAATGATCTAATTATGAAAATCATTCACAATCACCCAACACTGGCATAAACATTGTAGTAATTTATTATTATAATTATAATTATATTTATCGCTATAGTTTTCCAGCAAACCTTAGATTAACTTTTAATACATTAATTGATTTTCATAATTTTGACAGTGCCGCAGATGGACTGGGGTAGGGTATGCAAAGGATTTATGATATTTTTAATATTATCTCCAAAACTACCTCTTATAAAATTCTGGTATAATATATATGAAACCTTAAAAATTCACACTTTCAATTGATATCTCGTACGATACATGAAATAAAACAAATTTTGATTATATTATTTACCCGACCAAAAATATTGGTGTGAGTATTTTTAAAAATGTTTGGGTAAACATGATTTAAAATTAGCCAAATTTAAAGGTTTCAACGATTAACGACGTCAACGTCAAACGATTTAAGAAAAAAAATTTGTGGAGTTGTTTAACAAAATTTTTAGAACTATCTCACATAAAATTATGAAATAAATATTTTTCAAATTCTTCTGTCGCCCTTTAAAATGACATGCTGTATGATATGTGAAATATTTTTATAAAATATTTTCGCTCTCTATAAAATTTTCATATGAATATTTTTGAGTTTTGACATATATAGGAATTAGTATGCTTTATCATTCCGCTAAAATTTAAATTTCTATGTTGAACAGTTTCAAAGAAAAACGGTTTTGAACGATGGATAGACGGACAAACATGCGAATGATCATAAACGTTCTTTTTCCAAAATTTAAGATTTCAAAAATTTAAATTTGAATCGTAACTTTAATGTATAAAGAGACCAATTCGTTTAAATCTCACTCGGTTTCAGAGCGTTAGAAACTATACAGTGTTAAACTGTCTGTCTTTTCAGATCTGCGGAAATTAAAAAATCTCTTTAGAAATGTGTAAATGAATATCGGTTATGGTAATGAACACTGATATTTTTAATATTTCCCTAAAAAGCAGTACCTCCATTAAAATGAAAAAAGTGTCCGTTAGTTCTTTGCACCAATAGATTTTCTAGCATTTGCACCACCGACAACCTACTGAAAATGACATCAGTATAAAACGATAAATGTTACTCCATTGATGTGTAAGGTGATTTTCAAACTTTTCCTTAAAATTTTTTCTTATTTTTAGTTTCTTGCTCTGTTACAAAATCAAACAGAAAACTTAACACTCAGTGTTAAAATAAGATATCTCTTGACAAAAACGCTATTTCAGTTTATTCTTCTTGAGTCACTTGAAAACGATAGAAACTCTTGAATACTATTCAGTTGTGAAAATACATGTGGTCCCCGATAATTTTAATAAAGTACACGAAATAGAGTTCAAAAATATAGATTTCATATTACCTGCGTCATAAGCATTCTTATATCTAAATAATCGTTAAATTAGCTAAAATTTGCGAAAACCTTCGACGAATTATGCGTTAAAGGTTGCGAGAAATTTGAAAGGGACATTTTCTCGATTGCTTTGGAAAACATAAGGGAAGAGAAGTGGATAAAAAACAAATTACCTCTATTTTTAATTTCCTTTTTTTATTGTTAAAGAATGAGATATAACGCTAAAGGAAATAATGATATACATTAAAAACACTTGTGAATTTTTGCGTTTTTGGGCATGACCTTGATTGATGCCCTCCACTGCAGGAAGTTCGAAATGGTCCAGCATCAATTTGTTCGCCTCATTATTTCGACGAAAACTTTTCCTTATGCGCACCATTAAACAGAGATCTTTCTAACGGCTTTCCCGGAATTACTTAGTTAAAATTATATGAATTTTCTATGCGCGGAAAGTTTTACAATGTCGCCAGCAAGTATTACAATTTCAATACAATTGGGTATGTAAAAGTTTGATATTCGTAGAAATTCCAATAATTTTTATTAAAATGGGACTTTTTGGCAAGCACCTTTTGCGTATATTATTTATGAATGTGTTATAAAGAAATTAATGTGTGAGAGTGAAATGTTTTCCCGGTGATTTATATATAATATTTATATTTATTTATTTAACACATAAATAGTTTTAATATACTGACAGTATATACTTTTGTAAAAGTTTCGTTTAATCCACTGAAGCATAATAGTTTGAAAATACCAACGGAGTTAATTGAAAAAAAACACAAAAATAACAGATATAAAAAGAACTTGCTACCTGTAAGTAAAACACCCAAAACGAGGTCTCCATGTTTGTTTAGGTACATATAAAATTTGAAACAAATAAGGGTACAAATTTAATCTATTAAACAATTTGTAAATATTGATATTGTTTTTCAGCATATTAATATATCTCGGAATATATGTTGAAAAAATAAAAATTATGGTTTTTGTGACGTAAAATATTATGAATTTTGTAAAAACTATATGAAATTTACTCGGTCCTTATAACTTAGGATACTTGCTATAGTTTTTCTGTATTTTTTGCGATTTTTAGTTACATAGTTTTGGAAATATGGTGTGAAGGAGTGTGTCCACTTTTTTGCACATGTTTGTGAATATCTCTGAGAGTATGTCAGTTAATAACCAGAATAATAAAACAAATAAAAAAGTTTCAAATACTCACTTTGGTGCTTCTAAAGAAAACAGATATTTTAAACTTTTCGCTTAAAAACTGCAAAATGTTTAATTTAATGTAAACTATTACTATGACACGTTTTAAATTTCTACGTCGAATGGTTTTTGAGAAATTCAGCCACACGGACGCGTGAGTGTTTTTATGAGTATTTTTTTTTTCATTTTGATGTATGAAAGCTTTTACAAAAATGCTCATAACCTTTAAATATAAGTATATAAAAACAGAAGTAGCAAATAAAAAACTTAATACAGGTGCCAGACTAAATAGTAGTGAATCAATGTTGGTATAAGTAATAGGAGTGAATAAATCACGAAAGTAATTAAAGGTTTAAGAGTGATGTAACATTTGAAACAACTTGTGAATACGCGCACAAAGGTTTTTGATACCGAAATTCAGTTATTTTATAATTTGGTACTATTGATAATATATATTACATCACTTATATCTATCACTTCTGAAAACTGCTAGGTGCATATATCAAGGCACTGGCTAGACAAGTCGATGAATTTGGAATTGTGCTAAAGATAACAAAAATCAATTATATTTAGGAAGTCTATACTCTATTACTTGGCCTTGATTATCTTGTAGATGTTAGGGTTCAGTGCTAAATAAGGTAGACGAGAAATAAGGAAATCCCTTGTAATAAACGATGAGCTTTATGGAAATTAGATTTGTGATGAATAAAGATCCATTTATGATGAAATACTGGCATTCTTCACTTAGTTTGGAAAAATGATTGAAATTTATTCAGGTACGTCTGTATTTAATTTGGTATGCTTCATTTTGGTAAGTTTTACGAAAGCTAACAGTCATTTTGGTAAGCTTCCCAGCTTGCCAAAATGAGTTAGAGTGATGATAATTACTTTAAGCGTCTACGTTTATAGTGATAATCGAAATTTATACTGATTGACTTTCCAGGCAAATCATTATTTTGAATAAATAATGAAAATCATCGGTTTTCAGTTTTGTAATATTCAATTTGGTTTGAGATTATAACATCAAGTTTATCAACTTGATGTTGAATATAAAATGCGTGATTATGATGCGTCATTTTTATGTTAAAACGTCCGGAGAATTTTTGTTTCTTATAAATATGGTAAGCAAGTATTATAAACACACAATTGGCATCACGTTATTGTTCCTTATGAATTATTTTTAATTTATAATGTTGCTTCTTCAATTGTTTAAATGCTACCTTATAATTGCTTCTTTACGTATTGATTATAAGTTCAGCTATCTGCCGTGTGTTAGTCTCAAGTTTGTTGCATGAATTATTTACGGTTTCAAATTATATTCTGAATATGTGCTGCTAAGCTTTGGAATAAATTTTATCCTACCCTAGCTGTCAAATAAAAAAAATAATAAATCGTGACCCTTTCACATTTAATTTTCCCTTTTTTGCTCATGTCTTGCATTGTATTAAAAAGTAAATAAATTTAGTATAAAAAAAATCCTTTATTAAGGCAATAAAAGAAAATAGCCCGGATAAGAGTTTTTGAAGGCATGAAAACCTTCAGGAAAAAAATGTGAAAGATACGTGATGAAGAAAATTATCAGTACATTTTTGCTTCTGCCCATTAAATAAGCATAAAAGGTTGTGTAGTATTTGCTGTATCGCAATTCAGTTTGCGTGAACGATTGGAAAATGTTGTTAGCTATAAGATCAGGACATATCGTTGGCTATAAGATTGATTAAATACACGTAATCATTAAAAATAAAAATAACATTTCTCTCCAAGTTAGTGTGCGTTGCAATAAAATTATCATATTTCCTTTTTCAGTAGATCAACTGGGATTAAACAAAGCTTATGTATTCCCATAAGGCCTGGAAAATAATATACTTTATAAAATTCTTTTTAGTAGTTCTGACATGGATGGCGAGTACTACTGAAAGGGTTAAATAGACAGACACCCACAAACAGACAAAAATGTCAGAAATAATATATTCATATTTTATTAGCTTTATTATACCTTCCTAAATATTTTTCATATTTTCAAGCATTGAAAATATTTAGAAATATAAAGAGAACATTAATTTAACACGGAGGGAAATGCATTGTAATATTTGTAGCTGCGTTTTGATATCGAAAGAAAAATGTGATGATCAATTATATAATTTTCGTAATGAAACACATTCACTAGGTTGGACAGCCGTAGAGAGATCTCGACCCGATTCAGTCGTTTTCTTTTCCCGTCAATTATTTTTTCGAACCAGCGATATCGGAGTTTGAGCTCAAATCAATCCAACCCTAAATTGTCGTTGGGTGTACACTAATGAATAGTTCATTAGTGTTCACGAATGTGAAAAGTGAAAATGAAGTTTATTATATGGATTTTGATTATTCAAAATTATTTGTTATCCGCGTTACTATGGGTTACGTGAAATATATTTGTTAAATGTTTAAAGTCACGTCGAAGATATACAATAAATTTGGTACTTTAAAATTATACATAAACAATTATTTGATTAATATTTCATTATTATAAATTGTACTGAAAGTTCAACAGGAACTGGACTTTAATGCTGTCACTGTATTGAGTGCATTCGTCCGTTAGAAGCGTCGTTTGTGTGGAATTTAAAAAAAATATTAATTTACGTATGCCATATATTACTTTTAGCAAATTTATTATATACCTAGAGTAAACCTTTTTTAAGTAATTGCGCTTTTTAGTGAAAGGTTGACGTACTGTAACAGTTTTTATAATTGGTTGATTGTAAAAAAACATAACCTATATATTACCTCAGACTTAACATAACCCAACAGTGAAAGCTTCATCATAACCTATTGAGCTAGTCTCGCGTGATGTGTGAATACATAAACAGATTTACAGACAAACAGATCGAAATTTAAAAAAAAAAACATATTTTTGCGTTCCAATACTTTTGTTATGTTTCTTAAATATTTTTTTCGTATATATATTTACTGTACACATAAGTAAATTCTACGTTTTATTATATTTATAAATAATAAAGATCTTAAAAATCAAATTTTTATAGCCTAATACTAAACCTACCAAAATCATTAAATTGCAAACAGATTCAAATTTTAAACAAATCGCAGAAACAAATAAACTTGTATTGAATATATCCAAATAAAAAAAATTATATGCGGAAGGGGACTAACAAAGACATTGGCCCAGATACTTTCATCCACTATACCTTTAACCTCTGATTATATTTGGGAAAATTTCATTGCGCGATTTGAAATACACGTAGCGCCATCTATTGATGAATATAGGTACACATTAATGTACGTGGTGGGCACACTATAAAGTTAGATTTATAGAATTAGATTTTTTAATACTATCCTCATAAAAGCATTCACGTGTCCGTACATATACATATATATATATATATATATATATATATATATATATATATATTTATATATATATATATATATATATATATATATATATATATATATATATATATATATATATATATCTCCTGCATCACGGTGTATGTGACTTTAAATAATATAGGCTCGTGAAATTTATAGCGCGAAACCGACTTTTACTTAATTGCATTTTAGTATCACGTACCAAATATACGATAAATTCCTATTTGAAGTTTAGAATATGCCATTCTACTAATAAAAATTAAATTCTTACACAACTGTGTAAACTCGCGTTCTGTAAGTCTTCAACAGATGAATACTTTTTTATAATGAAAAAATTACGAAACCAAGAACAAACACTTTATATTAAAATTGTTATCATAATAAGTTTAATTTTTTTGCATTCTCATTTGATTTAAAACGTTTGTTTGCGTTATAATTATCATTTGCGTTAATTATAATTCTTTTACATATCTATAGCTTCACTTCATTTTAATCGAAATGTTTTACACAACTTTCTCATCAGGCATTTTCCCGATACTACGTCATTTGTGTCTTTATCAAGTATTCAAAATATGTTTACGTATATGTTTTCAGATAATTGTTCTAACGCAGCAATTGATATAAAATGTTTTTGACATCATCGCTATTATGACATAGAAAATCATTGTCTCTAAACGTCATTTCTTTGATATCGGAATACAAATATTTTAACAAGGAATACATCCCACGCGCTAACAGTTCAATTTTTAAGTTAACGTAGACATTACGGACACAATAATTTTCTGAATCATTTGAAATTGATACCAGTATCATCCATAAAAATAAGTATTATTATACTCTTTAGTGCTATATTTAATTCTATAGTGAGTTTTTTATTCATTAACATACAATTTTGGATATCTGAATTAAATTTCTTATTTCGAAATATATCGTATTAAATATGGGACTTCATTGGGAAAATATTCACATTTGCGGAATGTGCAGTGAATTTGAAAAGGAAATATTTTCCGGTGCGTATTGAAAAATTATTTTTAATTTAAAAGTACGTCCAGAACACTATTGCTCGTCACTCGTAGTATCCAATTTCTTTTCATTTGTCCGAAATCATAGTTGAGAGAAGTGAGAGAAATACCTCTAACCGGAAAAAGGCAATTCGAGAGAAGCGTAACTCAATATCCACCATAGGTTCGGTCTATTCCGAAAAATGACCAGCGGGTCGGAAAATGTACAATCTGATGCGAGCGGACTGAGCTTAATGCGGAAGGCGGTGAAGGTGGCAATTTAATAAAATGGATGTTCATCGTGCCCCACCCGCCTTTATTTCCGGAAACTAAAATAAACGATGACCGGGTAGACTGGCGTGCCGCTGGGTGCTGACGTCTTTACCCCAACAATATGACCTCACAGTCGTATGCACGAATTTTTTAAATTATATGTAAAAGCACAATTCATGTGTTTCTTAAATAAAGAAAAAATATAACTTCAACACAGAAATATACCTCAGAAAACATCATATTACCACTTATTTTAAACATGGACCAATAATATAAATATATACAAAAGAATAATTATTATACAACAATGAAAAAATGAAAAAAATATTTCTTTTTATGTATTTTATATTAGTTGTGAAATTACTGATTATTTATATTAATTAGAAAAAGACTCATTATCAAACGTATAAACTAAAAAGGAGTCCCATTTCTCAAGAATAAACATTACAAGCATCTCAGTTGAGGTGACAGCGATGATGGTAATCGTTTTGGTGGCGGAAGTTTAAAATAAGTTTTTGTAAGTTGGTAAATCAATGAATAAATAATATTAGTGAATAAAAATGTAAATTTTGCTTCAACTTTAAAAGACGCGTTCAAGTCAATGATCTTAGAGATGACGACAATGATGTAAACTGTTCCCGCAGCGGAAGTTTGAGATACATTTGTATGGCTTTGTTAAATCAATAATTAATTATATTGGTGAATAATAAAATTGATAAATTTGCTTTTACCTTAGTAGAAGTAAATACAATCAATAATTTCTTCTTAGCAAATACAATATTGATTAGTGTATTCAAATGTTAAATACTACGATTAATGATATATCATAACATCCTATTAATATCAAATACTTGAATATATTTGGCGTTAATTTTGTAGAAATTCATTATTCAGAATTAAATGAAACTACGTGATGTAGTATTATTTCTACTATCTTTAATTTCTTTACCACGACCTAGGTTTCGTTGTATTACAACATCTTCAGGTGGGATATTAGCAAAGATTTTCTTTGCTAATATCCCACCTGAAGATGTTGTAATATAACGAAACCTAGGTCATTGTAAAGAAATTAAAGATAGTAGAAATAATACTACATCACGTAGGTTCATTTAATTGGGGATCAAATACTTGTAAAATAATTTTCTATTAAGTATCAAACTTACCCTTTGGGAGCACAACAGCCTGTTAAGCGTTTTGGCTACCTTGATAACATACTTTTTAGGAGTTCTCTGTCCAAAGCTGCCTTTTTTCTCTTTCGATCAGGTCTTCTTCTTTATAATCCAACTATTGTGTTGCTTGTCTATCTCTAGTTCGGGTTTCTTTTGGCTTTCTGAAAGAGTTTTGATTATATAGTTACCTGGGCTTCAATCCAGTGAGATTTACGTTACTGAGGATGATTTTCGTAGGTCTGTATAATCTATAATATTGAAAGCTGTCTATAGATATCCACTGTCCATTATCTTGCATTGATTTAAAAATTGCATTTAAGATTTTACAAATTTATTCTCTGAGTGTTAAGTAACTTTTTTAAAAGTCAGTATTATTTATAGTGTAAAAAAGTAGCTGCCTGAGTATTTTGTATATTTCGAATATTTGTGGCTAATGAGACGCGATCTTAGCTGATTCATTAATCCGTAGAAACTTAAGATATCAATTTCTATTTTTAGTTTGTTTTTATTAAATCGCATTCTGTCCTTTTCTGTTTTTAAAAGGATAATTATAATCAACTCGATTCTTTGCAAAACAAGTTTATAGATGTGCCGATTTTATGCCGCTTAATTCTAAAAACTAAGAAATAACAACAGCGAGAACATCATTTTACTTTAAATTTCACGAGTTAGCTAGTTTCTATCGAAGCGTTTGAACAAAACACGTCTTTGTTTTTTTACCAAATTTTGTTTTAGGACTAAATGTTTGGAACTGCTTACAATGTTCAAATAGAACTTGAGATCTAGCTTAATAAATTACAATAAAAATATAAAAAAGTTACTTAAATATTTTTATGTATACTATTTTAGCATGAAATATTCATGTCAATGAATATTTTTTTCCGTCGTCGATAATTTTATTGTAATGAATTTAAATAATTACTGGTAGTTTTAAATCCGTAATCCAGTATCGTTAATAAATTCCCGTAATCTTAAATTATTTATTTAATTTGGAATTAATTTTTGATATGAAAACGCTTTTAAAATCGGAGGCCGATCTGGATAGAAAATCGCGCCCAAATGTGTAATATCTACCTATCAGAGAAATTTCAAATTTCAAGAAGTCCGCTGAAAATCGACTTTCATAGACTCACAAAATTATAAATTTGAAGGGTCGTTCATTTGCTGGATGCTGGTTTCGTTTTTCATTACTTTGTTCAAATGTTTCATGTAAGTTAAGTTAGCATGGAAATGGATAACTTATAATTTTTTTGCGAAAAATTTGTACGAAAAATCTTTATAATCTTACAGAAGATCATAGTACTAATTATTACCGATTTATTTTCATACTCCACATAACGGGCACCTCATCGAATTTTTTTTTAAATTTCGGAAACCTTTTAATTTTCTTTTATTTCCTTATCGGGTCTTCTTAATGCTAGAGACAACAGACACAGATTTTCAGCATCTCAGGAAAATAAAAAATAGTGACCGTTGTACGGAGTTTTACATCCGTAAAGGGTATTCGAAATCTTTCCAAGTCATATGTACTTCTGATTTCATACTATATTCCACTATTGTAAAGCATAAGTAAGTTGCAAATTAATTGAACAATCCAAAACAAAAAAGTCATATTATTTAGATATTGTCACTAATCTAATTTTGTTTTTAGTCATTAAATTTACACCCTGTAAATAGAGTGACCGAGAGAGAGGAAAATTGTAAAAAATATACATTTTCTCAATGTTATTTAAGCCTTCTGTACTAAAATTTACGGTATACCTTTATAAAGTAATATTCAATTGAAACACACCTTATTTAATTTTGTCCTTTTGATTATATGTGAGATTAATCATTGATCTTTTTTAAGTAGTAAATCGATTTCGGCCATTATCCGACAGAATAGATTAACAAGTTTATATGTGACAATGAAAACTCGCCGATGCTTGACAGGTCGATCAAATATAAGTTGATAATATCTTATTCGCCTTGAAAATTAACTAGATATTTTTTAATGATTTCATTGTATTATTAAATATAATAATCGTGATTATCATCATATACATTACAATTTTTATTTCGTCAGTTTGCATTGATGCTATTATAAGTATTTCTGTCAAGTAGTCATCATATTAGTTTAATTAAAAAAACATTTATTATTAATAAACGACATCAGCTATAACAGAAATATAAGTCATAAACGCTTTTTTCATCAACGAATTTACTTTGGTGATATCTTCTTAACTGACTTCAAAAAAGAGGAGTTTCTCAGTTAGTTGGAATCTTTTTGTTATGTATGCTCAGCCACAATTCTTTACGGAGTGGACCGCTATAGGTGTAGTCACTTATATATGATGACGATGTCCAGAAATGAACAATGGAACTCCTTAACAAATGGGAGTAAATCGAATATGATTCAAAATATTTGCTACTGGTAGTTGTTGTTTTGCAAAATAACTACTGTCTAGGCTGATGATAAGTTCTGGAGGTGCACAATGGAACTCCTTAACGGATTGTAGTTAATTCGAAAATCTCGATTCAAGCTATTTGCTACTGGTAGATATTATTTTGCAAAGAATTTTAATTAGAAAGACAAATGTTCACTTGAAGATTTTGGACAATAAAAAAGCAGAAATAGTAATATTACTTAATAAAAAAAATTCTTTACACTACGGATCACATCACAATCAGAGTCTGATGATGAACATTGGAACTCCTTATAGGATGGTAGTAAATGAAATTTATTTCGAAATATATACTACTGGTAGTATTACTTTGCAAAATAGTTTGCATCATCGACCACTCACCTGGTCGTGACGATGAGTTCTGAAGATGATTAATGTAACTCCTTAGTTGATGGTAGTAAATTGATCGTGATTCAATATATATGCTAGTTATGGTTAGCCGTTACTTTAGTTAATATTTTGCAAAATCTGATATTGGATTTCGGATATGGAGAATGAAACTCCTCATGTGGTAGTTTTAAATTTGCAATATCCTCAACGGCTAGTAGCTAACCATTGGCAACTACTACTATCGCTTGTCTATGTGTTGTTGATAATCATCTGTAGACAAAGATGAAATTATCCATATATTAACTTTTTCCCGTGACTATTAATAACTATGCAATATTCCAAGAAAGAAAATAGTTGTGATGATTAATACAACCCACCGACCGACATAATTACGGTTTTTAAAATATATTTAGAATATTTGAGAAACTTCGAAAATCTTCTGCGATCTATATACAGGCTGCCCGGTAAGGAGTGGACTAACAAAATGTCGGTGATAGAGGTGGTTATTATCCATACGAAACAATAAATTTTATTATCCTGGGCATAATAATTCTAGAGACATGATTTTTAATTTTTTTTTAAATTTTTGTTGCTGTGCATGAAAAGAATTTAATTTGTTCTACTATTTCTGCTTTTTTATTGTCCAAAATCTTCACGTGAATATTTGTCTTTCTAATGAAAATTCTTAATTATTATTGGAAACATAAAAATTGAACTCTGAAACATGTACATTTTCAAAACATGACTAGCAATTTTTGAAAAATGCTAATATAAAAAAATGTATGCTGCCAACTTACACAGATTCCAAAACGGTATAATTTTCTGGTACTATGTTATTTCATAACAGGTTTTTTATTCCTAAACCTATATCATTGATAATTTTTTCAATCATATTAAAATAAAACAAGTGTAGTATTTATGATCATATCACATTTATTGTGTTTTTTTTGCAGTAAATGCTCAAAATGCCTTCCACGAGCTTTTATGCATAATGAGCATCTTCTTACAAAATTTCTTTTTAAACTTCATAAGCCTTTTCGTTGTTTCTTACCACTTCAGACGTGGTGCAATTTTTGGCTTAATTGTTGTTCATTATCATTAGTAGTCTCATAAACTATCTCCTTGAAATATCCGCATTGAAAATAGTCCAATGAATTGCGGTTTGGTGTACGCAATGCCTATGCAATTGTACCGCCACGTCCTATCCATCGATTTGGGTAAGTTGCATTTAAATATTCAGTTACTTGTCGTGAAAAGTAGGCCGGTGCACCATAGTACTGTAGCCACATTACACGTACATCTTGCAGTATTTCATTCAAAAATTTCCAAGTTGGTCTCTTAAAAACCATAAATAACGAATTCCATTAAGCCTCGGTAGGAGTTCAAATGGACCAATAATTTTGCCATCCAGGTTTCCAACCCACAAATTGACTCAAAATTGATGTTGAAATCTATCTATCCTTATTATGCAAGGATTCTCGATGGCCCATTGGTGTAAATTGTGCATATTAAATACTCCCATTCTTTTCAAACGTGATTCATCGCTCTATGAGGTTGAATTTAAAAAAGCGGACCTTACCTATTCATTGTTGATAGTCAGCAGGTAGCAGTGCTTGCACTCGTTATACTTGGTACGAGCACAAATTATTTCTTCTTAAAATACGGTGTACTGTACTTCTTGCAACACCAGTACGTTGAGAAATCTAGCGAACACTATTGGAGGAGCTTCTTCCACTTCGGCCAGCGCTTGACGCTCATCAACATTTCTAGGTCTTTCTTCGGTAGCTACATTTCCAGAAATTTTATCCTTTAAATGTACGTTATTGACACGAAGAAACCATCCGTGATCGGGATATCAATCGCGATTAGGGTAGCGCTCATGATAAGTACGTGCGGCTTGCCGAGTATTCTCAACACAGTGTAGATCTGAGACAATTTGCAATGCAGTCGGTTAAACAATATGCAATTCACAAGCATAAACAAAGTCCAATTCAAGCGTAGGTTAACAAATAATAACAGTGGAAGGGAAGAAAACAGCAAAAATACGTTGTTAGCTCCGAGCGATAAGAAAGTCACTAAAGAAGCAAAGTTGTCGAGAAAGGGTCGATTAGAGGTAGTCAGAGTACGGAGTAGTCGGAGTCGGAGTCGGTTAGGTTAGTCGGAGTAGAGGGGGTCGCTTGGCCGGAAATAATAAAAAGGCCATACAAGTTGAAAAGAAATAGCGAAAAAATTCTGATAAGTGGTTGTTCGATAGTAAGTGTTTCTGCGAATACTGAGTTATTATAATAAAGCAGGTATTTTTCGAATGTTTACAGAATTAATTGTAACGATGTTACTTTTTAAAATCTGCGTGAATGGTAGATGTTTTTGAAATAAAATCTACAACGTTGCCGTATATTTTTTACACTAGCATTGTTCAAAAATCTCTTTTTATATTTCGTAATTGAAAAAATGCACATGTTTTTCCGTTTAATTTTTATTTTGTCAATAATAACTAATGAATAACAATATAATTAGGAATAATGTTCATCAGACATTTTGGACAAATGGACGCAGAAATAGTAATAACACCTAATAAAAAAACTTTTTTCACGCCAGTCACAAAAATTGATACATATGTCTAAAACTATTAGGCCTAGGATAGTAAAATTTATTATTCCGTATGTGTAATAACCCCCTCTATCACATACATTTGATTACCTGAATAAAAGAGAGGACCCCATATTTCAACATTTATATTTTGACGATTATTATGTTATTCAAAGCTTGACCATTGACGACTTAGCATCGAGAAAACTTGGACAAAGTTAAAACTCACTACTTACTTCATTAATTACTATGTACGTCACTACTCGCTTCATAAACTTTAATTTTGGATTTTGATGCAGAAGTCACACGTAGCATGTTAGACAGTAGTTCCGAATGATATCTCTGATGTCTTAAAATTAAAGGCCATGAGGGCTAATTTATTTTTTCATAGCCTAATGGGACGTCATTCAAAATTAATCTTTGATTAGAATACGTATCTATTTTTAAATAATTTTTTTAACCAAGAAATAATAATTTGGTCAAAGTTATAAATTTTATATATTATTTGTTATAATTCTGTCTCAAAAATAAACTTGGTATTTTAGCAGCAGATATAAACAAAAAAGGCTATGAAATAGTAACAAACTTATAAATGTTAAACTAAAGTATTTTTGAGAAATTATCTATTTCTTTTACATCCGTGAAAGACTTTTTAAGCAATATAATTATACATTTAAAGATAAACATAACATTTGTAAAAATTAGCCTTATGTACACCCTAAATGTTAAAATTTGTATAAGTATATAAATGTGTAATTTATAAATGTTAAATTAAAGTATTTTTGAGAAAGACTTAATTTTTTATGTCTATGAAAAACTTATTAAGCAGTATAATTATACATTTAAATATAAACATAACGTTTGTAAAAATTAACCGTATGTCCACCCTAAATGTTGAAATTTTTATATGTATATAAATGTATAATCAACGCTTGAAGTGCAAGTGCTACTGACACTTAAAGGGGTTTATTTATTTAATCGGAATAAAGTGGGAACACTTTCCGAACTCAAAACTTACACGCAAGGAAATACATGTTCCAATTTAATCGTAGATTGACTAGAAACATTTGATATCTTATCTCCAACTACACCGACATCTACTTTGTTAATCGCCATGTACTCGCCACGTGCCATATATCATCCATTATCATGTACATTTATCAATTACACGTACGTAATTAAAACAAAGATGGTGACTGTTGATGCTAAAGCTAAATTACATGATTATCGAATTGAATTGTAGTCAGTTGTACATCAATATGGGAGTAATCATTTTTAACATTGACGCATGCATTGACCAAATCAAAAGTTGTATGACGATAATTAGGTACGCTGTGGATGAACTGAGGTAGATATGGAGGAAACGTAATATTACTAATACTATGAAAATCAGACTCGTTGGAGAATTAGTATTCCCCATTTTCCTTTATACTGCAGTCACGTGTACACTACGTGAAAGATAGATTAAAAAGGAAAACGCCTTGAAAACATGGTTCTGACAAAGAATACTTTGAATATCGTGGACTGAGTTTCTATTAATGGATCAGGTTAAAGTAGTCATATACATTCTCCTACACTATGGCACTAGCAGAGCGGCGCGTCCCTTATCTGGCAGGATAATCATGTTTATGCATACGATAAACGTTATTATTCTGCTAATAATGTAACGACTAGGAAAAATTGAATCGATGATATTTAAATATTTATATAGTCAAATAGAGTACAAATGTGAATACGTACTGAGTTGTATCTTACTGCGAAACTCAGGTTTAGCCGAGCTTTCGCTTCTAGCAGCTAGCCGTTTTAAGCTAACCGTCGAACTGACGCTTTGAATATAATGCGCCATCGCGAAAGGGAACATTCCACTTTTTTATACTTTTACTTCGATATGTCTTTTTTGATAAGCATAGTTTTTATATAAACCCCTTTTTTCGACTAACGCCATTCTAGTGACTCCACTTCTACTTTTAAAATCGTAGTTTTATTCAACCTGTGTCCCAGTGTGCAGTGCACTTCACAATATTGCGTTCTGTATAATTTAGAAAAAAAATAAATTGGGGATACATATCGGATTGAGTAAAACATACTTTTTATTACCTAAAAGCCACCGGATATATTTGAAAGGAACTTTCATTATTGTCACAGTTGGAGTGTGGATTAATTTTGGCTAGTATCCGTTTCAAGAAAATATTATATAAAGGACAAGAAATTCACTTTAAGCAGTAAGATTCGAGTACGCATATAAAGAACTAATGAATATACATAGGTCAAACTGTAACAGGGATTTAGCTTAAAAAGGCTAAGAAATAAGTTACTTTTATTCCTATTAAGGGTACTTTAAAAATACAAATATTTTACTGAAGGAAATTTCACGAGAGATAATTAATAATTTAACGGCGGTGTCTAGAGTTTCCCGAAAATAGTGTATGACAATTTTGATTTATTAATTAATTGATCCCATTCTAAGTATAAATTACTTCAACCTTAATACAAAGTTTAAGCACGGTGTATTGAATTGTACACCGGGCGCCGCCAAGTACAATCAGTATGAGACGACACGCGGCGATCCTTTTATGGGACTTTAAATATTGAATGACGTGAAATTGACAGAAAAGAAAGCCAAATATACCATTGTTTTTTCGAAGTAAAAACAAAAATCTGAAAATGCTAAAACTAAAAATGCTTTTCAGATTTTTGTCTTTTTCAGAATAAATAATACTTCGGAATAAGCGCTTAATTCAAAAAGCAGTGGAGATTATTTTTGTTTTAAATTTTTGAGAGAAATTCAAAAAAAAATTTTAGGGTAACAATTAATTACTCGATTATATTAATGTGATATCCATTATATATATATTTTTATTATTAATGTGATATCCATTATATATGGACTTTTCTATGCCCTTTAGTAGTTTGCAACGTTTTATATGGTGTTGTAACATACAGTATAAGCGCTTCCGGTAAAAAAAATTGTATTTGTAAAAGTTTCACTCACATCGATCCTGTAATATGGAATAAGTGTTCATATAAAAAAATAAACTCATACCTCTGCACATTTGCACACATATGGGAGCGTAAATGAAATATATCCAGTGGTGTCGAGATGTCGTTTTTAATTTTTTTTATCTAATATTAACCTTAGTCATGTACGAACGTTCCTTTGAATTGAAGTAAATATTTGTTTGTGAATTGAATAATTAACATGAATAAAACTATTTGTATTTCATGTATCTCTTTTTTAGTAGATTACTGTAAGTCCCATCTTAGAATAAAAAATTTAAAATGTGCTGTACATGAAATACTATTATGCGTCCGTAAATAGTTTCAGCATATTCGCTGTACTGCGCTTGCCAGCTGCCGGCTGTACTGCGCTTGCCAGCTGCAAAAAAGTGATGAAATTAAACTTTTTGTATATTGATCTTTTGAATCTGTCTCTCGTGACCTCTAACTTACTACTTAATCGACGAACTTTATCTATTTATGTATAATGAAAGTGCGGGTCAACATGTTAGTGAATTAATTAAGTTGATAAATCGTAACGCATTGTGATGTTTTGATTTGTGTGCGAGTGATCAAAAGAGAAGAAATTTCTTTGCTGCCGTGTTACTACAAGATATACGTGTTCTCTGCTGCGAGGTAGCAATTGAAATACAAATGCGAGGAATATTATACAGTGGTCCAAATGGAGGATTTGTAGACTTATAGATTGGAAAACTGATATATACTCATCAGTTTGACTTATTTAATTTAAAATTATTTATTTATAATAATTTATGTTCTTGCAATTTTTTTTTATTATTTGCAGTTCACCGGCAAAATTACCTTTTTGTTTGTTTTATTATGAGGACTAATTAAAACATTTGTTCGGTTAAATATTTTAGCACGTCGAAGTAAATAATTTTTCATGTATTATTACTAAACGAATTATAGCTCGTCTTATAGAAAACGTATGTTTTTACCTAAATCTAACAATCCTTTTACTAGTGGATGCTTAGAAAAAATTTAAGATATGAAAAATAGAATATACGATATTTAATATTTTAACGTACAAGTCCAAGTAAAATCGATTTTACAAAACATCTCTACGATTATGGACGACTCTCGCTAATCCGAACGTCACGAGGTAAAGCGTACTAAGAAAAGAATAAAACACGCGGACGGCATTTATAAGGTAGCGCTTGCATTTTGATTTTTGCGGTTAGTCAGTCGGAATTCGGCCAATGGCCCAATCCAACAAAAGTCGGCATTTCTTGGCAAAAAATTCATTCTTTCGTTATATAAGTTCGGAGGTATAACAATTAATATACCTCCTAACTTATATAAAGAAATAGTAAATTTTGGTCCCACATTTCATCTAGTTGGATATTACTCAGTAGGAAATTAATTTAAAACGGAATTTAACCTTACCATTTTTTTAATTGAAACTCTTTGTTTGCGAAATACAAAGTTTCAAAATAACCTGCGAATCCAAAAACGAATATTCCAAAATTCCCCTTTTTCTCTAATTCATCTGTCGGTTTGAGAAAAATATAAGAAAATTCTGGATACTAATTCTATTATATTCTATTAAATCTTTCTTTTAAAAATTATATTATATATATATCTATCTTTGTATTATTTCTCATTAAAATTATACGCTTTAAAATCAATCCTTGATGTTCCTCATATCGGCAATATTCTTCGTAAAGGATTCCCTTTGTATAAGATATATGTGTTGTTAGTTAATTTTATGGATCCATTTTCATACAGCATCTTTGCAAACAAAGTCGTACAATATACTCGTAAATATTTACGCATGTGAGTGAAACTTTTTATCGTCCCTTTTCTGGCAAGAGGGCCAATTCTTATACACGCCTCTTGAATATTTAGCGCGTGACCTAAATTGGAAATTGCTTATGTAAAAAAGGCTGTAACATAGCTTACTCGTTTAGTTAGATTGGTAATAAACAGTCTAGATTTTATCTTGAAAATTAATAAAATTGTTTGTACTACATCCTGAAAACGAAAATAGACATGTTAACTTTGTTTGTTTATGAATAATATGTTCGTGCTTATATTTTAATTTTTACCAAATGTGTATACTACGAAATTTTGTTAGCATCTGTGGTAACTATTCAAAAAGAAGTGAAATAATTTAGTATTGATTAAGAATTAAGTTACTCTTAATTTTTTCTATGTTATTGCTCTGTTATTTTGCAGAATATTTATTATTGGCTATACTTATAATTTTGAGAGAGTAAATTGGTACGTAAATTTTCTCAATTTTATTTCTATAGTCTTTAAATGAAATTTTTATAGACTGTCTTGGTCAAAGTATCAAAATGCCAATTCCACTTTCTACTTAGGGAGAATATTACTTAATTTTTACCAATAAAGTATAAAAAATAATTTTAAAATGTGAAATCGGAAAAAATGCTTTGCGGTTAAAAGTTCTACTCCAAACTTTCAAACTAAAAACATGAGAAATCCATTTCGGATAAAATCGAGACCGTCACTCCATAGTATCATTTATAAATACATTATAAGATAATATGTATATTATTTCAAAACAATCTAGTGGGAAAAATCGTATTTAAGAAATGATAATATAAAGCTGGCTAAAAACTATACTTTTGATTTTAGAGAAGCTAAGTATACAGAGCAGTCCGGTTATCGTAATATTTGAGGTTAATTTGCCATTTTCTTTAGGCTGAAAACTTGGCGGTAACCTTTTACTATAAAATAAACTTTTTATGATTACTTATACCTATAATTTGCTAAAGAAGACAAGCCCTCCCCTGAGATCGGTTTAGTAGGTCAGGCCATAATTTCAAAAATATGAAATTATTAAAAGGTGTTTTTAATAGTTTTGTCCAATTTAAAAATATTTTAAATACTTTCTTGCTATAAACATTTAAAAAATTTACTAAATGCAATCGTTGGAAAAGAAATATACGTGCCATTATTTGTTAAACTTATTCCTTTCGGTTTGGCTATAGAATTGTAATAAGATATTTTAGGGTGTTTTTCATAGCTTTTTTAAATATAATAATAATTTATGCTTCTTTTAGTTGAAAATACATTTAAAATGCACTAGTTTTGATTACAACAAAGTGAATAGACCATAATTTTTAAATTGGTTGATTTGATTAGGCTGGGGCCTTAGGGTATACATTCCTAGAGTATAAATTTGTATATGAAATCCATAATAACTCATTCATATTTAATTTATTATGTAGGTAAAGTAATCAATGCAAGTTCAAATGTTCAAGCGCGTACATGTTTAACCGCGTACAAAAGGTGAAATGTGATACTAGTTTCTGTTTGGTGTGTTTCCAAGTATCGTTTTCACCTCTTATTTTGACCATTTTTACAACATAAATATTGAAATAATTCTTTAGAATCCCACAAGTTCTCCGCTCATTGCTTGAACTTGATTGAGACTGCGTACGGTTGCGAACAAACTGATGCAATGTTCTCACCCGTGCATACTATTCCCACTCGGGATCGCGCACTATATTGTAATGTATATTCTAAGGTTGTAGCCTTATCAACATTCAAGAAAAAGGAGCAGTAGAAGATCGACATTGAAAATGGTAAATATACCATTTTGGTGCTCTATTTTTCTCCACTCTGACTGACAATTTGCATTAAAAACATAACATGGATTTTGTATCCTGCAACTGCAATTTATTTTTTAGAGACATGAAACTTAAAAGTATATTTGTCACATGCAATACACTCGCGCACACACACATATACACACAAACACGCGCACACGCACACATATGCATACGCACGCAAACGCGCACCCACACGCACACGCACACACACAAACATGTGTATAGGTACACACATTCTTAAAACGAATTGAAAATAGACATGGAGTTTTTGGAGAGAAATTTCCTAAAGTTTTATGTCTTTTTAAATTAATATTTGTTTTAAGTTTCCATTAAATTCTTTCGCTGCATCCTGAATACGATTTTTAAATTACTGGGATAATCGTTTGTTGGGTTCAAGAAGTTATGTGTTTTAAACTTCGATTATTTATAGTATTTGTTATTTTATGGTACATATCGCCTGAAGTTACTACGCCTATGTTGTTTTCCGTGCCTCGGTGTTCTTGAAAATTTACTTGAAAAATTGAACATAGAACTACATTTGCTCCACAGTTCATCCTTTTTTTATTCATTATTAAAAAAGTTGGCACCTCCTTTCGCCGTAATTATACTTATGAAGAAAAGTCAAATTAGCTCAAATTCGGTATTAAATTGCTTAAATGCGCCCTGTACTCTCATCCGTGGAAGAGTTTCTGACGTAATTACATGGACCCTTTCCGAAACGATAACTCATTCAACAAAAAATGGTTATAAAAATCATTCAACCTACCTCCGAGTTACGGCTCTATATCCATTAAAAAATATAT
The DNA here is from genome assembly GCA_039881145.1 of Druceiella hillmani. NCBI lineage: Eukaryota > Metazoa > Arthropoda > Insecta > Lepidoptera > Hepialidae > Druceiella > Druceiella hillmani. Next base: position 9,449,868 of record JAYKKI010000045.1, read on the forward strand.
ATATATATATGTGTATATATATATATATATATATATATATATATATCTATATATATATATATATATATATATGTATATATTATCCAATTGAGAAAAGTTGATTAGGTAAAGGTTACATAAGATAAGGCACACTTACGAAATCAGCAATATTAAGTTGTTGGTTGCATACTAAACATCAATACAAAATGTTACTCTAAATACTTTTGAGAGAAGTTTAAAAATAAAAAAAGGAAAACGAAGGAATGATAAATCTAAGTAAAATATAAAAGGATGTTTTAAATTTTATCAAAAACATTTTCTTATCCAAATAAGGTAAAATTATTTAAAGATATTTTATAAACAAATGAAGAATAGTTTAATCTAATTGTTATGAAAAGGTAAGTATTTATAAATCATAATTGTGTGCTAATGTTTCGCTGCATCATAATACTGTAGAAATTTTACATTTACATTTTTTATCGTCTTCTGACCTATCAATTTTTAAAATCTATTCTCTAAGGAAGGTGAAAGAAATAATTAAAGAAACCAATTCACGAATGTAGAAGTGACGAACCGAATCCAAAACAGTTTGCATCGCTTTCTTTTTGCAAACGTTTATTTATGAGATTTCAGATGATGTTTCACTTAACACATTATACATTTGACCATCGACCATAGTCACTTGCAAATGCGTTCGTCTAATGTGAATGTGGTCGGACACAAGGAAGCTGCCTTTTCTTAAAAATAACATTCCTTATCCTTAAATACAGTAGAAATTTTACGATTCGCAAACTAATAGTTCTTCAGTATCTCATAGAAGAGAGATGGGGATTATTCCACAAAATGTTGGTTTCACTACCTGAATGTACTAGTAACTGTAAAAGAACGCAAGAAGTTGCAAATAAACTACTATCATCATCTAAACTAGATTCCGCTAAAGACTGTTTGTACTCATTATTACCCGTACTATAGTCAAAATCCTATTTCCCAGATAAAGTTACATTAATTTACTCAACTGAATAAAATCAATATCAATATTATTTAAAACAAATTTTTCTGACTCTAAGATCCACGAAGCCATGTAATCTAATAAATTTTGCAATTCGATCTCAACTATTCATTTTGTCACTCCATATTGCTGGGATGTCAATTTTTCTTAGCTATCAAAACCATCTGATATGATGGTAAATTTTTTCTAGAACTCTTACTATTAACAAAGTTCAAGTTATCAACAAATATTGATGTTTCGTAAACTCAGCCTCCATAAAAGTGATAAAATTTCATCCGCACTAATATTATTAATGACAACTCTAGATAATTCTCATAAAAATATCAAAACGCAGAGGTTTCATTGTTGTAACCTTGAACTCAATAATTCTGATTTATCAATAGGTAAATTTAAATCACTTACCAGGTCATTGAGCCTGACCCTTTCATTAACAAAAAGTACCTTCGATGTATCTTTCCTCATAAATTCTTGATCATCAGGATTTTCAAAGTCTGTTGAATCAGAATTACTTATAATTTCAGTTGAAAGTTGAACTGGGTACTCAGGAGCAGGTAAATCGTAAAAATTTAATCGACTGAGGTTTTGTTATAGATGAAATATCGGTACATTTAATACCTTGTTTGGATTTCTCAGAAAAAAACCTTTTAATTTAGTTAGACAGAAATAGTAATCCACAGCGGATTTGTTGGCTCAGTCCACACGTGGTGTACCAAAAAGCATTTTTTCATGCTTTCATTATACCAACCGTTAAGATACGTATAATACCTTAAACAGCATACTTTAAGAACCAATGACTTATATAATAAGCTAGATAACGCTTTCATAATGTGGCTTTATTCGATATTGGCCTAAACTCGCCAAAAATATCACGAAAAAAATCGGGACTGTTAACACACACGCGTGACATTTTAAAAATTAGTCATTAAACTAACGTATAAACGATGTTAGTTTTGTTAGCAAAACAGTTTTATTTTCGAACTACACGTATTTTTAGCATACGTCAAAATAACAAATGCAACATTTTTCGGCTTCTGATGTGATATGAAATAAAATGGATACAGATATGGTTCAATAGACAATCTGAACAGATATTTTTTGAGTGTCGCGTAGAGTAATTGACGTCTCATATTGAGGTAATTGCAGATTATTTTTCTTGAGTCATGTAAACAAACTACGGAACTTTATGATTTTATCATTCTGTTCAGTTCTTTGTCCAATTTTGATAGTTTCTGCAAGTCCGAACCTATTCCCGTGAAACTTGCAGGTAATATAAAGTACTAAATTAATATGTAAGTACGCATTTAGGCATTTATAAACATTAAAGTTATATAGTATTTCTATTAAAGTATTGAAAAACAATAATTTAACGCAACGTAAATATATCGCTTTATATATATTTTACGGGCATAAAGACACGGTGCATATTTAAATAATATTTTTTTCCTCATTTTGAATATATAAATATATTGCCTAGATTATTTTTCATTGACATAATGAATATCTATATATTACTGGGTGAAGAAAATAATTTATACTCTCTTTCTAAGTATGTTACGCACTCGAAGAGTGTAAAATTTGACATAAAGTTTATATAGGGGAGGAAGAATCGCACAGAGTAGGGGTTGTCACCAAAAAATTGTAAAATACCCGATTTATTGAGTTCGAGCTGTGAATTTTGTGTGATTTAAAATTTTCCCTTTTCAATAATTTGTGGAGTGTATGATAAAGCAAAAAAGCGATTATTTAATATTTTGTGTAATCGATACCTGTGTTGTATATATTAGGGAAATATAGTTTCGTAATATACACCTGTTGCGAAAGGAAAATATGTCAGCTTGCTTAATGTATATCTAATTCAAAAGGAAACGTTTGTAGCAGCAATCTGAATTAACTCACTTTCGCCAATATTTTAGTGTTTTCAACAAAGTGAGTACGTAAGTAACAATGTATCTTATAATTCTATTAATATCAAGTTTCATTTATATTACGTTCATTTGATTCAATAATAATATGAAAAAAATATAACTGAAAGTGAATTATATCAAAAAATAAACACAAATACACGCTGTAATCGTGGTTTTTTCCAACTTTAAATTTTAAATTGCAGCTGTTTTAGGGAATTATGGCAAAAAACATACGCTAGTGACGTATTTGTGCATGCTCTTAGCTGACGTAGTAGAACAGAATTCAAAACAGTATAAGCAATGATTATAGAGGTACACTCTTTGACAAAAGTACCTCAATAACTTTCAAAGTTAAAAATATAAAGAATTACGATCGAATTTCGACTACTCAGCGACCACTAGTACAAGTGAAAATACAAAATTATTTTTGCACTTTATGTAAGTTATTTATGTACGTATGTCATTATGGATGTAGAAATTTAAGGGGTTATCAATTTACTTCCTGGATTTTTTTTAATTCATTGCGTAGTGTGGGATATTGTTTCAAAGAGCTATTGAGAAAAATCTCAAAATTATTAATTTCTTTAAAGATGTATTGAACATTACGCAAAAATATATTCTACACTTCTCCCTTGTTTTAAAAACTACCAAACATAAAATTATGAAAAAACCGCGTTTTTAAAAACCTGTGTAAATATGTAGAGAAAAAGTAAAAGTTTCAGCTATCATAATTTTTGAGATATTCTTTATAACATTTATTCCCCCCCCCCACTTAAACATAATAGATATTTTTAAATATTTATCGCACTAAAATATCCATATTAGAAATTATCTGTGATAAATAAGTTAATTTAATTTCAAACGAGGTACGGAGTGCGCGAGTGGAATCGTACTTATCCGTTTTTTTATATTTCGGAATCTTGTACTGTTAAATCTGGTTTAATGATAATGAATATTGATTATCTCATGACCAAAAGGCTATAACAGGAATGAAAAATATAATTACAGCTACATCAAGATTGAGAAAGTTATTTTCGTTTTTTTTTACATAAAGTTTACTGTACTTTTATACCTACTCCCAGAAATTGCATGACAATTTCATAATCAAACTGCGTCAATATTTTGACGCATCATTTGCAACTTATCGATGCACGTTAGTATTTATTGGAGCAAAAGTTCATGGTTAATACATTTCGTTGAATATTTGAAGATTGCGACACAAAGCACGTCGTGTGTCACCTGAACCGTGATGTGGAACGTAATGGAAAAGTTTTGCGAACTCAAAATACTTCTCTGAATACATTCAACTCGCTCAAGCTTACTGTCTCCATTCGAAAAGAAATGAATTGTTTCTACACTTCAGTTGTTTTGTACCGCAGATAAATACATTTTTATTGCCTGAAAACCTCCGAGATGAAATTGGCATCGAAATCACTCAGTTATCACTTTTTTATGTCCCGTGAAGTTTCATAAATCTACTTTGAATAATTCGTGGAACCTTCTGAATTCTTATTAAATTAAACGCATAAGCCGTAGTTCTCTTTTGCTGTGTAGCTATGGATATTGGGGTTAATATTCTATTAATTTCTTGAGACTGCAAACTAATAAATAAATTAGGTATTCCCGCTCCTATTGGTATAAACTAGACCGAAATTGGTATGGAGCAGTTGAAAATGTTTCGTTTTTTTCATTTGAATACGAAACCCTGAAAACGGTAAATATAACCTAAACGTTATTCTAAAAGGTCTTTTCAGCGATATCACATTCAAGCAGCATGCATATAATCATCCCCACTTTTTAAGAAGGTGACCAAATAAAACTAATACTTTTAATAGTGATATACTTTAATTTTAACCTTTTTCTGAATCGTATGTCTGGATTATGAACCTATAGATTGGAACTTATGTTGTCATTAATTTAATTCCGTCCGGGAAAAAATTTGCCTCACTCTATCGTAAGCCTGTGACGAGCCAAAACAGTTTAGTTTACTCATGATCTCCAAAAAATATTTAACCTTCAGGATGTTAGAAGCAATCAACCAAAATGCCACACACTGACTAACTTATCAAGAAATATCCCACAATTATAAAGCTTACAAACATGAAATTTGGCATGTCTATTTCTTTTGACTTTTAAGTAATTTAGCCCTTAACTGTATGAAAAAGAGGTGAAAGAAATTATGAAAATTTGGATATAATTAAATTTGTATGTATGAAAATTTATATTTGGGTTATCAGATAGAAAAAACGAAAACCAATTTCAGTGCTTTCAGAAACTGAAAATAATTATTATATAAAAAGGCGAATAAAATAAAATACAGTCATAAGATAAGCGCTAACTCGAACGATATGTAAGTTCTTTTTGTGAAGTAAATTTTCATATTTCGTCAGGTTATTGGCATTTATAAAAACTATGACACAAATTTTTAAAATATATTAAAATTATCTAATTTATCAAAAATTTTGTCATATAGGTTTTATATTCCAAACATTATATTCCAAAAATCTTATATTGCTTTTTTCTTATTAGAAGAAACCTAAACGAAGGTCGATCTTTTTTACAAGTGGCTCATAAAAATAAGAAAAATTAACATTACTCAAGCACTTGACTAATTAATATTAAGCGGTAAAAAATATTCATTTCTTTGTGTACTACAGAATTTGTTTCGCCAAAAAAGGATTATTTTAGATATAATTTTTTTTTAAACTTGTACGTTTACGTAATATAATAAATGTATACTTACCGAGCTGAGATGAAATAAAATATAGATTTATTTTATAGATTTAGGTGTCCAAAGACACCTACATTTCACTGTATTTTTATTGAACCATTGTTTGTTTCGTGAATTATTGTATGTCTCATAAGTAGGATTACCAGTTATGTACGTAATATTTTACGCGCCAGTATTATTATTTATAAACTTAGAATGCAAAAGAACTTGTTCCTATAACAAGTTCGTCGTATTATTAATAATTCAAGTCAGCGCGGCTTGTAAAGAAGCACTTCTTTAAAGTAGACCACTAAACTTGAGTCGGGAAAGTTTTGAATTTCGAGTAAACTTGAAACTTTTACAATTCAAGTTTAATTATGAAACAAGTTTCTTGTTGAAGTAGATAGCTGAATTCACGTAAACGTCAGTGCAAATATTTGAATTCATGTTTCATTCGAATTTGTTGTTGACGAAATCCACAATTTATTCGGCTACTTTTAGGTTTTTAATAAACAAAATTATATTTCAATATATTCTGAACATGTAAAATAAACGTACGTTCTAAAATCCACATAGTTGGATGTGTAAATATGAAATATATCATAATATTAGAAACATCATTTAAATGAAACCCGAAAATCAGTTAAATGTTTATCATTGAAGTAAACTTTTAACAGAAATAAGAAATAAATACTTGTTCTGTTTATTTATTTATTTCAAATTTTATTGTACACATAGACATGTATAATTCAGTTTATAAACTTTGCAGGCATTTTTATTAAATTATTTAGTGTCTAGTTTTAATATAACGTCAAATATTTTAATAAAAATTTTATATTTCAAATGTTTGTTGAGTGAGAAATTGTTTTGCATTATGTAATATTTTTACCTATGCCTAAATGATGAAAATTTCATTGGAAATTAATTATGTTTCATTTATACAACTTAGCAGACAGACGGCAAAGTAGATTTGTCTACTTTTTGAAAGTTTGAGGATTCTCGAAACTGAAAGGCTTAACTGAAATCTCTGCTTGCATTGGTATAGTAGAGAAGGTTTGAAACCAGGAATACGTGGTTATTCTTGTGACACGCATGTTCTAGAAGGCAAACGTTTCCAATACAGACCTGTTTTGTCCGCGTTAAATATTTGATCCTGAGTGAATTCTTGCATATCTACGATTTCTTTTAATGTTACGACAAATGATTTTACTGCATTTTTATTAGCACTTGCTGCTTGTCCGGTGAATTTTATATTATTAAGTTTATATCTTTGCTTAAATCCATGAAACCAACTCTTACTTGCATTAAAACTCTCTCTGCTGGTTAGTGCTATAACTTCTTTTATTACTTCGTTAAATAAAAGTTTGCTTTTGTCCGAATAGTTGCAGAATAAATTCTGATAAGTATTTGATTGTTGTCTTCAATCCAAATCGTAAAAAAATTTTTTACCTTTTCTATTGTTGGATCATGTAGTTTTTCACGATTTTCGCCGATGTTGCAGGACACGGACCGATTGTTTTATTTTAACTTTCTGAGATTTTATACTTCGCACAGTTGACCCATTAACCTCAAATGCGCGTCCTACGTTCACGTAGAGTCGCTCGAAAACTTTCATGTGCATAGTTCAGCCAGAAAGGGTCAGGATATTAACATTTTCTAATTGCAATGCGTCTTTCACTAGTGTGGGTATATTACTTGTTGTCATTACTGCTGTTCGACTTCAAACTGCTATATTTTTAAAGAGAAATCCGGAAAGGGCTTTATATTGGAATATTAAGAGAAGAAGAAATGTCATGAACCAAAGAAGAAGGACTCTTCATCTTTTCTTTGCTTTTTATGGTTTCGTAACCAAGAGGCATGGAGGAGTTCATGTCCCTTTATCTGTCTGCCTTTATGAATTACACAGCGTCACAGCTCTACCAGTTTAAGCTTGGTCTTGTTGAAATATTATAAGAAAACGTAGTAGACTTACATAATTTTGTATATGTATGCGAAACATTTTTTTACTTACTGTTTTCAAGGTGCTTCCTTAAGGAGAGATTTAGCGATTAAATTTTATTACTACTCTCGTGAAAGTGATATATTCAAATGCCATAAAAGTACTAATGTTTCTTATTTGGCATCTCCTTCATGAAAATTAGTCTTCAAAGTGTTTTACGGTGTTACTACTCTTCGTAAGGTAAGGCACTATAATGGTGGAAATAAGATCATGGATAATGATTGGGGCGAAATGAAACGTATCGATTGATATGGTAAAATACTCAAAAAGTTCTTTTCCTTATCAAGCAAAACAGTAGGAGACGAAATAAACATTTCGAGAAGGAAGAATACATTTTCCCGCTGTCAATCCGTCCATTAAAATATCTATCCTAATCAATTTTCTTTGGATTACATAATGATTCTAAGGTAAAATAATGAGATTTCAATACTAAGAATTTAAGAAATATTGTCGTCACAATTAAATTTAACTACGTGATGTAGTATTATTTCTACTTTCTACTTTCTTTTGAATAATGAATTTCTACAAAATTAACGCCAAATATATCGAGTAAATATTTTCGTTTAAATTAAGGTAGTCAGTCTTTTGAGGAATAAGTAAGAGGTTCGATAGAAAAATATTGGTCAATCTGCGTGAAAGTCATGAGGAAATCCAAACAATTTATTCTATAATTATATGTTCCACAGTCTCTGTTTTTTTCTAAACGTAACATAAAAGTGGTTCTTTCCCTCCTCTTACATTTTAATACTTATGCTTATAATCTATAGAAAATCTGTTGCCATGATTCCGAAAGCTATGTTTATCGAAATATATGTTAATAGATTAATTTAATTACGGAACCACCGCAATGAATTCTACCGATCAGTATGCATTATTTTAAAAATTTACTTAAGTTATTAATTTAAAAATACATAATTTAAAATTACCAAGCTCAGTCTCTCTGTCTATCAATTCAGTGATATAATGGTATAGGTTTCGGATTTACTATATGCTAAAAATTTCGCTGATATCTTAAAAAAATGATTTCTTATCGTTTTTGTAACATGGAAATTAAATTTGTGATAATTTGATAACGACAAATTTGTGATAATGAAAAGCTTTTGTCGAAATGATCTATAAATCATAACAATCTTAAACGCAATAGTCACATTTATCAGCCGACTTATATTGTACACATATGTGGATTTAGTATCCATAAAATAAGGTATTTAAAAGAAACCTGATAATTGCCAATGGAAATCCCAGTACAAGGATCTCGTATATACTTAGGCACATTTAATATTTAAGGGTATATAATATTTCTGTTAAAGTATATACATTATATTTATATAAATATTTATAACATTGCCTAATACATCTTTCACAGGTATAAAAATATCGTGAATATATAAAAATTATTAAAATCAGGATTATGTCAATAGTTTTCCGGTTAAATTAAAGTAAATATTTTGAAAAGGCTATTTTTTTATAATTTTGACTTTGACAATTTTGGAGATTTTTACGGAAAATATTCACTAATTTATTTAGAATTGATGTGCAGTTAAAAAATGTTCCAAAATTGTTTTCATTTTCTTTTTCAATTGATATTAATCACAATACATGACATAAAAAATTACTTAATTATTGATATTTATTTTATTTTCCCCTTAAAAGTTAAATGTGATTATTTTTGGTTACTAATTGATCATATTTACATGAGTTAGTATGCTTTATCACTTTGCTTCCTCATGGCCGTGATATATTAGATCGATCAAAGGCTTATGACCTTCGCTGCGCGCACCGTGGCGCATCTCGGGGCCAGCACACATTCACGGTCATCGGGCAAGCTAGGGGCAAGTTTGTAATTGGATAATAAAAATGTCGGACACATGAGTGATTTTAAGGGTTTAATTTTTTTCATTTGGAGGTACGGAACTTTCAGAATGGGTGAAGATTGGAAGCTAGTCGTATTCCACCGCCCTAACATTAGCCAACAAGTCAAGCCACATATTTCGTATTAATACATATCGATATTTGTATTTTCTTTGGAAGCTTCAAGGAAGCCTTATTAGTTTGATGGTTGTTATTTATGTTCTAAACTGACATCAGGTATATCTTCTATAAAATAAGCAAATCTATAACAATTTCTTCAATAAATAGCGTCTAGAATTGATTGCATTAAAGTGTTGCTCATCCTAAACACTAGTCGTTCTGCGCTCTTGTCTTTTCGTTCTCCTCTTTCGACTCAAGTCAATATTTGTATTCTAGTTTTTTGTCTTATCTAAACTTAACTTATCGTTATTATCAGTTTTGAAGGTTTTGTTTTTCTTCTTTTTTATATGTGCCACTTGTATTTGATATTGTAACTTCTATTACGGTCCAAATAAATAATTTTCCAAAACTTATAATAATCGTTTACTGGAAGAGTTTTCTTCTGTAACAGTAAGTCTGCCATATGTAGTATATATTAAATTTGGTAAATAAATGAAAATAAAAAAATTATAATTATATTAAATATATATTAAGTATAACAGACTACAGGGTTTCCGTATATGTTATTGTAAATAATAAAGTTTAACATTTAAGGATTCATAGAATTTCTGTTAGATTATTTTTAGAATTAATATTATTTTCAACAAACCAAACAAATCGATTAGTAAATCTTTTAGAGGCGATAAAATTATCGCAAATTCCAAAAAATGACAAGATACGAAATCGACACAATAAGTTGATAAATGTATGAAAGATTAAGTGACCTTGAAAGGTTAATTTTTTTCTTTTAATTAAAGAAAATATGAATATTAAAAATGTTACATAATTACAAAATAATTCATAAATCATATAATTTTTAGGAAATTATTTTAGGCTGCCTTTATAAGCACAAACAATAATTTAATATGATCATTATATTACGATCTGAAGTCTTAAATTCCGTACACGGGGTTTGAAAATAGTCGTTGTTCCGCCATCAGCGGGAGCGGTCGTAAAAGCTAACTCAGTCTGCGATCAAAATGCTTTAAGCTTCATATAATTCACAACGCTTACGTACTTTCACAAAATGTCTCGCAATTAGACTCAGAGCGAGATCAAAAGTTATGAGCGCCGTCGCACGTTGAGACTTACATACATATACACGCATATTTTAATATATTCTAAGATTATTTTCTTGAACTTGTTATCAATATAGCTTTGAATCTCCAATCTAGTAGTAAGTTAAATCAAAAATACAATTTCAAGATTACAATTTTCCGGTTCCGAACTTTGAAAGGAAATTGAAACACTTATAGGTCGCTCACATTTATATTTATATATATATATATATATATATATATATATATATATATATATATATATATATATCTCCTCTATTCCTCCTACTAAACTAAATTAGGTATTATTAAATAATTATTGCTCCAGAAAGTCGATGTTATCGATGACTTATGATAAATAAAGTAATTTAATCTCAAATCTGAAACGAAACCATTTAGCAGGAGCTAGACTCGTACTTAGGCTTTTTTTTAACTTATTATTTACATATTTTATGTAACATAGGTCGAACCATTTTGCATTGACGATGCTGTGGTGGAAATAAAAATAAAAGGAAATGAATGATATAAAGTATGAAACAGCCATTTCTCACCTTTTCGGTAAGGCTAAAAGGGTCGCTCACATTACAAGCGGTTGATATGAATTTCACGTATGCCTCATTATGTTTACATGTCTTTACAAGAGCATAAAATACTAACATTGTAAGTTTGAATTACTTTTCCTTGATTTTTTCAACACAAGTTTCTTTAATCTTCACTGTGTTATGATTAGTGACAGATAAATTGTAGAGATTTTGCAATTATATTATAATTATATTAAGATTATTGGCGTAATATTTTTCTGAGAACTATGAGTTACATCGATAGTTATTTTCAGAAGTGTGCACTGGGCTGATTAATAAGGTTATCATATTAAAAGAAAACCTAGTTAAGATTTCTTTGACTACTAATATAAGCCAATGATAAACCACTAGTTTTTATTTGTGATATGTAACTTTTCCTTATATCCTTGTGTAATATTTTAACTTTATATTTGATTGCCATGGTCCTCTGTTCTAATTGCGTGAGCCATAAAGTTTATACGACAAGTTTATTATTTCTTCAACCGTTTACTTCAACACACTAGAATAATAAAAGCCAATCCGTTCAAAGACTGTGGTGAAATGGTTATGTCTGAGTAGGAAAAAATATTGTGACATTTTAATATTAAAGAGAATTTAAATATCGTAACATTTTGGCATTGTCGATATAAAAAAGCCAGGTTTTGAATGCAGTTTCACATTCAGCATTGGCATAAATCTTTTTCATTTGGGTAAACGATACAAACTTATATCTTTGCTCCATAAATAAATTTATGTTGCTGGTTATAGTGAGTTACAAATTATTCTAATATCACCATGAATAGTACGTAGGCACGTAATACTAATTGGATAAACTTATTATTGCGTTGAATATTAATAATAAATTAATAAAAAATATATTTAAAAAAATATATACATATACATATAAATATATATATATATATATATATATATATATATATATATATATATATACACATATACACACTAAAGATATCCCTTGTAGGTAATATTTGTTATAAAAATTGTTTTTATTTGCTTTTTGCATTTTAGTGTGTTTTTACTTAATAACTTGCTAAATAAATTGAAACGTTCAACACATATACTTCAAATTTCAATACAAAAATATTCACTATCCTTTTTTAAAGAGCTATCAAACAAAAAAAAACCATGATGAAACTAGCCAAGAATTTATTGCTGATATATTCAAACGGAAGTCTCTTCTTAAACATAGCAAAAGTCAAAACAATTTAAAGCCAGAAAAGTATCTAAAAGTTACGTATCATGTCATAAGAAATACTTAACCTAGCATAAACTTCAAATAAACATTCCTTGGTTAACAAATAATTTTTCCACATTTAGTTCAAAATACTATATTTGTTTACCATTTCTCCATTGTAGTTTTAATTCTCACTGTGGTTCAAAATATTTTATTTCATACTTACGCGCTACTATTTTTGCAATATCATGCAAATAAATTTTGAATCCATATACAAATATCTTTATCGCGTAATATGAAGTTGCTATTAAGAGACATTTTCATTGCTACGGTTTCTGGAATTTGCGGTTTTGCCATTATTTAATAATAAGAATGTACCAAAACATTTGAGTTGTCCCAAAAATCATGTGTATATGTATAGACACTTATATAATGTACTTTACACTGTAGTATAAGTATATTTTTACGTTCACAACTTTAAAGACAAACTGACATTCAATTTACAAAAGATATGAGTATATCATTGTATTCAAGCCGCATTTTTTATAAAATGTCAAATATGAAATATTTATAAATTGTAATTTTCATTGACATTTACAGCCGAATATAAATCATATAAAAATCAGACAGCCTATTTTGAGACATGACCGTTAGATTGAAGACGGGAAATATCTCCGTATGGCCATAAGATGGATAATAATTATATCAAGAACTTGTTCACCTTGATAGCGTGACGAGTCAATTTTAAAGTGGTCCAGCTGGATCAGTATCAAACGTCATAAAGAAAACTAGAATAGTTTAGTTCTAGTTAAATTAGTTAATTAATTAATTTATGTCACAGCCTACACTTTCATACTTCAACTTTGCGCTACAATTATGTAAGCCAATGACGTTACAGCAATGACAATACGTGTATAAAACTTGTTTTATTTTGTTCTTTACTGATATTACAATATATTTCATGACATGTTTAATAGTGTTCAAATCATTACATCTTTTGTGATGCCAATGAATTAGGCGTGGCACTTCAAAATTTAGATGTTCCTAAGTAAAAAATATTTTGTGTCACTTAGGAACAATGGGAGGAAAATTAATATATTCGAGATAATTAAAATTATGTGTCAATAGATGACACAATAGTATGAAAATTTGTTTTCTGGATTATGAAAAAATTATTTTGACGACCACGATCTTTTAAAATTTGACCAAGGTATGTCGTTAGAAAACGAATATCCGTGATACGAATCCGAAATATATCTTGCTTCTTTATGTTGGGTTCTTGTATTACGTGTACAATGTGTATTTTGTTTTCATGACGCACCATTTATATTCGTATAAGTCCCGGAATATTGAATTTGAAGTGTATACCTTGCCAAGAAATGAAATATGAATGAGCAAATCTGTTGCTTCTAGAATACATCTGCAGTAAATGGCGTGGTTAAGCACTGCATCCTATTTTGTACATTTCTTATTCTATACCACTTACTATGTGTTTTGCATTTTGTGTTATGCATTCTGTATTTTGCAATCTGAATTCTGCATTTTGCATTGTGCACTCTACATTCTGTATTTTGCATTCTACATGCTACATTCTAAATTCTGCACTCAACACTTCAATTCACATTCTCTATTCCATATTATTTAATCTATATTATGTATTCAAAATTCCATAATTTTAACAACTGAACGAAGTACTGTTAAATATTAATCTTGGTTTGATTTCAGTAGGTTCCATACAATCAAATAAACAAATTATTTGAAAAGTAAATTACAATTAATAAATACGATAACTCATTTGTGAAGGAGTAAAAAGGGAGAGGAGAGAAGGAAGTTTGTGGATACATTTTATAAATTGGGAAAACTGAATAATATAATAACGAGTAGGTTCTCAATATATGGTTGAGTATAATACAGAAATAAATAAATGTGGTGTTTCGCTAAATTATAACCATTGCGTTTCGTAAAAAAATATTATGGGGTTTAACATATATTTGTCAGCAAAGTAAACAAGGTAAGATAATGTAAGAAATTAATATACGCAATAATTTTATAAATGCCTATTACGTTTTAATGGGATATAACTTTATAATATTTAAAATTTTTTTTAGAATTGATAAAAATTTCCAGCCTATATACACAAAATGGGTAATTGCGAATTTTTTTTATGTGTTCACGTGAACGCGTAAGAAAATTAGATTTATCCAACAAACTAAAATAAATATTTTTTACTATACTGTGGGGATGGATGTATAGTTCTAACATGCTGTTTTAGAATGTCCCACTGATGTTCGATAGAATCGAGGTCGAAACTTCGTGCAGGCCATTCTAAACGATGAATCTCGACCCCAGTCACGTAAATGTTACTTTGTTCACCAAAAATAGTATATTGTAATTTAAAATAAGTTCATTTTACATACAAAATATGCGGACCAGCGTTTGTGTACATTGCAAGGAGCCAGCACTGTTTTGGAATTAATGGTTAAGATGGGTTGGGTCAGGTTGGGTTGGGTTATATTTGGTTTGTTTTGGGTTGGGTTTGTTACTGATATCCATAGATGCACTATATATTTGTGTATTTAATGTGCATCAAGTAGTTAGACATTTCTTGTTCTAATACTAATGTAAGAGAAATTAAATATTGGAAATATTAAATTTGCATATTTTCTGCTTGAGCACCGATTCCGATAAAATAAACAATTAATATTACTTTAAATCAGCCTTTATATATTTTAGAAAACTCCATTTTAATTAGGTGAGTATTTTTTAAGTGACATCTGCCCAGAAAGACAAAAATTCCAAAAACTACATTTTTGTGTTCTGTCACCTTTATTATGACCCATAATCCATTTTTTCATAAATAGTATGTATAAATATGATGACTTTTAAAGGCCTTTCGAAACGTCGATGAAGTTTCCTTTATAAATAACTCCACCTCCATAATGAATATTAGAAACTCTCATTAAAAATAATGATTAGAATGTTATGACCTATTACGAAAGTAGTATAAGACTGAGAAGTGTTACTTATAGTGCTTAATCATTTATTTATTTATAATATAACTTTATATGAAATATTCAAAAGGAAAAGACACCTAGTTTCCTTACGAGAATTTGCTTTCCATCGGACATGATACAGAGGTGATCAGCTTGTTAACTCTCACAGATCATACATACGTCGAATGCATCTCATGTCCTACGACAATAATAACTTTTGGTAGATTTGTAATTACAATGTTAAGTTTATTTAGCTAAGGTAAAATACGATTTCAAAAGTAAGTTACTTACTATCACGCATTTTAAATGTTGGGACTCCGTTTAACTTTGAAACTACTTTTCTATTAACTTTTGTAATAAACGTTTTACATTGAAATAAACTTTTCTTGTTTCATAACCTATTGATGACGTTTAAAAATTCGACATAGTTTACAATTTTCCTATTGAATTTTAAAATTCTGGTTTGTATATAGTGTAATCACTAAAATTGTATTAAAACACAAATGAAACTATTAAAGTACAAATCAAGAAATGCATACGTACAAAAAGGAAAAATGTGCACTTAGTAACTTTATGATATATTCAAAAGTCTATTATAAAATGGTAATTTCTTAAATATAATCCTTTTATATAGCATACCTAAGAACTAATCGAATGATAATCATAAACGGTGACAACAAACGTAAACCTTCATAATATTGAGAGCAAAATTTAGTCCAGATCGGGAAAGCTTTTATAAAAAATTGTACGTAAATTGTTCAGTGTAAATATTTAAAAACACAACTTACCTTGCTTCGCTGTAAAACGGCGTTTACACGGTGACATTTTGTGCGACAGTTGCCGTCGTAGCAGCGTCATTGCTACCAACTGTCGCTTTTTATACGCAAACGAACATACACATTACCATGGTAGAACACTTTTATGACAGATGACAGGACGATAATTGTTGCACCAACTGTCTTCATATAAACCACGCTTAAGTTAAATGATAGATAAATTGTGTACTCAAAACAATTTTCAAACAACTAAAGGAAAACAACAAATTAATTTAAAATATTTACATTTAAGTTTTGTTTTGAATATATTCCGTTACTTTGATTTTATATATATCAAAGGAAAAAAAAATAAAGAGTGTGCATTTAAGAATTTTTGGACATCCATTTGAATGGACGAAGTAGATAGTATAGACATTATGTAAGAAAATCTGATTAAATCCGTTTCGGCGAACTGCTTGCTTTCCCTTGCGACCAGTCGGTAAAGATAATTAATTCTCAAATTCCATTGTCTAGTCTCAGCTCTCCATTGTCCTTGTTCGCTTAATGTGACGCGCCTGCACTCGGCGATAAGATTGAATACTTTTTGTCGCTGACTTTGACTTCAGTTGAATCTGTTCTGTACTGTGCGAGTGGAAGTAACAAGTAACTGTTGCTGTGTGGGTAGAAACCATTATTTGAATGATAACGAATATGGGTTGAGAGGAAAAAAGGTTTTACGGTTCCGATGTGATGTAATAAAAAAGGTAAATTGATAAAATACATTTAATCGAGTGTAAACAAAATTGTAAATTAAATGATAGTAGTAACGAACATCAGTTAATTTTTCTTTTGGTCAGTAATTAGGCATAGAGGTAAGCTAAGCTATATTTAGATTAATGACGAAATGTGACCTTTATGAAAATGTCTTAGTTTTCGAGATATAGATATTTTTTTTTATTTCTAAAAATCACTACTCTATGTCTTTTGAGTACTGAGACTACAAATTAAGGCTGTTATGTTTTTTGTAGTTAAGTATAGCTAATTAATAAGCCTTTTGAGTATACTGAAACATTTTATGACAACTTATATGGTTCTATCAAGAAAAAAATCAAAACGTAGGTTTTAGGATAGTAACATGATTTACAAAAATTTGATTATGTATTTAATCATCTAACTTGGATGTCGTCTTTGCTGGATATAGATAGCTGTCAAATAATCTATCGGTAAATCTACTTTTGGACATTTGTAATACAGACAGTCTGGACGCGTATTACAAATGTCCAAAAGTAGATTTACCGATAGATTATTTGAGTATTTAATGTAGTTTTGCTAAGTAAATATTGAATTTGTGTAGATCTAACATATAATAATAAAGTTAAAGTAAACATCTGCGTGGTTTAATCAGTATAGACTCATTTATTTAGAAATTAATTTCTGTACAATGATAATAATGTTTAGGATTTAATAAATTACTTGGAAGTTAGGCAATATTTGTCTGTCTGTTTGATCATACATTAGGTAGATAGAACAGATAGATTTAATGATACGTTTCAGTGTTGTTTGATAGGTTAAGTCTGCAAGATATAACATTAAAAAATAAAAAAGTTATATTGACTTACTGCCTGACTGTTTACTGCCGATAATTAATTGTGCACAATGCAAGTTGTTGAATAATTGGTAGAGCAAGAATTTTTTTTCAGATTCCTTCTAAAATACAAGAAGATAATATTCCAAAACATTTTTTGATGGTATAAATTGTTAATGTTTACTATTTATTTATTTTCCACATCTTAAATAGATTCAAAGTTTCCACAATACTCTATGAATTGTGAAAACTTTGAATCTAGTTCTGAATTGTGAAAACTTTGATTCTAAATCATAGTTCTCACCAATCATAAATAGATTCAAAGTTTTTCAACATAACCTTCATTAGAAAAAAAGCAAATGAATAAAATTACTGAATTATTATCATAGATTTTTATTTTTACGAAATAATATTCATATCGCTTAATATTAAAAGCTGAATACCTTATTCGTCTCGAGTCGCGACGTATTCGCGTCCAGACTGTCTGTATTACAAAATGCTTAACCATTGTGGTAACGCATAAATAGTGAATGTCAAGAATAAGTTGTGGTAGTAAATAAATTTATTAATTGTAACCCTATTTTATACTCATTCATAGAAGCCGATTTGCTAAACAAATACAAATTTCGTCGCGGGAAAAAAGTAGTAACCGATATAAAAAACACAGGTTTTATGGAGAATGGATTTTACGGTTTTCTTTAGTATGCTTAGTGACAATGAATAATATTTCGAACGATGCTATATTAAAAATATGTTTATATATTCCAATATTAAATATATTTGAAACTACATAGTATTTGTATTAGGAATTTTATTTGCCAATAAACTAACGCTTCTTTCATAAATAGTTCATAATAAAATCAAATAATATACACATATTATTGGTTGGTAAACATCAGTGGTGTGTGCGTTTCCCCTGTGAGAAAGCAGTCGCTAAAATTTATTTATTGATTCATCAGCTGTGACGAGTTGAATCGTGAAATGTGCTCATTCATTATATAGTGTACCTTTTTTAGTTAGAATTTCAGTGTATGTTTAGTTTAAATATAATAATTAAGGGCGTGTTTTCTTTTTTATAAATTTTAAGTTACAAACATGTTATTTAGTTACGATGAAGGTCTAAAATAGTAAAAACTCTTAGGCAAAACGTGTATTTCGTTTGATGGTGATGCTATAAGATTAGGGACGTAAATAGGCCACGTCATTAAGTTTCATATAATAGAGTGTTAAATGGCATCACATAAAAAGAAGAAATATATTTATCTTCCTCAAAAATATTCGCAAATTTGAGAAAATTGTTTTGGATAAATTTGAGTTACTCTTTTTTCCAAGAATGAGATTCATTTACATAATTTTCCACTCTTAAAGCTCTAAAAACATTGTACTGTTTGAAAATCATACTTGATAAATAGGTGTAGTATAATATTTGTGTAATAAAAAGAAGCTCTACAAATATTTCTCTAGATATTATTTAATTTAAAACTCGCGTTAGAACATTAACTTTGAGAAAGAAATTTCATTCAAAATATCTGCGTAGTTTAATCCGTATAGACTCATTTATTTAGAAATTAATTTCTGTACAATGATAATAATGTTTAGGATTTAATAAATTACTTGGAAGTTAGGCAATATTTAAACAGCACTAACAAGACTTAAGGTAAAAAAACCATGGAATGATCCTGTATATAAAAATATACAACTATTACGTGTTATAATATGAATAACACATAGACATATTATTGAAAGTTTCAGTAATTCAGACGTAATATGCTAAAGATACTATAGAAATGCAGTTTGCAGCTATTTTAATATCAATTTAATAACGTCAAAACTAATATCTGAAACTCGAGCCAGAGTTTATCTGTTGTATTGTTTCACAGTTAATACAATCCAACATAGACAAAGTAAATTATCCATCGAGATGTTACCTGTTGGAGATCAAATTGCTTAAATTTATTTATTATTGCAAATTATTTGCGATATTATGCGGGGTGAACTGTCCAGTATCATCATCATATATATTAATACGCTAAGGTTAAGATGTTACTCTCCCTTTTTAGAAAAAACCTCACAA
Organism: Druceiella hillmani; assembly: GCA_039881145.1. Lineage (NCBI taxonomy): Eukaryota > Metazoa > Arthropoda > Insecta > Lepidoptera > Hepialidae > Druceiella > Druceiella hillmani. Next base: position 9,469,702 of record JAYKKI010000045.1, read on the forward strand.
CTAAACCACATAAATTATATATCATTTTATAGATAATTGCTTGCTCTACCGGCATCCACAACTAAACAATTTATTATTGCTATTTTTTTTGCAAATTAATTAATTATTAAAATTATATACACAAAACAGCAATGCTACCATCTAACGGCTCAACATCAATATGATTGACGGTCGGTAAAATTTTTGTTTAATTTCAAATCCACTCACGTATAAATAAAGTCGCGCTTTAGCTCAATGCTTTTGATACTTGCGCCTCTATATGTCAATTTTAGTAAAATATTTGTTTGATCTGTCATCTGAGCTTCATAATGGAATAAATAATGCGAAGACTTCGCACGGGTCACGCTAGTATATTTTAATATGTGAAGTATTCGATGCGATTACAATTTGTTTATTATACAAAGGAAAAAAAGGCGCAAATGTTATAAGATTTAAATATCGAATTAAAGTAATATCATTTTATATGAACATTTGAAGCTAATTAATATTTTACATCAGTTTGATATACTGCTTAGATTCTAACTTGTTGTGCTTACTTAATTATTACCAATTACATTCAGTTGATTTATCCATAATAATATATTTTTATACGATTGCCCAATGAATATAAAATTAGCTTTAAACATGGTCGGGATTTACAAAATCAGCATAAACACAATGTCATTTGGTTTATCAAAATATTACATCAGTATTGTTTCCTACAGTTTACTGTTACCATTTGATTTACACCGATACTAATGAAAGCATTCGCAAGGTAAAATTCAGCTACCAAAATTTAAAAAAAATAATAAAGTGATGTATACACTAACTCTAAATAAAGTACTTGGATTGCCAATAAGGATATGAATCCGTTTAGGTGTAGATGTAGAACAGTGGAGAGGGAAGAACTATATAATCTTCCAGGTATTTCCAAATTTCCAGAGTTAATGTCAGCTCATTTTTCCACGAAATATGGTTAAATTAAAATTGAAAATAAAAGGAATAACGTGCACGGTATATAGAAGCCTAGTTAAGATATTGGTTCTCCGCTCAAGATTCCATAGATCAAACTAATAAAAAAATCATTAAATTAAGTACTAGAATATGTGAGATACATATTTTCAAATCACTTTTCTGTTCATATTGGATTATGCAAATTTTTGGATAAGGCTAAATAGTTTGCGATCCAGTTTCTTTACAATGAAACTGTTTCTTCCACTATTTACTTGTTTTGTCATTGTCAGCTATACATTAAAATTCTTTAAAAACATGAATTGAAGACAAAGTAAGAGAGAAATAAAAGTCTATAAAATATAATTATTAAAACAGAAATAAACATTTTGTATACAAAAATAAGAAGTAAAATTGTATCAAAAGTTTTAGATAACTTGACAACGCAAGTTCTCAGAAATCCTAATTATTTCGCTTAGGCATATGTTATATAACAGGTAGATAAATTCTCTACTCAGAGTTATTCGTAAACGTACAAATATTTAAAAGAAAGGAGCAAAATTGAGTTGAATCCATATCTCCCAACTACGCGCTATCCTCTGTTGGCCAGTCGTTAGAGATAATTAAATCTCAAATTCCATTATCTGGCGCCAGCGTCGCTCTCCTGTGTTCCCGGTTTAATTAATGTGTCGCGCCTACTTTCGGACGATAGGATTCTGGCATCAGTTGATTATATTTTTTATCTTGTTAAGTTAAGTAAGAAGTAACTGTGACTGAAGGAATAAAAGAAATTAGTTTAATGATTTGAACATGGATCGGAAGCAAACAAATTTTGGGAAATCAAAATAATTCAACAAAAAAGTGAATTGATAGAATGCCTGTATTTTATCAGCAAGGGCTCTGTCATATTTTAGTTTAAACAAAACTGTAAATAAACCGGAAATAAAAACCAACATTACTAAAAGTATTTCTACACAAACTTGTGAAGATTTGACCCATTTTTATTTGCATAAAAGAGATAATGGTATTATTACGCGTAAAGCAAAATTGTATTATGTCTTCGTAATGTAAAAAAATGGTATTGCTTCATTTGGTGAAACTTTTTTTCTGCGGATTTGGGCGCTTGAAAGAGGGAAACAATAGTGGCAAAATTAGTAAAACCAAGAAAAAATTGTATTTTATTATTAGAAATGAAATTGCTAGTCGTAGGCATGTTTCTCTTTTATATTTGAATCCAAAAAATAAATTATATTTTGGGACAAATGCATTATGTTACATTCAGCGCCATAATTTTGAGCTGAATATAATATAAAGCATTTGAGGTGTAAATGGGATTTTTGGATTGGTGGAATAAGTGGTTGAGAAGATTGGTGGAGTAGTTGGAAAGTGTAACATAAAAACAAGCAAACAAAACAAATCAAGTTTTTAGTTAAATGTGTTATTTTAATCTTCGTAAAACAGGTTATACATAAGTGATATTGTATGTAGATTGGTGGCTGAGATGTGAAAATAGACAAAATTAACAAATAACTCGCTTTCTCATTAATAAAATTATAGTATCAAAAATGTATTTTAAACTAAACGTGTTGTTCTACATTTATTTCGTATATTCAAATATTGGTATCCAAAATTTCATGAACTACGCTCTATTCTCTGTTGGCCACTCATTAGTGATAATTAAATCCCAAATTCCATTATCTAGCGCCTGCGTCGCTCTCCAGTGTCTCCGGTTTAATTAATGTGTCGAGCCTACTTTCGGACGATAGGATTCTGGCATCAAAATTATAGTATCAAAAATGTATTTTAAACTAAACGTGTTGTCCTATATTTATTTCCTATATTCAAATATTGGTATCCAAAATTTCATGAAAATTTGTTGAGCAGTTGAAATATCGTAATAGAATAAACAAATAAGCAAACAGATCCACTTTCTAGTTTCTAAAATTACAGAATTTCTTTTTCTCCTTTTTTTATCGTCGCCTTTCCCTGTTAAAATGGGGCAGTTTTTCTGAGGATATCTTTTGTCCATCGATAGACATCGTCACCAGAAGGACCTAATTTTCTCATATTCTTTTAAACAGTCGTTAATTAGGTTGTTAGGGGTCTTTCTCTCATTCTCTTTTTTTTGGAAACCATGGATATACATTTATGTATTACCTGATCGTCATGCCTTTGCATAACGTGACCGAACCATATTTATTTGGCCGAGATTGGTTGTGTAGTTGAAGCATGGCAATAGAATAAACAAATAGAAAAGTAAACTCACTTTCACGTTCCCAATATTACAGAACCTCTTTTTAACTTTATAAAATAAGCAGTCCCCCTAGAACATAATTTCTGCTTTAATATGCGATTTCTGCCCTTGTTTTTGAACAGTAATTTCTCTAATAAATTTAGATCAAAATGTGATCAAAATTTTTCCTATTATTATTTACTTGGGTTTTTATTAGGAGTATTTTATTTCCATAGTCTACCTCTTTAATATATAAAATCTTCCCCGGTCTAGTTGTTTCATTAAAATCAGTGTCGACGATATAGTTATAACCGCATGTAAATACAAGGTTAAACGAAGAAAGAGAAATATTCTCAAAAAACTATATACGTAGGAAACTAAAACTGTTAAAAATTTTAATTAATTTAGGCAATTGCAGGTTATCTTTTTGTCGCAAAACATCTAACGGCGCATTTAGATAGGAGGTAAAATGTTTTGATGACAAGACCTGTCTTACCATTTGGTCTGTTTCTGATATTGTGGGTTCTTTACGAATTAATTCCGTTACCTTCGCGTTTTGTCTGCCATTTGGGCGAACTTCGCATCTTATCGACTCTTCCTGATTTAATTCGCTAAGCTTGTATATATTGGTGTATTGAATTAAACTGTCTTAAATAGTTAAAAGCATTACATAAACATATTTTGACTCCTCCGGGATTTCAACATGGGATCTCCTAAATGATAAGCGAAAATCATCATAATACGATGTGTATCTAAATCTAAATAATCTTCATTCGTGAAAAACTTATATATATATATATATATATATATATATATATACATATATATATATCATATATATATATATATATATATATATATATATATATATATGTCTCTCTCTGTGGGTGTATACATACAAAAAATGGACTATTCTAACATTTGTAAAGCTGATCGTATTTTATTAACTCATACTTCAACTTTTCCCATTACTTTTCATCACAGGACTTAGCGATGCATGTGAAGCTATTTATTTATGGCCTCGTAAAACAAGGCAAATATGTTTTATGTCAATTTTTCCTTTGACAAATATTGAGATATATTTATTGGCTTGTCAACATATAACATGTCTAATGTATTTTCATTGCCGTAAGTGCTGACTTTTTCGTCCATCTGATTTGTTATATATCGAAATATACATTTTTATCATGCCTTTAATAAAGGTACCGAAACCCATCTACTTAAATAATTTATGTATTAAATACATAATACAAACCAGAAATATAGAAAACCAGAAAATTTCTGGCTCCATAATTAAAAAATTGCTTACTGTTGAAAGCCCTTTATTACCGATGAAAAAAGTTGTATAATTAAAAATTATGTGAATAAGAAACGTTGTTGTAAATCCATTTATTCCAATACTGGACTGCATATTGAAAAACAAAAGTCATATTTTGCAAAAAATAGAGTAGCGTAAAAATAGAGTAAAAATAGATATTTTTATAAAGTAATGTTATCAAAAAATCAAATTATCAATTTAAATAATTATTGTTCACCGTTAGTTAATTTTAATTCATCTAAAGCCAGCGATCAAAAAGAATGTTCGAGAGTGGCCAGTTGTAATCATGAGGCATTACACCTAATGAGAATATTGGCATTACTTAAATTTTGCCGCTTCTCCGTTCTAAATTATTCGGTTTTTTGGATTATTTTATTTCTCTCACGGTTATATTCTTTCTTCGGACATATTCTTTCTTCTTCAACTAAGATAAAATTAGAACCAAAATCAAGTAAATGTTACGCCTTAAGGTACTTAACCCACCTCTTTACACTATATTTGTTGGGAGTTGGGCTGTGTGGAGAAATTGATTGAAATAAACATTTTAATTAAAACAAACTAGTTGTTTTAATTAAAATACATTCGACTTTATATTTATTTGATTCATTCGAACGATATGAAAAGCAGTATTACTGGTCGAATGTAGTTAATGAAATAATTGAATCATTAAATACGCTTAAAAATACTTGCCAAGTAGGAGTAGAACCCGCACTACGGGGTTACCATACACATCTAAGCACCAATAAATATTTAATGTTTACTGCTATTTTTATTAAATTATTTACAAATATCAATTTTTCACAACCTAAATATAGCAGAGGCGTAAAAGATGGTACATAATTGAAAGATTATAACATCTATAATAATTTATCTGTTATAATTCTCTGCTCTCGAATCGACTGACGAAATTCAATAAAACCTGTTTTCTGCATAATTTTTGATCCTCTAGCTTTGGAATAAGAAAGAGAATGCAGTATTTTTAATAGATTAAGAATAGGAATAGGATTTTAGAATGCAGTGCATGTATATGGAGTATCTTTTTAAGTATGCAATGTAAAATTAAGAAAAAAATATTTTTTAATTCCTCATGATGTCATTTGCAATAATATTCTACATCATATTAAAATATTCCTCTTTGTGATGTTCCACGTTTGAATACCTTTAAAAAGTTGCTTTAAAATAAATGTAAAATATGTATATTAATAATACTTACTACTATTTCAAATTTAAAGTTCCTACGTCTTAAGTCTTCTGAGAAAATCGGCTATGAACAGAGAAAAACATAAATATGTTGTCGCCATGTCCAGCATGTCCTTCGTAGGCGTGAAATCATGGGGAATATTTAAAAAATTTTGACGTCTAGAATCATCGCTATAGTTTTCCAACAACTTTTGCGTGGACTTCTGAAGACACATATTTTTTCGTAATTTTAAGTTGAATTGTTTCGGAGATAAGGGAGAATGGGTCATATTTTTTTGGCATATTTATCAATACCTCTCCGAAAACTAAAAAAATATAAAAAAATATATTTTGGAGACCCTAATAACTAGCCCTTTAAAATGGTATCCCGCGCTTTATCAATTCTTATTATAAAAGTGAGTGTACAATGTACGTGCCACTTAAACTCAGAAATGAGCCCCGGTACACTCAAGGGTGTTATATGGTATATTCCCATCCATGAAGAAGGTTTCCGTTTTTACCTGAGGCACATGATTTAGGGCTGGAAGTTTGACCGTCTAGAAGTTTCTAGAACAGTCGAGAACATTCGAGAATATTCACGAGCATTTCACAATATCCTAAAACATCACGGAATATTCTGGAATGTTGTGGAATGTTTGGGAATTGTATGGAACGTACTAGCCAGAACATTCTCAAATGTTGTGGAATGTTCTGAAACATTGTGTTGTTTAATGAAAACTTGTTTTGATACAATGCCTAAACGTAAAACAGAAGGAGATCGTGCTAGTTCTGAAGTAATACGGCGAAAACAAAAATCACACCAAAAAAACGAAACATTTGAAGAGCTCGAAACATGTTTATGTTTCCAACGACCAAGAATAAGCACCGTAAGAAATAGAAAAATCCAAGAACAACGAAATGAATAAATTAAAGAGTCAAGAATTGGGACAAAATCCGATAACAGAAGACTGCAAACGCAAGTCACCCACGAAAATATCATCCTACGAGAAGCGCAGGCGATGACAAGTAGATAGTAAAATCTAACAAATGATGCATTCCACTACCACCAAACGAATATAACAAATACGATGAATATAACAAATACAAACACATCGTAATCGAAAAAATGAATAAAAATAAAAATCAAAACACTTTCTTCAAAATATAAAAGAGCACTAAGACTTTTTTCGGTGTCACTTCGATCAACACTAACAGAGATAAAATCGATTAGGTTTTCTTCCATCCAAGGTTAAATTTATCACAAAATAAGTCGTTACTACCACTACCTAATGAAGACTATAAATTTCTGCAAATATATTTCATCGGAAATGAAGAAAAAGGAATTGATCAATGATGCACAAACATCAGTAGATAAAATAATTCAAGATTTACAGAGCATTTAACACAAATACAATTGACTTATTCACGTGTTCATAACAGCACTTAAACGAATTATTTCTGATGACTATTAAGTTATAATTTGAGCCAACAAGATACCACCTGGATAAAAATAACATAAATATAAACCACCTAAGATAGACGCTATCGTAATTATATACAATGAAAAAATATGTCATGACATAATTGTACAATTAAGAAGAGAGAGACTAAAACGCATTGCGGAGACACAACGTTCATATGATGCCCTCCATTATTTATTAATATTTCTGCAAGGAAAGGATGGATATTATTTTAATGTGAAACGAATCCAACCTGAAAAAAAAAACAAAAAAGTTATTTCCAAGGAGTTCCATGCTTACCTCTTAATGATCAGAGACAATAAAACATGCAATTCCATTCTCAACATTTGCCGTTTATTCCAACAATTCCTGGTAGATATGTATGCAAAAATAGAAGCGAGATGGATGTTTAACATAAGGCTGAATTAAAAGAAAATACACACGGAAATATACATCCACCTTCGCGACGCGATCATAAATGACGAAAACATTGAAATAAAGCTAACCTTACCCTCATCTTACCTAGGAAGTCCAACACACATGTACGAATACACTCAAGTTTACATGACCTACGTAAGAAAATACGGGTAACCTGGCCTCTTCATAATATTCACATGCAACTCATTGTGACCAGAAATCAAAGAATTAATAAAATACGGACAAAACCCTATGGATCGACACGACATAATAACCCGAGTTTTCCTACAAAAACAAATGAGATTTATTGGAGTCATCACAAAATACCACATCTTTGGAACCGTTAGATGCCTGATGTACACAATTGAATGGCAAAAATAAGGACTGCCTCACACAATCTCATATGGCTACGCAACAGAATTCATCCCACGGATATCGACAAAATCATACAAGCTGAATTTCCCAATCCACAAGAAGATCCGGGATACGAGTGATGGTAAATTTACAAAAAATACCCAAAACTATACTTGGACGACACAAAAATCGGAGATGATGGCTTTTCCAAATACAGATTTCCAAATACGTGAACACCAAAAAAAGGTGGCTATACTGCAAAAATACGAATACGTGGGAGAAACGACTGCAAATAGATAATGAACGAATAATACCACACAACCCACTACTTTCGAAATTGTTCCAAGCACAATTAAACGTAGAATACCGCAATTCAGTGAAATTCACTAAATATATCTGTAAGTATGTGAAAAAAGGCAATGGCAGTATTTCAAAGACAGCGACAAAAAATAGAAACCATGAGATCCTCATGTACCAAATGGGAAGATACATCAACAGTAACGAAGCAGCGTGACGAATTTTTGGTTTTCCCATACACGAACAAGAACCTAATGTGCAACATCTAGCAATACATTTGGAGAATGGAAAGAGAGTTTACTTCACGAAAGACACCGCCAGAAAAATTGCAAGCGAACTACCGAAAATAAAACATTTACGGCTTTTTTGACGCGAATACACCTAAAACACAATAAGGAAATCGTTTAGAATATACACCACACATCCGAACTACGCCGAATGTTTCTATCTCCAGATATTGCTACACGAAATACGGGGACCAACATGTTTTACACATCGCAAGACTGTTGGCGGTTTTCTATGACTGACGTACAGAGAAGCATGTCTACGCTTAGGACAACTAAAAAACGACAACCAATTAACACGACAAGAAGCCTCACTCACAGCCTCATCTGAAAAAGTCAGAAACTTATTCACCATAATACTAACAACACGTACCCAAACGAGAGTATGAGTGATGACATACTGTACCATATCAGATAAGCTCATCTAGAATTGGCCATCGAATTCAACAATATCTTCAATGAAGTATTCATCCGCCTGGAAGATAAATGTTTAATAATTAAAAAATTCGACCTTATTAAAATTTGTGATGCTAGCCCCATATCAAGATGATTTTAGTGTGCTAAATTTCAAAATTACAAAAAGCTATAATATCAATGGGCTACTTTAATACATCGTTCACAACAAACTACTCCTCAATGGCAATCAAAATAAAAATGTACAACGTTACCTTGACCGAATCAATTATTTACCAGGCGGCACCGTGAAAACGTTCCTAATAAATCTATTGCTGGCAGGTATACGTACTAAACAATATATCGCACTTGCACTGGCATCATCCAGCTTTGCCACCACTCTTATGGAAGGAGGACGAACTGCCCATTCAGCCCTATAACTGCTATTGAACATGGCCGAAGAACAATCCTCAGTATGTAAAACATCAAGAGCATCTGGACGGCATGAACTTCTTAAACAAGCTAAAATTACCATCTTGTACGAATGCACAATGGCACATAAAAAATCCCTCGAAGCCGGATAAGACATTAGACAAGAAGTTGGATAGAACATAAGACAAGAAGTTGGATAGAACATTACAAGACTTGCAACGACACTCTGAAGTAATGGGAGGAGCTCTACTCAAACTCTGGGGAAATTTTTGACAAACATTTCCAGTTATCCGCAAATCAATACCAGCATACGAAATCAATGCATGTTTAAAAAATATGAATATTATCAAAAGATAAAACAATAGCACATTTTGTTCAAAAACTTTTATAAATAGATGTAAACACATACCTTATTCACCAGAAGACCGCCTCTAAAAATAATATTGTCAACAATGTCAACTTCTATATTCAAAAGAAAATTCCCGACGAAAAGACAAATCCAACACAAATCAAAAACAAATCTAACAATGCGATAGTAAACGTTGAAGAAAGTCTTCCCTACCGCATTTTTAGACTCTTTGCAAGTACCAAAACGACCGTGTCTAAAAATATTATTGTCAACGATATCAACCTCCATGTTTGAAAGAAAATTCTCGATGAAAAGACAAATCTAACACAAATAAAAAAAAATCGATTGATACTATAGTAAAAATTGAAGAAAGTCTTCCCTACAGAATTTTTAGACTCTTTGCAAGTATCAGGAATGCCATTACATTGCATCATCGATTCCGAACTTATTACTATCCTAAAGAAAAGTTAAAGCTCCTTCAAAAGGAAATCAATACTTCATATCAATTTTCATTTTCAAGCAATGCTTGAGAAATAGTAAACTTCGAGGAGACGTGCAATGAGCCTCTCTCTACTTTTTCAATCATAAATGAAAAATTAGAGGATAAAGGATATTTGAATTACAGCTACACGACACACAAAGACAAGATTACAATTGTGACTGATAATTGTCGACACAATCAGTAATGACGATATGATGGTCGGTGATCCATATCAGTAATTATCCACAATGATCGGTAAATGTAACTTAATAAGTTATAAGAAAATTGATCGAAGCATTTTAAAATATAATTTTTTAACTATTGTATGACAAGTGAAAGAATTACATTTTACTTTTATTACGCATTTCTCAAAATTTTATATAAGTTATTAAAGTTCTTATCTGGGAACCAAATTAAATCATATATAAAGGTGTAAATTAAGATCTTAAAATGAAACTCTTTTTGAAGGTCGCGAATATCCGATAATGTAAGTTTAATAATATGATAATATTAGTTTAATCATATCTTAAAGATTGATGTATGAATATATATATATATATATATATATATATATATATATATATATATATATATATATATATATACACATATATAATTGTATGTATAATTGTCACTTTTAGCATTGATGTATGTATAATTGCTACTTTTAGCATTGATTGACTCAATGACTCTATCACCAAAAACGTAATCACTTCCAGTTGACTAAGAAATTTGATAGTATATTTTAAAAAGGAAAACATGTTACTTACTGATTTCCCAGTCTTTGACCTGACAAGTTTTCTTATAAGTGTCTTATTTTTATAATTAATAATATACAAAATGAAAATTGGCAAAGTAAAAAATATTATTTTCTGTATATTTGAAAGAACTCTGAAATTTTCATCGATTTAGACATTAATAATTTGATTAAATTTTAGTAGTCATGTTTTTGATGGGATATTAATTACTGTAAGTAGTAGCAGAAATAATTTACAATTCCTAAAACGAACGAGCAAGGGAACTTTATTTTAATTAACTCTTAATGACGAAGAAGCTGACCAATTGTAAGGTATGGATCGAAAACTATAAATCTAATCTAAAACTAAAAATCCTTTTCCGTCAATTGTACTCGAGAACAGGAGCGACGAACTATTTTATGTAATAACAATTTGGCAACACATATAATTTAATATAAATATATCCTGTTATAATACTGCTTCTAATTTAGCGGAAAATATATTTAAAATTTTGTGTATGATTCTTTCTTATAAATATATTTAAGAATATAAAAATAAGTATAGTAAATATCAGTGCGCAATAAAATTTTCAGCAGTTAAATTATTTTGTATATACAAAGGAAAAAAGTTTTTGTAGGAATATATTTTGAAAGATATCAAGAAAAACAATAAGTAATGATAAATAGTCAGCCGTAGTAATAAAATGGCCAGTTAGATGTAATAAAATATATTTCGGATTCAGGTCCCCCAAATGTCGTTGTGGCGACGTAGTTAGAGCCTTAAAAGTACTTTATCATTGTCAACACGTTTTAGTTTAAGTATTCTTGAAAATTTTGACTCTGGGCCTTTTATCTATGAAAAGAAAAAAATACAGAATAATAGATTTAATGAAGATAAAAGAGAAATCCCGTAACGATGTTTTTTGCTATTCATTCATATCTAGACTAGCTTTCACATATTTGCTCTTTTCTTTATTATTCACATAGTTAACTTTAGAGTTCATTTTCCGTGTGTATGTTCATCAGCCGATCTAGTACTTAAATCATTGGTAGACTGACTTTAATGAAATTTAGTATTTGAAACGTTTTCATAGCAATCTACGATTCTAATCCATGTTTTAACTTTAAAATTTCATTATCTAACACTTGTCATACAAACAATTGTAAAAAAATATATTTTTGTTTTCTTATAACTTATCATATTGTTGGGAATTTATGTCAGTCTTTAATTTTCTAAGACAAGTTTTATCACGTACGCCTAATATTCAAACTTAATAAACAGAAAAGGACAGCGGAGTGGGGTGTGGAGCTCAGATGTATATAAAGTGGAATTGCAATGATTAGTGAGCCCAACAGGAAAAATATTCCATAAACCCTATTATAAAATAAAACAATACAATTTGGCTGCAACATCTCAAAATATATATATTTATATATATATATATATATATATATATATATATATATATAAATAAATATATATACATATATATATATATATATATATATGTATATATATACATAAATTTATTTTGGTACAATCAATCTTGCAATTATTTGTAAGCATTTATATAAGAATATCTTCGTGTCTCGTAAAGTAATTTTAATGGATTATACATAAGTAATTTTAATGGATTATACATAGTAATTTTAATGGATTACCATTTAAAATCATTTATGACTTAATTTTTTCCTGCATTATTACAATCAAGTTTATCGTCAATTATAATATATAGAAAATACATCCAGCTATCTTCTCTTCCTATTCTTCCATTGTCAATACAGAATATAATTTTAATTATATTAAGGAGGAACAGATATCGGTTGATCAGAATAACTTTAATTAGGTTGCATTTGTATTTTTGCAATAAAAATATTCTTTAAAAAGTTAAGTAAACTACACGTTTGTTGTCTCCTGCACTTGCCAAGTATATTTATTCCTTAATATTTCCATTTGATTAATAACGAAATTTGAATGTTCATAATTTTGAATTAAATAAACGTAAAGATTTTAAAAATCGGAAAATTTGTCACACAACACGTTTTATTAATAACCTTATTGAAAGCTTTGAAATGATATATTTTAATTTGATTTTATTATAAAATTGTTTCAAAAATAAAGTAATTTTGCCTATTTCTGTTTTCTGCTTTGAACGAAGATAATAATTTTGGCTTTCGTTTTTTTCATATTGTGACAAATGACTTGCTCTCACTTGTCACTCGCTTATATTTTGTTTTCTGATAATTTGAAAATCTCGCTGAAGGTAGAAAACCAATCTGATTGAGCGTTGTTTTGTAGTTATATCGACATAGTATTCCAATAGATTTTGAGCAATAATCTACATTTTCACATAAACCAATGTGCAATGATGGCGTATTCCTGCTCACGTGTCTTGGTGTACAACTATGGGTTGCCTTATCTTGGCATTTTTTATGTTCTCTTGATCACTTCAGGAATATGATTAGTTAATTTTGTTTTTAAATTTAGATTAATGTGTATATTTATCTTTTATTCAGCATTGTTTTTATTGTAGGTTAAATAAATCGCAGTGCAGCATTGTTTTTATTGTAGTTTTAATAATTATCCGTGAAATTCAAACGAAAAATTAAATGAAAATTACGGTTAAATTTGTGATTGTGAAATATTTGGTCCTTGGCGTAAACAAGTAAACTACAACATGACAGCCTCACATGCCGCTTACTTTTGGAATTCTTAAGTTAAAATTTTCCAAAAATTCTATGGTGAAAATTCTATGGTGATATATGACCACCAATGGGAATAAGTTTCAACTGGGTATTTTTTTGATTTATTAAATCGTAATTTCGATAACTCATTGATATTACGTTTAGTAGCACTTTATATTCCTAGTCTCTATATGCGAAAACAATTTCATAGTTTATTTCATCTGCCCAGAGTACGCACAAATATCCCACGGCGTTCACTTGTATTTCGTCCACTCACATTGTTTAAAACAGTATTGCGGGATGAACCCATTCTATATATTTATTTCCACTATTTTTTCTGCATCAAAAATGGGGTTATAAAGTTGTTTGGTAGTTCACAACTCATCACACGATACTTATTTTAATTAATGTTTGTTTCTGTCTTATTCGTTAATGTTTAATAACAATTTGTTTGTATGTTCTTCCATATATTCAATCCTTTGGGTAAGTCCGTATGTTGAAAATGGGGTTTTCAAGCAATTAATACATAAATAAATAAAATTTATTGCATATGTAAAAGAGAAATCATACGAATTATGTCGAACTCACACTACCACAAGTACTTTTCTTCTGTGGCTTGTGAATATAAGGGAATGAAATATTAAAGCAAAAGGTAAAATTATGTATGTATTAATGACTATAAATCTGTCAAAATAGAAAACAATGCAATACCGTATGCAATGTAGTCATATAAAAATTATTTAAAAACTTTCTAAAATATGATTTCATAAAAGTGGTTTTTCTTCCCATTTTCGAAAAAAAAATATGGTCACCACAGATGTCGATTTTCATTTCATATTAAATTCGACAAGATCTATTAAATTAACAATAGTGTTAATTATATATTAAATATTTTGATAAAATTAACCCTCAAATAATTTATGACTAAATTGAACCCAGAAAATTAGTTAATGTGCCATTTAATTTTATATATTTGAATATTTCGCGTCGCAACATATCCACTTTGACGATGACGCGCGGCATCCAGTACGCGAAAACTACAGGACGCTTAATATTTTTTTTAAATTGAAACGAATACGAAACAAATTTATTAATGATAACCTTATTACTGAGTACAATATCAGTAATCCATAGAAGCCAATTTGTTATAACAGTTTAACAACAATACAAGTTCAGTCCCTCATAAAAAATTAGTGATGGGTATAAAAAAAACTAAATTTTGTGGAGAACAAATTGTAAGTTTATCTCTAGTATGCTGGGTAAGAATGAAAGAGTTTTATATTCAAAACGTATTTCAAGCTACTTTTTATTTATATTGAGAATTTTATTTGTTTATGAACCATTGATTCTTTTATAAATAGTCGTATTAAATCCAAAACAAACAATTATGTCAAAATGATTAGATAATAAAATAACATCCATGTATTCTTGATTGAAACATATAAGTGTAGACGTTTCCATTGGGGCAAAGCTACCGCGATAATTTTGGTTAATAATTCATCAACTGCAATGTGTTGAAATGTGAAATGTTGCAGTATTAAATGTTTTGCTAATAAATTATATAATTCATTAGAATCATGAACTGGTATATTATAATGTGAAGCATAAACTCAATATGAGGAATAAATTTCTATGTATTTTTTGTATATTTGGTTTTGGATACAAAAAATAGGTAATTTTTTTCTTTTCAGAAGTTTAAAGATATGAGTTGATTATTTAGTTTTCACGAAAGTGAGAAACTCTATAGCAAAAATTCTTGAATAAGGGCCAAATTTTGTTTGAAAATAACACAATAAAGTTATTCGGCATGAATGGGTAACATCATCCAGTATTATTGAGTTGTATCCTTGTAATACATTATTAAACCATCAATAAACAGAACAGAAATGCAGCGAGATTTTCAATTAAATATTGACCAGTAATAAACATATTTTATAATCTAGTTGTAAAACTGAATTTTAACCTTATTAGAAAACATTTAAATATTTCAGTAGTACGGTCACGGAGTGTGAAATGGTGTCATAATAAATTAAGAAATACATTTGTTTTAAAAAATCTTAAAAATTTGAGAAAATTACTTTAGAAATGTGGCTCAGTGTTTATTTGAAAGAATGAAATCCGTTTATATAATTTTCTACTCCTGGGACTCTCAATAATAAACACGTATAACAGCTTACACTTATAATGAAATATATAGCAACTCTATATAACACCTTATATCTATAAGGGCGAGTGAAAAATTTTAAATATAGCAACTGTGTATAACACCTTATATGCATAAGGGCGCGTGAAAAAGTTTGCAAAATAGGGAGGATGGCGAGGGGCGTCGGTTATTTATTAATGTAAGTGTTAATAAATGACTCATCATGAGTATTTATACAAAGTTTTAACTTAATTGTGTTATTAACATTTGAGCAATCATTGGTTAAGCAACTTATTCTGGAAAAATCATGGACTATGGAGGAAATCAAAGTTCCAGCTGTGATTTAGTTCTTGAAAAAGCAAAATAAAAACAGCACAAGTTATTTTGAATGAGATGCCATCGGTTTACGAGGACTGTTTTTCTAGTTAAACCAGGATTCACAAGCAATATAATCTCTTCATCCAAGGCGAAGATTCAATCAAAGACGATCGGCGCTTTGGACGACGAATCGAGACCATCCCTTCAGTCATTGTTGAAAAAGTTAGAAAACTTGTACAGGAATATGCTCGATTAAAAAAAGGGCAGTTAAGAAAATTATTGGAATATCTTCTATAATCATTTTGAATATTTTTCATGGCCATCTTAGAAGGTCAAAAAACAGCGAATGATTGATGCGAAGAATGCTGCTGCTAAAGCAACAACGTGTAGAGTGCTCACGCGACTTTTGGATCTTTGTAGATAGGACAAGGATACAATTTTGAACCGAATTGTTACAGGTGACGAAATTTTGGTTCATCATTACGAGAAAATTTCATAAAGAAATTAACATAAGTAATCTATTAAAGCAAAAATAAAAATTTCCCGAGGACAAAAATGATATGTTTAAATAAACTGAAAGTACTTTGCATTATAACGTAATATTCGTTATAATGCTAAGTATTTCATACCTAATATGATTATTTGGAAATATATATTTTGTTAGTGACGTATAAATTGACTGAATCGTAACAAAACAAATAAATGTAAATTTTAATATACTACGATCAAAAATGTGAACAATAAAACTTTTATGAAAAATTGTACATAAATTGTACAACACGAGACTTCAAAAATATCTTCTAGCTTGTTAGGTTATATAATAGATAGATAAATTCTGTACCCAAATTTATTCGGAAACATCAATTATTTTAGAAAAGGAACAAAATCATGGAAAATATCCATATATTTTCTTTTGAATATATTTATATTGATTTTACATGTATCAAGAAAAAAAATAAAAACAATACATTTATGATACTTTGGAATTTCTTTTGAATATACAATGTAGATGCTTCACTGTATAGGAAGATTAAACTGAATTAATTTATGCGAAATGCATGCTGTCCCTTGTCGTCATTAGAAATAATTAAATCTAAAATCTCTTCTCTGTTTATTTAATGTGTCTCGAACGGAAGGATATAATATTTTTTTGTCGCTACCTCTGGTTTCAGCTGAATCTGTTTTATATTCTGTTACATGAAGCAAAAAGTAACTCTTATCGAGGGAATACAAGTCATCACTTTAACGCTACGAATATGGATCTAAAAAAATCATAAAGAAACAAGGTAAGTTGACGGAATGCCTCTATTTTATCTTTTTCGTCTTCACTTTTATGAATATTTTCAGTGCCAACAAAATTTTAAGTAAATCGAAAACAACAACAAATCTCGCTTACAAAGCTTCTTTGTGACTGATTGATCCCTTTTTCCACGAGGGAAAAATAAACTATATTTTCTCGTGAAACAAAAGGCTACACATATGTTTTTTTAAGTTGTAATAAAATATTTCATTGTTATATTTATAAAGTACTAGTTTCGCCTGCTATTTTGGGTGCGTGAAAGAAGAAAAAAAAATGGAGACGAAATTTTAAAAAATGTTTTTGGTCTGTGCCTTAGGATTAGGCAGCAGTAGGCTAATATGTTAGAATGTGTGTTTAATTTCAAAATAATAATTTTGTTTGGAATAAATATGTTATGATTTATTCAAATCCATGTATATATATATATATATATATATATATATATATATATATATGCAATATTTTATGGAGATTGGTGGATGATATGGGTTATCTGGATTGGTAGAATAGGTGAAATTATTAACGAAGTTGGTAGAATGGCTAAAAAACGTAACAGAAAAACAAACCAAATATTTATATTTTGGGATAAATGTCTTATTTTGTGCTCAAATTCGTAAAATAGGTTATTTACAAATAATATTTTATGGAGATTAATGAAGTAGTTGAGACGTGAAAGCCGAACAAATTAACAAACTAATTCCCTTAATCATTTTTATTGTTATAGTACCAAAAGTCGTAAACTATGTGAACCAAAATTTCAGTAAGATTGTTTTAGTGATTGGAGTATGGAAATAGGACAAATAAACAAACCAACAAATTATTTTTTGCGTTCATGATATTAAACAACCTATTTTTCTGCTTTTTTCAACGTTCGCTTGTTAAAATTTTGCTTTCATAAACATATGAACATTTAACAAAACAAAATGGTATTGAAATTGGTGAAGTAATTGAGATGTGAAAATAGAACAAATAAACAAATACTCACTTTGTCATTTATAAAATATTAGTACCATAAAATCTATTTCTAGATACCCGTGATATCATATATTCATTTCGTGCATACAAGCTATATATATATATATATTTATATATATATATATATATATACATTTCATGAAAATTTGTTGATTAGTTAAAATATGAAAGAAGAACAACCAAACTCGTTTTAGCATTTATACTATCATAGTACTTCCTTCTTTTTCCTTTTTCAACCTTGATGTTCTTGAATAATTATATAACACTTTTGACTTCCGTTAACTAGGTTATTGAGAATGCTCTTGTCCTTCTTTCTCTCGGAAGTCTGGGCAAGGCATTTATAATGTGTTCCCATCACCGGACCCTACCATCTTAATCTGGCCAACTTACTCACTATCGGAGCTTCTTTAAAACTTCCCCTCACATGTTCCTTGCCCAAACTATCTTTTAGGTTGACTCAACCTAACCAACGCACCCGCGTTTCTGTTATGTGTAATTATTTAATTTTATGAGCATTTTTGTTATGTGTAATTTTTTTATTATATTATCCTAAGTTCAACACAAGAGGTAAACAAAATTGTTTAACTAGGAAAGAATTATAAATGTGAGTAACATTTTAAGGCGGTTGAAGCAAAAAAATGTTTGACAGTTGTGGCAGGTATTACTAAATATTGCGTGTGCAACTCAACTGTGTCATTTTGTGTTTTAATTTCTCAGAGTTAACTGCCATAAAGAACACTGATTTTGTTGACTTCGCTTCTTGTTTTTATTACTATTTTTACATTACATAATACTTCAGTTAATATACGAAACTCTTTCCATGCTAAGGATTTTCTGTGGATAATATCCACATCCATCTGACACAGTTTAACAAAAGTATTTATAGTCATTTGCCTTTAACAGAAGTATACCGTCTAAGCCAATATTTTCATGGTCTGTTGATCTAGTTTAAAATTGCAGTAAGTCTCAGTCTTCCTGCCATTAACTTCAAGTAATTTCTTTTGCGGTTCAACATTTTCTTCAATTTTCACTAGCATTTACACTGTTCTACGGCTTTGGTTTCTAAATTTAAGTAGTATAATTCATGGCAATATTAAACGAAAAGAGAGATAGGGCAGTACCGCAGATATACGTTCATTTTGACGTCGAAGCTTTTGAATAATCCGATTAGATTTCTGGCACCTATTTTGATGTTATCATGCATAATATACATCACTCATCTTAAGTTCTATATAAATATTACAGGGCAGTACGAGTATGTGTTCTTGAAGAGTTCCATTTTAAAGACCTAGACACGCCGTCTAACATTTTTATAAGTTCAATAACAACCAGTCTTTAGTTTTTATTATTGTCAAGAGCTTTTGAAATCACCGCCGTAACTTCGCAGGTTGCATTTATGATACCCTAACCAGCAATACAATCAAACTGATTCTCCGTCCAATTAATGTAGTTGAGAAGACGTTTATAGAGGAATTGTTCGCAAATCTTCTGAGTGTGTGAAATAACTTTAATGGCGCGAAAATTTTCGCAGTCACATAAGTCGCCTTTGTTCTTGTAAAAAATATGTCTTTCTTTCAAGCATATGTTTATAAAGAATATCGTTAAAGAGTCCTGCGAGCCAAAACAATCCATCAGATTTTAAGTGCTTCCATATTTCGGTGGACGATTTATCTGGCTTTGTGATTCTACAATTTCATGATAGCTTGTTTAATTCAGCTACGCTAATTTCATTCACAGACTTTTGGACTATAGATGCTTAAATTTCACTGTGTCTTTAAATTTTTTTGTTAAGTAGCTCGTTATTATCTCCGTATTGCCACTTATTTATTTTCAACTAGCCACGTTATTTCCTTGTTATTTTAGTTGTTTGTAAAACCCTTATATTGTATTATATTTTGTATTTTCGATATTGGTTATGTTTAATAAAAGAGGTAACCTCATAATATTTTTTAAAGAAGAAATAAATTATTGTATATAATTTAACTAACATAAAACTATGAAATTTTAAATGAAAAAAGTATGAAAAAAATTAAATTATTAATTTATTTTAGAGGATGATACTCTAAATTGACAAATTAGAAAGTAAATATTCCTAAAAAGCTGCCGAATACTAAATTTCATCCCTTCATTCCCACCCTAGACTATAATTTACACACCAAGTGCACGCGATTGGGCACGTACATGCATACAAAGGTACATGCATACATGAACGTGCATGCATTCATAAACGCACATATTTTTTATTACAGCATCTGAAGACAAGACGGTAATTGGAAACTGAAAAGTCATATTTTGTACCTAATAGGATATGAAGAGTATTTTTCATCAAATTAAATTATCAATTTAAATGAGTGTTATTTCCAAAAGAGATATTCTTTTGTCTTTAAAGAGGACAAAGTAGGAATCAGTATGAAGTAAATGTTTTGTCTAAAAATACTCAATCTGTAAAATCTATTAATTACGATTTGTTAAAATGTATTTGTTAGATGTATTAAAATTTTGAAGTGTTCAAATTCAAAAACAAGTAATTTTATTTATTACAGACATATAAAGTGGCAATATGAGTGATATAATGTGGTTTGTAACAAACTTGAATTCTTGAAAGGAATATAAAAATAACAACTTTTTTGTATTTAATTTTTATGCCGGTTTAAATAATAATTGAATTTCTATCTTTATTTCTTTTATGTGCGTGCGTGCGTGCATGCGAGCGTGCGTGCGTGCGTGCGTGCGTGAGTGCGTGTTTGTGTGTGTGTCTGTGTGTGTGCGTGTGTGTGTGTGGGTGGGTGCGTGCATGCGCGCGTGCGCGCGTCTGCGCGTGAGCGTCTGCACTTGCGCGCGTGATCGCGTGCACGCATGTATGCGTGTGTGCGTGTGACTGTGTCCTTGTGTGCGTGTACGCGTGTGTGCATGCGCACATGCACGCACGTATGTGTGTGTGCACGTGTGTATGTGTGTGTGTAAATAACCGTGCTTGCCTTTCACCTAAGTAAAATTATCTTAAATATGGGAATCAACAAATTTTGAAATTGGACGCATGGTTTTGAGAGATTTGAGCGCACAAACAAACAAATTTTTCCAATTTTTTTTTTGCCAGTATTTATTTCATCTTTATCAAAAGCCTTAATTCAGTAATGACTGAATATTAACTTATTAGTAATTGCACTATTATGTCTTTTTGACTAAGTAAAGGAAGGTGGTGTGAGGATCTAGAACGAGGATAAAAGAAAAATTTTTACAGCATCAAGAATAAACATAATTGTAAATAGTTATGAATTGAGTATAATATGATTGTGTATAAGTTCATGGACGCCTAAACGCTCTTTTTATTTTATTATTGTTTTTTGTAAAAAGCATTTAATTAACAATGTATTACTCATTATAGTCTACAATATACAACCATCGACTAGGCAAGACAGAATGCCTTCTTCTAGAAGGCTGGCGTTAAAAATATTCCGAAACGTCGTTTTAAAGTTACTCATAATTATCAAACGTTTCTGCAAATATAACTTTAAAGATCGATATAGACGGTAGTCTGATGGAAGTAGAACTAGACTATACGGCGGTCGTGGTGCAATAGTCAAGCTGAGATCTTACAGTATGCGATAGACGGATTTCGTAATGTGTGTCAGAGCATTGCCCTGGTGGAGGGCAAGGCTAAATCGTTTCGGTCGTTTTTCACATAATGCTATGGCTAACTTTCGGCGTGGTTTTCCGTATACAGTAGCATTAATTATCTCGTTTGTATGGTGAAGCTTCCAAAATAACATGCCTTGCCAATCCCAAAAAATACTAGGTAGAGTGTACCAGGTTTTGGTTGAGGCGGTGCACTTGCACCGTAGGATAGCCAATAGACCTGACGATTATTATTCTCGTAGTAAAACCATTAGTCATCACCAGTAATGTTTGATCTGAGAAAGTCCTGTCTTTATGGTCATAAAAGCACGGGTCAATATTTTTGCAGATAGTGACGCATGCTTTTTGATTGGCGTTAGTTAATGAGTGACCTGTGCATCGATTTAGAACTCTGCGATATCCTGTGGTGTGTAGATGTTGAGTAATATTGGTATGTATGTACTCCACTGTCTGTTCCATATTTTGGGTACTCGCATCAGGACACACTTCTGCCCCGTGGCGCAAAGCGTCTTTATAGAAAGTTATCGGATGCCCCGGGTAAGGTTTTTCTTCACAACTTAAAGCAATTAAACCAATAGTTCACAATTTAATGGACATTACTCCATTCTTCAAATGCATCGTAAATTTTATCAGCTATCTTTCATGCATTGGTCTCTAGTGTAAACTTGTAGAGCATAGTCAATCCCAAATGATGTTTTGACTATAAACTGAATAACGCGACGTGTGTGCGCCCTTATACACCCATCAACTTGAAGCCTCTATATAAATGTAAAAAAATTATAGAACATGAAAATATAGATTATTTTACATGTCGTAAAGTATGATGTAAATCTAAATATCCAAGTAATCATGCATCAACCTAACAGAACTAGTATTCGCAAATAAATATAATGTAGCCTAACGTTGTAACTTTTGACAATAACTCCATATCTGATCAGGTCATCAAAAATCTATGGCACTTTCATATAATTTAGAAAAACTAAAATTTGGCATGAGTTTGGTTATGGGACTTAAGTAAAGGAAAAGATCAGAAAATGCCAGTTGTTTACCGGGATAGGAGGCAAAGTTTTATTATATTTCATTGTTAACAGAAAACGTATTGATTTGAAAAGTGGGGTCTGTTAGGAAAATATAGAAAACCGTAAGGAAAACGAAATAGTACCGCGTGAAAGGTAAACGATAGTAATATAAAATTTAAGTGTAATGGAATTTTTGAAAGGGATATCGCACTTGAAATTTAACAAAATGGGGCCAACTTCGATAATAGGAACAAGTGGGTTTTGGTGACTTTGCCTATAAAACAAGTGAGGTTTAAACGGATGGCTAGTTCTTTTAATATTTACACAAAAAGTACAAAAATAAATTCTCTACTTTCTACTCAATTTTTGATATATCGTGTTTTCATTCATGTCGGATGTATATAGTCTATTATATATTAAATTAAAACTAAGTTAAAAATATTTTTTTTAAATTTTGAGGACCTCAAAGCTCAGTATCAATTTTGATATAAATTTATCGGCGAAACCAACAAACTCACTTGTTCCTTTCAATGAATTATTGTAAACAGAGTCAATGGAGTTAAGGCATAATAAATTTACAATTACTAAATCAAACTAGGACCGTGATTAATCCTAAAGTTTAAATATGAAAATGCTTCTCCATAAATTTTATCTGAGGACAGCGTCGATAAACTTATATGGAATTAGCCAACACATATTACATTCATAAATGTACCTCATTGCAAAACTGCTTGTAATTTAGCAGGGAGTATATTTAAAATTCCACCTTCGACTTTTTTATTATCCTAATCAAGAATAGTAAAATACAAAGTAAGGGTCAGTACGTAATGAAATCCTTATTAACTTAATTACTTTGTTTATAAAGAGACAGTAAAAAGTTTAGAAAGTAATATATCCTGAAATATATTAGAAAAAATAGTAAGTTTAGTAGTAATAGATAGTTACATATAAAGATATATATTTCAGATTCAGGTCACCCATATGGTAGATCCGTAAACGCTCTTTGTCATAGTTACTCTAACTCAGATTGATTATTGTTAAATATTATGGTTTGAGGCCTTTTATCTGTGAAAAGCACATAAAGAAAATCTAAGAATAACAGATTGAAAGGAAATACCGACACAAACGTCATAACACGGCTTTTTTGCTAGTATTTCATACACGAAAGAGCTTTTTCTTATTTGTTTATATGATTAACTTTGGGATGCACAGATAAATTAGAAGTTAGAAGAAAAACAATTAAAGAGCAATAAGCCACGTTTTCACGTGACTATATCCGCAGTGATAATTTATTCCCACTTAGATGTACCCTTAGTGCACAGTTATGAATTAAATTGAATCAAATGATATCAGCTGTATTGGATCTCAGTGTTATTATGGACAACTATGTAACATTTCACAATCAGATTATTGAAACCTAACGAAAAGCCTACAGGGTATTAGGTTTTGTCATGTAATATTCCCACGTTTCCATGACAATAAGTATATTTTGATTTTGTTCAACTATTTGGTTACTCATAACTTTGAAACCAATCTGACCGCTGCCTAAAGTAACTTATTAATTTATACTGGATAAAATATTAATAAAGTTTAATCGATTTTGAATAACATAAATTGAAGAGTAACTACTCTTATTTCCTTCAAATATTATAATACGCACGGTTAGGTATATTTAATTTTCTCTTCGATTGAAATTATTTTCCAACATGTATTTTTTTAATTATAAATTAATTATATTGGTAACTCATTGATCTTAGGTTTAGTAACGCTTTATAATTCTGAATGTTACGTGAAAAGGAGCAGTCATAATTTATTTTATCTGCCAAAAAAGTGTGGACTAATATTCTCCAGTATTCACCTATTTTTGACGCACTTGTATTGGTCAATACATTTTATACATTTTATATATTCATCAGCCGTCTGGCGCTTAAATTATTACTAAACCAACTTTGGTGAAATTTAATACTTGGTACTTTTTCATATATATCTAAACACATTTTGTTATGTGTCTAACCGCAAAATTTTGAGTACCTAATATCTGCCCTTAATTATGAGAAATTTCCTTTTCAAAAATGGTAAAAATAATTGAACGGCACAATTGTTATTACGAATTTATAAGTCAAATGATATATCATAATAAGTTTTAGAGTATCCCTCGTAAAAAACACAACCAACTGCACGCAACTATACAAAGAAAGCTATGAAGAAAGAAGCTGGTATTGCAACGATTGAGGCTGATTTTTGATTGAGAAATTCGATTGAATATATTCGATTGAAAACGATTGAGGCTTTATGAAACCCACATACACACACACACACATATATAAACACAGGGTGGTGATTTAGTCACCTGCAATATCCCGGGGGTGAACTGGCAAGTGATAAGTTACAGGTGTTCAACGTATGGATTACAGGTGTTAAATTAACTATATAATTGGGTAGAGTTTTCTCACGGGGAAACGGGGTTATAAATTCTCATACTCGTGACGTGTATGAGCATAATCGTGGCTCTACCTTACTTTATTAAGCATAAATCATAATTATTTATTTTCGGATTTAATATTACTATTTATACAGTAATCTTTGCTTCTTAAATTAATAACAATTTCCTTAAAAAATGTAAAGTTTTCGGTGCTCTTAAATTTAAGCTTCTCGTTATATTTTTCTCTGGATTTTCCTGGCTAATACTCTCGCACGGATTGCTTGAATTTGGTTAATTTTTATTAACAATAATAAATAGTTAACTGCTGATCACGTCACGATTATCCGCGGATTTGTGTTTTATTATTTAATTTGGTTTTATATATTATTAGGATATTTTATTCTTTACGACATTTTCATTATTTACGATTGTTAATGACAAACAGAAAAAAAAACTCTCAATACTTCTTTTTCTTTGAAATATTTTAAGAAATGTAAAAGTGAAATGTCTGTTTACATCTATCTAGTAATTTTAGAGCAATATGTGGTCAAAAATAATTACTTCCATTAGGTATAAATATGAAATTACACTCACACCTTTGAAAAATAGTAGTAACTCATTTTATTTGTTAACAGATTAAACACTCAATATAAAAAATTAGATGTTTCTTTTAACAATTTCTACATTATTTTTTACTAAATTAACATACATTGGCATATAGAGATAATTTATGCCTCATATCACAGGCAAAAGAAATGTTAAAATTTTCTTAACCTTCTAAAAATATTTAAAGAATGATATGGTTACTTACTGCTTGGTTTTAGGTTTACTTGATTTAGTGTTTTCGGAAACCGTTTGAATATAAGCTTGAAGTTGAATAGTTAGAGATCGTATCAAATATTCATGTCATATCAAATATTTATGTCGTATCAAATATTCATGTCGTAATTTCAAAAAGGAATAATTAAGTACTGGAAAAAGTTTTTTCTTTTTTAATTTTATGTACCCTGTGATATCGCTTGAAAGTTAGACGGAAATCAAAAATATTTTTTTGTATTTTAATTCAAATATACCCTCAAACATATGCACCGAAACGTGGAAAAGTGTGTTCCTCTCCTCGACTATTTCCAAACCTGGCGAACCGAAAATTATGAGAAAAGCAGATGTGTTAAAATCCGACAAAATTATTGCCGATCGCGATTGTCCTAGGTCTTTTTGTTTTTGACGTAGAAGGTATAATAGGAAATATATTAACAATGTGAAAAATAGTGTTAATATTTATATTCAATTTAGTAGAACCACTCCGCACCCTTTAATACTTAAACGTTTATATTTATTTAAGGATATACATTTTACGGGCTATTGTGAAGCTCAAAATAAGTATGCACCTACTATTCGCAACAATATGAAAACCCAGTAGTAGGAAGAAAATATTCACAGTAAATCAACAGGCAAAGTAATATTAACTTTGAATGGTTAATTCGGTAATCCAATTTTAAAAAATCTATAGATTTTTTCTTGGTGTAAAGTTTAAGTGAAAAATTTTTTCTTGCACACAATGGAGTAAAGTTTTGTTAAAAAAGTCTTTTAAAATGAAATTGTGACTTAATTGACAATTTTATATTATTATGCAATGTTTGCGAAATGCTAACAACCAACGTGAAAGTGTGCAACTGATTCCACTAACTATAATTTGTAATCCGATTAAATATAAGGTGTGACATACGTTTGATTAGAGCTGTCAATTACTTTGTTAACTTGCATCGATATATATGAGATTACTTTGATAACTTGTATCGATATTATGTAAGTGTGGAATTCTATGCCCATACAAATCAGAGATGCGAAACAAAATGTAACCAGATGCAATTAGAGGCACGAAACAAAACAAATTTTAAAAGCAGTTTTGTTGATGTTTACAACTGTGCCCTTCAAAATAAACTATTCTTTGTAATTTTAGTATTTAAAATAAAGAATTACGCAAAATCTAAAATTAATTAGAGACGATTTTTTAAAAAAAATATGTGTCATATTTTAGTGAAAAAGATAATTAGATGGTGATGACTGATATTTTGCAGATATAAAATAAGCTAAAAATTGTTTAACTTATTTTATATCTCCAAATCCATCAGTAAATAAAATATATTAAATATTCTCTAAAGAAATATGTATTTTTATTTAAATTTGTGTTAATTTTACTAATTAATTACTAGGCTTATAAAAAATGACAGGTATTAAAAACATATTTATTTACAATAAAATTGTTTAATTAATTGGGGAATAAGTTTCCATTTATAATTATATCAGTAAGTCATATCTTGTGTTTTTATAAAAATTCTATGAAATTAGCTGCGGTTTTGCAACCGTGAGTTTTTTATTTTGGTTAGAGTTTTTTTTCGTCCCCACCGCGAACACAATTTCGTTTAAAATAGGTTTTCGAGCTCGAATATACATTTGAACAATATAAACTATTAGGAACATCTCAAATTTGGTGATAGAAGACCATGATCTCCCATCATCAAATAGTAGATATACCGAAATCAACACGAAATTTTAAATTCGAGATTTTTTCATTAGGTGGTTATTAATACGTTTTTATTTTTGCGAAGAAGGGCAGATAGATGACGTCAAAGTTTTGTGTAGGACGTTTTTGCGAATGATTTCTTTATTTCAATGAACTCCATTACAAAATAATATCGTTTCATCTTAAATACACAACTGCATGACACCAGTCGATAAGTAATTGTGCAATTTTTGCGGTGTAATCTTGAAAAGTACGTCGGCGTCACAAGAGCGCTTCGCAATCTCACATAGACACGTCTTTCAACTGGTTATAACTGATTTTGGAAAAATAATTAATCAAATATTTTAGCACTATCAGATGCTACTCTCCTTTTGTTGACACGAAACATTATTTTAATTAGATTAGGAGATAGCAGTTATAAATTTATCAAAATGATTTTATGTAAGTGGCATATGAGTTTTTAATAAATAGACTTTTTTAATAAATGAAGTCCAGTACATTTGTGATTTTCTACATTAGCCATACATATTTGTCTTTGTGATACTTTTCCCTTTAATTATAAAGGCTAGGGAAAATTTCATCACTCAACTTTACTTAAGTTTTAAGTTCTATGGACATTTTACCACATTTTTCTCTTTTTGTAATGGTTCCAGACCAAGAAATTTTCCTTTTCTGTCAGCATAATGTACACACTCGAAATATTTTTAAATTTGTCATAAATTGTTTTATCAAATTTCTTTTTAATTGCTATGAAACAATATCTTCTTAAGAACTAGTTATCAAATTTTTGAAGGAAAATAATTTTATTAATTCAGTGGAATCTATGAAATTATTAATTTAAACCCTCTCTTGTTTCTTATAGAAACATCTTTTATTTTCATTTACCTAAATTTTGTTTGCTGCTAATTTGAAAATATTTTTGAAAATAGAAAAAAAATTTAATTGTCAGCTGTTTTAATATGATATCAACTCAGTATTTCAATGTAATATAAACAACAAACTACATTTTAATATAAGTAAACGTGAAATGATTACACACTCACACTTACGCGTTACTCGGAAGGGTTTCATCTTAGCTGAATCTCGGTGTAATTATGAATAATCAACTCACATTCCACAAGTATATCACTAGAATTTACAAGAGAGTTTACTAGATATTAGAATTTGTCATTATCATATGACATTGTCATGTGATTGAATGTGAAGTTACCTACATCCTCACGTTCACCAATATTGAAAAAGGTCATTAGGTTTTGTGTTATAAAATGTTTGGGTATTATCCATATTATATCCCCACAGATTTTATAATGGACATAGTTGGATGTAATTAATTTCAATTCTGTTGGGTATAACTTTTAACCATTAATTTTTTTAAAGTTGTGAAATTATTTCGCTATTAAATTCTCAATATTGAGCTTAAGTAGCGCTTTATACCGTTGGCTGCTGCATGATAGGATAGAGTCGTAGTCTTCTCCATATGCCTGGAATGCACTCAAATAGCTGCCAGCGTTCTCCTTTCTTTCGATTACTCACATTGTCTAACATAGTATTGCGAGATGCCCTCAGTTTTAATTCTTTCCCTGGCCCATTGATTACTTCATAAATGTGGTTATGGAATTTCTTCTCAGTTCATGGTTGATAACTATATGATATTTATTCGAATTCCTGTGTGTTTTTGTCTTATTCGTTATTATAATAAGATTTGAAAGTATATTCTTTCATATATCCAGCGCTTCGCAAAAATCTAAAAAATTCGCATGGGGTTTATAAGAATAGAATAAATAAATAAATAATAAATCAGTGAGAAATAAATATAAGAATTACATTGAAATACATAAAGATAAATATTTTTTTCTGAGTCTTACTAATATAAAGACTTTAAATTTGCTAAATTGGAAAACAATGCAATACCTTATAAAAAGCAGGCATACAAATTATTTGATATCCTTGTATGTTATATGATAAAAGAAATATTTTCTTCTCATTTAAAAAATATGGTCACTTTTCTTGTCGATTTTAACTGTTATTGAAAATAAATCAAATAAGTTAGATCTTTGACAAAATCTATTAGCTTAATAATGAGATGACAGATATACTAAATATTTCGATAAAATTAACGGTCAAATATAAATTGGAGAGAATAGATTGATAAAATTTGTTATCTTGACCTTTAATTTTATTTACTTGAATTATGAGGGTTATTTTCATTAGCCTTTGATTGCAGAAACAAAACGTAAAATAGCTTTAGCTAACATGTACGTATTTCTAGGAATTGCAAAAGAATCTAAAACGAAAAGCAAAAATTCACCGGTACAAAAGTTTATTAAGGTCTATTCTTGTATACTCATGAGAAATATGTACGTTAATCAGTAAAATTTCAACAAACACTTGTTATTATTGGAAGGAAAATATTCAAAAATATCTTAGGTGGTAAAAAGGCTCACGATACCTGCAATGAAAATGAAATTTTGAGTTACATAGAGTATATAAAGAAATCAATATCACATAAAATATTAAGTCTCCAAGTATAAAATTGTTATATTGTCACAAAACCGTGCGACCGGTATTGGATCAAATAATTAAATTATTATTAGGAAAATAATCTCGATAACTGAAAAACGTCATCCAATTTTGTACATCAAAGTACGTAAATAAAAAAAGGAACATATATCAAATAAAACAGAGAGAATTATTCTTAATAAACGAATTGTTAGATCTGGTTTTGTCAACATTTAAATGTATTTAATAAAATTATAGTTGGATTATGTTATATAAAGACTTCTTAATAGTGCAATTCAATTTTAGGCATTGTCGATTAACATTTATTGAGCCCACTGAAATTTTCTAATGTAGGCTAGATTGAATTAATGGCGCAAGGAACAATATCACATTTTTTTCTTGATACTGAATGGTTCATAATTATATTTATAGAAACGTTTTATTTCATAATGTACATAGTTGCGCATTATTAGTGAGGGGTTAAAGACAGTACGGAGAGAGTGAATTGAGTTAGAAGGGTACATTTAGGGAAGGGTTAGTAGGGTTCATTTATTGCACTGGTGTTCTAACCGGTGTAATCGCCACTGGTAATGAGCTAATCCAATTAAAAAAGGGCGCTTTAAGGCAGTCCACGATTTAGGTTATCGAAGATATTACCGAACCAGTTGGTTGGACCAATGATCCAAACCGATTCAGTTTCTACTATGGATACTACCACCTATTCTATCAATATCCCCATTCACCAGCTTTTGGGAAACCATGCACTGGGTACATTACGAAGTGGTATTCTAGGTACACGAGTGAAATTACCCGTCGGGTTTTGTTCTAATTATTACTTATTCTAATTTTTTTATGCAGTACATTTGACGAAAATCAGATAATGGAGTTTTTCTATAGGATTTATTATCGACAAAAACGAAACCCTAGGTTTTATATAGGTACAGAATATAATCTATTCAAAGGATGGTGTCGCCTTCGAAAAGAACGCCTAAAATCCCATTACAGCTCAGTCGTTCGATAGTCATTTTAAATTTCGTGATCCTAAAGTATGACGCCATGTAAACGACTGGTATATGGTGCTCGGAAACCCGAATACCTGAGGGCATGGTCGAGCCATAATTTATAAAGACAAATTCCAACTGGGAATATCTTGGGGTACTTGCTGAATCCGATTATATATCTCTCGGATATATGTGGGAGTATCCTGACTTTTTCGAACTCAGTGGAAAGTTCGTACTTGTGATGTCGATCTAATGATCGAAATCCACAATTGTGGTAATGATTACCACATTGTGGTAATCCACAATCTCTGGTGATTTCGATTATGATATGAAGCAATTCGTAGCCTTTTGAACGAAGCAATTTGTATGCTGAAAAATTCATTGAATTGGATTATGATTTCAAGTTCTACGCAGTGTCGATGCTTCAGGTGAAAGGGCGAAGGCGTTGTGTGACTTTCTGTGTGGGAGATAACTTCGAAGAATGTATGTATGCTCTACATTCTACGAAAATTAAATCTTGATAAAAATTATGGCTTGGTGAGTTCCTTTGAAAATAAATTGGAGTTTTCGTAATAATTTAATGCAAATTGCATAAACTCTTTGCTATTTTTAACCACATCTCAATTTTACATCAATTAAGTTACATAAAACTGTTCTTTATAAAGTTCCACATTCCCTTTTTTAATAACACTAAACGATAACTTTACAATATATGTAACAGCATAATGTGTATTTGAAACATTAATTATTAGATGGTGCAAAATTACGATAATCTAGTAGTGATAGACAATTAAATACATAAATATATATATATATATATATATATATATATATATACATATATTTATATATATATATATTTATATATATATATATATATATACACGTACATAAAAATTGTCGCATAAAATAAACATTTTCTGCCAATACATTTAGAATTTCTTAAATTGATGATTTTATGAATATCTCTTTATGCAGGTCTATTAAAAAAAATTATAGCTAAAAACTATTTATAATATCATACAAAAATAGTCTTTAATAGAGTTTCAAAAATTTAGTTTCATATTTTTGCTTGTGACAAATGTTTGCCAAATATTAAAGATAAAACCAAATCCGTGTTCAAATATCGTTGTCTCGCAGTATAAAGTAGTAATTACTTACATAAGAGCTACTTTATACTATGGATCATTTTTATTATTATCGTTTCTTGAAGTAGACGTAGCGAATTTGATATAACATCATAATAAAATAAAAAAGAAAAATATGAGTAGCAACTGAAATAAAACGTCTCTATAAAGATGTCAAAATAATATGCCCTACATTACAGAATAAATCTAATTTTCTTTGTACAGAACTTTAGGGACTAAAAGGATCTCGGGACATTGTATCAGTCACAAATAAATGGAACATGCAAAATAGATTTGGATTATATAACAAATTATGAAACTGATTAGAATAACTTAGTTATAAAGGCGTTATTTTTTTAGATTGACACTTTTAAAATTTTATATAATTTGTGATTTTTTTTGCAACTTACAAGCATGAAACTCAGAACAAATTAAATAAAAAATAATAAGACAGATCCGTGTCGAGGCATGGGACACTTTGGCCGTATAATTTCTCAAATTCTGGCCGTTTCCGCCAAGGCCGTTGATGCTCAGCATTGAATATTCGGGTCTTTTTACATATCTCGATCTTTCTTCCTATTAATATTTTCTATACTTTGGCTAGTGTAAATTATCCAAATTTTAAATATTTTGTGAATTTTGCAAGTTTTCCGTTGTTCGAAGGGTGATATCTAAATCAGTTTTAAATATTGAGTCTTTATTTACATTCCTTTTGATAAAAGGCAAAAAGTGTAAAAAAGGATTCATATTACAAAAAAGGACAGATTGGAAATTCTGCTCGCGTATCAAAAACCAGATATAGACTAAAGAAACATACGTTACTACTGTGCTTGCTGCTGCTTTTAAATTTAAAATTATTTCAAATTTATATGTTACTAATGGTGGTAGCGCAATAAAAATAAGTTTCTAACACACGCTTTGTTTAATACTTTATTACATACAATATCATACACAAGTGCTCCTTATCAAATTTGAAGCCATTAAACTTTTTGTCATATTTACGAATTACACTTCCCAATCTGGTCACTAAACATAAGATATATCCTAGGTCAGAAATATTTTGTTTCATGTGGGAGCAATGGGATAGAATTGACAAATTAGAAATGACAAAGGTTTGGCATGAATATGAAAAAAAATTTGGATAGGGCATAATGAACGAGATCAAGATCTTTTACAATTTCACCTACGTATGTAGGCCGCTAGAAAGGCAATGTTTGAAATTCGAACCTGGAATATATTTTATTTTTCATATTTCGTTCATGTATTTTGAATACACTGTTTTATTTCTATGGACCAAGTTTTTATTGCCATAAGTCTCACGATATTGGATTTCAAGACTGCTATGGTATAAAATATATATGTGCAAACTATGTTGCAAGAATACATTTACAGAAAAAGGTGTGATTAAATTCTATATTCCTGTGTAATATATTCTATGGTTTTATATTTTATAGTCAATAATTAATCCAAGTTAAACGGAATATATTCTATTGCTTTTAAAAAAAAAAATAACTTCAAACTTTTTTCCTTAGACTAATATTACGCTGAGTCTAAAACTATTTATTAGTATAAAACTTTTGCTACCTATCCTTTTACAAACGTATGTTAAATATTGAGGATATATATGTTTATATATATGTATATATATATATATATATATATATATATATATATATATATATATATATTCATTTATATATATATATTTTTTTTTTTATAAATAGAAAATTTATCTTAAACTTTCGGCAACAAGTTCCGATTTTCATGGTTTATATTCGCAAGTCGGTTCCTATAAATGGTAGCATAATTAAATATAGCTTACCTCTTGATCTAGAATGTATATTATTTATGTACAAAATTTCATCAAAACCTGTTTGGTCGTTTAAACTTGAAAAAAGACTAAAATGCATGTAGGAATCGAGCTACAAGAATCTCAGACCTACATTATTTAAATTCTCAAATATGTTTGACATAATGCATATGATATATACATTTATATTTACAGGGGGGGGTACACACATAGGTGTGTGTGAGTGTGTGTGCGCGCGCGCATCTTTTTGTGTGCGTGTGTGTGTATTTGTCTGTTTGTGTACGTATAAAGGTCATGTTGTGTGTACAAGATTTTACCACAGGGAATCATTATAATTAGAAAATGTATGTTGCTAGAAAATACATTTTATAATGAAATAATTTTGTAATTAGTCAATCGAATGCTGACCACTGCAGACTATGTGAATTCCTGTTTAGTCGTAAATTGTGTTCTTTCCTCGTTAGCGCGTTTTAATATGCAACTTTTGAATCAGCGAGGGTCGGCCAGAATCGCTTCCGTTATTTCTAGGACTGACTTTTGTAGATTAAAGTATTAAATATTATTTTTTCTATTTTATACGATCATTGATGGTCATCGACGTTGCCGTAAAGAACTTATTAAAAAACGGTTCGTATTTTTGTATAATATTGTCTTTATCTTCTTGTCCAAAAAACAATGCACTTTGATTCAGAATAAATTAATTCAAAATACACGCCCAGCGGTTTGTGTACACTGCAAGGAGCACTGCGAGTCGTAATTAATTTTAGGTTCAGTTGTGTATTTTCACATCCTGTTATCTGTAACCCGTCAGAGCTCAGTTTGTGAGTCCTTTCTTTTCCCTTTTTTTCTAGTCCCTTTTGTAAATAGACGAAAGGGGACCATAATGGGGTTATTTCAAAGGTAGTGATATTGTTTTAATCGTCTGTATCCAGCAAATAATGCTATGCGTGAGATACTCAAAATTTCCTAATATTTCCATGATTTCTTGGGCAAAAAATGAGCTGATTGATCTTTCTGAATATAATGCAATATTTTCCGGGATATAATGTAATGCTGATGTATAATACTACATAAATGAAAATTAATTTAACGTGTTTTGTTTTAAAATAAAATGTTATTAAATTATATATAAAGTACTTTAATTAAATAACATTTCTCTTTATGGAAAAATCTCCGAAATAAATCAATAAGTGAAATTATTTGAAAATTACCTCGAGGGACGAAAAATTAGAACGGAATTTAATAATAAAGCAATCCATGTAGTTTCTTCATGCCCACATATAACCTTATGATTTCTTTATATCACAGCCTCAGAGTTTCATTAGTTTTATAAGTATGTCCGTGAAATTTTTCAAGTAGATATTTTATATGGAATCCAATTAAAATACACGAAAAAATTTTGGTTTACTTCTACTGTTATTGCAAAATATCACTATTTTCTTGTATAGTATTATTAATACCATGGTTTTAAACAATTTTATATGTATCAATACTATAGATTAGTATCGGATATGGGTGTTGTAAGGATAAAACTTTGCTTGGTATAAAACTCATACATTGTTATGACGTCATGATCTGTATTTGTTTTTGCCGCGTAAAAAATAAATTAATTAATTAAAAAAAATTAAAGGGATATGTACATTAAGAAGGAAATTCTTTTTTGAACATATCAATCAGAGCCAAGTCGTAGCTGCCTTTTCTTTCTCAAGTACATGTACAACCACAGGCAAAGACTTGTTATTAGATTTCACTAGCCATCGATTTAAAAAATCTATTACAGTAATAATACTTTGCATTCTTTTATGTTCGAAAACGATATTGTATCACAATAATCATAAATAAGTACTCGCATATTCATTATTTTGTACTTGTTTGTGTGTTTCTTATGCGACTGTAATTTGAAGTCGGTTTTTGTAAAATGTTTATTTCTATGTTTTTAATGCGTTTAATATTCTATATTATCCAGAATGCCACAATATTACAAGAATTCAATAATATCCTATTTAATGAAATGGAAACAGACATTTGAAGAGTTCAATGATCATAAATATATTTATAAACATACATAATCACACACATATTATATATTTACTTTATTTCTTTCTTGCTTACATTAAGATAAGTTAAATGAGCCTAAACTGAATGAGTCACTCCTCATTACTGAAGGGTTTTGATAACCACCTTCTAGCTCCCTCAGGGGCCGATTTTTGACACCCAGTCGTATCTAATTACAAAGATTTTATTATTTTTTTATTAGACCTACAGCATACAAACTGGATCATGGCTTTTGTCCTTTTTATTGGTGATAAATTCTGTGTTGTACCTTCAACTTCAATAGTCAAATCGCAAAATTTTAGGAAGCTACAGTGGGGTTTATACCTTTTTCCTACAAAATGTCATCGAAATACGCCCATAAATGCCGGAGATTTGAGGTTACACACATATATATATTTATATATATATATATATATATATATATATATGTATATAAAACAGTAGGTTTATTCAGGTACATGCCTTTACATATATCTGTGTAAACTTACTTAAATATTTACATTGTTACTTTCTTGCTTACGTTAAAACAATTCAAACAAATCCTAACTCGATGAGTTGACACCTCATCACTGTAGAGTTTCTATCACCACCGTTCGGCTCCCTCATTGTATCCTGATTTGGCTAAGGGCCGATTCATTTCGACCTTTGTCGTGTTAAAACTTTAGAGATTCTATTGTTATATTATCACTAGACTTATTTCATCTAAACTCTCTCCCTCTCCCTCCCTCTCTCTCTTTCTCACCTGCATACTCAATAAAATACACTGATGAATGCACATTTTCAGCAGTAACAGTATTTGGATAATTTATTTATGTTGGTAAAGTTTTTATGGGACCACATTCGGGAGATGGAAAGAGATAGAGAAAAAAAATTTAAAATACCAGATATTCTTAATGAGTTTCAAGCTATGAATTTTGTGTGATTAATAATATTCCTTTTGCAATAGTTTGTGGAGTACATATCAAGGCAAAAAAACATTTATTGTATATTTTGTGAAATAGATATTTATGTGTCATATATTAGTGGAATACAGAGTGTTTAATATACACCTACTGTGAAAGATAAAATATATCAACTTGTTTAGTATACATTTGTTGCGAAAAGAAAATTTTGTGGCGGCAATGTTAAGTGACTTACTCTGCCTTACCTATTAGTATTTTCAACAATGTGAGTAGATAAATACATTTTATTATTTAAATTAAATTTTGATTCGTAATTTCAGTCCAGAGTTCCAGTTTTAGATTATATAATTATACTATTTGACAGAAGAAACTCAATAACGTTAAAATTGAAAATTTTTATGAATTATGTTTTAATTACAACCACTAGGTAATCACTAGTATACATAAACAAACTATTGTAGAGATTATGGCGAAATATTTAGTTCATAGGGTTTTGCTGTTCACTGATGCTTTGAGTTATGGCGGATGGAAACATTTTTTGTCGTTCGATCTCTCTCCAATACTACTGCATTTCGCTCTTTATTGCCCTTTCATTTATTTTTGTAAGTGTTTTTTAAAAAAGAATTTAATGGATATGACCAAAAGGAGGAAAGTAATATATGAAGTGATGATAATTGAAGATAAAAATATATAGAATAATAAATCCTACTAATTATATTAACTAATTGTCATGGGGAAAAATCACTAGATGCTCTAGTTATAAAACAATAGTTCCCGAGAACGGGCCGATGACATTGGCATATTGAATAAACTATGAAAATTGCACAAATTATACACATACTTATTTTTTATCTCGCATAGATTAGAAGATAGCACATAATAAAGTATGAATGTGTAAATGAGCAGTGTGCAGATACAAAAGTCTTCATGGGCTTGCAATTTTGTAGTATACATTGTCTATGCATAAATCAAATAACGGCAAATTGTATTTGACAAATGATACCTTGTAATTAATTTCCTGATATCGAAGAGACATTATTAATGGACACTTAACATTCTCCGATGCTTTGCACTATTACTCTAATTCTCTAATGAATTTTTTATAATTTTTTTTAATTTATGTGGGTAGTTATATATTCTTAGTTTTAGTCTATATGGAAGAAAGAGATGCAATGAAATTTATTGGTCATTTTCAAAATCTAAAAATGGTCTTTTAATAATTTGGTCATTTTCAAAATCTAAAAAGGTCATTTTCAAAATTTAAAAATGGTCTTTTAATAATTTGGTCATTTTCAAAATCTAAAAATGGTCTTTTATTAAATCTATTGGTCATTTTCAAAATCTAAAAATGGTCTTTTAATAATTTGGACTTTCTGTTTTTGATTTCGTCAAAATATTTTTTAATTCGTTTTGCGTTTGTAGGCTTATGTTGTAACCACATTTTCCACATTTATATCTTGATAAAATTATTTTACCGGCTTTAACGAAATTAAGTTTTGGTTTTGTTTTATAATATATAAGCAATTTAAAATAAGTGCTTGCAAGTAAACTGTAATTCAGTTGTATAAAGAAAAAAATAATAAAAATCTGGAATAATTTCATGATTATTATAGAAACCAATATAGCAAGGACCATGCTTTATTTGATTACTAGAGGTAAATTTATATGTAGCGATTCATGATATCGTATTGGCATGAGAGTCTATACTATATAAATATTTTTAATTTGAATGTTCAAACTAGAATATCTTAATAGTCGTCAGTTAGAACGTCCGTAAAATAATTTAATGTAATGTCCAAAAAGTCATCTAACGTGTAAACGCAAATGTTGAATGAAATTAAATTTTTTTATAAAATTCCTCTGATTCAATGACAAGAAAAAAGAGGTGAGAAACTACAAGTTAATAGGTTTATGCACGAATGTAAACTGTGGTAAAGAACAATTAAATAACTTTGAAATGTGGTACACACAAGGATCTTATATCATCGTAGATAAACGGCTTGTTAGGTTTCGTGGAAGATCTGCCTTTAAAATGTATAGCCCAAACAAGCCAAACAAATACGGAATAAAATTTCTAGTGTCTGCGGATGGTATCAGAAAATATGTAATAAATGCAATTCCAAACTTGAAAAAACGACGCAATCCTCAGAAACAACCAATAGCTACGTTTTTATAAAGGAAATAACATCTTCGCTATGTAGCACAAATCGTAATATAACAATGGACAACTAGTTCATGTTTGTACCATTGGCTAGAGTTGTTGAAGGCATCTTATAATTTGACTTTTATGGAAACTCTTATAAGCAACAAACGCAAAATTCCTGAAAAAATAGAGAATTCTAAATCTCGATACGACCGCTGTTTTGTTACGACCGTGATAAGACATTAGTTTCGTATAAAGCTAAAGCTAAGAAAGTTGTATTTGTTTTGTCGATGGTTCACGATCCATCGAACATGTTTTTCTACTTCTTAGAGTTTGTCACTTCTCAGAGTTACCATAAAAGTCAAATTATAAGATGCCTTCAATAGTTTTTTAGCCAATAGTACAAACATGAACCAGTTGTCCATTGTTATGTTACAGTTTGCGCTACGTAACGAAGATGTCATTTCCTTTATAAAAACGTAGCCATTGGTTGTATCTGAGGATCGGGTACTTTCCCTAAGTTTGGGTAAAGTATTTATCACAGCCACTATAAATTTGATTCCATATTTGTTTGGTTTGTTTGGGATAAACATTTTAAAGGCAGATCTTCCACGAAAAATAACAAGCTGTTCATCTGCTATGATATAAGATCCTTGTGTTTACCACATTTGAAAGTTATCAATTATTCTTTGTTACAGTTGGCGTATGTGCACAAACCTATTAACTTGTAGTTTCTCACTTCTTTCTTCTTGTCATCGAATCAGAAGAATTTTATAAAAAAAATTAATCTTTCCACGCTTATACAACTCTTGTAACTTATTCCTTATCGTTGTGTTGAACAGCATACGAGTTGACAAATGGTTGCTTTTCATAGCTGCAGAATTATGCAATAAACCAAATAATGCTTTCAATTCTAGTAAATCAGTACGTGATACTGTAAATAAATCTTATATAAACTTATTCTTTCAAATTGTTATGTCTTAATTGATCAGTCACAACTTGTTGCAGCATATCATTACTGATAAAGAGAGATAAGGAATATTTTCGTTCAATTAATTCTCTGGACTCCTCTTTGGATCCTGGTATAAAATGTTATATGTTTTTCCTCAAAGTACATGTAGAAGATGATCTAAGTGTAAATGATCATTTATGTTTATTATTTCCATAGAGGAATTGTTATGTTGGCTGAAGAATAGGTGGGTTCGAAATATTTGAGTTTTGAATAATAGATATATTTGTATCTTCACCTGATGACTAGTCAGAATTTACGATTTAAGTTCTTTGTCTTTTTCCTGGCCGTATATTTTCGTCGTCGAACTCTAGAGGTTCGTTCGGAGAATTCGAATCACTTTCGGTATCTTGATGTTTTCTTTTTCCAAGTTGTCTTCAGAGACCAAGTTGTTACTCTCCTCTTTATTTTACTCTAATGGTTTTCCTAAGTTTATCTAAATTTGATAATAATTAAATAACTAAGATTCCAAGAAGTCCAAATTAAAACGTAGTAACGTAGTCGAGCGGACAACGGGATGGCTGTAGATCACGTCTTAATTAGCGTGTGATCGCAATTTTTTCACCACTATTTTTCCAATTAATTTTTCGAGCCGTTTCATCGCTACGAGGAAATTAAAAAAAAATCATTACGTTAATAAAGAGATCGTGACTTCATAATATTCCATTTGGCAGTCATTTGCGTGATCATATAATAAAGCTGCAATGAATTTTAATATGAATTTTCCATAAATACAAGGAGTCTTTCTTCGCTTCTAAAACTTTTTAGCTTTAAAGTGTGCTGATAAACATTCTTACTGAAACTGAGAATAAAATAATCTTTATAAAAATTCGAAAGAAAGGGTACAAAATTAATATCGCTATAACATTTAATATGAATATTGAAAGAAAAGGTATAATGTGAAATATTTAAAACTTTTACAATTTACACTTTGAACAATGCATGAAGTACATCATTCTGACAAAGACGAAGTAAGAAATACAAGTGTTTACACGACGTATCGCTTCACGTCGTCATGTTAAATAAATAAAACTTTTTCCAATATTGCCTCTCGTTGACAACAGCCCAAGCTTTATATTCTCGGTTTAAAACAAACAAAAACTTTTGTAATATTACACATCATGTTTTGTATCGAAGCCAACGGCTATCCACGAAATTCGTCTCTGAAATTTCCATAATTTATTCGTTTAGAAAGCTTTGGTGAATCTGTGGTTACTTTGCTATTTTTTTTCAAATAAATATCTTAGATTATTTGTACTTTCGAATAGACCAAAAAGATGAATTAGACTGTGATTGTTGATAAAAATAAACAAATAAATCTTATCACATTCCGTCTTAAAAATAATTGCCTGTTTATTCTTTATTGACATGCTACAATGATTATTTCAAATAAGTAAAATATTACAGGCAAAATAGGTATGATAAAAATTATTTTGAAAAAAAACTTCGATTTTTGTAGTTAACAACTTCCTGGACATTTCTTTCAACGTGGTCAGTTTTACTTTAAAATTGTAAAACATATAATTAACACGAGTTTCTGTATTTCGATACTCAATAAATTTTTGTTTATTTTATATAATTTTTTGCTAAATCGTCCAAAGACAATTTTTGGCTATATACGAAAAAATTACTGATAATAATAATATTGATATAAAACTATTTAAAGCCCCTTGTATCAATAATGTCTTAGAATTTAATTCTCAAAAAGAAGTTCAAATTTTGTAGCCATAGACCCTACTGTCACCTTCAAACACCTTGTTGAAATGAAATTATTATAAGTTATGAAAATTAAAATGAATGTTAATCGTTTATACTGTTGTTAAGACGCTTGGAATAGAATGTTATACCTTGCATAAATACAAAATATATACAAATGCTGCTAATATACTCTGTATACAAGTTCGTTATAATTTCACACATCTGACATTATTCTGAGCTCAACCTAAGTTTAAATTTGGTATAACCTAAAAAGAGTTGATATTTCGACAAGTACGTCTAATAGTACGTCAGTTTTTGCAATTTGAAATTAAATTCTTGAAATCAAAAATATCGAGGAGAAACATTATTTAATTTATTGCTTGGAACTGCGGCAAGATATAAAAACAATTTTTAAATTGAATAAAATTAGAAACTATTCTGTCAAGGAATATTCCCTTTATTGTTGAAATAGTTTAGAAGGAATTGAAAATTTATTGCTACATTTTGAATAAATCATTATTTGTTCAAGCTGTTCCTGTTTCAGGAACTTAGACTCTTTCATAATTGGAAAAATGGGAAAAATTCAAACATAACAGACACAAGTACAAGGACAAAAAGACAATTTTAATTCCAATTAAATGAAACTACGTGATGTAGTATTGTTTCTACTTTCTTTAATTTCTTTACCACGACCTAGGTTTCGTTGTATTACAACATCTTCAGGTGGGATATTAGCAAATATCTTTGCTAATATCCCACCCGAAGATGTTGTAATACAACGAAGGAGGCCTTTCTTTAATATTCGTTCATTATTTCGCTCAAAATGAAATGTGCATATGTGCGTATATATATATATATATATGCACACAATGTTGCCTATGCGACAAGAAACATCATATTAATTTGAGATATAAACAAATCTGGTGAAATATTGTTAAAAATCTAACATCAACAATACCCAAATCAAGTGACTTTTTCCATTGAATTTGTCATCTTTGTGATGTGAAAATTATCAATACCATAGGTAAGATCTAGAAACAATTTAATCTTTTTAACTTAAAAACCAGTATAAAAACAAATTAGCCAAATCATGATTTATTCAATTTTAATATCAGCGCCATCTAGAAGCGATTAATAATAATTCTACTAAACCTTCGATAACTTGGTAGCAGCCGCAAAAGTCGCTCCTTTACTACCACATCTGAAGATCTTACTCACTAACAGATGGCAGTAAAAAAAAAAGAAAAATATCCATGCAAATCAATAAAAAAAACAAATACAAATATCAAGCAGACATATGGAAGAACTAACAGTACTAATTAAACATTTTCAATAACAATTTCAAGAACAAGCAAATGAGACAAGGCACAAGAAACTTGAGGTGTTCGCGAATAATATA
This sequence comes from Druceiella hillmani, assembly GCA_039881145.1. NCBI lineage: Eukaryota > Metazoa > Arthropoda > Insecta > Lepidoptera > Hepialidae > Druceiella > Druceiella hillmani. The sequence goes on from JAYKKI010000045.1 coordinate 9,513,230, forward strand.
TATACTCCATTACCATGCCAAATTGAGAATCTCTATGTCAAGGGGTTTCTGGGAAAAACGGCAGTGACAAACGGACGATAGACGGACCCATGAGTGATCTTATAACGGTTCCACGCTCCTTTCCAGGTGTTGAACCCTAAAGTTGTCAGATTTAAATATACTTTTACTTTATTATTCTGTTATTATAAAAAATGGTCACCGTATTATAATTGACTGAAAATTTATTTGCAAATTTTGAGCTATATAAATGACAAGTAAAGATAATGATTTAGAAATATACATAAATACATATATAATTAACCATGAATTGTAGCCCAGTAACTTCAGATCTTACTCTGATTCTAATTGAGAGACATTTAAAGAATGCACGTAAGGGTTGCGAATTGTATCATGCTTAAAACATTTTGATCGCAGACCACGTTAGCTTTTACGACCGCCCCACTGGTGCCGGTACAACAACTAATTTTAAACTCCGTGCACGGAATATAAGTTTCAAGACCGTTTCATGATATATAAAATTATTGATCGGCCAAAAAATTGTTTAAGTGAGCTGACTTACAAACGCTGATTAAATTTTTGTTCAAATAAGCTGATTGGTTATGAATTATTTAATAATTATAAAACTTTTTAGGGTTCCGTAGCTCAAAAAGACAAATGAAGTCCATTGTCATTGCAAATTTCAAAGTTTCTAACATTATTATAAACCAACGAAAAGTCTCTGATAAGAAATTAACATTCATATATAAACAGTGCAGATAGGGCGGGAAATATATGAGATATGGTTCAAAATAAATGGAAATCCATAATCTTTTACTCCATTTGGTGAGCGTAAAACAATTTAACAAAGCTGTCTGCATTTTAATACAATACGTTGAAGTTCAAATTTGTATGCTACCTGTAGATACATAATTTTTATTCTTTTTGAAATAATTTAGGTAACACAATGTATTAATTTATTATTCATTTCATCATATCATCCATCATACCATACAAAATATATTAAAGTCAATCATCTGTATTCACCTGAGGCTGGTCGACAATATCACCTTCCAACGACACATTCTTAAACACAAACTTAACACATTTGAGGCAGGCAAATCTGTCAATAAATTTGACGGGTGTATTGAGTAAATCGAATAATGTTACAATTTCCAAATCCACCTTAATATTACTACCTACGCATCAGTCAACATTCGTTTTTATGTCACGTGTCAACAATTCCATCTTCTTTTGTTAAATTCACAAGTATTGTTCAAAACCAAAGTTCAAACCAAGTGTTACTGAAAATATTTGAGACCGAAAAATTGCCTCATATTATTAAGTTTCTTGAGTAAAAAAAATATTTTATCATAAATGTGATTTCATCCGTCTATCATAGTCAGAATTTCTACAGTTTTGTTCAAGGATCGAGTCAAATGACATTGAATAGGTTCTTCAAAAATTAATGGAGGCTTAATTAGCCAAATTTAATTTTAAACCTCTCTTTATATATAATTATAATATAATACTTCGTGTAATATGTACTGTAAGAGGGAGAAAGGTTTCCTAACTGTTTTAACCAGATGTGACTAGAAATTTCAATTAAAATTATTTTAGTTAACTTTGATCATAAAAGATATAGACAATTTTGGAAACGGTTTTGAAATTTGTAAAAAAAAATTAAAAAAGTTCAAAAAATTTCATATTAAATGAGTGAGATAAAGACTCTTATTAATTAAATTTAACCGATGTTTTTAAAAACAACGGTTTCTCTTGCTTTCATTTTAAGGTTATTTGTATTAAGACCTAGACAAATAAGCCACGCAAGTTAACTTTAGTACGCGCATTCAGAATTGTATTTATGATCAATGAAAAAATAAGAAACATTTAATACAAAAAGCAATTCTCGTTCTCGAGATTGCTCAATTTTCATTTTCGAGCGCCATCCTTGTCTGATTCGATCGCGGGAAAAGTATTTCTCACTGACGCTTTCCCTTTTGTTTTCAAATTCATATATATTTACGTTTGAAAACACGGGCTATTTAAATGGTCGGCTTGATAATGTTACGTTTTATAGATTTCTTTTCGTCAGCGAGACAAAAAAGGTATTGGAGGGCCAAATGAAGAATTTAAAATTTAAAAATAAATTTATAATTAAATTAAATATATGATTTTATAATGTTGACCAAATTTTATTATATTTAAAAAATCCAATGACTATAGAAGCCAATGCACAAGTTGAAAAATTTTACAGTAACTCTGTAAAATTTGTCAGAAGTATTGTACATATTATATTTAAGGCGTATTTCAAGGTTCAACATGTAAGGACATATTCAGAAAACAGACATTATACAATCTGAATGAATTCGCTTGAATAAAGGCACATTTAATTACCTATTAAAGAAACTGAAATAAAAAAATTAAGACATTTCTTTCTACTTAATCTATTAATGTAACAATTACAGTATTTAAATAATATCCCTCAAACATATTGATAAAAATTATCTGACGTGCCTCACGGTAATTATGTAAATATTACATTGTGTCTCTGGCATCCTTACTCAGGTACACATTGCTACGGTTTATGTAAATACTTAACACAAGTATATTTTTGCCATGATGTCACTAAGAGACACTTGTCAGCACCGACACTAAAGCTGAGTCAAAACATTATTAACAGTTAAAGCGCAACGTTAACGTGCGTCAACGATCAACGTTGTTGACGAAAATATGTGTTAACAGTTAATCAACACATCCAGTTAGTAAACGGTCGAAGTCGACGCCAGTTTATATTAACGCACATTGGAACATTATTTCGTTAGCACGTTGACGTTGATCAACGTTAAATGCTAAGTGCAAATGTTGACACTAGCCTATTGAATATATCGAATCGACGGTTTATACATAAGCAGGCTAGCGGCCAGTTTTTCCTTTTGTCGACGTTTATTGACTAATGAAGGTTAATGAGTGAAGGTTTAGAGACTTGTCCGGTAATTGATTGATTTCGACGTTTTCCATAAAATTTTAAAATTAATAAAAAATTAATTGTGACCTTTAGCGCAAATTTAATATTCCAAATACATTACATTAACATTTTATGTATTATATTAATATTAATAAGAAATTTAGTGTGTCTGACTTTTGGCACAAAAAAATGATTTTAAATTTTATTAATGGTTATTTTTTATAGATTTGAATACGAGATTTTTTATTTCAAATTACATTTTAAATTTTTTTAAAGAGTCAAAAAGACACTATCTTTTTGTGTTAGTAGTCAACATTCATTCACTGAAGGTTTCCTGTGTTTGTGTGTGTCTGGGTCAAGAAACTTTATAAATTTATTCAATTATCATTTTATGATCATTTTATGGATGCCCGAGTCATCAAAACTTAGAAATTTGTAAACAATGCGCCGTTGCGCCGCCATTTTTGGCATGGTGTTTATATTAAATATATTAAGCATCTAAATACATTAACGGTTAATATTAACAGTCTTGGTCAACAGTTAACTGTCGTCAACCTTAACAGGTGTTAACCTTTATCATGATTAGTGTAAACGCCCACCTCTAACCGACACCCACAGTTTTGCAAAACATCTCAACAAATCAACGTGTAAAAACATCTTCTTACCTTGTTATATATTTTAACCGTGCCTGTGACGGCCAGTGTAAATAAGTTCGTCTATTTTTCCCCAATGAAAAGAAATTATGCTTATTAATTAATTTGCAATCTAGTAAAATTAATAGAATATTAATCCTAACATCTATGACTGTAACTGCATCCGACTCATACAAGTACATGATTAGATATTATGAGATTTTACAAAATTATTTAAAATGGCTTAATGAAATGCATGGTGAATAAAAAAACGATCTAAAGAAGAAGTCGTTTTTAATGCCATTTTCATACCAGAGTTGTTCTCATTATAAAACTTTATTTATAAACGAAATAAAACAACTGAAATGGAAAAAAACAACTATTTTCTTTTCGACTAGATACGGGAAACTTCGGCGACTTGAACGTATTCGGATAAGTATTACGTGTTTGCAAAACTTTTCCATTAAGTTTCATACGGTTCAGATGACACACGACATGCTTTTTGTCTCAGCCTTAAAACATTCAGCGAAATGTATTAATAATGAACTTTCGCTCCAATAAATTTTATTCTGAAATGATTATTAAATTTTCAGCAGAAGATATGATATGTACTTTATGTTGGAAAATTGAGATAACTTTCATAATCCTAGTACAATTGTAAATTTTATTTTCAGTTTCATTTGAGTGTGCTATTATCAAAGTTGATTTAGTAGTGCAAGATTTTGATACATAAGAAAACCACCAAGTGCTAGTCTGGCTCGCGCATCGAATGTTCTTTTCCTGATTTGAAATGAACTCACTTCATTAGACAGAATTATTTTGGTGTAATTCGTATAACATTAAGTAGGCTAGACATATGTTCTACAAACGCGTAAATTACGAAGAATATCTAAAAAAATTATGACATGCAGAATCGTTGTTATCGTTTTCCCGCATTTTTCGCATAGCTGTGTAATATTTTTTTTTATTTTTAAGGGAAAAAGAGGAATATATTTGGCATATTTTTCAGAGTATCTCTAAAGATAGATTGTCTAAAATGATGTAAAAAATCTCAAACAATGCTTTACATGGACAATTTAAAACTTTTTTTCGTGAAATTAGTATATTATCCCTGAAATTTCCATACAAATATTTTTGAGATATGTGCTGTATCTCAAGTTTATAAATCGCTCGAGGTCGTCTTGGAGATCTACTTTAACCCTCTTTTTTTTCGAATTTTACTTTCCCGTAAATAGTTACTTAGAGTCTTAAATAAATGGCAATCAGAGGGTGCAATGTCCGGCAAATATGGTGGATAAATGAGCAAAACCTAGCCGAGTTGCTCTTATTTATCACGAATTCGTTTTGCAATATGTGGTCTAACATTATCATGTCGAAAATAAACTCGATCCTGTTGACTACTCAATTTTTTAGCTAAATGGTCCAATTGTTCATACTAAATATTTGCATTAAATGTAGATCCAACTGGAAGCAACATCCAATGGATAATGCCTCTGACATTCCACCAGCAGCTAAGCATCCTCTTTTTGGCATTTATTTCAGGTTTGAATACTGAAACTTCTGTTTCCCCAAAACCGGCCATTGACGTTTGCATGTATGGTTAACGTATGTAAAACGCGTCTCTTCGCCAGTTACTAACCGATTCAGCCAGTGGAAGTTATGTTTCAATGTCAATAACTGTTGGAAATTTTGGGGGAAAATATCGTTTCCAAACATGAAATATTTATAAAAGTTTTCTACAGTTACAGGTTTATAGAGTAAGTGCTATTAAAAAGAAAAAACAACGTAAGTATGCGTGAGAGAGGAGAGAGACAGGAGACGTTGGTAGTTGGCAAAATATCTATTATAATATAAAAAAAAACCATCAAAATGCTTATGCAGTATGTATAGTATGAACCTATGTAAGGAGGAGTAAGAGAGGAGTCGTTTCTAGGTGTCTATATAATATTTTTGATTTGGTATCGATTCAAAAACATTTAGAGATTATACATATAAAAAACAGAATAAGTTTTTTAGAATTTTTGTCGACCTGTCTGTATGTTAATTTGAGCGCGTATCACGCAAAATCTACCGAACGGATTTTGATGAAATTTGGTATGGTAACAGTATATACCCAGGAGCAATATTTAAGAGACAAAAAACAAAAAAATGTTCCTAATCACACGTGAACGAAGTAGTAGACACAGTTGTTAGTGGTAATATTTTGGTTCATTCATGTTTGGAAATGATATTTTACTGCAAAATTTCCTACTAACACTGCATTTTTTTTATTCCTTTATACTTACTCACATATTTTTTGTTAAACGGTTATTTCAAATAGATTCGATTTTTTAAATTGTATTAAGATCATTTGTTTCATTAAATATTACTCACTTAACTTAATACCTTTATAAAAGAGTAACCTTGCAGGAAAAGGACACCTACATAAACATGTAGAAACAAAAGAATAAATCAAGTGATGTTTTTGAATCCGCTGCTTAGTTATATTGTATCACGAAAAGCTTTCTTTTTTATTGACATGAGAAGCAAGCTAAGTATTACCCGCAACATTTTATCTAAATTGTGACATAATAGGGAAGACCTTGTGTAATCTTCGACTGACTCGAGTCAATTACGTGTTCAAAATTGGAATAAAAAAAATTGTAACAGGGTGAATTCTGTACATTGAAATATTTAAAAAAGTGATGGATTTTGGTATGGAAAACCCTTTCGTAACCCACGGCTGACACAATCCAATTACATATTAAACATTGGGATATAAAAAATTATAATAGAATGAATTTCTTTCTATGAAAACATTTTAAAAATAATTTCAAAGCCCTTTTGTAACCCATAGTTGACGCGAACCAATTATGTATTAAAATTGGAATATAAAAAAATTGCAATAGAATGAATTCTGTACATTAAAAATATGTTTAAAAAGTAATAGATTTAGATAGGCTTATTTTAGGAAAGTGATAGTTTTAGGTAGGAATGGCCTAGAAATACAAATATATTTAGTTTTTAGGTAAATTAATTAAGTTGATAAATATTGGATGTAAGAGCCTTTGAAAATTGACGTACACTCTTTTTGTAATGTTTGAGACCTAGTACATTAAATTTTTCATTCCATTATAAAAATTCTGCATTCTGATTTGAAATCCGTTTTTCAATACATCAACCCTAAATTTACTAAATGGCTTAAAAAAAGAGCCGCTTAGGTTTTTAATACTCACCTGCAGAGTGAAAAGCACTTTTAATTTTTAGATTGTTAGATCTATCTTTAATTGTTAGAGTTTACCAAATTAACTGTGTTTTTCTTATGTACGTCATGATACTCTCTTGCATTAATGACCCAATTTCAATTATTCTTCTTTTATTAACAGGAATATAATCATATAATTTGATCAAATACTGATTATGAACACCAAATATGGGCATTAGGCAATTGGTGAAACTTCACTATCCGTTAAAAAAAAAATTATGTATTTTTTTTAAAAGGGCAATCAAAGCTGAACCACAATCTGTCGATAATGCATGATTGTCTGGGCATAGAACTCCTCAACCAATGATAGTAAGAATGCAGCACTTTTTAAGGATTAGGCTAACAATCGTGTATCTACTTGAGACTCTGGTCAGAATCCTGTGCGCTTATATTTATTAGTGGCCAATTTGTGTAATCTGTCTTTTTCTGAAAGTTTATTCTTCATTGTTCAACATTGTTTCTTGAAATATTCTCTGAATTTCTTTCCTTCTTGCTTCTATATTTTTGAAACCGTCCTCTCTCTCCTTTCTTTGCATTATAGTAACGATGCGTTTAGTAGGTCTACCCATATTTATACTTAAGTCTTTAACAATTTAAAATAACTAACTGAAAAATTTTAGTATAAACTAAAACTTTGAAAAAAAGAAAAATCAGCTTCAAAAATAAACTTTTATAAGCACTGTAAAGGCAAGTTTACTATTTATATACACTAAGTATTGCAATAAAAATGTATACCGATTTTAAATGCTAATAGAATTCTGACATTATAGAACGTCACGGTCTTTATCGAACTTCTATTATTTTTCATGGAGATTTTTCAAGCATGTTTTATATTTCTGGCTATTCTTCACCGAGTGATACCTAAATATTATAAGGTGCTGAAACAAGAGAGGAAATTTCACATGAATATGATGGCAGAGCTCCCATGAGTACTACATCAGAGAAGTATAGAAGATGATGTTTGTCGCCTTGGGTTGATACAGGAATGTACGGCTAAAGGAAAGCTCTAATTACAAATGATTTTTTGGCATCAAATTAAAAGTAACATTGACACGAGTCTATAGAAAATCATCACGTCCTAGTCTATCTTCTGCTGTGTTAAAAAACATGCGCAAAAAATGTCCATACTTCCGTTTCATTTACTGTCATTTGTTGAGGATTCCCCTTATTTATCTCCGGAAAACGGAAAATGAAAATATAGATACAACTTCATAGCGAGCGTATTTATAGAAGTTGAATAAAAAATATTGGAATATTCATAACGTAATTGAAGAAGAGTAAATCAATTTAATTAAGGAACTAAATAACACAAAACTGGAAAGACATAAGATGATGTTTAATTATTTGTATTTGATAACATAAATCACGCTTTTGTAAGGAAGCAAGTGTAAATTGAAGCATCATATGTTTCCCTTATCATGTCTCTCTATCTCTCTTGACATTTTTATATTCATGGTTCGCATTTTTGATACAAATGAGTTTAATTGTATACACACATAATTAATTGACACGCCTTTTAAATTGTTTACTGTACACGTCTCTCAATTATCGTTTTGGTTTCTTTCGCGCTGTGTGTAGACATAATTTGAATGATCAATGTGCGTAGACATAATTTGAATGATTCAATGTACGTAGACATAATTTGAATGATTCAATGTACGTAGACATAATTTGAATTATTCAATGTGTGTAGATATAATTTGAATGATTCAAAGTAATTTCTGTTATTTCCTTTTTGATTTCCTTATTATTTCAGCATTCAGCATGTTAAGTTTCCATTCTTAAGAATCCAAAAAAATGTCTTAAAAAATTTTACGAATATTAAGTGAAAAATGTAGGTGCGATGTTTTCAAGGTTCTGTACCTCAAAAGAAAAAACGGAGGAAGATTATGACTATATATTGATATACTATAATTTATAGTGATGATGAAGCGCAACTCCTTCTTTGTATGTTTTTGCGCTAATCTCAGGAAGTAGCCCATATTTTTGAAAAGAGCGGAAATGGCGATAAAAATATAACGGAATTCGAGGCACACTCTTCCCCTATATCGAAAACCGATATCGTTTTGCGAACTAGACGGCGGCGGAGAACAGCATAATTAAAGTAATTCTACTCGAGATAACTCACGGACAGAGGTAGTTCATGAATAAAGTCTCACATTGTACATAAACAATTTTACGCCGCCCGAAATTTTTTTAAAAAAAGAACATATTTAATGAAATGAATGAGTACGTTCAGTCAATGCATGCTTCTATTATTCATCTATTCATTATTTTATCGGTTACAACGTAAACAATTCTATAAAGCATTGGTTTCATAAAATTACGAAGTATTAAATGTAGGATGAGAGCGCACTACCGAATAATCAAGTAGGCACCGAACACGCGTGCTACGACGAAGAGAATGTATTTGAAAAACGGACTTCCGTTCCTACAGAACATAAATTATTTTGTATCTTTCTGCCGGAGCTGCTTTTATATACTTACTGTATAAACGGAGTGGTAATTATTGAAAACTATTTTTGGTAGCGAATATATAAGACTAAGAGTGATATTTAAAAATTAAGAAGTAATTCTTAAGTTTTTGTTGCTAAGATCCATTATTTATTTTCCGTAATTCAGCAAACATGAAATATAGAATACAGTAACACATCGGTAAGGAGTTGTCCTTTAAGTTGATATTCCTGTTGATCGTCTGATGATAAGTTAAACCAATAATATCTTTATTTTTGATTATATAGCGTTCGTTCTCTCCAGAGAGACTAATGATATTTATGGACGGACTAAAACACTTACTTCTTTGTTCATATTTTAACGGCTTTTATTATTTTTTTATTCCATGTTCGGTTATGAATTTAATATCAGATCTTATGTCTTAAAAATGGATGTTGTTTAAGTACACCTCAGCACAGTTTTGAAGCCAGTTTTAATATTTAAATCTGAAAGCAAGCTAAGTATTGGAAATTATTTTGTAAATATAAAACCAAGGAAGTAAAAATATGAATATTAAGACTGTATTTAATAGACGCTACGCGCTTTAACAGCCGTAAAGTGCGACTTGATGTTTTTGAACCCAACTAACTCGAATAATACAAAAATTTCTACTAGAGTTTCAGCGAAAAAGTGACAAAAATGAATAACAGGATTTATGTAAAGTGATGTAAAGTGATGTTTAAAGTGATAAATGATAAAGTTTTAAAAGTCTCGTCATTGTGTTAAACGACAAAAGCACATTCGAACTGGGTCAAAACTATATTTCTCAAATTAATGTTTTGGCAAGTATTTACGACTAATATAATTGTAAAAAGCGACTAAAAGTTTGAAATTATTTATTTTCATAAGAAAAGACTATATCGCATTTGGCTGTATATTTAATGATAATAATTGGGTTTATATATATATATATATATATATATATATATATATATATATATATATATATATATATATGTATCTCTTTTGACTCAATTTCATTTCGTTATCATTTCCAATAATGGTAATAACACTAGATCAAGCCGAAAAAGATATACTCATCATTATCAATTATCCGTCCAATTCAATCAAAGGTTTGAAAACTTGCGATCGCCAGTTTTATAAGGACTCAGTATGTAAAATAATTTAGAAAAGAAAATATCAAAATATTTTTCCCAAAATCACCAAAATATTTTCTCCAACTGGTTCAATACCTAAATGCCATTCATTTTGATGGATACGATCCGACACTTTTCTTGATTAGTTTGAACATTTCCTAGATTACATGAAATCAACCACAGATGACCCAATTTTAGTTATTTTATATGGGCGTTTCGAGTCTAAAGACTTTGCTCGTGAAAATCACGTTACAATAATATTTCTACCAACATATTCAATAGACAAACTACAACCTCTCGACAAAACTTGATGGCAGTTATGAAAACATACTTCAGAGAAGAGATCCGGAAGTCAATGATTACAAATCAGAGAGCTCTAAGTAGCTTTGATATTGTAATATTGTATGGCAAAGCCTATTTAAAGATACAGTACGCTGATCTTAGTGTAAATGGATCGAAGATAATAGAGATTAGATTTATTATAAAACGCAAAATATTTTTAGTGGTGCAGATTTCGTAGCACAGAAAGAAGAAACAAGGTAAGAGAGAGAGGACTAAGAAAAAGAAGATACAAACAAGAAACCTTCATCACCTAACATTTCTGCAACAATAGAACTAGTAATTAGTCAACAAATCTCATCAATGTGTCCTCAGATAAAAAACAATACGCCGAATCAGCATTCAAAGCTACAGCATCACTTCATAAAGCTGAATCAGAGCTTTCTAAAAGAGAGAAGAGAGAGCAAGTTAAAAAAGGTGAAGCTATATTTAATAGACTATCCACTAGCGGTGCTAAGAGAAAGGAAATTGAAATCGGTTTCATCCTCGTCTCCAAATATTGAATTTCCAAATGCTTTCAATCAAATGATCCCGACGCTGATGTTGAATACGTTTACTATACTGGCCTTTATAGTGATGATCCCAAAGGGGAAGAATGGATCCAGTGTATTGCATATCGCCAGTGGTATTATGTAGAATGATCTGGGGCGGAACATCCCGATTTCATTTGTGACTTTTGTTTTCGAGACTAATATTTTCATTGAATTATTTTAAGATATTTGGTGTACCTTATATGGAATACCATATTCCATATTAGGTACACATTTTAGGGAAGTGCCATTTTTTGTTTTTTAAAAAGCCAAATAACACTAAGACTATTCTTTGCTTAAGTTTTTGTTATTGGTAACATAAAATAAGATATAATTACAAGTTCCATATAGAAGTAGTCTGATTAATAAATATTTGTTCATATTTTAAATTGAGTTTTTTTTATGGTATTCTACATTTAGTACGCTTTCTCAACGTATGCCAATAGCTATCAATACAAATGTTTACACAGAACGTAAAGAATAACGGTAATTAAGGAACTAGAAATGTATTTTTTATTCATTTTTCATATCAAATTGGATAGAAATCGAAAGAGTAATTATAAACTTATTTTATTTTTTTGAGATATTTCTGGAAATACTTTTGAAAATATCCATTTTAAGAATGTTATTTTATGAAAAAATTGTATGTATCTATACATATATCTTTGAAATTGAAATCAAAATTTTTAAACATAGCATTATTGACAATTTAGTATTTATCAAAAAACCATTCTTCACCATCCTTGCAAGACCAAAACCATTTATTCACATTAACATAATTCACGTTACAATGAACAGAGTGAGGAAAGCATATTGATCATTCGTTACAGAACAATAATAATGCGATAATATTTTCTCAAACTTACTATCTCACCCCAAATACGTACATATATATATATATATATTCTCAGCCGAGTTCGAAGTCAGCGAGACGCAAGCCTTTGGCGATTGAAACAAAATGAAATAAGGCAATTTGTGAGGCAAATGTCGTTCGATTCCCTCTTATATTCAATGAGAGGAAATTCCCCTCTGGGAAATAGATTTAACTACAAAGGTAAGGTAATTGAAGTTAGCTGACAAAGTATTCTCTCTTTACCTTTAAATATATATAAGTATACAGGTATTCGGCATTAAATTAACAGATCATTTGATATGATATTTCTATATAACGAGATTATTTATATAGAAATTTATTTATATAATGCTTCAAAAGTGTTCGCAATAAACATCCATCAATATGATATTCAGCAATATTGCTTTTATTTTTCATAAAACTCTTATAAATTTGCTAAATATCTTTCGTTAACGTTGATTAATACTAATGTAATACATCACGATCATAGTAATTTTAAGTACTCACTAAAATAATTTCATAAATAATTTCATATTTGCCTGCGGGTTGTAAAATATTATGCTTTTGTTGATAAAAACTAACTCATTAGCAGCAATATTAAGTAGAAAAATAAAGAAAAACATACGACTAATTACGTTGAGCCAACTTTTGGACAAAGCATTAAGTTAGCTCAAAAAATACTTTCACATGAGTTATGTCACTTTTATGAACTTCGTTCTTGAAGAAAATTGTGCACATAATTTATATTGGATAAATAAAATCTCTTTGAATATATTAAACTAATTTTCAAAAATAAATAATTTAGATCAATAAAATGTGATGTACGTAGGTGAATATTTGGAAGAAAAGTGAAATATTGTGATATTATTATCGATAATTATCATTGTAACAGTAATATAAACAAAGATAAAAAGTTTATTACACAAGCTAAAAATATGTCAAACAATATAAAGAAATTTGCTCAAGTACGAGCCGTACAAGTATCAAGCATTCCGTATTCCTTACATTTAAAAGGGTCGTGATGATATGTCGGTGAAATGTTTAAATATTTAAATTATTCAAGTTATATAAATCACAATATTATTATTCAAACTTTTATAATTTGATGTCTTCCGTGCAATTATATTACAGAATGTAGTATTTTAAACCATATAAAATAAGGAACGACATATAACAATGAATTGACAATGTTGATCAATGTAATAAAATACAACATATTTTATAACACTTTTAAGTGTCTTTTCTTAATAGTTAAAAAGAGAAACTACATAAATAAATATAGAAAAACTCAGTATTTCGACTCTGTGAAAAAAATTATTGTCATTATCTACCATTGCACTGTGCAATGGGTCGTTTCTTTAGACATGGAAAAAGCGAAGTATTATCTTCCTGCTTACGCAACATTTCCTCCTTCATAATTATGTTTTCTACGATGGGAACGCAAGTACTGCAATCAAGGCAAGCTTTCATGTGGAAATTACGAATTCATTCAATTTTGATGATGCCGCGTACGCATTCAACTCATTCACTTAAATTAGGTCAGGATAGTCTCCCAAGGGCGCAGCCCTTAATTATGTATTGTACATCCCACGCGTTGAGTAACGCTACCGGCAGCAATTCAGACACGCGTTCAGCATGCCTGGTATTGAACACGCTCGGGTGCCTTCTACGCTTTATGGATGCCTAAAATTTAGGCAGACAATATCACATGTCAGACATATTAAAGTGTCTTGAAAGGAGCGCAAAGCTAAAGTTCTTTACGAAATGCGTTTCCGCGATGGCAGTAACGTGTCGCAGTTTCATTCAGTATTTTTTCGCATAGGATCGTAGAATCTTTTTAATAATTTAACTTTCATGTGCCGTAATCGATACTAAAAACACTTTTTCAAAACACTTTAAGAAAGGAAATACTTACCATTGGTATCAGATATTTCTAAATTATATATTCATTAAATCAATATCAAAAATAATATTTTTCTTAATAAAAAATCACCGCAAATTACACAGATGAAATCTATTGTTAGAATTTGATAAAAAAAATTTTCGAAAATCAGAAAATGGTTAATTTAGGTTATTAACAGTTTATGTATCCTTCTGATATGGACGTTATGAATACTTTCTAATAAACGTCAGAAATCATCGTTTATATTTATTATAACCTATCTCACCTTATATAAATCAAACTCTGCAAGCAAATCTAATAATAGAAAAAGTCACCAAATTGAGAAATAAAGTCGCACGATAAATGAAGAGTGCGACACAAAATGACTATAATATCATAGAAATATTTATTTTGGCAGTTCGCCTTGTGAATATTACTTGTGTGGTCGTTTATGATGAGAAATGTGTTAATTTTGTGCAATAAATTACTTTTAAAATAGTTTTTAACAATATTTTAAGTAATTTGTTCGTTATTGTATGAACCCGATTCAACATAATAAATAGTCTAAAAATTAGCAAAATCAAGGTTATTATCAAAATAAAAAAATGTGCCAAGAACGAGTGGAACTCGCATTACGAGAGTTTCGCACATATTAATCCATCAACGTTTAATGATACATATTATTCCTATTAAAGTAATTAAAAAATTAAATTTTTCAAAATAAATATATCTTACCTTCTATATCTATCCCAGGATAAAAAACTATGTGATATTATTATATCATATAAATATAACTAAAGAATTTTCAATTTTTTTCTTTACCGGTAGGTACTATGAGACCTTGCTTATTGCCAAATTTCATGATTCTAGGTTAACGGGATTTATTGAGAGTATCATTAAACGCGGCTTAAATGGCCGTATATTTAAGGTTTCTTGATTGCGTTGACTTAGAAACTTTATTTTTTTATAGCTACAGGGGTAGTAAACCTAAGTATTTGATGTTAATTTCAACTTGATACTCCACGCATTCCTGAGAAACATGGTCTCGACCAAAAGACAAAGAGATAGACAGAAAATGAAGCGATTCCCTAAGTGTTTCTTTCTTCCTTTTGAGGTACGGAATCCTAAAACATATAAAATTAAATGTTTTCCGCTCGATACAGTATAAAAAGCAAAATTAAATATTTTGAAAAAACCTATGTCGTTGTAATTAAAAAACGATTCAATAATATTTTTGAAAACCCCTCCGACTAAACGAACGTAATAACCTATCAATATAATTAGAAACCCAAAAAAATCCATCGGGGTTGCCGGAAAGAGCTATCATTTCCCTTCCCAATATGAATTATATTGTAGCAGCATAGAAAAGCTATTTGCATACCTAAGACAATTTCAGTTAGTCACGAGATGATAAAACTGCAAAATTTCAGGCATTAGTAGGGCATGGCAGCATCGATGGATTTTCTTGGGTCTGTAATTATGTTAATAGGTTCTTACTTTTTTAGTCAGTGGAGTTTTCAAAAAAAATTATTTAACCGTTTTTAAATCGCAACAACTACATCCGTCGTGAGGTTCTTTCAAAAGTTGTAACTTTGTTTTTTATTTTATACTTTTTGGATTAAAACGTTTACATCTGTCGTAGGCTTTATCAAAATTTTAATTTCGCTTTTTATAATTAGTCTTAATAACTAAGCTTCTAAAAAATCAAATCGCCAAAGGGCAAGCTTATGTGGCTCTTGAGTGCGATCTTTAGAAGGCGTAGTATTTACTGATCTAAATCGAAAAAGAACTCTTCAACAATCTACACAATAGCTTAACATTGATAGAATTAGAGCACTTGAGAAACATGTTACGTAGATCACATATCGATGAATTAGAAGAAAAGCCATAAAGTAGATCTAGATCAATTAAAAATGTTTATTGCAGCGGCCTCTGACGAGTTAATTTTGTTGTCAAATCGAAAACTTTTTACCGAAAACCTTATTTAAATCAGTCAAATGGTTTTCGAGAAACGTTGGAGCATTTGTTCGCTATTAATTGTTGTAGCGCCCCCTGGAAAGATAACACCATAATACCATCGCCGATTAGTCCCGAAAATTTTGCAGAAAATCGTGTCCAAATCTATCAAACAATTTTGGAGATAAATGGGAACATTTGTTTACAAAAAAATGTTGCAGCGCTCTCTGTTTAGCTAGCACCATAACACCTATCTGAGAACCATCGCCGATTGGTTCTGAATATTTTGCAAAAAAACTGTACCTAAATCGGTCAAACCATTTTGAAGATGAATGGGAACATTCATTTGCAACAAAATGTTTACTGCGATGTCCCTGGTGAGTAATCATCATAATACCTATCGAACAACCAAATATTTTTCAAAAAACCGTATCTAAATCGGTCAATATTTTTCAACAAACCATATCTAATCTGTTTAGGAGATAAATGGGACACATGGGATAAATGGGACACATAATGGAAACATTCATTTACCACAAAATATTTTTTGCGGCGCCCCCTAGCAAGTAATCATCGTAACAACTCTCAAAGAACCGTTAGCAATAAATCTCAAATTTTTACAGAAAACAGTATCTAATTCGGTCAAACTGTTTTGGAAATAATTGGGAACATTGGACTGCACACAAGCAAATAAACGAACAAACAAACAACCTATCACCCTAATCGCATATACCTCCTCCGTTCCGTCGTGGATAAATATAACGTAACGCCAAAAATATGTTAGTGTTGATTATAGTGCGTTCAACAAAATCTGTCATAGTTTATTTAGCTTATAGATAAAATATGGTCACACCCCCTACTGTTTGCAGTTATTTCTTTTTCTTATTTTATTATTACTCACATATGTTGCAATTTATCTCGATATTCGCTTATATAGAGTTGTTTAATATTTTGAAAGCTTTTTAGTTATAATTTAGAGACTTCATCTCTCTTCATCAGCTCACCGTGTTCCATAATTTTAGTTGACAATTGGAGACTAAGAATTACACTTCATAATGAATCAAAGGTAAAGAAAAATTGTAACCCAATGTTAGTGGCACTACTCAACTTCAGTCGACAATACTTAATTATCACCAAGATTTATATTAAAATTGTTTATACTGATTGAATAGAGTAAGTTACATTATAACACTTATTTTTGACACACTACTGTGTTCCCTAGTGGCGTGCGTACTATGAAACAGAGTATCGTATCCAATTGGAAGCAACATTAAATAAAATTGCTTAATATTGAGATTGATTTGATAAATTATGCTTAATACTTTGTGGTTAGTATTTTTCTTTCTAAACGAATATTTTATTAGGTTCCTATACCGAACGTTCTGAATGGATTCTGCATTTGTAACAACGCTGTCTGTTCATCAGTTCATATGTCAATAGTGTTACTTCTAAACGGAATAAATTAAAGATTTAAATTTCTCACAAAAACCAATATAATATTTAATATTACACATAAATTCCTTTCCAAGAGTTGCACATTGTTCAATGATGGTTTGTTGTAGCAAAAATATAATTTTTTTCTACCTAAGCGGTAAATATAAAATAGTTTATTTGCTATATGTGATATAAAATAGTCCTAATGGGCACAGCGCTTACGGAATTTAATTTAGCAATTGTCAATATACCTGACCTTTACAATTTTCCTACAAAAACTACAGATAATCTTATTATTCTCTACGCAGATACCTATCAACTTAAAGGAATATAGAGTTGCCGTGAGGAATAAATAAAAATTAACTGCTACTTAAATATTAAAATATTGAATAAATGATATAACCTTTAGAAACTCCTATTTCTTAAGGGGTAAGTAGAGCTACATTATGCCTATAGATGCGTTTTAATATTTACATATAATTAGAAGATGGCATCACATAAGAGCAGAACGCGCGAATGTTTGTAATTACCATTTTTATATGGTGGGTAAGTAATTTTTTTATTGCTGTTTTCACACAATATTTTTCACATGCTACGTAGAGCTACTGGGGCATCGAAAATTGTTGAAATCACTTGTAAAATTTGAATCACATCCTCGACAATGTGTCATAAGTTAATTTTTTAGTATATTTTTCAGTATATTTTATTTTAGTAATATTAATTTAGTATATAATAATTTTGGTTCAGTAATACATTTAAAAAAGAATAAAAGACGTTAGTTAATTTATTACTACAAAGAAATGAACTTTCAAATAAAAATAAAATGTAAAAAACAGTGTGTTGAAAACCCCACGTAAGCTTGAAGTATAACATCATTATTATGAATGTAACCTACACATTTTGTGTATATTATGTTTATATATATATATATATATATATATATATATATATATATATATATATATATATATATATATGTATATTTTGAAAGATCCATTTAATCTTACACACTTATTTTCTCTATTGCCCTGGCCATACTTTAAGGAAAGAAAATTTGTTGGTTTTTCACAATTATACACGTTATGAAACTCTAATGATAAAAACTGTGGCAAAATATGTATTTATTATTTTATATTTATTATTTTTATAATATAATTTTAAAATAATAAACATATATTTTATTAATAACATTTGTTATCTTCAATTGATTATTTCACTTTGTCTTAAAAACTTTGATAATTTTTTAACATTGAGGTTTTTCATTTTGAAAACCTTACTGAAAGTAAACTAAAACATGTAATAAAATTTATCATTAAGGATATTAATCAAATTCACACTTAAACCATAAAATGCATATGGAAGTGAATAATTTCTTAATGATTCTTTCTACCGTGTTCTGAATTTAACAGCAATTTTTTTTCGTGATTTTCTCAAAAATTTTTCAGTTTTTAAATAAAACTAGCTGACCCGTGCGAAGTATTCGCACTATATCGCCATCTAGCGTGTTCCAAGTATACAATTTGGCTAAGATATTTGATGTGTCGCCCACAGATGGCGCTCATGCCAATTGTTATAAAAATTAATTTTTTTATTAACAAAAAGATTTTTTTCGTACTTTTTTATATTTTTCGCCCAAAGTAGAAAACATAAGCTTTAAGTGGGTATTTTTTTAATTTTTTTTGGTGCAGTAGTTAAAGAGATCGAGCCGCTCGACCAAAAAACACCTTTTAGAAATAATATATTTAGATAGATAGTTGTCACAAAATTTGATGATCATAAACTCTTCCTCGTTAACATTTTTTCGATACCATATTTTTAAATTGGTACCACATATTACATGAATGAAAGAATCAATAGTCAAAAACTGTATTTAATTGATGTAAAATTTCTTTTTCCATATTTTCCCACCAATTTCGTTTTAATTACTAATTTGGATGGAGTATATTCCGTACAAATGTCTGATAATTCTCTTAACTTTAATTAGTAGTCATCCTTGTCTTCAATTTTGAACAAATATGTATTAATATATATACACGCACACATATTTATATATATATATATATATATATATATATATATATATATATATATATATATATATATATATATATATATATATATATAAATTTGACATTTGAAGATAGTTTAGTTTTATACTTATAATAATGTTCATTAAAGAAGCGTCGATAAGACATTATGTCTATTGACGTTTCTTCAATTAGTTGTATGAAAAATCTTTAAAAGAAAATAAATATTGCAAAAAGAACTCCGGCTGCAAGTCATATACCGATATTATTTAAAGTCACATAAGCATTGATACAAGGTGAAGTATTTTTTTTTTCATTTAAAGCGTAATATGTACATATGTTACACATGTGTAATATGTACATATGTTACACATAAGTTATACATAAGTGTACATATGTTACACATAAGTTACACATAAGTACATATGTTACACATAAGTGTAATATGTACATGTTACACAAATCACAATATGTGTAACATATGTACATATTACACTTGTATATTAAAGTGATACCATATAGAATTTTAATTATTAAAAGAAAAAACTTTTGTGCATATTCCTCATAGCTTGAAAATGATTATAATGATGATACTTAGAAAACTTAGCATTTGTTGTTTAAATAAAGAAGATTTTCTATATTAACCAGGCATCGATATTACCTAGATATCTGTTTTCGTGATGGGAATTTGTCAAAATTAGCTCTTTTTGAAGGTAGGCGACATATTTAAAAAAAATATTTTTCACTCTAGTAAACTATCATCGAACATATGTGGAAATATTCAAAAGAAATTTGTATAAAATTTTGAATGTGAAACCAGAGAAAGTCTCACAAATTGTATGTACAACTAAATAAATTAATATTTACTTTTATTAATTAGTCATACTAACTGTAAAAAAAAGACCTTTTGTTACAATAGATACTAGTTGTCTAATGCGGCAGTGTTATATCCCTAGAATCTTAGACTACTTCTCAAAATAAATTGTAGTTACATAACTTTTCAAAAACTCAGATATACAAAATGATATATCAATATTTTGTATTATGCATTATAAAATATTTTACCAGTAACTAAGCCGATCTCAATACACACTAAAGGTATAGATTATTTTATTAAACCTCTATATTTATGTTAGTGTTTCCAAATAAAATTGAAGCCGTTGATATCAACCAACATGACAAATAACGTTATTTTTGCTTACCTTTAAACCCATTGCAAAATTCTTCTGTGTCAGATTACATTAAAATAAACGTATTAAAATGACGTTAGAAATTAACTAAAGTTTCAACAATTTATTTCGTGCTGTCAATTAAATAGTTTGAAAGTGTTAAAACGAATACATTATCTTTGGTATAACTAGTATATTTGAATAAAAATATAGCCCAGAAATATGTACATAAACCTTAATTTGTATTGCTACCTATGAAATTTGTATATTGTAAAATTATAAGTAGCACTGATATATAAATGCCAAGATGTCTAAGACACACCACGATGGAGTGTGTATATCTCTAAATTAAGAGTGGCATTAAGCGCAAGCAACTGAA
This sequence comes from Druceiella hillmani, assembly GCA_039881145.1. Lineage (NCBI taxonomy): Eukaryota > Metazoa > Arthropoda > Insecta > Lepidoptera > Hepialidae > Druceiella > Druceiella hillmani. Next base: position 9,534,209 of record JAYKKI010000045.1, read on the forward strand.
TCAGAGGCGAATCAAACTACTGAATCACGCTAGTAAATGCAACTGCTGAAAACTGCCTCACTACGAGCGAATTGTGTTGGGTAAACAAATTATGGCACCAAGGAAAATGAGCAAAAAGCAGATCTCTATAACGATGCAGTTAAAGCGTACTCTTAGTGCGGTCTGGCCAAAATATCACAGCCCACTGCGGCCGTCAAGTGGACGTCGTTTTAATAGTGTCCTATGTTTAATTTTGATTAAAATTTACCTTCACTTAATTATTTGCATTTGGTTCATTACTTAGATAGCAAGCCATTGTTGTGTGTAAAAGATTGAAACGAATGGAGATGATTAATTTATTAGTAACAGAGGTGATCATAATTTTATTAATATTATTTTTAATCACGACGAAGTTAGTACGTTAACTCAAAATATCATTATGTAAACAAAGTTGAAATACTTCAACGATCCATTCAGCTCTATCTTAAAAAGAACTTTTATGTAAACAATTTTACGGAATTAAGTTGGTTCTACCTCTAAAATTTTTTACCTGTAAAAAATTTCACCCTGGGAAATTAAACATTTTCGGTTCAAAATATTTTATTACTTCCATTATACAAGCAAAGAATAAACTTAACAAATCGCATAAATCTGCTCAAGTAATGCGTAATACGACTTTACGTAAAATTTTAATTTTGAAGAAAGTAAAACTAATCTATCAATTTGTATTTTAATGACTTTAGCGGCTACTAAATATTTGATATCTGTGAAAATTCTCAGGTAGTTCTCATCGACAATCGTCAAATGTGGTTCTCATCGACAATCGTCAGAGAATTGCAGCGGATCGTTATATATAATTAAGGGTATCGATAACTTCATTGTTTATACACTAGCTTACCGATAATAATTGGTAATTGTCAATTATGATCGGTAAAGAAATTAAAACGTTATTATCATACACTTTTATCTTATTTTTTTTTCTGAAAATTTGTTATTAACTTTTTCATGCGCAGTAAATGTTTTTATCAGTTATCTCGAACACCAATTCTCCACCACAAACAAACGGGTCAATTGTTATTTTAAAATTTAATTGTCTTTGAAACGTAAAAATATCTGGAAAATGACAATAAGTTTAATGTAACCACATTCGTATTAACACAATAAATATTTTACTACTAAAATAATATAGTCATTTACCTGAAAGGCATATCTTAATTTTAACATAAAAACGAAAGAAAAAGCCTTGCATTGACCAGCCTTCAACCATTTTTCACCATAATCGTTTCTGCTGGGTAAAACTTGAATTTATAATCCAATTCGATGAAGATCGCTGTGTAGGGTACAAACTATTTCATCTCATAATAGAAGTTACCAATTATGTAGCCAAGGAGCGGTCATCGATTGGTTCAATTTCTTACGGCGATATTGGCAACACTTTCCATTGAGGTCGACAAAGTCTGGACACTGTCATGTAAATCTAAAAGAACCATTGGATTCAGTGAATACGTTAAGATATTTCCAGTTGTAGAGATCTTAGGAACTCTGCAATACGGTCCTTTCGTGCACTTTTGCGTTGGAATTTTGGAGCCCAATATTGGCGTCAACTGCGCTGCCTGAGAAACAACCATCACTATCGAAGGTTAGTTTCATTGAAGTGTAAAGTGTTATTCCTTCCATGTAGCTAGGTCAGCCTTCCGTACATGTCCATACATTCCGTCATGTCACAAATCTCCAAATGGTGCCAAAGTGATGATGGTCAATTATTTATATCTTTAGAACACCGTACCCAATTTATAGACCCATTTAAAATGCTGGAAGGAATTAAAAACAAAGATTGTAAGAAAATAATGAATGAAACCCAAAGAAAGACTCATAAAGGATAAGTTGGAACACTATAGCATTTGGAATAAATATGACCCAGTGAGCAATCATAAACTAACAATAAACTTCATACCCCCATTTCTGAAGCTATCAATGAAGCAGAAAAAATATTTAGACTGAGAGCAACTTGTAATACTGCTTTTATTAATGTGAGTACACAAAAAACAGCAGAACTATATGGGATATTCGAGGAAGCTCAAGAAGGATGAAATAAACTATGACATTTACTTCTAGTATAGCAGTCTGAGCATAAAGTGCAACCGAATTCAAGACCAAAACGTTATCAACGTAATGATTTAATATGTTACAAAAATGAGTGATCAAAAGCATCTTTCCTCGAAATTATAGAGAATTACAAGAAACCATGCTGATTATGAAACCTGAGAGAAATAAATTAGGATGATACTCATACCTTTTGCAGTACAAAAATCTATTGATTCCTTTTAATAATTTCTCTAATTATTAAAAAGTTCAATAGATTTTTGCACTAATTTAAGGAATACTCTTATTTATAAAACCTCTAATAATTGCATTAATTTTAAGAATAATACTGAATAAATAGTTCAATAAAGTAAATAAATAGAGAAAAAGTAGCAGTCATTTTGTGTATATATAAAAAAGGCGTCATTTTTTGCATAACCGATATGAATATGTTTGATAAAGCTAATAAAAATATTACAAAAGTAGAAAATCATAAAAGAAAAAAATCAGCACTGTACCAAAAATAAGAGAATGTAAATTGTTATCGAAATATTAATTCATTTTACGAAAGTTACTTATTTCTTGAGTTATTTTTTCTTTGAACCATTTAAATCTTGTTTTTAATTTAAAATTAATATTTTTTTGTAATGAGTAAAACAAATACAATGGAAATTTAAATAGTCATAATAAAATATATATTTACAGAATTATTAAATATATTAGTAATATTCTCGTATTCTAATATACAATTCGTATTTAATTATTATTGAAATATAACCTTATTGAAATATATCTTGAACACCATCTATTCTCTCAACGACCCCGTAATTAATATCGTGTGGTAATTAGTGTGTCAGCAACCAATATTCACTTACCCACCACACAAATACAGCAATCGCATCTTCTGTGTCACCCTCCAATATATTTAAATAGAATTATTCATTTATTTGCATGACGTAGCTATATTTTATTTCCTTATTAGTAGGGGTCATTAAAAATATTTTTATGTACCTTAATTATGTAGCTCCTATTTCATGTGTTCCCCGTGTTGATCATATAGTTATTTAAGTTTATAAGTCTGCGCCGAAACTATTTTATCAAGGGTCAATATAAGGAAATCGTAACTATCACAAAAACTGATGAGTGATTTGCATTAGCACTTATGAGATTTATTGTGCGCTTTTAACTCATCGGCTCAGTGCTGATATCCAGGGGTCTCCATGAGGGACAAATATTGTAACAAACACAACTACCCTTTCATTTCCAGAGAAATAATTTTTTAAATCGCTCCCCGGTTTATTTATCGATGCGAGTTCACCGCAAAAGACTTTGGAGTGAACTCGCATCGAGAAACAGTCGGCATTTAAGATTTCACGTGAATCAAAAAGGCGCACGCAGCTAGTCACCATCACGCTGCACTTCAAGTGCACATTTGGAAAGGAATATACATGAGTAGTACATCACGTCCCTTGTGTAACTCAATTACGACAGCCACACCGCGACCCTTACCTGGTTATCGGGAACTAAACTACACCTCCATGCTGACACCTTGTTTCACACGTTCACACGCCAAAATTTTAAATTTGATTTCATTTATCTCGTACAGTTTAAATATCTGTTATACTGGAGACATTACCTGTATTTGGAATAATCAATTAGATTAAAATTTAAAAATAATATATTTAATAACTGGTTGAATTTATTTCGATATTTAATAAAGGTTATTTAAAGTGATTAATAGTTTTATTATGTTCTCAGTCTTATAGGAAATGGGGAATAAGAATGCATTCCACACTATGCCATTTAAAAAATTTAAGAAGATTGAAATAGAAAGACGTTCTGATCCAGTCATTACTTTCAGATGAGTTGCACGCTGTCATGAAGTTAATTTAAATTTGTCGTATCCATATCTGCCTTTTTTACACTAACCGTATGAAATGAACACTAAAATGTTTAAAAAAATTTTATTCTCTATATAGATAAATATGTTTTTATTTATCCCGTGTAATTAATTAAATTTGGCTCAATACTTCACCAGAATAGCTAGTGAATGTAGGGTGACATTGATTTAATAAATAAGGAATATATAAACAATATCGTGTAATAATAAATGGCAACAATTATGTTATAATTATATCTAACTGATATTGAGATTTGTCTAGTCAAATGAATATGAAATATGTCGTTTAAGCAATTTACATAAAATTAGGTTAGGACTGTCTTCAAAGTATTCTAAGTTTTTAAAAGTGCACCATTTAAAATTAAACATTTTCTTATAAAATCGCTTATTACTATAATACAGGTAGAAGAGAATTTTAACAGACAGATAATAACTTTAAAAATCGCGCAATAACTTCTCGTTTCATTCTCTAAATAAGGTTTTTGATCTGACATACCAGTAACTAAAGCATGTTGCATTCCCAAGAGCCTGTAGATTAAAAACATTTATGGCCAGAGAATTTTTCACGACAGTTCTGGGAGAAAGTAGTTGCTGCCGATTTTATGATCTGACTGTGGTGGTTTGAAAAAAACACATTTCAATGTTAAACAGACATTGTACATGTGTTACATATGACTATTAAATAGTACTATCATCTAATAATAACTGTAGGCGATCATATGTTTACGCATCGCCTACTATAATGAAACTCAGCATAGAATGATTATATAGTAACCTCTACGGGTCATTTTACCCAATTGATTGGCAATGGTTTCTCAGCTTGGTCTAACGAAAATACATGTTTCCGGTCAATATAAAGATAAAGAACTATCGAGTGGGTTTTTACATTTTGTTGTTATTTTTTTAAATTTGTAGCAGTGACAAGTGATGTGATTGAGAGAACCGTTCATCGTTACAAAGGGTATATGTAGTTTGTCTACATATACCTTCAATCACACACACATATATATATATATATATATACATATATATATATATATATATATATATATATATATATATGTATATGTATATATATATATATATATATATATATATATATATATATATATACATACTGCGTAGTATATTTAATTTAATCACGAAACTGTACATGTTTTAATTTATGTGCGTAACTTGGAGAAGAGGATAAAAGACCTGATGCTCCCAAAAATATTAAATATAAATTATTGAAAAAATTTTCAAGAAAAGAAAACCAAAAGAAAGAGTGAGTACCATCAGATTTTGTGGCACAATTTTTTGCATAATAATTATTGTCTTTTCTGGCGATTTTGGTTTAATAAGTGAAAAAAGAGATATGTAATAAATAACACAACAATGAGAATTACCCGCATGATTGAAGATTAAAAATTACCGAGATCATTTTTTCTTGCTTCTCAGATAATTTAAAAATTTAAGGATTTTTTTAAATAATGTGACTATTAAATGTATCATGTCTGTAAAAATAATCGAAGGTAACATCACTAACGATCATAGCGGATACTGGTCCATAATTATTGATTATAATCGTTGAAGGAATTTAAAAAACCTTTTCTTTTATTTTATCACATTTTTTCGAAAATTTGTTGTATTTTTAGTGCGCATATGAAATTTTATTTTTTATATTGAATTGTTAACCCCTTCCATGAATGTAGTACATCAACAGAAATTTTGTAACTGAATTGTCTATCAAAGTTGTAGATATTTGGCAAACGACATTACGTTTCATTTGACCACATAATTATTATCATAATAACTATGTCACTAATAAAGTAATCAAGTCATATACAATATGCTATGGTGAAGAATTTCCCCCAGAGATGTACATCACAATACAAATATTTTTATTATATAAAAATATTTGTATTATTATTATAATACAAATATTTTTGTTGATTTGCGAAATAATAAAGATGGACATATTTCATAATAACACACTTTAAAATAATTGCAGTAAAGTATTATTTTATATTGCAAGAAAAGTCGCCGATGAATTAAACCTCGATTGTTTTAATGGAGGTTTAATTCCCATGGAATGGTGAGCATACCAGCCTAACCATCCTTAGGCCCTTCAAAGTCCTCTCTTATAGGAAGCTATGCAAATTTCAGCCTTCGCCTTAGTGGTCCGCACTGCCTAAACATTGAATCTGTTATCAAATTCGTTGAAGCCGTCGGTTTCAGTTATAAACTGTTTTTTCTCATAATCAAAGTAGTCAGTTATGTATTTTGTTTAAAAGAGATTTTGGTAGCGGTCGTCAATTGGTGCTATAGCTTGCAGCGATATCAGCAGCAAGAATTCCTCATCAAGTTGGAAATATTCGGGTACTCCTTCACATATCTTACAGCTCAATTAGATTCAGCGAGTGCCCAGAGATACTCTTAGTAACGGAGGTCTTTAGAACTATAAAATACGACTCGACCATGCTCTTCTAGTGATTATATACCGCTATAAATTCGAGTTAAGAAATTCAAGACGTCCTCTGTGAAGGCAATGCCATCCTTTGAGAATGCTACAAATAGCCATATTCTACATCTGTCTAAAACCGAAATGTGTGGCTTCATTGATAATATATCAAGTGTGAAATAGCGTTACTCTCCCAATGGCATCAACCGCGTCATCTGGGTAATTCCTCCCTGAAAGTTAGGTCCGTCCGTGTCCCCAGTATGTACATATATATAAATATATATATATATATATATACACACACACACATACACATATATATATATATATATATAAAAATGGGGGGGGAGAATTAAACATTCGAAATTAAAAATTTCATGTCCGGTATAATGTTGAGTACCGTTTCAAAGAGCTAGTTACTAAGGTCCCAAAACTAATTTATTCATGATTTTTGATACTCTGTCTCCTGAGATATGTTGAGAAAATTGCAAGATATATGCTTCCTCCGTTTGTTTCTGAAACAACTGAACCTAAAATGATGAAAAAATATGGGTATTTATATTGAGTGGGTTTCCACTCAAACATTATAGGAAAATTATAGCCATGTTATAATTTTTTTAATATGCACCATGTTTTTAGGCATTGAAAACATTAGTAGGCAATATATTTACTTTCCCCTTATTCATAGTAAATTTCCTCAGAAACTATGTAAGGTAGAAAACTTCAAATTCACTCAAAAATTTTGAATTAGCAAGCTTTTATAAAATATCCTGGTAAAAATTAGAAAGACAGGTCCTGGTAAAAATTAGAAGCACAAAGTTTTGAAAAAGTTGTTAACGTATAAGCCAAGTTCCCATTATTTGCAGGACATTTTAAATTTATGTTTCAATATAAACAAATATGCAGCTGAGGCTCATCAAATTGCTTTTAAATACTTAAAGTGAGTATAATAAACCGTCGTTAGTAGTTTCAACATTTCAAGAACGCTAATTTTGACATTGGAGGTCGTTATATTGGCAGAAGATATACGGTTTTAGAAGATGAAGAATTGAAGGCATTAATTGAAGAAGACTGATGTCAAAATCAAGGAAAATGGGCACGGTCATTGGACGAGAAATGGAAATGATTCAGAAGCAAGGAAATTGGGACAGTATGAGTTGAAGCTAAGAGATGTTGAATGGCGTTTGTTTGCTCGTGAACAGCTACTTGACAAGCAAAGACAGATTTTTTGCATCGCATTGTGATTGAAGAAGAAAAATAGGTTCATTACGTTAGCCTCAAGTGCAGAAAATTATGGGGACTTCCCGGCCATGCTTCCACGTCGACGGCTAAACCGAATATTATCGGCCCCAAAGTCATACTCTGTATTTGGTTTGACCAGCTCAGTGTACTATATTATGAGCTGTTAAACCCGACTGAAAAAATCACAAGCATCGGTATCAAAAGCAACTCATGCTTTTGAGCTGAACATTGATAGGAAAACGGCCGCAATTCGATGAGAGACATGGTAAAGTGAGTTTTCAATTTATGAAAATCTTCAACCCTATGTTGCGCAAATGATCAAGATATAATTGGAAATATTGAAATGGAAAGTCCTACCTCACTCTCCGCATTTTTCAAATGTTGTTCTCTCTGACTACCAGTTGTTTCCATTAACGGCACACAGCCTGGTGACCAGAATTGTTGGTCCAATTAGTACAAGCAAACAAGAAAATATCTTTTCAGCATAATATATTAGTTTAGGAGCATGAACAATCGTGTATAAAACGTGGCATCATTTTTTTTCACAGTCAATGTCAGGTGTTTGACAGAACTAACAAAAATATTATACTACTATGAAGTTATAAACGGAAAAAACAACAGTGAGCCAGAAATATCAGATCCAAATTCTTGTCGATGTCAGTTAATTTTTTTTGAACATTTTATTATTTGAGCGTCATTTTTAGTTTTAATCATTAAAATCTAGTTTTAAATTATGTTCATAATTTTTTGAAGCGTTACGAAAAGCAAATGCGATGGATATTCAAACAGAGTCGTAATATTATTCAGTTTAAATGAATAAGAAGTACATTTCTAATACATTCGCATTTAAAAATTATTATATTATAATAATCTGTCTCAACGCAATCTCCATTTTTCATGTCGTGATTAATGATTAGAAGTTTTGAAAACTATGCCGGTTATGTGAAATTTTCTTGAAACGCTAAAATCATTTCAATAATGTTGTGTAGAAAAGCAATCAATAGTTAAATTTTGCACAACAGAAATACATCACTGGCATCTTCTGCGTTATCTTCCGATAATATTTAAATATAATTACTTGTCTATTTGCATGACGAAACTATATTTTATCTCTTAAAAATTTGGGTTTAATGAAAGTTGTATTGTACATATATTATGTTGCCTAGTCTTTTCGAACAATTATTCAAGTTATACTTCTAAAGGCGCGTTATTAAAAAAATATGCACGAGCATGCACGTAGGAACTGAAGTCAATAGAGTCAAGTCCGCCACAATGCAACAAAAATCAACAGTATGAAGTTGTTCATGATGCCCGCGCATGATCCAACAAAACTCGCAGGATGAAGTTACTTTCTATGTTTCCATGGATGTAGTAATTGATACTATATTCATAGTAGTTATTGAGTTATTTGTAAATACACGTACAGGTATTTGCAAATCTATGCTTTGAAATAATATATTTTATTTATTGAAATTTAATTGTGATTCATATAGTGAAAGAACATTTATTTGTTGTGAATATTTGTCATATAAATTGTATTTATAAGCTTTTTAAAGTATATTTTAATGTATTACTCTACGTGAGGTTAAGTATCGGTATGTATTTATTTTCATCATCAATTAAGATTATTATTTTATCATTTATTAAATAATCAAAATTAGTAACTTGCAATAAATTGTCAGCAAATTCATTTATTTTCATTATTAACTTAACTTTATTTGGATTATTTTAGTGAGTTTAAGAATTCATTATATACATTTAAATTTTTAAAATTTTATTATATGATTGAAATTAGATTTTACTAACCGTATTTATAATTAAGTTCCAGTCTTTTTATTATTTTATTTCCATTAACTCTTTGTGTGCAAAATAAAGTTATTCTTGTATTATAGGAAGTAATTAACGCGTGTACATAAGTACATTTTGTTAAGTGGCTCTCACTTTTTTAAAATTTCCCATCTACTTAGTTATTTAAGTTAATTCTAGGTATTGAATATATTTGGCGTTATTTTGTAGAAATTCATTATTCACAATTAAATAAAACTACGTGATGTAGTATTATTTCTACTTTCTTTAAGTTCTTTACCACGACCTAGGTTTCGTTTTATTACGACATCTTCAGGTGTCAGGTATTAGCAAAGATCATCGCTTAAATTTCTTTAACACGAAAAATGCATGGGATGTAAGAATACTTATTTTATAGTGCTATTTTCACAATTTTAGGTGTATTCGTTTCGTAAATGGAAGAACAGCAATCAAAACTGCAGAAACAGCATTTGTAAAATAACTGTTCACTAGTGGAGTTTTTCTAATGTTATTTCAGTTGAGTAAAACTATTCTAGTATAAATATATAATTTTTAAGTGTTTTTTAATTTATTAATGAAGAAATATTACAAAATTGTGGCATAGTGTCCTTGTACCTTAAAGCGTATTTAAAGTCCAGTTGTGGAATTTGCAATTAAATTATCGATCAAAAGAGAACACCTACATAAAATCATCTTGATCAACTGATAGTCGCTGTCTTCTTAATCTAACTAAAATAATGTATCGTACCGACGAAAAAAGGATAGATCACGATCACGGTAGTTATTGTACATGACGTGGCCACGCCAATACGGCAATATCTAAGTGGGGATGCCAACATTAACGAAGCCAAGGGTATGATGCCTACTTGGCGATGTAGACGTAGCGATGTCGAACGTGATGGTGATGCCGATGTGATGAGGCCGACGTGAAAATGCTGACGTACTTTTAAAGATAACCTGCAATAAATTGCACAATTATTTTTGTATTTATATAATTCAATTGCCCATTCAAAAAATTGTCTTTGTTAATAGAGGGTATTGAAATAAGATAATGATTTACAAAAATATCTTCAAAAAACTTTAACGTATTGCGAAGCATTTGGCTTTTGACTTTCAAGGTAATTTCACGACAACTACAGATTGACTATGGTTTCTCTGGAGACCATAGTCATCCAGTAAGTGTTGTGAAATCACTACTGGAGATTATGATGTCCCTTTACTAAATTCAATATGTCTGTCAAAATTTATGTTATAGAAATATATATTCGGTCTACAAAACGTTAATTTAAATAAGGAATGTGCTCGTCATGGTCACGAGAACCAAATTTAAATAACAATAAAAAATTTACAAATGAAAAAAAGACATGAATTTTTATGTTTTACCAGAGAGATTTGTACATTAAAAGTTATTTACTATTTCTTTAAAAAAATTTCATGACAAGAGGATATTGAGGCTTGCATATTTTATAAGTCTTTCACCGAATAAATTCTTTTCACTTGACGTGATAAATAATGAAGTTTTAGAACAATTTTTTTCCACGTGAAACGCAGTGAGATAATACATCAAAGCGATAATATCATTTCTATTATTATTAATACAGAGTTATTTTTTGTTTTTACGTTAAGAAATAACGCAACTCTTAAAAAAAAGTGAAAAAACGACAATAAAATGGATTACAGACTAATATTCAAGATATTTTTCGTAACGCGAAAGGCATGCAAAAGTCTGAGAAATAACAAATTTTTTTCTTCGGACGCCACTAGATGGCACTGCTGCTGTTTTATTTAAGTAAACAACTTCTTAATTAAATTACATTATTAATTATTTTTTTTTTCATATTCTACTCAAAATTTGTTAATAAATAATTTTCCATGTATACAAAGTTGCAGGTAAAGAAAAAGATTTAAAGAATATAGTTATATTTTACACAGAATAATTAGTTAAAGATTATTATCAATATTTTCACCCTACAGACGTGTTTTCATATTTTTGCCATTAGTAGATTCAAAACAGACGGATAATTCGATTAGTTACTAAGTTGAATTTTGAGTTTCAGCTTCATAGATTTCTGAGAAAATTAGCTGACACAAGTAAGTTATCTAATAATTGATCCGTTTTCTTTATTGTGGCAAGGAATTCTAAATTTGTAATTCAACAGGAAAATTAGTTTTACGTACTAACAATAAACTGTGTTTAACTAATCTATTTTTAGTAACTTTAGTTACCAAAATTTGTTTTACTTTAGTAGTAATTTTTAGATTATTTTGGATAAAAACTTTTAAGTGTTTTCTTTTTAGAACTGGTATTGTAATTAACCGAAGGATGGAACCACATTTCTGTCGTAATCTTGTCTATTTGTCTGCCCGTTTGCCTATTTGTTACAGATTATAACTTCTAAACAAAAATAATATTGGGCCATAAATCCTGATCTTCATTGAATCTTAAATCTCGATCGTGACTTCAATATATTAATATAAACATAACATGCACTTTCTAGGCCCAAAACTAGGCATGGTATTTAACTCGATGGTCATTGCTAGACAAATTCAGTCATTCATCAACAGTCACTACTGGGTTATGGGTAGTAACAAATACCACATTGAAAGGCTTAGTTACTCATTCATATTTATTCAATTATATTTATTTATTTTTTTCCTAACAATCTTCACAAATATAAATAGAATGCTACAGACATATTTTGTCAGTTATATTTTACAAACATTTTTGGTTTTTTTATTTTTTCCAAACACTAACTGTGCAACAAGAATATGACATGCTGGGCTAAGATGTCTGGAGAATTGGCTCTCTGTTCTTCAAATTATCTCCAAGAATACTTCTAATTTTGGTTTCTTTCACTGAGGGAAAATTTATAATCGATGCAATTTTTTAATTTGACGCGTAAAAATGCTTGGAAAGTTTTTTCAAAATGTTTGTTCTAGGAGACAAAACTCTTCTCTGATTTTCTTTATTTGATTTTATAATAACCTAGGCATGGATACTATCGAGTTTAGTAGACCATAAAATAATAACCATTCTTTTTGCTATGCGAGACACTGAGTAAATCTCACATAACTCATAGTAATCTCTGATACCTTCGGGATTTTATTCTGTACCAGTATTTTTCGTGGGATCGTGATGCATGGTTAAAGCTAAAATTAAATTTGTATTTTTTTTGCAACGTATGAAACTAAAGTTACGTCTTTTCCAAAATCAAAAATGTAACTCTAGAGTTCCCGTTCCTTGGTAATAGCAAAGATAGGCGGAATCTCTATTGTTTCTTTTGTAGAACACCTAATGCTATTAGTGAATAAATAAATTTCTATATTACACGTAAAATCGGTTGGAGAATCTAGATCTTTAAAAAAAATCAGTTTCAATATTAATAAGAAACTAACAAATTATTCATTACAATGAAGTAAAAATTTGATTAATGACTACAGCTCATTATTTAATAGATTGTACTAAAACTGTAATGAAGAAATGAGAATTTAAACAAACAAAGCCAGCCGTATTAATGATAACAAGAAAAGTATCGTATTGTTTTGAAAAGACAAAGTCAAAAAATCATTCCTGAATAAAATTTGCTTAAAATAAAAATAAGGCATATTGCACTCTATATAAAAAAAATTAATTTGCTTCATAGTGATGAAAATTATTTTTAGAAAGTATACAAAATTCAATGAAAACAGAGGTTTAGGTTCTAATCTTTCTTTCAAAAGCAACATTTTCTATTATATACTTGATTCTATGGAATAATAATGGAGGCATAAATAGTATATAAAGTGGAATACCTTCGTCAAAACTCTCATGCTTCTATGTTCCTTATTTATATATTATTGAGGTAGTACAATTGTACTGCAGGAAATCCGATAAATATACAAAAGCATACCGTAAATATTACGCAAATTATTGTATCAAATAATAAAAAAAATCAAAAGATAACAATATTCTCATCACAATTAAGCAGATATAAAAATAATCGAAATCTTCAATAATAACTACTGTAACATATTATAAGAATGTCTCGACAGATGTAAATTAGATACATGAGACGTAACTGACGCAGTGATATAATTCACAGCGTGTCGTTATAATATCAATGCCAAAATGACAAATCGAATTTCAGACAACTTGCGATTCTACCATTTGTAGACAATTGGTTTGAACAGAAAACACATTTTAACATTAACGACGAATGTTACTGACAACAGTCTGATATCAAATATCGTTTAAGCGCTTGCGATCAAATCATTGTAAAACAAATAAACAATTATCACAGTTTGCCTGTAAGATAATGGGAAACGTAATAAAGTTTAAGCGGATATAAAAGTTCAGTTTCGAATTGTCAAAGTCATAGAAGATTCGACCGGGCTTGATGATAAGTACCTGAGATTAAATATTAAATTCTAGTTTCTGAATCCTAAGCAAAAAAACATTTTGTTATGGATGTTTTAATGAAATATTTTTATCAAGTATAAAGCTCAAACATTTTCTTAGAATCAGAAATCAGTTTTAACTGGTTTTCTGTACGAAAATAAAGTTTTTTTATTATCTAACAAATGTAGTTTCAAGTATAAAAAATAATTACAATTTAAGCGTCTATAGCCCATTTTGGCTAAACTATCGTTTCCATAATATATTTAAGTAAATTACTTTTACCGTTTTCTTTACGCTTAACTAACATTAGGTAACAAATAAAAGTTTAAAAGCATACAAATATGTAACTTTATAAATTGATAAATTATTTTGGAAAAATCTAAAATGTATGCTATAACAAAAATAAAGATGAGGGTAATTTGAAAGTTATCTGCAGAATGTGATTCCAAATTATCTGCAGAATGTAATTCTAATTTAAGAATAGAATGAAAGCAATATATTTTTTATTTAGTTTAACGTCTTTGGTTAATATCCAGTACAAACTCTAAAATTTTGGAAAGGAAATTACTAATCCAAAAGTCAATAATGAAGACATATAAAAATTAAATAAAATCTTGCGAAATATTCAATAATTTTTCGTAATTTAAAATTTGAAATATAAAACTATATTCATGGTATAACAATAAGTTAAAAGAAAACCAATATATAAACCAAAATAAATGTAAATCTTAAAATATTAAAAATAAAAATAAAGTCTGTATAAAACAGCCTTTAAAAAAATATGTATATTATCCTGTGGAAGGGTTTTAAAAGACTACCTCCTCGATTCATTTTAAACTAAATAATAGATAAAAAAAATTTGTACCCTGATATCAGACTCAAAACATTTAAAATTATACATTTAAAATTTCTCAAATTTCCTTTTCTATTGTTCATCGTAGATGCTACATTATGTAAAAAGATTAGATTAAATCCATTTCTGCGAACGACGCGCTTTTCCCTGTCGGCCGGTTGTTAGGTGTAATTAAATCCCAAATTCTATTATCTGGCGCCAGCATCGCTCTCCAGTGTCCTCGTTTAATTAATGTAACGCGCTGAAACTCGGACGATACTGCTTAATATTTTTTGTCGCTGCTTCTGGCTTCAGTTTTGTTGTTTTGTGATTTGTCAGATGAAGTAAAAATAATTGTGATCGATGGAACACATGTCATTAGTTTAATGATACGAATACGAATTGAGATCAAATAAATGCTCGTATGGATTCAATATGACTTGATAAAAAAGTGAAATGACGGAATGACTCCATTTTAATTTTTTTTAACTTTAGCATCAGTTTTATGGATATTTAAGTGTCAAAAAAATTGCAAATAAAATGAAAGTAATAACAAGCATCACTTCAAAACCTTCAATATGACTTCACTAACAGTAAATTGATGAAATGACTCCATTTTTATTTTTTACCTACGAGAGTGATCTTTCGTGGATATTTTAGTGTTGAAAGAAATCATCTTCTTGAAAAAAATGTATTTTCATATTCATGCAAAAAAGTAATAAAGCTATCCGCCCTACACACACTGCTTTCTAACGACGCGACACAATACTTTTCTAACGACGTAAGTTTACAATATTGGACCTCTTCATTATTTTGAGCTTAAAGTGTTTTTGGTAGACGTGAAAAATTTACCCATTTCCAAAAGTTCCCCGTTCGAAAAATAAAAAAGAAGAAAATAAATTTGTTTGCCGTTAAATTACTTTAATACTTGATTATATCAGATGATAATATACCGGATTTGGTTAAGTCTGTCCGTAATTAAGATGGAATTCTAGTGACATTTATTAGTATCGTAATGCATTAATTGTATTATTATATCACTTTATAGAAATATTAATACTAAGACCACTTAAATATAATTAGGGCAGAACCTGCAAATTTATAATTTGTGACACGTGTACATGTACACACAAATTTAAATCAAAATCAGTTGTCTGATATGTGGTTTACAATACGCAGCTAACCTTCCAACTGAAAAATGTACGTAATTCTTAGTTTTATTTAACTTCGCTTTTCGTATTTTGATTCAAACTCTTTCTTCTTAACCGATACTCATTAAATTTTGCACATGCATTATGCCCATATTTAGTCATTATCACAATACAGTATTGTAATCATTTCAAACTTTGGTCATACAATTCTGATATTACCTGCCTTTTGGTACTGCCTGCTTAATCCGCGAGATTTGAGGATCTACTGTTCTAAAGTAGTATTATAGACCTCAAACTGAGATCGCGTCATTAAAATCAGGTATTCAATTATTAAGTTCCAATACTGTATTGGCTGTCTTCAGTGTCAACCGCGATACTTGAGGACGTGCTAATTTTAAATTGATAATGTAGTTTTCGACCATTTGTCAATTAGCTCTTATGTCCAACTTATCAATCCTAATGTTGCAGCGGTACTGTTTGTTTAAATAACACATTAAAAATTAACTTAACGTAAAAACTTTTTAAACACATTAATGATGACGTATTGAAAGTTCGAAAATAAATATGGGTTGCCAATCTGGAGCTTTGATCAAAGTAAATAAAATCGTGGGGTGTTTTTAATAGAAACCTTTTTTCTCATTGGAGCTTGGAAATCGTATTGAAAGTCAATCGCTCTTATTGCAAATAGATTCCTCCTTATTGTTGAAGTTAGATCAAGTATTTTAACAAAACTTGTAACCAGTCATATAACATAATCGTATAGAATATAATAGGTTTTCCAAAAGAGTTATGAAATATCTAATCATTTCACTTGGATCTCGTCTTTGTTTCACACAGATATCAATCAAATGATTGATGTATATCACGAATTTAGTACATATTGTATTGATTAGAGATACAATTTTTAATGATCGTATCTTGAAGAGTAGAGAAAAGTTTGTAGTCATGATTGACGTCTTTAATTATCAATAAGTAAAAAATTATCCATAAATTTTCGATTTGAAATCATAATTATTTTTAATTAATTTCTCACCAAATCTCATTCCTTTTCAAAATTTTCTCAACCATAAACACATTTAACATTTTCATTATAAACTGGAAACATTGAATTACTACTTCTTTCCGTGAAATATTATTGGTATCGCTTAATATTTGGCCGCGTTGCGACGTATCCGCCTCACAAATAATACCGCGCGATGCCCAGTGTTCGTGCATGACAGAATTGTTAACCTTTTTATTAACGTCAGTAAGTAATGGTTTATCTAAATAATGAGATGAAATACGAAAAAAGTTTGTTAATTATAGCTTCATTTTTTATTCAGAAACTATCAAATTCGGTCTGATTTTTCAACTCAACAACAGCCTGATTAATAAAAGCAAGAGTGAAGTCGCGGAAAAAATTTATGAAAAATATGTAGAGAAGCCAAATTTTATGAAAAGCCCGCTCTAGTATGAAGAAATTATAGTATTATGAGTAATATAATGTCCCAAAAAACTACATAACAAACAATTGTACCAAATTTTACGCGTAATCGAACAAAGCACATATCATATTCCTTGTTAGTACACATCACGAGGGTGAGCATATCTTCCGCAAAAAAGCTGTCCCCATAAGATACTTAATAAATTAGCAGCAGTAAAGAATCTAAGTGGGAAATGTTAAACTTTACGATAATAAGTTATTTAATTCAATAAAAGCGTATGCTAGTTTATTTAGTGTGACGCGAAAACTCAATACGAATTTCCATATGAGTTTCCATATGTGCTTATGTTCCTTTGATATTAATATGATAAATTGATAGGTTTGTTTTTATTCTTTTTCGTAAAATATAAACAACAAATAGTTTATTTACTTATTTATTTGTGAGTTTTGATATACATTACTTACTGCAGACTTATTGCTAATTTAAAAATCTCTTCCAATCAACTATACCATTAAATTTTGAAATTGGTTGATGTATTAAAAGAGATTTTAAAATATTGAATATATTTGGCGTTAATCTTGTAGAAATTCATTATTAAAATTTTAAGGGAATTACGTGATGTAGTATTATTTCTATTTTATTGAAATCCTTTACCGCGACCTATGTTTCGTTGTGTGAAAACATCTTCAGGTGGGAAATTAGCAAAGATTGACATTACGTAGTTTCGGTGAGTCGTGGGGATTTTAAAATATAAAAAATTAAATATGCTTTTAAAATCAAAAGTAAAAAGGAATAACAGTGCAAAATATTGACATGAGTTGGGATGAGAAAAAGAAAAGGACAGAGTTCAGGGAGGGATAGAACTTTTTCATTCGATCGTTGGAAACATTTATCGAGGTGATATTCTTGGTGTTACAATCTAATTTATACCAAAGTTCGAATGAAAAAAGTGCGCTTCTTGGACAATTATGTACGACGCGTAAACTTTCAGATAAAATAAAAAATATGGAAGCATAGCATAGATGAGCAACGTCATCAAGTCTGATTGGTTAATATTTGCTTTATACAATCAATAAACAAAACGAGACCATGGCAGGACTTAAAGAATCCTTTACAATTATCTGGATAATGTATATCATTGTCGAAAAACTAATTTTTCATTCTGGTAGCAAAAATTAAACTGTCTAATAGCACGGTCATTTCTATGTAAGCATGGTAATATATAATATAAATTCAGAAATACATTTTTTTTAAAACAAATAGTAAAAAATCTTAAGAACAAACTTTGTAAATTAATGATTTTATTGGTGCTTCCGTAATTTCTTTTACCTAAAGCTTTCTAAAATGTAGTTTATTGTTTGAATAATACACTGAAGAAATATGTGTAGTATAATATCATGGAATAAAAAGAATCCCTTTCAAAATTTCTGCAACTATTCTTTAATTTCGATGTGTTATTAACATGTATAAATGATCTAATTATAAATATTATGTCGTAATATAATTCTGACACTTAATTAGAACTTGTTTTTATACAATATTTTTTCTGTTTATAATTTAACTAATTACTTGCTAATTAGACATTATGGAAGTGCTTATTAAAATAGAATAATCAGTAGTACTAAGAAGTCGTAAGGCAAAACATTGGCTAGATTTTTACCTCAAGATCAAAAAAGTCTTAACAATCAAAGATATTTTCGAAAAATTTATTGGCTATAAGTATATAACACAAAATGTAAGATAATTGTAATACACTACATGCATATCCATTACATAATGAGACAATATTTTAATGACAAATAGGGGCATTATTAAACTTCAATAATTGCAGATATACGATCTGATATAAAATGATAATCAAATACTCTCATAACAGCAGTTGCATAATAACGATAATTTTGAATAATTTCGACTAAATAAATAAAATGTTATCATTTATTGCCAATGGAATTTTATCACAGATAACACAATTCAATACTGATAAAGTGATCACAATGTTACACACTTGCGATCAAATTGTTTTAACTTATGTAATATTATAAATTGATTGCATTGTTATATAGGATAAACTACCTTATTAATTTATTAAAATATAGGAAGTATCATTGATTGATCAGAGAAATACAAAAACCAAGCATATTTAACATTATTTAAATATTGACTTATAGAATATAATTGTTTCATGAGGATAGATATTAAAAATAAATTGCATTATAACTTATAGTATTTTAACTAAGTAAGTATATTTTACAGCATTAGAATTAATAATCTTATCATATTGTATAGCTGTGTTTCACATATCAGTATTATAATAATTTACTTTACGATTACATAATCAAGATAAAATAACCTTTTATGAAAATGATTCTTCAAAATATGTTTATTGAATTTCAAAATAATAGGAAGAAACGGGCATTTTAATGGATGTGCTGAAAGGGTCAAAGTAAAAGTTAAACATAATTAAGGAATGCGTAAATATATTGCAAAAGTTGGATTTAAAATTCATACTAATTTGTGACAGTGTTTAGGTTCTAACTTAGTTATACTGGTTGTAGTATTCATAAATCCATTCAATCGATCTGTTAACATGATTATACTGGAATAGAGTGCGTATTGAATATAAAATTAGTATTAAAAATGATCTGGATTTTCTAAATCAACATGAATTAAATCAACATTTGCTGTCTTAAATTAACAAAAAAATTATATCCTTGTTTATTTCCACGTTTTACGGAAATCAGTGTATTTAATGTTCCAGGACAGAGAAATAAAGAACAGCGTTCAAAGGCTTAACAAAATAATTTATTTCCTATTTTGAAAAAAAATTCTAATAGTAACATTAGTTTACACAAAAGAATCATCTACAATTTATTATCAAATAAAACAAGTAAGAATTAATACAAGTCAAAAATTAAAAATATATTTCCATAATCACACTGATATCTCAAACAAGACCCGAAAGGCGGGCAATAGAATTAAGGCTTGTTAATAGCAACCGGGAGAAAAAAATCCTTCTTCAGCTGGTAACTTAATGGCAATATTGAAAATTGAAGAATTCTTTTACATACTGATGTGTTTCATAATCAAAACTTCCTCATTTTTCGAAGTGATTAAGTTATTGTATCCTGAATTTAATGAAAGCAACGGTTTATTTTATTTTATCGTCTGCTTCTCAATTCTAGTTATAAGAAATGTTCCTAAGTAAAAGAACTTATTTCAGTAATTAATCATATATTAACAAAATAATGTTTTGACTGATTTTTATAAAATATTATAAGGTTTACCGGGAGAAATGTGTTTCATTTTTGGACTGGTCTCTTTTAATGTTTTTGCATATTCTTCATAGTCAAACAAACGGAGTCCTTAAAAAATAATTTATATTTTACCCGTAATCTTTACAAATGAATTAATATTCTGGAACATTTTTAGATTTCGATGAACATATTTTTTAACATAAAAATACAGGGAATATTGACTTACATTATTTCCAAATTAATTAATTGGATAACTAGTATTAATTTTATAATTCGTATTTAGTAATAAAAAACTCGTTCCGTATGGATGAAAAAATTTATTAAATATTATGTAATAAATTGTAAATTACCAAAACTTATTTTTGAGTTAAACTAATTTCTTACTGGAACACATATCTTTCTATTTTGATATTAACGCGTATCGTTCTACGTAGATATTTATTGTAATTTATTTAAGTTTACGTATTAGGGTTTATAATGTTAAGACGTTGTATTATAGAATGATCGTTAAACTGTAATATATATTTAATTTTGACTCACTATGACCAGATTTGACAAAAAATAAAGGGCTTTTACATGTATGAAGGTGGTCTAAAGAATTCCAACATTTTGTTTTCTGCTAAGCAGGAATTATTAAATAAAGTAACAAAATAATAATATACACAAAATATGAATAATTTTAAGTGTTTACTGCAGTATTAAATTATGTGCAGGTTATTATACAGGGCTCTTTAATTTCTGAAATTATAAACTTATATTATGAAAAAAAATGGATATCTACTTTGTATAGATTCAGAAGTAAAAGGGTGATATATTTGTAACATATTCTTAAACATATGTCCAAAGTTATACTATACTTAAAATAATAAAAAAAATAATTTTGATATCCTTAACCATACCCCACACGATACAAATAATTTTAAACATTTTACTTCTAATCCGCAATTTGCCCCCGAGTGTATAATTTAAAACATTTTTGAGAGTTAGTTTCTAATATATTCGTACGTGCGGGTTAATGTATTTTATTACTATGCCAGATTTAAACTTTTTCTTCAAGCGTAAAGCGGCTGTGACCGACGTACACGTTAATGATCTTATAAGGGTTGCATTTTCCATTTGATGGACCGAACCCTAAAACGGAGTCTAAACTAACCTTTACATCCTTAACATTTTAGAAATTTAGGGTAACCTTCGAATTTTGCAAATTATGATCTTAAACGTACTTGGTAGCACATAACAAATACCGACGATTTTGTCAAATAAAAATATTTTTACCTCGTAAAATGAAAGGTTCGTCATGTTACATACCGTTATATATTAGTGACGAAGCAAATTTGAAGCGAAAGCGGATTGTTTGTTACATAACACGGTATGTGTGTGATCAAATTAAGCATCGTTAGCATCCCTTTGATACAGGAATCGCATGAATTCGTGTCGTGCTTGGGTTGACAATTTTTTTCCCTACGGCCCTATCGCTTTTATTTGACAACAAGAGTTTTGTCCTCTCCAAAGGTTTCTATTGTTTTAACCTTTTTTTAGCTTCAATATGATTTTTTTTGTGAAATAGAAATATTAAGCAACGTTCTGTACGCATTCAACATTGCGTGATGTATTACTTATAGAAGAGAAAATTTTAAAATAACGGGATTGGTATGTATATTAGATCTAAAACGATTGCAACAGATATTATATCAAATAATTCAAAATATTCCAAATGAAGTTTATGTAAATGAAATAGAATTTATGCATAGAAAAATTTAATTTTTCTGTAGTTAAGAATAACTACCTAATAGCATAAGAATAACTACCTGACGTTAGAAACTGTTTCTATGATGTTTCTTCTGTTTTATTTATTTTAATGTCACCCTGGATGAGGATTAACAAAAAATCTAAATATCCTTCTTTGAATTTTTAGAATGAATATTCATCTATATCACAGTACAGCTTCATCTATGATTGTATATGTACTACTGGTCACCATGCTAGCTTTTCGACTTATATGGAATTCATAAAGCAGCAATTTCAATTCTCTTAATGGAATTTCCATATTTTATATGTCCCTTTGAAGAGAGAAAGTTTAATGCCAGTATTTTTTGAAAAGTTTATATACCAATATTATTACAGAAATCGCAGTAAATAAGTACTTCGGCACTTATTTATTATTTACCAATCTAGTGTTAAACTGTATACCAGGGTTTATTTCAAAATATTGTTGGGAGGAATTTATTTTCCGGAGTCTGTTGATTGCATATGTGATCTTGGCGTAATGCTTGATCAAAAGTTACATTTTGATATTCACGTTAAGCAGATCACCCCGCGAGCTTATGCTTTGCTAGGCTTTGTCTTACGAACTACCAAACCCTTTAAGCGACTGAGAACGTACCGAATCCTCTACACAAGTCTTGTGCGATCTCAACTTGAATATGCTGTTGCAGTCTGAAATCCATACTATCTTACGTACTCCGATATGATCGAAAGAGTGTAGAAATTATTTACACGTATTTTGCAATATCGCTTCAATACGCCCAAAACAGACTATTGTATTGCATTGTACGCATTCAAATACCGTACTCTCCATGAAAGGCGTATCGAACTCGGAGTAGTTGCACTTTATATTATTGGCCATAGTCGTTACGATTGTGCCAATATAGTGAATCAGTTGCAGTTTCGTGTACCAGGGAGAGCGTCCCATAGCTCTGCACTTTTCTATCTACCTACCGCTCGCTCTAATGCTCGTGTAGCACTACGCAGGCTTTGTGATGATCGCAACGGAATATTTCATTCTCTGGACATATTCGCTAGCTCATTATTTCAATACAGTCAGTTAAACGGCTACTTTACAACCATTAGTCCTTTGAAAGAATTGACACATTATTTTTTTATTCAAATCGATATGATGTTTCTTTTTTTTATTCAAATCGATGTTATTATAAATGGGATTGTTATTACTATTAATTTTGTTACTGACAAATATTATAATTAACTTTAAATGAAAGGCAGATTTCAATAATTTATATATTTATTGTTGGTTTGTTTGCCAATATTATGTATTTCTAATTTAATTTAATTTTTTATAACATTTCTGAATATCTAATGTGTTATAGAAATATTAATATAAGACTGAGGATATATGTACGTAGAATATTATTTTGATACAGGAATATAAAATTATTTAAAGGTTAAAATACTTACAAATTATGTCAATCTTCTAAATCATTTTATTGTAAATGAACAATCAATAGTTTATGTTATAAATTCTATGTATAGACAGGCAGTTTTTAACCTTTCCCGTGGATCAAACTTAATACCTAATCTAAAATTCAATCCTATGTGACAGTGAGAGTCGTACGATGAACGCCGTAGGCTGCATGAGCGAGTATTTAATGGAAGAAATATCAGCGTGTATACTTCCGAGAATCGGATCCAATATTGGCGTAGTCGTTTCGTGTAACGGGGTGATTAACAGTCGCAACCTCCGTCACATATTAAGATCAAATTTTTGTGTAGTAAAAATATTTGACAATAGACAAATTTTCGGTATATGCGATGATTAATTATGATATAAAAAAGCCAGTTATTAATCAGCTTATGAAGGAAATTACCTACATATAATTTCACGAAGGAAAGTATAATAAAAAAAGTTAATATAAATTATAAGGACGTAATTTTATTCGCTAAACTTTCATAAATTATCATAAAAAAATTTGTACAAATAATCTATGATTCATTGTACAAACAAGGTATTATATTTTTATAACAATTCGATGAAGAATTAGATTTCATTTTAATTTATGGGTTTGCGTTATGTTTGTGACTAGTTTTTGATATTTGACATCATTAGGTTTTCGTACTCCCAAAAAGAAGAAATGGAGCTCTAATTAAATCAATCTGTCCACCCCTTACACTGCATTGGTAGCTTTCTTCAGAAATCGTTTGACTTAGGAACTTAAATTTTGGATAGCGGTAAAGCATACCAACGTGTCCATCAATAATTAACACTTAAAATATTCATATATAAATGTTATAATGTGTAAATAAATTATTCGAATTTTTTTCACGTATCGTATACGCCATGAACTAAAAAAGCAATCTTTGGTGAAGAAATTAATCAATATTTTCTTTCCTATTTTTATTGCCTGAGCTATTTATTTTAGAATTTTACGCAGGACCACAGAAATTGTTTGACGACGATAAAATATATTAACTCGCACAATAATAAAGTACGTATGACAATACCTATACTAAAAAATAACTCAAAAAGATTCCTATAGAAGTTTTCGATATTATAAATGAAATAATTGAAATTGTTTTTTTTCATTTCACGTACATATCAATTGAAAAAGCATCCCTTGTTGTAATTGAATTTTAAAATACTTAGATACGTTTTTTAAGCATTTAATTATATAAACTATATGAAGGGAACTTTTTGCATTATAATATCTGAGTAATTTATAAAACATGAATATGCAAAAGAGTTACATTTGCCTTTTGAAATTTAACAAAATACGAAAAATGAAGTGTTTAATGGACCCGTTTGGCATACTTTCACTCAAGAAAAGGTTGATATCCATTTAAAAAACAATCAAAATTTAAAATGTCCCAGGTCATCATGAACCACTTTCTTCGATATCGGATTAACAGAAATGATTTTCTTCTTCTTCGTCCTATATTCTTTATTGAAGGACGTGCCCGTCATGAAGTGCTAGAAGAGATGACCAGCAACTTCTAGGCCATTTCGAACTTGTCACAAGAGGCCATAACAGGAACTCTGGCGATCATAACTTGCTCATGTTGGCGGCTGGGATATGAACCGTAAGTTCTTCTATTGGCTTGCTCTTTTTTCTCCTAAAATAACCAATACACGAGCTATATGATACGAATACGAAAAACGATACGAAAACTCTTTGGTAAATAACAGTCGATAATTTGATCTTGATTTTGAATTGGTCAAATAAGGTTTAGTTGGGTCTTTTGGGATTATACAGTATCTCAATAGTCTCTTCTTGTTGATCAATATCACCAATAAGACTTTCTTGTTTGCAGTCTTCAATAAGAATTTCTTGTTCTGCCGTATCCTATCGGGTTTGCTCACTATTGCTTTAACCATCTTAATGCGTCACCTGATCTCTCCCTCATGTCCTCCTTGATCATTAATCATAGATCCGCAGTAAGGGAAATCCCTAACAAACGGTGGAGCTGAAAATTCCTCAGTTCGTAAGAGCTGACCATCTCAGTCCATTATCTCGATTTTGATTTTCAATATATAAATTAAAAACTCAAACAACTCACTTTCATACTGAACTTTTCTGAACAAACTTTTATGGTTATGGTTTCTGAATAGAAATAAAATTTACTTTCAAATGTTTATAATATTATGCTGTTATATCTTACAATTTATTTTCATTGACAGTGAGAAATAAAATTTAAATGCTTATGACTATGAATTTTATGTAATTCTGTCATGTAACTAGGCAAATATACAAAAGACTCCAATTTATAAATTTACATATTTTTAAGAAGATGAAAAGAAGAATGTTTTGATTTTAAACTAAAATATTGAATAAATTTTATTTTAAAACCAGCCGATTAAATTAATAAACTATAAATATTTGTACGCCAACACCATATTTAATAAAATTATTTACCATATTTTTCGCGCTGAGCTAAGTTTGAACATTAAAATTTTTTAGCAACTGAAAAATATTGAAAGTTATTCACTGTTTTACTTTTATTGACTTATTGTACTCATATTAAAAGTTCAAGGGTAAAACCGGATTTAATTCGTACGTCCGTCTTATTTTAAAAACATGATATCTAATGTAAATTTACCATTTACTAAATCGGTATTAAACATTTAACGCGTATCTTGCTGATGCCATAATATTTTGACATCCACTTAGTTGCTTTTTAATCATCACATTGTATGATGACGCAGGTGAACGTGTCCCGCGCTCTTTTGTAGTTTTGCAATTTTTTTTTGAGTTCTTGGAATTGAATTTAAATATTTAGTTCGTTCTTCTTTCCATAGCTAAAGATAATGGAGAGAGATTAATATTAGATAAATTTGATAGAGTTAACAGATGTTTACACTAATGTCAATTTGAGGGGTAATCGGTAGTTTTTAAAGGGCAATGGAGAAATAACTGTTGGCCTATACTAACAAGTTCTGACAACTAAATATTACGATTCCGGTTTCCTCCAGTTAACGGCAACTTAATAAAAGTGAGAGATAATTTTGTATGCTACTTGCTCTTATTAGAATTATTAAATCCAAGAGAGACTTTGATAACGATATCAAAATGATGGCAATAAACATATATTTTCGACATCAAAAACCTAAAAACGATAGAAATAGGTTAACATTCAGGTTAAAGTAAATTTAGATTTAATACCACTCTGAATAATATATACTCGATAGAAAGTTTGCACAAAATAGCGGTCTTATAACTTTTGTCATAATAAAGTTATAAAGTAGGATGTCAATTAGGATTCGAATGTGTAAAGACATTCGAATCCTAATTGGCATCATTATAATAGATAATCCAATAAACCTTTCTTTATTTATTTACGTATGCAAACCCCAATTTCAATTCCGTCTGAAGTAATTCTAATGTGTTATTTATAGTTCTATTAGTCCCAACGCCATACAAAATTTCCTCAATTAAGTAATTGCAGCTGTTGAGGTAATTCGAGCAGTATCTAATTCTTCACTTGTTTTTAAATTTAATTAGTAGGGGAATCTCCATATATAAGAGAAGTCATCAACGTCATTTGTTTGTCAAAGTCTTCAACAATCAAATGGATTTTCAAATTCAGTTAATAAATAATTACTAAGACTATGTTGAAAACATAATATTTAAAACGATTTTTCCTATTGTTGATTTTTTAAACAGCAAAGTATTGCTTGATTTTTAATATAAAGCAAGATTCCGTCCCATAATTTAAGATGTGTGAAAAATTCTTTGACATTTTCCTCCTCATACTGTTGAACTCCGGTATGATGAGAGTCGTAACCTCTACAAATCGCTTTTCGTAGATTACGTCACTACAGGTTCATACCGAATAAGGTAGAGGGATACCTCTACCTTATTTGGTATGAATCGCTCCGCTAACGATGTTAATTATCGTGGCGCAATTATAAAAACGCATAGGATATAGTCCTTTCAGGACTCAGAGGGATCAGGCTAATTTTATTGAGTGGTATAGAAATACATACAGGATACTTTAAAATTAATTTATAGTAATTCATACTGCATAGTATATTATTTATAATATTTGGGTTTTAAGCTTTCTTTGCACAAAACTTTTAAATTCCCAGATGCGTCTTATCTTAAAATAACGTTTTGAAAAAAAAATAGTAATTTAATATATAACCTGTTCATTCAAAAATGGTTTATATAATTGAAGTGAAGCTTTTGCTATCCTATTGGGTATAGTTTTCTAAATAAGACTTAGCAAGAATTTTCTAGGAGGAGATTATATATAATTTTGCTTTATAAATTTTATAATAGGATAAAGAGAGTGTAAATAAAAATTCTCCGCCTTATCACTACTCTATCTCTACGGTTTGTAGCGTACTAATATAAGTATATACCATTATCTTCCTAAAACTATTTACTTTCGAACACAAAAATAATAATGCCAGAGTTTAAAAAAATAAACAAAGAGAGAAATAAACAAAGAAAGAAACGAACACTTTTGCTTTGAATATTAATATATAATGTTAATCTATGATTCATCCTTAATTCTGATGTAGCACTTTACTTAGAAATTATAGCCCGGAACTGATAAATCATTAAGGTTAATGAAACAAATGAAATTTCTTTGTCAGGTGTCGTGAAATCTTATACATTAAGCAGATATCGCAGGCAAAAATCTTTGGTAGGTAGTACTTAAAAATATTCAATATGTATGTACACACACATATCTATATATATATATATATATATATATATATATATATATATATATATTATGTATATTATATATGTGTGTATGTACATATACATACCTATATTACCACGGACCGTATCCGATGAATTAAACCTTGCAAGGAATCCAATACAGAAGGGTATAGATATCCTGTTCAAGGCTGCAGGCTTTGTAAGCTGACATTTAATGGAACGGATATTGGCATGTGTACTTCCGTAGGTTGAATTCAATATTGGGGAGATCAATGGATTGAGGGGTTGAAGCGCGGCAGGGTGCAAATATATTTGAAATGTTGTGGAATGATTTTAGCGTTTTAATAATATACTCCCAAGGAAATTGTTTGTGTTTTAGGCGATGTTAAATATTGAATATCGTTACGTTTCCATTTCTTTTAATAAAAGTAGAAAATGTTTATATTTAGACTATACTTTACTGGTTTAAAAATTGTAATTAAATGCAGAATTACTTTGAATGTATTTATTTAAAAAAAATAGGATGGCGCAGGGGAGAAGTAACATGCAACTTTTTACTTACACTTTTAATTCATGTTATATTTACTTCTTTGTTTATATATGAATATAATATAACAAATCTTATTAAATTATTACAACTAGTTTTCACTTTGAAAGCTATTGGAAGAATAAATTTTACTTTTGACATGTTACATACACATATAAGTATTACATAAATTATAATTATAGCGATATTTTCGGATTGATAAGAATCAAGGTAATATAATGTTTAAAACATATTTTAAGACGATATTTGAATATTATGTAATCGTCGTGACAAGCTTTTGTAACCAGATGAACTTTTTAATACTCTCTAAGGGACTGGTATCGCAAACAAATCAATTAAAATTTGTTAACTAATTTAATTTAATAATAAATTGATTCTCCAATACGAAAATTATTATATACTTAGTCATTCAATTATTAGTTTAGATCGTAATTTAACTCCTGAACGATTATTCAATTGTCTGACGTAATGTTTTTCACCGCTAAAAACAAATAAAAGCGTATGTGATTGCATCGAAGACGGTGGCGGTGTCTAAAGTAATGACGTCATTTCAGACACGCAGGATGTCATATGACGTTCTATATTAAATCTAGTTTCCCTAAATAAACAGGAAAGGGGAGCTACGGAAATGCGTTCTATTGCAGCTTCGAACCTTGTCCATGTTGGTTTCCAATGAACCGTGGGTTTCAAACGGAATTACATATATACAATTATAATTGCTGTTTTACCTGATCGTAGTTTGATATAGAGGTAAATTAAAGATTTATGGACTAGCTGTTGCAAGCAGTTTTGCTCATATAAAATTAGTACCTAATTCTTGAAATGTGTCGTTCACTATATTTATCTCCGTAAAATGATTAATTCATGTAATAAATATTATAAAAATTAACTAAATACTTATGACATGAAAATGAAAAAGTTTGTCTTGGAGACCTACCTGTTTTTTTATAGATGATATGATTTTTTTGGGTATTATACTCAAAAAAATAGCGTCAGAGCCCTACACACAAAACTCAATTTATTAATTTTGGTAAGTTTTGGTATTGAAATAAATTTGTCTAAGGACGAAAAATATAACCGATATAGAAATGATTTTTTTTACTTAATGTAAAAATTTCACTCAATATAAAAGACATATTTTGACAGTTTAAACTGTGATTTTGTTCATCACTTAAATAAATGCTAAATGGTGAAAATATTTGAAACAAATTTTGCTATGTATGAATAAAATGTATTCAAATTACTTAGATTTTAAAATATGCGTCGTTAACATATGTATTCATATTTAAAACTAAAAAAGCAAATATTTATATTTCAATTTTGTTGTGTTCCTCTAGACTTAAATATGTGTACCTCATTTCTTTAGATGC
This sequence comes from Druceiella hillmani, assembly GCA_039881145.1. Classification (NCBI taxonomy): domain Eukaryota; kingdom Metazoa; phylum Arthropoda; class Insecta; order Lepidoptera; family Hepialidae; genus Druceiella; species Druceiella hillmani. The sequence continues at coordinate 9,564,521 of JAYKKI010000045.1, forward strand.
ATCATTATTACATTTTACAATTCATCCAAAAACGAAAATAAAATGATGGTGTTATGATTGATGATTGATGATTTTCTTGTTGCATTAGTAAATAATTGTGTTTAGATAAGTATATTAATAAATAAATATATCCATAAATAGGAGACAAGAGATAATATTTACCAATACATTTGATTTATTGTCCATCAGTGTTAAACGTGTGTTTTAGAATTATCATACCTTAATTAAATTTAAAAGGCCTATAATTACGTAATTTAAGAAATGTACATAAAATTGAAAAAAAATGTGCAGAAAACATACAAGTTTTTACGATTTTGAGACCTGAATTATATATAAATTCAAAAATCTGATAATATCATTAGTGACAATAAAAATTCATTGTAAATTTTTAAACTCGTCAGACAGATGTTCTCTGATAATATAGAGCTATAAACATTCTTTGAACCCTGGAAGCAGAAAATATTAAAAATATTTATGGTACGATGTCTTACTTTTGTCCAAATACAATATTTCCTTCGCTTAGAACTAAATATTATAGTAACAGAGATAATAAAAACTTGTGCCAATACACAAAAATAGAGGCTCAACATGTTTACGCCCGGGTGTACAGGTCTCGTTGATCTGAAGTGAGTCTTTGTTCAGCGAGTTGAACAAGGATAAGGTGATATAATGAGACAAGCTACACTGGACTAGATATTGTCTCGAGCGCCATTGAAGGAGCCAATGTCCTAAGCTAAAGCTTAGGACGTTGCCTCCATCCTTCTCGAATTATATCATTACTCAACCTTCGCGGATATTTTATTCATATGGTTCGGTACTGAAAATGAGTCTTAGGATATTGTTTCACTTGATAAAGGTTTACGATAATAATGTATTTTGATACTCTCTTTACAATATCCTATTTACAACGTTATTGGGTTGCAATTAAGTTTTCAAGATTAATACATTTATTAAGTATATACATATATATATATATATATATATATATATATATATATATACACATATGTTTATGTGTGTGTATGTATATGTTTACATATAATATCATTAATTGTTTCAAATATCAGATCAATATTCTGTAAATTCGAATAATGAGAGGATGATCATTTGATCTACAGCTATAGTGCATATTTGGGATATATACTAAACCTCTATTTAATATTATATTACTTGTTATATTTATAAAGTGTTTATGAAGAAAAAAATCCAGTATATTGGAAACTAGAGTATTTTTCTCATATATAAAATTTTAAAAAAATGGAAAATTTATAAAATATTTTTTGTTGATTTTGATACAAATAAGGCTTTGAACAATTAAAGTCAAATTATATAATTTACTTGGGTCTAATGATAAAATTTTACCGTTCCTAGAAAATTATTTATAATACAATTATGAAATAAAATAATAAACGTTCAGATTGGTAGTATTTATTAAAAAATAACTCATTTCTGGCTGTTATGCGGGGGCATGATATCTCTTAGATTGATGATCTTGATGATTGCGTCTTAAAGGAAACGGACTCCTCAAACTTAATTACCCGGAAGCTCAAAGTCCTTACGGTCACTATTACAATCGATTCCTTGTTATAAACATTCTGGTGTGATTTATAAAACTGTAAAGCAATCGGGAGTTTCATTTCATAAGAAATACATATAATATATTGATTAATTGGAATTGAAAGTTTTTTTTCGTTTTCCTCTCAAAAATTTAAGATTAAAATATTCTACTTTATTTTTTAATTTCAAATTCTGTTACAGGGAAACAAAAAAAAAAAAATATTTTTCGTTATCAAGATTTTTTCAATCACGCTTAACTCGATTTATACGTTTTATGTCTTAAATGTAACAGAAGCACCATGCAGGTGCAAAATAAATTATATAAAAATCGGGTAGGCTGTATCAGTGACGCAGTCGCAGCGGAGTACGTGAAACGTCTTGGGCGTACTTTTGGGTATGCACCATGTTGTTTACGTCAACCGGAATACTAATTACTTGTCCCAAAATGCCTTATTGTCCTGCATATCGTAACCGTCATATCTGCATGTACGGCAACCTTGGGGAATGGAGCCTCTCCTTGATCGGCCCTAGCCCGACGCACGCGTAATCTGCTCTAATTGTGGTCTACTTGTACTGTTACTGTTGGATGGAGACTGGCTCCTTCTCGTGAACGTTGATGATATGGTCTCGTTCTTTGCCGCCATTGTATCTACAATTACACCAAAGTGCTTGGGACTGCCTTACGCCGTTTGAACCCGCACGCTCGTAGACGGCTGTGATTCCTGCGCCTGGCTTTGACGTTCCCTGTGGAAACGAACACGTTTCGCCGTTAACACAGTGGGTCGTCGAGGGTCATAATCTCTTTTGCTATGCGAGCTATCGCATTCCAGTTTTGTACTTTACGTACCTCACGCATTGACGCCATAGTAGAGCAGTCGTCAAATTTGTACACAAAAAAAACATTTTTTTTAAATTTTACAAATTTTAATGGTCGTAACTGGTTGTTTTATGTAATCACTTATTATAACATCGTAAGCTCTCCTAAATACAATCACTTCCACTCGCATCGATCATTGTACTGCTGAGTAATCATTAATTAAATACAACGCACGATGGTAAATTTAATTGCGAATGAGTCGTGTTGCACGCGATCGCAGCGTCATTTACGCTAGTGAGTAATGGCAATGGACAACTGATTAATGCCTTCTATCCTCTAATTAATGGTACTAAATAAGATAGATAAGATGGATACTGTAGTAGATATAGTATAAGGTAGATGCTATACTTCCAAAGTTATAAGCGATCTTGCTATAACATATTTGGTTAAATATGGTTTTTGCAAGCGAAGCCCATCTGATTGCAAGACTTTTCACCTACAAATAGCAATTTAGTTATAAACATTTAAAGGTAAATATTTTTTATTAGAATATTTAAAAATATTAATTTTTCACCACGTCGATATATTATTTTTCATAGTGCATTCATTCAAAAAATTTGATGAGTAATTCAAAAATTATAAGACCTAGGAAGATCTATAAAATATGTAATTGGGCCCTTTTGGACCAATTGCATTTATTATTCTAATACTTTTATCCTACGTCTTGTAATCTTCCCATCAAGTCAAAGAAATTATGATTAGTGGGTTGCTCTTGTTGAGAATTGAATTATACTTGATGGCGTGGTCAAATAGATCAAGCGCGAGAGTGGTGTAGTAGCCACAAATGACGCAAAAGTGAAACAGATGAAATATTATACGGAACAGGTTTCACCATGAACGAAGAACGATTTAGCTGTTTACTGTTGACAGTTTTATCTAAAACGTGCTTTCCTATTATTATGACCACTGAATATTCAGGCATCACCTTATGGTGATGAAGGCGGCTGAAGTAATAAAACCAAAATTAATAAACATGATCTACAGTAAAGTTGGGCTTGATAGTACGTTTTTGAATAAATAGAAGACGGAGCATAGTAGTATAAGTTTTAAAGTAGAGAGAAGAAGACGCATAGGCAATATAATTTTTTAAGTAAAGAGAAGAAAGAGCATAGTTATAATTTTTAACATTAAATGAAATTGCGTGATGTAGTATTATTCATACTTTAATTAAATTCTGTGCCACGGCCCAGGTTTCGTTGTATTACAACATCTTCAGGTGGGCTATTAGCAAAAATGTTGTAATACAACACCCACCTGAAGATGTTTTAATAAAACGAAACCTAGGTCGTGATAAAAAATTTCAATAATGTAGAAATAATAATACATCACGTAGTTTCATTTAATTGCGAATAATGTATTTCCATAAAATTAACGCCAAATATATTCAATATTTTTTTAAGTAAATAGAAGAAGGAGAGTAAGTAATAAATTTTTTAAAGTAAAGGCCAGAAGAAGTACACAGGTGATAGGTCGGTTGGCAGTGCTAATAAAAAAGGCCAGTATGATCCCAAAAGCCACGATAACAGTTCAACTGTCAATATGAAAACTAAAGAAATAAAATGTTACAGATGTAAACAAATTGGACATTTCAAAACCAGTACACAAAAAAATTTATTCAAAAAATAAAGAAACACTAGCGCATATTCTGCAGTGCTTTTAAGTAGAAGTTTTGTTAAATTATATTTTATTCTGTATTCGAGAGATAAGTGCTTATGTGAAGACCAACAGAAATATGATCAGAAAGGAATTACACCAACTGAGCGTTAGTTTAATAATGGCTGAAAACAATTTGCCCGTGTTCTGTGCGGATAGTGTTGAAATTATGGTCATAATACCTGAATGTGTATATGAAATCGTGGAAACAAATGCAGTTTAGCACCAATGAGATTTTAACAAAATTACATCAAAAAATTACTTTACTTCTTTGCATTAATTTGCTTATACACTTGTGTAAAAAAAGTAAGGAACAAACAAGTTTGAAGATAATTCTCATGATTGATTTTTTTTCAAATCGATTTTTAATAATAAGTTATTCCAAACCGTATTTCATTTAAAATATATTCTTTTCACACATGAAAGAAATTATTAAAATTTCATTGGTGCTGAACTACAGTTATACAAATGGTAATAAAATCGAATTCAAAGAGAAATGTGGTTACGTTTTTAATAAACGGAATAGCTTAATAGCTCTCGCTGATTTCATAGCTGGTGTGAACAAACTAAAATTGGAACATGAATATCGTTTTATATATAACATAATAGTTGTATATAGTATGCAGTTACGGGTGTATTTCCCGTATCAGTTATTGACAAGAATATGTACACAGTAAGATGCAAGACAAAATCATCGTGATTACCTTTTGCTCATACGATTATAAAGATCACTCTCGCGTTAGAAACTGTTTACCCTAATACATATTAACTTACAGAAATAGCTTCAAAATATATATTTAGAATAAAATAATTTAAAAAAAAAACAGAAAAAAATATGGCTAAGAGTTTTGTGGCAATGGTCTGGAAATTCTTTCAGAAAGCTGGTATTGCACATTACAAGACTAATATGTGTGCACTTGAATAAAGTAGTATGAGCGAAAGCACAAGTCGTGCCACTGTGAAAAGAGCTCACGGTTTATCGTTTGATGCGGGGATTGATAATAGATTTTGTATAGATGCAATTAATAAGGCTGTCTACCTTAGAGACAGGTCTATTGCATCAGGCAACAAAAGAATAATATTTGAATTCTGGACAAATAAAATAACGGGGTCACGTCCGAATATTTATGGGGCGAGTGACGATATTCCAGAAGAAAAAAAATTTAAGTGGATACTTTAAAGTAATTTAAGAGTTCAACTGCTAGTAGAAACGTTATTATTCATGAGAACATCCAGGTACAGGATATGAGGGTATCAGTTTTAACGTGGGATTATTCCACGTTTATGGATTAAAATTATGAAGAAAAGAAGGAAGATGAGATAAAAGATAAACCTGTTGATTTATATTTTATTAAATTTACGGAAATGTTAATAAAAAGCGTAATCAAAGTACATAATCAAATAATGAGCTGTTGGAATTTAAGAAGCTCCAGATAGTGCAAATAAGAATTGATAGATTAAAGCAGTGGATGATGTGACTTCGAGTGAAAAATTAGGGTGGTGCATTTAAAAGAAAAATAAACAGCATTAAAAGGTTTTACACAGAAGCTAGGTGTTTATTGTGATGGGACATCCACCTATGGTTTTTATTGTGATAATGCACTCAGTTTGTAAATAATTATTTGCTCAATCATCTTATCAAGACAAATGAAAATGTAAAAATTATTATATCCATTTAATGGGATGATATTTTATATGACAAGGTAAAGAATGAAAATATAATATCTAAATATTGCATTATTAAGATAATATTTGTGATTCTTAAGTTCATTTTCAAACGCTAATTGGTAGTCTCGTGTATTCGTTAGTGTTAATAATACTCGATATATCATTTAACTTTAGTTTTTGAAATTTATTTAAGAAAAGTTGTGCTCATATACATTGAACTTTGAAGCTTTGAAGTGTGAAATATATTCTCTTAGCGATGTGGAAGTTCACAAAGCTGGTGGCAAATTGTGTATAAAAAGTATATATATATATATATATATATATATATATATATATATATATGCATGTATATATATATATATATATATATGCATGTATATATATATATATATACATATATATATATCTACTTCGATAAAGATGTAGTTTATGATAATAGAATTTGAAAATAAATATTTTAGGATAATTTTAATTTTTTAATACATAATTTTAACAAATATATTGAAAATATTACAACAAAACATGTGATATTGAAATATCACAGGGTTGTAATTTTTTTCCTTACCTACTATTGAGTGTGTGTAACTTATAAGAATTAATATTTATTTAGCCGTTAGTTATCAATCTAAAAGAGTATTTTAAAAGTACAAAATATTTATATAAATAATAATTAAAAATTTATTAAAAATATTTATAAAAATTTTATTATAAATATTTAATTTTCTGAATTACCACTCCTGCCTCAAGTGTATGTCTACTCATATTAAATATCTGCTTTATTATTTAAAGGCTTAATAGTCAAGTTTAAATTATATACAGGCTTAAATTATTTATAATCATTCCCAGAAAACTTTTGCTTTGTCTTGTTCCGAAGAATATACCCAATAGAACTGTAAAAGCTTTGCTTCTATTATATGAACAATTTTTGAGTGAACAAATTATGAAATAATTGACCAATTTTTTCTTCAAAACGGTATTTTAAATAAAGACCCCTCTGGGCAATTTAACATTTTGTGAATTCAACTTAAAAGCTTCAAACCGGAAATATTTCATAAAATCAACCATGTGGTTATGAATCTTCAAAGTATATTTCTTTCCGTCAATAAAATTAGAATATTTCAATATCTACACAAGAGACGTGGGAAAGCTTACAGTGAAATGTTTATCGCCATCATATAAAATTGAAGAAACATTTATCTCGTCGTAGTTTTAATTATAATAAATATTTTTTATAAAAAACTTAACACCTTTAAATAACCATCAAATAAGAAACTTACTTAATAGTTTAAAATAATGAAAACACGAGTATTTTGCTGCAAGTATTGCGGTAGAGTAGCATTCCCAAAAATAAATAAATTTGTACTGCCGCGGTTAGGTTTTAGACATTGGACCAAGTCGACGCGTCCCGTGTACACCCACAAATACACAGAGTATTACATTCGATTTGGAACTGACCACAAAAATGTCTAGTAGTAGAAGTATTTTGCAAATTTATTTTGCAGCAAAGTTTTAACTAGATACTCGTTTCTCATTTTTTACTTTTCAATGTAATAATATCTTATTTATTGAAATGTAAACTGTTATTTGAGGCATTTATTCACCATAAATACATTTATATACACCTATGTATATATAAGCTGCTCATATACATATATAGTTTTATATATGCATACGGATGTATTCATCACATTCCCTCTTTTGGCTTCACCGCAATCAGTCGCTTACGACCAAACAAGTCAATTAAACCTTAATTCGATGAGTTTATACTTCAAAGTCACAGTTAAAGTTCCTGTCACTACTTTCCGGCCTCAAAGTCAAAGTTCCTGTCACTACTTTCCGGCCTCATTAAATATTGATTTCGTTAATGGAGAGATTTACGTCGTCGTCGCCCTTAATTCTGTCAAAACTTTAGAGTACATAGTTTTGCCTTATTTGAATATCAGTAAATTAATGAAAAATCCACTCAACAATAGAATGCTTAGAATAATTAATAATTAATGGCCTCCCCTGGGAGACTATACTGACCTAATTTGAGTACTTACGTACACAGCATCATCAAAGTTGAATTAATTCTTTATTTCTGCATAAAAGTTTGCCTCGATGGCAATACTTGCGTTTGTTTTGAGGAAAACATTATTATGAATGAGCCAATATAATTAGTGTCTAGATAGATCGTAATTCGCCTTTTCCAAAGTAACAGAGACGAGATTGCGCGATGTAATAGTTGATAATGACAAAAAAATTTTTTACAATGTCGAAAAATTGAGATTCATTTTACTATCAATCATAGACCCTATCTCTTTATGATTAAGAAAACACGATTCAAAATATTATACACTCTATATTTGATTACATTAGGTGAAACATCCTTAGTTCATTTCTATATTTCACTTCATATTTTATTAACCTTTGAAATACTGCACTGAGTAATATAATTACACTAAAATATCATATCATAGATGTATGAGTGACTACAGGTGTAATTTACATAATATAATTTAGATTATAATTAATATTTAAATAGTTCACCAGGCTAATTTGATCAAGAACCTTTTAAACGTAAGTGGATACGGAATGCTTGATGCTTGTACAGTTCATACTTGATTGGTTTTATTTACATTGTTTGACATATTTAAGCGTGTGAAATAACAATTTAATTTATATTTATGGGGATCACATGGTGATAACATCGTATCATAACGTTTTACTTCGTTTCCAATATAATTGCCCACATCATATTTTATTAATCTATTTTGTTTATTTTTTTAATGTATGGGTGAAAAATCTATGAGACATATTTAAAGAGATTTTATCGATAGATTATAAATTATATTCGCAATTATTTTCAAGGTTGAAGATCGTAAAATTGACAAAACTCTTATGTAAGTATATTTTTAGCTAATTTAGTACTATGTCAGTGAGTTAGGATGGCCTAATTAGTTGAAAATGGCATCCGTGCGATAGATCATTTTTTAACTGAATATTGCTACTGAGGACTTTATTTTTATCAAAAATAGCACAATATTTTATCGTCTATAGACAAACATGGAATATGTGAGATTATATTAATGTGTATTTATACTAATGTGTATTATATTAATGTGTATTTATATGTGTACTATTGTCACGATATTCTACAAAAGTACACATCAATTTTAAAGAGAGGTATTTAGCAAAATCATAGCGAGCTTTGTGAATACTTTCGGTAGTTGTGCGTGAGCATAATTTTTATAATTTATGTAGCTTGATGATTATGCGTAATTTATATTGCCTATTTTTTATTTCGGTTGCACATCATTTGCATGCAAAATGTCAATGGAATTCGTTGCCTTATTTAAGCGTGACAGAAAGACAAACAAACAAATCAACCCTTAACCCTTATCATATTAGTTTTCTATGACCTTCGTTTTTTTCTATCGTATCAATAGTGGAATAATAGAACAACATGATGTGGGTCTTGAATCATCTTGATGTGGGTTTGCCTATATGTTTTTGTTTGTGTTGCAGACATTTTTTAAACAGATATTTGAAAAGCTTATTAGTAATAATACAGACTTTATGTATAAAAGTCATTAATTAATTAAAGTAATTAATTATTATCATACATTCTTACTAGTAAAAGTTTCAAAATTTTAAATTGAGATATTTTGGTAATGTCAAGTTATTATACTCATAATATTAACAAAAACAGTTTATACGAAAGCCGCACATCTAAAAATTATGTGAATTGACTGTACGTACCTACACAGTGGTAAAAACATTGATTGCGCAACATTAATGACCGCTCAGTATCGTAGCTAAGACACGGTTGGCCGAAAAAAGGGATGGTTGAAAATAACAATAGTTAAGTGAGGTATTTGGTATTATTTATTTCGATTAAAAGTGGTAAATTAATCCACAAAATAAAAACTGTTGACACAATTAAATTTGTTATTTAAATAATGTTACAAAATTTAACTCAATTTATATGAAGTCCTAATCCTATTTAGTGAGTTATATAAATTATTTTATTAGGTTTAAGAAAGACTTCCAATAAAAGATTTTTCCAACAATTAAAATGGATTTTCAATTTTGACTGGTACTAAAGGTATAATTGAATATTTTGGACCTTAAGGCCATCATATTTTTCATTCCTTTCTTTTATATAATAAAGTATTTTTATGCAATCAAAAATATAAATTAAAAAATATGGCTATAGCATTTCAAGAGATATTTATTTGGTTAAACGAAGGTGGTCTCTGAGAAATTTCGTTTTTGATAAACTTTTCTGTGGTGACAGGGACACAAAATATCACTATTTGTGATACTATTAATGTGCACAGCAAGTCAGTAACTAGAAATAAGGTCGAAAAATTTTACCAACAATGTAAATATCCTTGTGGTAGACAAACGATTTCCTCGAACAAAATTCATGTTAAAATGAACAAAGAGAAGTAGGAATTTCTATCACGCGTTATGGAACAATAATAACGCGGCAATAATGTTTCCTCAAAGTTACTACCTCGTCCCATATACATGAATATATTTTCAATGGAGTTGGAGTTGGAAAGTAAATTGAAAGAAGGCGATTTGTGAGGCAAATGTCGTTCGATTCGCCCTTACGTTCAAAGGGAGGAAAGTCTCCCCTGAGAAATAAATTAAACTACAAAGGTAAGATAATTGAAGTACGCTGACCAAGTAATTCCCTTTTTTCCTTTGAATAGCTGAGCTAGATACAAGTACTTAAGCATTCTGGTATTTCGCTTCAACTTAACAGATCATTTGATCTATTATTTCTCTACATCGTGGCTGTCCTGACATAAAAGATCTCAACAGTTGAATGACCACGTATTTCTCAAATTTATTTACACTTATGCCAGCTTATATTAGTAGTTATGTTTTGTGAATTTTAACATATTTGAATGGTTCAGTAGTCTGGTCGTTAGTTTTTATTTTGTTATTGATATTTAGCTATTTATAAAGCAACATATTATAGATGCTTATAAATATATATAAATACATATTGCCTATCCTTTGGAAGTATACCAAAATTAAATTTTTGTTAAATTAAAGATCTCATTTTTGAAAATTATTTGTCCACGGCTTCGAATGCCTGCGTGTTATTCAAGCAGATGGCCTTTCGTTTACTGCATGTCTATACACAAAACTTCATTCGCTAGAATTACTCGCCCGGTCGAAATACGTCGTTACCGCGTAAATATACGCAAAAGTAAATAATTATCTTTATAATTAGTAATATATAAATGATAGGTAAACAGTATTGAACAAAATTTATTTACGTAATGATTCATAAGTTTTTTAATAAACTTCCATGAATTTAGTATTCAGATATAATACTTCTATTTATCATTAAAACGTTTCTTGCATGTTACCTACCGATGACAGGTACGAATATATGAGATCGTGCCAGGAGATAGAGCCACAATCTTTTTAATATCCGAATTGATTGGTTTGTCCTTTTTAATTATACTTTAAATATTAATAGCTTATCACATAATCTAGGGCTCATGTTAGATATTTGTAAAAGTTTATTGATATTCTTTTGAAACTTTAATGTATAAAAAGACAAACAAATGAGTAAATAGGTAACATTTTATTTTTAATGTATTAGAAGAGATTTGTTTTCATTATGATTTTGGGGAGCTGAATTATAATGACAATAACTCTATCCTGAGTGTAAAAAAGTGTCATTTGATAAGTCATGAAATAACGATAAAATGTCACATCATGCATAACATGCGGCGGGAATGCTTAAATGGCTAAAGTTTTATTTTGTCCTAAATTAGGATTAGATGGTTTTATTTTTAATTTATTTCCATTTAGTTAACATTGCTTATTAATTTAAAAAACGTTTGCCCGACTATATCAAATTATATTTTTATTATTGATAAATGATTCATTTCAATAATCGAAATCGGTTCAAGTATAATATTGTCTCTATAATTATTATTTCTTTAAAATACACTTATAAAACATCTCAATCTATCAAAAAGTACATAATTTATATGCTCGAAATTTTGTATGTTCTAAATTATTATTAAAAATAAATCGTAAATGGAATTAAATGAATCATTGATAATAGGAAATGTAATACTCTGAAAAATTGTTGTAATTTATTACGACCCAAATTCCTGAAAAATGTTTCGAATATCATTGAACACATATTTATACAGTTTTATAATTTATTCAAATATTGGATTGTTATTAGTTATTATTTGATTGTTATTTATATGTAAAATTTAATAATTAAAAGGACATTAATAGAAATATTAACTGAATGTTGATAGAAGATATCTCACCTATGTTTCGCTAACTACGAAAAAGGTATTCTCTAGCGCGCTCTAGCGTATTGATAGGAATAAATCCAGTAGCGGTGTATATAAATGTAAGACGATTAATGGATAAAGCAGTATTGTAGCGAAGGAATTTCTCTTATTCAATTAAATTAAGCTTTATTTTATTTAACTATTTTTTTTGATTTTATGAAACTAGGTTTCTTTTAAACTTTCTATTACTACATCTATTACTACTTTCTATACAGCTTATAATATTGCTAAAAGTGCGACCTTTCTAACACAAAGATAATCATATAAATCGTTTCAGTGATTGGCACGAACAACCAAATAAACAATCTTTTCCGCCTTATATATTATTAGTATATATAAAATTTAGACAAGTTACGTCAGTGTTAGGTTCATAAAACGATTTATTAAAACCACAGACTAAAGTTGGTACTTTCATTGTCCGGACTTAAAAAGCAACGCAGATTGCAAAGTTAAGACTTCAAACGCGACATATTTATTGACCAAACTTTTATTTTTAATCAGTTCAAAATTTGTATTTAATAAGTGGTAAATAGCAAAATAACATTAAAGGTAATATAGCTTTTCTGGTCAAATGCTATTACTGGTTCGTGGTCTGAAAGCTTCTGAAGGTCAGAAGAGTCAACGAAGGAGATAATGAATAACGTAATTGAATAAACCTGAACTTCGACTTCCTTTCGGCATTCACTTTAACGTTTTATTTTACTGAAATGTTTAAAATATCGGAATGGGTAATTAATGTTCTACCCTTTGGAGGTAAACAATAATTATTAATTTAAGTTACCGTGTATATATACATATACATATAAATATATATATATATATATATATATATATATATATGCATACATATATATATATATATATATATATATATATATATATATATATGAGAGTGTTTATTTATATTCATGCAAATCCTTTGTGTTTGAAAAAAAATGTGGCCATTTATTGTTCTCAGTGAGACCTTTAAATCTTTCCAATATTCAGAGAGAAGACGGTATATTCAGATCTCTGTAACATCTGCAGTAGGCGGTGTTACCCGATTTCGGAGACTAAAAATATCACTAATATATCAAGTGTAGAAATACATTTGTGTGATCTTAATCAAATCAAATGTATTTTGGATATGTATGTAATAGTAATTTAAACGATTTAAAATATCGAATATTAGAATGCGTGTGGTTATCATTCTGAACAACGATTAGTAAAATCAGAAATATTTCGAATCGAATATGCAAACTAAAAAAGTATTTAAATTTGAAATTCCCAGACGATTTGATTTAATTAAATTATAGTGTTATTCAACTTTTTCCAGTAGTGGCCCGTTTTAAACTTTCAAATAAACTATTCATGCTTAAATGACAAATAAAATAATTTTGTTTTAATGCAAGAAATAGTGGCAGTTGTATACATTGTTTGATTAACATTACCTAAATTTTATTTGTAATTTGCACTGTTTTAAAGTCGGGGACAAATCTGAGCGTAGTTACAGCTTGATCTTATAAAGAGTAGTATCTATTTAACCTTAAAAAAAATAAGTACAAATTTTAACCCTTTACTTTACACATAATTAACATATTCAACTCTTTATATCTATACAAAATATAAACTTACAAACACAGGTATAATGAACAAGTAACAACATTTATCGCAATTTCGTGTTAAACCTAGGCCTTTGCAAGATGTTTTGTTTTCAATAGATTTTAGAAGTTACAAAAACAAATGTTTTTAAAGTAAGTGTGAAAGAGATTAAAATAAATAAATTAAGACAAGCGTCAAGGCAACTTTAAATAACTATTTTGAATAGAGCGTTGTGTAACGTTTACCTTATAATTTGAATTATAATTGTAATAGTGTGAGTTCTATGTATAGTGGGTCATACATTTCATGCGATGATATTATAGAGCGCAATGTGGTACAATTTTTAAATAATTTCAATAATTTCGTAATATAAGTGTATTGTCTGTTTTATTTTATATGACTTTAGGACATTATTGTTTTTCACAGCCGGCGTAGTAACTTTACGTCGTGAGTATATCTTTAGGTTTCTCTAAAAAAAGACCATCGTCCGGATTGGTGTCATAGAAAGTTTATAATAGATAAAATATTACAACCATTTTTTCTTATTTTTATTTAATAGCTAGTAGTCGGCTAATTTGTTAGCATTTATGATACCGGTGCCTATTTTTTTGTAAAATTATTGTTATTAAAATGATCCAAAAGTAATATTGATATTAATAACAATTGATATTTAAAAGAAATATTGCTAAATTTTTCCATTAAACTTTAGGGAAACTATTAGAATATTAGTATCGACCATTTCGAAGATGTAGATACATACCAGTTTCCCATAAAATAATATTCCCAATATTGATATTTTCGACAACATTTCTAGAAATATCTCATTGACAATGGAAAATGGTTTTGTAATCTTCGTAAATATCTCCTTTGATTGACATCTCATAAACTAAAAAAAAATACATTCCGGATTTAATATTTGCTGCCTCTAAAATTTTCATCGAATATTTTTGCTCTTGAGATATGTACGCCTAAGTTGATATTATCACTGTATCAGTCATTCAAATTTTAAGTTCATATATCGAACGTTTTTCGAGAGATTTTGACAGAAGCAGAAAAGGACGGATGCGTGGGTGATCTTATAAGTGTTCAGTATTTTTCCTTCCGGAGTACTGAACACTAATAAAACCGGCGAGAACTCTGCAAATATTGAAAACATTGATCGAATTGGAAAGATAATTGATAGTGATGAATATATATTTTTCGACTTGATCTAATTTCTTTATCTTTACTGTAAAATAATAACTTAATTAAATCTAGTCGAAGGCGAAAGATTAATTTTACAAATATATGAAAGAAACGCATTTCTTCAATTATTTTTAACAAATATAACATATTCAGCTGTCCAAAATTCTTCAAATGTGCATTTACAGCGGTTTATACGGTGAGTGTTCTGTTAAGAAAATATATAATTATAATATTTTAAACCATTGGTATAATTAAATTCGTCATAAATGCTATACCGTAACATTAATTTGAGTAATTTAGTTTTACCCTACTATTATATTGGATTCTACTTGACCCAAACCGAATATGTTTTTATTAGGTTAACACTTATAAAACTTTACCCATTATTAGGTAACATTGTAACAAAGATGGTGTTTTCAATTTTATTGCCCACCTTATTACGACTCTAGTCGTCACTTTTATATTATTCGAATCAATTGGACCCAAAAAACTTTTAACCATTTTAGAATTCTTACGTATGTTTATAAAATAATTTCGAATACTTAGCTTGCTTTCAGATTTGAATATTAATACCATTTTAAAAACTTTGATGTTGTATACCAGTTCTAAAATTACCTCCATTTTCAAAGATGAGATCTGAAAATAGATTTATAAGAAAACACAGAGCAAACTAAACGCTATTATAATATAAATGAAAAGTGAACCTGTTTCAATCGGCGCATAAATTTTAATAATTCAATTTGATACCCAACGGACAACTCTTTACCGATATGTTAGTGTATTCTGTATGTCATGTTTGCTGAATTACCGAAGACAAAAAGTGAATCTCAAAAACAAAAGCTTCAAAATATTTGTTTTTATTTGTTATATTACATCTCTTACTTTTACATATTCGCCACGAAACATAGTTTTCGATAATCACCACCCAGAAATTATATAGTACGCAGACAAAAGTTGAGACAGAAAGATGTAAAATATTTTATGTTCGGCAGGAAGAGAAGCCGTTTTCAAATATATTCTCGTTGTCGTAGCGCGCGTCTATTTTATTACTCAGCAGTGTGCAGTAATCGTGCTTCTACGTTTAAGACTTCGTGATATTACGAAATAGATATTTTATAGGATGGCTTATGCAGTAAGCCATAAAAGAATAGAGGGGTTATTAAGATAAGTATACATTGGTAAAACGTTTTGAGATTAATTTCATTAAATCTGCTCTTTTTTAATATTTTTTTAGATTGGCAAAAAAACAAATAAAGAATCATTTTGGCTTCATCACTGCTCTACCCCTAGTAATTGTAATGTATTGACATATAGCCAATAATCTTTTCCAAAGTATGGGATTTCAAAAACAAAGAATTATTGAAATCGGATATGTCCAGAGATTAGGGCTAAAAAACCAAATTTTTCGCTTCATATATTAGAATAAAGTTACGTTTAGCTGCACGTAAGAAGAAATGTTAAAATTATCATTGGTATGGCTAGTACATTTCATTACAATGCCAAAATTTTACGTAAAGCGTTTTCTGAGAAAAATAGCTGTGATGGACGAACAGACAGACACGTGGATAGACTTTAATAGGTTCTACTCCTCCTTTTGAGGTGCGGAACCCAAAAAAATTAGCACATAGTTGTTTTGCTTATTACTTGTAAAATTGTTTGAGGTATTTTCCTTTTAAACTATAAAGAATAGAAACTTAGCATGCTCATACAACAGTTATAAGGAAACGGAAAAGTGAAGAACACGATATGACTTTTAATTATTCATATTGTATTTACGTGCTCTTATCCGAATTTAAGAGGTAATATTACAGCTATTTTGGTCATTAATTACAAATTTATAAAACAATGTATCTGTTATATTTGAGATTATGTGCACCAAACCGATTAGAAAATTTAAAGAAATGGTTACATGAAAGTAAAAATGGTCATTTCTAAAAAAACCTTAATATTTTTTACAGAAACAAAACAAAGTAATAAAAACGAGTCTATTTTTCAAACAGGTGATTCTATGCAACGAACTGAACAGAAAATCTTAAGGAAGTATCTTAAAGTTTCAGAAATTTATAACAGTAAAAGATGGGATTTTCAGAAAAAAATTATTACTTTTGCAGAAATACGCTTCAAATATATTCTGTTTCATGCAAATAATCACCTGTTTGTATAATATGTATATTCTTTGTTACAACTATAGGTGTGAAATATATTCGGAACGTAACATTTTTTATACGCTACTTTGTAATTGAGAATACAGAAAAGATCGGTTGGCTCGGATCGGAAGACTGCAGTTTTGTAACTGTTTATTTTTTATCGAAGATATCTTTTTAATCTTTATTTTGAGTTCGAAATTTATATTCTCTTATTACTGTTGTTAAAAAAGGTCGTTATCTAATTATTACATGAAAAAACTTAATATTACTACGTACAATGAGATAAAACATGTAGCGGGTATAAAAGGGTGTTACGTAATGAGGGAAAATATATTTCAAGTTAAGGTTGTTCTCCAGCTTCGCGCAGCTGCTTAACGACTGAGGTGGGGTCATAATGGCCTCTTACCTTTTTGGACATAACTCAGTTGAAACGGTCTTAGGAATTACTTCAGTTATTCTATCTGCGGGAAAAATATAAAAGCATACTTGACATGATTTATTCAATAGAAACGAGAGAAGATGATGTGTACTTGTAAGTTAACCATTTCTCATTTCAGGTCACAATAGGTTCATTCTTGGAAAGGGAAATATTAATTACGTCAACTCTCTGGCAATTATGTCATAGATCAAAATTTATGGTGAGAAGAGAATGTTGATTTAACAAAACTCAGGTCATCAAGACGTTCTATTGGCGAATTATTGACAGAATGAGCAAGAAAAATGTAACAAAACAAGGAAATAAGGACCAGATATTAAAATTATTACACATACATAAATTATTACGTATACATAAAATTATGATAGTGAAATAATACATTTGACTCGGAAGTATTATAAGCGATATGATAGATGTATTAGAGAGCGAATATATCACTTTAAGTAATAAGCGATTTTAAATAAGTATCTCGTGGATCTTTACAGGACAAATATTAATGAAAGCTTAGTAAGGTCTGAGGTTTTTTTTGGATCTTTACACATTCTCTTTGTCGGACCTGATAACAGGACAAATATTAATGAAAGCTTAGTAAGGTCTGAGGTTTTTTTTGTTTATGGTCTCATTGGTTCGTATATTTTGTCCCTGGTCAACAGCCGGTTACTTTTGCATTAACAGTCTTCAAAGCTGGATCACATGTCAATCCGCTTTTGCTTTGCAGCCATGCAATTATTACTTCATAGTATATTTATTTCAAAGACAATTTTATTTTTAAAGATATTCAGAGAATGTATTCTAGTACCCTTTTCAAAACCTGAAAGAAATTTTTTGCATTGAATCTAATGAAATTTAGAGGTTTTCCTTTCTGGCATTTTCACATTTTAAAAGATTTAACTCTATGGTTAAATTTCATGAATTATTTCAATATCGTGTAAAATATAAATTCACAATTTACTTTATAACTTAGTATTAATCATTTTCAACTTTCGACAAATTCAAACTAAGCCACAAAATCCAATTATCTCTGTTAAATCCATTTTTATACAAAATAATATTTTATTCAAGGCAGGGCATCAAAATAAACTTTTGTTCTTACTAACTTTTGCGGTCTGTCGCTATCAAGGAATTTGAAGCTTATTGTTTCATCGAAATGTTATTTTTAATTAATTTTATAACATCACCATTTTATGATGGGTATCTAGTTGTTTGATCTAGACTTTCGTTGACAATTTCTAAATAATAGAATATAAATAATATTATCTAACTTTTTTGTTTATTTTTAATTAAAATGATTGAAACTAAAATGCAAGTGCAGTTCTTTTTTCGTTTTAAATTAAATATTAAAACAATGTTCTTTCTACAGTAAAACATTTTAAGAGTTGAAATTGGCCCAAACAAATAATACGGAGATTCATAATATTTGACGAAAGCAGAGAAAACTTTAACAGGGATACATGTTTAAAAAAATGGAAAGGAATAATGTGGTGAAGGAAGGTGAAAGAGACGTGAGTAGCTTGGTTCGAATGTTAAAGAAAAATCCCGTGGTGTTTACAGAAGGTGAATTGTGTTTAAAAGACGATTCAATTATTGCTGTAATTATTACGTTAATAATTAAATAAGTTTTTTACATGGATGAAATGATATTCATGGATTTCATTTGATTGTGTGATTGAAGCAATACTTACATAACTTTTTTTACTCCTATCAAATTAGAAAATATGTCATTTGCAGTAGCCTTATACGCAAGTGAAATGAAATAAATTAGTGGTATTCAATACCCAAGTGGCTCCGCTTGTTATTTTCTCCATGATCTAAAAGTGGTATTTCCAAAGAGCAAAAATTATTATTATGCATTGTTAATGTTACTCAGTCACTTTGGCGCTGGCTTTTGTTAAAAGGTAAAAATTTTCTCAAATTATTATTGTTTGGGGACATTACATTTTCTGAGAGCGAAGAAAAATTAATGACTCTTTTTGAAATATTTTTTTCTCACAATTCAATAAATGCTTATGCAAAATTGATATAGCAATTAAAAGGCTTCGAGGAAAATGTAAAGAATTGACGTTAGATTTTTATGGGGCTTCTGTAGAGATATTCAAAGATATTGTGCTTTTGAGGTGTAAAACTTTCAATTTGTGCGCGTTGGCAGATTATGTTATGAAAAAATTTGAGACATTTTACAGAGAATGGTTGCAAAGATTTGTTAATTCTAGAACACAAAAACTGATCCCAGCTTATAAAAACTCTTTGAAAAATTGCTTCAAAATGTACATCTTGTTATTTACAATACACCTTCGTCAAAATAAGTTCAACATTACAAGCACCAAAAAGCTGCGGGTAAACGAGAAAGTTTGCAGGTTAAACTGCGTCATATTCGAGATATTATGTAGAATGTGGTCACGTAACGATCACGTGGCCAAAAGAAGATTCAGAAGTTACATTAACCTCAATGTTACCTTACTTGGACGGTGCGGACTTTTAGAGCAATTTCGCTGCGTTTCACGTTACACCATTAATATTCCATTTAATAAAAGCACAATGAAACAATCTACTGCTTCGTTTGTTATCCTACCACTTCCAACAATACGTTCTGGTCTGAACGTATTTTTTAATTTAATGTTGTAGTTTTTTATTTAAATTATATTTGCTTATGTCAGTATTGGCGTGTATTTTTCATTTTTATTGTGTAATTTTCCCCCATTTTTAATGTTTTCACATCAAAATATCTTTCATGGAACACAATGCAAAATAATTAAGCAAGATATGTGTTTAGTTTAACTTTTTAACGGAATCGCTGTAATAGTCCTGATAAATACTACTCATCACTTATGTACGTACGTATTCGGTCTCATTCCTCGAGTCTCAATAATTCAATTTCAAGATGTTTATTAAAAATATGTAGGTAAAAAAGAGACAAGCAGATAAAGTATTATTTAGAAAATATTCGAAAGGGGACGAAAGATAGACTAAGTTTTAATTTAAATCCCTAAGATTATTTGAGTGAAACTGTCACTCAAATGTATTTAGTAGCTTTTACGTCATACGCAAAACGATAGAAAAACTTATAAATAAAAAAGTGACAAACAGGAAAAGTGTTCCTTACGAAGTAGTTGAAAGAGACAAAGGTGACCTAAATTTTAATTTGATTATTTCAGTGAAACTTGCCTTCTAATCAGCACAGCAGATTCCGCATGTTACTTGAATTAACTATGATAATAAGTTTAATTCGCAGATAGATCTTTGTTCCAATTTTATAATAATATGAATATGATTCTGTTTAATACCTTTTAGATATCTGGGTAAAGTACTTTAAATACTATTTATTACCTAGAAGACATTTCGATTGTGTAAGCGTAGTTTGGCTTCATTAAAAAAGTAATGAGTAAAACTGGTAATAATTTTTTTTTCATAATTTACAATTTCGGTTTTTTTATTATTTTAGGTCCTTCTTGATTTAACGCAATAATAATATACGAATGATAATTTTCCATTGATTTATCTCATAATTCCATTTCAAAGTGAAAATCTACACTTTGATTTTAATCATTGTATTAGGAGAAAAGAGCGTAACAAAAAGAATTAAAACTCAAAAATGGCAGCACAATAGAACGCTTTGTATGTAAAAAGTAAAGAAACCGTATATATTCGTTGATACTGGGCTAGAGAAAGGTCGAAATGAAGGGGATATAGATCATCCCAATTAAATTGTAAACTACACATATGGTATAGTAACATTTTAGCTTAGTTTTAACATTTTAGTCCTAAAAGAAAGTTTAAACCAAAAATTAATTTTAAATAATTCACTTTAAAATAATTAACATCAATTTGTGGAGTTACTGATTTGAGAGTAGCGAATGTCGTAGAGAACAATGTCTGAAATGAGTTTAACCAAACAACAAACCATCAAAATATAAAAATAACAGCAACGGCATATTTTCTATCGCGTGCTTTGCCTTCAACCTGCCAGTATTTTTAGTACGTTGTATGAAATTTTTCACCTCAGTTGTTATTGCCAATATATATTTGTTGTGAAGGCTTTATAAACTATAATATAGTTTAGCGTTACTTCCGTTTCAATTGTTTATATTTAATCACGTGTTTTGGTTTAATACAAATTCCAAAAAAATTCAAATTAAATAATGTTGTTTATACACCTGCGCTTACTTTAGTGTTTACTAAAATAACAATGTAAATTAAGAAGTAGATATGTCGAACCGTCACTAATGACATTCTTGGTTTTTGGCGATAAATAATTTGACTACCAAACTCAAATATTAGAGTCATCCAAGCACTGATATTACATCAGTACTTGGATGACTGATCGTTTGTATCTTTTGTTGTCGGTGTATTCGTGCTTTAAAATGTATTACTTTTAATCATTTTAATTTTAATATAATGTATGCATATGTGCATTTAGGCTTGATAAAAATTTTACCCTCCAAATATCAGGTATTTACAATTAATCTTCCGCAATTATCTGCTATTTAAGCAGAACTTATTTTGGTTCATTTAATTCAATTTCATTTACAAAATTTTAAAAAGAACTGTTTAAGTAAATTATTTTTCGTTATTGGTTATGAAGTATTTTTTTCATTTACGGTCTCACAGCAACCGTTAGATAAATATTGCAACGCAATTATGATGAATAAGCGAGTCTTCTTCAGTCCTTCCCATATTGACCGTAGACGCGGGTCGCTCGAGCAGAAGGACGTAAAAAATAATATTTTATGTCCGACTGGAAGAAACCGCTCGTTAATGTAATCGCAATGCCGCTGCGTATTCTTCGATTCCGACCAGGACAGCCTGATAGATATTACGCCAATACTGCATAGTCTATTTTACAGTATTTCATATATTACAAATCAAAATTGCTTATGAGGAAGTATATGAAAAGGTCAAAAATGATAAAAATTAGTAAAATTATCTTTGACGCATTCTGATATTTTTTCCATTTCACATAGTTTGCACATTGTAATAAATATGCTTATTTATTGTAAAGAAAGCTTACCGTATGCCATAATAAAGGAAAAAATAAGTCATTTGCAAGTTAACTAAAGCTTTTATTTAATGGAAATCTGATGTTAAATTTTAGAAAATTGAGTGGAAATTATAGTATCATATATATAGTAGACGACTAATAAATTTTGAAACCATTTAGTTAGACATAAAAAAATTATTTTGAAAGGTTTTTATGTAATAAAAGATCTATGTACAGATACCAATAAATAAAGCAATATGTAAAATAAAAAAACGGTGCAAGTTTTTGGTTAAGGAAAGGAAACACAGAGGACGATAAGAAATGAAGAGTTCGGAATTAATAGCGTTCTTACAAAAGTATTAAAAAACAAAACCATATGATAAGAAGTGAAACAAGTTCTATGCATAGCATACAAAAATAGTGCAGAGAAATTTTATCGAGAAATGTCAATGAAGGATGAAAGTGAGTCATTTAAAAATATGAATGGAAAAAGTTTACGTGAAAGAATAAATAGGAAAGTGTTATTATAAAACTGTAAACGTGAAAAAGAATTATTGATAATTGTATTTCTTTTCAAGATGTTAATATCAGTATAGGGAAAACATTAAATACGAAACACTGAAGCTTCTATAAACACACGTGTACTCATTGCTTTTACTTTGCGATTATTAAATTTAAAATTTGAATATTTTTCATTGTAATAAATACATCAGAAATCCTTAACGAATGTAAATAACCATGAGTGAAAACATTTCTCGCGCAGGTTTTTTTAATAAAACAATCACAGCACAAGATGGAATAGGGTGTGATGATGGTCCATGAGCTATGCCTATGATACTTTTTATTGAATGTCAACAAATTATTCATAATAAAGGCTTTCTTTTAAAGGTTATATAAACAATTTCGTATCAAGCCGAGGTGGCAAACATTATCATCTACGCTTTCATTACGTAGTATTCACGTGAGCTTTTGTTTGTGAAACCTGTAGTTACGATGATCGGTATTCTACTTTGAAGTATTTTCTGAATTTGTTGCCCATTTTTCTAAACTTTTAATTACAATGGTGAATTTAGAAACCATTACTAATATGTGAAAAAAGTCTCTAACAAATTACTAAATTTTGCGAAATAAATTAAACTGAAAAAATAAAGAAAACACGACTTTAAAAAGAAATTTTTAATAAAACACTTAATAATTAAATTAAGTTTTATTTAACGTAACTAGCCCTAACTATAGATAACCCTAAATATAATAATTATTATAAAAAAAACGATTCCAAACAAAGCATGTGAAAATTTAAAAAAATGTGATATTTAAGAGAGATTTATTTTTATTCTATTCCAAACGTATGAATTTTGAGTGATCACAGTTTTGAGTGACTGCAGTTTAGATCGAATAAAGAAAATTCAGCCTGATAAAATAAAAAATTATGTTTTGACCGACAATGAGCTACGATATTGAAACTGAAATTCAGCTTTTATCGATTATAATTGAGCGATAATGTCGTTATTGTGAACCGAATAAATTTTAAACATAAATATTTCATATTTTTATTATTCATTTGAAAGTCACTCACCCAGAGGTATGGTTTCATTTTGTTCCATAGAAAATAGTGATAATATATAATTAACTAACACAAATAACCTATTTTACTTTAATTACATGCCCTGCGTCTTAACACTTAGCACACTTTGTTTAACTGAAAGAAATTCCTCAGTTTAGAGACTATTTCTTACTACTTCTTTTATTGTATGCCCTGGTCTGTCACATGTCATTATAAATAACAATTTAACACTTATTCCATTAAATTCACAAAATATTGATACAAGAGCTTAAGTACATTATCTGGCCTGACCTGGATTGAATCATATTCCTTTTGGTTAAGGTCATACAAAATCCGTGAGAAAAATATTACAATGCATTTACCATAAATGTGTAGGGACACACAGTTTCAGCTTTTCCATTATGGACCGTAGCGACCTTCATCGCTCAAGCAGAAGGACGTAATAATATTTTATGTCGCATTGGAAGAACCCCAGGTTATCAAATATTATATCGTTTTCCCCGAATATTCTTCAGTTTCGGTCACATTAGCCTGACAGATATCATTACGGCGTTACTGCGTAGATGTCATTCTTTTATTGTTAGTATTTTATATATTATAATCTGAAATTATTAATGGGAAGGTTTGTATTAAAATATTGAGAAAAAAAAGAAAATCGATAAAATCTGAACCTGACAATGTGAGGGCTTAACAAAATCATCTTTGAAAGAATCTGACATAGGTTTCCGCAAAGATTGCAGATTTTCACAAATTTGCTTAGATATGACAGAAACGGCATGTAGTTGGTCACAGTAAAAGAAAAATATTAATCGTTTACTTTTCCTTCAAGACCCATGATTTCTCTCATAAATGTACAAAACAATTTAAAATATATTTTAAAAATCGTCAAATCTCGAATATGTAAATGTAATCAAGAATAATTTCGAGACCTAAGTATTAGTACAGAGACAACAGTTGATATAAAATGATTTGTTTAAGTAAAATGAAAAATGGTTTATTTGCGGATCGTTAGAATGGCTACGAATCATCTACGGCTGGCTTCTTAATGTAGGTGGAGCCATAATAGTCTCTTACGATTATGCAAACATGAATTCAGTTTAAGTGTTATCAAGTCATTAATTTTATTGAAGTTTAGGCAAATAAAAATTTAATATGAAGATATTACTCTTAATGCTAAAATCGAATAAATCTATCGATAATTTGCGTCAGTTTGATATTTAGGTAACTACTTCTACCTTAAAATATGATAGAATTTAATAAGGTTTTCCTCTAGTAAAAATATGTGATTACTACTAAATATAAATTCCGTCTTGAAAAACAAGTTTGGTAGATTTTGTAAATCTCGAAAGATTCGAGTGTCAGACTAGATTACTTGACGGCGTGCTATTGAGATTACTCAAAATGAAGCTTTAGGTATTTTTTGTATTGAGCTTTATTAAGTTTCATATAGAATTACATATATATTTTATTTTATATATATTTACGAAGATTCATATATTTAGTCCAAGTATTAAAATAACCGGTGCAATTTTGATGATTAATACTATTAATTTAGACTTAACGTCTTTTAATAGTCAAATTAAAACGACTTATACGTATGTTACGTACCTTGTGGTACTTAGTAAGTCTTAGCATATTTTACGTGAGTTAAGGTATTTTCAGAAATCAATATAACTAATAGGACAAAGGAGTTAAAAAGAAAATTCAACTAAAATTTGTTATTTTACAAAATTAAATAATTTATTTTTTACGTGTACTATATATTACTTTATATGAACTTCAAAGCACTATTCAAGTTTTTATTTTATTCGCTTCAAATCAAAGGATATCATATTTGGGAAAATCTGTTCGATTTTTCAGAACTTTTCAGAACTTAGGATAATAAAAATTTAATTTCAAACTTATCTTCAATTTGGGTGAAAAAATGTGCACAAATTCCTTTATACATACATGTGCTTATGTGCATATACACACAGATAAAAAATGTATATATATATATATATATATATATATATATATATATACATATATTATTTTGACTTTGCCATAGTTGTGTAATAAAATATAGGGAAAATGAAAAAAATGGTTATTAAGAAAATTGCTTACGACATTTATTAATTCATGAGTGTGAGTTATGATCCATCAAACATCCACTTGAAATACCTAACCAGTAACAAAGTTGCAACAGATTCAAAAAAGAATGTAATTCGTGTCTCGTATTAAGTGGACTCTTCAATATTTAATGTGAAACTGCATCCTGTTATGAACTCAAGTTACTCATGATTCTATGAATATTAGTATTAAGTACGTTTTATTGCAAAGTTCATTAGAATGCAAGTCGTTGTTAATTTTACGTGTATAAAAGGTAAGAAATATTGGGGAAACTTTCTTCGTATGAATTTTACTTTAAACTGAAAGTCAATACTTATTTTCATGTGTGCTCACGAATGAATGCTGTGCGATTACCACTCTTTTCATCGCGAGTACTTATAAAAATTCTTCATTCCCACTCACGATCTTAAGTGCCACGTACTCCTTTGCAAAGTATTTCGTTAGTATAACCGCGGAAACTACTAGTGAATTAAGAAGTATGAATAAATACTTGAAGTAAGCAGACAAATCTATCAGTTATTCCATTTTATTTTTTCTTACTATTACAGAATATTTTCATGCAAGACACATTTATTTTTGAAATTATTAGTCAAGATCTTCTTATTTCATAGCTATTGTAAAGGATTTTATATATTAAAGTTCAAAAATTAGTATTAAGTATCTTATTGTTGTCATGTTATGTTTATCTAATATATATTGCCCAGACTATGAAAAGGTATCAAACATCCCATTTGTGAAAATTAGATCAGTAGTTTAAAAATTATTAAGGGACGTATGGTTCCTACATATTACTTTGATCATAAATTAAATCTATGGCGTGTATTAATTCTTCATCGAAAGATGTTTATTTTGAGGTTTTTTTCCATTTTTCAAAGCATTAGAAGTTTAACAATTTTTTTTAGATTTTCTTGGGATTTATTACAGATTGCTAATATATATTTTAAAGTTGAAAACCAGATTTTAATTAGAAACTTACCGAAAAGCCAAAATCTGTCACTTTGGTGGCTTCTTTTAATTTTTCTTTTTTCACATTCGACAAAATGGTGTCTTTCAAACGCTATATAGCATGGATCGCGACATCACCTGATGACATCCAGAAGGTTAAGATGAGCTAATTAATAATGCTCGAGAGGTTAACATAACCTTATATAATGCTCGAGAGGTTAACATTTGGACACATCTATGTACATACATTATTACATATATAGACTAATAAACGCAATACCGTCGTTGGTGCACTGCAGTCGGGTAAAAATAACTAAAACTTATATACATTACATGAAATGTTAATTAATGTTATTATTTCTTAAAAATATATAGATTAGGATACTTTTATGAATCCTAAAGCTGCTTTGAATATGAAAGCTTACAATAGCAAACTTACAAGCTTGCTAAGCTTGTACAAGCTGCTCAAAAACTAGTTCAATAAATGGTGAAAAATTATTTTAAATATAATAACATAAATTATAAAGTTAATAATTCTGCATTATTCAATTATTTACATCATCCATAAATAATAATTAATGGAATATTTTTATGGTAAATCTTAATATTTTATATTCACATGAGCCGACTAAAAATACACGTCGTGTAACGAAAAAGTCAGTACATTTGTATTGCTAGGTCGTTCCAGTTTCTAAGACATTTATGACCGATATCATGCGTGGATTAAAAAAGGTTTTTCCTTTCTTTCATAATTCAGATAAAACTTTCCGAGAAATACTTTCTTTAGTTCTCTTGCCCATAAAAAGGAAAGCTTTCTATGATTTAGTATCTATGTAAGGAGCGAACTCGCAAACATTGCGTGATTTATTTTTACATTTGTTAATGTATTTGTAAATGTACCATTTTCCGTGAAGGTTACTTTTTATGAACCTCGTAATTCATGCGAGTTTTATTTAAAAGAGAATGATGCTTATTAAATCTTTTTAATAATTAGTGGTATATTACCCTACCACGAGTCTACTAATCGAATATTGAAATCGGCTTTCTACGATATTTTCACTGAGACATGAAATGATGTTGTTTTATAACAATGGATGAAATAAATTTAAAACCAAAATAAAATTTCTCTTAGTTAAATTAAAACTTGTATAACTTTTTAAGTTTAATTTAAAGTTAATTGCTATTGATTTGTACTTAATAAAATATTACGAAACAATTTCCTTAGTTGTTAAATTTAATTTTAACTGGGCGTTTGTCTCTAGCGTTCATACATATTAGACATACTGATGCATCTGGGAATATAGTTCGATGAGGCATTTTGGAACAGAGCGCTGACCTATTGAATTGAGAATGAGGTGGAGTTCGGAAACCAGACTGTAACATCATTTTAATATGGGACGCGCAAAAGTGCTGCTGTATAAGCATTAGGATAGCAAGTCAAGATTGTCACAAACTTGTGATCACAATTATAGTAGTTTCAAACTTGTTTTTGACTATTAGAGAAATATGAATAGATGTAAGGATGATTCACGATTCCTTCTTAATTTAGAATAGATCTTATCCTTTCTGGTTTACATTAGTTAAGAATTTATTTCACAAATTAATTGTTCTAAAACTCATAATAATCGGGCTCTTAAAAATATATCGTTTGTTCTATTGCATATTGTAGACCATAGTTGTAATACAATTCTAAACCTAATTATGATATATATTTAATATCATAAACGTAAAAAAGTTCATTCATTCATCGTTTTCTTTGTCACGTTTTTACGGTTAATATTTTTATATTGACATCTATGTATTTATAAACTATATATATATATATATATATATATATATATATACATATATATATATATATATATATATATATATATATATATATATATATATATATATATATACCTATCATTCAATTCAGACTGTTTGAGATATCTATGCTAAAATTGTAACGGTTGAAAAAGCTAAACAGAAACTCATAGTAACTGCAATCTTTTGCCCACTTCGATACAATACTTAAGCAAGTTAATACATTACGTCCTTCAACCAAATTAAATGGTCGCTTCATCATCGGAGGTTACTTCAACGCTAAGCACACTCACTGTGGTTTAAGGTTAATCACATTTAAAGGATGAGAATTACACAGGGCTGCTGATAGTTATGGATGCATATTCATATCAACTGGCAAACCAATGTATTGGTCCACAGATCTTAATTAAACTCCTAACTCAATAAACTTTTTTGTGGTTGTACTTTTTTGTTAAAAATGTATCATAAAATTATATTTAAATTAAAAAGGGACTTAATATTAACCCTAAAAAAGTGGCAAAGTAACCAAAAGGAGAGACAAGCCCTCATAAGTTAAAAAAGCTGTCTTAAAAAAGATCTAACACCACTGAATCGCGCGATGTAGAGCCGTACTGTTTTATAGATCTGGAGGGCGAATACTAATCGGGATAGTTTTGTTTTCAACTCTTTAATATACTTAAAATGGTTATAAGACGAAAAAAAATAGCTAAAAGATATAGAAATAATTCAAAGTTAAACTTGAAAGACTAATATTGGTTTGTATGGTAGTTTATATAGATAGTCATAAGATTGTATGAAACACTGGCTACCTTTTATTTTTAACAGAAATCTATCTTTTTCTCTCCTCTGTCTTTATCTATTCGTATTTTTAAGGTTATGTTTCCACTTATGTTTCCGTAATAATATATGTCTTTAGTTAAATAATAGAAAATATATTGAATTGTATGATAAAGTTAGATCTTCATACTGGTTATACTCTTGTTTAAGTGGTCGTAGTCTAAGTGATGATGTACATGCTTGGTCTTCGTCCTCATTCTTCCCGACTAGAATAACTGCTTTAATGATGCATTCCCACTTTAGTCGATTGGAAGCGTTTCTTCAACACGGTCATGCGGTCTCTATCGCCCTCTCTACTGGATTTGTTAATAGAATTGGTGATTGAATTGACGTGATTTTTTGTCTCCAATATATTTCTGTGCCACTGGAGGCTTCGTAGAAATTTGTTTTCTGGATATATATCTGAAGAACGACGAAATTCTATTTGATTCTCAACCCCTTTATAATGGAGATCTTGGTGCGGAAATCAGTCTAAGGAGTTTTCGGAATGCGCTTCCAGCACCACATTTCTAGTGCATAGATTTTGTGGTGGTCTTTTAGTCTGAGGTTCTAGGTTTTTCTCCGTGTAGAGACATTGAAAAAACAAGACATATCTTGGTATTCTTGGTTATTCGTCTTGGCCGAATGTTGGTATTTTTGGTCATTCGTCTGTCCTTTCAAATTTTATCCAGATTCCCGACAGCAGATCTTGTGATGACCCAGTGTCCTTCGATTTCTTTTTCGCGTCCTCCAACATTGGACACAGATAAACTGACATAAATATAATTTTGTATCACTTTGTAGTTGGCAACGTTGGATGCATTGTTCTGTCAACTGCTATAATTTTTGTCTTTAGTTTATTAATTCTGTTCGGTAGAGAAACTCAATATTTCTTTATGGTAATATAAATTGATGTCATTATATTGGTATCAAAAATATGTTTCAGATATACAAATGCATCAAAATATTTTTATGCGTGGTTGCTTAGAATTATTTCATCAGGGTGCAAATATTTTGTTTTCAAACGAAATGTACGAAATATCTTATCACAAAGAAAAGAATGCGCCCGCGTGTCTTATTTTTTTGACTGGTTCTACTTTAGGCAACTGTGTACCTTCCGACTTAGAAGAGAACTATCCCATTCCTTACTATGGGTGTCGTTTGAGGCGACGTAAATGAAAACCGGGAAACGGGAAGTAACGTCTTTCTCTATTAAAAACCTATGACTTCGATCACCAACCCGCTTGTTATGCATCGTGATTAAGTTGAATTGAATACTATAAACACAAATAATCTTGGTGGACATCTATGGAGAAAGCTTATATTCAGCAGTGGAAGTCTTTCAACCAATGCAGATGATTCTACTGAATACTAAAAAAGTTTAATATTCCACTCATCTGGTAGGATTTTCAATATTTTGTAATCATCTGAAGCATTAGGAAGTTTGGCTTCAATGATCAATTTTTTATAAAAAGCCAAAATGAATAATGCAAGGCATGATTCTTTGTTCCGAATATATTTCCATCATTAACATCAACAAAATAAACTCAGTGGCTTTTCTCACACCGCAAATATACGCAACAAACAATTATTATTTATAATTATGATCTGAAATTGAATGAATTGAAATTTAGGTATAAAAAGTTTTTTGTAAAACTTTTTATACCTAAATTATGCAAATTAATTAAATATATGTTTTGGCTTGACGTGATTGGCACTCGCATATTCGTGATTATCTTTATATTTACCCACTAAGCATACGACACTACGTAAATTTTATTTAAGGGTTTTTAAATTTTGTTAAAAACTGCTCAGAATGACGAAACCAAATATTTGCAACATATTTTTTCAATGAGGTCTACGACGGGCGAAATTAAAACGAGTCGACGATAGAATCTGCAAACTAAATTGCATCATATTCTTGAAGTCAGTAAAAGGCAAATTTTTGAAGTAATATCAACTTCAATGTAAAATTATTTTCACGGTAGGTGGTAAATCTTATGTATATTTTTTTAATTTTTACAGTGGATTTTTTCTCGGTAATAACGTTTTCGTCTTAAAAATACAAAGCAGAACACTCTTAACTTGGCTAAAAATATACATTAAGTTTGAACGTTAGGCTGAATAGCTGTAATAGTCTCGACAATTTCTATTCGGTAGCTTTAAGCACAGGCACTCGGTCTAACTGCCCGAATACGTGTGCTTAAAACTAATTGAATTTTAGCGTTCTTTGAAAAAATTTAATCAAAAAGTTTAGGTTTTAATCTGTGAAAATTTAATCAAAGCAGTTTAGTAGTTTTATGTGATTAGCAAATAAATAGACAAACATGTAAATAAAAACGAGATGAACAGTAAAATGTTGCTTAAGAAATATATAAAAAGAATAAAAGGTATCCTCAATTTTTAATTGAATCACAAAGATCATTTCAGTAAAAATTCTATTCAAATCGGAAGTGTGTTTAGTTCAAAATATACTCAGTGTATAAAGTCTACGATTATAATAAAGACATTTACTTTCTCTTTACGTAAGTATACTTATTTATTATGCGGTCTAAGTATAAATTTGTATGTAAGTATAAATTTTGTTGCCAAAGTCTTCATTTCATTTTCCACCTGTACTTAAGTACACCTCGTGTTTTTAAGCACACACGTTTATTTAATTCTAATATTGTTTAAATTTTTGTAAATTTTAGTAACGTGGATGAAATATTAGGCGATTTTCTTTTCTTCAATTTATACCTATATATTTCGAAAAAAAATATCATTAGGAGTGACGTAAGTTTTAACCCAGCAAAAATGAAATGAAATTTTATGCATTGTTAAATGTATAATTTTATAGCTTAAAGGAGATAAAATATAATTAAATCTGAATCCTTCAAACTGATTCAGGTTGAAGGAAGACTCCTAACATCGCTTGCAGATGGAACTTCAGCATAGCCTCGTAATAATGAGATGATACGAGTATATAATTTGAACCATTTTCTGTTTTATGGAATAACATGAATTAGCGTAGTTAATTATTTTTGTTTTTTTTAAACTACATTAGCAAAATAATGTGTCTCAAAACAGTTTGTGTAGTGTGACTTTTAATCGATAGAATAACAAAATTTAATAAAATTATTCAGTATAAAGTTCTTTATTTAAATATTAGAAATATCTCGGATTTCAATAACACGTTTTTAAATAAATAAGAAATTAAATAAACGCACGCTGGTAGTAAACTCTACAAAAATACTATAAAACGGCACTCTGTTTTGAATTCAAGTTTCTAGTGATCCTGTAAAAGTTAATATTAGGTTCATTTTGTTGCAGAATACCTTTGAATGCAAGTCATAATTTTTTTGCGTCTATTTAGAGTAAGAAGTGATGCTAAAATGTTTTGTTCCTGACTTTCCTTGTGTTAAATTGAAAGTGAATATTTCTTTCCATAAATAAATATATCCTGTTAAAGGCAATCTGAACTTGTTCGTCGTTTAAATTCATGTGTATAAAATCAGTGTGCTCGCATGTGGATATTGGGTTGTTTCCCTTCGTTTTATAGCGAATAATTCTCGTATTTCTTCCTTCCAATCACGATCTTGCCTATCGTGTACTCTGGAATATTAGCAAAGATCTTTGCTAATATCCCACCTGAAGATGCAACGAATACAACGAAACCTGGGTCGTGGTAAAGAAATCAAAGAAAGTAGAAATAATACTACATCACGTAGTTTCATTTAATTGTGAGTAATGAATTTCTACAAAATTAACGCCAAATATATTTAATAAAGCATACAATAAAAAATTACAGAATTTAGTCAGGGGGCAAAATTAGTTACGAATTTGCTTTTTAAACATTTGTATTACAGTAGTTGGCTTTTTTTTGGTTATTACACACGACTTATTGACTATATTTTACCAAATATTTCAGAACTATGAACATATGTTTCAAGACTTTTTACTAGGTGATAAATAAATTTTGTTTTTTTTTTTATTTATTATGTAACGAAAAATGGATAAAAATGTCGATAAAATAAACTTGCGAAACCTGTCAAATTTAAAAATTGCTTAACGACCGCGGTGGAATCATAATGACCTCTTACCTTTTTGAACATTATTCAGTTAAAATGTTCTTAGAAATCGCTTTGGTTATTCTGTAACTAAAAAATATATAAAATAAAACTCGACATTATTTACAAAATAGAAAGGAGATAAGAAAATTTTATGACTTCGTGTGTTTTGCCACATTTGTAAGACCACCATCTGTCATAATGATGTATATTTACATGTAAGTACACGGAAATATGATATTGAAACGTAAAAATACATGGAAATACATATTTTATAGTCTAAAATGTACCCACTTTGCTTTTGGACATCATCAGTGCGAACCTTGTAAAATATAATTATTTTCACTTTAATTAGAGAAATATGATTTTTTATCCGTACATATTAGAACTGTTGAATTAACTTGTCTGTATACTGAAGATTTTTACGAAAAAATAATTTGCGTGTGTGCGTGCGCACGTGAAAGCGCCGTGCGTGCGCGCTGGCGTGCGTGGGCGCGAGCGTGCGTGGACGCGAACCTGCGTGCGTGCGTGTGTGTGTAATTGCGAATCACGCGATTTAGAGCCGTTACGTCTTATAAAAAATTGTGCGAAACGTCCGTTATCTTTTATTTGTAAAAAGAGCTCTGCCGTCATTTCTGTTCAATGTTTATCATCATTTGAATTTTATGAATATTTTCTTTGTTACTGCCATTATTATATACGCTTTTAGCTAAATGATAGAATATTATTATGTGTTTCACGGTGATCTTGGGTATAAAACGTTAATGTTGCGTTAGACTGGTGTCACGAATATCTTTCAGATCAACGAATACGTCAAAACGTTGTTTTTGGTGATTGCTTAGCATTATTCTCTTATAATACGCAGGTATGTTTTTTAAGGAAATCTGTCTTAGATTTCATTACCATATCACAAAAAAGAGGCTTAATCAGCTTGTTTTTACGGCTTAGAATAGGACTATCTCATACCCTTGGGTGTTATATGGGGCGACTAATGTAATGAAGCAGAGTATGGGAGTATCGTCCTTCTGTGTACTTGACTTCGAAGTCTTTCGACTGATGATCCTGCTGAATACCAAAAATGCTTAAACTTTCACTCAATATTTCTATTTATTTCTATTATATTTCCTTAGGCAGTATCAACACAAAATACTGAGTGGCTCTTTTCACACTGCCAAAAGATTTAACGACGAAATATTACTTTGAATTAAAATATAAAATTTAATGGATTAAAATGTAATATGAATTTTGCAAAAGAAATTTATTTTATGGTCTTGATGTGATAGGCACCTTATATTTGTGGCTATATCTATAAATATCTACTAAGCTAAAGAGATGACTTAAGCTTTATCTAAGGGTATTTAAAGTTTGCAAGAAACTTCTCCAAACAGTGAACTGTATTAAATATATTACATTGTTTTAAATAAAGTCTGTAGCGGCATAAAATTACAATAAGTCGACAAGATAGTTAGCAAGCTAAACCGGATCATATTCATGAAGTTGGGTAGAATTTGGCGATAAAAAATAAAGGGGAAAAAGCTTATTTCAGAAGTGTTTCACATTACCCCCGTAAAATTTCATTACATAAACGCAAAAAAAAATCCCTTCCTTGTCCGCTCTTCCGATTCCAAATACCCAATGAGACAAAGATTAGTCTTTTTTTACATTTAAATTGTATTTATTCCTTTTGCACAATACTAATTTACGTTAACAGTAAGACTGATGTATATTTTTATTTTTACGATGGAACTTCAAAACCAGTTTAGATGAAGGTATACCTAAAGCTTGAACTATGACGCGAAACCACAGCAATCATTTCCACAATTGCTTTTTATTAGCTTTATGCACACGCACTCGGTCTTACTGCTTTAGTTTCAATAACTGAATTTTAGCATTCTTAAGGAAAGTACAATCAAAAAGTACAGGTTTTATTCTATGAAAATTTCAACAAGTTGGTTTTGCTGTTTTTTGGATGTGGTCAGAACAAAGAGATAAACATGCAAAAAAAAGGAAAGGTGTACTTAATTCACAGTATACTCAGTATTTAAAGTCAACGTTTATAATTGAAGTATATATCCTCTTTACACAAATATATTTATTTACTAGGTATGCCTAGACTTTGTTCGCGTGGAAATCGGAAAAAAGTTGTAAGAAATAATGACCATTATCTTTTCTCTATGTTTTACACTTGTATAAATCTTACAAATATCGCGAATAGGTGGCGGTAGCTGTATATTTATTTTGATAATTGCCATTAATTGATTGCCAATTTAATTAAATTTACGTATTTTTAAATTTCAGTTTTAGAATTTCTCACGTTCTCAGTAGGATTGTATTTGTTAAAAAATCCTTCACTTCTGCCATATATGGTCTTAAGGACACCTAATCTTTTTTTTATTTCTAATTTTCACCCAAATTTTGTAAATTTTACGAATGTGGTGATACATTAAACAATTTCTTTTTTTTTCTTCACAATTGTATAACTTGGAAAACAGTGAATCATTATAAGTAACGAAGTTTTAGCCCATTAAGAGTTAAATGAAATTATGTTTATTGTTAAATATATAAGAATATATCTTAAAAGAGAAAAATAAAAGACAGTTGAACTTTAGGCCAGATTGTCGTTGAAGGAAGACTTCTGGTATATCATGCACGTGACACTTTCACATTGCTTCGTGATGATGGGAAAAATGAAAAACTTATCCATACGCGTATCAAACGCGTTTATAGTATGAATAATTTTCTTTCTCATGAAATAGCATGAAATTGATCAGTAATTTATTTTTCTTTTCTTTATACTAAATTAGCAAAATAAAGTAATTGGGAATAGTTCGTAAAGTGTAATTTTTTAAACAATGCAATAATAAACGTCGTAAAGTCGTTAGTACATGCACGGGTAAGACGAAAGTGATTGCGTTAGTTAGAATTCGTTATCCTCTAAATACGTATAAAGTAATTATAATTAATAATAGGTGCTCACTAAAAGTAAGAGCGAATTTAAGTTAAATTTTATGAAAAATTTCAACTACTAAAAAGAGAAGAGAGGAGGCTGAGGGGCCACAACCACTGCCAGTCACCTCGACTGAACGATCCAGGAAACTACATGAGTTCGACAGACTGAGGCAAGTGCCGGAGCTGCATCCGTACCTCGATGCTGCTGGACCAACGAATTGGATTAAGCGATAAACTCATTTACAGCCCATGCTCAATATCTCGTTTCTATATTTGACCTACGTTCGTGGCATGAACACTGTGTCAACATGTCCTACCTCTCTCAATCTGCTAAGTTGGCTTGCGTGGCTACCGGCAAGACACTGCTTCTGGCCACGCTAGCCACCGACCACCTGCTACTAGCAGAATCAACACACGCCCCTACGACACTCGCGTCAACGCCCAACTCGCTGCAGCGCCGCCCCATAAAGTGACTTACCCAGCTTACATTGTTAGCCTAGATTTGCAAGATTTATAAAATAAATAGAATTAATATGTTTATGTCATTTAGTTTCATTCATTTCACTACTTATCTGTATACCCCTCTACAATGTACATTATTGAGATGCACATAAGTCTGGCACGCAATGTCTCGTTTTTATTTCAATCGATTAGAATTCTTCCTTTATTGTATGCATCTGTCGGTGGTATGCTATTATAAATAATAATTTTACACTTCTTCCGTTAAATTAATTTTTTTTTACAAAATTTTGACATAGTAGTTTGCGTATATTACCTAATCATTGTGGGTATGCGGTCGAATCATATTTCTTTCGATTCAGGTCAAACTGTAATGGTAAGTCAAATATTACAATTCATATACCGTAAATGTGTAGGTCCCTTTCCTTTCTTTTAAAATTGACCGTAGCCACAGGTCATTCAAGCAGAAGGAGGTAATAATATTTTATGTCGGATTGAAAGAACCAGCCCGTTATTAAATGCGCCGCTTACACTCCGGTCTAGGCCACGTTAGTCTGACAGATATCATTACGTCGGTACTGCGTAGTCGCCATTTTTTACGGTCAAGATTCCCTACATTACAAACTGAAATTATTTATGAGACGGTATATAACGAAAGGTTAAAAAGCATAAAAATGAAAAGCTGAGCGTCAGAAGGTGGCGGTTTAGCTGAATCATCTTCGGCGCAATCTGATATTTTCTAATCCGCGTAGTATTTTCGTAAAATTGATAAGATAATCCTGTAGTATCTCACAGTAAAGGAACCAATATTCAGGAGCTCATTGGAAACATATGGATAAGCAAGTAAATCTCGTGACAATTGTTTGCAGACTAAATGGAAATGTTTATATTTTTGCGTAAAATATATAGAAATAAGTAGAAATTATAGCAGAGGACGAGAAATCATATTATTTTGGAACTTTTGAACATATATGGCGTCAATTTTGTAGAAATTAGTTATTCTCAATTAAATAAAACTACGTGATGTAGTATTATTACTACTTTCTTTAAATTCTTTACTACGACCTAGGTTTCGTTGTATTACAACATCTTCAGGCTCTCATACAATAAACTCACTAATATAAACAGTGTGAAAACCCACACAAACCCGGCTTCCGCTATTGTGTTTGAAACATATAAATGCTGTTGGATGTTCCTAAGAGTTAATCTTTACTAATAGCCCACTTGAAGATGTTGTAATACAACAGAACCTAGGTCGTGGTAAAGAACTTAAAGAAAGTAGAAATAATACTACATCACGTAGTTTCATTTAATTGTGAATAATGAATTTCTACAAAATTAACGCCAAATATATTCAATATTTTAAATTAAGGAGTTTTGATATTTATTGTGACCCTAATTAATATTTATTGCGATATTCGAATTAAACTAAATTATTTCCCATTATACTAATATGCAATAATTTATAATTTATTACAAATTGTAAAAGAATAATTATGACTTTCGGCTTGAAAATTGTCTTACGAAACCAAGTTTGTCATTACAATTATATAAATGATTTATAAGAAATATTGTTCCGATTTATGGATTTAAATATAATCTACGAAGATGAAAAATTCAATATTTATGTACAAAATGATACAATACAAACAATATTCATTGAATTTTTTTGTCCATTTATGAGATAGTCATGGAACATATTTTAAAAATCATTAAATTCTGAAACTTTAAATGTAACAAAAAATTATTTCAAGACGTGAATATAAATAAAGTAGACACAATATATAAACCGGCCAACTGTGAGCCGGACTCACGCATGAAGGGTTCCGTAGCTCCAAATAATAAACTTAGAAAGTTTCTTTTCCTCAAAGACAGATAGGGGATATTTTCGGTACCGACCGAAAATATCGCATATGTCTTTCTCAAAAACTGCACGACATACGTTATTCAATCCAATTTTCATTAAAAGTTTATTTTAAGTTCAACTACATCAATATTTTTTACAATTTCACGCATGTTCGTCGAAAAGTTAGAGGGGGAGGCACACTTTTTAATACCTTAGAAGCGCATTTCTCATAGCTTAAGCAAAAAAAATATTTTTGAACATCTGTATCATTATAATATAATTTTCACACTTATATGCGAAGGACTTTTTTCATCCCTTAGATAAATAGACGAAGTGCCACTACTAATATTATTTTGTTCATAATTCCACTGTTTCATTCTATAGCGGTCCATAGAAGACACCTACCATACAAATTTCGTCAATATAGTTTCGATAGTTTCTGAGTAAAATGGCTGTGACGTACGCACAGATAGATGTCAAAACAGACAGACGGTCTGAACGAAATTTTAAGAGTTCCATTTTTTCTGTTTGGCTACGAAACCCTAATAAAATGATATATTTAAGAATAATAAAATATGATTCATTTGCGGGTCACCAGACTGGCTAAAAATCAACTACGGTGTAGTTCCTTAACGACCAATGTGGAGCCATGATAGCATTATCGGGTTAGGCACACATGAATTCAGTTTAAGTATTGTCAAATAATTTATTGGACATGAACATGTACTAATAAAGCTTTAATGTAAGGCAATTATTTTTAGTGATAAAATATATTAAAGATATTATAACATACGCCAGTTTGATATTCGGGTAATCACTCATACGTGGAAATATGACAGATTTTAAATGAGTTTGCCTTGAGTAGAAATATATGACCGCTACTAAATATTAATTCGGCCTTGAACAACAAGCTTGACGGATTTTGTTTGGTCACGAAGGATTTGAGTTTCAAAGCGGGCTATTCTAGTCGGCGCCGTACTTTTTAAATAACTCAAAATGAAGTTTTAATTAATATTTATACTGAGCTTTTGACAAATAGACAAATTGTCTTTTGTTTTAGTTATGTATTAAATTTAACAGCGTAATTTTGTTGATCATAATAATAATTTAAAGGTCTCATTTTAAGTCTGCACTCAGTAGGCTGTAGAATTGTATTCGGGGCATATGTATTTAACTACAATTTAGTCGACGTAAATCCAGCAATCGATATAAATAATTTAATTTCCTTGACGGAAAAAAACTTTCTTCATCGTAGTCAGATCTTTTCCTTCAAGAAAGTGTGATGCG
Organism: Druceiella hillmani; assembly: GCA_039881145.1. Classification (NCBI taxonomy): domain Eukaryota; kingdom Metazoa; phylum Arthropoda; class Insecta; order Lepidoptera; family Hepialidae; genus Druceiella; species Druceiella hillmani. The sequence continues at coordinate 9,604,762 of JAYKKI010000045.1, forward strand.
AAAAATTCGGGCAACACTTTTCTTCTTAACTCAATTATTTTTGTCCTAGATTTATTGCATATATATTTTTTAAATTTACTGTTTAAATCCTTTTCATTTGCAACTTTCCATGAAGTACTTGGACAAAAGTTTTTTTTAAATCTCTGTGATATTCTCTGTTCATTCTACATTGTTTTGAAAATTATTTGGGTCACTAAAACAAATCAAGTGATATATAATTTATGAAAATCGATTCGATTCTTCAAGAGCTAGGAACACTCGAAATTTGTCCACATACCTTCATTACGTATGAAAAAATGTGCACAACTTTTTGCATGCTCACATTTGCACATAAACCTATTTAGATAGATACGTACATACATAAACGCATCCACAAAATACCATCATAAGCTTTGAAATATTTTATTTTTTATTTGAAAATGCTCAGTTATTTCTAGAATCATAAATAAAGTAAAATTTTCTATTATTTGTGGAGACATCTTTGCTTTTATTCAACGTTTCATATCAGAGTATTTTTGAAAGTCTTTCAAAGGTCTTTCATTTGTGTATGTGGAGGGGCGGGGTTAATTACTTTATTAAATATCGTACATGCTTAAACAATTAAGTAACAGCATTTATAAGTGGCAATTAAAGCGGTTACATGAAACGTTTTCAAGGTAATTCTTAATATAAAAATTCAAATGAGCTGACCATAATGCTGGCTAAAAAGTACGTGTTGTGTATTTAAAATCAAGTACATTTATATTGCCAAGTCATACCACTTTTCAGAATAAGTGGCTCGCGTCACGATTGGTTTACAGAAGGTTGTTTTTCCATCATAATTCAGATAAAGCGTTCTGAAAAAATATTTTCTTTACTTCTCTCGTACATAAAAAGGAAAGGTTTTTGTGGTTTAGTACAGGCAAGGAGCGAACACGCAAATGTGCTTGATTTATGTTTATGTTAATACATGTGTGTGTAAATAAATCCTCTTCCGTAAAAGCTATTCTTTTATAACCATCTTAATTCAAGTGAGTTATACTTAATAGAAAATAAGTGGAGTATGATGTTCCTTATTTGTTATTAATTATTGGTATGGTTGAAATTAATAGACGAGGTCACGTGTCTACTAATTTAAATTTTATGCCTTTTCCAAGAGTACTTTTTACTGAAACGTAAAATGACGTTGTTTAATTACCACGTATGAGATAAACGGAAAAATGAGTTTGAAGTTAAAAATAAATTAAGTTGAACTTATAAATTGTTGAAACTTAGTTTAAATTAATTGCTATTTAACATGGCTCTTTAAGTAATAAATACACCGCACTTGGACAATGCATTAGAACTGGATGACTGATGTGAACTGAGGTTCTGAAATTTTACGCTCGGCGGGGATTGATTCTAGCGTTTAAAAGGATTTTTAGTGATGCATTTCGTAATGTAATTATAAAAGGCGCCGGGAAATCGAGCTTTGTGGAATTTTTTTTACCAGTAGTTCCCAATTTTTGATCGGCAGGTTTTACCATTTTTAAAGATACGATTATTTTTACTTGCATTAAACAAATATTATTAGATATATGGATGATTCATGATCCTTTCTTAATTGAAAATAGATATTATTCTTTTGTATATTATTAGATGCCAATTTAAGTCACAAATTCATTGTCTGGGCAAAGACTTTTACAATATCAGATCTTAAAACATACGTCCTTTGCTCTATTATACACTGCAGATGATAGTTACTACTCAATGCTATACCAACTATAATATGATATTTATATGATATCAACGTGAAAGTGTGCGTTTGTTTATTGCTTTATTTCTCTTGTTTTTACACACCGACTACCCAACCAATCTCCGTGAATTTCCTGAGATTAGTTCACATTCTTTTTGGAATTCACAAAGATAATTATGAGGATAAAATATTTACATAGAAAAAAAAACACGCACGCATGCGGGCACGCTCGCACGCATGCTCGCACGCACGCACGCATACACGAACGCGCGCGTGTGTGTGTGTGTGTGTGAGTGTATTTAATTTCATTAAATACATTACGTTTGTAAAAAAGCCATTAGCTTCAACCCTGAAGAGATTTAGGAAACATTTTCTGCAGCATGTACCATACATTATAAATAACCAATTTTAATACTAATCTCTAACAGGGTCATGGTATCAATTTCGTCCTTTCTGTTTGTATATATGTAGTGTATAAATGAATGGGCAAATATCTGTGGGTTAAAACTTAACTTTTTATTTTTCAGCATTAAAGCAATGGTTGAAAGATTGGAAATTGGAGATGGGTGTGGTTTAAAAAAATTATAGAGAAATAAATATTATTAAGTCATAATATTTCCATACGAGAAAAAGTTATCTATTAAAGAACTATCGCTAGTAGCGTATTCAGTATATTTTAAGAATATAATATTGGTAAAACCCTATTTCCTCCTATTCGTAGCCATCGTGTTAATGTAATTAAAACAGATAAATATATGTATTCACAAACATACGTGTAATACATTCATAATTGACGCCTTCTTCTGAATATTATAATTTTGGTATCAATTCCGATTTATATTAAAAGAGTAGCACGAAAAAGTTTGGCACTAAGTATCAACTTCAGTATATCGGATCAACACCGGAGATATTCCGCAAGCGGATGTATGATTAGTTACAAATTTAATCTGACAAGATGTTTCGCAAAGTCTTCACTAATATGAAAATATAGGAAAGTAATCAATAACTGTTATTTATTGTGTAAAGTTATGTGGTACTATTACGAGTTCCTATTAATTTACACTTCTTTAAGTGCATATAACGTAAAATATAGTTTTTAAACTTTTAGTCTTTTTGGCTTCATATTTTGAAAAGTTAACGAGCGGTCTTGTTTCGCCGAATAAAGCTTTCATCAAAATTAGGCAAATTTTAATCGGCCTGATTCACATATTGCCTAAAATTAAGCTGGTCACCCTGATCTACAAACTTATCAGGGTACTCGAGTTATAAAGAATCCGAGTAATAACGGAAAAGAAATTACCTTTCTAATCTTACATAGGACACAACATAGTCATAGGAATGGCGTAAAAGTGACAGTCATCTTTCCCCACTGCATGCGCGTAGTCTACCCGTAATTTTTTAATGGGTGGAAAATATATATCAATTTGCTTCAAAGCACGAGAGTTTTTCCTTTTGTTTCAAGGCAAAAAAATGATACATTTAAACATTTTAATATTTATTGGAAAATACATTTTCTAAATATAAAAACTTAGCACGTTCAAGAAGAAATTGATAGGTGACCAAGAAGTGTAACAAGAGAATCATTGCATATACTTTGCGTAATTTTTTGTAAAATGTTAGGTAAATTTTTTATCATACATGACTTCTAATTCAATTAAATTATTGAATTGGTATAAATATATTTAATATTGATTTACTTACTTTCAATAAAAGCAACGATAGGCTGTATCTCTTTATAAACTATTTATTCTCTTTGGCTTATTGCCAGCTCGCCACGTCGGGAATGCAATAAATTCTTATCATTAAATGCATTAGACGACTCGAATTATATAAAAACTCTCCAAATTTTTCTAGTCTGGTGGTATAGATAAAAACAGAGGACAAAAGATGACCGAATTACTATTCCGTACATGGACTGACCTTATAAAATCCATTAGAAACTACACCATCAATGTGTGTTCATACAATTTCATAAATAGACATGCATGAAGGCACATCTTGAGAATGGCTACTGAAAAGTGGGCCAAAACATGACCATAACCACTTTGTCAAAAGCACGTTATAAAGAGCAAGAAAATACTTATCTAGAGAAACGTTAAAAGGAGTACACTCCACTATTTAAAAAAACGTATTTTAAGCTCAATTCGGCCAATTCTTATTTCATATACGGTATAAACCACATTATACCGAAATACTTAGAAATCTAAAGAATATAGTCATCACGGTCGGCGTCGGACTAAAAATGAAAAATTAACACATGAACACGCAAGAAACGTTGGAATCTCCAAAAATATACGAAATAAAATTTTATTAAAACTGCAACAAAATTATGCTATTAGTAACATGTATTTTAGTGCAAAATTGTAGATAACAGAGTATGTTTACTTATAATGATATGATAACGTTATCTTCTTCATGTTTGGTTAGTATAGAAGACTTTGAGAACGAAGCTACTTTAAATCATTGTAGTCTTCAAGGTTACGATTATTTAAAGTGATTAATTTTTGAATGAAGGTAAATGAAGCCAAGCAAATAATTTTGTGAAACAAGACAAATAATATATACATTGAATCAGCCAAGTTCAAACAATTGTATTGAAATTTATAATAATTCCCATTATCATACTAATAAGCTTGGACCCCACATTACTCGTGACGTCTTTACGTATGTGCAAAATTACAAAATTACACTCACATACTACCCACGAATTAAATTTTATTGATTCCTCTACGGATTGTGTATGATCATTCTACGAATTAATAAAACCTTGTATTTACGTATCGCCGAGTAAACTCGTAACTTGGCGTAGAGTTAATCATGTTTGCAAGTAATTTCGTAAACCAAATACAGCCTTTGTTCCCGGGCGAATTTCCAGCCAAGAGTATGAGTTCATTTCAACGCGTTTCAACGCGCGTTAGTGGATTCACTTTTCTTCTGTTTCGAAGACATGAAATAGTCAGTTTTACTCTATGTGTAGACATGTCGGAATTTCCATTTGATTATTACTTTTAAAGATATTTACAGGATGGATATCGTTCTCGATATTTCATTTCATAGCTCAATATTATTGGATAGAAACTTTAGCTTTATTATTGCCGCTCTATGTCTGAATGTATAATCTTTATATATCTTTATATTAACTCTTACGCATAAAGGAGAATATTTTAAATTATTTCTGACATTTTTACGTTCCAGTTAGGTATTTAAAACTTAAAAGAAAAAGAAACTCAGTTTGACAACAGTGATTGTTTTTCCCAAATTATATTTAAGAAACAAAATACCGCGACGGGAAAACCCATAAGAAACTTAAATTAATTTGTTAATTTTATTTGCGACTTCATTTTGTCTGTCAGTTTTGATTTGTTGAAGAGAAGAGTTTTAAAATGTTATAGATTTGTATATTAAACGTGACTGTGTTGCATATATATTTATTTATACGAAAAAAAAAGAAAATTAGGAAAAACCAAATACACTACGATGATATTTGACTTCTTTTAAATAAAATACTTTTTTAGCCAAAAGTAAAAGTGACCGAATTCGGACTCGTACACTGAAGTTGCGTAACCGAGGCATTTTATGGGTAACTCATTTATGCGGTTCTCTAAAAATAACGTTGTTAAGATTTTTCTTTAGTTAATTTTTTATGGAAAATTTTAAATTTTAGGTACACCTTTTTCTTTTAACTATAGACGACAATGTATTTGTGTAAATAACTTGATTTTTTTACTTTTTAACTTCGGGAGTAGAGCTGTACGTGCTCATTGCGCTCATTTTTTTCAATATACCAAAAACTAAGCAAAATAAAATGAAAACAGCCTTAAAAAGTGCAAAAATGCTGTATTCGATATAACACTTCATTCTATTTACAAAAATAAAAAAAGTGTTAATGCTCGTTTTTTCCTCTAGAAATATATTAGTTCTACAATTAATAAATTGTTTCGATTAGTATACTTTATATTTTCTTATTAATTTTATTTCAAAACAACCGTGTTATTTCCAGCTCAAGGTTACCAACATAATTAGGGTGCGTTAAAAAGACTATGTTGAATTCTTTGAATTTTTTGCAATCGAATCGAATAACGGACGTGCTAAAAAGCTTAATAATGTCAAGATTTATAAATCAAGATTATTAACTCTAAGAAAAATTAGACGGAAAAACATTTCTTAATTTACTGATAAAAGAGAGAAATTAAGAAAAGTTAAAAAGTGAAAAGGTTTTTAGCAGAATACAAGAAATATATAAATTTAGAACGAAAATCCTCGGTAGAATTGTTAATTTTATTAAATATATTTAATAAAACTAAAAAAACGTATTTTAAGCTCAAGGGAAAATCCTCTCAAATATATTATCATCGGGTACTCCATTAGATAATGGTTCATTTGAAAGGCATTTAAATATAGGAATTTCTTCTCTTCTCCTTTCTTTTGTAATGGTGGTTTACTCGTGAGATGAGATCGACCTGATATAAAGTATTCCATTAAATTGCAAAAACCTTCGTGGAATTTTTTAAACGGTGTAAAGATTTGTCATTTGTGGCCCGAAATACTTGCTCTTTAAAGTAAATCTCGTTTTCCTTTAGCAATTGGTGAATAAACGTAACTCAACTTCTTTTGTCTTTGGCCATATGATACTTATAACTTGGTTTATAGTTAAGTTACGAAGATAACTACGGGCTGTGGAATCTCCCCTCTTTCATTTGGATTTATTTGGAGATTAATTTTGTATTGATTCGAGGCCGGTAGTTTTGTCACTTTTTGCTCTTATTTGAATTTAATATAACACACGTGAACACAAGACCAAGGATTTCGCTTTTATGAAATTTGAAAAGATGATTCATAGTTGGCACCCTCCATTATAGATCAACTAAATTAAAAATAATAGATTTCATGTGTCGGTAATATTAAGTTGATTTAAAATGAATTAAAAAGGTATATAACTGAATCTAACGCTTTCTGGCAATCTTCTCATCTGTTTTAAAAGTTATATTTAAAATAATTGATGACAATTCAGTTCACATTGAGGATTTTTTTTATTGATATTTTAGAAATAAATTTATTTATTTTAATATTTTTATGACGTTGTCATAAAAATATTTTACGAAAATATTAAAAAAAAATTTGGAAATAAAAATTTTCAATTTATAGTTTAGATTATTACTGATAATAATGCTAAGGAGCAAAAATCCATTCATATAAAAATATTGAACAGAAAAATTAATTTAAATTGAAAATAATAATTTACATTTCATCTGTAGCTTCTAATTAAAAATTCATGAAAATGATACGGAAGTACAAGTACCAATACGTGAATCGACAAATTAAATTTAAAAAATATCCCTTTTGCTCCTCAAAATATTTATCATATTATGATAATGGTAACGACAAAAATTCTCATGCCAAAAAACGGCTGTTATCAAAAATGCACTAAAATTTCTATCCCATGCTGACACTCAATATCAATTTTATCAATTTTAGTAAAAGTCATAGTTAGGACTTGGTTAATCTTTTTTACATGTTATTTTACTCACTAACCACTCCACAATCTTAATCTAACTTCAAGTTAGAGGAGCACCCAGTATTTTAAGCCGGTTCTTGTAGGAGGGCACTTGACTGCGAGTAGCGATTCAAATTCTCAAGTTACACTGCTTGAGAATTTTAATTGCGTATCACCGTGTTCTTAAATATGAGTCAAGTGGTATTAACTTAATAACAGCACTTGAATTATTTATGTCCATGTAAACATAAATATGGGTAGGTAGATAAACTTATTGAAAGACGGAAGAAAAATGTCCTAAATTGTTGACAGAAAAGAAGTGTTTAAAATGGCGTATACTTATCGGTTTACTTCATTAAGAACAGAGTTACGAATAGATAATTTATTTCCTCAAATAGAAAATAAAACTAAAACAGAGATAAAAGAAAATATAGATAAATCACTAGTATTTCTAAGGTAGAAATGAAATAATGTCACGTAGGTCATTTTACTTTCAACCTAAAATTTGGCCGTTCTTACTATAACCGAAGGCGAATAAAATACAACACACTTTTACATGCCTGCACTAAAAACGTTAAGCTAAATCTTAATAAACAAAATAGTCATTAAAATAAAAAAATAAAAGTTTTATTGACAATTTTTTCACATTTTTACATTTAGCTAAAATTTTCCAATCATGAAAAATAATTAATGAAATGATAATGAAAACATACATAGAATATTTTCTTTTTATTATGATTATGATAGGTGTATTAAATGAAATCTAATAATTTAATTGTCAAATCGTAAAAGGCAGTCCTTTAAGAAGAAAAGAATAATTTTACATTTTTCTACACTCAAATAAGAAAAAGAAACCTAAGGGAGTATATATAAGATCCACGTCCCTATGGACTTCGCTAAGGAGCGTCCGAACTTGAACTAAAATATCATTTCAGTAATTATAATATTGCTTAGTTATTCCTTTATAGCACAAATTATTTATTTGAGCCTTTTCAAAACAAAGGCAATCATTTTCCATAGAATGAAGAAAAAATATAAAATTTATATATATTCGGACACTGCTTTTTTTCTTCGAAATGTAATGTCTTAATCTTCAGAAAATTCAGAATTTTTTATATCTAATCCAAAAAAGTTGAGAATCTACGTAAGGGTTCGTGAAAAACCTACATCTATTTTAAGTAGAAAAATACAATTATAGAATTTTGTTTCTCCCATGTCTTAATGGACGACTCCTCCGTAATACTCTAAAATCTGTATTTTATTTATAACCACGTACAAAACTCCCATACTTATTTACAAATTTATCCCACTTCGTAAAATATTTCAATGTGAACTGTGGTTATTAGCGGAAAAAATTAAACAAAAGCGGAGATATTAAATCATAAACTTCACAGTTAACGGCCATCGCTTCCAGCGCGCGCGGCGCTCGTAAATACGATATCGACTTTTATTGTTTACCCTCGCTGGAAGCGGCGTCAATGGAGTTAGCCGAGCGATTCCGTCGAACGCGCTATTGCGGTAATAAAGTCGATGCTCTATGAATTTTGTCTCCCGCCTCTGTTTGCACCTTGCCTTTCTTTCTGAAGGTAAAGTGTTGAAAGAAACATTAAATTGAGGGTTGAATGCATATCCATTCACTACTTTACTGTCGCGCCCTGCCCTTAGACTGTGAAGTGTTTTCGCTGAAGTGTTTTCAGCAACAGAATGGAGTACGCTTAGACTGAAGTGTTTCTACTTGTTAATTTACGTAGGTATTTCTACCGAAACTTTTGCACTTAGAATGTTTTAAATGGAACAATTACGTGTTGTAATAGAAAAATATAAAACTTAGATAATGATTTAATAAATAGTAGTATTATTGTGTATTATTACTTTAATTTGACATATAATTTTATATAGCAGAAACATATAATATAGCAGAAACATCTCTTGGGGTGACCTTCGATTTTTAACCCACGAAAATGATATTATGTACAGAGACTTTATTAATTGATGTAGTAAGAATTTTTTTAATTCCCTTCTAAAATGTAAGATGCAAACAATCTACAATAATGTTTGTTGATTTGGGTTTTTATAAAGGAGAAAAATTTACTTTTAAAACAAAAAAAATTATTTCCAATATTTTTTTGTTTAAAATTATATTTAAACAAATAATGTTAAAAAAAATTCACGAAACTCCTGAATGACAAGAAAACCCTAAATCATTAGTACAATATTTTTTTGCGAAAAAATATTCGTATCGTTCAATATGCAAATACGAATAAGGGGCCCCTTATTCACAGCATCGTGACGAATCGATTTTATGAGGCTGTGCGGCGTACTGTGTGCGTGCACTGCAAAACGCTTAGCCCTTGTTTTAACAATTGAATATGATAAGCTTGGGAACATGATGATATGATTACTGATACCTTTACGATTATTACTATTCCATTTAAAAATTGTTTGTTTACATTATTCTATGCACTAGAATTGTATCCAGTAGCTGTACAATAATTTCTAATTGCATTAAAAGTCTAATAAAAAAATGAAGTACTAGACCACGAGGGATATATGTTTTTAAAGATTATGACCTCAATATGATCAATGGTGTTATATGTTCCAAAGACATTACTATGGTGGATAGTAATGTCTTTGGAACATATAACACCATATTCAGCAGAGAAAATACTACAATTACTTTAATTCAACTTAAAAATAGTAGATGAAGTCAAAATATTTGAACAATCATGTTGGTTATTATAGAACTAGAGTGATTTTATAATTATTAAGGTTATGTCTAATGGACAATCGTAATCACTTTTGATAAGACCAGATGTTCCTAATTTCATCATTATTTATATGATTACAAAATTTAAATTAGCGGCAAAAAATTTAAAATAAACAGAAAACGGTAAAGTACCAGTAGAACTCGTACTAAAACAATTACTTATTTCCATGACACTATACAAAAATATTAATTTTTCACGGCGTAAATATATCACCTACTATATCTTCACAGGAATAAAAATTATTCAATGGCGCACGTTGCAAAAATTATAAGATCTAAAACTAAACTGAAAAAATTTAGAGGGTATCTAGGTCCAATATTATTTGATATAGATAATTTTACTGTTTCCTTATCTTCTAAAACCTTTCACAATTTATATCAAATAATGCAATTATTATTATCTAAATAATTATACGTAATATGTCTTCATATATAAACTAAAAAATAAGCAAAAATTATATCACCCCAACTTCCGTTATTTACTTAACTACTCAGTCTAAAATTATGAAAAATTTTAGACTGAGTAGTTAAGTAAATAACTGAATGTTTCTTTATTTTTTAGTGTATATATGAAGACATATTATGTAAAATTATGAAAAAAAATATGAGGCCCTTCTATTTAACCTTTTGAAATTATTCCCCATACTATATACAAAATTTAAAGAAATAATTTCTGGTACTAAATTTCTCTCCACCCGAATGTATTTAATTTGTCTCCCCTGACATTTCCATAAAAACATTTTTGATATATGCAAGTTAATCTATTTTATTACTACGCCGAATTTCAAGTTTCTGCGTTAAAGGGTTTCTGGGCAAAATAGCTGTGTCAGATATACGAGTAGAGCCACGTGGGCGATATTATATGTGTTCGAGATTTCTTCTTTTTTTTGACATACGGTGCGCTAAAAAGTATTGGATTTTCATAACGCAAAAGTTCAAATCCTCTCATATATTTGCTTTCTTTGTATTCTTCCTTTTTGTCCAACATTTATTTGCGTATAGTTTTTATCCTAGAAAGGATTCGATTGATGGAACTTATCTGACCGTACTAATATGTGTGTGCTTACTTTCTATCAAGAAAAAAGGCAATGAATCTTAAAAGACATGTCATTTCCGCTACTACTAAAATAAGGGATATTGAACCTGAGATTTTATAAATCCGGTCATCAATATTTTATAGGGAAATCAGTTATATTCAAAGTATGAATTTTTTATCGTGAGCTAGGTCATTTGTTTGTGTAGTATCATCTACGTCGTGAATATAATATATATGATAGTCTTTTGTAGAGGATTTGATAATTTGGAATTATAAACGCTTCTTTTCATATTATACACAACAAAGTTGGATGCTAATGATTTTTCAAATTTTGATTAAATCTAATGAAACTATGGAAACAATTACTTCGGAGGCAAAATGTTATAAAGTTCACCTATTTGTTTCGTTATTTAAAAAATAAGGATAAACTTAGATTAAACTTGCATTTATTTATTTCGCGGCCTCGTGGAAACACGTAATTTACATCTGTTTCGTGTAAGCCTCAAGAGGGCGTACCCCCTATATTCCTAGATCGATGTAAAATTTTGTCATCAATATCTTAGTAAAAAATAATCGTATAAAATTAATTAAAGCAATAGTTTAAAAACAAGGGCGAAGAATAATCGTAAAAAGTAGATCAAAGCAATAGTTAGGAGCTTTCAAAATCGGTAAAAATAATGAAGTAGAAAAATGTCAACTCATTTTTTAATAATGACTTGGTGATTAATTAAGATTAATTTTAAATTTCCTTAAAGTTAATTTTCAAATTTAGTTATTAATAATTCGGAAAAACGCATACATTGTAAAATTATTTTGGAAACAAAATTTAAAATAATTTTGGCTGCTATTTTCTGTTTAATGAAAAAATTGCAAGTTAAGAAAAATTGTAACTTTAAGGGCAATAAAATGTATTTTCTTTACTCGTAATTTTGTAAAATTTAAATGTGGGAAAAAAATTTTTAAATTACGTTAAAATAGAGATCTGCGGCTTTGTTTATTTATGATGTAATGGATGTAATGAATGCGTAATATCCCGATAATCACAGTAGCAGTTTTGGAGGTAGAGAGGATGGAACATATTTGTGAGGAAATTTTTGAAAACATCTCTTAAACATTTTACATAAAGTTCTAAAAAATAATAGGTTTAAAAGCCTCACAGCTTGATTTTTCATTTGATGAGCCTACGCGATTGCCTTATATTTTAATTTTTTTAAATAAAAATATAAGAGAATTTTTACGGAATGAAAATTAACAGAGTGGAATTAAATGCTAATTAACCATTTTCGTAGAACATATTAAAAAACAAATAATTTAAGTACACACAATTTTTTATGATAAAGAGTAAAAAATTAACAGATGTCAACATCAGAATTTGAAAATACACTGAAAAAAAGAAAAGATATTACATCTTTTTAAAAAAAAAATTAAATTCTTGTCAAAACAGAACAACCTGAAAAGTAATGTAATTTACTTACTAATGTAACTTACTCGTAATGCGAGTTCTTTTCACACGTAACAAGTTTTTTGATTTTCCGTATTAAAATTAGCATTGATGGAATCGGGTTGACGTCTGTTTTTCTATTTGTTAAAGGTTATTTGCTGTAAAAAGTTGAATTTCTTTCATTATTGATGATAAAATACTTAAATGCTCAAATATGTCTACAAATTTTGAGTAATAACGATTCAGTAAGTTTATGTGTAGGTGTATTTGCTGTATGTTTTTGAAAGTCTAAATAGTTGATATGAATTTGTATGAAAATATATTTCAAACAAACTATACAAAATATAAAATTTGGAGAGGGTTTAAACGATTCATTATTTTAATTTTATTTTGTGCGTGCGTAGTTCGCGATATCCGGCTGCCACGAATATATATTAGGAACTAATGGAAAAAAACAAAATATTTATCCTAAGGTGATAATTTCAAGTTAAAATAGGAATTATAGTTTATGCAGTAAATGCCCGTATAGCCTTGCCAGATACTCTTTGACCGCTAGCTGGTCGATAGTTGCAAATTGGGTAAGGTTTTGTTGATTTATTATTGGCGCACAAACAGTTTCGTCACAATTTTAACAATCTATTTCGAGAACACATAATTGTATATATGTATCATTTTTGTGTGACAACACAAACGTCAGTGGGAACAGCATAATTAATTTTGGGTCACCGTTGTCATATAATATTATTACGACTAAGAAACATTTCAAATAATTTCAATGGAGTTGCTCAATAAAATGTATATTAAAATTTTAAATTTATTACAGTGAATTAAATAACAGTTAATAATGGAAGTAATTAATAAAACGCAGAGTTAAATAGACAAACCAATTAAATTTATTAAACAAAGTTGAATTATTTTAAATATAAGCAAAACCGCGCATCTTAGGTTAAGTTTAATCAAAACTTATGTATTCATGTAAACGTTAATTACATGGTTATACGTGTATTTTTGTATATAATTTCACGAATACAGCTGACCTTTTATTTCTACTTTAATATTAATCTCATTTTGTAAATTAACAGTTTTCAGATTTTCTTTTATGTATATTCTGACCTAGAGGTGAACGGCAATCTGTCGATATCTGCAACCATAAGGGATATTATTTTCACTGAGGTAAATTGGGTTGTTGGAAGGTAAAGAGTTATAGTAATAATAACGACGTCAATCGAGTTCGCTGGACGATCCCAGAGAGCGGACCACTGTAGTGATAAAAACGATTTTTAATGGTGGTTCATCCTTTCCTTACATCTTTTCTCCCTTTATTAGATAGGAATAATTTATATAGTCGAAGCCTATTTAAGAATTTGAATATTTTATTTATTGCTTGATAAAAATATTATTTACATGACATATGAAATATTTATAAAATCAATGGCACTATAATCAATAACGACTGTATATTTCAACGCCTTCAATTATTTCTCATCAGAAACAAATCATATTTATTAGAATGCCACCGTGATGATATGATTAAATGATGGAGAATAGCGATAATTTGGTTAAACAGGTGATCGTAGGACGTTTAAGGTAATTAGATAGAGAGTGTTTTCAACAATGCAGGTAACGTCAACTTGAAGGCGAAAAAAAATTATAGAAGACATATGGTTTCTTAGTTTCAAAGAATATATATATTTAATAGATTATTAGATTCAGGGAAAAACTCAAAATGAGTAGTTAATGAGAAATTTATAATACAATGCCTTTTAAATGGTTTAGTTATCATAATGCGTTTAGTGTCTTGAGGTATTTAAATTATTATGCTAACTTCTAAGTTAAATCGTCAAAATATTCATTTTTATTATTATTTTTATGTACAACAATCTCAATGAATTTCGTTTTAAAAGCATGCCAAATTTCTAATTGGTCGCGGAATCCTGGATAGAAGCTTCCATAATATTAAAATAAACCGAATACAAAATATATAAACAGTTCCTTTTATTTACCTAATGTGAAATATCCCACCGCATATTACAACTTGGTATAGTGAAATTATATTATCTTGGCGACTATATACGGCTAAACCTGATCAATGTAAATAAAGTCTCCAGTAAGACTCTTATCTGTTGCATTTTTAGCGTTTCTGTCACGATGACGAATTTCTTACATCAGCAAAGAAAGTAAAAGTGAATTAAAATTAAAAAATCCAAAGCATGTACACCATAGAATTCTGGTAATGTCCTTTATCTGCAATTTCTATCATCGTTCAAAATCATTGTTAAATTATGATTTTTCACAGAATGCTAATATTTTGAAGGCAACCTAGGTATCGTTATTGTATCACTAGTTTGAAAACATGGACATAAAGTTCATATCACAGAAACTAGTATGCATATATAGTTTAAATATTTTCTATCTCGGACTATTTGTCACTGATATTAGTGAAATATTAGTTTGAATTTGAATACGTTTGGATTATTAGTACAACTGAAAAAGTATTTGCTAAAGCATAGTTTTAAATTAAGAAATTATTTTATTTTGTTTCACTGCTTTTTATTTTTTATGTCAAAGTAAATTCTTTTCCATTTCGTGATCCCATGTGTCCCATAATTTTTTATGTAAAACTGATATAAAATAAAATGAATTTTAAAAAAATTAAAACAGTTTAAGTGGCCTCATAAGTGACCGAATAGAAAATACTCTTTTTGATACGAATAATGAAATGTTTAAAAAAAAGTAGAAGAATCATAAAAAAGCAAAATTTTACCCTAATCTAAATACTTTTAGAATTGTTCCTTGGGAATATTCACTAAAAACTATTTTCGTGGTCTCTAAAGGCTATATAAATGAATTAAACCGTTTTTTATAATATTCGCATTTACGATATCTTTAACCTCAAAAAATATGATCATATGTGTGAATAGAGCGTTTTCATCCATGTTATAACTTAATCTACATATCCATCTACTGTACATATTGCGTTTTGAATAATCTTAAAAATTCATTATACTTCAGTTTCAGAATAGTCATTTCAGCTTTATATTGATCAAATTTTAAAGTTTTATTTATGAATATTCAGTTACAGGTTACACTGTTAAGTTGTGATATTGAAAAACAACACATTTCGTAAATCTGTATTTTGACTAAACGCCATTATTTTCTTCGAATATGATTACTTTTTTCCCCAAAGTAGCATATTTTTTAATCTCCTTAAACGTAACGAAATAAAACATCAATAAATCGTATTAAAAATATGCCAAGTTAAGGCGACGGTGACACTTCTGCTAATTATAATTAAGATAAGCGTCGATAACGTTTGCACGCAAATGTGTTATGAGTTAAACTCTTTTTAAATGGCGTCCGGTGCAATTTATTCACGTCCGAAATATGTCTAGAGAAACAGTCCAATTGTAAATGTTGATAAATGCTAAATATATGAAATGATATAAAACGTTAAATATACCAAACAGGAACTGTAAATACTGTTATAGTACTAGTGACCATGTTTCCTTTAAAATTTAAATAAATATTGAATTTTTTTTACATAAATGTGATTTAATAACTTTATTGCGATCATCGGAAACAAATTGTCGGTTGAGCAGTTGAATAAAACGGGAATCTGAACCGTTCCGGTATAATTAGGTTTTAGAGGATGGAATAAAATAAAGTTGTGAGCGCAATGACACATGAGCGCAATGTATCGGGCACGAAGAATAACATTTTATTCAATAATATACAGCGTAGAACTTTCCTTTTAACAGCTAGAAGATAAATTGTCTTCTCTAAATTGCGAAGGATGGAAATCATTCTCTCTTATGTAGTGATATCGTAGGAATGTCTTTTGCACAAATTTAATCCTCAAGCTGTAATTGGCGTCTCATGGACTCTAAATGATTGAGCCGAATTGTAATCGATTTTGCAATAATAAAATGTACAGCAAGCGAACTGATGAAATGCATTGAAAATCCTTTGAATTACATAACACATATTCAAGTTTTCTAAACGCTACGTCCGCTACATCCGCTATATTCCCACGAAACGTTAATCGCAAATCAAAATTATCCCCCAAATCAACGACTTGGTCCAAATGATTCTGCATTTTAATTTTCCGTGAATGTAGAATAAATAAGTTTTTTGAAAAATTGTCTTTGTGAATATAATGAAAAGATCAGAATTTGTGCTATTTTCGTTTTAAAATCTTGTTTAAAGGTTTTTTACATTTAAACAAATATACGTTTAGATTTCGTTTGATAACGGAGAGGAATACGCAAAAGGTGAATTTGACCCTATATTGTTACCCTAAAAAATAGAATTAAGGTTTTTATATTCCATACCTAAGTTCGACTCGTTACTATACAAAATTTCGTCCAAATTAAACCACTGTGTAGGCTCGAAAAAATACATGCAGCAACAACGTGAATGAAAGGCAAGCCTGTGAAGTAACAAAGTCGATAAAAAACAAAACCATAACAATTCTATTGATTAACCATTACGGGAATTGAATGTACGCTACGACTAAATTTTCGCAAGGCTTTAATGATGCAAAATACTTATTTATATATAAATAAGGGAGAAAGCTGGTAGATGAAGATGAGGCCTGACTCAAAAAGAGTGTAAGTGAATTGAAACTGACGCGGGTTTTAGTTAAAACATTTCACTCGAGTGTAGCAAGATTCTCATAGCTCAAACAAAACAATCATAATCATAAATGCTGGTAATGCATTTTCTAAATTAAAACCTTTTTTTAATCGCAACAAATAAGAAAAATATTTCTAAATTAATTAATACACTCCAACACAGTGAAATGTATATTGCAGTGTCAGCGAATCAAAAAATAACATGAATAATGCTCTCCATTTCGTAATCACAGGTTACGTCATAGACAATACCTATGTAATGTAAACTGAACGGCGCTTTACATATTTGTATATGTTGGTGTATGTGCTCTATAAGTGAATATATTTATTCCCAGAACCTAATAACCATTACATAATCTATGTAGATATGCGTATATGCAGGTTATTTTTTTATCGGCGCTTTACATATTTGTATATGTTGGTGTATGTGCTCTATAAGTGAATATATTTATTCCCAGAACCTAATAACCATTACATTATCTATGTAGATATGCGTATATGCAGGTTATTTTCATAATTATAAGAATAGTAACAAGAAAATAACAGAAACTAAATTTTAATATCTACTGAATTTACATTATTAATAAACAAAGTTTAAAATAACTATATAAAAAAGTCAACGAGTTCTTGTTTAACCCTTTCAAGGCGGTGGATTTCTAGATGCATTTTCGAAGTTGGGAGGATGTTGTTTTTACGTGTCGAAGACAGTTAAACATCATATGTATAATTGCGTGGTTAGGGGTAACTCGACGAGTATATGCGGAAAACAATTCCAGTTTATTTAATCGAAATTAAAAACCGTTTATGTGAAATGGATATTACTTTTAAGTAGACGGGGAAAAGTATTAACAATTTGAGAAAGCTTTTTTTTCATCCATTCACAATAAATGGATTAGGATTAATGTTAATAAATAGGTAATCTGTTGTTCAAATAAAATATATACATTTAAATAAAGAATTAATATTGGTTTGAGATCTTTAGTTAATTACCAAGGTTTTACTACAAGTTTTTATAAGTAGTCTGAGAAATAATTTGAGCCTTATGAGTCTAGAAAAAGGGACAAAATGCGAACTTTATATAGCCATTTTTTCAGAGACCACTCGAACTAAAAAATTTGAGTTTCAAAGCGGACTATTCTAGTCGACGTTGTACTTTTGAAATAACTCAAAACCAAGTTTTAATTAATATTTATACTGAGCTTTTGACGAATAGACAAATTGTCCTTTGTTTAAGTTATGTATTAAATTTAACATCGTAATTTTGTTGATAATAATCAAAAATTTAAAGGTCTTATTTTAAGTCTGCACTCAGTAGGCTATAGAATTGTATTCGGGGCATATGTATTTAACTTCAATTTATTCGACGCAAATCCAGCAATCGATATAAATAATTTACTTTCCTTGAAGGAAAACAGCTTTCTTCATAGTAGTCAGATCTGTTCCTTCAAGAAGGTGTGATGCGAAAAATTCGGGTATCACTTTTCTTCTTAATTCAATTATTTTTGTCCTAGATTTTTGCACATATTTTTTTTTAAATTTACTGTTTAAGTCCTTTTCATTTGCAACTTTCCATGAAGTACTTGGACAAAGGTTTTTTTAAATCTCTGTGATATTCTCTGTTTATTCTACGTTTTTTTGAAAAGGATTTGGGTCACTAAAACAAATCAAGTGATATATAATTTATGAAAATCGATTCGATTCTTCAAGAGCTAGGAACACTCGAAATTTGTCCACATAGCTTCATTACGTATGAAGAAATGTGCATAACTTTTTGCATGCTCACATTTGCACGTAAACCTATTTGAAACGTAAAATGACGTTGTTTAATTACCATGTATGAGATAAACTGAAAAATTAGTGTGAAGTTAAAATTAAGTTAAGTCGAACTTTTAAATTTTTGAAACTTAGTTTAAATTAATTGCAATTAATTTATATTTCGTAGCAATATTACAAAACATTTTGATGTTAAACATGGCTCTTTAAGTAATAAAGACACCGCACTTGGACAATGCATTAGAACTGGACGACTGATGTGAACTGAGGTTCTGAAATTTTACACTGGGCGGAGATTGATTCTAGCGTTTAAAAATATTTTTAGTGATGCATTTCGTAATGTAATTATAAAAGGCACCGGAAAATCGAGCTTTGTGGAAATTTTTTTACCAATAGTTCCCAATTTTTGATAGGCAGGTTTTACCATTTTTAAATATACGATTATTTTTACTTGCATTAAACAAATATTATTAGATATATGGATGATTCATGATAATTTCTTAATTGAAAATAGATATTATTCTTTTGTATATTATTAGATACAAATTTAATTCACAAATTCATTGTCTTGGCAAAGACTTTTACAATATCGGATCTTAAAACATACGTCCTTTGCTCTATTATACACTGCAGATGATAGTTGCCACTCAATGCTAAACCAACTGTAATATAATATTTATTTGATATCAATGTGAAAGTGTGCGTTTGTTTATTGCTTTATTTGTCTTGTTTTTGCACACCAAGTACCTAACCGATCTCCGTGAATTTCCTGAGATTACTTTACATTCTTTTTGGAATTCACAAAGATAATGATGGGGATAAAATATTTACATAGAAAAAAAAGCACGCACGCAGGCGGGCATGCTCGCACGCACGCTCGCACGCCCGCACGCACACACAAACGCGCGCATGTGTTTGTGTGAGTGTATATAATTTCATTAAATACATTATATTTGTAAAAAAGCCATTAGCTTCAACCCTGAAGAGATTTAGGAAAAATTTTCTGCAGCACGTACCAGACATGATAAATAACCAATTTTAATACTAATCTCTAACAACAGGGTCATGATATCAATTTCGTCCTTTCTGTTTGTATGTATGTAGTGTATAAATAAATGGGCAAATATCTGTGGGTTAAAGGCTAACTTTTTATTTTTCAGCATTAAAGCAATGGTTGAAGGATTGGAAATTGGAGATGGGCGTGGGGAGTTATTTAAAAAAATTATAGAGAAATAAATATTATTAAGTAATATAAGATTTCCATACGAGAAAAAGTTATCTATTAAAGAACTATCGCTAGTAGCGCATTCAGTATATTTTAAGAATATGATATTGGTAAAACCCTATTTTCTCCTATTCGTAGCCATCGTGTTAATGTAATTAAAACATATAAATATATATATTCACAAATATACGTGTAATACATTCATAATTGACGCCTTCTTCTGAATGTTATAATTTTAATATCAATTCCGATTTACGTTATAAGAGTAGCACGAAAAAGTTTGGCACTAAGTATCAACTTCAGTATATCGGATCAACGCCGGGGATATTCCGCAAGCGGATGAATGATTAGTTACAAATTTAATCTGACAAGATGTTTCGCAAAGTCTTCACTAATACGAAAATATAGGAAAGTAATCAATAACTGTTATTTATTGTGTAAAGTTATGTGGTACTATTACGAGTTCCTCTTAATTTCCACTTCTTTAAGTGCATATAACGTAAAAGATAGTTTTTGAACTTTTAGTCTTTTTGGGTTTATATTTTGAAAAGTAAACGAGCGGTCTTGTTTCGCCGAATAAAGCTTTCATCAAAATTAGACAAATGTTAATCGGCCTGATTCACATATTGCCTAAAATTAAGTTGGTCACCCTGATCTACAAACTTATCAGGGTATTCGAGTTATGAAGAAACCGACTTAGAACTGAAAAGAAATTACCTTTCTATTAAAGTGACAGTCATCTTTCCCCACTGAATGCGCGTAGTCTACCCGTAATTTTGTATTGTGTGGAAAATATGTATCAATTTGCTTCAAAGCACAAGAGTTTTCCCTTTTGTTTCAAGGCAAAAAAATGTTACATTTAAACATTTTAATATTTATTGGAAAATATATTTTGTAAATATAAAAACTTAGCACGTTCAAGAATAAATTGATAGGTGACCAAGAAGTGTAACAAGAGAATCATTGCATATACTTTGCGAGATTTTTTGTCAAATGTTACGTAAATTTTTTATCATACACGACTTCTAATTCAATTAAATTATTGAATTGGTATAAATATGTTTAATATTGATTTACTTACTTTCAATAAAAGC
The DNA here is from genome assembly GCA_039881145.1 of Druceiella hillmani. NCBI lineage: Eukaryota > Metazoa > Arthropoda > Insecta > Lepidoptera > Hepialidae > Druceiella > Druceiella hillmani. Next base: position 9,625,940 of record JAYKKI010000045.1, read on the forward strand.
AACGATAGGCTGTATCTCTTTATAAACTATTTATTCTCTTTGGATTGCCAGCTCGCCACGTCGGGACTTCAAAAAAATTTTATGGTTAAGTGCATTAGACGACTCAAATTATATAAAAACTCTCCAAATTTTTCTAGTCTAGAAATACTTAGAAATCTAAAGAATATAGTCATCACGATCGGCGTCGGACCAAAAATGAAAAATTAACACATGAATACGCAAGAAACGTTTGAATCTCCAAAAATATACGAAATAAAATTTTATTAAAACTACAACAAAATTATGCTATTAGTAACATGTATTTTAGTGCAAAATTGTAGATAACAGAGTATGTTTACTTATAATGATATGATAACGTTATCTTCTTCATGTTTGGTTAGTATAGAAGACTTTGAGAACGAAGCTACTTTAAATCATTGTAGCCTTCAAGGTTAGGATTATTTAAAGTGATTAATTTTTGAATGAAGGTAAATGAAGCCAAGCAAATAATTTTGTGAAACAAGACAAATAATATATACATTGAATCAGCCAAGTTCAAACAATTGTATTGAAATTTATAATAATACCCATTATCATACTAATAAGCTTGGACCCCACATTACTCGTAACGTCTTTACGTATGTGCAAAATTACAAAATTAAACTCACATACTACCCACGAATTAAATTTTATTGATTCCTCTACGGATTGTGTATGATCATTCTACGAATTAATAAAACCTTGTATTTACGTATCGCCTAGTAAACTCGTAACTTGGCGTAGAGTTAATCATGTTTGCAAGTAATTTCGTAAACCAAATACAGCCTTTGTTCCCCGGGCGGATTTCCAGCCAAGAGTATCAGTTCATTTCAACGCGCGTTAGTGGATTCACTTTTCTTCTGTTTCGAGGACATGAAATAGTCAGATTTACTCTATGTGTAGACATGTCGGAATTTTCATTTGGTTATTACTTTTAAAGAGATTTACAGGATGGATATCGTTCTCGATATTCCATTCCATAGCTCAATATTATTGGATAGAAACTTTAACTTTATTATCGCCGCTCTATGTCTGAATGTATTTTTATATTAACTCTTATGCATAAAGGAGAATATTTTAAATTATTTCTGACATTTTTCTGTCCCAGTTAGGTATTTAAAACTCAAAAGAAAAAGAAACCCAGTTTGACAACAGCGATTGTTTTTTCCTGAACAATATTTCAGAAACAAAATACCGCGACGGGAAAACCTATAAGAAACTTAAATTAATTTGTTAATTTTATTTGCGACTTCATTTTTGCGGACCGCAATTTTTATGTTTGTAGTTTTATTTGCAAATATTTTTGCAGAATAGTTTATGAACATTATTGTAATTAATCAGTAAATAAACTACACCGGCCAAATCATACCTATACTTAATTACGAAAAAAATATGTAAGCAAGATGGGGAAAAATAACACAGGGTATTGAAATTAATTGTAAACCAATAATATTCATTTCGTTAAATATGTTCATCCACATTGGACCCTTTGTGCAAATTGAGTTCGAGCAACTAGCGACATATATTTAAACCCCACATTTACTGCATTGCATTTCGCATAGTACTTGCTAGACTTTCAATTGTTGATATTTCTTTACTCATTTTTCTGATATTTTTGAAATACTTTGCAGTATTTTATTACTTTACTCGTGGATCTAAATTTTAATTAAAGAAATCATTGCTGTGGCTCCCAAAATTTATCTCTTTGAATATAAAATGGTGAAGTGTTGATACGGCTTACGCCTCCGAAAATCCAAGTGAATGCCATTAAATTTGATTAGTTGACTCTCCGTCGGTCTGTCAGTTTTGATTTGTTGAAGAGAAGAGTTTTAAAATGTTATAGATTTGTATATTAAACGTGACTGTGTTGCATATATATTTATTTATACGAAAAAAAAGAAAATTAGGAAAAACCAAATACACTACGGTGATATGTGACTTTTTTTAAATAAAATACTTTTTTAGCCAAAAGTAAAAGTGACCGAATTCGGACTCGTACACTGAAGTTGCGTAACCGAGGCATTTTATGGCCAACTCATTTATGCGGTTCTCTAAAAATAACGTTGTTAAGATTTTTGTTTAGGTAATTTTTTGTGGAAAATTTGAATTTTAGGTACACCTTTTTCTTTTAACTATAGACGACAATGTATTTGTGTAAATAACTTGATTTTTTTACTTTTTAACTTCGGGAGTAGAGCTGTACGCGCTTATTGCGCTCATTTTTTTTCAATATACCGAAAACTAAGCAAATTAAAATGAAAATAGCCTTAAAAAGTGCAAAAATGCTGTATTTGATATAACACTTCATTCTATTTACAAAAATTTTAAAAAATCTTAATGCCCGTTTTTTTCTCTAGAAATATATTAGTTCTACAATTAATATTTTTTTTAGATTAATATACTTTATATTTTCTTATTAATTTTATATCAAAACAACCGTGTTATTTCTAGCTCAAGGTTACCAACATAATTAGGGTGCGTTAAAAAGACTATGTTGAGTTCTTTGAATATTTTGCAATCGAATCGAATATCGGATGTGCTAAAAAGCTTAAGATTTATAAATCAAGATGATTAACTCTAAGAAAAAGTAGACGGAAAAACATTTCTTAATTTACCGATAAAAGAGAGTAATTAAGAAAAGTTAAAAAGTGAAAAGGTTTTTAGCAGAATACAAGAAACATATAAATTTAGAACGAAAATCCTCGGTAGAATTGTTAGTTTTATTAAATATATTTAATAATACTAAAAAAACGTATTTTAAGCTCAAGGGAAAATCGTCTCAAATATATTATCAACGGGTACTCCTTTAGATAATGGTTCATTTGAAAGGCATTTAAATATAGGAATTTCTTCTCTTCTCCTTTCTTTTGTAATGGTGGTTTACTCGTGAGATGAGATCGACCTGATATAAAGTATTCCATTAAATTGCAAAAACCTTCGTGAAATTTTTTGAACGGTGTAAAGATTTGTCATTTGTGGCCCGAAATACTTGCTCTTTAAAGTAAATCTCGTTTTCCTTTAGCAATTGGTGAATAAACGTAAACAACTCAACTTTTTTTGTCTTTGGCCATATGATACTTATCACTTGGTTTATAGTAAAGGTACGAAGATAACTACGGGCTGTGGAATATAATCTTAAAGTCTGAGGTGGCCAATTATTTTATGAATCTCACCTTTTTCATTTGGATTTATTTGGAGATTAATTTTGTATTGATTCGAGGCCGGTAGTTTTGTCACTTTTTGCTATCTTTGAATTTAATATAACACACGTGAACACAAGACCAAGGATTTCGCTTTTATGAAATTTGAAAGGATGATTCATAGTCGGCACCCTCCATTATAGATCAACTAAATTAAAAATTAATAGATTTCATTTGTCGGTAATATTAAGTTGATTTAAAATGAATTAAAAAGGTATATAACTAAAACCTAACGCTTTTTAGCAATCTTCTCATCTCTTTTAAAAATTATATTTAAAATAATTGATGACAATTCAGTTCACTTTGAGGATTTTTTTTATTGATATTTCAGAAATAAATTTATTTATTTTAATATTTTTATGACGTTGTCATAAAAATATTTTACGAAAATATAAAAAAAAAATTTGGAAATAAAAATTTTCAATTTATAGTTTATTATATTACGAATAATAATGCTAAGGAGTAAAAATCCATTCATATAAAAATATTAAACAGAAAAATTAATTTAAATTGAAAATAATAACTTACATTTCATCTGTCGCTTCTATTTAAAAATTCATGAAAATAATAGGGAAGTACAAGTACCAATACGTGAATCGACTAATTAAATTTTAAAAATATTCCTTTTGCTCCTCAAAATATTTATCATATTACGATATTGGTAACGACAAAAATTCTCATGCCAAAAAACGGCTGTTATCAAAATTGCACTAAAATTTCTATCTCACGCTGACACTCAATATAAATTTTAGTAAAAGTCATAGTTAGGACGTGGTTAATCTTTTTTTACATGTTATTTTACTCACTAACCACTCCATAATCTTAATTTAAATTCAAGTTAGAGGAGCACCAGTAGTATTTTAAGCCGGTTCTTGTAGGAGGGCACTTGAATGCGAGTAGCCTTGCAGAAGAGGACTTGACTGCGTATAGCGATTCAATTACTCAAGTGACACTGCTTGAGAATTTTAATTGCGTATCACCGTATTCTTAGATATGAGTCAAGTGGTATTAACCTAATAACAGCACTTGAATTATTTAAGTCCATGTAAACATAAATATCGGTTGGTAGATAAACTAATTGAAAGACGGAAGAAAAATGTCCTAAATTGTTGACAGAAAAGAAATGTTTAAAATGGCATATACTTATCGATTTACTTCATTAAGAACAGTGTTACGAATAGATAATTTATTTCCTCAAATAGAAAATAAAAATTAAAACAGAGATAAAAGAAAATATGGATAAATCACTAGTATTTCTAAGGTAGAAATGAAAGAATGTCACGTAGGTCATTTTACTTTCAACCTAAAATTTGGTCGTTCTTACTATAACCGAAGGCGAATAAAATACAATACACTTTTACATGCCTGCACTAAAAACGTTAAGCTAAATCTCAATAAACAAAATAGTCATTTATAAAAAAATAAAAGTTTTATTGACAATTTTTTCACATTTTTACATTTAGCTAAAATTTTCCAGCCATGAAAAATAATTAATAAAATCATAATGAAAACATACATAGCATATTTTCTTTTTATTATGATTATGATAGGTGTATTAAATGAAATCTAATACTTTAATTGTCAAATCGTAAAAGGCAGTCCTTTACAAAGAAAAGAACAATTTTACATTTTTCTACACTCAAATAATAAAAAAAAACCTAAGGGAGTACTTGAACTAAAATATCATTTCAGTAATTGTAATATTGCTTAGTTATTCCTTTATAGCACAAATTATTTATTTGAGCCTTTTCAAAACAAAGGCAATCATTTTCCTTAGAATGAAGAAAAAATATAAAATTTATATATATTCGGACACTGCTTTTTTTCTTCGAAATGTAATGTCTTAATCTTCAGAAAATTCAGAATTTTTTATATCTAATCCAAAAAAGTTGAGAATCTACGTAAGGGTTCGTGAAAAACCTACATCTATTTTAAGTAGAAAAATACAATTATAGAATTTTGTTTCTCCTGTCTTAATGGTCGAATCCTCCGTAATACTCTAAAATCTGTATTTTATTGATAACCACGGACAAAACTCCCATACTTATTTACAAATTTATCCCACTTCGTGAAATATTTCAATGTAAACTGTGGTTATTAGCGGAAAAAATTAAACAAAAGCGGAGATATTAAATCATAAACTTCACAGTTAACGGCCATCGCTTCCAGCGCGCGCGGCGCTCGTAAATACGATATCGACTTTTATTGTTTACCCTCGCTGGAAGCGGCGTCAATGGAGTTAGCCGAGCGATTCCGTCCAATGCGGTATTGCGGTAATAAAGTCGATACTCTATGCATTTTCTCTCCCGCCTCTGTTTGCACCTTGCCTTTCTTTTCTGAAGGTAAAGTGTTGAAAGAAACATTAAATTGAGGGTTAAATGCATATCCATTCACTACTTTACTGCCGCGCCCTGCCCTTAGACTGTGAAGTATTTTCGCTAAAGTGTTTTCAGCAACAGAATGGAGTACGCTTAGATTGGAGTGTATCTACTTGTTAAGTTACGTAGGTATTTGTACCAAAACTTTTGCACTTAGAATGTTTTAAATGGAGCAATTCCGTATTGTAAGAGAAAAATATAAAACTTATATAATTAGACAATTATTTAATAAATAATAGTATTATTGAGCATTATTATTTTAATTTGACATATCATTTTCAGGTAAATATAGCAGAAATATTTCTTGGGGTGACCTTCGATTTTTAACCCTCGAAAATGTTATTATGTAAAGAGTGTTGATTAATTGATGTAGCAAAATTTTTTTTAAATTCCTTTCTAAAATGTAAGATGCAAACAATCCACAATAATATTTGTTGATTTGGGTTTTTATAAAGGAGAAAAATTTACTTTTAAAACAAAAAAAAATATTTCCAATATGTTTTTGTTTAAAATTATATTTAAACACATAATGTTAAAAAAAATTCAAAAAACGCCTGAATGACAAGAAAACCCTAAATCATTAGTGCAATACTTTTTTGCGAAAAAATATTCGTATCGTTCAATATCCAAATACGAATAAGAGGACCCCTTATTCGCAGCACCGTGACGAATCGCTTTGATGAGGCCGTGCGGCGTACTGTGTGCGTGCACTGCAAAATGCATAGCCCTTGATTTAGCAGTTACATATGATAATCTTGGGAATATGATGATATGATTACTGATACCTTTACGATTATTACTATTCGATTTAAAAATTTTTTGTTTACATTATTCTATGCACTAGAATTGTATCCAGTAGCTGTACAATAATTTCTAATGGCATTAAAAGTCTAATAAAAAAATGAAGTACTAGACCGCGAGGGACATATGTTTTTAAAGATTATGACCGCAAGGTGGATAGTAATGTCTTTGGAACATATAACACCATATTCAGCAGAGAAAATGCTACAATTATTTCAATTCAACTTAACAATAGTAGAGGAAGTCAAAATATTTGAACAATCATGTTGATTATTATAGAACTAGAGTGATTTTATAACTATTAAGGTTATGTCTAATGGATAATCGTAATCACTTTAGATAAGACCAGATGTTCCTAATTTCATCATTATTTATATGATTACAAAATTTTAATTAGCGGCAAACAACTTAAAATAAACAGAAAACGGTAAAGTACAAGTAGAAGTCGCACTAATACAATTACTTATTTCCATGAAACTATACAAAAATATTAATTTTTCACGGCGTAAATATGTCACCTTACTATATCTTCACAGGAATAAAAATGATTCAATGGCGCATGTTGCAAAAATTATAAGATCTAAAACTAAAGAAAAAATTTAGAGCGTATCTACATCCAATATTATTTGATATAAATAATTTTACTGTTTTCTTAGCTTCTAAAAACCTTTAACAATTTATATCAAATAATGCAATTATTATTATCTAAATAATTTTACGTAATATGTCTTCATAAATGAACTAAAAAATAAGCAAAAATTGTATCACACCACCTTCCGTTATTTACGTAACTACTCAGTTTAAAATTATGAAAAATTTTAGACTGAGTAGTTAAGTAAATAACTGAATTTTTCTTTATTTTTTAGTGTATATATGAAAAAAATATGAGGCCCTTCTAAATAGCCTTTTGAAATTATTCCCTGTACTATACACAAAATTTAAAGAAATAATTTCTGGTACTTAATTTGTCTCCACCCGAATGTATTTAATTTGTCTCCCCTGACTTTTCCATAAAAACATTTTTGGCATATGCGAGTTAATATATTTTATTACTACCGAATTTCCAGTTTCTGCGTTAAAGGATTTCTGGGCAAAAGAGCTGTGTCAGATATACGAGTAGAGCCACGTGAGCGATATTATATGTGTTCGGGATTTCTTCTTTTCTTTACCCTAAAAAGTATTGGATTTTCATAAGGTAAAAGTTCAAATCCTCTCATATAGTTACTTTCTTTGCATTCTTCCTTTTTTTCCAACATTTATTTGCGTATAGTTTTTATCCTAGTGAAAGATTGATGGAACTTATCTGACCGTACTCATATGTGTGTGCTTACTTTCTGTCAAGAAAAAAGGCAATGAATCTTAAAAGACATGTCATTTCCGCTACTACTAAAATAAGGGATATTGAACCTGAGATTTTATAAATCCGGTCATCAATATTTTATAGGGAAATCAGTTATATTCGAAGTATGAATTTTTTATCCGTGAGCTAGGTCATTTGTTTATGTAGTATCATCTACGTCGTGAATATAATATATATGATAGTCTTTTGTGCAGGATTTGATAATTTGGAATTATAAACACTTCTTTTCATATTATACACAACAAAATTGGATGCTAATGATTTTTCAAATTTTGATTAAATCTAATGAAACTATGGAAACAATTACTTCGGAGGCAAAATGTCATAAACTTCGCCTTTGTGTTTCGTTACTTAATAAATAGAGATAAACTTAGGTTAAACTCGCATTTAATTATTTCGCATCCTCGCGGAAACACGTAATTTACATCTGTTTCGTGTAAGCCTCAAGAGTGCGTACCCCCTATATTCCTAGATCGGTGTAAAATTTTGTCATCAATATCTTAGTGAAAAATAATCGTATAAAATTAATTAAAGCAATAGTTGAAAAACAAGGGCGAAGAATAATCGTAAAAAGTAGATCAAAGCAATAGTGATGAGCTTTCAAAATCGGTAAAAATAATGAAGTCGAAAAATGTCAACTCATTTTTTAATAATGACTTGGTGATTAATTAAGATTAATTTTAAATTTCCTTAAACTCAATTTTCAAATTTAGTTATTAATAATTCGGAAAAACGCATACATTGTAAAATTATTTTGGAACCAAAATTTCAAATAATTTTGGCTGCCATTTTCTCTTTAATGAAAAAATTGCAAGTTAAGAAAAATTGTAACTTTAAGGGCAATAAAATGAATTTTCTTTACTCGTAATTTTGTAAAATTTAAATGTAGGAAAAGAAACCTTAAAATTACGTTAAAATAGAGATTTGAGGCTTTGTTTATTTATGATGTAATGAATGCGTAATATCCCGATAATCACAGTAGCAGTTTTGGAGGTAGAGAGGATGGAACATATTTATGAGGAAACTTTTAAAAATATCTTTTAAACATTTTACATAAAATTCTAAAAAATAATAGGTTTAAAAGCCTCACAGCTTGATTTTTCATTCGATGAGCCTACGCGATTGACTTAAATTTTAATTTTTTTAAGTAAAATTATAAGATCATTTTTACGGAATGAAAATTAACAGAGTGGAATTAAATGCTAATTAGACATTTTCATAGAACATATTAAAAAACAAAGAATTTAAGTACACAGAATTGTTTATGATAAAGAGTAAAAAATTAACAGATGTCAGAATTTGAAAATACACTGAAAGAAAGAAAACATCTTTTTAAAAACAATGTAATTCTTATCAAAACAGAACATGCTGAAAGTATTATAATTTATTCTGAAATGCTTGTCTCGTAATGCGAGTTCTTTTCACACGTAACAAGTTTTTTGACGTTCCGTATTAAAATTAGTGTTGATGGAATCGGGTTGACGTCTGTTTTTCTATTTGTTAAAAGTTATTTGCTGTCTAAAGTTAAAAATAAGTGTAAATGTTAGAAGAAATACCTCAGTTACAGACTTTTTCAACAAAAATTGAATTTCTTTCATTATTGATAAAATACTTAAATGCCCACCTATGTCTAAAAATTTTGAGTAATAACGATTTAGTAAGTTTATTTGTAGGGAATGGTGTATTTACTGTATGTTTTTGAAAGTATGAATAGTTAATATGAATTTGTATGAACATATATTTCATACAAACTATAGAAAATATAAAATTTGGAGAGGGTTTAAAAGATTCATTATTTAAATTTTATTTTGTTCGTGCGTAGTTCGCGATATCCGGCTGCCACGAATATTTATTAGGAATTAGTGGAAAAAAAACAAAATATTTATCCTAAGGTGATAATTTCAAGTTAAAATAGGAATTATAGTTTATGCAGTAAGTGCCCGTATAGCCTTGCCAGATACTCTTTGACCGCTAGCTGGTCGATAGCTGCAAATTGGGTAAGGTTTTGTTTATTTATTATTGGCGCACAAACAGTTTCGTCACAAATTTAACAATTTATTTCGAGAACACATAATTGTATATATGTATCATTTTTGTGTGACAACACAAAAATCAGTGGGAACAGCATAATTAATTTTGTGTTATCATTATCATATAATATTATTACGACGAAACATTTCAATTAATTTCAATAAATGAACAATGATGGAGTTGCTTAATAGCAATAATGTATATTAAATTTTTTAAATAATTATAGTGAATTAAATAACAATTAATAATGGAGGTAATTAATAAAACATAGACTTAAATAGACAAACCAATTAAAGTTATTAAACAAAGTTGAATTATTTTAAATATAAGCAAAACCGCGCATCTAAGGTTAAGTTTAATCAAAACTTATGTATTCATGTAAACGTTAATTACATGGTTATATGTGCATTTTTGTGTATAATTTCACGAATGCTGCTGAACTTTTATTTCTACTTTAATATTAATCTCATTTTGTAAATTAACAGTTTTTCAGATTTTCTTTTATGTATATTCTAACAAAGAGGTGAACGGCAATCTGTCGATATCTGCAACCCTAAGGAATATTATTTTCACTGAGGTAAATTGGGTTGTTGGAAGGTAAAGAGCTGTAGTAATAATAATAATAACGACGTCAATCGGGTTCGCTGGACGACCCCGGAGAGCGGACCACTGTAGCGATGAAAACGATTTTTTATGGTGGTTCATCCTTTCCTTACATCTTTTCTCCCTTTATTAGAAAGGAATAATTTATATAGTCGAAGCCTACTTAAGAACTTGAATATTTTACTTATTGCTTGATAAAAATATTATTTACATAACATACGAAATATTTATAAAATCAATGGCACTATAATCCATAACGACTGTATATTTCAACGCCTTCATTTTTTCTCATCAGAAACGAATCATATTTATTAGAATGCCACCGTGATGATATGATTAAATGATGGAGAATAGCGATAATTTGGTTAAACAGGTGATCGTAGGACGTTTAAGGTAAATTATGTAGAGAGTGTTTGCAACAATGCAGTAAACGTCAACTTGAAGGCGAAAAAAAATCATAGAAGACATACGGTTTCTTAGTTTTAAAGACTATATATATTTAATAGATTATTAGATTCAGGGAAAAACGCAAAATAAGTCGTAAATGAGTAATTTATTATACAAAGCGTTTTGAATGGTTTATTTATTATGCTGACTTCTAAGTTAATTCGCGACAAAATATTCATTTTTATTATTATCTTTATCTACAACAATGTCAATGTATTTCGTTTTAAAAGCTTACTAAATTACTATATATCTATATAGATATTTTCTATATATCTTAAATTGGTCGCGGAATTCTGGACAGAAGCTTCTATAATATTAAAATAAACCGAATAAGAAACGTGTAAACAGTTCCTTTTATTTACCTAATGTGAAAAATCCTACCGCATATTAAAACTTGGTATGTTGAATTCATATTATTCTGGTGACTATATACGGCTAAACCTGATTAGTGTAAATAAAGTCTCCAGTAAGACTCTTATCCATTGCATTTTTAGCGTTTTTGTCACGATGACGAATTTCTTACATCAGCAAAGAAAGTAAAACTGAATTAAAATTAAAAAATCCAGGGCATGTACACCATAGAATTCTGGTAATGTCCTTTATTTGCAATTTCTATCATCGTTCAAAATCAATGTTAAATTATGATTTTTCACAGAATGCTAATATTTTGAAGGCAACCTAGGTATCGTTAGTATATCACTAGTTTGAAAACATGGACATAAAGTTCATATCACAAAAACTAGTATGCATAAATAGTTTAAATATTTTCTATCTCGGGCTATTTGTCACTGATATTAGTGAAATATTAGTCTGAATTTGAATATGTTTGGATTATTAGTACAACTGAAAAAGTATTTGCTAACGCATAGTTTTAAATTAAGAAATGATTTTATTTTGTTTCACTGCTTTTTATTTTTTATGTCAAAGTAAATGCTTTCCCATTTCGTGATCCCATGTGTCCCATAATTTTGTAAGTAAAACTGATATAAAATAAAATGAATTTAAAAAAAATTAAAACTGTTTAAGTGGCCTCATAAGTGACCGAATAGAAAATACTCCTTTTCATACGAGTAATGAAATGTTTAAAAGAAAGTAGAAGAATCATAAAAAAGCAAAATTTTACCCAAATCTAAATACTTTTAGAATTTTTCCTTGGGAATATTCACTAAAAACTATTTTTCGTGGTCTCTAAAGGCTATATAAATGAATCAAACCGTTTTTTATAATATTCGCATTCACGATATCTTTAACCTCAAAAAATATGATCATATGTGTGAATAGAGCGTCTTCATCCATGTTATGACTTAATCTATATATTCCATCTATTGTACACATTGCGTTTTGAATAATCTTAAAAATTCATTATACTTCAGTTTCAGAATAGTCATTTCAGCTTTATATTGATCAAATTTTAAAGTTTTATTTATGAATATTCAGTTACAGGTTACACTGTTAAGTTGTGATATTGAAAAACAACACATTTCGTAAATCTGTATTTTGACTCAACGCCATTATTTTCTTAGAATATAATTACTTGTTTCCTCAAAGTAGCATATTTTTTATACTCCTTAAAGACAAAAACTTAAATCGAGACTTTTTCACAACTTTCAATACAGAATGACATCACAACTCTATCCTTTTACTAAATATTTCTACTACTGAATGTTTCGTCTTTTCCAGTAAAATATAATGCACACTGTATAGGAAAGATGACGTTAGTTTTTCATGACCAACTTTATTTCTTCTGTAAAAGGATATGTTATATAAAATAGTATGAGATTAATTAAAATTTCTAGTGGTATATCAAGAGTTAAAATATACAGAGCTCAAACTCCTATTTTTGTATAATTTAACTTTATGCACTTATATCTAATCATATAGCTACGATAATTGGTTTCACAGATATAAGCGATTTACATCAAAAGTGAAAAAAAATATTACGTACAACAAAGTATTTTTCAGCCTGGACCCATGTCAACTTGTGTCGCTCTATGCAGCTGCAACCACTCGTGCTTCAGTGCGGGCGGATATTTTACCACTTTTAGTTAGTTCGGAATTGGAGTTTGAGTTTGACACTTCATGTTTTTAAAATATATACTTTCACGATAGGGCATTGAAAGCTTGCACTTTAAGTTTCTAATTCAATTCTTTTATTTCAGGGTATATAGACCCTGTTTCAGTTTTTATTAATTCGAAACTAGTACGTATAATGCCGCCAGTAAATATATATATATATATATATATATATATATGTATATATATATATATATATATATATATATATATATATATATATATATATATATACACAAAAACACATGCGTGGAGCACACACGCATGCCAAATATATAAGGAGAACTCACTAACTTAATAAAAAATATTTATAGCATAAAACTAAAAGAGAATGATCATATTGATATAACCGGATCTTTTATCTTAATTTTCAACTTAACTTAGAAATTTTACCTTAACTTAGAAACTTTAAGTAAATATCCACCATAAATTATAATTACTGTGTTTTTCATGTTCTTCATAAAGAAAAAAATGTATAAAGGTTTTTTCCTGTCCTGTCTTTAATTTGTTAATACATTTACATTTTTTTTAAATAAAAATCAAAAAATCCCGTCAAGGAAAATTTTTGACATCACCAATAGCCACAAAAGTCTTCTGAAAAACCTGTGAAACTTGAGATACAAAATAAAAAATAAATTTAATACAACCACATTTTAAACAAATTCTCTTATCATGAATTAAATTCCGTGATACATTTCTGAATTACGAATCCCCATACAGAGCTTATTCACTTAAATTTTTAATTAAGTAAAACACCCGTTGAGAATAAAAAGCAAACTTTAACGGATACACAGAAGATTGCGTGTTTCTTTTGTGTTGTAACGAAATAAAACTTCAATAAATCGTAATAAAAATATGCCAAGTTGAAGCGACGGTGGCACTTCTGCTAATTATAATTAAGATAAGCGTCGATAACGTTTGCACGCGAATGTGTCATGAGTGAAACTCTCTTTAAATGGCATCCGGTGAAATTTATTCACGTCCGAAATATGTCTAGAGAAACAGTCCAATTGTAAATGTTGATAAATGCTAAATATATGAAATGATATAAAACGTTAAATATACCAAACAGGAACTGTAAATATTGTTAGAGTACTAGTGACATTGTTTCCTTTTAAATTTAAAATAAATATTGAATTTTTTTTTACGTAAATGTGATTTGATAACTTTATTGCGATCATCGGAAATAAATCGGCGGTTGAGCAGTTAAATACCACGGGAATCTGAACCGTTCCGGTATAATTATGTTTTAGAGGATGGAATAAAATAAAGTTGTGAGCGCAATGACGCATGTATCGGGCACGAAGAATAACATTTTATTCAATAATATACAGCGTAGAACTTTCCTTTTAACAGCTAGAAGATAAATTGTCTTCTCTAAATTGCGAAGGATGGAAATCATTCTCTCTTATGTAGTGATGTCGTAAGAATGTCTTTTGTACAAATTTAATCCTCAAGCTGTAATTGGCGTCTCATGGACTCTAAATGATTGAGCCGAATTGTAATCGATTTTGCAATAATAAAATGTACAGCAAGCGAACTGATGAAATGCATTAAAAATCCTTTGAATTACGTAACACATATTCAAGTTTTCTAAACGCTACGTCCGCTACATCCGCTATATTCCCATGAAATGTTAATCGTAAATCAAAATTATCCCCAATTTAACGACTTGGTCCAAATGATTCTGTATTTTAATTTTCCGTGAATGTAGAATAAATAGGTTTTTTTCAAAAATTGTCTTTGTGAATATAATGAAAAGATAAGAATTTTTGCTATTTTCGTTTTAAAATCTTGTTTAAAGGTTTTTTATATTTAAACAAATATACGTTTAGATTTCGTTTGATAACGGAGAGGAATACGCAAAAGGTGAATTTGACCCTATATTGTTACCTTGAAAAATAGAATTAAGGTTTCTATATTCCATACCTAAGTTCGACTCGTTACTATACAAAATTTCGTCCAAATTAAACCACTGCGCAGTCTCGAAAAAATACAAGCAGCAACAACGTGAATGAAAGGCAAGCCTGTGAAGTAACAAAGCCGATAAAAAACAAAACCATAACAATTCTGTTGATTAACCATTACGGGAATTGAATGTACGCTACGACTAAAGTTTCACAAGGCTTTAATGATGCAAAATACTTATTTATATAGAAATAAGGGAGAAAGCTGGTAGATGAAGATGAGGCCTGACTCAAAAAGAGTGTAAGTGAATTGAAACTGACGCGGGTTTTAGTTAAAACATTTCACTAGAGTATAGCAAGATTGTCATAGCTCAAACGAAACAATCATAATCATAAATGCTGGAAATGCATTTTCTAAATTAAAACCTTTTTTTAATCGTAACAAATAAGAAAATTATTTCTAAATTAATTAATACACTCCAACACAGTGAAATGTATATTGCAGTGTAAGCGAATCAAAATATAACATGAATTCCTCCATTTCGTAACATGAATTAATCCATTTCGTAATCACAGGTTACGTCATAGACAATACCTATGCAATGTAAACTGAAAGGCGCTTTACATATTTATATATGTTGGTGTATGTGCTCTGTATGTGAATATATTTGTTCCCAGAACCTAATAACCATTACATAATCTACGTAGATATGAGTATATGCAGGTTATTTTCTTAATTATAAGAATAGTAACAAGAAAATAACAGAAACTAAATTTTAATATCTACTGAATTTACATTATTAATAAACAAAGTTTAAAATAACTATATAAAAAAGTCAACGAGTTCTTATTTAACCCCTTCAAGGCGGTGGATTTCTAAATGCATTTTCGAAGTTGGGAGGATGTTGTTTTTACGTGTGGAAGACAGTTAAACATGATACGTATAATTGCGTGGTTAGGGGTAACTCGACGAGTTTACGCGGAAAACGATTCCAGTTTATTTAATCGAAATTAAAAACCGTTTATCTGAAATGGATATTACTTTTAAGTAGACGGGGAAAAGTATTAACAATTTGAGAAAGCTTTTTTTTCATCCATTCACAATAAATGGATTAGGATTAATGTTAATAAATAGGTAATCTGTTGTTCAAAATATATACATTTAAATAAAGAATTAATATTTGTTTGAGAAAATCTTCAATTCTAACATATTTCACTTTCAAAAATATCTTTAGTTAATTACCAAGGTTTTACTACAAGTTTTTATAAGTAGTCTGAGAAATAATTTGAGCCTCATAAGTCTAGAAAAAGGGACAAAATGCGAACTTTATATAGCCATTTTTTCAGAGACCACTCGAATTAAAAAATTTGAGTTTCAAAGCGGACTATTCTAGTCGACGCCGTACTTTTGAAATAACTCAAAACCAAGTTTTAATTAATATTTATACTGAGCTTTTGACGAATAGACAAATTGTCTTTTGTTTAAGTTGTGTATTAAATTTAACAGCGTAATTTTGTTGATCATAATAAAAATTTAAAGGTCTTATTTTAAGTCTGCACTCAGTAGGCTATATAATTGTATTCGGGGCATATGTATTTAACTTCAATTTATTCGACGCAAATCCAGCAATAAATATAAATAATTTTCTTTCCTTGAAGGAAAAAAGCTTTCTTCATAGTAGTCAGATCTTTTCCTTCAAGAAGGTGTGATGCGAAAAATTCGGGCAACACTTTTCTTCTTAACTCAAATATTTTTGTCCTAGATTTATTGCACATATTTTTTTTTAAATTTACTGTTTAAATCCTATTCATTTGCAACTTTCCATGAAGTACTTGGACAAAGGTTTTTTTAAATCTCTGTGATATTCTCTGTTTATTCTACATTTTTTTGAAAAGGATTTGGGTCACTAAAACAAATCAAGTGATTTATAATTTATGAAAATCGATTCGATTCTTCAAGAGCTAGGAACACTCGAAATTTGTCCACATAGCTTCATTATGTATGAAGAAATGTGCACAACTTTTTGCATGCCCACATTTCCACATAAACCTATTTAGATAGATACGTACATACATAAACGCATACATAAAATACCTTCATAAGCTTTCTTTAAAATGGCTTGATCATACGATTTGTAGAATTTTGAAATATTTTATTTTTGAAAATGCTCAGTTATTTCTAGAATCATAAATAAAGTAAAATTTTCTATTATTTGTGGAGACATATTTGTTTTTATTCAACGTTTCATATCAGAGTATTTTTGAAAGTCTTTCAAAGGTCTTTCATTTGTGTATGTGGAGGGGCGGCGTTAATGGTGTAAACAATTGCTTTAATATTTCAGGATTAGTAACGGAAAGCTAATTGATTTTTAAATTTAATTCTTATGTATTCAAAACCAAATTTTAATTCGTATCTTACCGAATAAGCGGAATCCAAATTCAAAGCAGTACAACTTTACAAGGTTTTCAAAATACTTTATTAAATATCGTACATACTTAAACAAAATGTTACAGAAGTATATTCGAAATAGCCTACCCAATGTCTTTAATTTTACAGTGGCTTTCCTCAATTTTTATTTTTTCACTTTGGATAAATGACGTCTCTCAACCGCCATATAGCGTGGGTTGTGACATCACCTAAAACATCCAGGAGGTTAAAACGATTATAACAGTACTTTATTTACCCGAATCAAACTATTTGATCACTCCCGAGAGAGTAATATATACACTCACAGACATACGTATTTATACACATAGATTAATCGGTGTACTGTAGTCGAGTAAGTGTAACTAAAACTTTTATGCATCAAATGAAATGGTAATTAAAGGGTATCATTGTTAAAAAAGTATATCAGGGTATTTCAACGAATGTTAACTTACAAAAACAAACCCTCTATGACAGTTATCAAAAAAACTAGTTCACGAAATAGTAAAATTGTATTTTATACTTATGATATAATAGTATAAGATTAATAATACTGTATTTTTCTTTCGTTTAATTTTTATACTAAATATTGTTAGGATGAGTCATTTTAATATTAACTCAACTATGCCTTGTATAACAATTAAGTAACAGCATTTATAAGTGGTAATTAAAGGGGTTACATGAAACGTTTTCAAGGTAATTCTTAATATAAAAATTCAAATGAGCTGACCATAATGCTGGATAAAAAGTACATGTTGTATTTTTAAAATCAAGTATATTTATATTGCCTAGTCATACCACTTTTTACGACTAAGTGGCTCGCGTCATGATTGGTTTACAAAAGGTCGTTTTTTTGTTGTAATTCAGATAAAGCGTTCTGAGAAATATTTTCTTTAGTTCTCTCGTACACAAAAAGGAAAGGTTTTTGTGGTTTAGTACAGGCAAGGAGCAAACACGTTAATATGGTTGGTTTATGTTTATGTTAATACATGTGTGTGTAAATATACCCTCTTCTGTAAAGGCTACCCTTTTATAACCATCTTAATGCAAGTGAGTTATACTTAAAGTTTAAAGTTGAAAACAAGACTTCATTTGAATAGTAATAGAAAATAGTAGAGTATGGTGTTCCTTATTTGTTATTAATTATTGGTATGGTTGAAATTAATAGGCACGTGGTCACGTGTCTACTAATTTAAATTTTATGCCTTTTCCAAGGGTACTTTTAACTGAAACGTGAAATGACGTTGTTTAGTTACCATGTATGAGATAAACTGAAAAATGAGTGTGAAGTTAAAATTAAGTTAAGTTGAACTTATACATTTTTGAAACTTAGTTTAAATTAGTTGCTATTTATTTATATTTCGCAGCAATATTACAAAACATTTTGATGTTAAACATGGCTCTTTAAATAATAAATACACCGCACTTGTATAATGCATTGGAACTGGACGACTGATGTGAATTGAGGTTCTGAAATTTTACACTGGGCGGAGATTGATTCTAGCGTTTAAAAATATTTTTAGTGATGCATTTCGTAATGTAATTATAAAAGGAACCGGGGAATTGAGCTTTGTGGAAATTTTTTTACCAGTAGTTCCCAATTTTTGACCGGCAGGTTTTACCATTTTTAAAGATACGATTACTTTTACTTGCATTAAACAAATATTATTAGATATATGGATGATTCATGATCATTTCTTAATTGAAAATAGATATTATTCTTTTGTATATTATTTGATACAAATTTAATTCACAAATTCATTGTCTTGGCAAAGACTTTTACAATATCGGATCTTAAAACATACGTCCTTTGCTCTATTATACACTGCAGATGATAGTTACTACTCAATGCTACACCTAACTATAATACATTATTTATTTGATATCAAAGTGAAAGTGTGCATTTGTTTATTGCTTTATTTGTATTGTTTTTTTACACACCAACTACTCAACCGATCTCCGTGAATTTCCTGAGATTAGTTCACATTATTTTTGGAATTCACAAAGATAATGATGGGGATAAAATATTTACATAGAAAAAAAGCACGCACGCAGGCGGGCACGCTCGCACGCACGCTCGCACGCACGCATGCACACACAAACGCGCGTGTGTGTGTGTGTGAGTGTATATAATTTCATTAAATACATTATGTTTGTAAAAAAGCCATTAGCTTCAACCCTGAAGAGATTTAGGAAACATTTAGCAGCATGTACCATATATGATAAATAACCAATTTTAACACTAATCTCTAACAACAGGGTCATGATATCAATTTCGTCCTTTCTGTTTGTATGTATGTAGTGTATAAATGAATGGGCAAATATCTGTGGGTTAAAGGTTAACTTTTTATTATTCAGCATTAAAGCAATGGTTGAAAGATTGGAAATTGGAGATGGGATGGGGACTTATTTAAAAAAATGATAGAGAAATAAATATTATTAAATCATAAGATTTCCATACGAGAAAAAGTTATCTATTAAAGAACTATCGCTAGTAGCGCATTCAGTATATTTTAAGAATATAATATTGGTAAAACCCTATTTTCTCCTATTCGTCAGCGATCGTGTTAATGTAATTAAAACAGATAAATATATGTATTCTCAAACATACATGTAATACATTCATAATTGACGCCTTCTTCTGAATGTTATAATTTTGGTATCAATTCCGATTTACGTTATAAGAGTAGCACGAAAAAGTTTGGCACTAAGTATCAACTTCAGTATATCGGATCAACGCCGGGGATATTCCGCAAGCGGATGAATGATTAGTTACAAATTTAATCTGACAAGATGTTTCGCAAAGTCTTCACTAATACGAAAATATAGGAAAGTAATCAATAACTGTTATTTATTGTGTAAAGTTATGTGGTACTATTACGAGTTCCTCTTAATTTCCACTTCTTTAAGTGCATATAACGTAAAAGATAGTTTTTAAACTTTTAGTCTTTTTGGGTTTATATTTTGAAAAGTAAACGAGCGGTCTTTTTTCGCCGAATAAAGCTTTCATCAAAATTAGACAAATTTTAATCGACCTGATTCACATATTGCCTATAATTAAGTTGGTCACCCTGATCTACAAATTTATCAGGGTACCCGAGTTATGAAGAAACCGACTTAGAACAGAAAAGAAATTACCTTTCTATTAAAGTGACAGTCATCTTTCCCCACTGAATGCGCGTAGTCTACCCGTAATTTTGTATTGTGTGGAAAATATGTATCAATTTGCTTCAAAGCACAAGAGTTTTCCCTTTTGTTTCAAGGCAAAAAAATGTTACATTTAAACATTTTAATATTTATTGGAAAATACATTTTGTAAATATAAAAACTTAGCACGTTCAAGAATAAATTGATAGGTGACCAAGAAGTGTAACAAGAGAATCATTGCATATACTTTGCGTGATTTTTTGTCAAATGTTACGTAAATTTTTTATCATACACGACTTCTAATTCAATTAAATTATTGAATTGGTATAAATATGTTTAATATTGATTTACTTACTTTCAATAAAAGCAACGATAGGCTGTATCTCTTTATAAACTATTTATTCTCTTTGGATTGCCAGCTCGCCACGTCGGGACTTCAAAAAAATTTTATGGTTAAGTGCATTAGACGACTCAAATTATATAAAAACTCTCCAAATTTTTCTAGTCTAGAAATACTTAGAAATCTAAAGAATATAGTCATCACGATCGGCGTCGGACCAAAAATGAAAAATTAACACATGAATACGCAAGAAACGTTTGAATCTCCAAAAATATACGAAATAAAATTTTATTAAAACTACAACAAAATTATGCTATTAGTAACATGTATTTTAGTGCAAAATTGTAGATAACAGAGTATGTTTACTTATAATGATATGATAACGTTATCTTCTTCATGTTTGGTTAGTATAGAAGACTTTGAGAACGAAGCTACTTTAAATCATTGTAGCCTTCAAGGTTAGGATTATTTAAAGTGATTAATTTTTTGAATGAAGGTAAATGAAGCCAAGCAAATAATTTTGTGAAACAAGACAAATAATATATACATTGAATCAGCCAAGTTCAAACAATTGTATTGAAATTTATAATAATACCCATTATCATACTAATAAGCTTGGACCCCACATTACTCGTAACGTCTTTACGTATGTGCAAAATTACAAAATTACACTCACATACTACCCACGAATTAAATTTTATTGATTCCTCTACGGATTGTGTATGATCATTCTACGAATTAATAAAACCTTGTATTTACGTATCGCCTAGTAAACTCGTAACTTGGCGTAGAGTTAATCACGTTTGCAAGTAATTTCGTAAACCAAATACAGCCTTTGTTCCCCGGGCGGATTTCCAGCCAAGAGTATGAGTTCATTTCAACGCGCGTTAGTGGATTCACTTTTCTTCTGTTTCGAGGACATGAAATAGTCAGTTTTACTCTATGTGTACACATGGCGGAATTTCCATTTGGTTATTACGTTTAATGAGATTTACAGGATGGATATCGTTCTCGATATTTCATTCCATAGCTCAATATTATTGGATAGAAACTTTAACTTTATTATCGTCGCTCTATGTCTGAATGTATTTTTATATTAACTCTTACGCATAAAGGAGAATATTTTAAATTATTTCTGACATTTTTACGTTCCAGTTAGGTATTTAAAACTTAAAAGAAAAAGAAACTCAGTTTGACAACAGTGATTGTTTTTCCCAAATTATATTTCAGAAACAAAATACCGCGACGGGAAAACCCATAAGAAACTTAAATTAATTTGTTAATTTTATTTGCGACTTCATTTTTGTGAACCGCAATTTTTATGTTTGTAGTTCTATTTGCAAATATTTTTGCAGAATAGTTTATGAACATTATTGTAATTAATCAGTAAATAAACTACACCGGCCAAACGTACCTATACTTAATTACGAAAAAAATATATAAGCGAGATGGGGAAAAATAACACAGGATATTGAAATTAATTGTAAACCAATAACATTAACTTCGTTAAATATGTCCATCCACATTGGATGCTTCGTGCAAATTGAGTCCGTGCAACTAGCGGCACTTATTTAAACCCCACATTTACTGCATTAAACTTCGCATCGTACTTGCTAGACTTTCAATTGTTGATATTTCTTTATTCATTTTTCTGACATTTTTGAAATATTTTCCGGTATTTTATTACCTTACTCATGGATCTAAAGTTTTAATTAAAGAAATCATTGTTGTAGCTCCCAAAATTTATCTCTCTGAATATAAAATGGTGAAGTGTTGATACGGCTTACGCCTCCGAAAATCCAAGTGAATGCCATTAAATTTGATTAGTTGACTCTCCGTCGGTCTGTCAGTTTTGATTTGTTGAAGAGAAGAGTTTTAAAATGTTATAGATTTGTATATCAAACGTGACTGTGTTACATATATATTCATAGGAAAAAATGAAAAATAGGAAAAAATAAATACTTTTTTGATTGACTTGATTTTATTTGACTTTTTCCATTTTCAATACAAATGTTTTAAAGCACAAGCTGACGAAGAATGGAAGAATATTTTGGCGCCTTTTAAAAATTGATAGAGTTACAAAGATTTAAACTTAATATATGACGGCAGTATTAAATTGTGACATCATTTGTAATAGTGGTCATTGTATTTTACGACAGCAAGATATCTAAACAGGGATATATCCTGTCTTTATCCCCACCAAAGTTTTTTGAAGCTCGTATTTCACTTATTTCTTAATGATTTTTTATAATTTTTTTCCCTATTTGCTCTTTCTAATCGATATTTTGATGATATTTTATTAAAACTGATAAATTCGGGAATAGTTAACTATACTAAATAAGAAAATAATAGATACGAAGTGATATGAAAAAAAATGTTGAGCTATTGAATTTTTTCAACGATAAAAAATAATTTATGGTAAAAATCGCTAAAAATAAGACTAATTGAAAGTATACTTACACGAATTTTAATACTTCCAGCACGTTTCAAATAATTTGGTTTTTTATATGTGCGGTATCCGCATTAAGTTCTTTGATTTTACCGTCACGGTTATATGTCCAATTTACTAAAATACTTTTTGATAGCCAAAAATAAAAGTGACCGAATTCGGACTCGTACACTGAAGTTGCGTAACCGAGGCATTTTATGGGTAACTCATTTATGCGGTTCTCTAAAAATAACGTTGTTTTTTCTTTAGTTAATTTTTTATAGAAAATTTTCAATTTTAGGTACACCTTTTTCTTTTAACTATAGACGACAATGTATTTGTGTAAATAACTTGAATTTTTTACTTTTTAACTTCGGGAGTAGAGCTGTACGTGCTTATTGCGCTCATTTTTTTCAATATACAAAAACTAAGCAAATTAAAGTGAAAATAGCCTTAAAAAGTGCAAAAATGCTGTATTTGACATAACACTTCATTCTATTTACAAAAATTAAAAAAAAATCTTAATGCTCGTTTTTTTCTCTAGAAATATATTAGTTCTATAATTAATAATTTTTTTAGATTAATATACTTTATATTTTCTTATTAATTTTATATCAAAACAACCGTGTTATTTCCAGCTCAAGATTACCAACATAATTGGAGTGCGTTAAAAAGACTGTGTTGAATTCTTTGAATGTTTTGCAATCGAATCGAATATCTGACGTGCTAAAAAGCTTAAGATTTATAAATCAAGATGATTAACTCTAAGAAAAAGTAGACGGAAAAACATTTCCTAATTTACCGATAAAAGAGAGAAATTAAGAAAAGTTAAAAAGTGAAAAGGTTTTTAGCAGAATACAAGAAATATATAAATTTAGAACGACAATCCTCGGTAGAATTGTTAGTTTTATTAAATATATTTAATAAAACTAAAAAAAAACGTATTTTAAGTTCAAGGGAAAATCGTCTCAAATATATTAACATCGGGTACTCCATTAGATAATGATTCATTTGAAAGGCATTTAAATATAGGAATTTCTTCTCTTCTCCTTTCTTTTGGAATGGTGGTTTACTCGTGAGATGAGATCGACCTGATATAAAGTGTTCCATTAAATTGCAAAAACCTTCGTGGAATTTTTTGAACGGTGTAAAGATTTGTCATTTGTGGCCCGAAATACTTGCTCTTTTAAGTAAATCTCGTTTTCCTTTAGCAATTGGTGAATAAACGTAAACAACTCAACTTCTTTTGTCTTTGGCCATATGATACTTATCACTTGGTTTATAGTAAAGGTACGAAGATAATTACGGGCTGTGGAATCTCACGTCTTTCATTTGGATTTATTTGGAGATTAATTTTGTATTGATTCGAGGCCGGTAGTTTTGTCACTTTTTGCTCTTATTTGAATTTAATATAACCACACGTGAACACAAGACCAAGGATTTCGCTTTTATGAAATTTGAAAAGATGATTCATAGTCGGCACCCTCCATTATAGATCAACTAAATTAAAAATTAATACATTTCATGTGTCGGTAATATTAAGTTGATTTAAAATGAATGAAAAAGGTATATAACTAAACCTAACGCTTTCTGGCAATCTTCTCATCTGTTTTAAAAATTATATTTAAAATAATTGATGACAATTCAGTTCACTTTGAGGATTTTTTTTATTGATATTTCAGAAATAAATTTATTTATTTTAATATTTTTATGACGTTGTCATGAAAATATTTTACGAAAATATAAAAAAAAAATTTGGAAATAAAAATTTTCAATTTATAGTTTAGAATATTACGGATAATAATGCTAAGGCGTAAAAATCCATTCGCATAAAAATATTGAACAGAAAAATTAATTTATATTGAAGATAATAATTTACATTTCATCTGTAGCTTCTATTTAAAAATTCATGAAAATAATAGGGAAGTACAAGTACTAATACGTGAATTGACAAATTAAATTTATAAATATTCCTTTTGCTCCTAAAAATATTTATCGTATTATGATATTGGTAACGACAAAAATTCTCTTGCCAAAAAATGGCTGTTATCAAAAATGCACTAAAATTTCAATTTTATCAATTTTAGTAAAAGTCATAATTAGGACTTGGTTAATCTTTTTTTAAATGTTATTTTACTCACTAACAACTCCATAATCTTAATTTAACTTCAAGTTAGAGGAGCACCGGTAGTATTTTAATCCGGTTCTTGTAGGAGGGCACTTGACTGCGAGTAGCCTTGCAGAAGAGGACTTGACTGCGAGTAGCGATTCAAATTCTCAAGAGACACTGCTTGAGAATTTTAATTGCGTATCATCGTGTTCTTAGATATGAGTCAAGTGGTATTAACCTAATAACAGCACTTGAATTATTTAAGTCCATGTAAACATAAATATCGGTTGGTAGATAAAGTTATTGAAAGACGGAAGAAAAAGGTCCTAAATTGTTGACAGAAAAGAAATGTTTAAAATGGCATATACTTATCGATTTACTTCATTAAGAACAGTGTTACGAATAGATAATTTATTTCCTCAAATAGAAAATAAAACTAAAACAGAGATAAAAGAAAATATAGAAAAATCACTAGTATTTCGAAGGTAGAAATGAAATAATGTCACATAGGTCATTTTACTTTCAACCTAAAATTTGGTCGTTCTTACTATAACCGAAGGCGAATAAAATACAATACACTTCTATATGCCTGCACTAAAAACGTTAAGCTAAATCTTAATAAACAAAATAGTCATTTATAAAAAAAATGAAAGTTTTATGGACAATTTTTTCACATTTTTCATTTAGCTAAAATATTCCAGCCAAGAAAAATAATTAATGAAATCATAATGAAAACATACATAGAATATTTTCTTTTTATTATGATTATGATAGGTGTATTAAATGAAATCTAATACTTTAGTTGTCAAATGGTAAAAGGCAGTCTTTTAAAAAGAAAAGAATAATTTTACATTTTTTTACACTCAAATAAGAAAAAGAAACCTAAGGGAGTACATATAAGATCCAAGTCCCTATGGACTTCGCTAAGGAGCGTCCGAACTTGAACTATAATATCATTTCAGTAATTGTAATATTGCTTAGTTATTCATTTATAGCACAGATTATTTATTTAAGCCTTTTCAAAACAAAGGCAATCATTTTCCTTAGAATGAAGAAAAAATATAAAATTTATATATATTCGGACACTGCTTTTTTTCTTCGAAATGTAATATCTTAATCTTCAGAAAATTCAGAATTTTTTATATCTATTCCAAAAAAGTTGAGAATCTACGTAAGGGTTCGTGAAAAACCTACATCTATTTTAAGTAGAAAAAATACAATTATAGAATTTTGTTTCTCCTATGTCTTAATGGCCGACTCCTCCGTAATACTCTAAAATCTGTATTTTATTTACAACCACGGACAAACCTCCCATACTTATTTACAAATTTATCCCACTTCGTGAAATATTTCAATGTGAACTGTGGTTATTAGCGGAAAAAATTAAACAAAAGCGGAGATATTAAATCATAAACTTCCCAGTTAATGGTCATCGCTTCTAGCGCGCGCTGCGCTCGTAAATATGATATCGACTTTTATTGTTTACCCTCGCTGGAAGCGGAGTCAATGGAGTTAGCCGAGCGATTCCGTCCAACTCGCTATTGCGGTAATAAAGTCGATGCTCTATGAATTTTCTCTCCCGCCTCTGTTTGCACTTTGCCTTTCTTTTCTGAAGGTAAAGTGTTGAAAGAAACATTAAATTGAGGGTTGAATGCATATCCATTCACTACTTTACTGCCGCGCCCTGCCCTTAGACTGTGAAGTGTTTTCGCTGAAGTGTTTTCAGCAACAGAATGGAGTACGCTTAGACTGGAGTGTTTCTACTTGTTAATTTACGTAGGTATTTCTACCGAAACTTTTGCACTTAGAATGTTTTAAATGGAACAATTACGTATTGTAATAGAAAAATATAAAACTTAGATAATAATTTAATAAATAGTAGTATTATTGTGTATTATTACTTTAATTTGACATATAATTTTATATAGCAGAAACATATAATATAGCAGAAACATTTCTTGGGGTGACCTTCGATTTTTAACCCACGAAAATGATATTATGTACAGAGTGTTGATTAATTTATGTAGCAAGAATTTTTTTTTCTAAAATGTAAGATGCAAACAATCCTCAATAATGTTTGTTGATTTGGGTTTTTATAAAGGAGAAAAATTTACTTTTAAAACAAAAAAATTATTTCCAATTTTTTTTTGTTTAAAATTATATTTAAACACATAATGTTAAAAAAAATTCAAGAAACGCCTGAATGACAAGAAAACCCTAAATCATTAGTACAATACTTTTTCGCGAAAAAATATTCGTGTCGTTCAATATCCAAATACGAATAAGGGGCACCTTATTCGCAGCAACGTGACGAATCGCTTTTATGAGGCTGCGCGGCGTACTGTGTGCGTGCACTGCAAAATGCATAGCCTTTGCTTTAACAGTTAAATATGATAACATGATGAATAAACTTGGCAACATGATGATATGATTACTGATACCTTTACGATTATTACTATCCGATTTAAAAACCGTTTGTTTACATTATTCTATGCACTAGAATTATAACTAGTAGCTGTACAATAATTTCTAATTGCATTAAAAGTCTAATAAAAAATGAAGTACTAGACCACGAGGGATATATGTTTTTAAAGATTATGACCTCAAGGTAGATAGTAATGTCTTTGGAACATATAACACCACATTCAGTAGGGAAAATACTACAATTACTTTAATTCAACTTAACAATAGTAGATGAAGTCAAAATATTTGAACAATCATGTTGGTTATTATAGAACTAGAGTGATTTTATAACTATTAAGGTTATGTCTAATGTACAATCGTAAGCACTTTAGATAAGACCAGATGTTCCTAATTTCATCATTATTTATATGATTACAAAATTCAAATTAGTGGCAAAGAATTTAAAATAAACAGAAAACGGTAAAGCACAAGTAGAACTCGCACTAAAACAATTACTTATTTCCATGAAACTATACAAAAATATTAATTTTTCACGTCGTAAATATATCACCTACTACATCTTTCACTGACGTAAAAATGATTCAATGGCGCATATTGCTAAAATTATAAGATCTAAAACTAAACCGAAAAAATTTAGAGCGTATCTACGTCCAAATTATTTGATATAGATAATTCTACTAGTTTCTTAGCTTCTAAAAACCTTTAACAATTTATACCAAACAATGCAATTATTATTATCTAAATAATTTTACGTAATATGTCTTCATATATAAACTATAAAATAAGCAAAAATGATATCACCCCACCTTCCGTTATTTACGTAACTACTCAGTTTAAAATTATGAAAAATTTTAGACTGGGTAGTTAAGTAAATAACTGAATTTTTCTTTATTTTTTAGTGTATATATGAAGACATATTATGTAAAATTATGAAAAAAAATATGAGGCCCTTCTATTTAGCCTTTTGAAATTATTCCCCATACTATATACAAAATTTAAAGAAATAATTTCTGGTACTTAATTTGTCTCCACCCGAATGTATTTAATTTGTCTCCCCTGACATTTCCATAAAAACATTTTTGGTATATGCGAGTTAATCTATTTTATTACTACGCCGAATTTCAAGTTTTCAAGATTTCTTCTTTTTTTTGACGTACGGTGCGCTAAAAAGTATTGGATTTTCATAAGGCAAAAGTTCAAATCTTCTCATATATTTGCTTTCTTTCTATTCTTCCTTTTTTTCCAACATTTATTTGCGTATAGTTTTTATCCTAGAAAGGATTCGATTGATGGAACTTATCTGACCGTACTGATATGTGTGTGCTCACTTTATATCAAGAAAAAAGACAATGAATCTTAAAAGACATGTCATTTCCGCTGCTACTAAAATCAGGGATATTGAACCTGAGATTTGATAAATCCGGTCACCAATATTTTATAGGGAAATCAGTTATATTCGAAGTATGAATTTTTTATTCGTAAGCTAGGTCATTTGTTTGTGAAGTATCATCTACGTCGTGAATATAATATATATATTTAACTATATATATTTAATATAATATGTCTTTTGTACAGGATTTGATAATTTTGAATTATAAACACTTCTTTTCATATTAAACAGAACAAAGTTGGATGCTAATGATTTTTAAAATTTTGATTAAATCTAATGAAACTATGGAAACAATTACTTCGGAGGCAAAATGTCATAAACTTCACCTATGTGTTTCATTACTTAATAAATAAGGATAAACTTAGATTAAACTCACATTTATTTATTTCGCACCCTTGTGGAAACACGTAATTTACATCTGTTTCATGTAAGCCTCAAGAGTGCGTACCCCCTATATTCCTAGATCGGTGTAAAATTTTGTCATCAATATCTTAGTGAAAAATAATCGTATAAAATTAATTAAAGCAATAGATGAAAAACAAGGGAAGAATAATCGTAAAAAGTAGATCAAAGCAATAGTTATGAGCTTTCAAAAACGGTGAAAATAATGAATCTGAAAAATGTCAACTCATTTTTTAATGATGACTTGGTGATTAATTAAGATTCATTTTAAATTTCATTAAACTTAATTTTCAAATTTAGTTATTAGTAATTCGGAAAAACGCATACATTGTAAAATTATTTTGGAATCAAAATTTCAAATAATTTTGGCTGCCATTTTCTCTTTAATGAAAAAATTGCAAGTTAAGAAAAATTGTAACTTTAAGGGCAATAAAATGAATTTTCTTTACTCGTAATTTTGTAAAATTTAAATATGGGAAAAAAAACCTTAAAATTACGTTAAAATAGAGATTTGAGGCTTTGTTTATTTATGATGTAATGAATGCGTAATATCCCTATAATCACAGTAGCAGTTTTGGAGGTAGAGAGGATGGAATATATTTGTGAGGAAATTTTTAAAAATATCTTTTAAACATTTTACATAAAATTCTAAAAAATAGTAAGTTTAAAAGCCTCACAGCTTGATTTTTCATTCGATGAGCCTACGCGATTGCCTTAAATTTTAATTTTTTTAAATAAAAATATAAGATAATTTTTACGGAATGAAAATTAACAGAGTGGAATTAAATGCTAATTAAATATTTTCGTAGAACATATTAAAAAATAAAGAATTTAAGTATACAGAATTTTTTATGATAAAGAGTAAAAAATTAAGAGATGTCAACGTCAGAATTTGAAAATACACTGAAAAAAAGAAAAGATATTACATCTTTTTAAAAACAATATAATTCTTATCAAAACAGAACTAGCTAAAAAGTAATGCAATTCACTTTGAAATGCTTATGTCTCGTAATGCGAGTTCTTTTCACACGTAACAAGTTTTTTGACGTTCCGTATTAAAATTAGCACTGATGGAATCGGGTTGACGTCTGTTTTTCTACTTGTTAAAAGTTATTTGATGTAGAAAGTTGAAAATAAGTGTAAATGTTAGAAGAAGTACTTCAGTTAGAGACTTTTTCTACAAAAATTTAATTTCTTTCATTATTGATGATAAAATACTTAAATGCTCACCTATGTCTACAAATTTTAAGTAATAACGAATCAATAAGTTTATGTATAGGGAATGGTGTATTTGCTGTATTTTTTTGAAAGTCTAAATAGTTAATATGAATTTGTATGAAAATATATTTCATACAAACTATAGAAAATATAAAATTTGGAGAGGGTTTAAACGATTCATTATTTTAATTTTATTTTGTGCGTGCGTAGTTCGCGATATCCGGCTGCCACGAATATTTATTAGGAACTAGTGGAAAAAAAACAAAATATTTATCCTAAGGTGATAATTTCAAGTAAAAATAGGAATTATAGTTTATGCAGTAAGTGCCCGCATAGCCTTGCCAGATACTCTTTGACCGCTAGCTGGTCGATAGTTGCAAATTGGGTAAGATTTTGTTTATTTATTATTGGCGCACAAACAGTTTCGTTACAAATTTAACAATTTATTTCGAGAACACATAATTGTACATATGTATCATTTTTGTGTGACAACACAAACATCAGTGGGAACAGCATAATTAATTTTGTGTCACTGTTATCATATAATATTATTACGACTGAGAAACATTTCAATTAATTTCAATAAATTCAATAAATGAACAATGATGGAGTTGCTCAATAAAATGTTTATTAAAATTTTAAAATAATTATACTGACTTAAATAACAGTTAATAATGGAAGTAATTAATAAAATATAGACTTAATTAAAGTTATTAAACAAAGTTGAATTATTTTCAATATAAGCAAAACCGCGCATCTAAGGTTAAGTTTAATCAAAACTTATGTATTCATGTAAATGTTAATTACATGGTTATATGTTCATTTTTGTATATAATTTCACGAATACAGCTGACCTTTTTTTCAGATTTTCCTTTTATATATATTCTGACCTAGAGGTGAACGGCAATCTGTCGATATCTGCAACCATAAGGGATATTATTTTCACTGAGGTAAATTGGGTTGTTGGAAGGTAGAGTTATAGTAATAATAACGACGTCAATCGAGTTCGCTGGACGATCCCAGAGAGCGGACCACTGTAGTGATAAAAACGATTTTTAATGGTGGTTCATCCTTTCCTTACACCTTTTCTCCCTTTATTAGATAGGAATAATTTATATAGTCGAAGCCTATTTAAGAATTTGAATATTTTATTTATTGCTTGATAAAAATATTATTTACATGACATATGAAATATTTATAAAATCAATGGCACTATAATCAATAACGACTGTATATTTCAACGCCTTCAATTATTTCTTATCAGAAACAAATCATATTTATTAGAATGCCACCGTGATGATATGATTAAATGATGGAGAATAGCGATAATTTGGTTACACAGGTGATCGTAGGATGTTTAAGGTAATTAGATAGAGATTGTTTTCAACAATGCAGGAAACGTCAACTTGAAGGCGAAAAAAAATCATAGAAGACATATGGTTTCTTAGTTTCAAAGAATATATATATTTAATGGATTATTACATTCAGGGAAAAATTCAAAATGAGTAGTAAATGAGAAATTAATAATACAATGCCTTGTAAATGGTTTAGTTATCATAATGCGTTTAGTTTCTTGAGGTATTTAAATTATTATGCCGACTTCTAATTTAATTCGCGATAAAATATTCATTTTTATTATTATTTTTATGTACAACAATGTCAGTGAATTTCGTATTAAAGGCATGCTAAATTTCTAATTGGTCGCGCAATTCTGGATAGAAGCTTCCATAATATTAAAATAAACCGAATACGAAACATGTAAACAGTTCCTTTTATTTACCTAACGTGAAAAATCCCACCGCATATTACAACTTGGTATAGTGAAATTATATTATTCTGGCAACTATGTACAGCTAAACCTGATCAATGTAAATAAAGTCTCCAGTAAGACTCTTATCCGTTGCATTTTTAGCATTTTTGTCACGATGACGAATTTATTACATAAGCAAAGAAAGTAAAACTGAATTAAAATTAAAAAATCCAAGGCATGTACACCATAGAATTCTGGTAATGTCCTTTATTTGTAATTTCTATCATCGTTAAAAATCAATGTTAAATTATGATTTTTCACTGAATGCTAATATTTTGAAGGCAACCTAGGTATCGTTAGTATATCACTAGTTTGAAAATGTGTTATGAACTTTGTTTGTGATATGAACTTTATATCCATGACATAAAGTTCATATCACAAAAACTAGTATGCATAAATAGTTTAAATATTTTCTATCTCCGGCTATTTGTCACTGATATTAGTGAAATTTTAGTTTGAATTTGAATACGTTTGGATTATTAGTACAACTGAAAAAGTATTTGCTAACGTACTAAAAGTACTGCTTTTTATTTTTTATGTCAAAGTAAATGCTTTCCCATTTCGTGATACCATGTGTCCCATAATTTTTTACTTAAAACTGATGTAAAATAAAATGAATTTAAAAAAAAATAAAACGGTTTAAGTGGCCTCATAAGTGACCGTATAAAAAATACTCTTTTTCATACGAGTAATGAAATGTTTAAAAAAAAGTAGAAGAATCATAAAAAAGCAAAATTTTACACAAATCTAAATAATCTTAGAATTTTTCCTTGGGAATATTCACTAAAAACTATTTTTCGTGGTCTCTAAAGGCTATATATAAATTAATCAAACAGTTTTTTATAATATTCGCATTCACGATATCTTTAACCTCAAAAAATATGATCATATGTGAATAGAGCGTCTTCATCCATGTTATGACTTAATCTACATATCCATCTACTGTACATATTGCGTTTTGAATAATCTTCAAAATTCATTATACTTCAGTTTCAGAATAGCCACTTCAGCTTTATATTGATCACATTCTAAAAGTTTTATTTATGAATATTCAGTTACAGGGTACTCTATTAAGTTATAATATTGTGAAACAACACATTTCGTTAATCTGTATTTTGGCTCAACGCCATTATTTTCTTAGGATATAATTACTTTTTTCCCCAAAGTAGCATATTTTTTATACTCCTTCGCAACTTTCAATACAGAATGACATCACAACTCTATCGTTTTACTAAATATTTCTACTACTGAATGTTTTGTCTTTTCCAGTAAAATATAATGCACACTGTATAGGAAAGATGACGTTAGTTTTTCACGACCAACTTTATTTCTTTTGTAAAAGGATATATTACATAAAATAGTAAAATATACAAAGTTCAAACTCTTATTTTTGTATAATTTAACTTTATGCACTTATATCTAATCATATAGCTACGATCTTTGGTTTCAAAGATATAAGCGATTTACGTCAAAAGTGAAAAAAATATTACATACAACAAAGTATTTTTCAGCTTGGACACACGTCAATTTGTGTAGCTCTATCCATCCAGCTATAACCACTCGTACTGCAGCGCAGGGGGATATTTTACCACTTTTAGTTAGTTCGGAATTTGAGTTGGAGTTTGACATTGCATGTTTTTAAAATATATACTTTCACGAGAGGGCATTGAAAGCTTGCACTTTAAGTTTCTAATTCAATTCTTTTATTTCAGGGTATAAGACCCTGTTTCAGTTTTTATTCATTCGAAACTAGTACGTATAATGCCGCCAGTAAATATATATATATACATATATATATATATATATATATATATGTATGTATATATATGTGTATATATGTGTGTGTATATATATATATATATATATATATATACACACAAAAACACATGCGTAGAGCACACACGCATGCTAAATATATAAGGAGAACTCACTAAATAAAGAAAAAAATATATGAAGGTTTTTTTCTGTCCTGTCTTTAATTTGTTAATACGTTTACATCTTTTTTAAATAAAAACCAAAAAATCCCGTCAAGGAAAATTTTGACATCACCAATAGCCACAAAATGCTTCTACCTGTGAAACTTGAGATACAAAATAAAAAATAAATTTAATACCACCATATTTTAAACAAATTCTCTTATCACGAATTAAATTCCGTTATACATTTCTGAATTACGAATCCCCATACAGAGCTTATTCACTTAATTTGTTAATTAAGTAAAACAGCCGATGAGAATAAAAGGCAAATTTTAACTGGGACACGGAAGATTGCGTGTTTCTTTTGTGTTGTAACGAAATAAAACTTAAATAAATCGTATTAAAAATATGCCAAGTTTAGGCGACGGTGGCACTTCTGCTAATTATAATTAAGATAAGCGTCGATAACGTTTGCACGCGCATGTGTTATGAGTGAAACTCTTTTTAAATGGCGTCCGGTGCAATTTATTCACGTCCGAAATATGTCTGGAGAAACAGATCAATTGTAAATGTTGATAAATGCTAAATATATGAAATGATATGAAACGTTAAATATACAAACAGGAACTGAACAGGAGTGACATAGTTTCCTTTTAAATTTAAAATAAATATTGATTTTTTTTTATGTAAATGTCATTTGATAACTTTATTGCAATCATCGGAAACAAATTGTCGGTTGAACAGTTGAATACCACGGGAATCTGAACCGTTCCGGTATAATTAGGTTTTAGAGGATGGAATAAAATAAAGTTGTGAGCGCAATGACGCATGAGCGCAATGTATCGGGCACGAAGAATAACATTTTATTCAATAATATACAGCGTAGAACTTTCCTTTTAGCAGCTAGAAGATAAATTGTCTTCTCTAAATTGCGAAGGATGGAAATCATTCTCTCTTATGTAGTGATATCGTAGGAATGTCTTTTGTACAAATTTAATCCTCAAGCTGTAATTGGCGTCTCATGGACTCTAAATGATTGAGCCGAATTGTAATCGATTTTGCAATAATAAAATGTACAGTAAGCGAACTAATGAAATGCATTAAAAATTCTTTGAATTACGTAACACACATTCAAGTTTTCTAAACGCTACGTCCGCTACATCCGCTATATTTCCATGAAATGTTAATCGCAAATCAAAATTATCCCCCAAATTAATGACTTGGTCCAAATGATTCTGCATTTTAATTTTTCGTGAATTTAGAATAAATAGGTTTTTTTCAAAAATTGTCTTTGTGAATATAATGAAAAGATAAGAATTTTTGCTATTTTTGTTTTAATATCTTGTTTAAAAGATTTTTACATTTAAACAAATATACGTTTAGATTTCTCTTTTAACAGATTTCGTTTGATAACGGAGAGGAATACGCAAAAGGTGAATTTGACCCTATATTGTTACTTTGAAAAATAGAATTAAGGTTTCTATATTCCATACCTAAGTTCGACTCGGTACTATACAAAATTTCGTCCAAATTAAACCACTGCGCAGTCTGAAAAAAATACATGCAGCAACAACGTGAATGAAAGGCAAGCCTGTGAAGTAACAAAGTCGATAAAAAACAAAACCATAACAATTCTATTGATTAACCATTACGGTAATTGAATGTACGCTACGACTAAAGTTTCACTAGGCTTTAATGAAGCAAAATACTTATTTATATAGAAATAAGGGAGAAAGCTGGTAGATGAAGACGAGGTCTGACTCAAAAAGAGTGTAAGTGAATTGAAACTGACGCCGGTTTTAGTTAAAACATTTCACTCGAGTGTAGCAAGATTCTCATAGCTCAAACAAGACAATCATAATCATAAATGCTGGTAATGCATTTTCTAAATTAAAACCTTTTTTTAATCGTAACAAATAAGAAAAATATTTCTAAATTAATTAATACACTCCAACACAGTGAAATTTATATTGCAGTGTCAGCGAATCAAAAAATAACATGAATAATGCTCTCCATTTCGTAATCACAGGTTACGTCATAGACAATACCTATGCAATGTAAACTGAAAGGCGCTTTACATATTTATATATGTTGGTGTATGTGCTCTGTATGTGAATATATTTGTTCCCAGAACCTAATAACCATTACATAATCTACGTAGATATGAGTATATGCAGGTTATTTTCTTAATTATAAGAATAGTAACAAGAAAATAACAGAAACTAAATTTTAATATCTACTGAATTTACATTATTAATAAACAAAGTTTAAAATAACTATATAAAAAAGTCAACGAGTTCTTATTTAACCCCTTCAAGGTGGTGGATTTCTAAATGCATTTTCGAAGTTGGGAGGATGTTGTTTTTACGTGTGGAAGACAGTTAAACATGATACGTATAATTGCGTGGTTAGGGGTAACTCGACGAGTTTACGCGGAAAACGATTCCAGTTTATTTAATCGAAATTAAAAACCGTTTATCTGAAATGGATATTACTTTTAAGTAGACGGGGAAAAGTATTAACAATTTGAGAAAGCTTTTTTTTCATCCATTCACAATAAATGGATTAGGATTAATGTTAATAAATAGGTAATCTGTTGTTCAAAATATATACATTTAAATAAAGAATTAATATTTGTTTGAGAAAATCTTCAATTCTAACATATTTCACTTTCAAAAATATCTTTAGTTAATTACCAAGGTTTTACTACAAGTTTTTATAAGTAGTCTGAGAAATAATTTGAGCCTCATAAGTCTAGAAAAAGGGACAAAATGCGAACTTTATATAGCCATTTTTTCAGAGACCACTCGAATTAAAAAATTTGAGTTTCAAAGCGGACTATTCTAGTCGACGCCGTACTTTTGAAATAACTCAAAACCAAGTTTTAATTAATATTTATACTGAGCTTTTGACGAATAGACAAATTGTCTTTTGTTTTAGTTATGTATTAAATTTAACAGCGTAATTTTGTTGATTATAATAATAATTTAAAGGTCTCATTTTAAGTCTGCACTCAGTAGGCTATAGAATTGTATTCGGGGCATATGTATTTAACTTCAATTTGTTCGACGCAAATCCAGCAATCGATATAAATAATTTACTTTCCTTTACGGAAAAAAGCTTTCTTCATCGTAGTCAGATCTTTTCCTACAAGAAGGTGTGATGCGAAAAATTCGGGCAACACTTTTCTTCTTAATTCAATTATTTTTATCCTAGATTTATTGCATATATTTTTTTTTAATTTACTGTTTCCTTTTCATTTGCAACTTTCCATGAAGTACTTGGACAAAGGTTTTTTTATATCTCTGTGATATTTTCTGTTTATTCTACATTTTTTTGAAAATTATTTGGGTCACTAAAACAAATCAAGTGATACATAATTTATGAAAATCGATTCGATTCTTCAAGAGCTAGGAACACTCAAAATTTGTCCACATACCTTCATTACGTATAAAGAAATGCGCACAACTTTTTGCATTCTCACATTTGCACATAAACCTATTTAGATAGATACGTACATACATAAACGCATCCACAAAATACCTTCATAAGCTTTCTTTAAAATGGCTTGGTCACACGATTTGTAGAGTTTGGAAATATTTTATTTTTTATTTGAAAATGCTCAGTTATTTCTAGAATCATAAATAAAGTAAAATTTTTTATTATTTGTGGAGATATCTTTGCTTTTATTCAACGTTTCATATCAGAGTATTTTTTAAAGTCTTTCAAAGGTCTTTCATTTGTGTATGTGGAGGGGCGGCGTTAATGGTGTAAACAATTGCTTTAATATTTCAGGATTAGTAACGGAAAGCTAATTGATTTTTAAATTTAATTCTTATGTATTCAAAACCAAATTTTAATTTGTATCTTACCGAATAACCGGGATCCAAATTCAACGCAGTACAACTTTACAAAGTTTTCAAAATACTTTATTAAATATCATACATACTTAAACAAAATTTTACATAAGTATATTCGAAATAGCCTACCCAATGTCTTTAATTTTACAGTGGCTTTCCTCAATTCTTATTTTTTCACTTTGGATAAATGACGTCTCTCAACCGCCATATAGCGTGGGTTGTGACATCACTTAAAAACATCCAAGAGGTTAAAATGATTCTAAAAGCACTTTATTTACCCAAATCAAACTATTCGGTTACATCAGAGAGAGTAATATATAGATACACTCAGACGTATGTATTTATTTCCATAGATTAATCGGCGTACTGTAGTCGAGTAAGTGTAACTAAAACTTTTATACAACAAATGAAATGGTAATTAAAGGGTATCATTGTTAAAAAAGTATATCAGGGTATTTCAACGAATGTTAACTTGCAAAAACCAACCCTCTACGACAGTTATCAAAAAAACTAGTTCACGAAATAGTAAAATTTTATTATATATTTATGATATAATTGTATAAGAATAATAATACTGTATTTTTCTTTCGTTTAATTTTTATACTAAATATTGTTAGGATGAGTCATTTTAATATTAACTCAACTATGTCTTGTATAACAATTAAGTAACAGCATTTATAAGTGGCAATTAAAGCGGTTACATGAAACGTTTTCAAGGTAATTCTTAATATAAAAATTGAAATGAGCTAACCATAATGCTGGCTAAATAGTCAATGTTGTGTATTTAAAATCAAGTATATTTATATTGCCTAGTCATACCACTTTTTACGACTAAGTGGCTCGCGTCATGATTGGTTTACAAAAGGTCGTTTTTTTGTTGTAATTCAGATAAAGCGTTCTGAGAAATATTTTCTTTAGTTCTCTCGTACACAAAAAGGAAAGGTTTTTGTGGTTTAGTACAGGCAAGGAGCGAACACGCTAATATGCTTGATTTATGTTTATGTTAATACATGTGTGTGTAAATATACCCTCTTCCGTAAAGGCTACCCTTTTATAACCATCTCAATTCAAGTGAGTTATACTTAAAGTTTAAAGTTGAAAACAAAACTTTAATTAAATAGTAATAGAAAATAGTAGAGTATGGTGTTCCTTATTTGTTATTAATTATTGGTATGGTTGAAATTAATTGACACGTGGTCAGGTTTCTACTAAATTAAATTTTATGCCTTTTCCAAGGGTACTTTTTACTGAAACGTAAAATGATGTTGTTTAATTACCATGTATGAGATAAACTGAAAAATTAGTGTGAAATTAAAATTAAGTTAAGTTGAACTTTTAAATTTTTGAAACTTAGTTTAAATTAATTGCAATTAATTTATATTTCGTAGCAATATTACAAAACATTTTGATGTTAAACATGGCTCTTTAAGTAATAAAGACACCGCACTTGGACAATGCATTAGAACTGGACGACTGATGTGAACTGAGGTTCTGAAATTTTACGCTGAGCTTTGTGGAAATTTTTTTACCAATAGCTCCCAATTTTTGATCGGCAGGTTTTACCATTTTTAAAGATAATTGAAAATAGATATTATTCTTTTGTATATTATTAGATACAAATTGAATTCACGAATTCTTGTCTTGGCAAAGACTTTTACAATATCGGATCTTAAAACATACGTCCTTTGCTCTATTATACACTGCAGATGATAGTTACTACTCAATGCTATACCTAACTATAATATAATATTTATTTGATATCAACGTGAAAGTGTGGGTTTGTTTATTGCTTTATTTGTCTTGTTTTTACACACCAACTACCCAACCGATCTCCGTGAATTTCCTGAGATTAGTTTACATTCGTTTTGGAATTCACAAAGATAATGATGGGGATAAAATATTTACATAGAAAAAAAAAGCACGCACGCAGGCGGGCACGCTCGCACGCACGCACGCACACACGAACGCATATATGTGTGTGTGTGAGTTTATATAATTTCCTTAAATACATTATGTTTGTAAAAAAGCCATTAGCTTCAACCCTGAAGAGATTTAGGAAACATTTTCTGCAGCATGTACCATACATGATAAATAACCAATTTTAATACTAATCTCTAACAACAGGGTCATGATATCAATTTCGTCCTTTCTGTTTGTATGTATGTAGTGTATTAATGAATGGGCAAATATCTGTGGGTTAAAAGTTAACTTTTTATTTTTCAGCATTAAAGCAATGGTTGAAAGATTGGAAATTGGAGATGGGCGTGGGGAGTTATTTAAAAAGATTATAGAGAAATTATTTAGTTATATAAGATTTCCATACGAGAAAAAGTTATCTATTAAAGAACTATCGCTAGTAGCGTATTCAGTATATTTTAAGAATATAATATTGGTAAAACCCTATTTTCTCCTATTCGTTAGCCATCGTGTTAATGTAATTAAAACAGATAAATATATGTATTCACAAACATACATGTAATACATTCATAATTGACGCCTTCTTCTGAATGTTATAATTTTATCAATTCCGATTTACGTTATAAGAGTAGCACGAAAAAGTTTGGCACTAAGTATCAACTTCAGTATATCGGATCAACGCCGGGGATATTCCGCAAGCGGATGAATGATTAGTTACAAATTTAATCTGACAAGATGTTTCGCAAAGTCTTCACTAATACGAAAATATAGGAAAGTAATCAATAACTGTTATTTATTGTGTAAAGTTATGTGGTACTATTACGAGTTCCTATTAATTTACACTTCTTTAAGTGCATATAACGTAAAAGATAGTTTTTAAACTTTCAGTCTTTTTGGGTTTATATTTTGAAAAGTAAACGAGCGGTCTTGTTTCGCCGAATAAACCTTTCATCAAAATTAGACAAATGTTAATCGGCCTGATTCACATATTGCCTAAAATTAAGTTGGTCACCCTGATCTACAAACTTATCAGGGTATTCGAGTTATAAAGAATCCGAGTAATAACGGAAAAGAAATTACCTTTCTAATCTTACATAGGACACAACATAGTCATAGGAATGGCATAAAAGTGACAGTCATCTTTCCCCACTGCATGCGCGTAGTCTACCCGTAATTTTTTAATGTGTGGAAAATATATATCAATTTGCTTCAAAGCACGAGAGTTTTCCATTTTGTTTCAAGGCAAAAAATGTTACATTTAAACATTTTAATATTTATTAGAAAATACATTTTCTAAATATAAAAACATAGCACGTTCAAGAAGAAATTGATAGGTGACCAAGAAGTGTAACAAGAGAATCATTGCATATACTTTGCGTGATTTTTTGTAAAATCTTACGTACATTTTTTATCATACATGACTTCTAATTCAATTAAATTATTGAATTGGTATAAATATGTTTAATATTGATTTACTTGCTTTCAATAAAAGCAACGATAGGCTGTATCTCTTTATAAACTATTTATTCTCTTTGGCTTATTGCCAGCTCGCCACGTCGGGAATTCAAAAAATTCTTATCGTTAAATGCATTAGACGACTCGAATTATATAAAAACTCTCCAAATTGTTCTAGTCTGGTGAATAGATAAAAACAGAGAACAAAAAATGACCGAATTACTATTCCGTATATAAACTGACCTTATAAAATCCATTAGAAACTATACCATCAATGTGTGTTCATACAATTTCATAAATAGGCATGCATGAAGGCACATCTTGAGAATGGCTACTAAAAATGGGCCAAAACATGACCATAACCACTTTGTCAAAAGCACCTTATAAAGAGCAAGAAAATACTTATCTCGTAAAACGTTAAAAGGAGTACACTCCACTATTGAAAAAAACGTATTTTAAGCTCAACTCGGCCAATTCTTATTTCATATACGGTATAAACCACATTATACCGAAATACTTAGAAATCGAAAGAATATAGTCATCACGGTCGGCGTCGGACCAAAAATGAAAAATTAACACATGAACACGCAAGAAACGTTGGAATCTCCAAAAATACACGAAATAAAATTTTATTAAAACTGCAACAAAATTATGCTATTAGTTATTACATGTATTTTAGTGTGAAACTGTAGATAACAGAGTATGTTTACGTATAATGATATGATAACGTTATCTTCTTCATGTTTGGTTAGTGTAGAAGACTTTGAGAACGAAGCTACTTTAGGTGATTGTAGTCTTCAAGGTTACGATTATTTAAAGTGATTAATTTTTGAATGAAGGTAAATGAAGCCAAGCAAATAATTTTGTGAAACAAGACAAATAATATATACATTGAATCAGCCAAGTTCAAACAATTGTATTGAAATTTATAATAATACCCATTACCATACTAATATGCTTGGACCCCACATTACTCGTGACGTCTTTACGTATGTGCAATATTACAAAATTACACTCACATACTACCCACGAATTAAATTTTATTGATTCCTCTACGGATTGTGTATGATCATTCTACGAATTAATAAAACCTTGTATTTACGTATCGCCGAGTAAACTCGTAAGTTGGCGTAGAGTTAATCATGTTTGCAAGTAATTTCGTAAACCAAATACAGCCTTTGTTCCCCGGGCGAATTTCCAGCCAAGAGTATGAGTTCATTTCAACGCGCGTTAGTGGATACACTTTTCTTCTGTTTCGAGGACATGCAATAGTCAGTTTTACTCTATGTGTAGACATGTCGGAATTTCCATTTGGTTATTACTTTTAAAGAGATTTACAGGATGGATATCGTTCTCGATATTTCATTCCATAGTTCAATATTATTGGATAGAAACTTTAGCTTTATTATCGCCGCTCTATGTCTGAATGTATTTTTCCATTAATTCTTACGCATAAAGGAGAATATTTTAAATTATTTCTGACATT
Organism: Druceiella hillmani; assembly: GCA_039881145.1. Lineage (NCBI taxonomy): Eukaryota > Metazoa > Arthropoda > Insecta > Lepidoptera > Hepialidae > Druceiella > Druceiella hillmani. The sequence continues at coordinate 9,669,086 of JAYKKI010000045.1, forward strand.
TTTACGTTCCAGTTAGGTATTTAAAACTTAAAAGAAAAAGAAACTCATTTTGACAACAGTGATTGTTTTTCCTAAATAATATTTCAGAAACAAAATACCGCGACGGAAAAACCCATATAAAACTTAAATTAATTTGTTAATTTTTATTACCTTACTCGTAGATCTAAAGTTTTAATTAAAGAAATCATTGTTGTGGCTCCCATAATTTATCTCTCTGAATATAACATGGTGAAGTGTTGATACGGCTTACGCCTCCGAAAATCCAAATGAATACCATTCAATTTGATTAGTTGACTCTCCGTCGGTCTGTCAGTTTTGATTTGTTGAAGAGAAGAGTTATAAAATGTTATAGATTTGTATATTAAACGTGACTGTGTTACATATATATTTATAGGAAAAAAATGAAAAAGAGGAAAAACCAAATACACTACGGTGATATTTGACTTTTTTTAAATAAAATACTTTTTTAGCCAAAAGTAAAAGTGACCGAATTCGGACTCGTACACTGAAGTTGCGTAACCGAGGCATTTTATGGCCAACTCATTTATGCGGTTCTCTAAAAATAACGTTGTTAAGATTTTTCTTTAGGTAATTATTTATGGAAAATTTGAATTTTAGGTACACCTTTTTCTTTTAACTATAGACGACAATGTATTTGTGTAAGTAACTTGATTTTTTTACTTTTTAACTTCGGGAGTAGAGCAGGACGTGCTTATTGCGCACATTTTTTTCAATATACCAAAAACTAAGCAAATTAAAATGAAAATAGCCTTAAAAAGTGCCAAAATGGTGTATTCCATATAACACTTCATTCTATTTACAAAAATAAAAAAAATCTTAATGCTCGTTTTTTCCTCTAGAAATATATTAGTTCTGCAATTAATAAATTGTTTAGATTAGTATACTTTATATTTTCTTATTAATTTTATTTCAAAACAACCGTGTTATTTCCAGCTCAAGGTTACCAACATAATTAGGGTGCGTTAAAAAGACTATTTTGAATTCTTTGAATGTTTTGCAATCGAATCGAATATCGGACGTGCTAAAAAGCTTAATAATGTCTAGATTTATAAATCAAGATGATTAACTCTAAGAAAAAGTAAACGGAAAAACATTTCTTAATTTACCGATAAAAGAGAGAAATTAAGAAAAGTTAAAAAATTAAAAGGTTTTTAGCAGAATACAAGAAATATATAAATTTAGAACGAAAATCTTCGGTAGAATTGTTAGTTTTATTAAATATATTTAATAAAACTAAAAAAACCTATTTTAAGCTCAAGGGAAAATCGTCTCAAATATATTATCATCCAGTACTCCATAAGATAGTGGTTCATTTGAAAGGCATTTAAATATAGGAATTTCTTCTCTTCTCCTTTCTTTTATAATGGTGGTTTACTCGTGAGATGAGATCGACCTGATATAAAGTATTCCATTAAATTGCAAAAACCTTCGTGGAATTTTTTAAACGGTGTAAAGATTTGTCATTTGTGGCCCGAAATACTTGCTCTTTAAAGTAAATCTCGTTTTCCTTTAGCAATTGGTGAATAAACACTTCTTTTGTCTTTGGCCATATGATACTTATCACTTGGTTTATAGTAAAGGTACGAAGGTAACTACGGGCTGTGGAATATAATCTTAAAGTCTGAGGTTGCCAATTATTTTATGAATCTCACCTTTTTCATTTGAATTTATTTGGAGATTAATTTTGTATTGATTCGAGGCCGGTAGTTTTGTCACTTTTTGCTATCTTATTTGAATTTAATATAAGACACGTGAACACAAGACCAAGGATTTTGCTTTTATGAAATTTGAAAAGATGATTCATAGTCGGCACCCTCCATTATAGATCAACTAAATTAAAAATTAATAAATTTCATGTGTCGGTAATATTAAGTTGATTTAAAATGAATTAAAAAGATATATAACTAAAACCTAACGCTTTCTAGCAATCTTCTCATCTGTTTTAAAAATTATATTTAAAATAATTGATGACAATTTCTGTTGAGGATTTTTTTATTGATATTTCAGCAATAAATTTATTTCTTTTAATATTTTTATGACGTTGTCATAAAAATATTTTACGAAAATATAAACAAAAAAATTTGGAAATAAAAATTTTCAATTTATAGTTTATTATATTACGGATAATAATGCTAAGGAGTAAAAATCCATTCGTATAAAAATATTGAAGAGAAAAATTAATTTAAATTGAAAATAATAATTTACATTTCATCTGTAGCTTCTATTTAAAAATTCATGAAAATAATAGGGAAGTATAAGTACTAATACGTGAATCGACAAATTAAATTTTAAAATTATTTCTTTTGCTCCTAAAAATATTTATCGTATTATGATATTGGTAACGACAAAAATTCTCATGCCAAAAAATGGCTGTTATCAAAAATGCACTAAAATTTCTATCTCACGCTGACACTCAATATCAATTTTATAAATTTTAGTAAAAGTCATAGTTAGGACTTGGTTAATCTTTTTTTACATGTTATTTTACTCACTAACCACTCCATAATCTTAATTTAACTTCAAGTTAGAGGAGCACCAGTAGTATTTTAAGTCCGTTCATTTAGGAGGGCACTTGACTGCGAGTAGCCTTGCAGAAGAGGACTTGACTGCGAGTAGCGATTCAAATTCTCAAGTGACACTGCTTGAGAATTTTAATTGCGTATCACCGTCTTGTTAGATATGAGTCAAGTGGTATCAACCTAATAACAGCACTTGAATTATGTATGTCCATGTAAACATAAATATGGGTAGGTAGATAAACTTATTGAAAGACGGAAGAAAAATGTCCTAAATTGTTGACAGAAAAGAAGGGTTTAAAATGGCGTATACTTATCGGTTTACTTCATTAAGAACAGTGTTACGAATAGATAATTTATTTCCTCAAATAGAAAATAAAACTAAAACAGAGATAAAAGAAAATATGGATAAATCACTAGTATTTCTAAGGTAGAAATGAAATAATGTCACGTAGGTCATTTTATTTTCAACCTAAAATTTAGTCGTTCTTACTATAACCGAAGGCGAATAAAATACATTACACTTGTATATGCCTACGCTAAAAACGTTAAGCTAAATCTTAATAAACAAAATAGTCATTTATAAAAAAAATAAAAGTTTTATTGACAATTTTTTCACATTTTTACATTTAGCTAAAATTTTCCAGCCATGAAAAATAATTAATGAAATCATAATGAAAACATACATAGAATATTTTCTTTTTTTTATGATTATTATAGGTGTATTAAAAACTAAGGAGCGTCCGAACTTGAACTAAAATATCATTTCAGTAATTGTAATATTGCTTAGTTATTCCTTTATAGCACAAATTATTTATTTGAGCCTTTTCAAAACAAAGGCAATCATTTTCCTTAGAATGAAGAAAAATATAAAATTTATATATATTCGGACACTGCTTTTCTCACAATCTTCAGAAAATTCAGAATTGTTTATATCTAATCCAAAAAAGTTGAGAATCTACGTAAAGGTTCGTGAAAAACCTACATCTTTTTTAAGTAGAAAAAATACAATCATAGAATTTTGTTTCTTCTATATCTTAATGGACGACTCCTCCGTAATACTCTAAAATCTGTATTTTATTTATAACCACGGACTAAACTTCCATACTTATTTACAAATTTATCCCACTTCGTGAAATATTTCAATGTGAACTGTGGTTATTAGCGGAAAAAATTAAACAAAAGCGGAGATATAAAATCATAAACTTCCCAGTTAATGGTCATCGCTTCCAGCGCGCGCTGCGCTCGTAAATACGATATCGACTTTTATTATTTACCCTCGCTGGAAGCGGTGTCAATAGAGTTAGCCGAGCGATTCCGTCAAACGCGGTATTGCGGTAATAAAGTCGATGCTCTATGAATTTTCTCTCCCGCCTCTGTTTGCACCTTGCCTTTCTTTTCTGAAGGTAAAGTGTTGAAAGAAACATTAAATTGAGGGTCGAATGCATTTCCATTCACTACTTTACTGCCGCGACCTGCCCTTAGACTGTGAAGTATTTTCGCTAAAGTGTTTTCAGCAACAGAATACAGTACGCTTAGACTGGAGTGTTTCTACTTGTTAATTTACATAGGTATTTGTACCGAACTTACTTTTGCACTTAGAATGTTTTAAATGGAACAATTACGTATTGTAATAGAAAAATATAAAACTTAGATAATTAGAAAATTATTTAATAAATAGTAGTATTATTGTGTATTATTATTTTAATTTGACATATCATTTTCAGGTAAATATAACAGAAACATTTCTTGGGGTGACCTTCGATTTTTAACCCACGAAAATATTATTATGTACAGAGTATTGATTAATTGATGTAGCAAGAATTTTTTTTAATTCCTTTCGAAAATATAAGATGCAAACAATCCACAATAATGTTTGTTGATTTGGGTTTTTATAAAGGAGAAAAATTTACTTTTTAAAACAAAAAAAATTATTTCCAATATTTTTTTGTTTAAAATTATATTTAAACACATAATGTTAAAAACAATTCAAGAAACGCCTGAATGACAAGAAAACCCTAAATCATTAGTACAATACTTTTTCGCGAAAAAATATTCGTATCGTTCAATATGCAAATACGAATAAGGGGCTCCTTACTCGCAGCATCGTGACGAATCGCTTTTATGAGACTGTGCGGCGTGCTGTGTGCGTGCACTGCAAAATGCATAGCCCTTGCTTTAACAGTTAAATATGATACAGTTGGGAACATGATGATTTGATTCCTGATACCTTTACGATTATTATTATTGGATTTAAAAACTGTTTGTTTACATTATTCTATGCACTAGAATTGTAACCAGTAGCTGTACAGTAATTTCTAATTGCATTAAAAGTCTAATAAAAAAATGAAGTACTAGACCACGAGGGATATATGTTTTTAAAGATTATGACCTCAAGGTGGATAGTAATGTCTTCGGAACATATAACACCATATTCAGCAGAGAAAATGCTACAATTACTTCAATTCAACTTAACAATAGTAGAGGAAGTCAAAATATTTGAACAATCATGTTGATTATTATAGAACTAGAGTGATTTTATAACTATTAAGGTTATGTCTAATGGACAATCGTAATCACTTTTGATAAGACCAGATGTTCCTAATTTCATCATTATTTATATGATTACAAAATTTAAATTAGCGGCAAATAATTTAAAATAAACAGAAAACGGTAAAGTACAAGTAGAACTCACACTAAAACAATTACTTATTTCCATGAAACTATACAACAATATTAATTTTTCACGGCGTAACTATATCACCTACTATATCTTCACTGGAATAAAAATGATTTAATGGCGCATGTTGCCAAAATTATAAGATCTAAAACTAAACTGAAAAAATTTAGAGGGTATCTAGGTCCAATATTATTTGATATAGATAATTTTACTGTTTCCTTAGCTTATAAAAACCTTTAACAATTGATATCAAATAATGCAATTATTACTATCTAAATAATTTTACGTAATATGTCTTCATATATAAACTAAAAAATAAGCAAAAATTATATCACCCCACCTTCCGTTATTTACGTAACTACTCAGTTTAAAATTATGAAAAATTTTAGACTGAGTAGTTAAGTAAATAACTGAATGTTTCTTTATTTTTTAGTGTATGTATGAAGACATATTATGTAAAATTATGAAAAAAAATATGAAGCCCTTCTAATTAGCCTTTTGAAATTATTCCCCATACTATATACAAAATTTAAAGAAATAATTTCTGGTACTTAATTTGTCTCCACCCGAATGTATTTAATTTGTCTCCCCTGACATTTCCATAAAAACATTTTTGGCATATGCGAGTTAATCTATTTTATTACTACCGAATTTCAAGTTTCTGCGTTAAAGGGTTTCTGGGCAAAATAGCTGTGTCAGATATACGAGTAGAGCCACGTGAGCGATATTATAAGTGTTCGGGATTTCTTCTTTTTTTTGACATACGGTACGCTAAAAAGTATTGGATTTTCATAAGGCAAAAGTTCAAATCCTCTCATATAGTTGCTTTCTTTGTAATCTTCCTTTTTTTCCAACATTTATTTGCGTATAGTTTTCATCCTAGAAAGGATTCGATTGATGGAACTTATCTGACCGTACTGATATGTGTGTTGATGAAAAAAGACAATGAATCTTAAAATACATGTCATTTACGCTACTACTAAAATAAAGGAATATTGAACCTGAGATTTTATAAATCCGGTCATCAATATTTTATAGGGAAATCAGTTATATTCGAAGTATGAATTTTTTATCGTGAGCTAGGTCATTTGTTTGTGTAGTATCATCTACGTCGTGAGTATAATATATATTATAGTATTTTGTACAGGATTTGATAATTTTGAATTATAAACACTTCTTTTCATATCATACACAACAAAGTTGGATGCTAATGATTTTTAAAATTTTGATTAAATCTAATGAAACTATGGAAACAATTACTTCGGAGGCAAAATGTCATAAACTTCACCTATGTGTTTCGTTACTTAATAAATAAGGATAAACTTAGATTAAACTCACATTTATTTATTTCGCACCCTTGTGGAAACACGTAATTTACATCTGTTTCATGTAAGCCTCAAGAGTGCGTACCCCCTATATTCCTAGATCGGTGAAAAATTTTGTCATCAATATCGTAGTGAAAAATAATCGTGTAAAATTAATTAAAGCAATAGTTGAAAAACAAGGGAAGAATAATCGTAAAAAGTAGATCAAAGCAATAGTTATGAGCTTTCAAAAAAGGTGAAAATAATGAATCTGAAAAATGTCAACTCATTTTTTAATGATGACTTGGTGATTAATTAAGATTCATTTTAAATTTCATTAAACTTAATTTACAAATTTAGTTATTAGTAATTCGGAAAAACCCATATATCGTAAAATTATTTTGGAACCAGAATTTCAAATAATTTTGCCTGCCATTTTCTCTTTAATGAAAAAATTGCAAGTTAAGAAAAATTGTAACTTTAAGGGCAATAAAATGAATTTTCTTTACTCGTAATTTTGTAAAATTTAAATGTAGGAAAAAATACCTTAAAATTACGTTAAAATAGACATTTGAGGCTTTGTTTAGTTATGACGTAATGGATGTAATGAATGCGTAATATCCCGATAATCACAGTAGCAGTTTTGGAGGTAAGGTAGAGAGGATGGAACATATTTGTGAGGAAATTTTTAATATCCTTTAAATATTTTACATAAAATTCTAAAAAATAATGGTTTAAAAGCCTCACAACTTGATTTTTCATTCGATGAGCCTACGCGATTGCCTTAAATTTTAATTTTTTTAAATTGAAATATAAGAGAATTTTTACCGAATGAAAATTAACAGAGTGGAATTAAATGCTAATTAGACATTTTCGTAGAACATTTTAAAAAACAAAGAATTTAAGTACACAGAATTTTTTATGATAAAGAGTAAAAAATTAACAGATGTCAGAATTTGAAAATACACTGAAAAAAGAAAACATATTTTTAAAAACAATATAATTCTTATCAAAACAGAACATGCTGAAAGTAATATAATTTACTCTGAAATGCTTATGTCTCCTAATGCGAGTTCTTTTCACACGTAACAAGGTTTTTGACGTTCCGTATTAAAATTAGCATTGATGGAATCGGGTTGACGTCTGTTTTTCTATTTGTTAAAGGTTATTTGCTGTCTAAAGTTAAAAATAAGTGTAAATGTTAGAAGAAATACCTCAGTTACAGACTTTTTCAACAAAAATTGAATTTCTTTCATTATTGATGATAAAATACTAAAATGCTCACTTATGTCTAAAAATTTTGAGTAATAACGATTCAGTAAGTTTATGTGTAGGGAATGGTGTATTTGCTGTATGTTTTTGAAAGTCTAAATAGTTAATATGAATTTGTATGAAAATATATATCATACAAACTATAGAAAATATAAAATTTGGAGAGGGTTTAAAAGATTTATTTAATTTTATTTTATGCGTGCGTAGTTTGCGATATCCGGCTGCCACGAATGTATATTAGGAACTAGTGGAAAAAAAACAAAATATTTATCCTAAGGTGATAATTTCAAGTTAAGATAGGAATTATAGTTTATGCAGTAAGTGCCCGTATAGCCTTGCCAGATACTCTTTGACCGCTAGCTGGTCGATGGTTGCAAATTGGGTAAGGTTTTGTTTATTTATTATTGGCGCACAAACAGTTTCGTCACAATTTCAACAATTTATTTCGAGAACACATAATTGTATATATGTATCATTTTTGTGTGACAACACAAAAATCAGTGGGAATGGCATAATTAATTTTGTGTTATCATTATCATATAATATTATTACGACGAAACATTTCAATAAATTCAATAAAAGAACAATGATGGAATTGCTTAATAGAATGTATATTAAAATTTTTAAATAATTATAGTGAATTAAATAACAATTAATAATGTAGGTAATTAATAAAACATAGACTTAAATAGACAAACCAATTAAAGTTATTAAACAAAGTTGAATTATTTTAAATATAAGCAAAACCGCGCATCTAAGGTTAAGTTTAATCAAAACTTATGTATTCATGTAAACGTTAATTACATTAAACGTTAATTATATGTGCATTTTTGTATATAATTTCACGAATGCAGCTGACCTTTTATTTCTACTTTAATATTAATCTCATTTTGTAAATTAACAGTTTTTCAGATTTTCTTTTATGTATATTCTGACATAGAGGTGAACGGCAATCTGTCGATATCCGTAACCCTAAGGAATATTATTTTCACTGAGGTAAATTGGGTTGTTGAAGGTAAAGAGCTGTAGTAATAATAATAATAACGACGTCAATCGGGTTCGCTGGACGACCCCGGAGAGTGAAACCACTGTAGCGTTGAAAACGATTTTTAATGGAGTTTCATCCTTTCCTTACATCTTTTCTCCCTTTATTAGATAGGAATAATTTATATAGTCGAAGCCTATTTAAGAATTTGAATATTTTATTTATTGCTTGATAAAAATATTATTTACATGACATATGAAATATTTATAAAATCAATGGCACTATAATCAATAACGACTGTATATTTCAACGCCTTCAATTATTTCTTATCAAAAACAAATCATATTTATTAGAAGGCCACCGTGATGATATGATTAAATGATGGAGAATAGCGATAATTTGGTTACACAGGTGATCATGGGACGTTTAAGGTAATTAGATAGAGATTGTTTTCAACAATGCAGGAAACGTCAACTTGAAGGCGAAAAAAAATCATAGAAGACATATGGTTTCTTAGTTTCAAAGAATATATTTATTTAATAGATTATTACATTCAGGGAAAAATTCAAAATGAGTAGTAAATGAGAAATTTATTATACAAAGCGTTTTAAATGGTTTATTTATTATGCTGACTTCTAAGTTAATTCGCGACAAAATATTCATTTTTATTATTATCTTTATCTACAACAATGTTAATGGATTTCGTATTAAAAGCTTACTAAATTTCTATATATCTGTATAGATATTTTCTATATATCTTAAATTGGTCGCGGAATTCTGGACAGAAGCTTCTATAATATTAAAATAAACCGAATAAGAAACGTGTAAACAGTTCCTTTTATTTACCTAATGTGAAAAATCCTACCGCATATTAAAACTTGGTATGTTGAATTCATATTATTCTGGAGATTATGTACGGCTAAACCTGATTAATGTAAATAAAGTCTCCAGTAAGACTCTTATTCTATGCATTTTTAGCGTTTGTGTTACGATGACGAATTCTTTACATCAGCAAAGAAAGTAAAGGTGAATTGAAATTAAAAAATCTAAGGCAGGTACACCATAGAATTCGGGTAATACCATTTGTCTATAATTTCTATCATCGATCAAAATCAATGTTAAATTATGATTTTTCACAGAATGCTACTATTTTGAAAGCAACATAGGTATCGGTAGTGTATCATTAAGTTTGAAAACATGGACATAAAGTCCATACCACAAAAACTAGTATGCATAATCATGTACGATTTGCGTTCTACTACGAAGTTTTAGTTTAAATATTTTCTATCTCGGGCTATTTGTCACTGATGTTAGTAAAATGATAGTATAAATTTGAATACGTTTGAATTATTAGTACAAGTGAAAAACTATTTGCTAACGCATAGTTTTAAATTAAGAAATTATTGAAGTCTAATATATAAAAAAAAAGTAATGTCGTTATTTATAATAACGAAAGTTTATTTTAAGTTCTTTGTCAAACACTGCTTTTTATTTTTTATGTCAAAGTAAATGCTTTTCCATTTCGTGATCCCATGTGTCCCATAATTTTTTTTACGTAAAATTGATATAAAGTAAAATAAATTTAAAAAAATTAAAACGGTTTAAGTGGCCTCATAAATAACCGAATATAAAATACTGTTTTTGTTACGAATAATGAAATGTTTAAAAAAAACTAGAAGAATCATAAAAAAGCAAAATTTTATTAAAATATTCACCAAAAAGACTATTGGTCTCGTGGTCTCGGCTCGGTCTATTGGTCTCGTGGTATTGGACTAGTGGTCTCGGCTTTTATACGCATCTATCTCTTTATTTCATTACTCAAAAATATGATCATATGTGTGAATAGAATGGCTCCATCCATGTTATGACTTAATCTACATATTCCATCTATTGTACACATTGCGTTTTGAATGATCTTAAAAATTCATTATACTTAGTTTCAGAATAGCCACTTCAGCTTTTATTGATAACATTCTAAAAGTTTTATTTATGAATATTCAGTTACAGGGTACACTGTTAAGTTATAATATTGTAAAACAACATATTTCGTAAATCTGTTTTTGGACTCAACGCCATTATTTTTTTAGAATATAATTAATTTTTTCCCAAAAGTAGCGTATTTTTATACTCCTTAAAGAAGAAAACTTAAGTAGAGACTTTTTCGCAACTTTCAATACAGAACGATATCACAACTCTATCATTTTACTAAATATTTTTTACTACTGAATATTTTGTCTTTTCCAGTAGAATATAATGCACACAGTATAGAAAAGATGACGTTAGTTTTTCATGACCAACTTTATTTCTTTTGTAAAAGGATATATTATATAAAATAGTATGAGAATAATTAAAATTTCTGAAAAAAAATGGAGTTAAAGTTAAAGAGCTCAAACTCTTATTTTTTATAATTTAATTTCATGCACTTATATCTAATCATATAGTTACGATAATTGATTTCAAAAATATAAGCGATTTACCTCAAAAGTGAAAAAAAAAATATTACGTACAACAAAGTATTTTTCAGCCTGGATCCCCGTCAATTTGTGTCGCTCTATCTAGCTGCAACCACTCGTACTGCAGCTCGGGCGGATATTTTACCACTTTCAGTTAGTTTGGAATTTGAGCTTTCATGTTTTTAAAATATATACTTTCACGATTGAAAGCTTGCATTGTAAGTTTTTAATTAAATTCTTTTATTTCACGGTTTTATGTTTCAGTTTTTATTAATTTGAAACTAGTACGTAAGATGCGGTCAGTATATATATATATATGAATATATATATATGTATATGTATATATATATATATATATATATATATATATATATATATATATATACACAAACACACACATCTATGGAAGCACACACGCACGCCCAATATATAAGGAGAACTCACTAATTTAATAAAAATTATTTATAGCATATAACTAAAAGTAAATGATTATAATACATACGTATCATACAGATATAACCGGATTCTTTATCTTAATTTTCAAGAAATATTTATCTGTACTTTTTGAAAATTAAGTTATATTATTATTTATACTATTATTATAATTTAACTTAGAAACTTTAAGTAAATATCCACTATAAATTATTACTGTGTTGTTTATGTTCTTCATAAAGAAAAAATGTATAAATATTTTTTTCTTAATTTTGACACGTCCTGTCTTTAATTTGTTAATTTGTTAATAGGTTTTTATTTTTTTTAAATTAATACCAAAAAATCTCGTCAAGGAAAACTTCGACATCATCAATAGCCACAATGAGCTTCTACTTGTGAAACTTAAGATGTATAAATATTTTTGATTGAAGAGAAAATGTAATAATATTTTTTTCTTAATTATGACACGTCCTGTCATTAATTTGTTCATACGTTTTTATTTTTTTTAAATTCATATCAAAAAATCTCGTCAAGGAAAACTTCGACATCACCAATAGCCACAATAGGCTTCTACCTGTGAAACTTAAGATGTATAAATATTTTTGATTGAAGAAAAAATGTAATAATATTTTTTTCTTAATTATGACACGTCCTGTCTTTAATTTGTTAATACGTTTTTATTTTTTTTAAATTAATACCAAAAAATCTCGTCAAGGAAAACTTCGACATCACCAATAGCCACAAAAGGCTTCTTCCTGTGAAACTTGAGATACAAAATAAAAAATAAATTTAATACAACCATATTTGAAACTCATTTTTTATCACGAGTTAAATTTTGTGATACATTTCTAAATTACGAATCCCCATACAGAGCTTATTCACTTAAATTGTTAATTAAGTAAAACACCCGTTGAGAATAAAAAGCAAACTTTAACGGATACACGGAAGATTTCGTGTTTCTTTTGTGTTGTAACGAAATAAAACTTCAATAAATCGTAATAAAAATATGCCAAGTTAAGGCGAGGGTGGCACTTCTACTAATTATAATTAAGATAAGCGTCGATAACGTTTGCACGCAAATGTGTCATGAGTGAAACTCTCTTTAAATGGCATCCGGTGCAATTTATTGACATCCGAAATATGTCTAGAGAAACAGTCCAATTGTAAATGTTGATAAATGCTAAATATATGAAATGATATAAAACGTTGAATATACCAAGGAACTGTAAATATAGTTAGAGTACTAGTAACCTTGTTTCCTTTTAAATTTAAAATAAATATAGACATTTTTTTTACGTAAATGTGATTTGATAACTTTATTACGATCATCGGAAACAAATCGGCGGTTGAGCAGTTAAATACCAAGGGAATTTAAACCGTTCCGGTATAATTAGGTTTTAGAGGATGGAATAAAATAAAGTTGTGAGCGCAATGTATCGGGCACGAAGAATAACATTTTATTCAATAATATACAGCGTAGAACTTTCCTTTTAACAGCTAGAAGATAAATTGTCTTCTCTAAATTGCGAAGGATGGAAATCATCCTCTCTTATGTAGTGATATCGTAAGAATGTCTTTTGTACAAATTTAATCCTCAAGCTGTAATTGGCGTCTCATGGACTCTAAATGATTGAGCCGAATTGTAATCGATTTTCCAATAATAAAATGTACAGCAAGCGAACTGATAAAATGCGTTAAAAATCCTTTGAATTACGTAACACATATTCAAATTTTCTAAACGCTACGTCCGCTACATCCGCTATATTCCCACGAAACGTTAATCGCAAATCAAAATTATCCCCCAAATCAACGACTTGGTCCAAATGATTCTGCATTGAAATTTTCCGTGGATGTAGAATAAATAGGTTTTTTTCAAAAATTGTCTTTGTGAATATAATGAAAAGATAATAATTTTTGTTATTTTCGTTTTAATATCTTGTTTAAAAGATTTTTACATTCAAAAAAATATATGTTTAGATTTCTCTTTTAACAGATTTCGATTGATAACGGAGAGGAATACGCAAAAGATGAATTTGACCCTATATTGTTACCTTGAAAAATAGAATTAAGGTTTCTATATTCCATAACTAAGTTCGACTCGTTACTACACAAAATTTCGTCCAAATTAAACCACTGCGCAGTCTCAAAAAAATACATGCAGCAACAACGTGAATGAAAGGCAAACCTGTGAAGTAACAAAGTCGATAAAAAACAATACCATAACAATTATATTGATTAACCATTACAGGAATTGAATGTACGCTACGACTAAAGTTTCACAAAGCTTTAATTAAGCAATATACTTATTTATATAGAAATAAGGGAGAAAGCTGGTAGATGAAGACGAGGTCTGACTCAAAAAGAGTGTAAGTGAATTGAAACTGACGCGGGTTTTAGTTAAAACATTTCACTCGAATGTAGCAAGATTCTCATAGCTCAAACAAAACAATCATAATCATAAATGCTGGTAATGCATTTTCTAAATTAAAACCTTTTTTTAATTGTAACAAATAAGAAAAATATTTCTAAATTAATTAATACACTCCAACACAGTGAAATGTATATCGCAGTGTCAGGAATCAAAAAATAACATGAATAATGCTCTCCATTTCGTAATCACAGGTTACGTCATAGACAATACCTATGCAATGTAAACTGAAAGGCGCTTTACATATTTATATATGTTGGTGTATGTGCTCTGTAAGTGAATATATTTGTTCCCAGAACCTAATAACCATTAAATAATCTACGTAGATATGCGTATATGCAGGTTATTTTCATAATTTTAAGAATAGTGACAAGAAAATAACAGAAACTAAATTTTAATATCTACTGAATTTACATTATTAATAAACAAAGTTTAAAATAACTATATAAAAAAGTCAACGAGTTCTTATTTAACCCTTTCAAGGCGGTGGATTTCTAGATGCATTTTCGAAGTTGTTGTGTTTACGTGTGGAAGACGGTTAAACATCATACGTATAATTGCGTGGTTAGGGGTAACTCGACGAGTATATGCGGAAAACAATTCCAGTTTATTTAATCGAAATTAAAAACCGTTTATCTGAAATGGATATTACTTTTAAGTAGACGGGGAAAAGTATTAACAATTTGAGAAAGTTTTTTTTTCATCCATTCACAATAAATGGATTAGGATTAATGTTAATAAATAGGTAATCTGTTGTTCAAATAAAATATATACATTTAAGTAAAGAATTAATATTTGTTTGAGAAAATCTTCAATTCTAACATATTTCACTTTCAAAAATATCTTTAGTTAATTACCAAGGTTTTACTACAAGTTTTTATAAGTAGTCTGAGAAATAATTTGAGCCTTATAAGTCTAGAAAAAGGGACAAAATGCTAACTTTATATAGCCATTTTTTCAGAGACCACTCGAACTAAAAAATTTGAGTTTCAAAGCGGACTATTCTAGTCGACGCCGTACTTTTGAAATAACTCAAAACCAAGTTTTAATTAATATTTATACTGAGCTTTTGACGAATAGACAAATTGTCTTTTGTTTAAGTTATGTATTAAATTTAACAGCGTAATTTTGTTGATCATAATAAAAATTTAAAGGTCTTATTTTAAGTCTGCACTCAGTAGGCTCTAGAATTGTATTGGGGGCATATGTATTTAACTTCAATTTATTCGACGCAAATCCAGCAATCGATATAAATAATTTACTTTCCTTGAAGGAAAAAAGCTTTCTTCATAGTAGTCAGATCTTTTCCTTCAAGAAGGTGTGATGCGAAAAATTCGGGCAACACTTTTCTTCTTAATTCAATTATTTTTGTCCTAGATTTTTGCACATATTTTTTTTAAATTTACTGTTTAAGTCCTTTTCATTTGCAACTTTCCATGAAGTACTTGGACAAAAGTTTTTTTTTATATCTCTGCGATATTCTCTGTTTATTCTAAATTTTTTTGAAAATTATTTGGGTCACTAAAACAAATCAAGTGATATATAATTTATGAAAATCGATTCGATTCTTCAAGAGCTAGGAACACTCGAAATTTGTCCACATAGCTTCATTACGTGTGAAGAAATGTGCACAACTTTTTGCATGCTCACATTTGCACATAAACCTATTTAGATAGATACGTACATACGTAAACGCATCCACAAAATACCTTCATAAGCTTTCTTTAAAATGGCTTGATCATACGATTTGTAGAATTTGGAAATATTTTATTTTTGAAAATGCTCAGTAAAATTTTCTATTATTTGTGGAGACATCTTTGCTTTTATTCAACGTTTTATATCAGAGTATTTTTGAAAGTCTTTCAAAAGTCTTTCATTTGTGTATGTGGAGGGGCGGCGTTAATGGTGCAAACAATTGCTTTAATATTTCAGGATTAATAACGGAAAGCTAATTAATATTTCTATTTAATTATTATGTATTCAAAACCAAATTTTAATTCGTATCTTACCGAATATCCGGAATCCAAATTCAAAGCAGTACAACTTTACAAGGTTTTCAAAATACTTTATTAAATATCGTACATACTTAAACAAAATGTTACAGAAGTATATTCTAAATAGGCTACCCAATATCTTTAATTTTACAGTGGCTTTCCTCAATTTTTATTTTTTCACGTTAGATAAATGACGTCTCTCAACCGCCATATAGCGTGGGTTGTAACATCACCTGAAACATCCAGGAGGTTAAAACGATTCTAACAGCACTTTATTTACCCGAATCAAACTATTCGGTCACATCCGAGAGAGTAATATATAGTTACACTCATAGACGTACATATTTATTTCCATAGATTAATCGGCGTACTGTAGAGTAAGTATAACTAATACTTTTATACAACAAATGATATGGTAATTAAAGGGTATTGTTAAAAAAAGTATATCAGGATATTTCAATGAATATTAACTTACAAAAACCAATCCTCCATGACAGTTATCTAACCGTATATAAAAAAAATAGTTTACGAAATAATAAAATTTTATTTTATACTTAAAGATATAATAGTATAAGAATAATAATTCTGTATTTTTCATTTATTTCAATTTTGTACAAAATATTATTAGGATGAATTCATTGCATAACAATTAAATAGCAGCATTCATGAATAGTAATTAAAGCGGTTACATAAAATATTTTTAAGGTAATTTTTAATATAAAAATTCAAATGAGCTGACTAAAAAATACAGGTTGTGTATTTAAAATCAAGTACATTTATATTGCCAAGTCATACCACTTTTCAGAATAAGTGGCTCGCGTCACGATTGGTTTACAAAAGGTCGTTTTTCATCATAATTCAGATAAAGTGTTCTGAGAAATATTTTCTTTAGTTCTCTCGTACATAAAAAGGAAAGGTTTTTGTGATTTAGTACAGGCAAGGGGCGAACACGCAAATGTGCTTGATTTATGTTTATGTTAATACATATGTGTGTAAATATATCCTCTTCCGTAAAGACTACCCTTTTATAACCATCATCATTCAAGTGAGTTATACTTAAAGTTTAAAGTTGAAAACAAGACTTCAATTGGATAGTAATAGAAAATAGTAGAGTATGGTGTTCCTTATTTGTTATTATTTATTGGTATGTTGAAATTAATAGGCACGTGGTTACGTGTCTACTAATTTAAATTTTATGCCTTTTCCAAGGGTACTTTTAACTGAAACGTGTAATGGCGTTGTTTAGTTACCATGTATGAGATAAACTGAAAAATGAATGTGAAGTTAAAATTAAGTTAACTTGAACTTATACATTTTTGAAACTTAGTTTAAATTGGTTGCTATTTATTTATATTTCGCAGTAATATTACAAAACATTTTGATGTTAAACATGGCTCTTTAAATAATAAATACACCGCAATTGTATAATGCATTGGAACTGGACGACTGATGTGAATTGAGGTTCTGAAATTTTACACTGGGCGGAGATTGATTCTAGCGTTTAAAAATATTTTTAGTGATGCATTTCGTAATGTAATTATAAAAGGAACCGGGAAATCGAGCTTTGTGGAAATTTTTTTAACAGTAGTTCCCAATTTTTGATCAGCAGGTTTTACCATTTTTAAAGATACGATTATTTTTACTTTCATTAAACAAATATTATTAGATATATGGATGATTCATGATCCTTTCTTAATTGAAAATAGATATTATTCTTTTGTATATTATTAGATACAAATTTGATTCACAAATTCATTGTCTTGGCAAAGACTTTTGCAATATCGGATCTTAAAACATACGTCCTTTGCTCTATTATACACTGCATATGATAGTTACTATGCAATGCTACACCTAACTATGATATAATATTTATTTGATATCAACGTGAAAGTGTGCGTTTGTTTATTGCTTTATTTGTCTTGTTTTTACACACCAACTACCCAACCGATCTCCGTGAATTTCCTGAGATTAGTTCACATTCTTTTTGGAATTCACAAAGATAATGATGGGGATAAAATATTTACATGGAAAAAAAGCAAGCACGCAGGCGGGCACGCTGGCACGCACGCTCGCACGCACGCATGCACACACGAACGCGCGCGCGCGTTTGTGTGTGTGTGTGTGAGTGTATATAATTTCATTAAATACATTATGTTTGTAAAAAAGCCATTAGCTTCAACCCTGAAGAGATTTAGGAAACATTTTCTGCAGCATGTACCATACATGATAAATAACCAATTTTAATACTAATCTCTAACAGGGTCATGGTATCAATTTCGTCCTTTCTGTTTGTATGTATGTAGTGTATAAATGAATGGGCAAATATCTGGGGGTTAAAGGTTAACTTTTTATTATTCAGCATTAAAGCAATGGTTGAAAGATTGGAAATTGGAGATGGGCGTGGGGAGTTATTTAAAAAAATTATGGAGAAATAAATATTATTAAGTTATATAAGATTTCCATACGAGAAAAAGTTATCTTTTAAAGAACTATCGCTAGTAGCGTATTCGGTATATTTTAAGAATATAATATTAGTAAAACCCTATTTTCTCCTATTCGTAGCCATCGTGTTGATGTAATTAAAACAGATAAATATATGTATTCACAAACATACATGTAATACATTCATAATTGACGCCTTCTTCTGAATGTTATAATTTTGGTATCAATTCCGATTTACGTTAAAAAAGTAGCACAAAAATATTTGGCACTAAGTATCAACTTCAGTATATCGGATCAACGCCGGGGATATTCCGCAAGCGGATGAATGATTAGTTACACATTTAATCTGACAAGATGTTTCGCAAAGTCTTCACTAATACGAAAATATAGGAAAGTAATCAATAACTGTTATTTATTGTGTAAAGTTATGTGGTACTATTACGAGTTCCTCTTAATTTACACTTCTTTAAGTGCATATAACGTAAAAGATAGTTTTTAAACTTTTAGTCTTTTTGGGTTTATATTTTAAAAAGTAAACGAGCGGTCTTGTTTCGCCGAATAAAGCTTTCATCAAAATTAGACAAATTTTAATCGGCCTGATTCATATATTGCCTAAAATTAAGTTGGTCACCCTGATCTACAAACTTATCAGGGTACTCGAGTTATAAAGAAACCGAGTTATAACAGAAAAGAAATTACGTTTCTAATCTTATATAGGACACAACATAGCCATAGGGATGGCATAAAAGTGACAGTCATCTTTCCCCACTGCATGAGCGTAGTCTACCCGTAATTTTTTAATGTGTGGAAAATATATATCAATTTGCTTCAAAGCACGAGAGTTTTCCCTTTTGTTTCAAGGCAAAAAAATGTTACATTTAAATATTTTAATATTTATTGGAAAATACATTTTGTAAATATAAAAACTTAGCACGTTCAAGAAGAAATTGAGAGATGACCAAGAAGTGTAACAAGAGAATCATTGCATATACTTTGCGTGATTTTTTGTAAAATATTACGTAAATTGTTTATCAGACATGACTTCTAATTAAATTAAATTATTGAATTGGTATAAATATATTTAATATTGATTTAATTACTTTCAATAAAAGCAACGATAGGCTGTATCTCTTTGTAAACTATGTATTCTCTTTGGCTTATTGCCAGCTCGCTACGTCGGGACTTCAAAAAATTCTTATCGTTAAATGCATTAGATGACTCGAATTATATAAAAACTCTCCAAATTGTTCTAGTCTGGTGAATAGATAAAAACAGAGAACAAAAGATGACCGAATTACTATTCCGTACATGGACTGACCCTATAAAATCCATTACAAACTACACAATCAATGTGTGTTCATACAATTCCATAAACAGACATGCATGAAGGCACATCTTGAGAATGGCTACTAAAAAATGGGCCAAAACATGACCATAACCACTTGGTCAAAAGCACCTTATAAAGAGCGAGAAAATACTTATCTCGTAAAACGTTAAAAGGAGTACACTCCACTATTTAAAAAAACGTATTTTAAGCTCAATTCTTATTTCATGTACGGTATAAACCACATTATACCGAAATACTTAGAAATCTAAAGAATGTAGTCATCACGGTCGGCGTCGGACCAAAAATGAAAAATTAACACATGAACACGCAAGAAACGTTGGAATCTCCAAAAATATACGAAATAAAATTTTATTAAACTGCAACAAAATTATGCTATTAGTAACATGTATTTTAGTGCAAAATTGTAGATAACAGAGTATGTTTACTTATAATGATATGATAACATTATCTTCTTCATGTTTGGTTAGTATAGAAGACTTTGAGAACGAAGCTATTTTAAGTGATTGTAGTCTTCAAGTGATTAATTTTTGAATGAAGGTAAATGAAGCGAAGTAAATAGTTTTGTGAAACAAGACATATAATATATATATTGAATCAGCCAAGTTCAAAAAATTGTATTGAAATTTATAATAATACACATTACCATACTAATAAGCTTGGACCCCACATTACTCGTGACGTCTTTACGTATGTGCAATATTACAAAATTACACTCACATACTACCCACGAATTAAATTTTATTGATTCCTCTACGGATTGTGTATGATCATTCTACGAATTAATAAAACCTTGTATTTACGTATCGCCGAGTAAACTCGTAACTTGGCGTAGAGTTAATCATGTTTGCAAGTAATTTCGTAAACCAAATACAGCCTTTGTTCCCCGGGCGGATTTCCAGCCAAGAGTATGAGTTTTTCTGTTTCGAGGACATGAAATAGTCAGTTTTACTCTATGTGTAGACATGTCGGAATTTCCATTTGGTTATTACTTTTAAAGAGATTTACAGGATGGATATCGTTCTCGATATTTCATTCCACAGCTCGATATTATTGGATAGAAACTTTAGCTTTATTATTGCCGCTCTATGTCTGAATGTATTTTTCCATTAATTCTTACGCATAAAGGAGAGTATTTTAAATTATTTCTGACATTTTTACGTCCCAGTTAGGTATTTAAAACTCAAAAGAAAAAGAAACTCAGTTTGACAACAGTGATTGTTTTTCCTAAATAATATTTCAGAAACAAAATACCGCGACGGGAAAACCCATAAGAAACTTAAATTAATTTGTTAATTTTATTTGCGACTTCATTTTTGTGGACCGCAATTTTTATGTTTGTAGTTTTATTTGCAAATATTTTTGCAGAATAGATTATAAACATTATTGTAATTAACCGAATAATCAGTAAATAAACTACACCGGCCAAATCATATCTATACTTAATTACGAAAAAAATATGTAAGCGAGATGGGCAAAATTACACAGGGTATTGAAATTAATTGTAAACCAATAACATTAACTTCGTTAAATTTGTCCATCCACATTGGACCCTTCGTGCAAATTGAGTTCGCGCGACTAGCGGCACATATTTAAACCCCACATTTACTGCATTAAACTTCGGGTAGTACTTGCTAGACTTTCAATTGTTGATATTTCTTTACTCATTTTTCTGACATTTTTGAAATATTTTGCGGTATTTTATTACTTTACTCGTGGATCTAAAGTTTTAATCAAAGAAATCATTGTTGTGGCTTCCAAAATTTATTTCTCTGAATATAAAATGGTGAAGTGTTGATACGGCTTACGCCTCCGAAAATCCAAGTGAATGCCATTAAATTTGATTAGTTGACTCTCCGTCGGTCTGTCAGTTTTGATTTGTTGAAGAGAACATTTTAAAACTCATGTTATAGATTTGTATATTAAACGTGACTGTGTTGCATATATATTTATTTATACGAAAAAAAAAGAAAATTAGGAAAAACCAAATACACTACGATGATATTTGACTTTTTTAAATAAAATACTTTTTTAGCCAAAAGTAAAAGTGACCGAATTCGGACTCGTACACTGAAGTTGCGTAACCGAGGCATTTTATGGCCAACTCATTTATGCGGTTCTCTAAAAATAACGTTGTTAAGATTTTTCTTTAGGTAATTTTTTATGGAAAATTTGAATTTTAGGTACACCTTTTTCTTTTAACTATAGACGACAATGTATTTGTGTAAATAACTTGATTTTTTTACTTTTTAACTTCGGGAGTAGAGCTGTACGTGCTTATTTCGCTCATTTTTTTTCAATATACCGAAAACTAAGCAAATTAAAGTGAAAATAGCCTTAAAAAGTGTAAAAATGCTGTATTTGACATAACACTTCATTCAATTTACAAAAATTTTAAAAAAATCTTAATGCTCGTTTTTTCCTCTAGAAATATATTAGTTCTACAATTAATAAATTGTTTAGATTAATATACTTTATATTTTCTTATTCATTTTATTTCAAAACAACCGTGTTATTTCCAGATCAAGGTTACCAACATAATTAGGGTGCGTTAAAAAGACTATGTTGAATTCTTTGAATGTTTTGCAATCGAATCGAATATCGGACGTGCAAAAAAGCTTAGTAATGTCAAGATTTATAAATCAAGATGATTAACTCTAAGAAAAAGTAGACGGAAAAACATTTCTTAATTACCCGATAACAGAGAGAAATTAAGAAAAGTTAAAAAGTGAAAAGGTTTTTAGCAGAATACAAGAAATATATAAATTTAGAAATTTAGAGTATTTTTAGCTCAAGGGAAAATCGTCCCAAATATATTATCATCGGGTACTCCATTAGATAGTAGTTCATTTGAAAGGCATTTAAATATAGGAATTTCTTCTCTTCTCCTTTCTTTTGCAATGGTGGTTTACTCGTGAAATGAGATCGACCTGATATAAAGTATTCCATTAAATTGCAAAAACCTTCGTGAAATTTTTTGAACGGTGTAAAGATTTGTCATTTGTGGCCCGAAATACTTGCTCCTTAAAGTAAATCTCGTTTTCCTTTAGCAATTGGTGAATAAACGTAACTCAACTTCTTTTGTCTTTGGTCATATGATACTTATCACTTGGTTTATAGTAAAGGTACGAAGATAACTACGGGCTGTGGAATATAATCTTAAAGTCTGAAATTGCCAATTATTTTATGAATCTCACCTTTTTCATTTGAATTTATTTGGAGATTAATTTTGTATTGATTCGAGGCCGGTAGTTTTGTCACTTTTTGCTATCTTATTTGAATTTAATATAAGACACGTGAACACAAGACCAAGGATTTTGCTTTTATGAAATTTGAAAAGATGATTCATAGTCGGCACCCTCCATTATAGATCAACTAAATTAAAAATTAATAAATTTCATGTGTCGGTAATATTAAGTTGATTTAAAATGAATTAAAAAGATATATAACTAAAACCTAACGCTTTCTAGCAATCTTCTCATCTGTTTTAAAAATTATATTTAAAATAATTGATGACAATTTCTGTTGAGGATTTTTTTATTGATCTTTCAGCAATAAATTTATTTCTTTTAATATTTTTATGACGTTGTCATAAAAATATTTTACGAAAATATAAACAAAAAAATTTGGAAATAAAAATTTTCAATTTATAGTTTATTATATTACGGATAATAATGCTAAGGAGTAAAAATCCATTCGTATAAAAATATTGAAGAGAAAAATTAATTTAAATTGAAAATAATAATTTACATTTCATCTGTAGCTTCTATTTAAAAATTCATGAAAATAATAGGGAAGTATAAGTACTAATACGTGAATCGACAAATTAAATTTTAAAATTATTTCTTTTGCTCCTAAAAATATTTATCGTATTATGATATTGGTAACGACAAAAATTCTCATGCCAAAAAATGGCTGTTATCAAAAATGCACTAAAATTTCTATCTCACGCTGACACTCAATATCAATTTTATAAATTTTAGTAAAAGTCATAGTTAGGACTTGGTTAATCTTTTTTTACATGTTATTTTACTCACTAACCACTCCATAATCTTAATTTAACTTCAAGTTAGAGGAGCACCAGTAGTATTTTAAGTCCATTCTTTTAGGAGGGCACTTGACTGCGAGCAGCCTTGCAGAAGAGGACTTGACTGCGAGTAGCGATTCAAATTCTCAAGTGACACTGCTTGAGAATTTTAATTGCGTATCACCGTCTTGTTAGATATGAGTCAAGTGGTATCAACCTAATAACAGCACTTGAATTATGTATGTCCATGTAAACATAAATATGGGTAGGTAGATAAACTTATTGAAAGACGGAAGAAAAATGTCCTAAATTGTTGACAGAAAAGAAGGGTTTAAAATGGCGTATACTTATCGGTTTACTTCATTAAGAACAGTGTTACGAATAGATAATTTATTTCCTCAAATAGAAAATAAAACTAAAACAGAGATAAAAGAAAATATGGATAAATCACTAGTATTTCTAAGGTAGAAATGAAATAATGTCACGTAGGTCATTTTATTTTCAACCTAAAATTTAGTCGTTCTTACTATAACCGAAGGCGAATAAAATACATTACACTTGTATATGCCTGCACTAAAAACGTTAAGCTAAATCTCAATAAACAAAATAGTCATTTATAAAAAAAAAAAAAAGTTTTATTGACAATTTTTTCACATTTTTACATTTAGCTAAAATTTTCCAGCCATGAAAAATAATTAATGAAATCATAATGAAAACATACATAGAATATTTTCTTTTTTTTATAATTATGATAGGTGTATTAAAAACTAAGGAGCGTCCGAACTTGAACTAAAATATCATTTCAGTAATTGTAATATTGCTTAGTTATTCCTTTATAGCACAAATTATTTATTTGAGCCTTTTCAAAACAAAGGCAATCATTTTCCTTAGAATGAAGAAAAAATATAAAATTTATATATATTCGGACACTGCTTTTCTCACAATCTTCAGAAAATTCAGAATTTTTTATATCTAATCCAAAAAAGTTGAGAATCTACGTAAAGGTTCGTGAAAAACCTATATCTTTTTTAAGTAGAAAAAATACAATCATAGAATTTTGTTTCTTCTATATCTTAATGGACGACTCCTCCGTAATACTCTAAAATCTGTATTTTATTTATAACCACGGACTAAACTCCCATACTTATTTACAAATTTATCCCACTTCGTGAAATATTTCAATGTGAACTGTGGTTATTAGCGGAAAAAATTAAACAAAAGCGGAGATATAAAATCAGAAACTTCCCAGTTAATGGTCATCGCTTCCAGCGCGCGCTGCGCTCGTAAATACGATATCGACTTTTATTATTTACCCTCGCTGGAAGCGGTGTCAATAGAGTTAGCCGAGCGATTCCGTCCAACGCGGTATTGCGGTAATAAAGTCGATGCTCTATGAATTTTCTCTCCCGCCTCTGTTTGCACCTTGCCTTTCTTTTCTGAAGGTAAAGTGTTGAAAGAAACATTAAATTGAGGGTCGAATGCATTTCCATTCACTACTTTACTGCCGCGACCTGCCCTTAGACTGTGAAGTATTTTCGCTAAAGTGTTTTCAGCAACAGAATACAGTACGCTTAGACTGGAGTGTTTCTACTTGTTAATTTACATAGGTATTTGTACCGAACTTACTTTTGCACTTAGAATGTTTTAAATGGAACAATTACGTATTGTAATAGAAAAATATAAAACTTAGATAATTAGAAAATTATTTAATAAATAGTAGTATTATTGTGTATTATTATTTTAATTTGACATATCATTTTCAGGTAAATATAACAGAAACATTTCTTGGGGTGACCTTCGATTTTTAACCCACGAAAATATTATTATGTACAGAGTATTGATTAATTGATGTAGCAAGAATTTTTTTTAATTCCTTTCGAAAATATAAGATGCAAACAATCCACAATAATGTTTGTTGATTTGGGTTTTTATAAAGGAGAAAAATTTACTTTTTAAAACAAAAAAAATTATTTCCAATATTTTTTTGTTTAAAATTATATTTAAACACATAATGTTAAAAACAATTCAAGAAACGCCTGAATGACAAGAAAACCCTAAATCATTAGTACAATACTTTTTCGCGAAAAAATATTCGTATCGTTCAATATGCAAATACGAATAAGGGGCTCCTTACTCGCAGCATCGTGACGAATCGCTTTTATGAGACTGTGCGGCGTGCTGTGTGCGTGCACTGCAAAATGCATAGCCCTTGCTTTAACAGTTAAATATGATACAGTTGGGAACATGATGATTTGATTCCTGATACCTTTACGATTATTATTATTGGATTTAAAAACTGTTTGTTTACATTATTCTATGCACTAGAATTGTAACCAGTAGCTGTACAGTAATTTCTAATTGCATTAAAAGTCTAATAAAAAAATGAAGTACTAGACCACGAGGGATATATGTTTTTAAAGATTATGACCTCAAGGTGGATAGTAATGTCTTTGAAACATATAACACCATATTCAGCAGAGAAAATACTACAATTACCTTAATTCAACTTAACAATAGTAGATGAAGTCAAAATATTTGAACAATCACGTTGGTTATTATAGAACTAGAGTGATTTTATAACTATTATGGTTATGTCTAATGGACAATCGTAATCACTTTAGATAAGACCAGATGTTCCTAATTTCATCATTATTTATATGTTTTTTATTAAAATTTAAATTAGCGAAATTTAAAATAAACAGAAAACGGTAAAGTACAAGTAGAACTCGCACTAAAACAATTACTTATTTCTATGAAACTACACAAAAATATTAATTTTTCACGGCGTAAATATATCACCTACTATATCTTCACTGGAATAAAAATGACTCAATGGCGCATGTTGCTAAAATTATAAGATCTAAAACTAAACTGAAAAAATTTAGAGGGTGTCTAGATCCAATATTATTTGATATAGATAATTCTATAGTTTTCTTAGCTTATAAAAACCTTTAACAATTGATATCAAATAATGCAATTATTATTATCTAAATAATTTTACGTAATATGTCTTCATATATAAACTAAAAAATAAGCAAAAATTATATCACCCCACGTTCCATTATTTACGTAACTACTCAGTCTAAAATTATGAAAAATTTTAGACTGAGTAGTTAAGTAAATAACTGATTTTTTCTTTATTTTTTAGTGTTTATATTATGTAAAAATTATAAATTAAAATATGAGGCCCTTCTAATTAGCCTTTTGAAATTATTCCCCATACTATATACAAAATTTAAAGAAATAATTTCTGGTACTTAATTTGTCTCCCCTGACATTTCCATAAAAACATTTTTGGTATATGCGAGTAAATCTATTTTATTACTATGCCGAATTTCAAGTTTCTGCGTTATAGGGTTTCTGGGCAAAATAGCTGTGTCAGATATACGAGTAGAGCCACGTGAGCGATATTATATGTGTTCGGGATTTCTTCTTTTTTTTGACATACGGTGCGCTAAAAAGTATTGGATTTTCATAAGGCAAAAGTTCAAATCCTCTCATATATTTGCTTTCTTTGTATTCTTCCTTTTTGTTCAACATTTATTTGCGTATAGTTTTTATCCTAAAAAGGATTCGATTGATGGAACTTATCTGACCGTACTGATATGTGTGTGCTTACTTTCTATCAAGAAAAAAGACAATGAATCTTAAAAGACATGTCATTTCCGCTACTACTAAAATCAGGGATATTGAACCTGAGATTTGATAAATCCGGTCATCAATATTTTATAGGGAAATCAGTTATATTCGAAGTATGAATTTTTTATTCGTGAGCTAGGTCATTTGTTTGTGTAGTATCATCTACGTCATGAATATAATATATGTGATAGTCTTTTGTACAGGATTTGGTAATTTTGAATTATAAACACTTCTTTTCATATTATACACAACAAAGTTGAATGCTAATGATTTTACAAATTTTGATTAAATCTAATGAAACTATGGAAACAATTACTTCGGAGGCAAAATGTCATAAACTTCACCTATGTCTTTCGTTACTTAATAAATAAGGATAAACTTAGATTAAACTCACATTTATTTATTTCGCACCACATTTATTATTACGTGTTTCCAGTAATTTACATCTTTTTCGTGTAAGCCTCAAGAGTGCGTACCCCCTATATTCCTAGATCGGTGTAAAATTTTGTCATCTATATCTTAGTAAAAAATAATCGTATAAAACTAATTAAAGCAATAGTCAAAGAATAATCGTAAAAAGTAGATCAAAGCAATAGTTATGAGCTTTTAAAAACGGTAAATATAATGAAGTTGAAAAATTTCAACTCATTTTTTAATGACTTGGTGATTAATTAAGATTAATTTTAAATTTCCTTAAACTTAATTTTCAAATTTAGTTATTAAAAAACAAATAATTTAAGTACGCAGAATTTTTTATGATAAAGAGTAAAAAATTAACAGATGTCAGAATTTGATAATACACTGAAAAAAAGAAAACATCTTTTTAAAAACAATATAATTCTTATCAAAACAGAACATGCTGAAAGTAATATAATTTACTCTGAAATGCTTATGTCTCGTAATGCGAGTTCTTTTCACAAGTAACAAGTTTTTTGACGTTCCGTATTAAAATTAGTATTGATGGAATCGGGTTGACGTCTGTTTTTCTATTTGTTAAAGGTTATTTACTGTAGAAAGTTGAAAATAAGTGTAAATGTTAGAAAAAATACCTCAGTTAGAGACTTTTTCTACAAAAATTGAATTTCTTTCATTATTGATGATGAAATACTTAAATGCTCACCTATGTCTACAAATTTTGAATAATAACGATTCAATAAGTTTATGTGTATTTTCTGTATGTTTTTGAAAGTCTAAATAGTTAATATGAATTTGTATGAAAATATATATCATACAAACTATAGAAAATATAAAATTTGGAGAGGGTTTAAACGATTCATCATTTTAATTTTATTTTGTGCGTGCGTAGTTCGCGATATCCGGCTGCGACGAATATTTATTAGGAACTAGTGGAAAAAAAACAAAATATTTATCCTAAGGTGATGATTTCAAGTTAAAATAGGAATTATAGTTCATGCAGTAAGTACCCGTATAGCCTTATATAGACCGCTTGCTGGTCGATAGTTGCAAATTGGGTAAGGTTTTGTTTATTTATTATTGGCGCACAAACAGTTTAGTCACAATTTTAACAGTTTATTTCGAGAACACATAATTGTATATATGTATCATTTTTGTGTGACAACACAAAAATCAGTGGGAACAGCATAATTCATTTTGTGTCATAATTATCAAATAATATTGTTACGACGAAACATTTCAATTAATTTCAATAAATTCAATAAATAAACAATGATGGAGTTGCTTAATACAATGTATATTAAAATTGTTAAATAATTATAGTGAATTAAATAACAATTAATAATGTAGGTAATTAATAAAACATAAACTTAAATAGACAAACCAATTAAAGTTATTAAACAAAGTTGAATTATTTTAAATATAAGCAAAACCGCGCATCTAAGATTAAGTTTAATCAAAACTTACGTATTCATGTAAACATTAATTACATGGTTATATGTGCATTTTTGTGGATAATTTCACGAATGCAGCTGACCTTTTATTTCTACTTTAATATTAATCTCATTTTGTAAATTAACAGTTTTTCAGATTTTCTTTTATGTATATTCTGACAAAGGGGTGAACGGCAATCTGTCGATATCTGCAATCTTAAGGAATATTATTTTCACTGAGGTAAATTGGGTTGTTGGAAGGTAAAGAGCTGTAGTAATAATAATAATAACGACGTCAATCGGGTTTGCTGGACGACCCCGGAGAGCGGACCACTGTAGCGATGAAAACGATTTTTTATGGTTTTTCATCCTTTCCTTAGATCTTTTCTCACTTTATTAAAAAGGAATAATTTATATAGTCGAAGCCTACTTAAGAACTTGAATATTTAATTTATTGCTTGATAAAAATATTATTTACATAACATACGAAATATTTATAAAATCAATGGCACTATAATCAATAACGACTGTATATTTCAACGCCTTCAATTATTTCTCGTCAGAAACAAATCATATTTATTAGAATGCCACCGTGATGATATGATTAAACGATGGAGAATAGCGATAATTTGGTTACACAGGTGATCGTAGGACGTTTAAGGTAATTAGATAGAGAGTGTTTTCAACAATGTAGATAACGTCAACTTGAAGGCGAAAAAAAATCATAGAAGACATATGGTTTCTCAGTTTTAAAGAATATATTTATTTAATAGATTATTAGATTCAGGGAAAAACTCAAAATGAGTAGTAAATGAGAAATTTATGATACAATGCCTTTTAAATGGTTTAGTTATCATAACGCGTTTAGTTTCTTGAGATATTTAAATTAATATGCCGACTTCTAAGTTAATTCGCGACAAAATATTCATTTTTATTATTATTTTTATGTACAACAATATCAATGAATTTCGTTTTAAAAGCATGCCAAATTTCTAATTGGTCGCGGAATCCTGGATAGAAGCTTCCATAATATTAAAATAAACCGAATACGAAACATGTACACAGTTCCTTTTATTTACCTAATGTGAAAAATCCCACCGCATATTTCAACTTGGTATAGTGAAATTATATTATCCTAGCGACTATATATGGCTAAACCTGATCAATGTAAATAAAGTCTCCAGTAAGACTCTTATCCATTGCATTTTTAGCGTTTTTGTCACGATGACGAATTTCTCACATCAGCAAAGAAAGTAAAAGTGAATTGAAATTAAAAAATCCAAGGCAGGTACACCATAGAATTCGGGGTCATTTGTCTATAATTTCTATCATCGATCAAAATCAATGTTAAATTATGATTTTTCACAGAATGTTAATATTTTGAAGGCAACATAGGTATCGCTAGTGTATAATAAAGTTTGAAAACATGGACATAAAGTCCATACCACAAAAACTAGTATGCATAATCATGTACGATTTGCGTTCTACTACGAAGTTTTAGTTCAAATATTTTCTATCTCGGGCTATTTGTCACTGATGTTAGTAAAATGATAGTATAAATTTGAATACGTTTGGATTATTAGTACAACTGAAAAACTATTTGCTAACGCATAGTTTTAAATTAAGAAATTATTGAAGTCTAATATATAAAAAAAAAGTAATGTCGTTATTTTTAATAACGAAAGTTTATTTTAAGTTCTTTGTCAAACATTTCACTGCTTTTTATTTTTTATGTCAAATTAAATGTTTTCCATTTCGTGATCCCATGTGTCCTATAATTTTTTTTACGTAAAATTGATATAAAGTAAAATGAATTTAAAAAAATTAGATCAGTTTAAGTGGCCTCATAAATAACCGAATAGAAAATACTCTTTTTGTTAAGTATAATGAAATGTTTAAGAAAAAAGTAGAAGAATCATTAAAAAGCAAAATTTTACTAAAATATTCACTAAAAAGACTATTGTTCGTGGTCTCGGCTTTTATACGCTTCTATCTTTTTATTTCATTACTTTGTAGTACAATAAATCATGGGCAATTATGACTATAGGTTGGATTTATTAAGGTTCCTTAAGTTTAATTTTCTTTTTATGTATTAATAACTAAAATACAAAACGCTATAAATTATTCATTAAAAAAAAACAGTAAGCGACAAATTTATAAAATATATGCGTATCGTTTGTTACGATAAGAAACTAAGTTTCATCAATATGAGAAATATGCTTTTCAACTTTCATTCTTAGTTCTGCGGATATGTTAGCATTTCATAAACAAAATCATTATTGTTAACCGAGAGTTAACTGACTAGGAAATATATAAGCATATATATCTAATTCCAGCCAAAGGCTATGTAAATTAATCTAACCGTTTTTTATAATATTTGTATTTACGATATCTTTAACCTCAAAAATATGATCATATGTGTGAATAGAATGGTTCCATCCATGTTATGACTTAATCTACATATTCCATCTATTGTACACATTGCGTTTTGAATGATCTTAAAAATTCATTATACTTAGTTTCAGAATAGCCACTTCAGCTTTTATTGATCACATTCTAAAAGTTTTATTTATGAATATTCAGTTACAGGGTACACTGTTAAGTTATAATATTGTAAAACAACATATTTCGTAAATCTGTTTTTGGACTCAACGCCATTATTTTTTTAGAATATAATTAATTTTTTCCCAAAAGTAGCGTATTTTTATACTCCTTAAAGAAGAAAACTTAAGTAGAGACTTTTTCGCAACTTTCAATACAGAACGATATCACAACTCTATCATTTTACTAAATATTTTTTACTACTGAATATTTTGTCTTTTCCAGTAGAATATAATGCACACAGTATAGGAAAGATGACGTTAGTTTTTCATGACCAACTTTATTTCTTCTGTAAAAGGATATATTATATAAAATAGTATGAGAATAATTAAAATTTCTGAAAAAAAATGGAGTTAAAGTATACAGAGCTCAAACTCTTATTTTTTATAATTTAATTTCATGCACTTATATCTAATCATATAGTTACGATAATTGATTTCAAAAATATAAGCGATTTACCTCAAAAGTGAAAAAAAAAATATTACGTACACCAAAGTATTTTTCAGCCTGGATCCCCGTCAATTTGTGTCGCTCTATCCAGCTGCAACCACTCGTACTGCAGCTCGGGCGGATATTTTACCACTTTCAGTTAGTTCGGAATTTGAGGTTGAGTTTGACCTTTCATGTTTTTAAAATATATACTTTCACGATTGAAAGCTTGCATTGTAAGTTTTTAATTAAATTCTTTTATTTCACGGTTTTATGTTTCAGTTTTTATTAATTTGAAACTAGTACGTAAGATGCGGTCAGTATATATATATATATATATATATATATATATATATATACACAAACACACACAACTATGGAAGCACACACACACGCCCAATATATAAGGAGAACTCACTAATTTAATAAAAATTATTTATAGCATATAACTAAAAGTAAATGATTATAATACATACGTATCATACAGATATAACCGGATTCTTTATCTTAATTTTCAAGAAATAATTATCTATACTTTTTGAAAATTAAGTTATATTATTATTTATACTATTCTTATAATTTAACTTAGAAACTTTAAGTAAATATCCACTATAAATTATTACTGTGTTTTTTATGTTCTTCATAAAGAAAAAATGTATAAATATTATTTTCTTAATTTTGACACGTCCTGTCTTTAATTTGTTAATTTGTTAATACGTTTTTATTTTTTTTAAATTAATACCAAAAAATCTCGTCAAGGAAAACTTCGACATCATCCATAGCCACAATGGGCTTCTACTTGTGAAACTTAAGATGTATAAATATTTTTCATTGAACAGAAAATGTAATAATATTTTTTTCTTAATTATGACACGTCCTGTCTTTAATTTGTTAATACGTTTTTATTTTTTTTAAATTCATACCAAAAAATCTCGTCAAGGAAAACTTCGACATCACCAATAGCCACAATAGGCTTCTACCTGTGAAACTTAAGATGTATAAATATTTTTGATTGAAGAAAAAATGTAATAATATTTTTTCTTAATTATGACACGGCCTGTCTTTAATTTGTTAATTTGTTAATACGTTTTTATTTTTTTTAAATTAATACCAAAAAATCTCGTCAAGGAAAACTTCGACATCATCAATAGCCACAATGGGCTTCTACTTGTGAAACTTAAGATGTATAAATATTTTTGATTGAACAGAAAATGTAATAATATTTTTTTCTTAATTATGACACGTCCTGTCTTTAATTTGTTAATACGTTTTTATTTTTTTTAAATTAATACCAAAAAATCTCGTCAAGGAAAACTTCGACATCATCAATAGCCACAATGGGCTTCTACTTGTGAAACTTAAGATGTATAAATATTTTTGATTGAACAGAAAATGTAATAATATTTTTTTCTTAATTATAACACGTCCTGTCTTTAATTTGTTAATACGTTTTTATTTTTTTAAAATTAATACCAAAAAATCTCGTCAAGGAAAACTTCGACACCACCAATAGCCACAAAAGGCTTCTACCTGTGAAACTTGAGATACAAAATAAAAAATAAATTTAATACAACCATATTTTAAACAAATTCTCTTATCACGAATTAAATTCCGTGATACATTTCTGAATTACGAATCTCCATACAGAGCTTATTCACTTAAATTGTTAATTAAGTAAAACACCCGTTGAGAATAAAAAGCAAACTTTAGCGGATACACGGAAGATTGCGTGTTTCTTTTGTGTTGTAACGAAATAAAACTTCAATAAATCTTAATAAAAATATGCCAAGTTAAGGCGACGGTGGCACTTCTACTAATTATAATTAAGATAAGCGTCGATAACGTTTGCACGCAAATGTGTCATGAGGGAAACTCTCTTTAAATGGCATCCGGTGCAATTTATTGACATCCGAAATATGTCTAGAGAAACAGTCCAATTGTAAATGTTGATAAATGCTAAATATATGAAATGATATAAAACGTTGAATATCCCAAACAGGAACTGTAAATATAGTTAGAGTACTAGTAACCTTGTTTCCTTTTAAATTTAAAATAAATATAGACATTTTTTTTACGTAAATGTGATTTCATAACTTTATTACGATCATCGGAAACAAATCGGCGGTTGAGCAGTTAAATACCAAGGAAATCTGAACCATTCCGGCATAATTAGGTTTTAGAGGATGGAATAAAATAAAGTTGTGAGCGCAATGTATCGGGCACGAAGAATAACATTTTATTCAATAATATATAGCGTAGAACTTTCCTTTTAACAGCTAGAAGATAAATTTTCTTCTCTAAATTGTGAAGGATGGAAATCATTCTCTCTTATGTAGTGATATCGTAGGAATGTCTTTTGTACAAATTTAATCCTCAAGCTGTAATTGGCGTCTCATGGACTCTAAATGGTTGAGCCGAATTGTAATCGATTTTGCAATAATAAAATGTACAGCAAGCGAATTTATGAAATGCATTAAAAATCCTTTGAATTACGTAACACATATTCAAGTTTTCTAAACGCTACGTCCGCTACATCCGCTATATTCCCAAGAAACGTTAATCGCAAATCAAAATTATTTCCCAAATCAACGACTTGGTCCAAGTGATTCAGCATTTTAATTTTCCGTGAATGTAGAATAAATAGGTTTTTTTAAAAAAAATTCTTTATGAATATAATGAAAAGATAAGAATTTTTGCTATTTTCCTTTTAATACCTTGTTTAAAAGATTTTTACATTTAAAAAAATATATGTTTAGATTTCTCTTTTAACAGATTTCGTTTGATAACGGAGAGGAATACGCAAAAAGTGAATTTGACCCTATATTTTTACCTTGAAAAATAGAATTAAGGTTTCTATATTCCATACCTAAGTTCGACTCGTTACTATACAAAATTTCGTCCAAATTAAACCACTGCGCAGTCTCAAAAAAATACATGAAGCAACAACGTGAATGAAAGGCAAGTCTGTGAAGTAACAAAGTCGATAAAAAACAAAACCATAACAATTCTATTAACCATTACGGGAATTGAATGTACGCTACGACTAAAGTTTCACAAGGCTTTAATGAAGCAATATACTTATTTATATAGAAATAAGGGAGAAAGCTGGTAGATGAAGACGAGGTCTGACTCAAAAAGAATGTAAGTGAATTGAAACTGACGCGGGTTTTAGGTAAAACATTTCACTCGAGTGTAGCAAGATTCGCATAGCTCAAACAAAACAATCATAATCATTAATGCTGGTAATGCATTTTCTAAATTAAAAACTTTTTTTAATCGTAATAAATAAGAAAAATATTTCTAAATTAACTAATACACTTCAACACAGTGAAATGTATATTGCAGTGTCAGCCAATCAAAAAATAACATGAATAATGCTCTCCATTTCGTAATCACAGGTTACGTCATAGACAATACCTATGCAATGTAAACTGAAAGGCGCTTTACATATTACATATATATGTTTGTGTATGTGCTCTGTATGTGAATATATTTGTTCCCAGAACCTAATAACCATTACATAATCTACGTAGATATGCGTATATGCAGGTTATTTTCATAATTATAAGAATAGTAACAAGAAAATAACAGAAACTAAATTTTAATATCTACTGAATTTACATTATTAATAAACAAAGTTTAAAATAACTATATAAAAAAGTCAACTAGTGCTTATTTAACCCTTTCAAGGCGGTGGATTTCTAGATGATTTTCAAAGTTGGGAGGATGTTGTTTTTACTTGTCGAAGACAGCTAAACATCATACGTATAGTTGCGTGAAATCATCATTTACTTGAAAAGTACATTATTTCTAACCAGATAGAGAACAATTTAGGAAAGGCTTTTACCCCTTCGTTGGCTAATAGATTAGGTTAATAAGCAAGTAATCTTGCTTATTTTTATTAATAAGCATGTAATCCGCCATTTAAATAAAATATATACATTTGATCATAGGAATAATATTGTCCTTTATGTTTAATTTTTGTTTATTGTAAAGTCGGTACGTAGAAATATTAGATTTACTGAAACTAAATATGTCTATGTAATATTTGTGTATATATATATATATATATATATATATATATATATATATATATATAAATATACACACACACACATATATATATATATATATATACACATATATATGTATATATATATATACATAAAGACATATACACATACATGCCTTAAATCATGAAAAATTTCCAAAACCCCATCACTGCATTCAAAAATGCTATTCAACCGATTGAGGTACTTCGGCTTAATCAACAGTTTGCTACAGGAGAATACCATAGAATATTAGTACGGCAGAGTCCTTCTTACCCGAATATAAAATTAAAAGAATATACTAAAACAAATTTCAATATCGAACGTTTATCGATAAACCATTGTATATCTGAACGTGACTACCATAAAGGTATCATACGTATGTTTGCATGATTAGTGGGAAGTGGCTATATGTGGAAATCAAATTTAGTTTATTTAATCGAAATTAAAAACCGTTTATCTGAAACGGATATTACTTTTAAGTAGACTGGGAAAAGTATTAACAATTTGAGAAATCTTTTTTTTCATCCGTTCACAATAAATGGATTAGGATTAATGTTAATGAATAGGTAATCTGTTGTTAAAAATATATACATTTAAATCAAGAATTAATATTGGTTTGAGAAAATCTTCAATTCTAATATATTTCACTTTCAAAAATATCTTTAGTTAATTTTCAAGGTTTTACTACAAGTTTTTATAAGTAGTCTGAGAAATAATTTGAGCCTTATAAGTCTAGAAAAAGGGACAAAACGCGAACTTTATAAAAAAATAGCTACATTTTTTCAGAGACCACTCGAACTAAAAAATTTAAACGTAGCAAAATAATGAAACATAAAAAAATACATATATTTGAACAATTAAAATTCAAAGATATTCATACGGGAATTTTAGGGCGGGTAAATTAAGTACTCGAAATTTTCTTCTTTTCCGCAGTTAGTGTAGAGTGTCATCTGAAAGGAATAAAAATATGGACCGCTTAAGTATTTTGACCTGACAAAGTCTCACCTTGCAAGCTAATCATTTCAAAAAGTTTCCATTGCGAAAATCACTTCATCCATCATTGGCTGTTTCACTGAAATTATAAGTTGCGCATGCATTTTTTAAATATCATTATGTAATTTAAAACCTTTACTAAAAGCTACAACTAAAACAATGCACAAAGGTGTTTTTTTTGATTTGACTCTTTAATGCTAGATTGACGCAAAAAACATTTCTTATTTTTATTTGAAAATTATAAAATGCCTTTTATTTTTACCTTGAATTTAACAAAACTGTGCGGTAAAAACTCGTATGTATAAAATAAAAATAGGTTGTGAATATTCTTTTATATTTATAATGCACCGTAAAAAGTTATACCATTTAGTCAACTTATAACAATTCTAGAAAAGTTGAATAAATTAGTGACACAAGATATTATCGAGTAATCACTAAAAATGTGTAAAGTGTGAATCGAACCTCTTACATCTCATGCATTTCCATCTTACAATGGATGAGTGTTTAGTACGAAGGTATGCAAGTATAGATTTTTAACGTTGCATGTTTTTTTAACTTTCATAAGTAAAATTGTAAGCATACAGGAAGTGTGTAACAACTGCGCGTGACGCGTGATAATATCAATTAATTGTAATGTTAACATTATAATATTGTTTATACCAGGAATTTATAACAATTTATATACTTTTATTATCACTAAGATATGATTGTAATTTATATGTAAATAATGTTGTCAGAAAAAAGAAAATTTTATTGAACTTTCTTTTCATATTCGTGTTGGATACGATTTTGAAAAAAAGTATTTTGCCTCATTATTTAAACTACAAAATGGGGCTAAGACTTGTGACAACACCGACGATGCTTTCATAAAAATGCTTTTGGTAGAAAATACCTGATATATATATATATATATATATATATATATATATATATATATATATATATATACATTTCAGTAAAGCGCGTTTTCCTTCCTCATATAAATACCGAGTTTGACTTGAATAAATATTAAACGGTCGCAAAGTGACAGAATCATCCCACAAGAAGTCTTCGATCGGCATCATTGAATAATTCATGAAAAATGGAAAAAGTTACATAAAAGTATGAACCGATTGTCCGCTACCCGGCATTGCCAGGTCATTAAGTATGTATTTTCGCAGTAAATATTCAATGACACTATTGATTTTATTGACTTCCCTCTATTATTAACAGAGTTATGTCTTCTACATAGTACAAAGTCAAAGGCAACATACAATACATCAGGAATATTAAGGCTAGAGGATATGGTATGGAATAAAGTAAATAAGGGATAGATATTTTTATAAGGAGATTTTTTCAATGACTAGGAAAGAAGAGTTCATATCATCCAAATTAGTTAACCACACAATCTTGTTTTCATTCCATGGAACGGAACTATTATACATGATAAAGGATAAGGAAGGTGCTCGTAATGCAATACAGTAAAATACAAGATAACCTGGCAGATACTTGAGTACTCGATAGGCATAAAAGTGAGCAAAAGGGTTTTTAACAACAACCAATAAAAAATACAAAAGATGGGTTACTCTAATCTCGAATTTATAAAAATATTTTTTAAGGTTCTGTCGTGTAAAACTCGCTATCGACGAAATTCGGTGATTTTTTAATAAACTATTCAAACTATAAAATTCTAACTTACTTTAAAATTGAAAAAAGATATACATTTTAATTTTTGGTAAAAATTACTCTCAAGAATTGGGTAACATTTTGGAAAAAGTAACTCGTATTTTACTAGATTTTTAATGTAAAATGATATATTTACCGTTCAGTTTTATTAAAAAGTGCTCTTACTTTTACTGGAAGAGTAGGTATTTTACATCACTTCACTTTATTTAAAAAACGCGTGGAGCGATTAACCTAAAAAGTCGATTAATATTAT
The DNA here is from genome assembly GCA_039881145.1 of Druceiella hillmani. NCBI lineage: Eukaryota > Metazoa > Arthropoda > Insecta > Lepidoptera > Hepialidae > Druceiella > Druceiella hillmani. Next base: position 9,708,464 of record JAYKKI010000045.1, read on the forward strand.
GTTATATTAATAGTTTCGAAATAAAAATTAAATTTTACATTTTAACAATTTTTGGATCTTGCTATTCGTATTGATGTGTACAATATTACAATCAAACGCAAAATTCATCTAGTCGTTTTTTTTCTAATGCACGCGTAAAAACAAAAATCTTACAAACGTTCACTCTGTTCTCTCGACTAATTCTGGGTTAAATGGCCAGTCCGATAAGATATCCATTCAAAACATTTTAATGTTCTTTCACTAAAGGTCTGTAGTTAAAACCAGTACACGATGACTATTTAGCGCATATTAGCTGCTTCAAGTGTTGTTTTCTTCTCAAAATGTTGTAACTTAAGATACTAAAATAACTAAAAATTGTGGATATTATTTACGTTGGCAGAATTTGATATTATTACACGAGAAATAAATAAAAAAAAATTCTGCGTATATTTACGTAGTTGCTTTAGAAGCTATTCTTCTTCAGCGTAATATCTGAATATTTTTGTCACATAAATAATAAACTGAAATAATATTATAAACGGATTGGAGCATGATTATTAATACGGTTGGTAAGAACGAAATTCAATGAAATAATTAAATTTTTAAAGTTAAAATTAATTTTTTCATAAAAAATAGTAAACATTTTGATCGTTTTATTTAGAAAGACTATCATTGTTATTTAATAATTAAAGACACGATAAAGTAATCATTTGTAATGCAAATAAATACATACCGTAACTTAATCGAAGTACACTTAAAATATATTTTAGAAAACTCATTAGTATTATTTTCATCACAAATTTTCACTGTAAATAAATATTTTTTTAATTAAATGAACCAGTATTAATTTTCAATTACCAAAAATATTTAAAAGCGCAGATATAACTTAGATTCGCATGAATATAAAACACGGGTTGTGCCTTTACAGATACATCAACAACTATCATGAATATAGTATCACTTACTACATACATGTAAATATACGTTTAGTGAATAACTTCATCCTGTCGATTTTTATTACATCGTGAACACGCATCGTAATATTTCACTCTCATAGTTTATTCATAAAGGGATTAAAGAAGTATAATTTCAAATATTAGTCCACAGACAAAATCAATCTAGATTGAATCTGATTCTGGTTTTTTATACTTAAGTAACTTTTTATTATTTTTGGCAAGCTGAATATTTATTAAAATATATTAAAAATAATTGTTTAATTATTTTTTAAATATTACTTCCCGCCAACTTTAATAAATGATTCCAGACGTAAGCTAAGTAACATTGTAGAAATCAATCCATATATTATAAATAGTAGTTCACATGTACATAGGCCAAACGTCAAGGTCATACCTAATCGAACGAATATTTGCTACATATTTTACTAATTTATAAATTGTAACACCGCACAGATTACTACATAGTTTATCGACATTAATACATTACTATATTGAAACGCAAGAAAGTTGAATTTCTAGTGACTGTAATAGATAGCAAATGATTTTTGAATGAAAAAAGGTGTCAAACAAAATAATAAAGTCAATACAAACAAAAAATTATGAGTCACAAATACTAATATAATGCAGTAATAAAATAACGTCGATATTGTTAGACTTGAATTAAAAACATAATAGACCGTATATGTAGTTTTTGGATTTAAACTTACATATAGTTAATACCAGTTAATACTAACTGCACGTTGCAGTTTTGGCTGGACAAGAAGGATCCATATACATCCATTTTATTGATCTTCTAAAAACGTTGAAATATATATTTCTTCTTTAAACGCTTTATATCTCTAATTTTAATTATTTCGGGATTCCCATATAAATTTCCGCCACTGTTTCCGTAATTTTAAGGGTCTAATTTAAAAAAATTGTTTATCGAGCAGCTAAAACCCGATAAAAATATACGATGCCGAATTTCAGGTTATTGTTTATTGTATTTCTGGTGATATTGTGATGAATTGGTGTGATGAATCGAACAGTAAGTTGTGTTTCGCTTTAAAAAAAAACATTAAACACATATTTTCAACTTAAAGAACTTATTTATATAATTTATAAAGCTACAAGTAGTAAACTGCTAATGAGTAACGTAACTCCATGAATTATTTGTTTATATTAAATTGTAAATGATATTATGCAAGACACCAGCCAGTGAACAAGCAATATATGGCACTGTCACCAGTCAACATGCAAATCGTGCTTTGGTGCTTGAGTTTTGTGTTAAAGCACTTTGTTAGTTTTGTCAACTCAATGTTAAATATTGTAAATATCAAACGGTTATTATAAATTCTACTTAACATTCCTAATGTCTAACGAAAAGCGTTAAATTAAAAGACGGAAAAATTTGAAAGTTGAAAGCGAATGTTGAGGAATCTATATGTGGTAAATGTAACTTAATAAAAACACAAATGTTTGTTAAAGATACTGATCCAAAATTTTCCTTAATAATACCGATAAAGAAGGACTTCGAGTGAATATGATCGTCTGTAATATTCAGATTTCTAACAAAATCTGGATCTGTCTATCGAACGTAAGATTCTTTTTAGAAGAAGTGTTATATTTAGAATAAAGTTTCCGCTTGGATATTTTGTATTATATGTTGAGTAATCTTCATATTTTTGGTATACTCTTACCTTTTTCTTTGTAATGCAAATGTAGGGAAATTCATTAACTTACCGGAAATCTTAATTGTGGTTATCTTAATTAAAGCTATAAATGTTAAAGTTATTTTTTATCTCGCTTTCACATCTAAATTTCTCCACTAATCACTACAGGAACGTTTTCACTCGGAAAAACACATATTTTCTCAAAAAAATAACAAATAACACTTGGGACATGTTAGATGATGTTGCTGCTAATTTTCTTTAGTACGTAATATATTCTTTAAATCATAAATTATTTATATTTTTTTGTTTTGACCACACGACCATGTAAGCAAGCAATGTGATAAATTTAAAAAAGAAAAAAAAAGTAGATAAACTAAAAATGAAATTTCGCCTACAATTAGAACTGAAACTGTTAAAAACATGACATCAACAAAACATCAAATACGATTCGTTTGTCGCGGGTTTTGTATCTATCCTTGACAATAAAATATCGTGTTCTATAAAAGAACCGACCTTCTGTGAGTTGGGTTCGAGTTACGGCAGTTACGAACGCTCCTATATTGTTGAGCGCCATATACACTTTGTTTACAACGGGTAAATATTTTTTTTTAAAGTAAAGTGTGTCGTGTAGGGATAATTTATCCATTTACATATGTTTTACTGTGAAGCCATATAGTATCAGGATAAATAAAAAATAATACTACTACGAGGGTTCCATACACTTATAGGCACTTATAAATATTTATATATAACAAAGGTCATGTAATATTTCTAACAAAATATTTACAAATTTAAATTAATCGCCGTATAAATATATTGCCTGGTATATCTTTCAAAGGTGTAAAGACGTGGTGCTTACTGTAAAAATTATGACTTCTGATTCTTATATCATTCTTCATAACGATTGTCATCGCTACAGTTTTCCTACAACCTATACGTAGGCTTTTAACAACAATGTTTTTAGGCTCTGAAACAACGGAATTGGGAGAGGACATATTTTTTTACATTTTCTTCAGAATGCCTTGGAAATTATAGTAACTGATATTATAAAAACTACTTTTGCATCCTTATAATCCTTTTCAAATGATATTCTACCCTATGTATGGATAGTAAACATTTTTCCCACTTAAAATTTCCATAGAAATATTTTTGAGTGTTACCTCTATGCCTTATTTTTGTGTGACAAACGGTCAGGCATAAATAGCTAAAAACTGTATTTTATCTACGTCTTAAAATTTAAAATGCTGCATTGACATTCACAATCACGTAACCAAAAGTTCTCCCATTTATGGCGCTTTGAATGTTCTCAAGTAACCATTTTTTTTGCACGTTTTTTTATGGACTATAAATATCGTGACTTACTACATAAATATAATAATATAAACAAATATTTCATTTACTTTTATGTTCAAAATAAGTATTCCAATTATATGTAAATAATTATTCGTGTGCAAATTTAAAGGAATTTGTTTAAGTATATGGAGTACGATTTTATATAAAAGTAAGGAGGTATCAGTTTCTCGATTTATTTTGGGAGCTTACAGGTACTTGGCTTTTTATCAATTTCAATCAATGAAAATTTCCAAAGTGGATGTTTTATGAAGCTAATTAATTCCGTTGAATAAGAATCGATTTTATTTATCCGCTGCGATATTACGTCAGGTTTAGAAAGTTTACCGGGAATATTATTAATGATAGAGTGATCCGTTTCAGATCAGATGATAAGTAAATTTTTCATTATGCTGATTTGTTCCTATAAAATGAAATATCAATAGGATTATTCCCTGCGGAATTACGTGAGCTATATAAAAGAAAATTGCCTCCAATGATTCTCAAATAAATCTTTAATGATATTGGAAATATCGTTCGTTGTCCCAATAATCGATGTAGTAATTTAGGACAATAGATAATAAATTTCGGTGTAGTAATAAGAGATTTGGAAATAAAATATTTCAAGTTAAAGTTTAAGAAAACATTTCTTTAAAAGTGTCATGGAGATAGGAACAAATTCTTGATGCTATGGTAGATAAACCGTTATCAGACCAGTGTGAATAAAGAAAAAAACATATAAGATGAGAAGTGTACAAAATTTTATAATTTTAGGCTACCTAGGCCAACTTTTGTGATAAACCATAAAATTTTGTCATAAACGTAATTACAAGTTAATTTCGTTTTTTTTAATTTTGATTACTGTAACTTATTTACCATATATAATTTATATGATACATATGAGAGTGCTAAATTGATGCTGATCTGTCTAGAATAATATACAAAGCAAAAGTGGTACCTTGTGTTTATAATTCATTTTTTTTTTTAATATTTAAAGAAAAATTTTTGAAACCATTTTTTTGAAAATTGCCTTATTAATACTAAGAGAAATGCAATTAAGTGATATGTAAAACTGATAAAAGGAATCTATTTATCTATATAAAATAAAGAAAGACAACAGATTAATACATAAACCTACATCTTTCGCTTGGCTATGGTCCCACATCTCCTTTGAGGTCAGCCCTCTTTGTATGTTTTGTATCTGTATAATGCGTTATCATTGAGCTCCAGTTCACACATTTAAGATCTTTTTCTGTAGTGTTCTTCCGGGTGGCAGCGAGACGGCTCTGCTTCTTTTCCCTTCTTCTATTTTTATCACTGTTTTGGTTATTTGGTCTTCATTGTGTCGAATAGCATTCCCGTATCAACGCAGGCAATTCTCTTAGCGTTTTCTTAATTTTTGTAACTTGAAATATTCCTTTAATTTAATTATTATTCTGTCGAATTTCGTAACTCCACCGGCCTAACGTAGAATTTTCCTTTCTGCGACATGCATTTTTTGTTTGTTCACATTTCTCATCGGCCAGCATTTTGATCCGTACATCAACGTTGGTCATACTGCTTGCTTGTAGACTCGAACTGTGAGTTTGATGGGCATTTTATACAATATAACACCCCGATTTACCCCGTCACAACACCATCGTTATTCTGTTCTGGATGTCTTCTTATATGCATGTATATATATATATATATATATATATATATATATATATATATTCATATACATATGTATATATGCTTGTATCTAATATGTATCAAAGTGTAATAATTACACAAGTGCGTATTGTACCAATGTGCATCAATATATAGTGCTAGATATATTTTAAATCGTGCAATAAAATTTTCCACCCGGATATACATTGGTAAAATGGGCGTGACCAGAAATGAAATGTGGATTCGTGCGGGAGGGGTAGCAGCTTGTGTGAGCCACCGAATGAAGCAGATGCACGAGATCAGACATCTTTGCCGGTTCTCTTCCACTCCCAACTATTTTTCTGATAGTATGTATACGTTACAATCTTACTCGTATTTCCTTAATTTGTTTAAAATTTGGAAGTGTTTAAAATTGAAGCGTCATTACGTACTTTGTTGTCCGTACATTTAATAAAACTGTAGTATTGACGTGTCGGTACATTGAAGGTTTTTTGCAAAAAAAAACGTTTCACAAAAGTAATAGAACACTAAAATATTGTTTGGAAACGTTTGTTCCTTTGTCTGTGACTCTTATTATTTATTCAGGAATCTGCAAAAACAGCTAAAACGATTTCGATTAAGTTTTTAGTGATGAATTTTGTTGGATCTCAAGTAATGTATTGACTTTGTTATATCGCAGCTGCCCAACTAAACAGTGATATGGCAATTAGATATTTCAGTAGAACGTGTAATTATTTAAAAAGCTTATACCTTATATAATTTTTTAAATAAGTACTTTTATATTATTTATGATACAAGGCAATGTGTGAATTAATCTTACAGTAAACTTAATAATATTTTCTAAAGTTTCACTCGTGAGCAAAGACGTGGGCAGAGTTAGTAATTTCATAAAAATGAATTGATTTCTTTTGACTCTTTCTGCTATTAAATATGTACTGTCCTGTTGGTATAAATTTTATATAATTATGAAAAAAAATTTCTTTAAAAATTTATAAAAAATGAAAGTTTTGAAATAATTTTTGTGTTAAATATCACTCAACTCTTAAGATCAACATAATAACAGGTTATTCGTCATTTCATCAAAAAATAATTGCAATTTCATTGGGATTTTTCAACAAAGAATTTCCTATCTTCTAAATTCCAATATTATCTTGATCCGAAAGCTTCCAGATTGCAATACTAGCTTATTTCTTTCGGAAAGATATTTAACAATTCTTGAAGAAATATGTTTAATTAACATCTGTATTACGATCGATAACCATATTATAATACGAAGTTTACAGTTATTAGCTTCGTTAGCTCATGTAATTTCTCAGTAAATATATCCTATCCATATATTACTCTACAGAAGCGACCCAGCATAATGAAAACTTACATTATCTGAAACGGATTGCTTGGTCAATAATATTTTTTACGGTCGTATGTAAACTTTCTAGACCCAAAGTAATTTTACCCCACCGATGCCTTAATCCTCGGAATTGAATTGGCTAACCAAAACAACCACTTTGGAAATTCTGGAGACTGACATTGATGGAAAGCCAATTAATAGAAAGCTATCAAAATAAATCAGTGCATCGATAGCCTATATATTGCCACCGTGTAGTGAACAGTAATGTGCATAGAAATAAACAATTTGTTTTAAATAATCTCCAACACCATTTTATTCAAATTCTTCTTCTTTATATACACCAATAATTATTCATAAGTAATTGTAAGAATTCATCTGATTATAATAATAATTAAATTACATTAATTTACAATATTGTATTTATAAATTAAGGATTATCTTAACACAGGTTTCTTAATATGATTATAATTAATTGTAAATTAATGTATGTCTACGTTAAATACATCTTAAATTTTCAATTTAATTAAATATAATCTGAAATACTGTTTGCGAAAAGTAACTTCAAATCGAATTAAAGTAAATGCCATTCAACTGACAAAGAAATTATTTCATCGTGAGAAGCGATTTCTCGTAATTAACAATTCATACGGGTCACTCGGTCATTAATAGTCTTCACAGTCATTAGTAAACTCTTTGGAGCCGGATTAATTTTGCAGCGTATAAATCCTATCGATATCTTAATCTGCGTAGGTGAATTGGCTTAATAAATGGATTCTATTGTTAGCTAATCTTATAATGTAACGATCCTATAATAGTCCATTAGACATTAGAGAATAAGCTGTCAGGATTAGATGAAAAGCTGTAAGGAAAGCAGAGATTTCGTTTCTCATTGCGCTAATTATATAAGGCCGACGGAAAGCTTCCTGAGTCAACTTTTATTTCTTTGTTATTCAAAGTTAGTAATCTTGTCTATTTATGTACACACATACACACACACACACACGCACACCCACATGCACACGCACACGCACACGCATACGCACATGCACGCACACGCACATGCATGCACAAGCGCGCCCTCGTTCACGCTGGCACTCACTCACGTACGCACGCAAGCACGCATACATGCCTGCACGCACGCACGCAAGGACATACGCACGCAAGCATGAACACATTAAATTTATCTTGTTAATTTACAGAAGTTATGAAATATAAAAAAAATATGCGTACGCGCATAGTGAGTTATACATAATAATTTATAATAAATTGATTTAACACTCAAATAATTTATGTTAATAAAATAATAAAAGGATAGGAGCGCGATTATAAATAATGTTGAAAAATTCTAAATTTAATCAAATAAAAAAATTTGAAATAATTTATAATGCCAATAAATACATGTTAAAACTTTAACTTCACTTTGATAAATATACTTAAAATATATTTTAAAGAGCTTAAAACGACAATAAATAAATGTTTTTTTTATTATATGGACCACTATTAAATTCAAATTACTCAAAAACAATATTTAAAAGCATAGATATAAATTAGATTTGTATGAATATAAAAGACGTGTTGGTGAATTTACAAATACCTCAACAACTAGTATAATAGTATCATGTGCGCGCGCATTGCAAAATTTTGCTCATCATTTTTTCATAACACGCCTAAAGAAGTATAACTTCATAAACAAAGAAGATAAGTATGTTAAACTAAATCGTCCGGTAATCTTATGTATTCATTCAAGGTTTTATCAATCTCCTGTTCAACTCAATCACAGTTAAGTGCTTAAACTCGTCTTCTCTTATATACAATTTAAAAACACAGAGCCTATATAATAAAAACAAAAAAAAACGTTCCAATAAAAGTAGAACTGTTTAAAGGTACATATAATAGTTCAACATGCAGGAATACCGGTATATATATATATATATATATATACATACATATATATATATATATATATATATATATATACATATATATACATATATACATATATATATATATATATATATATATATATATATATATATATATATATATATATATATATACATATTGCTAAAATATCTTTAAAAGCAGTGAAAATATTGAAAAACTATATTTTTAAGTTGTTTACAATTTTCCACCTCTAAAATAAGTTTCAGCTACTGCAAAATATGTAGGTAATATTCTATGTATCTATAGTATATTCTATGTATCTATTACTTTGCCAATTTCTACGTCAAGAAGTTTCCGAGAAAATCTGCTGCGGGAGACGGAAAGGTGGACATGTGAGAAATCCGATAAGCTTTCAGTTTTCCCTTTTAAGGTACGGGAACTTAAATGTAACATGTTTAAAGTTTATGTACTTATTTTTTAGTATCAAAGAAATAACGTTAAAATTATACATACCCACATATACTAATGTACCATTAGTTTTACTCTGGAATTTTAGTACCAAGCTTGATTACACATTCGATTTTAATAAAATATTTCCAAATAAGAGTTATGAGCGTCACAGGCCACTGATAATAATCGATTCGATGGCAATCGGAGAAAATAGAACATATTATATTTAGAACGCTACTCCTACAAAAATCGTCCTATAAAAAATAAGAAAGATCATGGCAGACTCACCGATTCAAACGTTACGAGTGAAAGCGCGCTAGCGAAATAAGGGATAGAAGATAGGATTTGCCACGCGCTGACGGTGATGGGAGACATCCCGGTGATGGAGACATTCCGAGAGATTGGAAACATCCCAGAAGTCGTTGGCGTTTGAAAAAAGATAAAGAATTCAATCAATTTATAAACTTAACGACTAATTGCATTAAAAGTTGAAAAAAAAATTTTACCCACATAATTGTTAAATGAAAATCAAGAATGTTCCCATTTAAGGAAAAAAAATGCTTAGTGTTGAATATTCGCAAATTAAAGTATTACTTTATAAGTTTTGCGCAAGATATATTAGGCTATTGTGTGTGTGTGTGTGTGTGTGTGTGTGTGTGTATGTGAGTGAGTTAGTTTGTGTATATATGTGTGTGTGATAGTGAGTGCGAGTGCGTGTGTTTGTGTGTGTGTATTTATAAATTAATGCTAATACAAAGGTCAATGGCCACATATTGCAGTAAAAAAATCAAAATTATAAATTAATTAAATATTGAGGAACTCATCACAATTAAAATGAATGATATTTAGCCTAAAATCCTAAAAAATCCTAGTTCAGTTGCTGGAATCTTGAAATTTGGTATGAAGAGATGTCTCATCGCACAAGTAAAGGAACAAATTAATATATATATATTTCCATATAGAATTATTACACGTAATATTTGGTTGTTCAACTTTCTTTTTTCTAAATCTGTAAAATACTACTCAATGAACTTTACGATATAACTTTACAAAACGATCAACGCGCAAGTTATATTAGCACTTGACCATCTTCTTTAACACAGTAGTCATTTACGGTTAATTTACTTATTTGGTTGTTAATAACTTTTTTGTTTATTCTATGCATTAGCAGAATGCATACTGTATGGCCTATTCCTTTGAAGTTAATAATTTTGTAAAGCTTGTAACACACAATATTAAAAAGTCACCATTTATTTCATAGAACTATTTTTTAGATTTTCGTGTTGCCTACAATACCTTTACACTTTATTATATTATAAGTAAAACGACTTAAATGTTTGACTCAAGTATAATAAATAAAAAAACTGAAAGGAAGAAAAACAAGGTAGGTAATCATAATTTTGATGAAAGATAATCGTCTCTGAATTATGAGGCCGCAAGTAGGGTTCAGTTTTGATATGCCAATATTTTTTTCCAGCAGAACACTTGTCAAAACTGAACGCCACCTACGACTGCACAATTCAATGACAATTATCTTTCGTTCAAATTATGATTATCTAACTTGGTATTCTAAATTTTTGTTTTTTTCGACGCAGTCAGATTTTAGTTTTTTATAGCCTCGTTTTTATTTTACCCTTTTCGGTAGCTTATTTAAATATAAATAGTTTTTGCATATATAAGTTTTTATTTTTATTATTCGTGTCAAATTTGGCTATTTTTTCATGCTTATGAAAAAATGGTTGAAGAAACCTTATAATTTTTCTTATAGACCTATCGAATTACATACTAAAATATATTAACATTTTCTTCAATTATGTTTTTTTATCGCAAGTCTGCCAAATTATTTTTTTGTCTTTAAACACCTTTTTAATTTCAAATCTGCAAAAATTTTTTTGTGTTTAAAGGCCTAGCCTGTGATACTCTTATATTAAATACATACATTGGCTGTTATTTTCTTTATCCTTCCTTAGCTGCGCCGTAGTCGTGTAAAAATCCATGTAGCAAATTGGAACTTTCTTCATATAAACCAATTTTAATGAGCAACCGACATATTTATAAAAGATGTTTTAGTTCCTATGTTGATCTGAAAAGTATAAACGATATGATAAAGAAAATTGTTGGTCAGGCGGATAAGCCGTTTGCCTTGCTTTATTATTTAGGAAAACAAATAATTAGTAAAAGAAAAACTAAGAAAAAATTTTAACCTCCTGAACAATTTCAAGAAATTAAATGAAATTTTATCAAATATTGGAAGTAATTAAAACCACATTTCGCTAAACAAACACTATAAAAACCAGATATAGGAACTCATCAAGCGCCATTTAAATTGAACCAAAGTAAAAAGTTTTTATCCGCCCATTTAATTCATTTTCCTCGTGTTATTCAAAATAACCCAAATGTCATATGAATATTTTATACGACACAATTTTCAATACTTTTGTTCAAATTTTCCAAAATTTTCAAACTCTACAAGCTGTCAAAGTTGACACAAACTTCTCTCATTGGGGTTATGTGAACGATTGAAAGTTATTTTAGACATGAAATATTCGTATCTATCTATATACAATATAACATTGTAACATATGTGCTCTGCGCGTAAAAATGTACAGTGTATGATGGGGGGAGATTTCGAGTAGAGAAGAGGCTTTAATATGGCCCTTTTTATCGAATCAGTATAGGTTGTGAAAAAGCTTTTGCGTATAAGTTTCTTTGTTCTTTATTTTTAGATATTTCATCTTAGTTTACCTCTCGAATACTTTGAAATTCCTCTAACAATCTTAATGTGTTTTGAGGATTTACCCGTAAGTTTTTGGGAAAAGCTGTAACGGGGTTCGTTGGATTTTAGATAGTCCTTTCTAGCTCAAATAGTATTTGTGGTGTTATAGTCACGATCGGCATTTTTTGTCAAGATGCTTAGTATATTTTACAACTACAGTAGCAAGAGTGAGTTACTGTGTTTTGCCCTCCTTTTAAATTTATAAATTCCATATTTCATTATTCATCTGTGCCGGTGTTGTTACATTGGTGCGGCAGATAGACCTCTATAAGTTTCTAAATGCAAAATGAGACAGTTATAATGAATAATTTTTATTTTGGAATCCTGTTCTAAAGATATCATATTTCAACATTAATGTGCGTCTTGAAATAGTCGCATACTGGGCGGCGCGCAGTGTTACTTTAAGTGTTTTTGTATTAATATGTAACGAGAAAATTTGTAACCGTTTTTGCATACATTGCGCGCAAAAGTGTGAGATTTGACATAGTTAAAATTTATATGAAGAAGGAGTGCAGAAATCTAAAATTTATACATTATATGTGTTACAAATACATTAAATTGTATATTACAAATATATTAAGGATTTATTGTTTACGTTCAATAATAAAAGATTCATTGGTTACGTTTATGCTGTCAATGTCAAACACATAGAGCCATCAATTTTGTGTGATTTCAAATGTTCCATTTTCAATATTCTCTGGAGTGTATATCAAGACAAAAAAAGCGTTTATTTTATATTTTGTATAACAGATATCTATATTTATTTATTAGTGAAATACAGTTTGCTTAATATACACCTGTTGCGAAGGAAAACTCTGCTAGCTTGCTTAATATAAACCTGTTGCAAAAGGATTTTTGTAGCAGCAATCTGTATTGACTTACTCTCGCCTACATATTAGTGTTTTCAACGAAGTAAGTAGGAAAGTATATCACGGTCGAATTACCAACCATTGGCCGACCACTAGTGTGAACACCATGTTAAATATTATTAGAAGTTTACAGGAGTTAAATAAATGGCGGAGTATTATATTTTTATTGGTATGAATAATTATCTTTAAAAATGTATACGTGCAGATATATGGACATAATTAGAAACTTGAATACCTAGAACGCTCATAGCATAATCAGATAATATTTCACTCAATATATTTGACATAATAAACATTGCTTTTAAACTAGTTCTATATGGATTCGAATGAATAATCATTTCGATTTGATGCACTAAATTAATGCCATTATATTATCAGATTATATAAATCAATATGTCGTTATACTGATTACATTCTGTAGAGTAAGTTGTTGTTGGGATTTATTCGCAGAGAAATTAATTAGACTATAAAGACTAACGGATGTGAAGATTATTAATGATTGGGCTCTTCGTGGGAATCGGAATCACATTCAGGATTAGTGCTTTATAATATTAAAAGCATTGACTTTTAAAACAAATGATATTTATTTCCGTTTGAAATTGACCACTGCTCACTGCCGTCAGTCTTTGTCGATGGGTTTTCAGATAAAATTTATTTAAATTAAGGATTTAAGGGAATTCAGTTATATCTTTTGGCATATTTGGCCAATATTTGAGAAAGGGATACAATATACTATCAGTGCCATATGGTGATACATTAATAAATTATTAATCACACTATTGTTATTAATACACTTGAAATTCGCGCAGTTTACATATTGTAATCAAACATAATTATTTACAATAACTAAATATGGCGTAGTCCTGTCAAAAATGAAGTTTCTAATTCATTGAAACTTGTGTCATAAAAGAAGTGAACAAATGAAATTTTAAATCATTTGTCAATCCATGTGGAATTATTACGTGACAATTAAAATGTTTGTTTATTAAAATTTAGTTTTCTTTTTCTTGTACTTGTAAAATAACTTCTTACTAAGCTTTACGATAATATAAAAACATCTTAAGGAACTTTTGGGTTCGAACACTATTCGCGAACAAAGACGGAAAAATATTTTTGTTATACAATTATATTATTATTTAAGGTAATTTTTTAACGCTATTTTTTGGTGCTGGATTCTGGTATAAACTATACGATCTAATCTTGTGCCATGAAAATACTTATAATAATCAGTGTTTAAAAATCAACACATTCCATAAATATTTCACAGATTTTAAAGATGGCCTAGAAATTTGACTTAAAAATTAATCTACCAAACTGTGACTTTCTTTAGTTAAATCGTTATTGATGAGCAACTAACGCGTTCTCAACAGGTGTCATATTCCTTATGACCACCTGGAAATTATAAGCTACACTGTAGTAAAAGTTTCACGTCAGTCAGAAAAACCGTTTACCTTATTTTAATATTCAGAAAAAATAAATCAATATAGAAAATTTTAAGAAATGTCGATATCTTGAACATTTTTGAAGAATAAGATGAAATTTTATCAAATATTCGAAACTATCATATCACATTTCAGGAAAATAAATACTTTATAAATATCCGATGCAGGAACTTATCACGGATAAGCATATAGGACATTAAAATTGAACAAGAGTGAAAAGTTTTTCATCCGCGCATTTTATTAATTTTTCTAGTATCATTTGAAACATTTCAAAACCGAGTGAATATCTCATACGACATATCAATTTCAAATTTTCGTTCAAACTTTAAAAAAAAATTTTAAACCATACAAATTTTAAACTATACAAGGTGCCTCGAAATTCTATCTGTTGTGGCTGTATGGTCGATGGAAAATTATTTTTGGAATGAATCTTTCACAACTTTATATAATACGATACTATAGTATATGTACATGATACGATACTATAGTATATGTCCTAATGTTAATGAATGAGTTCTTGGAATTTATAATACAAAATATGTGTTTACGTGACCATTTTTACAGTCGGTAGCGGTTAAGGGAGGAGTTTTTTTTTTGAGGAGAGAGAGAAATTTCAATGTTATTTATTTTTAGATATTTTACTGTAGTTTATTTTTCGAATCTCTCTAATTTTTTCTATAAGCTTAATATATTTTGAGAGAGTTACTTTTAGTAAAAATTTTAATGGAATTCGTTCGATTTGGTATAGTCTCTTATAATCAAAGCAAGTATAGAAATATATTAAGCACCTCGGCACTTTATACCAAGGTGCTCGACATACTTATATACCATTTTTTGCTTTTCTTGTGAAATTGACAAATTCAACATTTCTTCTATTCGTGTATTCAAATCTTTATAGCACACATATTGTTATAAATGAAACTTATCTAGCACGTTTAAATGTAGCAAAATGTGTTTTTTAAAAGTATTTTAATAGTTAATAAAAATAGTACAATCATTGTTGCGCGAATAAGGTATCGACACGATTTAACTGCTACGAAATTACCACTGGTCTAGAGGGTTTTCTAATGATCGTGAAAATTATTTATTTACCGATTGATCTGTTTTAGATTTGAAGATAATTCAACTATCCATGGTGCTTGTTCGCTTCTATAGATTAGGATATTTATAGGATTGATTCGCTGGGAAATTCCATTACCTGTAATGGCTAATGACTATTACAATTATTACTGGTCATACTACTCATGTGTATTGAAAATATCTCTCCGATAATTGTCGAATATCAATGCAATGATATGGAATTATCCTTCAATGTTCGTCGATCATAAAAATAATTTCACTAAAAAAATGATATCATTAGACTATTGGCAAGAAATCCACAGGCGACTCGACAACAAATTAGTTTGGAAATAAGATGGTATAGGAAGTTAACAGGCAGGGAAATTCTTTTTTAAAAACGTCAATGAGGTGAAAAGGAATTGTTTAAAATGATATATAAAAAGCCTAATATTAAACTTAAAAAAATAGGAAAAAATCGTAAATACCTAAACACTTGACACCAAAACACCTAACTAAAGTAACTCCATTGAATTAGAAGAAAACCTACCGAAAATATTAATTCATCTACACAAAGTAAGAAACCATGACAGGAATACATACTTTTCCTTTACAAATATTCCCAAGTCATTTTATATAATTCGATTATACTTAAAAGTATTAATTTTGATAGCCAAATTCAAAAGAATTTATGGGTATATTAAATAGGTCTTGAATTTCCCATTCGATAAAAATCAAACCAAACTCCAGTTAAGGAAAACTAAGCGACCCCATGATTCAAATTGCGTGATTAAAATTGAATTAAAATAAATGATATTTATTTGACAGGTAAATACTTTTCATCATACGAAATGCTTTCTTGCGATTGAGAAAGAGAAGTGCTTTCTAGCTATTGAAAATAACTCACAGGGGTCGCTATATCCTTAATAAAATCACAAGACATTAATTCATCTTCACGTTCATTAATAAACTCTCTGGAGCCGAATAAATCCTATCAATACTTTAATCTACGGAATTAAGTTGGCTTAATAAAAGGTTCCATTAGGGATTAATCTGATAAAATAACGGTCTTAATTCAGTTCATTAAAATCTTAGAGTTATTCGATTGAATTACAAGAAAACTTATTTCGCAAGCAGATTATCTTATGGTAGACGAGGTTTTACTTGTTGTTCGAGGTCAATACTCTTTAAGTATATTTACCCTAAAAGATAAACTAAGTCATATCTTAACAGGACTAAAAATAATATTAAAATTTATAAATAGTCTAATTAAAAACTTTCTACTTCTCATTAAAAAAGACGCCTAAATTTTGACAAGTACCTGAATATGTATGTTTTTGTAGTGCTTTTGATAGATTTTATAGTGCTAGTGATACTTTGTAGTGCTTTTCATAGATTTTTATTTTGTATATGCCGGTTTCTATTTAATTATTTCTATATATTGTTAAATTGTGTACAATCGAAGACGAGTTTTTGCAATTAATATAGTCACAGCGAAATAGTCGATGGATAATATAACTTCGCATGAATACATTAGTCGACAGAATGATTTTGCTCAACATGGTTCTATACTTGTCTCTTTCGTTTTTTTTTCGACAAAAATGTAACTATATACCAATATGTTTTATTATTTTTATTTAAATAAACGACTAGGTGTCCATTATGGCTTTGCTGGGTCAAAGAAAGGAACCATAATTACAATTTCCATACCCCAGAATAAAAACTTTAGGAAAAGCACGGCTAGAAATAATACCAAAAATACAATTTTTAAGATTTTTTGAAAATTAATATGTACGTACAAAGTGATGTAGTATTATTTCTACTTTCATTAAGTTCTTTACCATAACCTAGGTTACGTTGTATTACCACATCTTCAGGTGGGCTGTTAGCAGAGATAAAGATCTTTGCTAATAGCCCACCTGAAAAATAATAAAAACAGAGTAGAAATAATACTAGATCACGTAGTTTCATTTAATTGCGTGTTCATAATATTTGAGCAAGAAACTCTGGTCATAACCAATTTATCCTTCAATCTAAATGAATGATATTTACTCTTTAAAAGATCAAATTAGTATCATTACATGATCAGGTTAGAGGATAACTCAAGATATCATTACCCCAGTTCACTTTTGTGGGACAACGTATCGATAAGATTTATTCGCTGAGAAATTACTTATATCGGTTAATGACGGTGTCAAATATTATTGATCGGACTACCCGGGTAAAATTTCAATCACGTTAATGTACTAAATGAATAAAAAAGCATTAACTTTTAAGTTAAATGATATTTGTGTCGTTCCGCTTGAATTCGTCCACTTACTCCGTTGCGGTTGTTCCTTGTCAATCGAGTTTAGGTGAAATTTACTTAAATTGACAATTTAAAGAAATCTAGTTATTCCTCGCTGTATTTTTAATCAATTTCTCGTATGTAGACCGTGCGAGATGCTATCAGAACTATCTGATGATAATAAACTTTTAATTACATTTCTGTGCTTTTTTGACTTGAGTCCACCGAGCGCTAATATCGTAAAAAATGAGAATTATTTTTAATACTTAATACTGGCGTCTTGTGATATATAAAAGCTTTTTAACAATTTGTGTAAAGAATAAAATTGTTACTTTTTTTAAATATCTAATCGCTTAATAACGTTTAAGGTTTACTGTGGCGCACGTACCAGTCACGTATGCCAAAGACTGTATTTAAATGTCAATAATGCGGCTTTCTTTCAGAGTTAAATGTTTTTTGTCAAAATTTAATTAATATTTGTTTTGTTTACCTCAGTATTTTATTTCAACAAAGGTTTGTCATTGACATTAGCGACCAAAATTTTGACAAACAGTTATTATTCATCTTATCACTTACGTCACTGCGGTTGTTTTCAGGTTCGTTGCACCGTCTCTACGCATAAAGATAAATACCTTTTGGACTTACATATTTAAAAATTATATATATATCATAATGTTCGTATATATATTTGAGGAAATTTTCTAAAAGTGGGTTGGAAATTATTTTAAACCCAAGTGTCCATTTCCGTTTCTATTACCCTCTTTTTGGAACAAATTATAACCATACGGTGGTTATTGATGCCTTTATTTATTTTGATACCTTACTAACAATCGGCCTTCCATGAATAACAAACTTGCAGAACTTTCAAAAGGGTTGTTTCATTAAGCCAATTTAATTCCGTAGATTAAGATATCGATAAGATTAACCCGCTTCAAAATTACTTCAGGCCTAGAGAGTTTAATAATAACTGTGCAGATTATTAATGACCGAATGACCCGTTTCAGATTAGGTGATAATTCAACTTTTCATTATGCTGTTTCGCTACGTTGGGTACAATGTCGATAGGATTTGTTTAATAAAAAATTATATGATCCATCCGGGCTAACTACTGTAAAGCTTATTAATAATTGGAATATGTGTGAAAATTTAAAATATTTGTCCAATAATTTTCAAAAATCTTTCTATTGATTTTAAATTATTCCTCAATGTTCCGCTAATCAATAGAAATAGTTTCACCTAAATAACAATTATTGTAAGTGATTCGGTATCTACTAGGTTAGAAAACAAGGTAATTCTTGTAACGTAATAGTTTTTTTTAAAATGTCAATTAGGTAAAAACGAATACTTGTTGAAATAATAGGTAACTTGAAAGGTAATCTATTTCAAATCTTTTGTGGATTAAGTGCATCGGGATAAAGAAACTCTCTTTATTGTTTATTCGTTTGTCTATTTGTTGGTCAAGACCTGTTTTCTCAGGAATAGTCAGAAGTGTTAAGTTAAAACTAATATCATTTGTAAGGGTATATAGTCCCCTAAATCCTTAAGAAAATCAAGCTTTTAAATCAGTAAGATCAAAAGATACGTCTATGTATTACAAAGTATCACATATACACATATAAACAAATTCAACATCGTGTACTTTGAAGCTAACTTAATAAACTCTCCTGTTGACGTAGGATCTTGAAATTTGGTACTAAGGAAAGTCTCAAAGCACAAATAGAGGAAATAAACAGAACGAAAGTCATTAATTAGTAATTATACGCGGAATTATGGAGCAGCCAATTTAATTTCTTTTATTTTCCGATTTACGTTTTTCTTATATTTGTAATTAAGGTTTACAATAGTATGGTATGGCAATATGGATGCCACCGAATGCAAGTTTCACTCGCACTTGATTTTTGCGTGTTTTATATAACGTTTATTTTGGTTAATTTATTAATTATAACCCTATGTTTCCTATGTCGTGTCATTTGAATAAGCCCTTTTTACATTATTCCAAAAAATAAAGTATATCAACAATTGAAATTACCTTTTTTAATATTTCAAAATATAATATAAATCAATAATTAAATTATTAAAAACGAAAATATTTAAAATTTGGAAAAAAACACTATATTAATACCCGTCACAGAAATTAATTTTCAATCGATTACGAATACCGTGGAATTAATCATCGCACGTTTCAATAAAATATCCCGCACCGGCACGGCGCTTAGAGAGAGAATGAAAACTGAATGAAAAACCATTTTAACACTTAATATCACCCTGAACGTGGCAATTGTAGAAGTATCAAAAGTACTTATTTATCAATACAATTAATGGACTTGGAATAGTTGTCGGATACTGACTCTCAGTCTTTGTTTCGGCTTGGAAATGAAATGGTCGACAAAGAATTATAAAATTGGTTTTTGAGTGTTATTCAAAATTATCAAGCAAAGATCTTCTATTAACATGTGTTAACTAAATCGTAGCTAGAAGCCACAGCGAGTTAATAATATAGCAGCAAATCACTATTTTGCATCGTCGAATGGTTCAGTTGGATTGATCATTAGAATAATTTCGTTAAATTAATTATTAAAAACCTTTTTAAAACGAGAAAAAATAAAAATATTCAATTAAAATTACAGAAATGTTTACTAGTATATTGCCAGATATTTCATAAGAATTTATTTATTAACATGCTGTATGTTAACTTTACTCGTATGTTTGTATGTATGTATGAATGTAACGGAAGTTTTCAATTGAATTATTAATCTACTTCCAGACGTCCGTATTATTTAAAATTTTGTACACATATCAAGAACAGATGAGATTACAATAATTTTATAACTAAAAATTTAGGAAATATTTCAATGTAATAATCGATTTTATTTTAAAATTCAAATTTCCCGTCATATTTCAACGAAAAGAACCAGTTATAAGATTTAGAACCAGTTATAAAAAAGAAACAGGTATAGAGATTACAAAATCATTTTACCACCACGTTTACCCAAAAGTTTAAACTAATACTGTATCTATTATTCTTTTTTTGGCAAATTTACAATTTGTAACTTTAAAAAATATACTAGTAGCAAATATATTTATACAATCAAAAATAACATTATTTATTTTAAACTTCAGCGCACGTATGTAATTCCATACACACTTATACTTGCTGGAATTATCGCTAAATGAACAATCTCTTCCAATCAACCACAATGCTCAGTTACGTGTATTTAGTAATGTGGAAGACTATAAAATTATTCGTAAACGTAATCTGTTACAAAAATCATAAATTAAATTTAATAAAACTGTAAGCTTTGTGCGTCTGCACATTAAAAATATTTAAAACAAAAATAATTGTGTGGGTTGAAGTATAAGTGATAGAATTCATTAAGATTATCTTTGATTTTTTTTATCCGTTTATCTGTTTATGTATCGTACGTTAATAACAGCGCCAAGTGTATTTTAAATCTCAAAATTAAGTTTTCTACCTCGATATTTATCGGTAAAATGAGCGCCGTCAGAGGTGAAGTATGGAAGCGTACTTATAAAAAACGGCATCAGTAGGTTTTTCAGTTGTTCGCGTGTCGGATACGAGAAATATTTCTCAAAAAATGACTTAAGATGTCTTCTTTACATTAAAATTTACAGATTACGATTTTAGACATACGTCATTTTGAGATTTTTTTATATTTCTAAAATATTTTCTTGATATTTAAAATATATTAGGTTTATTTATAACTTTTAACCCAGCCATATTTGCCTAAAATTATTTTGAAACCAACTATATAAGATCGAGCTGTATATTCATCATTCTACAGTTATTTTGTTTTTACAGCTTTCCACCATCTAATAGAAAAGTTTTCTCTCCCTATATGTTCAGCGTACCAAAATTGGTGAATTGGATTGGCAATATCCGATGACCAAACATCAAAACAACGCAGTTTAATTTCAATAATTTTAATGAACATATTTTTCAACATGTGGCTTGGCGTTACCAAGAGCAAAATAGATTCGGTCTTGCTTCCTTCTTTCTAATTTAGTCGATCTAATTATCAGCTGTAAATTTCTACATTCAGCGTAGATTCTTAGATTATAAAATGCTCCTGATGAATAACGCTCTTGATATTCCGCAAGCAGCTTAGCATTAATTTTCAGGAATTTTGTTCACATTTGAATCCTGAAAACCTTCTTTCTAGTGTATTGAGTTTTATTTCTAGTGTATTTGGTTTTATTACTTCTTATTATCGATTACTAATCACATCATCTATCAGTCATTACGTTTTAATATTGACAAAACATTAACTCATAAGAGAGAGGAGTCCGAACTTGACTTGTTTTTAAATCCATTTCGCAAATATAAGATGCTCCATTATACCCTTATACACTTAGACTATTACTAAATGTAAATTATATATTTAGATATATATATATATATATATATATGTATATATATATATATATATATATATACATATATATATATATATTACTTTACCTTCGTTTTTACCTTTTCCATTCGTTCGCATCACCCATAGAATAAAATTATTTCATAAATAGAAATATTTGCACAGAAAAAGAGGTTTTCCTTCGCCGAAACGCTTTTATCAAACGAGAACTTTGTGAAAACTCCCCAAGGAAGTGAAGGCGAAGAGATGTATTGAAAGTTGGGAAAAGTTTTTGCGAAAACGGGGAAGATGATATTTGACGTGAAATATATTTTACGCTCGCGAATACTTGGAGCAAAGTAAGAAAATTGTGTCAGGCAAGCTATGAAATGCTGCATATCACCATTTGCCTGCTGTAATGTGTTTTTATATAAATAACTGAAAATAAACGTATGTGGGATAATTTTTTCAGAAGGTTTTATATGTTTTTATCAACAATGTTATTTGAAAAAGTGGAAATACTTTTGAAAAAACATGAAATGATATGATTCTTAACTCATTAATAAACTCCAATTTCGAATTGCCATTGAATAATAAACTCACAGAAAATTAAAAAATAAGAAAAACACCAGTATTTAGGACATAATTGTTAGAGTACAATATTTGCAAAATACTGCTAACGTTGGAGGTTTTAGTAATTTCTAGCAGCTATTTGAGCATATCGTGCACTCTGCGTGTGGTGTTCTTGTTGATCACGTAAAATATGGGAAGTTCTATAAATATATTTAACATATTTTATGTAATTGACAAGAAAATCTTGTTTCCATATATAATGTGTGCGAATATCTTGTCAGTAAGAGAACTTTTAGAGTTCTCTTTAGACAAGATTTCAAGATAATGTATCTTCAGACTCAAAATACTTCATCAAACATTCTGAAATATTGTACAAGACGTTTGAAAGAATTTATAACATTTCTTTGAAGAAAATTTGCGTAATAATCTACGAAAGCTTATATGTAGATAAATGTGAGACAGATATTAAAAGAAGAATAATCATCCGTATTATAATTCGATTGAAGTATGAACGTTAATATTCAGTGTTATAAAATTACCAATATCGTGTCTAAATTTTGGGCAATTTTAAAAATGTATTGGAAAATAACGTCCAATATGAAATATAATAAAGGAAGAAATAAATAAATAAAAGTAGGTAAATAATTTATCCTTCTTTGTTTGAAAAGCTCTCAGCTTGAAATAATTTTTTTATGTAACTTTCAAAATAGTAACCAAATTTAGTTTTACTTTTCACGATAATAGTGTACCGAACATAGCATAATAATATAAATCGATAATAGTGTACTGAACATAGAACATAGCATTCTCACCTAAATGTTGAGAAGAGACGCATAATTACGAATGATTCTGTTGTCTGTGAAAATAATATCACTTTAGGATAAGTAATTTATCGGTTAGTACTTACTGCAGCGTTGATACTAATATATAATCTAATAAATACATACTTTTAAATATATCTAATATTTGGTTAATAACATCACCGAGTATTATATTAAATTCTTTAAGACAGATTCAGTACAACATAAGTGAGTTTAATTTAAATTACAACTCACCGTAAGAATTTCTAATTTTAAATTAAGCTCACTCATGGGTGATGGTGTGTGTGCGTTTATATGTGTACATAAATTTTAAAATTATAAACCGTGTGACAAATTGAATTCTTATTAAGTATTTTACTTATTAGTACTTTATTATATTTAATGTCGAATAATGGACAACTATGTTAAGAGCTCATTTTTTCTGAGTGTCAAAACATTTTACGCGAAAAACTTTCATGACAATTTACGAGTTACTTGCAATGTTCACTCAAGCACCAATTAAACCAAACAAGCATTTTAGTTGAATATTTTAATTAAAACTGATGTAAATTAATAAGATTAAACGCAGAGAAAATAACTTATTTAATGAAACATGACAGTTGTCTTGTACACTCCCAAACTCTAGTATTTGAATTGCAAATATGCTTACCAGAATTTGCAGCGAGAAAAAAATATTTTTCCGTCTGTTTTTATTCTTTACTGAAATTGATAATATTTGTGTGAATCATACACTTCCTTTGCTTTAAATATTTTAGTGTATATATGTTAAAGTAAACTTTTTATTACATCCAGGTTCTTTACCACTATTGTAAAGATTTCTTTAAATATAGTAAAATAATTAAAAGTAATGTCGCAGTTAAAATACATATTACTACATTAAAATACCGTAAACTTCGTTAACGTAGGAAATCGACGTTGTTTTTAACTTTAGTGAGCTTATAATTGTGTACTGACAGTTATTATGATTCTTGTATATAAATACATAAAGCGATGCAATATTTTTAACACACCAGGTCTGTATTAATCTACCTACAATGTATATGTATATGTTACTTACAAAAAGTTTTATTTAATTATTGCAATGAGTGTTAATTATATTTGTGGTGACTCAAAGCTAAACATAATGTTTGCGAATTTTTTTCTTGACAAAGCTATTTTCACAGTGGGGTCCTTATCAATTTCGAAGCCAAACGTTTTCTCATCGCAATTTTATACCTACTTCAACTTTACTAATGCATGCGCAAGTTACAACAGATATTTCATCAAAGTCGCGTATCTGGCGTCTACCGATTATATTATTATTTGTAAGGTTAGCTGCATCGCTAAGTTATTTAAGCGGCTTGTAGCAGCTCTGTTGTTGCAGTCGACGTCTAGTGGTGTCTACTGACTTTCTTATCAGGCTTGGAGTTAGGGGAATCATCGTGAGTTCCTTCCTGGTCAACTTGGCCCACGTACGATTGGCTTGTATGGCGTAGTGCTGATATATTTGTTGTGGTCATTTTATTAACACTTATTGCCTGAATATAATTACTAGCCAAGGCTGCACTGAAATCGCTCGACAAATAAGCTGTAAACAACCCATTATGCCCAATAGAATTTAAGTATAGTAGTTTAAGTTTACATAACACATTTTTTCTGTAATATGATTGTGTAAGACATAAATTATATGTTTGTACGTTCATTTTTTGATATAAAATTTTTCTTTTCACTTTAATCTGATGTAAAAAAAATATATTGAAAACTCATACTTTTTAGAAAGTAGAATTTTTCAATTATAAATTTACATATAATGTTTAAATTTACTATTATGTCTTTACTTATTATTATACTTTACTTTATTATTTCTTTACTTAAAACGTTAACTTTAAATCAGTCTTATAACGTTCTCTGTATCTATGTTATTATTAACTACTGTTAAGTCCTAATACAATGTACTCTAGCTGTGCTCGCGATTCTTTATGAGTAGAAAACTAAAAAACAGGCCGACATATGTATGTTGAAATAGATTTCTTTTAAATTTACTCTACTCTTCACCTTTGACCAGGCTTATTGTGTCAATATATATCCGGGTGGAAAACTCCATTACGCGATTTAAAATATACGTTGCGCCATCTATTGATGTGCATAGGTGCACCATAAATTTATGTAATTACTATGTGTCGAGTACTAGGCCTTTCCTTGTTGTTATTATACTAATAACATTTAAATTTATTTATCACCCTATTGAATGAAATGATTACGACCAAATGAAAACTGAATGTTTATTGAAGTTATTTACCCCCGTTATTTCCCGTTTCAAATTTATCTTGATTTGTTCAACAGTTCTCATTTGATGCATGTACAAACATACAAGCAGACAAGAATCTAGAAATGATCTTAATCCATTCTATCGTTATTCGTCGTATCACCAATACTTTCTTTCCTGAAAATATTTTCAATGCATAGTCATGTAAGGTTTATAGATTTTTAAATATAAGTATAGATTTTTAAAGACCAGTGGTCAAAATTCGACCGTAATTTATTAAATGTTTCACCCGTTATTAAGTTTTTTTTTATTAAATATTAAATATCTATAATTTTGTTCTCTTTCGTCAGGTGAGAGCGTCTACACATACGTTATAAGCTTGTTTTATTTTCCTTCATTCTGTGGAATACCTATAAAATTTAATGCGCGGATGGTTTAAAAAAAACACACTTACAGCTTGTATTTGTGTTTATTTTTTGATATATTTCATTGTCCGTTTAAAATTTTTGTCATATTATTATCGAATCAAATAAGCGGTAATATAAATGAGACTTGACATCCATGTCAAGTCTCATTTTTATTAGCGTTTATAAGCAAGCATAAGATATATTGTTAATTTAGATATTACTCATTTTCTTGAAAACGCTAATAGGTAGACGAGAGTAAGTCAATTGAGACTGCTGTTACAACATTTTCCTTTTACCACAGTCGTACATTTAGCAAGCTGATATACAGATATATATTACACAAAATATAAAATATACGCTTTTTCATCCTTGGCCTACATTCCACTGGAAAAATATTACATCATACATCTTATAATACATCTTAGTAGTCCACATATTTTGCACTAGATGATTTTTTAAATAATTTTATAAGAATAAAAGGGAGTCAATTAATGTTTTACAATATTTTTTTATAATTTTGTGTATCAAGGGTATAATTTTAAAGAGCTTGTTGTGAGGAATAAGTAAATAGTTTTTCACAACTTATAATTACGTACCTAAAAAGATTTTGTAAAAAAACATACAAAAATATGGTAACTCTCCTTATTCCAAGTCTACTTAATAAAAAATAATAAAAAAGAGGGTTGGTAAAATCTGACTGTAAAATTATACAAAAATTATGGGTATTATCCTAGATTTTTATATGTTATTAAATATGCACTTTCCTTTTACGCTCGTGAAACATATAGCAGTCAAAATATTTACATTATAAAAAATTAATACTTGAATATAGTTTAACATAAACGCTACGTTCCCTAAAATTTTTATGTCTAAATGTGAAGGGAAATGGTGCAAATTCTACACATTTGGCAGGTTTTTATTTAATGTTGCGCTAATATGTATTAAAAGAGTGTCGTTGCAAAGGTAATAGGTAGTTCATTTTTTTTTTAAATATTCTGAGAAAATATGCTTCGTAAAACCACATGGTTGTTCATGGTCGCTCAAAGTTTGTAAAAACATATAAACACACGCACGGAGATCTACACACATATGAATGGGTGCACACACTCTCTCACACACACACACACATATACACGTTTGCACACGCGCCCGAATGTAAGAAGACACGCATGTATACATGCATGCAGGTATATAAAAGGTCGTGCACGCCGCATACATGCATACAAAAATTGAGCACATATATACAAAGACCCGCGTGCGCACACATACACACATACAGAATCGTGCGCTGCGCACATACATGCACCTCATTCACACGGACACACACCCACCCATATTCAAACACACAATCAAAACCATATATACACTTAAATACACGCACACAAACACACACACACACACACACACACATACCCGCTTTCTTGAGCGTGCTTGCATTTTCACTTGTAGCTCGTATCGGTTTGTTTCACTCCACAATAAAAATATATAAAACGGGGCTCGAGAAGAATCGTGTCAAAACTTTAATTTGCTGCGAGAGCTTGCTGCGTATATTTGTTCACCAATGAGTTGTCGCACTTTTTTTACAAAGAAAATAAAAAACGTTAAAGTTAAAATTTATGCTATATTTTAACACAGAAATCAATAGAGAATATATAAGTGAACAAAAAGGAACGTAAGATAAAAATAATATTGCTTGCCAGTTTAAGAAAAATAATGTAGGTTGGGAAGGCTCTGAAATAGAAACACTATGTAAAGGCATTTGAAATGAAAAACAAAACTGTTGAAAGCTGTATTTTTTATTTTTTCTCTAAAACTGTTTGATCAGACTTTTTCATCCGACATAACCTATTTATAAATAGTGAAATAATTACTGGATTAAGAAATAAATGTTTAAATATATTTGGCCGATCACAACAAATTGTAGCATAATAAATGATGTTTAGTGACTTATTGAAAGGGAAATCGCAATTAGGAAAAAGCAAGAAGAAAATTAAATATATATTTAATTTTATCTCACATGAAAATAATATACAAACGTACATAGCAACGCATCTGAAAATTATTCGAATGAAAAGGTATGTTAAATCAAAGCTCGCAAAAAGTCGGAGATATTTTTAAACATATTACGCTCAAGTTAAAAAGGATTTGCATGCACAACACTTTCTCTTTCGCTTCGTAACCTGATAATTATTAGCTTCCGATGAAATGTGATAATATCATTAACATTATCTCATTAAGCGATAACTCGATATGAATCTGTGTCGTCGCCGCTAAAGAAGCATTGATCCAACCCGTCACGCCTACCTTGCTATCAGATAAAATTTATCAGCGATTTTTAAGAATTTATTAACTTAACGCAAAATTAATTCCTTGAACTAAAAATATTTTATTTTAATTTAGATAAAATTATACTTTATTAGGTTACATTTTAAAAAGGAATTAATAATCTTTAAAGATTTAAACACAGTGATTTAAAAAAAAAGTGACGAAATGTAACTTCGATTATTAAGGCGACAATCAGATAAATATTGTTACGAGAATTATTTGCATTGCATTGTTAACGCGTTCAAGAGTTTACTTCTCAGGTATAAATTAAGTGTTATTAAACTGAGATATATATCAACCATAATATGACAATAAAAACTTAATCTTACAAGTCTTACACAGATTTAATATAAACAACTCAAGTTCTTACTTAAGTTACTTACTTAGTTCGTACTTAAGTTCTTACACAGATTTAATATAAACATCTCAATTCATAATAAACATTATCTCAGTTGCAGAGCTCAAATTTAAATAAAATCCCTAATATATCCTTTGATAAAAAGAAATAAATAATGTTAACGATTTTATTGAATGATATCTTAAAATTTCATTAAACGTAAATATTACTCAGTGTTAATTTATTATAACATTATTTATTATTACATGAATACGAAAATAACCTAAAAAAGGATAACTTATACTAAGTAAGATTAAAAAAAAATCGTAAGCAGATGTATTTGAAAATACGAATAGTATAATGTCAATATTACGTATTAGGTATTACATTTTATCGTACCTAATTAATACAATAATTAAAATGATTTTTTTCATATTCAATGGTAATATCATAATAGATTTATAAAATGAGTAAATTTTGAATTTTATCCGATGATTAATATACGTTAAAACTAAAATGTACGTAATTTTTCTTTAGAGAAATACTACGTGACCAAGTAAAAAGATGCTATCACTCATGAACTACTTTCGGTATAAAAAAGCTTATAACTTAATCCAAGGGATAATCAATTCTTATACCAAATTTCATGAAGATCAATTGAGAAATTACTGAATCATAAAGTAATAAATGTGAATTTAGCCACATATCTATCCATTGATCTAAACTCTCATTTATATTATTAATTAAAACTGCGAAATGTCTAAGTATGTAATGCATTTTTATCATGAAAACATTTCATTTTTATCATGAAATATATTATTATAACAAAAAGAAGTAAAGCAAACTACTTTTTAATAATTATAAAGATGATTTGTAAAAATATTAGGAAGCAGAATCTGGAATAAGAAAAAAACCTATGAATTTAAAGAATTTTTTGACATGAAATGCTATGCTCTATTTAGTTTTTATAGCTTAAATATAAAAGAAATATTACAACCGAATTAAAACTTCCATTGGAACAGAGTTTTGGAATCAACCTAGTAACGACATGGATCTGAAAGTATTAAATTTTGTGGTCGTTATATTTCGGAGAAAAAAAAATCAAAAACCAGTTTTTTACTCTTAGGAATGCTTTACCCAAAAACGAGTATGGGTACTAGGGAAGTAAATGTTTACCTTTTCTTACATTTATGAGCGCCACTTCGGAAAAATTTGTTCATAATTATTTGTGCCTTTGGATTGGGAACTTCTTGTTATGGGTAAAATTCAAGTCTCTGTCTTATTTCGTTTCAAAATTAGAAACCTCCTTTAACAGACGAATGGATAGATAAATAGATGGGAAGATAGTTTCCTATCTATTTTTCCGTCTATTTTGCCATGAAATAAATATTTTTTATAGTAAAGTGATACTCAATATAATATAGAGTAAAATGCTGTACAGAAAATATTATAATTCATGAATACATTTTGTGTAAAGTTAGATATTAAATTAAAGTTTATTAAAATAAATGCTTATGACTCTTACGAATAACTAAACATACAGTGAAACTTTATCCAGGATAACAATTTCTGGTTAATTTGTTACATTTACGCTTTTTAATCAGTAGCCAAGTAAAGAAATTATTGTCATATACAAATCTTATCTGCTCATCTAAAGACATTTTCCCGAAAAATACTCTGAATTTAGATAATAAAGTTTAGAAAATATTTTAATACTTTTAAAATATTGAAGCTGAACTAAAATCCGTATATAAATTACAAATAGTCTACACAAATAGAGAAGGCAAATAAAAATATTCGTTTCTGAATATTTTCTAGCAATATGGCAAACTCCCATAATTTTATTACCTACTAACTTTTATTGGCCGTAATTTTGCTCACGTGTATTTTATATTTTCCCAGCGAAATTTTTCACCAGTAATGAAGTTTTCGTCTTAAATTTATCCTTGATTCGAATAAAAATAAGGGTGAAAATTTAGCTCCAGTTTAGTAGGAAAATGGGGAGGAAGAATGAATGAGTTGGGCTCTTTCCATAGTACAAATCACAACCCGTGGATATTTAAATTTCCCTGGAAACATATTTTATTCTTCCTTATCAAACATCTTATTTAACCCCAGTAAAAATATTGTGCTCGATAATAATGAAGTGATCGATGACGATGTAAATATAAGATAAATTAACAAAATTCATCTTCGGCCAAATCAACATAAATCCACTGAATCCATTGTAGTATAATCTAACTTACGCTAATTTAACTTTACAAGATCTAACCCAACCTAACCCGGCATAATTAACCCCAACATAACCCAATCAAAGATTACTCAACGTATCAATAAAACAAAACACAATACAATTGGATGAAAATCAACCTGACGGAACTTAATTTCTCCTAACTTAACATAATCCAACCCAATAAAGACCCGTCTAACCTAATGCATCCTAGGACTACTTAACCTTTTCCAACATCACCAAACCTATCGCAACCCATTCTAAATCAGTCTAACTCAACTTAATCTAACCAGACTCAACTTAATCCTTACTTAACACATATTAACCAAACCTCGCCTAATTTTACCTAACCTTAACCAACCAAAGAGTTATTGTATTTTAAAAATACATTTTTATATGTCAATAGCGGAAAGGACGTACCAACCTTTTAGCAAAAACCTCGAATTCAGGGCGCAAATTTCTAAATCCAATATAAAATTATCTATGTCTTAGCTTTTATTCTGTCTGCATCTCGATAGTGTCGATGACCGAGATAAATGATTTTATATTTTAGTTTGAACTTCAAGCTGAATCGCAGTAATAGTCTTAATAACTTGTAAACATCGGTTTTTCACACACGCGCATTTGGTGTAACTGGATTTAAATAATTAAATGGATTTAAATAGTTCAATTTTAAGTTTCTCTGGAAATATTTAATAAATAAATCTGATGAGCTTTGGACTACACAGCAGAAGTAAAAGCTTTGGCAACCAATATAATCATATTGTATATTTGGGAAATTTTGAATGAATGTCAAGAAACAACTAAAATGAAATAAACTGATAATATAATAAATATGATATATTAATTCAGACATTTGATTCATTTATGAAAGTTTTGCAAAATACATGTAAAATGGACCACATAATAAATAAATAAATTTAGCTAAAAAAAATTTACGTCTTAATTATAAACGTTAATTTTAAACACTGAGTATTCTCCGAGCGTGGAAGAAAGAGAGCCTTATTTGGATTCTATTAATATAATATATTTTTATAAAAAAAATACATAAAAAACTTGAGTAATGGGATTTGAGCGTAGATTGCTCAAATCCAATTATTTTTTCATTAAACCATACCCATATATATAAACACATATAATATAGAAATACTGACATAAAATTAAATGAAAAATTTGACCAAATTTATGATTAAATAGTATTTTCGTTTTGAATTTAATAAAGAAATAATATGTTACTACCTAATGTAAAATTAAAACAGAACTTTTTTGTTTCTGCGCCAATGACTTACTGAGCATAACGACAAAGATAACCAAACCTAACACAACCGAAATCAAATCCAATATAACAACCTAACCTAACTCGGGTTAACCAATCCTAACTTGATATTATTGAATGTCACGTGATCTAATAATTATTTTATTTTAAAAATCAATTTCTAGTATGAGGAATAGAAAGGATTTACCATCATTATAGAATCACATTCACTTCATATTAATTGCCAAAAAATGTCCTCAAAATTATACTCAACTGAGTAAATTATTTTTGTAA
The DNA here is from genome assembly GCA_039881145.1 of Druceiella hillmani. NCBI lineage: Eukaryota > Metazoa > Arthropoda > Insecta > Lepidoptera > Hepialidae > Druceiella > Druceiella hillmani. The sequence goes on from JAYKKI010000045.1 coordinate 9,741,002, forward strand.
CTCAGGAATCTTAATAGCACTCTGTAGTAATTTTAACTATTTCTAATCGGTACCTTAATTTTTTCAATTAGTTGTTAATAAATTTTAATTTAAATCGGTCTAGTAGTTTTTACATACAAACAGCCACAAAACAAGTTATGAATAATATAGGGATAATTTCAATTAGCACGTAAATTAATAATTAATGGAAATGACATAATAAAAGGACTGGAGTGTAATTATAAATATCGTTAATAAAATCTATATTTAATCAAATAATTACATTTTAAAAATTTAAATTTATTTTCTCATACAGTAAAAAATTTGATCATTTTATCCAGAATTACAACCGTTATCATTTAATAATTAAATAATAATAAGAGAAAGAATTATAGATATTACTATTTAAAATGTTTTTATTTCATTATCTTAATTTTTCCTATTAGTTTCACTTAAATATATTTAAATTAATTTTATAATTAAATTTAATCATTTTAAAAATTTCAATTATATAAACATGTGTATAAAACGATATGTTAAATTTATTAAAACAATCTAAAATTAAGTTTAATTAAAAAACAGGTGGACAGAAAAAAACGTTTTTTAAGAAATTTTTGAAAGCTACTATATATTTAAACTTTAATTTGAACTCCAATAATATATTACTCCAGTGAAATTTATATTCAAATTGGTCTGGAAGTTTTTGTGTAATGCACCAAAAAAGGGACAGACAAACGTGAAATAAAAAGAAGCAATGTCGTAATAAATTTAACATATGGGAGCATTCAACAACCTGGAAAGACGAGTAGTATATCAGATATAACAGCATATATTGGTATATTACAAAACAGTGCTACTTTAAAGCTCATGTCGAAGGTACAATTATTTCATACGCACGATAAATGTTATGCTCATGTTAAGCTTTAGATAAGAAGCTTTACACGCACAATGTTTCCCTTCCAGCCCTATAATAGGATAATTCCATAATTATCCAATATTAAGCCGGATAAAATATTATAATATCATTTCCGTTATCGCATTATAAGATAATTTAAACTGATAGGGCGCTGAAACGCGCCGTCATTGAAGAGGTTGATAAAAGCTTTCCATTGTAGCAAGATGTTTCTTTCGAAAGGTAATTGAAAATCTGGTGATCTGTGTAGCAAAATGTATGTCTTCTGACTTACTTACCTTGATGAAACCAGAAGTCGTTTAATCCCAAATTGAATTTATCGTTTCATTTTGCAATCACAATATTAATTACGGGATTTTCTTTATTAATCACAGATCTTTATTCTTCGATTGTAACTATTGCTTAAAGTGTGTTTTTTGAATGAAAACGAATTTTACGCAGTCATGTAAAAATATCCGGATTTTCAATATTATATTCAATATATAGTATAAATTTTAATGCATTAAAAAATCTTTTCCATTTTATGATTTTCTTACTGTCAAATTTTTGTCAAAATCAAAATGATCATTTTGTGATTGTATACTTCAAGACTGACTTGTTTCGTTTAAACAAGAGTATTGTTATGAAAATTCTGTATATTCCAAAATGTCTATTTCCTATAAGACGTCGCTTCAAGGAAATACCTTTTTTAGATATCTGTTTGAACTGCTTTACCATCTCTCCGAACGTAAAATTGTTTCCAAAACATTTCTTCATATCCCAGATTTATGGTTTTTTTTTGGGGAAATCTGTTTGCTTCATATTTTGTGAATTGGTGATTATGCTTGTATATTTTGGATTCTGATAGTATGGTTTTGATATTAGGATTGGCATTAAAAGTGTATTGGCCATTTTCTGGTTAATTCAAAATATACGGCTTATGGAATTTCTAGCATTATAATGTTATGAGTTATTTTTGCTGCCTTCCAATGTAATGCATTTTTACTGCGATTTAGGCTGCTTATAAAATTCACATTGATTAATCAATAAAGTATATATTTTATAACAAATTAAAAACCGTCATATTATTAGCTATAAACTCAACCTAACAAAGTGATGCGTATTTTTTGTAATAAATAACTTTAGAGTTAACAATCTTGGTAGAAAAGTAAATAGAAAAATAGATATGAACAAAAAATACACAAAAATTTTAATTTTATATTAAGTCTCTATTTAAAAACATAAATAAGACGCTCGTTTTTTTTAACTGGGTCCTTTCATACAGCTGTGAATATTGGTGAGTTATAGAGCGACAATATACCTGAGTATAGGGAAAAAACTACAGAGGGATGAAATGCTGCCTTAAGAAAATAAGTGTTCATTTTCCTTAACTCTTTGTGATAACTCATCATGATATTTCTATGGATGTAAAAGTTCATTGAAATATTTCGGAATAAAATAAATTATAGCTGTAATAAAGGTTTCTGTAAAACATGAAGTAAAATGTTGTGAACATTTTAAATCAGTCTCAATAAAACAATGTAGTAATCAACTTTCGAGAAGACTTCAAGAAATCAAACATCACAAATACATTGCAAATTATTTCTGGTCCATGCAAAAAAAATCATGAAATAAAAATTTTACTTAGTAAATTCGCGTCTCATGTGTTTAATAAATTAAGCTTTACATCGTATATACTAGAACAGTTTGTAATATAAAAAACAGTTATCATATGAATAACATATAATGTGGAAAATGCTGATGTTTGCGTTAAATATATTTATTGTATAAGCAGTATTTCAATAATATTTAAGAAATGAGATTCATTTAAGAAAAATTCTTGAAAAATATTAAATGAACTGAAATTAAATTCGCAAATATTTATAAAACGTTTTCTTCATCCCTGATTTTTCTGCAATTGAAAACTTATGATATAAAAATCTACACACGAAAACTTCCTAGGAACTTGAAAGTAATATATATATATGAAAATATCTTCTTTTTCCTGCCTCATAGTTGATATAATAAAAGTTCTATTAAAAGATAAAACAGTTTTTTAATAGAGTCCATTTGATTCCTAACGGATTTTATTGCGGACGTTATCACTGTTAATTGATGTTATTATTTTTAAATGGACTAAAATAGTTGAATATTATACAAAAATACAAAAAATTATTACATTACATAAACTTTATTCCTCCTCCATATGGCGACATAGCAGGACTTAATTTAAAAATCGGTTGCAAATTTCATTTCTTTGTCTGGTAATAAAAAAGGCCAACGAGTTTTTTATAGCTTATAGCTTACTCTTGATTATGAATTGTTTATATTTTATCACGCTACATTAACATGGGCTTCAGTACCACAAACAGCAGCTAATAATTAAGGCAGAGTTAAGACTGATAACATTAGTTAATATTTGTAATAAAAATTAACGGAAAAAAATAATAATTTCACTCTGAATTGAATAAAAATTTGATTAACCGAAGTGTTACTCTGGACGACATCACAGGTGATTTGATATAAAACCAATTTCAGTTGCTATTATGGTGTACGGAAATAATTATTGGTGAGGAAATTTGAATACATTTTAAATAATTGAATAACACGATGATATTAAATTTTTCTCTACCTTATAAGAAATATCCAAAGGAAAAAATAGTAGTAATAGAAATACTGCCTACTACGCTGCATGCGTGCTTCAATAATTTTGTGAATCAAATTCTGTACGAAACTTGTATATATATATATATATATATATATATATATATATATATATATATATATACATATATATAAATATGACTTTTAACTGAAAAAAAAACAAAGGATAAATCCTAGGTGCAAAAAAAAATTACGCTGATATTACCTTATATCCATTTTATTAAATATCAAAAAAAAATTACACGCCGTCCTAGCTTATTACAAATAATTCTTTTTGATCTAAGAACAACAATATGTTTAATAAATTCTAATTTAGCTAATTACCAAATATTGCATGCAGTGAATTATTTATAACTAATGGACATTGTGACTTGTGACAATGCGGTAGCAAAGGAATTTGTAAAAAAATCATTTGTGAAAAAAATTACGTGACGGAATTAAAAGCGCCGAGTACATTTAACGAGTATGAAGAAAAATTTAATACATTAAATAAAGTCAGTAATGGTAAGACGAACTAACCATCGATAAGGAAATGAAGTCACATGAGTCTGATCATTTCTGTTGAGAATGAAGAATGAAATCACGGAATTTTTGTAGCACGATAATTTGAAGAGCCACAAAAATAGAAGAAACTATAAAACCAAGTAGATGTAACCTTTAGTCAAAATATAAAAAAAACTTTTAATTGTTACTCCTTATATTTTGCAAGCAGAAAACGATGGTAATGTGTGTACACATGTTAATTAAGTGTTGGATCTACTATTGATAATATAAAATATATTAATACTTAACCATTACATATTTATCCGTTTGTTATTTATACACTAGAATTAAATGTAATATTATCGTATTAAACAAAATAATAATATAATATCACGACCGTGCACTGAAAAAGATGACTATTGAATTAGTATAAATGGGGAAAAAAATATGCACTTTTCACAATTATTTACCACTTCAAATTGACCGTGTAATTTTAATGGGTCGATAATCCGTACTTTTCGGAAGCATTTTCGAGCATTTCGAAAGCGAAGAGCTAGATATAAAGCGGGGCATTCACTAGACGGACACGCCCGCGGGCAAGTCTGCAGACATGCCCGCGGGACCTTGCTACTATAGGTGTGTGCAATATTTGTTAATATAGGAGCATCGCAGTCGATCTGGCAGACTTGCCTGTTGCACGTCCGCTCGATCTCATTTTGTCTGCGCGGACACAGACATGTGCGTATGTGAATGCTCACCGCTGGCTGTCTGCTCACATACCCAACAGCGACACCAACCAGGGCGGACGTCCTATTCTTATTATTTTACGAACTGTGGAGACTTAATGAAAATAAAATGGATTATGATGAAAATAAAATATTCTGGGAAGAATTTTTAGCTCAATATAAAACATATCCATGTTTACGGAAGATAAAGCAAGGAATTTATGAACATTGAATTACGCAATGCTGCCTACCAAAATGTTGTTACAAAATATAAAGAAATATATCACCAAGCTGATTTAGCTTACGTTAAAAATAAACTGAGGCCCTACGGAAATCGTACAATTGTTGTATACATTTTTAGAGCTTACTTCTGACTATGAGTTGTATATATTTCATCACGCTACATTGACATGGGCTCAAATGCTGCGAACAGAACAGTTAATAATTAATACAAAGTTATAACTGATAATATTAATTAGCTATGTAAAGTATGCCACACAATTACAAAGGGTTCGTCGATATATAATGTGTACATGCCTATTTTGTGGTATTTCAATCTACTCCAATTCACTTCAAATCAAGAGGAAGCTTGTGCTGCTCGTGTAGTTATTTGACAGATGAATCATTGGTGAGTATACATTAACATTTATATTTGACAACTTGTGTGTAGATGAGATCATTGGTAAGCAGGCATTATATGTATAGGTTTTTTTAATAAAACGCAATATTATAATTGATTAACTTTATGGGTATTAGGAACCTAGTTACATTTATTTGATAATATATGTAACTATAAGAAGTGTTTTTGAAATGCTACTTGACCTTCGGAATTTTAAGACTCTGTAAATATTTTTCTAATAATTTTAGCTGTCTCGTTACAATCGCGTCCTCTGTTCAACAACTCATCTAACTGATGTGATTGCTCTTATCGCCATTCTCCTGGAGTAACTGAGTAATTGCGATTTTCGTGGTCTATGTATCGAATTGTCATAAAGTTTGAAGCTTTTCGTCTCAAAAAATTGTGTAGAGCACAACAAGCCAATACAACAGAATTAAAATTATTCAAGTTTTTTAGAGTTATAGTAGATAATAATACTCTAAATTGGCAGGCTGTTATGCCCAAAGCATTTTCGACAGTTCGTCGTACTTTATACAAACGGTAGTTAAACATTTTTTGATGTCTCGGCGAATTTATATCTTTATGGTATGGTTTCATTTTATGTTCAGACAACTGAAATGCATCATCTTCTATAAAAACATATGGGGCTCGTATGTGTGAGTTTCTAAAGATACTCGGCTGTGGATGATTTAACAGTTCGTTTTCCAGTTTGTCATCAAAATCTGTCTCTTGATTTACACCCCCATCAGATACCCTGCCATTTGTCCCAGTATATATATATATATATATATATATATATATATATATATATATATATATATATATATGTATGTATTCATAATTAGCTTTGACAATTGCAAACAAAATTATGCTGTAATAGGACTTGTAATCGAAGTAGTAGGAGCCACTGCTCGCAGGTGGTTTAATAACGACATATTTGCCATCCAACGCAGTTCTCAAAGTTATACGAATCTGCGAAAACATGCGCAACTTCCAACTAATCCTCAGTACACGGAAACTGTAACAGAAAAGCAAATACATGTATCGACATATTTTTTATTTTTAGATAACTGGACCTTCCTGTCCAAGCAATTCGTCGGATGTGCCATCGTCCCAATGTGAGTCTACCGTAAAAAATGAAAAACTACTATTAACCTACCACAAAAAAGCTAGATTATTAGACATCGCCAGCAATTAACTGCAGTAGCGCTGTAAAGAACAAGCATTTGGGGACAACGTTGCTCATGACCTCAAACAGATGGCCGAGTTACAATGCATCATTGCTAAAAGAATGATCTCTGAAATTCTACATAATGGTAGAATGGGCCTTTTAAATATCAATTCAAGCATATATTTTCAACCCCGAAACACAACGTCATACTCGTGCCTGGAATATGTAAACTACCAATCAACTTCTATGCAATCGCAGTCACCACGTATGTTTATGTTAAGTAAATTGACATGGCTATTCTTATTACTTTTTGTAAACCATTCTTGCACCAAATTCTTTTCTTTTTATTTTCATCGAACAGTATTATGCCGTATTAGTAACTAAGTGATTTTCTTCTTTTCGCTGTCAGTGTAATGTATATGCACGACACAACTTATCGTGTAGTCGCGGGCATGTCCGTCTAGTGGATGTCCCGCTTAAGATCTAAAGATGAAGAAAGCGACAACCGTGCAACATATGCGACAAACACTTAGATGTTGCCTGTATGTAAAAAAATGTTAATTTTAAGTGTGCAAATATATGTGTGGAAACGCGTATTTGTGACCTTTGACCTCATATTTTCATTCAGACAGGGACGTAAATTTTATGTTATGTTTGGAACACCGATATAAAGTTGCAAATAAATTTAGTTCTGATTCAATGTATTATTGGAGTGAACTTTAATACTGTAACATCCGAAATGAATGAAATATAACATGCAAATGTCAAGATGTAAATGGAGTTGAAACATTATTGAATTTTATTTTTATTCAGGTACATTTCTAAATATAATATGGCAAAAATGCTGAATAATTGTCTCTATCATCCTGGGCTGTGCTGTCACTGACGCATCTAAATAAGCGTGCTTTCGTATGTTGTTATGTTTTTTTATTGTACCAAATTGACACTCCTCATGTTTTTTGTGACGCTGCGTATCCAAACACACACAAAAGAGGGTTTCGTTTTACTTGGGACCGACTCCCAAAAACTATACCAATCGCAGTACTTTGCAAATATATTTATGTTTGAGAACAATTTTGTACCGCAAAAGTTCCAATAAATACTCGTATTTTTATGATTTCATACTTTTCAATGTGTTTCTAATTCGGTTTGTTATTTGAAGTCAGTTAAAGTTTTTTGCAAAAAGTTTAATTTTTTTTTATTTCAGTGCCTATGATATCCTGTGTTACTAAGAATGTCACGAACATGCAACGACAAAATGAATTCTCAGTACCCCTGCAACATCAGGACTGAGAATTTGGAACTCAAAGTTCAATATTAAAATCTCTTTCCAGAATTTAATGACAGAGTCTCTTTTTTAGACCCAAAATATTAATTTAAAACATCCTCGAGTCTAACAGTTTAAGTTGGCAAATCCCTGTATTATAAGGACTGAGGAGTTGGAACCCGAATTTCAATTATTAGAGTCCCTGCTTGAAACCAATAATATTAATTTAAAAAGATCAGATCTTTAAATCTCAAGGTTTATGCATGCAGCATCAGAATTTATGGATCAAAGGTTAAAATTTATAATCTTGTTTTTTCATGGGGACTAAATACGTGTGAGTAATTTCATAAGAATAGGTTAAGCAGCAGTAGTTTACAACTGATCGCAACATTTGAATGAACAACAACATACGGAAGTTAAAGTATATAAAACCATTTCAAAACATGGTGTCATGCCTTTTTGCATACCCATAGAATATTTACCAATTATCTTTCATAATGATTATTTACTTTATCATACTTACGTATTTACTATATCAATTCTTGCTACGACTAGACAAACTCGATGAGTTTACTTCCCAACACTGAAGAGTTCCTGTTGTCACATTCCGACCCTATAATTTTAACCTGTTTTGTTAAACAGTAAATTTATGTCGGCCAAAGTCGTGTCTTATTAGATTGTACTTAAATCTTTAATTATTACCTAAAATGACTTCGAAAATCATGTTATTAAATAGAAAAAGCGTTATCTTAGAAATGGATTGTTCTGGAAGTATAATTTGAAAAGGAGAACGATTTTTGAAAGCTTCATAGACGATAAAATCCTGACTAATTATTATGGCAAATAAATAAAAATGTTCCTGTTTTAATATTGAATATTTTTATCATATGTATATATCTCAATAATGCCATATGTTTATATTGGTCAATTATAACTAATAAGCAGGCAACCAAAAATCAATGAAAAACATGTTAACTTATTTATTGACTTTATTGTACACAATGAACTTGATGCTTTAAGAAAGATTCATGAGCCAACCAGAACGTCGGTCCAGTTCCGCACAAGCGGGCGGCAATCGAACCCGGTCCTTGCGGTGCGCCGCGCCATCAAAATCCGTATCACTTGTGGTCAATCCAACACACTACAGCGACGACATACATACGTATAATATAAACGCAGTGATCTAAGACGCCGTTGCCCTTAGCCATATATATATATATATATATATACATATGTATATATATATATATATATATATATATATATATACATATATATATATATATATATATATATATATATATATATATATATATATATATATATATATATATATATATATGTATTGTTTAAAGAGTTTTTGTAGAAATTTTTTTATAAAAATTATGTAACTGATCGACCACAATTGCGAAAATTAATAGGATTCTATTCTTCTACTCTAACAATCGACAGAAAAGAGACCAACGAAAGGACATGGATGTAATTTTTCGAAAACAAATTTTAGATAATTATAAACACTTTAAATAATTAAAAAATCGTTTTTTGGTAAAGAAAGAATAATTATTTCCAAAAAGCTGTACTAGAAGCTGATTATTTGTAAAATTATCAGAATGTTAATTACTTGTATCGTCAAAACTCGATACTGGCTAATCGACAGTACAGCACAAACCGATATTTTCTTTAGGGTTTGGTCTTTTTTTTGCTTATTTAGATTGAACTAGTTGAAAGATTTGCTACTTTTAAGTTTTAATATTTCATGTTCTTATGACTTTCATAATATTTGAGTGGTAATAAAACGCACATACAATAAAACCTATGTACTCACGTCTTATTTTTGACCAGATTAAACAAAATAAATTAACATAGTTGTTTACTGAATATCCTTTAGCTCATGTTCAGTTAACAATTAATACATTAAGAGTAATTTTATTTAAATTGAATTGCTAAGGGAAAATTCTAGTTTCTGTTTGTGCCCAGTTTCACTGTGAGTTAGATATTTGAAATGTTAGTATTAATATCTAATTCCCTCTTTTCCAGGTGAAGTCTCAGATATTTTAGAATATAACTTAGTATGTGCATTTCAAATGTAAAATTTATGTAGGTTTCAAAACTTGACCATTAAATTTTAACATCCTTTTTTAACAAGAAAATTTTCTGTGCCAAATTCAATTGCTTTAAACGCCCCTTCAATTTTTAACCACATTAATATTTAAAATAATACTCGGATATCTTTATTTAAAATGAGTACAAATATTTTGTTTATATATTAAAACCAAACTCGCTCGCTGTAATTAAAACTGGTACTATGTAATATTTTTTTACGTATCCCTGTTATATGGGGATAAACCAAATGTATTCCTAAATAAGTGATCATAAAAAGGTCTCAATATACAATTATGTAAATTTAAAATATATCGTCTAGCAGTGATTCAAATAAACTGGTTTAACTATGTTCTCAACTCTAAAATTTTCCTTGGAGTACCAATAATGAGAGTTTTGTAAGTGGAAATTCGTGTAATTATCTGAACACCGTTTTCCAGATTCTATAGTGCAACATCGACGTCAAGGGTATAAAAACGTTTTTTTAATTATTTGAAATTAATTATAAAAAATTACAGTATTGAATTTAAGGTAATAAATATTTATAAATATAGAAACTATTTTCTTTATTTGAATATAATTTTAATAAGCGTATTTTCAGTTACGATTAGTTGATACTAGGCGATAGCTATTATATGTACCTATATACATATACTAGTGTGACACCGAATATAATTTCTCATTAACTGTAAATTTTCGTTATAATTTATGTAGCTACATTAATATTACAAAACCTGGAACTATTTTATATATCAGTACATCATAAATAATTTTATACACCAGACAGAAATTTAATTTCTTCATGTGGAGTCAATATCACGTAGTTTTTCTATCAATTCTTCCAAGTGATTACTGCGGCTGATCATTCATTACTATAAAATCGAACTATTTAAATATTTACGCAAATTAAAGGACTTTGAATTTCTTAAGATATAAAAGAACTTGAATTTCGCGACATTTGACTTGTACCGTGTCCGAAGAAATTGTGTTTACTACGGTCTACCTAGTACTAGCACGATAAAATGCCAAATAATGAGGTTCTACTTGTTTCTTGACCCATTTATTGTTTAATGGGGCAGTGTCCTTACGACATAACCGTCATATTCTTACTAATACAGTGCCCTACTGTATTAGTAAGAATATGACAGTTGTTCTTTGTAAAAAGCTGTAAATATATATTTAGTTATAAGTAAATCAAATTCAAATCTCGATCTGTATCCATTCAAATTGACTGAATGAAAAAGATGTTCTTAAAATTACATACACATTTTATGATATTTTTTCGTCATGTTCGTTAACATTCACATCTACAAAATTGCCTTACTCGCTTCGGAGTAATATAACATAGGCACGTAACAAATCTATAAATATGATTTCCTTAAAAATTAAAACATAAATAAAACGTAAATCTAACTTTGATATAGCCACAAGTAATAAAAAAATCTAGGGGTATTGCCCACATTAACTCACGGATGAAGTGAAATTTCTTTAAAGATTCATGTTAGTTAATATTTTATAAATTTTATTAACATTAGTTATCTGGGAAAATGTTATACTTTCTTGTTACCCTGATTGAAACTGTTCTAATATATTTAATTGATTTTCAATGAAACCAATTGAATAAAAGAGAAAATCATATTCCATTATAATTTTTGAAATCATTCCCTTTTATTAAAAAAAGCTTAATTTTGTTCTGAGAGTCTAAAAACAAATTTGCATTTTTAAACCTTCAGGGCGTGAATTTCGAAAATACTTTTTCGTGAGTACCTATCACGTTTGTATATTTATTTTAGTTTCAAAAGTATATGCCTAAAGTCGAAACATTCGGCTGTATTTGGCCTACCGCTGAGAATAATTGAAGCAGATCACGTTTGGTGTGACGGAAAATCACAAATGTTCTCTCGTCGAAAAATATTCGACAAGGTGAGCCGAAAAAAGTTTTCATTTCAAAAATACTTTACTATAAGTTTGCCTAAAGTTTATCTAAACTATGGCTAACGAAATTTTATGGCTTTAGAGTTAATCACTTTATTTTTACAACTGTAAAAGATGTATCAAGGGGCATTACATTTTATTATTTATATTTGCATTTAAACGATAGAATACAGAATTTTTTATTTTTTTATATAGTTTAGAAGAAATTATACATACCCTTAAATGTTTATGCAAGTTGTACATATTAATACGAAATTTATTTACGAATTTTCTTTATGGCTCTGTACGTAAAATATTGCGGTGAATAAAAAACCTAAGCGTTTCCTCGATTTAAAATTCAAGATTCAAAGAAATACCTGATTTAATTAGATTATGACTTCAACACATTTATTACAATAGATCCTTCTATTCCCAGAAAAATAAAACTTCAAAATCTGTGAGAAAACCCTTTTATATATTTTTAATATTATAATTAACAAAATTAAAATTTAGAATTTTAATTTACTTAATTATAATATTTTAATTTAATTAATTATTTTAATTACTGCTAACAAAATCAGATGACAAACCAGAGTATTGTGTACTGTTTTGGTTATTTACAATCTATTTTAGTACACACGATGTTTACGGGGAAATCGATTTTTCCCTTATTAAAGAATATTTATGAGTTTCTGTAAATATCTTCCCTTAGACATATCTGAATAAAACATACATGAGATGTAAATTGCACCGACTTTTAGACTAAATTACAAAATACTTTTTTACGTACATTTTGCTAATTAATTATTTAATCTAACGTGTTCAGATTTGTAATTAAAGTTTTATTAGCGGAAATTTCGTAGATTAATTGCACAAATTGATAAAAAAAAATCGTGGCAACTTTTACACAGGAACAACCTCTGTGTTCATTTATGCAACGCAAGGTAATATCTTTAAATAAATTACATACAGAACAAGGATACAGAATAAGTGTACAAATGAACTTACTTACGTCACAATATGTAGGCGTAGAAATAATCTTGTCAACTCATAACTATGCCTTTTAGGTTTGTTATTCCGAAATAAATTGGTGTCAGACTGCTGACACATGTTAACCCGTTTGTTATTGCTGCGACGATAACATGATGACCTCATATGTTTAATATTAGGTCGAATAACTGCGTGGTAAGTAAATACAAAATGTATCAGGGACAGTTAAAATCAGCTCGTAAACGGAAGATGTAATGTCGTTACGGTTCATTTTGCTTCATCTTTCAATATTATTAGAGAAGTTGACCGTTTAGAGTAACAATATAACAATAGGGTTAACTGAACCTTGATTTTTTAATGTATCTTGTTGTCTTTGCTTGGAAATAATATGTATTTGAAGTAACATATTACGTAATGAAAAAGAACTAAAAACAATAATATGCGTTCACCTCATATAGGTATATTTAGCTTCACCATATGTAGTAAAGAAGTTAACCGAGCCTTTTTTTACATAAATCCGTTTTTTCTTCATTATTTTCGAGAATTTTAGCCTATTTGTTAAATAGTTTATTAACAAAAATAAATTCTGTTAAATTTATCATTAAAATAGCAGTCGCCCAGAAGTCAAGATGAGAGACAATTCCTGGCAATGTCACAAATTTAGCAGTATATTGCGTTCTTAAAATAACGCAATATACATTATATACATAATGTTATTAAATTCGAATTATCATTTCTTCACGATTTTTCAGAAATTATAATGTTCGAGAATGGTTATATCAAATGAAGTAATGATTTTAGCGTGATAAGTTAAAGCGTTACAAATCATTCATAGATAAATAAATTGAATCTAAGAGTTAAGCGTTCCTTTCAGCACTGCATGATTTCAATAAATTCTAAAGATATATTTTATTTAAACTTAGTTTATAAAACTAAACTTATTGATCCATATGTCAAAATGTTTTGTCTACAGTAATGTCACCCCATGCTGTGTAATGCAGTTCAGAGCAAGGTGTATAAAAGCCTTGACTAAACCTCTTTTTACTCACCTTCTTACTTATTCTACTCGATGACACCAAGTGTTGGGCTAGCTATTTGTCTTCATTCGTCATCAAAGAATATCTTACACGTTTCCACCACTCTAACATATTATGAACCTTTGGGTCGAAATGTTTTATCAACAAAAAACCACGGAAGCTGCAAAACGACATAACCTGCGAAAATACAAATTATCAAACTGCTTACAACGAAACAAAGTAAGAATGTCTTCAAATAATTAACAAACATTAAGAGAAAATTCAACTGGTTATGATTCCGCGTTGAAGTCGGCCAAAAAAACATACAATCAATGTAAGAAATTTTGGGAGTATCGAGAATAGCGAAATAATTGATTCAAAAGATGACTTGAAGGCAAGAACAAAAATTATTCTGTTAATTGACCCAAAAATTTAAATTCACGTTCAAAAAGTTCAGAAGATGTAAGAAGTTGAAATAATCTAGCACGTGCTTTATACGACTTATAGCTATCAGGTTTCGCGTGTCGTACCTAGAAATCTGTACACGACAACTATTGCAAACTGTTAAAGTGTGGAAGACTACTTTAGCAGAATAATAGCAACGACACGTAAACTCGGAATTATCAGGTTTCTGTAGATGACGAGTGGTGCAGGACAAGGTTGCTCTTAAGACTATCGGAATCATATAAAAAAGTACGGTTTCAACCAAGCAATACAGTCTATAGTAGTAAGGCGTTCGCAATAAATGGAAATTTCAAAGAAAAAATATAAAAACGGTACTAAGAAAGGACTTCGGTGCTTCGACTCTAACAATTCAGTCACATAGGAACAGAATGCAGATCCAAGCAAAAACAAAAGAACAACTCAGTGAACAAGAATTTAAGTTAGGCTCTCTAGAATTTAAAAAACTCTGCCAATGATGCACGGTATACGGACTTGAATACTTCCATTCATATGAAAAAGCAGGATTATCCGTTCCACTGGAGAATGAAAATCCACCTTAACTCAGCGGCAGGGACAGTGTTGCCTATTAAAGCGATAAAAATATCAGATGACAAACCATTTTTGGTAAACGGCTCTGATCAAGGAAGGAAGCTTTACAGATGTAAATTTGTAAAGATAAGAGTCAGTACAACAAAATCATACTTAAAAATGTGGTAGATGTACCAAATTTAGCAACAAACTTATTAAAACAGTAGTCAAATGGAAAACGTGGCCGAGGTTGGTCACTAATATAAACAGATTGAATATATGGAGTAATATATTGCGTACATATGTATAGTATGTTGACAAATCGGACATGTAACTGTGGCACCAGCGTTTGGGTTATCAACATTTTAACGACTTAGAAATTGTAGAAAAACTTGTAGAAAAAACTGTAGAAAAAACTGGAGGTATACTAGAAGATAATAGGTTCCAAGAGGGATATCGAGCTCCAAGAAAGAGTCCGAGAAAAATAACGGTTTCACGTGCGTACCATGTCTACAAGGCAAAATAACGCAACCCCCTCTTAAATATAAAGGTTCAAAAATTAAAAAAAAGTATTGGACTTAGTGTACTCAGACCTTTGTGGTCCGATGGAAACTACATGGCTCGATGGAGAAATATATTAATAGAATTCCAACAATAACACTGGTATATAGAAATCCGGCAGAGATATGATCAGGAAAGGAACCAGACGTCAGTCATTTGAGAGCATTAAGGTGTGAAGCTATGATTCATCTCCCGGAAGAAAAGGTGAGGAAAAGAGATTCCAGAGGAAGAATGGCAACCTGTATTAGATATTGTGAAAACAAAAAAAGGTACAGATTTGTAATACCTTTATCAAGAAAAATAATAATTAATTGAGACTCGGTGTTCTTTGAAACTATTGATAAAAAAGTAAAGTTTTACTGAATCTCGGAGTCGTAGGAGAGTCAGTGTATGTTGCGCTTCAAAAGGCTTATAAAATACATAAGAGTCGATAGATACAGCTGTAGAAATCAAGCTTTGAAAGACAGACGCCTATATCTCTGAACGAATGCTCGTCACGTAGAATTTATATTCAGTTTCACCGACTCAAGAGTAATACAACAGTTGTTATTATTTATTGACAAATAGCATATTATCATTACTAGGTAGATAAATATAAAGAGTAGGTCGCGGGCAACACATGAAATCAAAATCTTACAAATTTTACAAGAAACAAACAATAACGGAATTCTATAAAAATAAAAGATTACTGAAAAAAAAAATTTAATTTTAAATATCGTGAAATAACTACTTTTACGGAATAAATTACTGATCGGTGAGTCGTTCCTACTTTACTCAGCAATAATACTTAGTTTATTGTGGCCCGTCTTCATAGTGACTTACACAGCTCTAGTGACAGAATTATGTTATAATAAGACAGTTTTCCTAAAAACAGCTTTCCTCAATGCATTGACAATAGAAATATAATCAAATTTCATTAACATGATGTCAGACCTTGGTAAAATCAAGATGTTGGATATTTTGTCTAAATTACAATAACGATTTTACGATTAAATGGGAAAGCTTTTATGATATACCATTAATATTTTACAATAATAAATTCATAATCTTTTCGTAAATAAGGATTAATTTTTATGGCAATAATTTGTAGGTGGTCATTAATTTAATTACTGGCGCGGTCTTTAAATCTCTCATTAAGGTGTCTCAAATAATTGACAATTGGCAGGCTGCTGTAATTATCAGAAACTCTTAGAATTTTGTTACGCCCTTCAGTTCATTTTCAGTATTCCCTACCTTAAAAGAAAAAAACAAAATCCTAATAAAATCACTCACGTGTCCGTCGGTGTGTCCGTATTCACAGCCTCTCAGAAACCATTTTATGTGAATAATTTTCATGTTATGCGCACACTTTGAATATGGCGTTATAACAAAGCGTAATTCTAACTCGCATATATCACCATGGTAGAGAATTGAAAATATACATACTAATATTTTAAGGGAGTCAAATAAAATACTCGCTAATATCGCTTATAACAACAAAGGAAATTTCGACTAATAAGTACTAAAAAATTTTTATGTTGGCTCTGTTTTTAAAAATCTCCACAGGTATTATTTCAGAAACAATTTGACACCGATGCTCCAAGATTCTTTTTGAATATTTAATACTCAAAAACACGCATTTAGACCTTTTAAGGACGTGAATAAAATATATATTAGATGTGTTTTTTTTCTTTTTGCATATCCCGTTGGCTATCTATATCTATATCTATATCTATATCTATATCTATATTTATATATATATATATATATATATATATATATATATATATATATATATATTATATATATATATATATATATATATATATATATATATATATATATATATATATATATATATGTATATACGCGTATAAAAAGCACGCTAGGCAACATATTTATATGTTTAAATATAATACTAATGTTTTCAAAATTTGTTTTAAGCGATCTCTTTTATATTTTAAATTGTCTTTCTAAACACTAAATAACATAAAACATAAAACAAGAACATTATTATTTCAAAATAACTATGAAAAAATCTATCCGGTAAAAGTAAATGTCCATACACAATTAGGCATTTATAAACATTTAATGGTATAAGGTATTTCTATCCAAATATTACAAAATTGATATAAACTATATTTTTCATCGGCGCACATTAGACAAAAGTTTCTAATTTCACAAAGAATTGGAATTGAAATTGATTTTTTTATTTGTCCTATTACTTGGATTATAAAACCTCGCATTATGGGGACTAACAAGATTGTAGCTCAACTGGTACCCTATAGGTTTTTGTGATCAGTGAGTAAGATTGTGGTAAAAATAAAAAAAAATACGTCATACTTTTTGATGCGTGAAATTTTTATGGCCTCGGCATATAATATTAACTTGAACTTGATAATTTAATATTTTTCCGCGAAAAGGGACTTTGACAGAGACACGGACGGACAACAAAGTGATCCTATAAAGTTTCCGTTTTTTTTCATTTTGAAGGACACAATCTTAAAATGGGAAAAT
Organism: Druceiella hillmani; assembly: GCA_039881145.1. Classification (NCBI taxonomy): domain Eukaryota; kingdom Metazoa; phylum Arthropoda; class Insecta; order Lepidoptera; family Hepialidae; genus Druceiella; species Druceiella hillmani. The sequence continues at coordinate 9,758,851 of JAYKKI010000045.1, forward strand.
AAATAAAATTTACCATTCCTTTACTTATCGAAACTTAAAAAGGTATTTCTAGAAATTGTTTGTCATGTTTTATTTATTGCAAAAACTAATAGTTTTTTACGTCAAATAAGTTCATATTCGCTTGACCCATGCGGGATGTTTTGAGATTCAAGAGGCCCATTCTTAACTATTACTATAATAGTATAGATAATTTTACCTATTTCCTGAACAAATAATAAAATGATCAAAATTTAAAATATCCCGGATCATTCTGACCCAACCTCAATGACGTCGCATTAATAGAAATATTATGCACAAAAATGTTTTTGCGCCCAATTGTACACGAAATCCGCGATCTATTCATATTTGACTGGTTTTCAGAACTTTTTATTGCCAAAAATTTACCACAATTAATACAATTTTCAACTTATCGATCTACTATCTAATCTATCTATCTAAGTTTAAACCTAGTTATTAATTATTTTTAAGCCTTTTTTCCTAAGAGAAACAACTTAGTTCAGTTCTTAAAAAAATTTTAATTTTTTTTTATATTCGATTTATTACTTTGACGAAGAGGTTTAAAGTGAGTCAGGGTAAGATTTTAGGCCATTTTACCTACTTTACCAAATATTTCATAGTAGCATTTGTACGTGGCTTCGTTCGCCTCCACGCAGACGCTCCATTCGCGTAGATACCGTATAAATATTTTCGGGTTGAATGATTACTTTTAAAACTACTAAACTAATGATGTTAAGTGTGTATTGTCAAAGGTACTTTTATAGCTGAATATATTTAATTGCCAATAGATCAATTCATTTTTATAAGGATTTATATGTTTTTGCAATATACGTCACAATCTATTACAACCCAAAAAAGGAATTAACAATTTGAAAAACTGTGAAATGTGTTCATAGAATTAATTATTGATCAGTTATAGGTTTACTACTAGCAATAACCTTCATCGTGGTCTACCTTCATTGTTGCTTACAGGGCTCTAATGACAATTTAATGATATAATAATTAAGTATAATTAAAGAATAAATAATCGAATGTATACAAATTTCTTAATAACCTTACATTAACCCTAAAGATAAAATGAAGGTTTATTAATAGGAGTCAAGTCATTGCCAAAGTCAAGGCATTGGAGATTTTCTCTAAATTTCAATAAACGTTTTACGACTGAAGGAAGAAAGCTTTTACGATTTACCATTAAAATTTTAAACTTATGAATTTATAATGTCTTTTTAAATATGGATTAATTTTTCATTGTTATTTACAGGCGGTTATTAATTTTACAGGCGGTCATTATTTTTTAATTTATATTATTTAAAATTTAAATAAATGTTCAATTGATAAGAAATTGACCTAATCAAATTCAAAGAGCTACAATATACTTGAAAAAAACGCACGTAAGGGCGTAACACTTTACAATCATAAACATAATTTCCATTATATTTACAGAATTTCTTACGAAGTAACGAATGTAATAAAATCTAACAACTATATTATCTTCTTCACGAAGAGCCTGAAATTTCTGCTTCCTATAGAAATAAACTGACGTATAAACGTTCTCATACAAATGTAAATAATGAATTACTAAAAAAATAAATGACTTTAGGAAGAAAAAACAATTTATATCTATAAATGATCAGTAAACAAAAACCTTTCATAATGTAATCATCTCATTAAATGCGAAGAAATTAATGGGAAAAATTAGATCATTATTAACAAAAAATAAAAACTGACCAAGTGCAAGTCTTACTCGCATAGTGAGGATTCAGCATCCCGTTTGAAATGAAATTATTTTATATCATAATTAATCACTGCTATGGACTTTCAGCATAGTAAATATTAAATTACACCTATTATAATTCAGTAAGGGGACATATACCTTATCATTAAATTATGAAAAAAAATATTTTTAAGAACCTTGAGTCATTTCAATTGGTACACCACACTATATATGGAATTTAATTTTTTTTTCGGGCGCTTAATTTTTCCTCTCGAAATTATGTTTCTAAATATTTATGAGTGTTTAGCTGTTCAGATGTCAGCCAGTTAACAACGTATATTGCTATGTAAAATTTCAAGTTTCTTAATCAAGTGGTTTCTGAGGGATGGATCCTTGCTGCGTTCTCAAAAGAAATTGTAATTTGCAGTAAATTATGGAACAATTGTTATTCAAATTGCAAATAAAAAACTTATTATTCATCTTATTTATAATTTTGTAGATATATTTAGTAGATTAATATCATAATTATAATGTATTTGCCTACCTAAATATATTTGCCTATCTAGGAAAATCCATAAAATCGCCTCTTTGCTTTTTAAAATATGAAGAAAAAACTAAACGAAATCCCGTCTTAATCGCACGTCTTGTACTGAGAAAATAAGATAAAGGTATATATTTTATGAAACACTGTACATTTTACATTTTGTCGCAGTCATTAACGAAAATCTCGCTAACCGATTAATTGATATTTATTTTTTTTGTCTGGAGTAATTAAGCATGCCTCTAACCTAAAAACCTTGATAATGTTGCGAATCGAAATTAACCATCAATAATTTATTACATAAAATTAACGCTAGAAGATGGCAAAAGTTCTGTTGATTTAACCAGTATTTATACCTCCGTAATGAAAATGTAATATAATTTTAAAATGTCATATAACGAACTATTTGTGCAGGAACGTGTTGAAAATTCATGGATTTATGTTTTTTCTGCATACGCTTTAAGGATTCGATTATATTATCTTGAATACTTCGAAAGTATTCGTCTCCATAGGCTCGACGAATGAGGAGAGTACTCGACACTGCTTCTAGGTGCTCCCATAATATAATATCTTTTGTGGTCTTTTACACTTTAATATTGTTGGTTCTTTTAATTATTCTTTTTTATTATTGGCGTTTGATTTCTTCAATGTAAAGTACTCGGATATTTATATTCAATCAAGTTTTCTCACCAATATGATCAATGATATTGATAAATTTCATAAATAGACAAAACAAGGCTAATACAGCATAAATATAATTGTGTTGCAATCCAGAGTTATATCGATTTCACCATGCACTCTGAAAAGCATTTTCATAACAAAATTACGATGCGAGCACCGCCCACATCGTAATTTTGTTATGAAAATGCTTCAAGTTCAAGCCCTTACCAGAAAATGAGGGAACGCCATCTTCAAAACACATTTTTTGTGAAATAACAAATCAACAGATTACAACCTTTTGTTTCGGATTTTTTTTCAAATTTGTAATTCATATTTTTGACTCGTATTCTCTAGGATTACAAAAAAGCTGCAAAGAAGAAACCATGTATTAATAAAATTCTCTGCTCAGAAAATACAAACCTTTTTATTATGAAATTGTATCTATTTACTCAGTACAAAAACGAAACATTAAAGTCATTGCCTTCAAAGTATCTGTTATGCGGATACGTAAACAATTCTGAACTATATTTAAATCAAGTGTTTATTTATGTACACCTTAAGAGGTAGCTCCCATCCTCTTAACCTCGAAACCTTTCCCTCGCTGGATAGTTGAGTTCATTAATAATTCATACTCACCCAAGTTCAAAGAGAGGATCCTAGTTACCGTGAGTAAATTTATCAAAACACTGCTAAATATAGATATTTTACTGAAGTTACTTAGAATATAGGTAGTTCCTAGCTAATAATATTTTCTTTAAGGAAACTATTACCATGTTGTAATTAACATTTATTGCATAATTTAAAAATAATTAACTGAACACAAATTTATTCACCGTTTCACATTTAATAGTTAATAGAAAACGAAGCGGAGTTATTAGCAGTATATGAATAAGCAATACATTTTAATGCTTATGAATTTCAACAAAATTAAGGAATTTTTTAAGAAATTAAAAATTTACAAAATGCTGCAGATTAACAAGAATTTTGGAGACGGAGCCAAATCAACTATTCTCTTCCTCTTTCACATGTGTACATACCTATACACACACACACATACACGCACACTAATGAGTACTTAATTAGTGTTGGCACCAATTCCAGAATTTCCAGCAATAGAAATATTTTGCAAATTTATTTATGTTTGGAAGCGATATTGTATGCAAAAATACCAACAAAATATTTGCAATTTCATTATTTTATACTTATTTGGTGGTTATTTGACGTCAGTTATTTTTTTTTGTGAAAAGTTTTATTAATCCGTTTTTATTGCTTATGATCTAAGTATACGATGTTACTCAGAATATCACTAATTTATGATATATTCAATAACAATTATATCTCATTTATTGAAATCGGAATATGCGAATGCCATATCTAATGAAGTTAAATACAATATACTCCTGTATATATATATATATATATTATATATATATATATATATATATATATATATATATATATATACACACACACATATATATATATATATATATATATATATATATATATATATATGTACACATATTATGTATTGCCACAAATAACGCCCCTTCAATTTGTAATAGTGCATCATGAGTAACTTGCCTCACACCTATTTTTATTTATCATATAAATTTTTTTTGTCATAATAAAGTTTTTCATAAATCATTAACATGGAAATCCATTAGCCTAAATCTTTTATATCTGTAGAGGTAATAAATGTAGGAATATTGCATAATACCAATGGGGAATTTTGCTTTTTAAACTATCCCTTTCATTTGTATAGTTTTACAAAAGAAGATAGACAAAAAAAAGGATAAAGGATGATAAAAATAAATTTTAAAGTTAATTTCATTTCAAAGTAAAAGTTGTTAAAAATTCGTAAATAAAAATGATTGACATTTGAAAATCTTTGACATCCAGTCAAAGTCTTTAATAAAAATCTTAGATATTCGCCCAAATATCTAAGTTTATAAAAGATGCTATTATTGATTTTTTAAATAAAATTTTTTGAATAAATATTAATAAAATATTTTTTCAATTACCATTTAATGATCAATAATATAATTTTAGTAACGATTTCTAAATAAAACTATAGATTTTTTTATTATTTAATATGGTAAATTTGAAAAATGTCAGTTAAACAGATCAGAATGCTAGAATTACCTCTCCGTTCTGTACGTTGAAACTATTTGAAGAGATATTTATTAGTTTTAAAAAATGGATTTTTATTGTTTCTAAAATGTGAATTGGTGATTTTTGCTATAAATTGGTAGTTTGGAGTGAGTGGAAATATATTTTTTGTGAAGTGGATTTTAGTATGTGCTGAATGAAATTATAAGTAATTTAAGGCCAAAGCTAGTACGGATAGCTAGTATTTTATAATTTGATCTTTGTATACGAATAGAAATATTTTTTTCTTTGGTGTATTGTCAGTGGTATATTTGATATTTTATATTGACAGTTATTGAAAAATACACGTGCTATTCCAACTTAATAAATAAAATTGAGTCTGTAGCGTCCCGATATTCTTAAAATTTCAATATCTTGAATTTACCAACAATCATCAATCTTTATAATCTTATTAGGCTATGGTGAACAATATAGAAATATAAAACTTTAATCAGTGTAGGAAGATATCGACGTACAAATATAAAAACAAAATATTTTCTCGTAGTGAAATTTAAAACAAAAACTATATAAAATTCGACAACGGAAAAAGTATTAAAATCACTCACAAATCACTATTAAAATATTTTTATTAATTTAATATTTTTCCTAATACTAGAACTTTGGTATGGATATGATTTTTTTTCTCTTTTCCATCAAGTTAAAAGAAGAAAGACATCCTTAATAAAATGGCCTTTCACGACTGTAATTTTTATTCAATTATCTTTTAAAATGACATTGGATAGATTTTAAGGAATAACGAGTTTGTGAATTGTTATTTATGAAAATTCACACACTCTTAATTCATTAAAATCAATAAAATCTTAATATGCTACGAGGTAACTACTCACATACAAACATACACATGGATAAAATGCTAAAATAATTGTCGTTCCTTGGTACTTTCATTGAAATTATAAAAACGGTTACCATCCGGGAATTTCCTGTTCCTTTAATGAACTAAGGAACTAACAGTTTTTCCAAGAAAATGGTAGTAGATAAATACGAATCATATCGTAGTTTGCGTGTATGTATTGACATACACGCACATACATACGCATGTATGTGGGTGTATGTGAATACCTACGTATGTATAACATTTTTTGGATCAAAACCGGAAAAATTAGAGGTTATTCGTATTGGTATGAAGATGGTATATATATATATATGTACATATATACATATATATATATATATATATATATATATATATATATATGTATGTATTTATGTATATATACATATATATATATATATATATATATATATATATATATATAATTTGAATGATTTGCTATTTGAGTACACCCATTACCGAACCTATCGTATATTAGTACGTATTGTTATAATTGGAAAAGTATTTTCGAAACTAAATGCAAAAAGTCGTATTTTATGTCTCTAATAATTCCCGAATCAATGTTATTTTATAAGAGTCGTGAGGAGTTTGAATCATATGTTGCCCAAAGAAATAAGTGCCGCCTGAGTTTTTCGTATAAAATCGAATTTATTTTAAATTAAATTCGAAACATTACTAAGTGCATTTTTAATAAATTTTCATATGGACTTTCTATGTATTACTCGTTAGGTTCATTGTAGTTGGGTGAAAAGGAATAGAACTTTCGTAAACATGATAAAACGCTGTTTTCGTTAGAAAGAAACGAGACTTGTTGAAAATTTATTGCGAGAATATAATCACATATTCTTGTTGAAAATTAAATATAATCAATTAAATATAATCGTTATTTTCCACTTTTCCATACTTAAGTATTGGAAATGGTTCTTACAGAATATTAGGCCAAACGTTGTAAATTTAGAAGATAATATAGAAATTAAAAAAATAATGTTAGTTTTCACCGAAAATTTCCTATCCTACGTACAGAAATTAATTTTGCGATACAAAAACTACCAGAAAAACCTATAGAAAGTGCAACATCTTGTATATACTTTAAAGTATTCCCGACAGTTAAAACACGAAATATTCACGACAAGTAATAAATGAAATTTGTTTGATACGAGTTAACATAACATTTTAATTTTAATAAGTTCACATTTTACTTATTAGATATGATTGAAATAATTACCAAGCTTCTTTATTGCATTCAACTACATACATTTGACTAAAGATGACGTTAAAATAATACGCTTACTATCACACTCTGATAGGCAAAAGCCCAACTTTGAATCATAAAATATATGTACCAAAAAGTATGAAAGAACAATGTACTAGAAAAAAATAAATATGGTCTTATATTTCCTTGACCTAAAAGCTTTCCGACAATGCTTTCAAATAGGACTTTGCTAGGAACCTTTACTTCAGTTAAAATGCCATTATACTTCCACGAACTTCCCAGCATTCGTAATAGAATATACCAAACAAGGGAAGGTTAAAATATACTAATAACTATTTACAGGGTACAATAAATATTTGTAATAAAAGTTCGAGACTTACTGGTGACGCTTTTTGTTATATATTTCGTAATGTTTCCTGTGTTATTTACAGTTCACAGAACTTACGTCGTAGAGATCAATATCTAGGGCGTGAAAAGTTAGGGTGAAGTTATTTTAATTTTACCCAACTTTTCGGTAACTTTGGGAATATATACATTATAAAGTGCTACTTTGGGGTGCTATTTTTCTTTTTTATATATTAATGAATACAAAAATAATGAAGCATAGGTTATGTCCCGTCGCCATGGCAAGCGTCGCCACGCCAACGATCCGGTTTATACCTGCGCCTATAGATGTTTCACATCAAAAATTATTTCATATTTCAAATATATTGTACATGCGGAAACGGTGTTGTAAGAAATTATTTTTATCTTCGAAACAAATAATATTTACCGGGTGATTTCTATGTATTTTCATTAACAAAGTCACCATGCTTTAAATTTAAGGCCACACAAAATGCAACGTTCCGGAAACCACAATTACTTTTCAACAAAACTGGAAATGACTGAATAAAAATAGATTGGACCGAAATCTAGTATAAATTGGTCGAATGACTAATTAACAATATATTAATAAAATTTTCTGCTCAGAAAATACAAACCCTTTTATTAGGAAATTGTATATGTTTACACTGTACAAAAACGAAACATTAAAGTCCTTGCCTTCAAAGTTCTGTTATGCCTTCAAAGTATCTGTTATACATAAACAATTCTGAACTATATTTCAATCAAGTGTTTATTTATGTACACCTTAAGAGTTTCCCTTAACCTCGAAACCTTTCTCTCGCTGGATAGTTGAGTTCATTAATAATTCATATTCACCCAAGCTCAAAGAGAGGATCCCGGTTACCGAGAGTAAATTTATCAAAACAATACTAAATATAGATGGTTTACTGACGTTACCTTGTATGTAGGTAGTTCCTAGCTAATAATATTTTCTTTGCAGAAACTATTACCACGTCGAGAAGAAAAGAAAACGCGTATTGCAGCACCAATATTACAATTTTCAACCAATTAACTTCACATTTTCAGGAAGTAAAAAAATGTCTTGATTAAAACAATTTCCATATAAATGTCTTCAGATGAAAAACGAGTTTAACTTTTGGCAGTTTTGACACGTCCAAGTTTCAAATTCGTAAAGAGGAATGGACAGGCTCAGAATAGGCGGAGCTTGGCCTAGGCGGAAATGCTAAGGCCACTGAACGCAATTCAATACTGATTAAGAATTTATAAAAACAACAATCGGTTTTCCTCGACGATATGGCCAAGGGCAAAAATTTGGTTGATACATACGCAATTCATTCGGAAGCTAGATTACTCTTCAACAAAATTAATTTAATGAAACTAAGTTTTTAGGTGAGCTTCATTATGTTAAGCTCAATTGATTAAACTTGAATCAAAGAACAATTTAAATCTGTAAAATGTAACAATTGAATTACGTACAAATATTAATAATTAATATACTAAATTACGTAAAATGATAGTAATTAGAAGTATTAGAAGTTTTAGATTCAATTAGATTATAATTTATAACTAAATTAATTTAAAATACTGATTTTATATGTCACCTTTTGATTTCAATGTTTCGTTTTCATTTCCATTTTTATTTGTAACTGTATCTTCTATGTATTCAATTTCCTATTTTATCTATGAGCTTATTTCTGTAATGACGTTTCCTAATAAATTTTATTTAAATATTAGAGACAGGTTTTATTTATATAACGATATTTAATTAAGCAAAACTAGACAGATATTACAGATTTATAGACCATAACATTGCATCTAATTAATAGTAATGGTTCGTAGAAAGATTCTTCATAAATTATGTATATTACTTTAGCGATTTTCCCTCTAATATTTATGAAAAGCATACATCGTCGGTTTGACTGATTCCATTTTATTTATTCTCCTAATCTGTTAGTAAAATGCAATCCATGTATTATTAGCAGTTATTCATAATATTGTCATTACAATTAATATAATTAAGTCACTTTTAATTGATCTATAATTTTATTTTATGATATGCTTAAATGTATGTTTAAGGATTTTTTCTCTTCTCAATAGACGTAGGCACCGCTGTAAAAGAAAAGAAGGAAAATTCTTCCATGTAGCATTTGATGAAAAAAAGATTGAGAGATGGGAGAGAGTAGCCGGGCAACAAGTGCAGGGCACCGTTTCTTGTGATCGTTCGTATTTTTCTTTAAATTTTTTAGTTCTACCTACACTTGTATCTGTAAGTTTACATAATATATATGCTAATGCTAAACCCGTATCACACAGTTGGCATGTATTGTTGTTCATAAATAAGAAAAAATGGCGCATCCGAGTAGAGAGTGACGCAAAACGTAAAAGCATTGTATTTTTTGTGAAATATAACCTTTCTTAATTATATTGTGCGTATTATTTTTGAATTATTTGTTAACAAACATCGCCTATATGACATTGTAATAAGTTTTCTAGCTTTCATTTGATAATATTAAATTATTGAACGAAGTTTCTTTAATTTAATTGAATATAAAATGCTGGAACTAATTCTTCAATGAAGAATATAATATTTAGAAACAAACTTCAGGTAATCTAGAACTCACATTTCATCTCAGAACACCAGAGATATAGTTTTACTTCCGAAAGTTGCATTCAATGACATGTAAGAACACAGGATTGATTTGATCGGTGAACTGGAATGATTTAGTAGTTGCGATTGCATTTTCAATAAATAATAAGGAAGATGGGCCCCATCTAAGTTCACTGGATTTCAAAGATGTTATTTTTATAAATATTTATAATTTACAGATAGATTGAATTTAAAAAAAAACATGTTCTTGTAAAAATTTGGATTGAACAAAGAAATAAAGAACTTATGACCTGCAATGGGAAGCCGTATGCTGACGTATTGTCGTGATATATTATTACATACTTAAGTTCATTGAATGAAATTTTGCATTAAAAATACTGCTTTGGAATAAATATTTATCCTATATTAATTTATCCAATGATATCAGATATAAGTAAGAAGAAAATCATTGAAATTGGTTAAATGGGTGAGGCGTGAAAGGTGTTAACACTTCAAATATAATAATACCACAGCTTTAAAAGGCGCTGAAAGTTTAAAGTTTTAGGTAAATATGTAATAAATATAAATAAACTAGGAACATTTCAGTAAAAATGTAGTGCGACCAAAATACTATGATCCTATTGTATCATGAAAGATTTGGCCATAATTCAAGAAGCATGAATCATGTACATTCAAAGCTACCTTGATGCAATAGAAAACTCAAAATAACAATTGAATAAGCATGGAAAAGGCATAGTCTCACCTTGGTACTATTTATCGATATGTAGTCGAGATGGTAAATGTTGCTTCGAACACCATAAATTATTTCGCTTTGTGCGTTCATTGCACAGTACTACATTTATGTAGACTAGATAAAGAAATTACTTAGAATAACTATAATTTTATTTATTCAATAAGTCTATCATTCTGTTATAATAAACTAGCTAAGCTCATATTCTAATTAAAATGTTGTCTTTTTCCCAATACCTAAAATAATTAATTTAGGCATCAAACAAGTTCACTTTCCGATTAGAAAACATTAAGTATCACTTTTATATTTTTATGATGAAATACTAATACGAGTTTTTTGGAAATTCTATTTACTTTCTCTTAGTGATGTATATTTAATATCGTTTAATCGCCAAATAAAACTGTTTTAAAAGTAAACATTATTTTTTTGATGGCAAAAAAAAGTAAATCTCAAATCTCTGGAGATTCAAATTAATTAATTACAGTTTATCAAGGGCACATTTCAAATTGAAATATATTCAATTAAATTTAATCAAAAATTTCAATACGATATTTGAATACAGTACGAATGGTGCTTCGAATCGAAATAAGATAAACCGCAATAATATTAAATAAAACTCGGTCTTAGGCCCGAAGAAAACTTTCAAAGATATGTAATTTACAAAGACTTATCGTCAATCCACTCGGATCCTCTAGGCTATTAATATTCCTCACAGCGGCCCTCGATAGCGGATGTCATTGCGCTGGGGGCGGATCCAATTAACGAATTTCTCGACGAGATTCACTTAGCTTAATGACAATTTGAGTTATAAGTTTTATCGTACAATACGATAATATTAATGACGCTGTTATATTTCAGTGCGGAGTTTTAATAATTTCATAACTCTGAAAAGGATCGTGTAGGAGAAGCAAAACTACTTATGTCAATAACTGCATAAATTGGGAATAAATATAATTTTTTTTTAAAAATCAATAAATCAACTAAACAAATTTTAAAGAAATATTAAAATAACACCACAGTTTCTATAGTCTTTATTTATTCAATTAAATAAAATATGTAAGACATTATTCATAGCTCTGACTTCTTAAAATGGGCGCAACCGGTAATGTAGACGTTATTCTAAAATATTAGGAGAAATTGCGAACCACGTATTTTTCCAGATGATAATATTCGTTATAAACAATTGGGAACTATTCTGTTAAAATGTAGAGAATAGTCGATAACTTTGTCAGTTAGTGAGTCTATAGAAACCAATGACTAGTAAGCTTAAAAAATAATTAAAATAATTTCATAGTTATATTAATATTACAAAATATTTTAGAAAGTGAATGAAAATGTTAATAAACATATTTATTGTAATAATTTAATACTGTAAGTTACAATTTATAAAAGTGTTATGATGTTAACAAACCTCAATTGTTTATTATCTATTGTTTGCTAATTGCAAATTATTCGTTTGTAACATCAACCGTGTAAATATTTATTATATTTTAATAATCAAAAATCATTGAAGGAAAAAATTAATACGTCAGTATATAAAAATTAAGTTAAGGAATATTTTCTACTTTAGTAAAATTACAGAAATTTGAAACCAAAATTTATTTATTTATTTAATGAGCGGTCGACTACGTACGAATGACATCGACTTGATCTTGACGCGCAAACTAATATGTCGAATAGACCATGGTTTATAAGCTGAATAGTCTACTAGTGGGCAAAAAACTTTATGGGCAAATCTGTATTAAAATGTCTCTTCAAAATTCATTTTGGGTAAATCGAATAAATAAAATGAAAATTCCGACGGAATCAAGATTTGTGACGATGCAGAAACAGGTAAATAACAAATTATATTGGCCCTTGTCCTCGTGAGCGTGTGATCCACTGTAAATCACTTTGCATATATATTAATTATTTCTAACAAGTGGATACACTTTTTATATGTCAAGCCAGTTTTTCCTTAAATGCTGTATTAAAAAAAGAATAGATGACAGTGAAGTAATGAAAATATTAGTAAAAGTTATGACGAGGCTGTTATGCACATTGGTTTGTGAGCAGTATGAATATTTCCAAGATGCAGTGCAAACATTAAAGATGAAAGATGCAGTGCAAACATGAAAGAAATTTAAAAAAAACAAATTGAATATTTGATAAATCGTTGACATGAAGACTGTTGTTGTATCTCGTAAAATTAAACGAATACGAACTAATTGTTATCTGCCTCTGAGACTCCAGAGAGGGTATTGTGTTTAAAAGTCTATGTGTGTATGTACATATGTATGTGGGTGTATCCAAATGTTACTCGCTAGTGCTGCGATGGGTAATCTTATTCAGAACAATAAGGTATCGATAGAATCATTTTAATCTTCCAAGCATCCTTGAGTAGGCGATGTCATATTCCATGCAATATGAAAAGTGGGAGTCGCCTCTTATTGACATCGTGAAAAAATGAAAAAATCACAAAGGTTCACTATGATAGCTACCTATAATATTTAAGGCTTTGATAAAAAATTTTAAAAAAGTACATAACATGTTGTATAAATAAATACGATATTTAATAAAATGTTTAGAGCTTGCCAAGCAACATTGCATAAAATTTTACTTTGGGCTATTTGGTAATGCACGATTTTAAAATCTAGTTTTCAACGTTAAAATGTTGATTTTAGTATTGAAACTACATTTTTAAGAATTAAAATCCAAATATACCTGCGTAAAACTTACAAAAATGAAAAAAAAAAACATTTGTTTACAAATTGCCGTCTGAACTTATATATTATCGTAATCGGGTTTTTCTGTAAATTGTGACAGGCCTGTGAAATTTATAACAAAAACAAAATTACTAATGCTTTTTTGACGTCACTTTCAGCCCGGAATTAATTCAATACGCTTTAACAGGTGTTGCAGCGTTTTGAATTAAATACATAGAAAATCATTGCAATTGTGGTCCTAGATTTTATATTAGGATAATGAACCTTCTCATCAGAAAGAGAAATACTAAATATATATACTTAATAATTAACGGACATATAAAAATATTTTTACAATGATAGTTTCGCATTGATAGAACGAGGCTTCGAATAGTTAAGATTGTAGTCTATATCCGAATAGGAAGTGCGGTGACCGTCATGACTAGTTGAGTTTCACGTGTCGTTGGTATGTACGCAAAATAAAATGGCATTTTTAAAGAAAATATGGATTTGTAAGATAAGCTTCTTAGAAAGCTTACTGTTTATCTGTTTTGTTAAACTCACAACACCATGGTGCGGAAACGACGCCAAAGGGGGGATTGTGTGTTACAAAAATGTTCACTAGTCGATTGCTACTAGGTCAAGTGTCATACTTTATGCGATGTATTGAAGTAATGATGCTATATATTTACTTTATATTATATATTAAAATTCTGATATATATATGCTTCATTTTATATATGGTGTATTGAAATATTTATGTAATATTTATATTTCATGCTATATAGCGTTGGAATAAAACTAAAATATCTTAATTAGGAACATTTTTAATATTACATATTATAAACGTAATGTTATACCTATACTAATGTACATATTACGTGAAATTATTACTATAAGAGTGAATATTTTCTATTGAACTAAATATTACATATTTAACAGGAAGCATTATGAAAAATTACATACTACATATATTCTCGGAGAAATTGATTATTAACTTCTGACATTTTAATTAAAATTAACAATTTTATACAATATAATTGAGTATTAAATCTGCAGCAAAAATATATTATATCAATTTAAAAAATTAAGTATTTTAAGCACGAGTATACCACGCACTACAAATTCCGTCTTCACACTACAAGTTTTGTAAGGTTCCGGGTATAAATTTACGTGTTTATAAATATTTAACGGTCTTCTATTAAATTTTAACAAAATTACAATTTCTTTAAAATGGCTTTCAGAACGCATTTTCGAGAAAACACCTATTGCGACATAGAATTAGCAACAAATTATTTTTGAATTATGTTTCGTTGTGCTGGTTTTCAAAATTGTAGGTATATCCGAAGTATCCTGTAGGTTTTTATGACGATATAAATAACAAGAAATACGTTTTAAAGAGTCATGCCTTTTTGTTAGGTTAACAAAAACAATTGTTGAGCAATTTGAGGTTATAGCCCTCAGTATATGATATTATTTTCAACTTGATATCTCTAGCCGTTTCTAAGAAAAAGGATTTTGACGTACGTATGGATGGACGAACAATAAAGTGATAAAGTTTCAGTTTTATTTTCAATTTCAAATAATTAATTTCTTCATTTGTATGCCATTTTCTACCAAAATGTAGTAATTGCGTATTACAGCAGTTAACCTTACGAAGGTTTTCTTCTAAGGGAAATGAATGTAGAGTCATAAGAATCCAGATGAAATATAACTTCGATTCATTCCATTCTACATAAATCTGTAAAGGCACATGTCGGCTGAGAGGCGTATTTATAAGTTTATCGTCTTTGATATTGATCATTTTTTTCGTAACATTCTCCTCGAATCTCTAAATCGTGTGCATAGCGTTTCACCGTTAGGGCACCTATCTTTAAAACCGTGGACTGTAATTCATAGCAAGCCAGTACTGGTGGCAACCTAATCCTCATTTGATTTTTTTATTGTTTTGCTAAACTGTAGAAAGATTGAAAAGTTACGAGTTTTCTTCAATTTTGCGTTGCAGAATCAGATGCTTATTTTTATTCGATTTTGGGGTGGTTAATTTTAAAAATGTCCGTCATCAAGGTTATCTTATGACGTGGGGTCTTAATGTCAATTTGCACAAGTAAACTATTTTAAACAAATACAAGCAAACTTTTTCCCGCAAACTTTTATAGAGCTTTAAAATGTTTGGATTTTATACATTTATATTGAAAAAATATTCAGTCAATTTAGTACATTTTTAACCATGCACTTGCTAAAATATTACGGTGTGACTTATTGTCCGTTGATGTAGATTAAATTAACTCATACTCTCATACTCAGGCATATTAGCACTCTCTATTAGTATTCAACACCTGCTCAGTTCATACTAATACCTGATTTATTTGTTATTTGGAAAATATTGTTACGATTAAAATTTTTGCTCATAGTCTGTTGCAGTATTGCACAATTTATAGTAGGCAGTAGAAATAATTGTCCGCCTAGCAATAAATTTACCAAATTAATTTATGTCTACGCCGAAATATATGGAAATCTATGAACGAAAAAGAAAAACACGTACTCCCTAAAACACGATTAAGAAATAGAACTTCGCAAAACAAAACCTCAGAAAAGGCATCATGTGACAATAAATACAGGTATTTATATTACTAAAATTTTAAGTGAAATCATAGAGGGCCTGACGTAATCCGTTATACCTTACCAAAGTTTAATTATAAAACCAAATCTGATTTGATATGAAAGGATGTAAATAAATTCATATAGCAACAGGAGGAGTTACACTTCAAAATACCAAATTTCTAAACTAAAAAAATAATATTATGAAAATTTTAATATCTGAAGTCTAAACCAGAATAAAATTATTACGATAACTTTAATTTATAATAACTGCCAACGGTCTGTTCCAAAGAGCATTAAGAAATAAGTTTTAAATCTCTGTTTTGGAGGTACTAGGATATATTGAGATGTATGATAATAGAATACAATGAGATATTATATAAATAAAATTTTTCATTCTTTTTAAAAGTTGTGTATAAACGATAGACCTACATATAAACCCTCATAATAAATTAACGCGTTTTTAATCGACTTCAAAAAAGAAGGAGGGTCTCACTCGTCGGAATCTTTTTTCATAATTAAGATTCAAAATATTTGTTACACGTAGTTGCTATTTTGCAAAATAACTATAGTTTTGATGGCAAAATCCACTTACCAGAGCGAAGTCAGATGACAAGTTCTGGATATGAACCATGGATCACCTTAATTGATATTTATAGATCAATAATGATTAAAAATATTTGCTACTAGTAGTTGTTACTTTGCAAAATAACTACACCAGGGACCTATGGTCAATTCTGGAAGTGAACAATTTAACTCCTTAACAGATGGTAGTCAATTGCAAGTAATTCAAGGTATTTTTACTGGCAGTTGGTACTTGGCAAAATAACTACACTATCGATCATGTCAGGGTCTGATGATGCGTTCTGAAGATGAACAATGAAACTCTTTATCGGATGGTAGTACATCAAACGTAATTCAAGATATTTACTACTAATAGTTCTTTCTTTGCAAAATAACCGCACCATCAACCAGGTTAATAAGTGATGATGAGTTCTGAAGATGAATAATGTAACTCTTTAATGGATGTTAGTAAATCGATCGTGATTGAATATATATGCTACTGGTTAGTTGTTACTTTAGTTATTACCTTGCAAAATCTGATATTGGATTTCGGATATGGAGATAGTTTTTAATTTTCAAAATCTTATATTGGACTTCGGATAGAGAAAACCGAACTCCTCAACGGCTGACAACTAACCATTGGCAGCTACTACTATTGTTTCATTTCTATGTGTTGTTGATAATCAATTTAGACAAAGAGGAAGTTATCTATATACTAGCTTTTGCCCGTGACTTTTAATAATTATCCAATATTCTAAGAAAGAAAATAAATGTGATTATTAATATTAATATATCAATCTCTAAAATTTCTAAAATAAAATATCTTTTAAAAAACCGATTTCAAAAAAGAAGGTATTAAAAAGTAAATAATAATTAACTCAAAATAGGTATATCTACTTATTTGCAATAAGTTACTTATTTTTGAAGACATTGCCAGCACCACCAATCAACTGAAACAAATGAAAATGTTTATATTATAAATACGCCCTTGATGAATCCATTTAGTATTGAAAGTACATTGGAAGTTAAAGTTTTAAATTTTCAATATAAATTTAGTTGGTCGATGGTGCAGGCAAAATAAGTAACTTAGTTATTTATTGCAAATAGTTAAGTACTTATTTTGAGTTAATTATTTTTTACTTTTTAGTACCTACTTTTTTGACATATATTTTGTGTATATTCAAAATTATCAATTTAATTTTGTTGTTAATGCCTGCTAGATTTAAATAATTTTACCACAATATAAAAACTATGTGGAAAAATTAAGAGAAATACAATATTTTACTATTTAACGTCGTATAAATGATGCATAAAACTTCTACTTTGTCTTTACGAAACAACATATAAAGGTCTAGTTTATGGTGCTGTATGCAATCATATGACATTTATTTCTAATTTGTCTCCCATTTCAAATTTCTGATATTTTGAAAAGCTAATAATAATACAGTGCACAATTTCACCACTGCCCACATTTTTAAGGTTCTGTAGTCAGCAAATTTATCAACCATTTACCACGATATCGAGCTAAAGCAACATAACTTATTAGTGGATATTTTTAATTTCTATTAAAAAAAATTAAATTATATTATGTGTGTACTATGTATAAAGTTTCTATTAAAAAAATTAAAATTAAAGTATGTATGTATGTAAAGTATGTGTGTATGTAAAAATTTAATTAAATTTTAATGTTTACAGGTACAATATTACTTATTATTTGCATTTTATACAAGAAAATATATATATGCGCACATGGTTATAATTTCAAAAATGTAAATGAACTTAAAATGAAGCAATATAGTTTAAATAAAACGCAGAATTTATTTAAATATAATACCAAATGTTTCTAAATTCCCAAAAGAAACCAGGTTCTCAAAACAAGATTGCATTGATCAAAATTATTTTAGTTTCACTTGCTATCGTGTAGGTGTTATCGTGTAGAATTCTACAGGAATCTCAGAACAGTGAAGCTATTGAAGACTTTATAAGTTTAATAACTAACTAGTTCGATGCCTTAAATGACAGATATGTAGGTGCTTTCATTTATAAGGTGAATTTCAAAGTATTACAATCCTCGTATAGCTCCTAAGGGGGTCTTAGTCAAAAATATAATATTTTTTTTTTATAAAATATAGATATGCAGGTATGGCAAAGTTATATACACGTAAGTATTAACACAGAATAATACATAGCGGTCGCCGGGCTACAAACGAGTATGTGTGAAGGAAAGGTCAAATGCCCCCCATGGTCGGCACGTTGAATACCATTAGGATAGAACACTTTTTATGACACGTCTCTTGCATTTCGAGCGTGTGAAGTATGCAGTGAATTAAGAACGATGTACAAAGAGGTTTGAAGTGTACGGCCGACGGTCGATTTTGAACCTTGACAATCGCGTGTATCAAATTGCCCTTAAATGGTTTGTCATTAACCATCTACATTAATACAAGAATGAGTAAGATACGTACATACGGTATACGTTCGCGTTTATTTTCTATAAATGAGTAATTTTCTATCCATCCATATATAACACAAAAATTTTAAATAAAGATACTTTTTACGCACTAAAATTTTCATCAACCTTCAGAATTAAACAAAATGTAAATTTCTTTTATTCAGAATCAAATAATATCAAGTGTGCTCTAAGGTTACATTTAGATTAAAGTATTGACAAATGGCTCATAAATTACTGTCCGATTGACGTTAACTAATAAGAGTAACTCTGACACGCCGAGAATAGATTCCGTAAATGTCATTTTATTAAAACTGTTCTTTTGCATTTTTTGTCCAAACTCGTTAGATTTCAAAATTGTTATTTTATTTTTCAAACTGTAGGTCGTAATAAATGTTTAACTTTTTGGGATTTCTAAGTAAAAACGGAAAAATTAAATAATTATAATATGACCCACCTCTCCGTCTGATTTTCCCAGCCCTTTTTCACAGAAAGGCTTAACGTAGAAGTCTGAAATTTTACATAATAATAATACATGTTAACCCGCATATGATCCAATAGCTAACACTCAAATATATTTTCACGACAATTTTAGGTGGTAAATCTAATTATATAAATTTCCTTAATTCTTTACATAAGACTAATTAAATATTTCCTAATTATAGGCAGCATATCTTTAGAGATGTACTGCAAAATATTTAAAAAATATGTTCTCTCTCTTATCTCAGAAACCAAAATTACGAAAGAAATAGAGTTTTAAAATCCTGCGTAAAACTTCAAGTTTATAGAAAAGTTATAGCAATAATACTATATTTTATAAGTTTTGAAATATCATCATATTTCAATGCCTGTGAACAGTTAACACGTTACGTTGTGAAAAATTACCTTTTTTATAAATACTTCTATAGAAATATGTTGCCTTAACTATTTATACGTGTTAAAATATGTATGCAATCCCCGCAGTGAACGGCTGTCTTCGGCGTATTTTTAAAATTTATCAAATAAAATATTGAAATTTTAAAAAGTACGAAATTTTATTTTCCCCCAAAACTTTAATGACGTAGTCTGTGCATAGCCGGACTATCATGAGGATTTACCGAGTTCTATGTAGAGTTGATATTTAAAATAAAGAAAATAGGTTTTTCTATTTACTTTCCTGATTTGAAAGCAAATTGCAAGAAGTCATAGATAAGAAATGCAAATATAAATAATGAAAATTTTAACTCAAATATTTATTATAAATCAGATCCGATGATAGGTTGAATTGGGAGCTTTCGCTAGAATTTAACCCAATTATTGTCACTATACTTTCCATCCATACATCAACCACTTTTATTTCTTAAGAGGGAAAGCTACTTACTTCAAATCAGTCAGTACTGAAAAGCAGATTTACCAAAACTCTACAATTTATGCAGTTCCGTAACTTCATTGAAAATATCGTATTTAATAAATTAATCACCGATTTTTGGAACGTTACGGGAACATCTGCGATATCGTATATAACGACCGTAATGTTCGATCGTGTGTTCAAGTAGTAATTAAGTTTCTTCGAATTAAGAAAAATCAACTCATAAAAATTTTACTAAGAGAACAAAACGTCATTGTATGTATATTATCGTGCTTATATTTTCAGCCTATATTGCGAAAAATTTCACACAAACGTTTTTGGAAATTAATAAAAATTGCATCGTGCTAACATCACATAAAAAAATGATGGAAGAGAATACAGTCTACATATCATTGTCTTACTGTAACCTTATTTTAACCAATATTATAATACTAGCTATGCCCATGACTTAGTGTGCCTTTGGACTTTTGGAAATGCAATATTATTCAGTCAACTATAAAATTAATACACGCAATTTAAATGTTATGAAATAGAGAATTAATACATGGCGTCTATTATAATAATTATAAAAGTTTCTTTTTTTAATTAATTACTTTTTGTTACGAAACAGCAATTTGCCATCTTCTTTTTAATTGACAGGTTACTATAAAAAATAGTCCATACATTATCCGAATCCCGGCAGAAACCATCAATAAAAAATTAATTGAAATTTTCTTAGCTCTTTTTGAGTGATGCGTGAATTATAAACAGATTCAAAGATAAAAAGAAAAATATTGAAAAAGCGATAATTTTTTATTCTATTACTTTTATTATGGATGTGTGTGTTTTATTATGTTTATTTCGTAAATACGTTCAGCGTACAGAGAAGTCACTTTCATAGTTTTTTACGAAATACAGTACGAAACAATCAAATTTGTAAAGTTTAAAATTAAACCTAGCAAAATAATTAAATTGCGAATATTTATAAGGGATTTATATTTAGAAAAAACACAGTAATATTACATCGAATATCTACATGGAAAAGGTTGCAATATAAACGGAAATGTGAAACACGCCACTTTTTGAGTGAGTTAACAAATTCCTATAAAATAAAAAGTACAGGTTACTGCCACTCAACAACTGTATTTTTCAAAAAACCTTATCTAAATAAATTCAGTTGCTTTTATGTGGTGCTTGTTCAAACAAACACACGGACAAGGAGACAAAATTTTCCCAAATAATAAGTTTAGATTGATAAAATTATATATATGTATATATATATATATATATATATATATATAAATATATTCAAATCACATAAATTTTTCTCATTCATATAAAAGTAACCTCCCCTCATATTTTATAAAAATTTTATATTGACATTTGGGGATCACCGAGTTACTCGTATTTGTATCCATCGAATAAAATGTGTGCGTGATTACTTAAATATTATTCAATTTACGTACGGTATATACTTTCACCTGAATAGAGAATAAGGCATGTGCCCTTTGCATCGAGTATTTTTAAAAAAAAAATTATTTGAATTTTTTTTGGGCAACTTCGTTTCAATTTATTTTGTAAAAACACATAAAGTTAATTTAAAATTGTATTCTTAGTTTATCTAGTGTTATAAGTCCTTTTTATATATTATATTGTTATAAGTTCTTTTTAATTGCCTTAAACCATTGTACCCGTGTAAAACGAAAGGTACAATAACCAAAATTACCGAAACAATAATGTAAATAGTTAATCTCGTAATTATAACGTATGACCTTTACTAATATCGTAATTCAAATGTGAATCACGACTTTTAAGTTTAGTCCTTTTTCCGTTTGAGAATGATTTTCCACTCGGTTTTATCTCGTATTATCCTCAAGTAAGCACCAAGTTATCCAAAGTTAAATCTTAAATAAATATTTAATTTCCCACAGGGTTATTATTCATTACCTAATCCACAATTGGCCTTCAATGAAGTTCATCCTTATATACTTAAAATTTTAACTGTACACATTGCACATCTCACTATATTACTGTTTATTCGTAAATTAGAATGATTTTGATGCAAAAATGTTGTAAAATGAATACAATAGGAACATATTGGTCTTGGATATAAGAGATTTGTGGAACTAATTAGACTATTCCCAAATATAACATTTATTTTATATCCAAATATATGATTTATATTCTATCCAAATATGATACAAATCTTATACTTCTTTGCGAGAAAAACGTAATGATACCATTTTTTTATAAGTATACTCCTAAGCTTGAACCATGCTCAAAACAAGACAACCACATATTTCACGAAAATTTATGATAACTCAGAATTTATGATAAATTAGAACAAATCTTTTCTATTATTTTTTCTGACGGTAATTTTAAAAGTAAAAAAAAGGTAATACAAGAAACTTAATTATTTTTTTCTCTCTAACAAAGCTAACACCACGGCTCCACTCCATATTTCCCATCCATTTTGTCAACCTCTTTGGATGAAAAATTTCGTCGCGCGATTTAAAACCCACATCTTTGCAAAATATACTAGCAGATACGCTACGCATTTATGTAATTATTATATATCGAGTAATCTTAGCACTGTTTTTTGTTCTCGTACTCATGCAATATAAATGAATTTCATAAAATATTAAGTTCACCTAGCTTCTGACCAAGTGAACCAATCGCATTGAAATCAAAACTAAATTTTACTTCAGATCGCGTTTTTACAAAAATTCAATCTGAATTCAATAAGAAAATTTATGTGATACTTGTACAATAAAATATATAAATTGACCGGAATTCCAAACATTATGTCACCAAATGACTTCTTTATTTTGATTTTTTTTGCTTCTTTTTTTCCGAAAAATTTCAGATTTATTAGATAAACATTTTTTTAATAATATATTTACAGATATTAATATAAAAATGTTTATTTATTCGCTTCGGAAAAATGTATTAATGGATTTATTACACAAATGTTTTAATCAGCCGAGATAAAAGATTCGAGTCAAGCTCAAGACATTTCATCTCCCTGATTCTTTTTAATAAATTGATTTACCTGACTCAGCCGTTCAACACGAAATTAAATATAGCTAATTGAAGTGAATCATTCTTCAAGTATTTCAGACTTGCGTTAAAATGACCAGGTTTAATGTTATTTTTTATGATATTATTGGTATAGTTTACAATTTTAATGGTATTTGTTTCAAATGACGGAATTTGAAACAAATACAGATCCTAAAAAATTAATGTGCTGAATTTTATTCTTATTTTCTTCCGACTCTTGATTTTAGTTTTGCTTATTTAGGTTTATGCAATTAATACATTCATTACGTAATTTTTAACATAGCCATTATAATTTTTTTCCCATACTCATGAAAAATACATTTTGGTTAGTATGACATGCCGTGAGATAAGCCTTCAAGAATATAAAAAATATGACGTTGTTAACTAACTTGAACAACGTAATAGTCTTAAGTACTGTATGAAAATTATGTAGAAATAAATTACTAGAAAACCAAATAAAAAGGTTTACAGAGTAATAAAATAATTAAAGTTAGTTTACAGCTTCTAAAAATTTCCCTAAAATATCTAATTATCGAAATAAAACTAAAAATTAATTCTGAAATTAATAAAAATAATTTGTTGCCAACATTCGAAAAAATTATTGGCGTGTTGCTAAGACCTACGTTATAAAAATTTAATATTTCATATGGCTTGAAGGCAAAAGGTATAATATCAACTATACAAAAAAATATGTTACTTGAACTGTCAAAGTTGTTGCTAAGATAGTATAATAGCTTTCAGTAACCAGTGTACTTGCATACGGTCCTAACTAGCCCGCGGGCGTATCGCGTTTCACAAAACGCAATTTAATTATAGCACAGTGCAAGTTATGCTGATGTATGAGCTCGATGGCTAATTTGATTACTTGTTGGTACTCGAACAAATAGAGGAGCCTATTTGCGTGCTGTAAAGGAAAATCGAAATGAAATTCAGCAGATACATATTAAATAATCCGTTTCGTTCATATATTCGTGTCGAAAGCCATTATTGTTAATTTATAATTACGTAAAATATGAAATTGCAGAAGAAGTGGCCACACATCATAAGATGAGAATGACCGGATCCTAGAGGAAAATTTGAAGTTGAACTATACAAATATCTTCCTTTTAAATGAGACATTAAAAAATTAATCTTTGGGAAAAACAGTCGTATTCAATTTCGATATTCGGGAAGGTATATAAAAGAAATAAATATTCTTTTGCTATTTCCATATATTTAGGTAAATCAAACTTCCTATAAAATTTCATAAAATTGGTTTTAAACTTAAACAGTTATATGATTATGTGATTTACGGACGTGGAAACGAATGTGACAAAGTCATTAGGGTTACATTTTTGCTTTTCCGTTACGGAACCCTAAAAATTATAAAAAAGAACTAATGAAATAGCTATTTATCTTATTTGTTTTTAAATGATATTACTGTCATTGATATTAATAATTGTTTATTAATTTAAATACATTTATTTAAAAGTTGTTACAGTCAATTTCAGTCTTTCACAATACCGGAACGAATTGATTGAAAAGAAACAAAAATTGCTTATATGCCTTTAAGCTTCGATTCTTACCCAAAATTATATTGTTAATGTAGAAATTACGTTGATCACTGATTGTAAAAGTAGTAAAAAGAGCAACCGAAAACAATGAAATAATTTTTATTTGATCGAATTATTTTATCTCTAAAACCTAACCTAATAGTTAAACTAATCCGTTCAACTCCTTAACAAAAAGTAATTCCCTATAAAAAACAACAAACTCGAATTATTTTTATAAAAAACCTAATAATTTTTGTATATTTTTAACGAAATAAAATTAAATATAAAGAAGAATATATTGTTTTAGAAAGAAATCCGTATTTTGGTGTATTTTTTCCACAGCTCTATTCTTTAATTATTTTATTACATGATAAATTAACAATTCTGAAATCTTTCAAGTTATGCAACTAATATTCGAAAAAATGTTCAGAAATATCCACTTATAAAATAGCAATAAATCAGCATTACCCGTACATTATTGTTTAATTAAAAAAAACAGTTAAAATTAATAATTTAGTTGTATCAGCCAGCGGTAGCAATACATTATTCCTCTATTTAGTAAAATCTTGGAGTTTTCCATAAAATATTACACCCACTTAAGTATGACTACGGAAAATTCTACGCAAATATAAAAGACGTCAAGAGGTAATAAGTTGAGAAAATGTTCTTCATGCACTTCACAGAGGCGCACGTAACGCGTATGGAAAAGTTGTTCTGAATATGAAAATTTTTCAAAGCTCTGTTTTCACTAGTTCGCGGGCAGAGGTATATAAAAAAATGTCTTCAAAGTTATTCGTGTACTCTCACGTTAATATTTTTCTTCGTATTACATAAACTTCTTTATTGATTTGCAACTGATTAATATGGTTTTAGTGTACTGAATATGATGTCGTTTTCTATTTATATAATAAAATATTAGAGGAATACATAATAGTCAATAAAAAGTATATACTAGTCAATTTATACACGTATTCAATCAGAGAGTTAGTAAAATTTTGTAAATTGGCACGTTGACGATAGTATGTATAACAATCCGATAATAATCAGTAGTCACTAAAGACAATTATTATCGGTAAAGGTTCTTGAATATTGGTTGAAAATTACCAGATCTATTTTTATTTTCTTCAGGACTAATTTCAATATTAAGAATGTAAAAATTATTTCTTCTCGGCGGCTCATTGTTAGTTTTGTCAAAGAAGATCCCCAAATTGAAATTTAAAATTTTTTTAGGTGTTCAGAATGCTAGAATTCGGAAGAAATTTATTTTCTGATTGGTTGATTAATGGACAAGTTTTAGGAAAGGAGAGGGGAGTTAATAAGTAAAGTTTAAAAATATGAAAAGATAATTGAATTAACCTTAACTTTGAAGAATTTTATTATTCTGTATAAATGTGAATCAAATAGAATAAATAGGTAATTTTTAAGCAATTCGCCATGCATGTAGAAAGAAAAATTAATTTACTCTTAAGAAAGATTTAAAACAATTGAACACGTAAAACTTTTTATACCAGAGTGTATTCTGTCTTCAAGCAATATCCAAAATATAAAGGCAAAAAAAAAATAAACAAATAGTCAATTCGGTATTGAAAACTAGCGATATATAATATGTGGCCAAATTTTAGGTAATACGGTGAAAACTGCGGCATTTTTTATTCTTGCTGTCTTTTTTTAATATACCTAAAATACCATATCAAAGTTCTAATAAACCAATGTTTACCATACCTAACACAACAGTGTAACATATTTAACAAAATAATGTTTAACATACCTAAAATAAAGGCGACAATATTGTTTAATAAACCAATGTTTACTATACCTAAAACAATAATGTCACATATTTAATAAACCAATGTTTACCATACCTAAAACAATAGTGTCACATATTTAATAAACCAATGTTTGCCATACCTAAAACAATAGTGTAACATATGTAGTAAAATAATGTTTAACATACCTAAAATAAAGACGACAATATTGTTTTATAAACCAATGTTTTGAATATATTTAGCATTGATTTTGTAGAAATGTATTATTCATAATTAAATGACACTTGATGCAGTATTATTTCCACTTTATTTAAATTCTTTACTACTACCTTTTTGTTGTTACAACATCTTCATGTAGGCAATTAGCAAAGATCTTTGCTAATTGCTGTAATTTCCTCGGTTCTTTTGCAAGATTTTGAACGATAGCAGTAATCAAATTTATAAGAAAATTATGTGTTCTCGAAATCACATTCTACTTTAATCTCTAATTGCTACCCGATATGATGCCTTCAATAATTTTGTTTCATCTTTTCACTAAGATATAATAGAATTTATTTAGAATGAAGCCATGAGAAAAACCGTTTTATTCTATTCTTTACGAAAAACAACATTATTAATAAAGTCGTAAAATAATCTGAAGAAATTTCCAATTGAGACTTCTTATACCGTTGTAAAACCAAAGTACGTATATTACCGATCATGTATTCAATACCCCCAATAAAGATGACTAAGCTTCAATATTAAGATTGATGGTCTATCTCAACAGATCCGTCAAAATCTTGCGATAACCTCTGGCTTTAGTTATATTGATTCTGATTTGTTCCTTTTCACGCTGAATTTACTTTTCTTTTCATGAAGAGCTCAGATGTTATGGAAACTATCTACTCAGATTTATGAATTATATTATTTAAGAATATTTTTGTACATCAAGGACTAGGCGTAAAAGTCCGTATGTTAAAATATTATATTTTTCTTCTATTCTTGATTAATTTATTTCATCAAGCGTTCTTGATTAATTAAATCGACAAAACAGGATAATGTGAATCTCATACATTACATTTTATATATTTAATTATTAGGCTGGTTGGTGTCGTGTCCACGTGAGATGATTGATACATGGTTGGTTATTGTCGTATTCACATGAGATGAGGGAGCGACTACAAATGTCCATTCGAAAAAATGGCGATATTAATTATAATATAATAAGCATATTTGGCGATATTAATGATATTATCAGAATAGTATTATCCGCTGAATGGAAACTCTCCAAGATCAAACAGAGATCTAAATTCGCAGCACAACTTAAGATGTGGTCTGGGCTGTTACAATGACACAGCTGTTACAGTGACGATAATAATAACGTTTGGACAACGTTTGGATATGCGAAATTAGGGACAATTTATACAAGAACGTAACTTGACGAGCTATACATATTTGACACAGTTGCGTCATAAAATGTTATTATTTCTTGTGTAGCAAAAAAAAACTTTCTATATTCATTATCATTCACAAATTTAGAATCTTCATTTTTTCCTTTGAAGAAAACTCCATTCCAATGAATAATTGAAAATATAAACGAGCGGGACAAGCAATTGTGACAAGCAAAGTATTTGTTAAAAAATGTTTACGGCTATGACTAACATAATTGAATGTACACACATGTACTAACGCTTACATACATAAAAATAATGAAATCAATTATCCAGCGGCATATGCACCAGTAAAAAAACACATGATAAAATCCCATTCAGTGGAGTGAAAGTAATATCGCTTTTCATGTTCTTATGTTCGAACTCTTTCGAAAGCTCTTAAGGAAATGAGATTCCAACCGAATTATTTTGTTTCAATAGCGAGTATTCGAGAAGTCGGTCGGCGTCCTTATAATAAGTACTCATGTTCAATTCCGTTTCCGTTAACGACGCCATTAAATCAAATTCACCGTTGGGAAAAAAGGGAATGACTCGATAAAGGCGACTTCGAACATCGGTAAACCTCGTTTACCGATATTCTAATGTGAGAGAATATATGAAAGAGTTACGTGAATGTAAAATTTGTAACTTTTCTCTATTTTTATTTTTCTGCCATCATTCCGAAATGTATCTCGGATTCAATGAATATTTAAGGATACGGATTCAATGAATATTTAAGGATACTTTGTCTTTTATTTAATATATGTCTTCAAAACATTAAAAATGTTAAAATAATACTTACTAATATTAAAGCGGAAATTGCTATATTACGCCAAATTGAGGACTTAGTTCATTATTATAATAAATCTATGCCCTCATCCTAATCACATTAATTTATTTCTGTCACCAATGTATGGGGTGAAACAAAGCTACGATAATTAAATATCGTAAAAATAAGAAAAGTTCTAAAAAGCTGTCTGACATAATGTCATGATAACAATTGAACCTTGCAAACAACTAATAAATTAAGAACGAAGCATGATTTTAAAAAACTACCGTTACAACTTAAAAACATTAAAAAAAGAATTGGCGAGATAACTGATTAAACTATAAATCCTTTAAAATTTCAACAGTAACTTGAGAAAATTTTAAGAGAGCTTTTACATCAAGATGACTTTGACTTTAGCAAAAGCTTCACTGGGATAACCGTGTTCATAGAAGTTTTTTTCATATAGTCACTAGATAGTGGACGATACTTTTTAGCGAGGTAATTACGTTGATTTTTTCACCATCACTTTAAATTTACGTTACATTTTTTCTGTGATTAATTTTGTATAGTATTTTAAATAAATAAAAATGGAAAATTCGTCTCGCTGTAACGCGACGTGATAGTTAGCAAAAAGCGAGTATACATTTTTAGTCAGTAGTGATTGAGTAAAAAACACAGTACATAGGTATTTTATGAGCTTGTTTTTTTAATTTAAAAGCTTTCAATTTATTTACTTAGCTCTAGCTTAATAGTTAATTACAACCAGCGCATGGTTCACAAAAAATCTGTTAATGGCATAATTAATTAAAAAATTAACATTTAAAAATTATAATTATTTTTAATAATAAATAATGGCTTTTTCTTTCCTTTTCGTTAGATCTTCAGTTGAAGTTATTCCTCAAGGCAACATTCTATAGTGTTGAACTATTCAACTTTCTAGCATAATAAATTCTATGATCATCCTCAATTATTAGAAAAGCGTCGGCATGTAGATGTCACGAGTACTTCCAGTAATTCAAAATTCATCAATTATGTAAGTAAATAAACAGGTTAATTACCGCTTTTACAGTTAAATACTCACTTAGGCAAATGTAAACACTTAGGGACAATGACGTCTTCGTCTTTAAACCCTTGGGAGAATGGTCATGGTCATTATGTTAAGTGTATTGCAGAAGAGCTATGATCTATAGAATGTGTCGCCATTCGTCTGTATCAGCTGTTTTCCGTGTGCACTCGTTTAGGGAAACGTCCATAGCTGCCTTGATCTATTAATCTCATCGGTGCTCACTCAACTGGTCTGGTATCTTCCATTTTACCCTGTACCACATCATTAAATTATATCTTTGCTACATTCGACACATGTCCGAAGAATTTCATTATGTGGGTTTATCCAATATTGGACGAACGCTGCTTGTTACCGTGTGCTTGGAGTATGGACGGATTTTCATAGAACTCATATTACGATTATCCTAGCATTCTCCTCCAATACCATATTTCCAGAATACCGATCTTTTTTCTCTCGCTTTCATGTCAGTGTCAACGTATCCGCAGCATAGGGGAAATTAGAGGAACACTAATGCTTTTACCAGTCGAACAAAGGGTAATGCAGTAAATACCAAATCATTTCTATTAATATATTTGTTTGTCACCGTGTAAATATATTGCATATCCTTCACAGGCATGCAATTGTACAAAAATCACACAAACTATGGTATTTAGAATAATCACTGTTGTTTTCTGATGAACTCTAAGTAAATTTCTAGTTACACTGCTTTTTTCTAAGTTTTGACTTTAACAGTTTCAGAGATAGAGAGGAGGCGCATTTTTTGTAGACACTTTAAGAAATGTCTCTACAAACCGAAATTTTTTAAATTGTTCTTTCAATTGATATCACGTACCGTAAAGTAAATGAAATAAAAACGAACACATTCTTTAAAATATCGATATAAAACAACCTTAAAAATATCTATATGAATATTTTCGATTGATAAATGTTACGAGCTTCATTATTAATTTAATTTTTCTGCATTAAATGGTTTTTGTGAACATCTTTGCGAATAGTTTCAATAATATCTTTAAAACTACCTCAAATAAAGTTTAGTAATAAATCGTAATAAAATTCAAACAAATCCCCTTTTCAATTACTTTTCCAGGTTTTTGAGTATTATTTACAGACATATGCGCGTCTAAGTATGCTTAACAAATTTACTAAATTTCAAATTTATCCGTCTAAAAGTTTCTGAGAAAAAAATTATGTGTATTTTTTTAGGTACGGAACTGTTCAATGGGGGAAAAATTGACTTTGAAATTTATTGTTAACAAGGTGAAAGATGAGGTAGCTATAAAGAAAATTTATATTTAAAAAAAATTATCACATGCTTTTGCAACCAAAGAACCTATTGCAGTAAACCGAACGAGTCCAAACATGACGGTTTTTTGAGAGCTGGTGAGAGATTCCTATGATTACCTCTTTCCTCCATCATCAGGTCCTCCCAGTTACGAAATGTAAGCAAAGGACTCACTGAAATAGGTCAAACAATCCCAAACTTGATGTATTTACCATCCATGATCATCAGAAGAATTGGCCATTGAGAAGTTTTGTGACTACCTCCTTCCTCTATCAATCTATCAGCTTGATGGTAACAAATCATTTTATTATCATGAGAATTGCACAAGTTTGAAAAACTATAGTCTATACAACAATTAGAAATGGGTTAAAATTGAGTTGTAAGATTTGCTTACATTAGAAAAATTTTCTTTCAAAGGGTTTTAGAATTATGCATGTATCCTTAAGGTACAATAAGAAGGAAGGAAGTTATATCTTGATTCGCCCTGAGCCTGCAAATGAAACTGCGCCAAAAGCGAGATAAAAATTAATTTATCAGTTTCCCCTCGAATCTCTTTATAGAATTGGCGCATGCTCCCTTGATTGCTATCTAGAATTGCGAAATGACTTCTCATCAGACAAATTTATGGCTTTTATCCAAATGGGGCATGCTAAGTACCTAAAGTATTTATTACATTCTTTGAGAGTATATTTTGTACGTATCTTTGAGAGTATATTTTGTACGTAGACCAAATAATTCCATCTATTTTAATAAATAAGATGGCAATAAATTTAACTCGACTACAAGAGTATCATTGCAAATAAAGAAGAAATTGAACAATAAAATTGTTTTGCAACATATCAAGAGATGTAACAAAATATAAAAAGAAGAAATTTATTTGATGTTTAACCTAAAATATTCTATCCTGAAGGTGAGAAAAAAGAATTTTTATGAGTTTAATGAAATTTTATTTATTTTCGGACTTGCTTCTTTTCAGTATTAAGGGATATTTTCGACTAGCATTTGTAATAATTTTCTCGCAGCAGGTCAAATTAATAGCAAATAATTATATATGTTGCTTTTAACTTATATGACATGCTCAAAATAGAAAAATAGAATCACAAATTCAGAAAATAGAATCAGTAAGTTCTTCACGGCATATGTGGCGACACAAAGGTATTTTTTCCTTTTTTAAAGATTTCTTTATAAGTTATATTAAAATATTTATATTAGATTTCTTTGCAAGTTCGAGTACCGATTAATAATTTTTGGCACTGGTAGTATTTCAATTAAAGTAGAACATAATTTTGGAGAGATTTAAAGGAATATTTTTAAATGTTGAATATATTTGGCGTTAATTTAGTAGAAATTCATTATCTCAATCAAATGAAACTACGTGATGTATGTTAGTAAGTGATGATGTTAGCAAAGATTGCTAATAGCCCACCTGAAGATATTGTAATACAACGAAATCTAGTTCGTGGTACAGAATTTAAAGAAGTAAGTAAAGATTATTTTTATGTTAGTTAAGAGGAGCTAAGGCACTAAATCGAAAAATACCGTCAGCGTGGAGGAATACCCTAAAAATTATATTCTTTATCTATTTCAGAATATAGCATTAAATATTGAATTAAAAAACAGGAATAAAATATAATAAAATATATAAAAAATTTTAATCTCAGTATTGTATTCCATTTAATATATGTTTGTTTAATATGCATTTCGATATTTCGAAATTTGTCGAAATATTATAAAACTTTTTCATGAATTTAATTTTTGGTAAAATTCACAATATTTAGTATTGCTTACTTAATTTTACGATTTTTTCGGACTTTCGTATAATTTGAGCATTTATTTAGTACACTGGATTGGACAACTGGAAATTAAAAAATTTAATTAATTAATTGAATTAAATTATCAAGTACTTCGTTGAATTATCTATTCGTCTTATCTACTTCATTGAGTCAGTACCACATTTAGGGTACTCAGTTTTTCTTCTACCTTTCATTAAAATTACTGCAGGAAATATGTTCTTTATTTAAAATAGTCTGCACAAACACCCGAGGTTTAAATTATTTTTTTTTATTTCTTTTGACGCAATGTATATATTTATACAAATATTTTTATCTTATCTTAACACGAATGAACATGGAAATATTGATTATATATTTAATGGATATAATGGTATTAAAGTTTTTAAAATAATTTTCATTTCCAGAAAGAACATAAGCAACTTGACCTATTATATATGCACTGAGCATAAGGATTTTACCACTTTTTATCCATGAACATTTGTAGTTCGTTTTATTTTAATTTATGATGACCTGAATATCAAATTAATGCCTAATTTTCAGTAAATGTTAATTCCTATTTTTAAGTGTTTCCTATTTTAACTTTGGGTAAATTGAATAAGTTACTACGGTGGGTTTGAAACAAAAACAAATGTTGTTTTCGTGTCCCAGAAAATCTCTGGCCGTCCAGAAGAGGAAGATATTATCGCGTTTATGACGCGATTATGCTGTTTGGTTCGATTTTTTGTGCTTGATATCAGGTATCGTAATTTTCTTAGCACGCTTATTTATGTCAAACTTAATTTTTTGTCAATTTATTCTTATTTCAAGCTTAATCAAAAAATTAAGTTACACCTTATTGCAACCTTTCGCTCATGAGAAAAAATAAAAAATATCTTTATATGCAAGGACAATTTTTTATTCTTTAGTTCATATTGCTACAAAACTGT
Organism: Druceiella hillmani; assembly: GCA_039881145.1. Lineage (NCBI taxonomy): Eukaryota > Metazoa > Arthropoda > Insecta > Lepidoptera > Hepialidae > Druceiella > Druceiella hillmani. The sequence continues at coordinate 9,792,891 of JAYKKI010000045.1, forward strand.
GTTATTTTAGTTTTTAAATTATGGTTGATTTTTTTATTTATTGTTTGAATTATTTGATTTTTTAAATTATTATATTTTTATTATTTGACTTTTTTCAATAAACCATTGAAATTCTAAACCGAACAATACTTTAAAAAAAATTGTGAATTCCAGCAATACAACTTTACTGGCATTTACATTACGGCTTTTTCATAGACGGTTAAATTTATCTAGATAGGTAATTAAATTAAATATAAAGAGATTAATCAGTGCACCAAACAATTTTACCCTAGAGTTCGTCAAAGAGGCTTGTGATCAATAAGGGTTCTATAATCGCACCATAGATAGCGCCCTATATAACTAGTTTCGTTTCTTTACCGTAGATGGCGCACCATGAAAAAAATTAAAAATGTAGATATCGTCAAAAAAGATATTGGGTACTCATTTTGAAATAAAGTAATTATGTACAGACCAAATAGGCATCCAAATATTTGCTAACCTAATATAAATTCGTGGGTATTTGGATCCACATTTGATTTGTATTAATTATACTGTATGGACTACGCAACGCGTACATGTAGGTAACGTAGCCTAAAGAAGTAACAGTCTGTAGACATGCTTCACGGAAATCAATACCAGCATCGTAATAACTTGAGAACCGTTTCAGATTTCACAATGAAACCAAAACTTAGTCCTGGGTTCACTAACCTTAACTTATGTAAAACCCATGTTAGTAGATTCAGTAATTTTTTAGGTAACTCCGCTTGGACAGACACATAGGCAAAATATTTTTAACATTAAATTGGTTTAATTCAATCTAATACCTAAACGTAACATTTTTTGAAGGCCCGAAATTAAAAAGTCGGGAGAACACGTCACCTCCATTTATTCGTATAATTCCACTTTTGCAAATATGAATTGATATTTTTATATACACTTGAAAATAAATATAAAGTAATATTTTCCTTGTTCGTAGTCGGTTTACTATTTTTATTCTAACCATCCCCACATACAAATCTAATTATAGTAATTTTGTCACTGCATTTATATACTTACTTATATACTTTTAGAAGAATGAGAACAGGGAAATTGTCAAAACGGATAATGAAATAAACATATTAATCTGCATGTATCGCAACGGCTAAAATTCAAAAATATTCGTTTGGAAATTTTACGGAGAGCAAATTAAGTATTCCATTTTTTTTAATTCCAGGCATAGTGTCGTTTGAAAGGGCTGCTTATAACTTTTCCAAGAAATTTTCTTACACAAGTTTAGGTGTTATAACTTCAGAGATTTACTGAAAAATAGGCAAAAAACATACCTGCCCCACCCCTTATTTCCAAAACTAGTCAGGCTAAAATTATGAAAAATATTATTTTTTAGAAACCCACGTAAAGGTTGTAGGAGGACTGAAGCTATGAGTGTAGATGTCGTAATTTTTAAATATTTCTATATTTTTATAAAAAAATGCAATGTAATATTTAATTTACCTTAAATTTTTTTTCATTTTCAAAGTCGATATTCTCAGAAACCTTGCGACGTAGAAATTTGAAACTTGGCGTATTGACACATATTATAGTTATAACACTACATATATTTTACCCAATATTTTTTTTTAAATATACGTATAAAAATTAAACGCGAGGTAAATAAACGTAACAAAAATATTTTTTTTCATTTTGTATATTAGGTAGCCTGTCATTTGATAAGGCTTTTTTTGAGGAAAACAAATAATTTTTCATAATTTTAAATTGTGTATTTGTAAATGTACATTAAAATACAAAATTCTGCTCCCTTATTTCTAAAACAACTGACCCAAATATTGTGAAAAAAGAGAGTTGGTAAAAACTAATTGGAAGGTTAAGAAACCACAGCTGTTATCGTAAAATTTATCATTTATGAAATACATACCACGTTTTAACGTCATTAAAATGTATAGTATATAATACGTTGCAACTTATTTATGTTGCAAGAAATTAATGTTTGTAAATAGTTTAATAAAAATAGTATATAAATATTTATGAGGACCAAAATATGTACGGAAACATCGTTATGCGAGTTCTACTCCGACTTTTTTTGTCAATCAACGATACGTTCGGAAGATATTAGAGATAATGGAAACCTAATAAAAAAGAGAGCGAACGGTAGAATTGTAACATAAACACGGGGTTGAAGTGAGAGAGTTGAACTCATGACACACCCTTCTTACTACTACACTGCTCTACCCTATTCGAATTAACCTGCGGTTGCTTTACAGTACTTTTGCTCATCGGTGTTATGTAAGTAACAATACAAATTTGGATATTAAACCATGAACGTTAAAATTAAATGTAAATTTCGTTTATTTCTTCAGTGGACTACAATATGGTATGTCCCAAAAGTTGATAATAATTATTTGTTTACTTTTATACAATAATATATTTGTGACATCGAAGCACAAAAATTAGCCGAACTTGAAACTTGTTTGCTAATAAATAGCACAATAAAAATTATAACATTTCTTAAAAAAAAAACAGTTTTTAAGATTTGTTTATTTCCTCACTTATATTTTAAAAATGGATAGACTGTATCAGGGACGCAGCTGCAGTGGAGTATGTAAAACGTCTTGAGTGTACTAGAGAGTGTTTAATATAGTTAGTCTAACACGTTCCCTTTGGAGATGAACACGTTCCGGGTGTAGCACTAAAAACTTTTCAAGCTGGCCATTTGTGTCCATTTGAAAAGTAATTCAAATTTTTATAATTTAACTCTTTTATGATGTTAACGTTCATTTAATATTGAAATACTTTTGTTTTGTCCCTAGTTACCAGCAATTTAAAAATTTTGTGTATTACATCAAAATAAATTTAAAGCGAATGTTTCCTAAATCTTTTTTTTCTATGTGCCTTTTAAAATGAAGGCCCATCCTGCGCCATCGTTTACAACTGATATAATGAGTGGTCGTACTAATCTTAAGGAGAATGTACGGAAGGAATGTCCCTTAACATGTACAGGTCCATCTGCTATAAAAACAATACCATGCAGTTACAACACAGGGACGTATACATAGATTTGGGCAAGTTTATATATTATAATGAATCCAGTACCAAAAATTCCACAAGAACGTTTAGGCGTCAAGAACCTCCATTCTATGTGGATGCCCCATGATTTTACTAAGTACCGTATTTGGGATCATCATGGATGAAAAAAGTTGGATATGAATGCAAAATTAAGGAGATGTCTGGGCAGTGTGCGTTTCGTTCTGAAAAGTTGCCTACACAGTTGAAAGAAAGACGTAATACTGGAAAAAAATGGTCGGCTCATTATTCAGACGAACGGCTTCTTATGCAATGGTTAGTGCATAAGAAACCATACCAGAGGTGTTATAATAATAATTGTGTGCATATTGTTCTGGAAAGTGTTTGATAGCAAAATTCTCTTTCATCATAAAAACACTCATACTCAGCCAGATTAACGACAGAATATTTGACTAGGCCGGGTGTAGAAATTATGGGTCGTTCGCCATACAGCCTTCAACTCGTACTACGCTATAAAAGATAAAATGCTAGGAACACGAATAATTGATGCCGATAAAACGTTGACTGCCATCGAGAAAGCCATGAAAGGGACATGTAAAAAAAAGTGGGCCGACTGTTATTCCTAGTAGTTTCATCGAACAAAACTATGCATATAATGCCACGAAACCTATTGTGAAAAACAACAAATAAATTACAAACATACTAGTTTTAGTAAATAAATAAGAACTGTCGCTTTTAGATAGTTTAACAAAGCAGCAAACAATTTTTAAAAATATTTGGAAAAAGGAATTTATTGCAATGCAGAGTATATTAGGATTATTTTTTATGGTACATGGTACTGGCATGGTACTGCTTAGCAGTCTAAATATTTAAATCCTTAATAAAATGATGTGAATTGAAATCATATTTATAAGCAGAAAAGTATTTTCTATAATATATTTTCGCCTTCGAATTAAGATGATTTCACCATACCTCCATCAAACATGGTTCTCAGACACAAGTGTAGTGAAGAAAAGCACATTCGAGTTGTACTTACTTATTTCAGCTTTTTTTAGAACACTACGGCTGTTTTTCGCAGCACGTTTTTGAAAATATTTAATTTCATTTTTATTTTTTAATTCAATTTTTTAGTTGAAATATTTTTATTTTCATATTTTACCTAACGCGCTATCCATACCATATACCAAAAATATCCGAGTAAACCGTACATTATATTAGCAAGAGAGAATTTAACACTTGAATTTATAAGGATATGAAGTTCGAACTAGTCATTCTCGACAATAACATATATTGCATAAATCTAAGATTTTTTGAACCGGGAAAGTCAAGTTATTTTCACTTAAAGTTATGAGATAAATGAATGAAATATGACATGAAAGCCATGTAAAAATATGATATTGGACGTAATAGATAAATTTCACACACCATTTTATAACTCCTTAAATCTAGGGGCTATTTACCCGGGTTACCATTAGATCCTCTACTATGCAAGTATGCTTGGTAAAAATATATATTTGGATGTCAATGTAAAATCCTTAATTACTACAGTTCTTTAGATCTAAAAGGTTACTACTTTGGTTTTAATCTAAATCCTCCGGTTTCTAGAAGTAAAACCTGTCTGACAACACTGAATATTTGAACATAAATTCTATATTCAGTGTTGTCAGACAGTTTTTACTCCTAGAAACCCGAGAGTTTCTCAGATCTAGAGAGTTTCTAAGAACTACCTCGGTTATCATCAGACCCACAGGTTTGTAAATATAAGGTCTGCTCGATAAAATGTAACTTTGTATTTAAATTCGAAATTTATAGCAGAGATCCATTCACAAACTAAAAACGGTTATACTGGTTGTCTCCGTCAACTGATCTTCAAATGAATATATGAAAAAGATGAATATATTGATTAAAAATTTACTTTAACCCCCCCCTACAAAATAGAAAAAAAGGATTATGGTAAAGAATTTTTTTATATTGCATTGGGCTCGATCCCTCCTTATGACCGTTATGCCATGCTAAACACAAATCATGGAATGCAATTGGTTAATCCAAACATAACATTACTATATGCTTTATTTTATTTGATTACGAATCTAAAAAAGTACATATTTGTGGTACTCATACGTATTCTCTAAATGGTCAAAAATATTCTTATTTAAGATGATATCTGATAAACATATAAATTGAATATGTAATTTAAATATGTACATTATTAACTTATTCTTGTAGTATCATATGTGGTTAATGACGTCGACCACTTAAGGTAACTTAAAAGTACGAGTACTAAGGCTGTCATAAAGTCGACCGTCGACCATAGTTAATACCGCTTTGCTCGTAAAGGTCGTCCTTAATTTACTGCCTACTTCATATGCTTCAAATGTACGAGACGTGTAATAAAACAGGTATTGCACTGTTTTTCAACGTGCCGACCATGAGCGGCATTTGGTCTTTCCGTCGGACATATGTGGCCTGAGGTCTTTTTATATTTTCTTTCGACTTATTTATATTTCTGCTTTAATATTCATTGCATTAGATACCGATATATTTAAATTTATAAAAATAGTATTTTTGACCAAAATTGGTCTACAGTCTAATAGGATCTGTAACACTTTGAAATGTGGTCTATGCCGAGTTGTTCATTAATTGAAGTATAACGCCTCTTGTCGCGGTATGAATTTATTATTATGAAATTCGTTTGAAATCAGATGTGGTATAAAAATTAAAACTTGATAATTTATACACGTATTATATTCGGGATTTTTTTGTTTAATATTATCGTTGATTTCAATATACATATCTTTGATTAGACCAATTTATTGCTATGTATCAATGAAATTACAAATATAAGAATATATCTCAAATGGATCGCTCAAGCATTGATTAATGTAGGAAGTGCTATGTTTGAGAGTGAGGAAAGTGTGGAAGAAATTAATTTAGTCCATGGACGAACGAAGCCCTGAATCTGGAATTGAGTAGATAATATTGGGTTACTGGGATTGAATGACAGAATATAATTTTACTGACTAATAGGATGTCACATTTTAAGATCCCTATAAGCACACAGTTGGAAAAACTACTAAAGTGACTGCATTTGATGCGAAATTTTCCGTAACAGATTTCAAACTTGATTCAGAATACTTAAACCTAAAACTGATGCAACAAATTATAAGAGAAAGAAAGATAAATGAAATTTAAGCATATATATATATATATATATATGTGTACATATATACATATATATATATATGTGTGTATATATATATATATATATATATATATATATATATATATATATATATATATATATACTAGCATGACCCGTGCGAAGTCTTCGCATTATAAATTATTCTACTCAATTTAATAAATCAAAATTGATTGCAGGTATTCAATTCATTTCTAATTTTGCACACTGCTTATTACGTTTTTATTCCATTATGAAGCTCAGATGACAGATCAAACAAATATTTTACTAAAATTGACATATAGAGGCGCAAGTATCAAAAGCATTGAGCTAAAGCGCCTCTTTATTTATACGTGAGTGGATTTGAAATGAAACAAAAATTTTACCGACCGTCAATCATATTGACGTTGAGCCATTAGATGGCAGTATTGCTGTTTTGTGTATGTAATTTTAATAATTAAATAATATTCAAAAACAATAGCAATAATAAATTTTTTAGTTGTGGATGCCGGTATAACAAGCAATTATCTATAAAATGATATATAATTTATGTGGATTAGTTGTGAGGTTTTTTCTAAAAAGGTAGAGTAACATCTTGACCTTTAGCGTATTAATATATATGATGATGATGATGATGATGATGATTATGATGATAATTTGAGTATTGTAATTGTATTGCAACAGTGTACTAAAAAAAATTTGCATAACACATTTCACATGGAAGTAAATAATTTTTCCAAATTATTCTTATTAATTATCAATTAATTTTTGTCTTATATTAATTATCAATTAGTTTTTCTTATTAATTATCATTTAATAAAATTGACTCAAAATATAATTTTTTGCAGGATTCTTTAATTTAATTGGTGCAATTCTATAGAACTGAAAATTTTGCGAATATCAAAAATGGAACCAACCAGTAAGGTTATAATTTATCTACTGTTTTTTTTTTAAATAGTCTCCGTGGCAATTAATGCCTCCATTTATTCAATGGAACAACTGAGAATAGCAGTCGGCTCACATTCCCATTTCCTCAGTCACCGCTTTCTCGGCATCCCTTAATAGCATTCCTCCCAATTCATCTTTATTCTTGGAAATTAAGAGAAATCGCACAGTACTCATAAAACGAGCGTATTGTGGCTAAATGACAGATGACTCTTTAATTTCAATACTCTGTCATTCGACTAAGTGAAATTTCAGAAGCGTTGTCGTGATGAAGGAGGATTGCGAGGGATTTGCTTTCAAACTTTTCTCAAAACAAGCAAACCGTTATTAGTAAACCATCTGCGTAAACTATTCTTTCATTTTCCGGAACACCCGTTGTATAACAACTCTTCCATCCTTTGTAGATAACTCTTTAAAAGGAAACACTCACTGCGCAGATTGCCCCTTAGTTTCAGGTTCTTAACATCTTTTGTATAATCACTCATTCGTAAATTTTTATCATGAGTCCACAGCACTTGTGTTATCTTCAGTTTATCTATTATTGTCGCAGAGTATACGTCTTTCATAAGATATAGGTACAGACGTCCTTAAATTCTTTAAACGTACATTATTAGGCATAAAAATATTTTGTCCCTTTTCGCTTTGTGCCGTTAATTAAAAAGTTCTTTAGAGACTATTGTTTTTTTAGTCGTATGATGATTTATTTACCCTCCCCAAAATTATTCTCAAAAGTAAGAATTGGCGTTTTATAAAATTAGAAATTAATTTTATATACTGGGCCTCAATAACCCAAAGTTTTGCACTGTTAGTTGCGTGGTACAGGAGAATAAAATAAGCTGTCATAGGTAAATTAATACCACCTAATTAATGAATAATAGTAGAATAATTTTACAGATGTTAAAATTTAACACTTCTAAAATATTAAAAACGTTATAGAATAACTCGCGGATAAGGCTCAAAGGAAACTAGAATTATGGTGGCATAAAAAATTGAGAAGTATATTCTTATATGTTGCAAGGAAAAATAGTTTCCAAAAATGTGTGAGGTTTATCAAGAAATTTTGGATTCATTCAAAATTGAGCTAAGTACAGAGGTTCTTGGAAGATTGAACAAAAACTTTGCTAATGCCAACCCTAATCATCTGTAATTTTTTTCAACCAACAGACTAATATACATTACGTTAACTACATATATACGTAAAAAATATACTCTCGAAGACGATACCCTATTTTGCTTGCCGCAGTTTGGTAAAAACCATAAATTTTACCGATAGGAAACTCATTTCGTAATTCGAGATAGCAGTCAAGGGAGTATGCGCAAATTCAATAAACAAACTCGAGGGGAAACGAATAAATTAATTTTCATCTCGTTTCTGGCGCAGTCTTGTTTGCAGCCTTAGGGCGAATCAAGATATCATGCTGGATGCGAAATAATAAATCGTTGGAAATTTCGACCGAACGAGAATTCGGTGCACGTTCCGATCGTAATTTACAAGCTCTCTATACTGCTACGTCGTTCCATGTAACGCTGAGAAAGGATATCAGTGACAATGAAGCATCATATCGCAGTTACGTGCTTCATTTTGATTTAGTCTCGGTTGCTTGTAACTGTCTTTATTCAAGGAAGCCTAAATTAAACAAATTCTTTAAGTTTCATAGATTTCATAATTTTTTTATCCGTTTTATTATTTGTTTCATTGTGAGTCTGACATTTTTGACATAATTTGTTAATTGCAAACAATATCTTACCCGAGATATATTTGAACTCTTTTTAATGTTTGGACCCAAAACGTGACAGTGAAAAAAATATGGATTCACTTCGCTGTCTGAGATTCGCCAGCATGTCATGGATATTTTTTGCAGACACGGTTTGATAGAGAATGTTATTCTTTGGCATATCTGAATAGTTCTTTTTGGCACATATCGATTCATTATGAAAGTGAAAAAAGCGTCAGAGTGTTAATTTTTATTATTGGTATAATGTCTACGAATGAAGTAATTGATGGTTTATTTATGATTTTTAGAATTTTTTTTGCAAAATTGGCTACCATCAACTTTCTTTAGTTATTCTTGTTTATATATTCATCGATATCAGTGTAATATCAGTGTAATAAAGGGTTTAGCTCTTATAAATCGATAACGGTTTTTGCAAACAATGTATTGTTTTTCATAATGCATTAGGTGAACATTATGTAAAAGAAAGTAATCTCAGTATTTTGCTGGATGAACAAAATTAAAAATGTTCCTATGTCATATTTTTGGTTTATATTCATTTACGATTATAAATAAATAAATATTTAATTTTTCCTTGGTATTTTTCGTTAAGGTATTTTGGTACCAAATTTATTCTGTCACATAGTGCATTTCTATATACTGAGAAGAAGAGATATACTACGAATAAAGTATTACGAAGGGAGATAAGGAGGGAGAAACGTGAGGAGGAATTGAAGAAGTTAGAAAGTAAGAGATAGAGATTAGGTTTTTGGTTGTAACTTAAAATTTCAAATTTTTCTTCACCAAACAAAAATTGTTACACCGAAAACTTGTTTTAACGCCATAGTTATGCAACTCTTTCTAGACATAGATTAATAATTTATTAAATGTCAGCTCTGCGGATGACGAAATTATTAAAAAATTTTTTTAAATCGATAATTAGCTTAAATTCATGGCCAATTAAAGAAATAGTTTACATATGTATGTCAAATAGGTTTTTGTTTAAATACCTTTGTACGTCATCACCAAATATAATGAAAGTAAAGTGCGGTATCAACTTAAATACCATATTTAGTTCTAAAGAAGTTTCAGTAGTTATTTGCTACCATGTTACTAATATATGGAGCCATTTTAATGCGGATTTTAGTTCCGTGTAGATATCAGGATCGCTTTTTTATTATATTTTTTTGGCAAATTTCTTAAAAGTCTTACAATTTAGAATTTCCTTTCCTCCTTATTTTACCCCAAGAATATTTACATTATTGTGTAAACTTTTGAAATAAACAGCTGTGTTTTTTTTATTTGAAATGTATGCAAATCGTTTCTGCATTCTTATTATTCGTCTTCTTTGAAACAATTTTTTCAAGGAGAAATTTTGAGTTCTTTGCAATGTTTATGGATACATTAATAGAATAAAAAATAAACAGAAACCTTACAAGAGTTTTCACCTCTGTCACTCTGTTCGTCTATCACAGAAGTTTTACTCAGTAATCATTGGCATCGAAACATGGCATAATGATAAAGCATACTATGTATATTAAATATTTCAATAGTTAGCACTCAAAAATATTTGTGTAAAAAATTATAAGAGCGAAATAATGCATTCTACTTTTTTTGTGGTTTTGGTATATTATTTGGGATTTTAATTTAAAGACAAAATTTTGAGGGTTTTAAAAATTAATTTTATGAGTTTTTGAGAGGTAATTCTAAAGATATTTTTGAAAGTTCCCACCAATAATATGCTTTTTCCCTCTATCTTAATTTCTCTTAAATTTGGCCGGAAAGCGGAAGATTGTAAATATCATCATTTTTGGGATGCTCGGCGTTTATTACGTTCATGAAAGGTATTATATTCAATAAAATACAAATAAATTCAATGATAAGAAAAATGTAATGTTTTCAATAATTTTATTGTAATCAAAGATCTTTGCTAATAGTCCACCTGAAGATGTTGTAATACAAAGAAACCTAGGTGGTGGTAAAAAACTTAAAGAAAGTAGAAATAATAATACATCCTGTAGTTTCTTTTAGTTATGAATAATGAATTTCTACAAAATTAACGCCAAATTTAAGCACATTATTTGAAATATAAACTTATGCCATAAAATATATATGTATATGTGTATGTTTATTAAAAAGTTAGACATTTCCTTCGAATTTAAAATATATTTCAGTAAAAACTTGAAAATGAAAAGAAAAAATTCAAAACAATATGGGAGTTCCAGAGTGTTGACTACTATAACTAAATAACGATAAAACTGCTAAAAAATTACTCTGATCTTCACTGCCGTATTTTTAAATTTCTGGAAAAACGAAATACATTTTGTCTCGGGTGAAAAATTAAAAGTATTTAGTTTTTACTTTTTTACATTAGAACATCGATAAACATCATTTTGACATCGACTTTATCGAGACGTTTATTTTTTCCCACGAGTTGGTGAATATATATAATGACATCGTCAACGGAAAACGAGTACTTATTGTTAGGACGTCGGTCGATTCCTCAAATACTCGCTATTGAAACAAATAAGTAGGTCGGAATTCCATTTCCGTAAGAGCTTTTTAGAGTTTGAACATAAGAGTATGAAAAGCGATATTGCTTTCACTTCACTGAGTAGCGTTTTGTTCGAGTATTTTGTGCTTGTAGTTATACATAGGCAGCTTGGCACATTACCGATAATTGCTCTCATTCTGGTTATATTTGTTCATTTTAAATGTTAATATATACTTAGGTTTAAATATAATTATATTTTCAATATATAATTATTTAAAAATAAAAACATTACTTTATTTAAGGATTAGGAGTTTCCTTCTCCGTCGATAATATTTTCAAATTATAGTGTTTTCTTGTCAGTTATTTAATAACATATAGATTTTGGTTACTGATTAAACCTTTAAGAACTTATTTCGGGTTTTAAACCAGTTACTTGTATCATAATTTTTTCGAATCGAAACCGTAATAAGGCTATTTGAAAAGATTATGTTTAGAAAAATGGCATGTTATGAATAGAATGAAGGCTAGAAAATAGAATGATTTTGGGTAAATATTTAATACGTTTCACATAATTGTTTTATCTCTCGAATTATTTATCGGAAGCGAAAACGACGAATATAAGCATGTGAATGGTAATGAACACATACATGCATTTTTGACACGGAAAACACAAAACATTAAAGTTTCGTTATTAAATAGTCTAAATAGAAAGAGAGGTATTGCACTCGAATTTATTTAATATGCCACATGAAATATATATCGCTTTCTAATTTTCCCCAAATTCGCTTTTTGACTTTTGAATGATATTTATTGAAAATTATGGAAAAAAACGTTGTTCAAAATGTTTGTTAATACATCTGTTAGTTCCACGTTTTATTCGGTTTTCTTATAACGTTTAAATTACACAACTTTTTATTTATAAAAAGCAAAATCAAAAATAGAAAAACGAGTGTGCTTTGGACCACATGACTGAAATAAAACTTCAAATTCATGAGAGGAAGAGAGAAAGAAAATGTGCGCGCGCACTGCTCTCTCTTGCTCCTACAGTGTGATACACACAATAGGCTTGCACTGTGTCTTAGAAATACGAAACGTAACTGACAATGAGAGAAAGAGAGAAAGAAAATGTGTGCTCGCACCTCTCTCTTGTCCCTAAAGTAATATACGAAACGTAACTCTCTCTCTTTCTGTCTTCACTAACTTATATCTTCCTCTCAACTTCCGTTCACCAAGCCCGATCACACTTTTCGTAACGCTCTCGTCACGCATTCACCAGCTTACTCCTCAAGTCAAGCGTGCATAAAGAAGTTTTACTTCAAAAAAACACAGGGCAGATGTAGTCGTTGTAATTAAAAAACGATTTAATATTTTTTTTGAAAACCATCCGACTAAAAGAAAGTAAGAACCTATTAATATAATTACAAATCTAAGAAAATCATCCGTCATGAGTGACGTGTCATGAGTGAGAATACATCCTTCGTGAATTTTTTCAAAGTATTTAATTTTGCTTTTTAATATAAGTCTTAATAACTGAGCTTCTAAAAAGGCATTCGCCAAAGTGCAAGTTTATATGGCTCTTAGTAAAGTACGGTCTTTAAACGGCGTAGTAACAACTGATCTAAATCAAAGAAAACTCTTCAACAATCCGCACAATAGCGAGAAACATGTTACGTAGATTACCCTTCAACGAAGTCGAAGAAAGGCCACAAAGCAGTTAATCTAGATCAATCAGAAATATTTATTGCAGCGCCCCTTGACTAATTAAGAACATAACACCTAACTAATAACCTTTGCTGTTAAATCACAGTCTTTACCGGAAACAGTATCTAAATCAGTCAAAACGGTTTTGGAGAAAAAAGGGAGCATTCGTTTGCAACAAAATGTTGCAGTGTGCTTTGGTGAGTTAACATCGAAACAATTATTTAAGAACCATGCATAAAACCGTGTCTAAATCGGTAAAACTATTTTGGAGGTAAATGGGATCATTTGTTTTAAATAAAATGTTTATTGCGGCGTCCCCTGGTAATCACCATGAAACATATTTAAAAATGATCGCGGACTAGTCCCAAATATTAAAAAAAAACCGTAACTAATCATTCAAACGGTTTGGGAGAAAAATGGGAACATTGGATTGCACACACACAAACAAACAACCTCTCACCCTAAATGTATATAACTCTCCGTTCCAAAGTGGGTCAAAAAATTATTTAAAACAACCATTCTAAGGAAATTTGAAAAAAGTTCTTTACCCCAAAACAGAAATGGTTTGTACTCCAAATATGCTAATTGTTTGATCATATAATGATGGTTATCTTAAGTCCACAGAATACTGTGAACATTTAAGTGATATCTTGTGCGACGACTGCTTAGCAAATGCATTGAAAACATGTCTTTACACCACAGAAATACCAAATGACCAGCAATGTTTATACTTAAATTATTTATATGTATTGAAATACTTCTTCTTTTAATATTCATTACTTGAAATACAACGAATTATATTTTTATATGATTCTGGTATTTATGTAATAAATAGTATTTTATATAACTTTATATCGCCCGCTTTTCGCATTGCATACAGGTCGAAATGGTAAAAAAGAAAACGATACAATATTTGCCGCCATTAAATATGTTTTTCCTAGAACTTAAATACTGGACCTTCACAAAAGGGTGGGATTTGCCTTAAATTTTAAGCTCGGCAGGTGGATTGGTGATTGAAATAAAAACATGTTAATGCATGGAAAAACATCAGTCACATCAACGATAAAAGGTGGGGATACTTTAATATATAAATGAAATGAACTTTTAATATTTAACTGTTGAATACGTCAGTTATAAAAACTTCACTTTTTTCCTGCTACCTTCCCGATATCGTCGCGACATCTGGCCGGTGATTGGCCAACGTTTTAAAGTTAAGTTCTTAGTTACAACTCTCGCTCCAATGTCTATCCTCCTTGTAACACATATAACTTACCCACCAGTATTTCGGTATTACAACTCGTCCGGTCATATCAATTATTCGATTTTGCCTCCTAATTTTAATGTTGGTCACCCAGTCTTATGGTGTGAAAACAAGAATCGCTATCTTTCGAATCAAAATCGCTCTCTGTACTATTTGTAGCTTTTGTATGATTTGTTTATTTTGTCAGAGTCCAGGTGTTAGCTCAGCTCAGTTAGTTATTGTTCAAGCAAAAAACACTTGGACTAGTGAACAAAATCCATTAGACCAAGTGTGTTTGTTAACAGAGCTTCTTCAGTTATTTCTTTTTGGTTTATATTACATAGAAGAAAAAAGGAAATAATTTAATCTTATAAACCACAAAATACTCTGTTAAAAATAATTGCTAATAATCACAGAAATCCAAAAAATTATTATTTTTCATTCGAAGGATCGGGTCATTATTTAAAAATATAGAAAGTAATATACGCGATTTGCGGTGTCCTGTTTTTATTGTTAACCAAAAATTTCTGCTAGAAGAAATTAAAGAAGAAATGAGAAAAATAATCTATAATTCTAACTTTTTCGCCTAGCGTTTGGTCCTTGATAACAAAAAAATCAGAATAAGCAGTTTCCAGCTTGTTTGAGCTCTCGATTATAATAAAGTAAACTTACCGTGAAAAGGTTTAAATCAGAATTATTGTAACTAAAGCCAGCGACCTGATGAAGCTTCGTCATCTTCATCCGATAAATAGCATTGTAAAACTTAGTTAAAATTTCTTAAGATTATTTCATCACTTTATTAATAATTTTTGTTTCCCGTAATTATTAAATGAAACAATTTTTTTATCATTTCCATCAAAACACTTTCTAATTTATTTTTTAGAGAAGAGAAAAAAATATTTATTGCACTGTAGCTTGTTGTTTGAAAGGACTTGTTATATAGGTTACAAAAATATTTTTCCTAATTTTAGGCATTATATCTAAATACGAAAAATAATGCAAAAAATAATTGATATTGGAGTTATCAAAATATAATTAAAAAATGGTCTTGCAATAGGATTTTAGTGAAGGATAAGTAAAATATTATTTTTTTATGAATCGAAGAAATAGCGTAACACCAGAAAAGCCTATATCGTGCTGTAGGTATATGTAGGCCGACACGTTACTGAGTTTGTGTTATTAGTTATTTACACATGGCTAAAGTCTTTATTATTCTCAAGGGATATCCTATCCTTAACGAGAGGATTTTTTTTGTTTCTTATTTTGATTATTAAAAATGACGTGTTATTGTTAAGTTATACATAATCACGCTTTTCATTATGTTTACGCTCTTGTCCTCAAGGAAAATATTTTATTATCAAAAAAAAATTAACTCTATTTCTGGATATATCCTATATTTAACTCCATAATATAGGCTAGATGTGTATTAAATTTTCTGAAAACTACTTTAGTAGTTTATATGTAAAAATGGAACAAATTAGCATTTAAAAATACCAACTCACTTTCGAATATGCAGCATTAGTACGATTGTTTATTGGGTGGTAAGATAGAAAATTATATAATTTGACAGTATTATATATTTTAAAGGAGGATTCATATAGAATGAATGCCAATTTATGTAAAAAATGCGTGTCGTTACTTTATAAGAAAAACACTTCAGCCTTTATTCTTAATAAAATATTTTCTTATCTTAAATATCCAAAATATTCAAAATAAAACATATTTGCTTCTAATTTAAGAATTATTTAATATTATTTTTATATTCCTACAATTAAATACCAACGACCATTTTTTGAGTAATAAAATGTTTTCAGCCCCATAAACCTGTATATTTTACTTAGATATATTTTCATCAGGCACAATACTTTTAAATATTCGTAAATGTAACTAAGTACATTTCTATTATATTTTTAACTAATATGACTGTATAAGTAGTCTTTATTTATTCCATTAATGAAAATATATTTCACATAAATCACAACTCTACCTTCACTGTTAACCATTGAGAAGTTTCTAAGATCAATCAGCTCGATGGTACCATATTATTGTATAGTCACCAGAATTGCTCATCAGAGTTTCCAAAGTTTCATCAGAGTTTCAAATTAGAACAAAAATTACACAAATTTGACAAAAAAAACGGAATCGAAAACACCGCCTCGAATTTGCTAAGGGATAAGCTGACAACAAGGGAAATATAATACGCATTTTGGTGACATATCTCCTCTCATGCGCTATTTTTCGTAAATCTTAGTGGCATTATATATAACGAGGTAAATATTTCCATTCTATAGAAATGGTTTGTTCCAGCGCCACCACGTTTTTGAGGCGTGAGAACTTTAGATGATATATCCAGGTGTAGAGAATTATTTTTATACTTCACGAAACTGTTTATCATACGATAAAAAGAAATATATTAGACGTTATATTAATATCAACGCATTTGTAAAAAACGTGTGACATATTTTGATGTATAACATTATTTAAATACGTAATTAAGCAGAGAGAAAAAGATATGCGCATACATGTAAATATGAATTTGATTTGTCTAATCTTGACGGCTAAAATGAAATATTATATGATTAAAATACATATAAAATTTTTAAATTATGAGATATCCTCAAATCAAAAAAGACATCATAAAAACAGGCAATTTTAAGAAAATACACGATAAATTTGTATTAAGTAATTAAGATAATTTTTAAAAGACCTTATCTTATTGGATTTAGATAGTTTATACTTGAGTTTAATAAGCACATGTCGATCATTGTTGCTAAGTATCTTAACAAAATCAGTTCGTTGTTGATAGTGATATATAATTTAAGGTGTTGATAATGGTATATAATTAAAGTACTCGTAGATTTTATATTAATAAATTCTCCTATTATTATATTTTTATAATTTTTTAAGTGTGACTTTATACCATTGTCATTCAAAAATATAAATCAGTATAGGCAGCATTATGAAAACATGTGACGGAAGTAATGCGCAAAGAGTGAAAATTGTGTTCTCATCTAAGGTCGTGTTAGCTTGTAAACTTGTCACGTGAAATGTCTAACAGTTTCAACAGTGCGATTAGCTTTTTACTTTGTTTCATGCAGTGAACTGTGAATACAGTATAAAGCAAAAAAATACTTTTAAAATTGAGTTTCTAAAAAAATTATTATTATTTGTATATATATTGCTTAAAATTAACATAAATACAGCAAACCTTTTATTAATTGATATGAATTTTCATTACATCCACTAATACCTTCATTTTAATGATTTGTTCATAGAATATAAATTTATTCTATTACAATACAAAAAATACGCAATTGAAATTACTATAAAAGGAAATAAGCTGGTTTATTTATATTTCAAATAACGCAATTTTAAAACTAACAGGAGGTGGGTAGCGGTAATTGCGTAGTTTCTAAACTTCAACATGGATCATACTACCGACCGTAACGTTAAATACAATATTTAGTTACAAATTATCTCAAATTTTTTGTTTAATTCATGGTTTTAAGATACAAAAATCCAAGACGGACCGAAAATAATTTTGAATAGGTGTTGGTTATTTTATAAGTCATTTTCAGTTAATTATTTTCTTTGTAAACAATATTTAACTTTTTTGAGAGCTCGGGTGATAATTTTTCAGGGTATAATATATTAAACAAAAAAAAAATTTTTTTAAACGAACTTGAATTATATTTTTTATTTTGAAAATCATTGTAATTCGCGAGTCCATCATTTTCAAAAAAACATATTGCATTTATGCGCTTGGTAACTTGCATATGGTAATGTTCTTCAACTCATATTTTTGATATTTCAGCATACAAATCCATACTCTCATATTTAACAATAAAATAAACCAAGAAATAATGAAAAGTTTTAAAAATATAAATACTAATCGGATTATCTTTATGTGACTCGCGTACCCGGACCCAATACTTTGAAATGGAATAACAAAAGTGGAAAATGTGATCTTGATTAATATGTAAAATTACATTTAAAAACAAATATTTAGATGAAGTAGATACAAATGAACTAAGAATTAATGAAATAGGACTATTCTAATATGATATTACATTTTATAAACTGTAAAATTACTTCTTTTTGCGTGCACTTTAAATGAATACTGGAAAAACAGTATGCATATCTTTGAAATTGGTTATTAAAAGATGACAAGATTTATGATGTTATAAATAACTTTTAATAGCACAATAAGAAATCATTGGCATAACTTAGAAACGCCATTTGTAAAACGGACGACAATACATTTTGTTTTTCAAAATTAATTTCGATGAGTTATTCGTGGATTCGATATAATGATAACACGTCAATATAATTCACACAGAGTAGATTTCTCATATAGACAAAGTATCGATATCTACACTGAAGGTATTAAATAATCTCAATATATTTACAATAAAAGTTACATTCAAAGGAAAAGGGAGGAATAAGATTATATAACCATATTCTCCACATTATCGAAAATATTGAGATTTTGCAATGTGATTGAGAACTCAGAAATTATCATAATTTTTAATTGACAAAATTTCAATCAGGTTGTCATTATTGTAACTTGATAAGTGTGTTTCGGTAAAGTTAATACCATGTTAATACGGTAGCAATGTTTCAATAAAGTTGTCAACATTTTCATTTGACAGCAATATTTTAATAAAATAATCAATATTTTTATTTGATAACAGTGTTTAGATAGAGTCATTCTCATTTGTCACTATTGTTTCAATAAAAGCGCATGACGTTCTGCCCCATAACAGGTCCTTCTTTTGGACATACTCCACATCTGCAGTTTTAGACGTGTAAATACTCTTATGTCATGCCGCTGATATATGACAAAATTAAAAGAAACACACATTTTTCCATAAAAACAATTTTATATAATTTTATTTTTGACAGCTATTATTTTTTAGCTGATTCAAATAGATTCAATAGATTAAAAGTATACTTTTTAATTTTTTTTATCTAAATTGTACAAATTGCAGCTTATTACTGAGATGAAAAATTGTGACCTAGGATTATTATGAATGAAAGCAAGAATCTCCAAAATTAATTATTTATAAATCATACTGATCTTTGTAATTATCGACGAATATTCTTAAAAATCTTGTATTCTTTCCGAAAGTATTTAAGATATATTAATATTGCAGTTTATTTAAAAATCAAGGTAGATTCTCTGGGTTATTCGATAATTATAAAATGATTCTCGAATAACCCAGAGAGCTCGTGCAAGCTCACACAATTCATAAGAATGGACAAACAATTTGTATTCAAAAGCCAGCCATGAGTCCACTGAAGATTGAGGCAATCAAATGTGTAAAAATGCATCGTTTTTAATTTTAAACACTGACATTAAAATATAATGTTTCTCAAATAAATGAAACTACGTAATGTAATATTATTTCTACTTTATTTAAATTTTTACCAGGACATAGGTTTCGTTGTGCGACATCTTCAGGTGGGCAATTCGTAAAGATGTCTTAAATAATTGCCCCCCCCCTCCCCCTCCGGAAGATGCTGTCATACAACGAAACCTACGCCATGGTAAAGGATTTAAATAAAGTAGAAATAATATTCATCACGTAGTTTCATTTAGTTATTATATAAAAATTTAATTATAATTCATTTCCACAAAATTAACACCAAATATAGTCAATACTCACTGACATGTTACGTCGCCGTAAAGCAGCATGTTTTGTTTCGTATAATATGACCTATTTTTATGCGAGTAATTCACTATGTTTTACATGATAACTTTACAAACAATATAATCAGAGATAGTCAAGGCTTTTGTTATTGAAATATTTCTAAAAATTAGTCTTAAAATAGATCGCAACATTCACGTGCAAAATCATACAATAAGTTATTGATTGAATAAGACTTCCATGATTATTGTATATGTAAATTAGATAATGGGCGCTACTTTAATATACACATAAAAATTATACCAATCGTTCTGAAATTAAAAAATTTTTGATGTTATTTTATCTTAATGGCTTATGACAATTCACAAATGTAAAAAAAAAGTGCTATGATTTATAAAGAAATAGGTGTATTGCAATCCAGTCATGATGCCTTGTTATTAAAGAATTAAGTGGCAACTTTTAGTTAATTTACATACTGTATAGTTCTGAATACTAAGTGAATAATGATGAACAAAAAATTCATTAAAATATAAAAGTTATGTAACCCGCGATTCCTTTCTCATTTACCAAAGTAGAGCTCAACACAATCTCTAATTTTATATTTAAAATCCATCCCTTCTAATTTTATATATTCTCAATTTTTTTGTCTCAATATTTAATTGCTATGATTATGATGGACTTTCTGCATGTTTAGAAATACAAGGTAAATAAAATACATTAATAAAATTGTAAAAACAGGGAAAAACACGTTTAAAATAGTGCACGGATTTATTCGATTCCGTAAATGAAATTAAACCTGTAATTAAACACATTATATCTATATACCCTACATATGCACATTATTCCCATTAATTGATACTATTTTATATTTTTTTACATTGTTTTTATGTTTTTTTAAATATTTTTTCATGTTTTTATGGTCAGAAATATTAAAAGTAATACGTGTTGAAAAATGTAAAATGTGATTTGAGTAATATCCAGTTATGAGATTAATTATTTTCAAACTATAATCGTTGATAAAACGTAAACACCATATTTTGTTACACATAAAATAAAACGGAAGGTACAGAGATAAAAAGCAAGAAGTTCTATACAAAACGCAGGCCGAGAACAGTCGTCGAGTAAAAGTAATCGTTGCAAAATTCAATAATAATAAAAACAGGCTTGTATTATGATCATCAGCAAATCGACGGACAAAGAAACATCAAGATCGGTCAAGAATTGCGACCTATAGTGTGTCCTCAAACAGACCAATGTATGGAGATGCAGGTAATTTTTCTAAGTGAGATTTAAGTAATAATAATAAAAGTAATGTTCTAATTTTTAAAAGAAACATCTCCTTTTTCCAAAAAGCTGTATCAAGAGTTGAAAACATACAAAATTATACAAGTTACAATTATTTCTATCGTCAAAACTCGAATTTGGTGCAAGTATTTAATAAAGCACATACCGCGAGGATCGTAATATATCGTAAATGAATAATATTTCGGAATGAATATCACTCGTACCGCACTGCAAACTAATGTTGAAGTTTAATGCCTCTGTCAAAATAGGGGTTGACAAATTTTACTTTAAAATTCACCCTGCCCCCACTTTCCTCCTCCTGCATTAGACACTTCCCGGCAGCTTTGTCAGGGACCCCATGTGAATCCCATGTAATTATTCAGTAAATATTTAACTACCATCCCCCGTTGAATTAAAGTTTTCACAACGCATCGCGCAATGACAATAAATTTCAAAGTACATTATTGTTACCATGAACAGAAAATGTTACGGTAATGTTATGGGAATAGAGGTGGTCATTCTAGCAATGTTTTGGAGAAATTATTTAAAAAAAATTAATTATTGCTACAAAATGTTTTCATATTTAATTTTAGTACAAATAATAGAATAAGTTACTATTTGAAACTATGTTTGAGGCTCAATTTACTTTTTTAGTGTATTGCTGCACATATTATTAAAATATTGATTACATAATAATTTTTATTACATGTATTAATTTTTGTTTATCTTTATGTATGTACTGGAATACATTATATAATACATTTTTCATAATCAGTTTTTAATGTGTAAGATTTGAATTAAGTCGAAAAATCAGCAATGTAAGAAGAAATGAAGTGTCAATAATTTATCCGATATGTGTTTACGTTAATTTTTCACCAAAAAAATAATTAACGAAGATTAATTTATTCAGCCAATTATTTTTATTTGCTGTAAAGTGATAAAGACGTTTCATGGAAAACAATTTACAAAAAAAACCATATATCCCCAATTAGTACAGAATGTGATTTGTGCGACTTATCGGATAGAATTATATGTTTAATATATTTGGCGTTAATTTTGTAAAAATTCATTATCCACAATTAAATGAAACTACGTGATGTAGTATTATTTCTACTTTATTTAAGTTCTTTACCAGTGGTAAAGAACTTAAAGAAAGTAAAAATAATACTACATCACGTAGTTTCATTTAATTGTGTAGAATTAATTCATAAAATTCTCAAAGTCAAAGAAAATTATTATTAATACACGATAAGCTACTTTCTAGGGTGGGTAAAAGTTCGTAAAATGATAGAAATAGGGGTTTGTGGTAGAGACTTTTGTGGTAGGAAGAATCCACTGATTTATGATATCTGGAATAATTTTCAGAGTTTTAACGACAAGTAAAGAGTAAACTTTTCTTTCTGAACTTGTTTTTTATTTAAATTAAACTGAAATGAATGTGCGTTATTATATCAATTAAAAATACCATGAACTAATTGTCCATGAACTATAACAAACCTAATAGTAATAACTCTTGTTGATGATTTCAATACGAATGGTATAACTTACCAAGGTTTTGCTTGCACCGTTAATTTTTGTACGATAACATCGTAGATGAAATACTTATCTACGTTAAATGAAAGATAAATAAATTATTTTTTTAATTTAATAATCGATTGATTAACAAGATCATTTTCAAAACGATATTAACTAAAATGAAATGTCTTTTTATTGGAATGCTTTTTATGTCGAAATATATAAAAAATAAATTATAACAAGCATCTTAATCTTGATATAAATATTAGAGCATTTTTCTTTTTTCCAATGAGGAACAGAGTGGAATTTTCCAGACAAATTTCTAGGGTTTTAAAGTAAATTTTAATAATCTATTATTCGTGTGCTTTTATCGCAAGATGAATGTTTTTTTTTTAATCTAGAAAAAACTGGGCTATCACGATTTCAAAAGTATTAAATGAAAAGAGCTCATATACCTATCCATCTTGTTTTTAGATTTAAGTTATGTTTTTCCCAATATAATAACGATCAGGTAAGAAATGTGACATCGAACATACCTGAAAATGGAATACCTGCGCTACTACCGAACACAGTATTCTTTTGGAAGTAGTTGTACCGCAATGAAACTTGATTTATTTTACTCTATTAAATCAATATGTTAAAAATAAATATAACTAGTATGGGAGATAACTAAATACTGACGATTTAAATCCAGTAATGTCAATGAGGTTTTATTACTATGTTTTTCAGTATTATTTGAAATACCATGTAGTCATTCTCAACAAACAAAATAGTCGAACAAACCTCGGTGAATCATAATTATGAGGTTTTCATAATATCAAACAACTCATAGGACTCTAATACTTTTATTCAATCCGTATTAGGCCTCCTTCGAGGTTATTCTGACAGTTGTGAGGAATACCAATGTAAAAAATAAAATAAAATAATTTCAATACGTACCCGGATCATATTTTATTTGCATGGTAAATAAATAATAATAAACGTTATTTGATTTATTTTAGTCAATATTAATGTTAAAATTTTGGGAGGTACCTCAAGGAGGTATGCCTTGCCTATCTTTTGAACTACACTATTAAGCATCGGGTCCTTTATAACGAATATATTTCTCAATAAAGAAATTAAAATAATATATTGAACCAAATTAAAATACAATTTTAGAGCAATGAAATAACTACAAAGACAAAGTTAACAAAGGTGTCTGCTGAAATGTTAATATATATCTATAACATTACATCCATATTGTAACGTGTTACTCAAGTTATAATGAACAGGAATATATTTTTTAAAATTTATTAATAGGAGATCCACGAGTAAATTGTAATTAACCGGTGGTGACTTCGAGAGAAGGTAACTTAAAATCGTTGGACGTTATTATCATAAAATGGAATTGCACAGGACACTTTTTTAAATCTGAGAAGTAAACCGTTAAAGCTAGCATCGTCGAGGACACTTGTTGATCATATGTAAGCGTATCCCATAACATTTAAATTCACGCCTTATTGCCCCATTAGTAAATATGTCGTTACCAAGTAATGCAGCACATCTTCACGAATTCTATTCTATTAAACCGTCCGAGATGCAAATCGTTTTCCATCTAACGTACCAACGTCAAAAGTAAAAATAAATTCGTATCATTAAAAAATATGATTTGAAAAAAAATGTAATAATGTCATTTGAAAAAAAATGTTCGCTTCATTGAAAATGACTGACATTCAATAGTGGAAAAAATTGAGTAATAGTTGACATACAGTAAATTATGTGAAATAACTTTAAAATTGGAAAAATATCGATACGCCACGAATATTGATGAAAAATTAAAATTTGAAAAATTTCTTAATCAATCAAAACAGAACGAGTCGTAAAAAACTATATATATATTGAAGTCCTCATGAATCTGTTATAAGTTATTTGCAAAACACATCACCGAAGCAAAGCATGTTAGTAAAATTAGCGATATGAAACAAACATATGTACGGTCAATTCAAAATAGAAAACTGCAAGCAAAGATTGTATTTGTATGTAATAATATAATTACGTATGCGTTAAAGATTTAGTAGAGTGTCCCAAATAGTAAGAGTACATCTCGTATCGAAAGATTCTTCCTCATGGAATAATCATTGTAACTAAACATATTACTAAATTGAAACCATATAATCTTTTAATGCCACAATTTTGGTACAGTTATGAATAATTAATCTATGCGATTTATGCAAACTAATTATTATGTTTCATAAACGTAAATTTTCCTAATAATTTGGAAGAGAAACACTGCAATAATAGTTTGGAGGCCGGTTCCATTGTAGACATCTGAGTTATTCCAATTTAACTTTGTAACTTATTGTAGATAAATTATCCCCATAATATTAACATTCGCCGAAACAAGTTGTTAAACTAAATTTGCGTGATTGACGACAATTGAGGTAAGTTTTAAAATTGATGTAGAAACTAACATATAACATTTAAGCATATTTCCAACCCTCCTAAGAGACCAACCCCCTAAAATAAAGGTTTTTTATTACATGACACGAAATGGCTACAATATGAAAGGCATTGCCCAATTTTGGAATCGGTTATTGATTTCGTATCAGTTACAAAAAAAATTAGTTTTCCAGTATTGTAAAATATTTTTAGAACCGGACTGTCGGGATAAAAAAGAGTGATATTAATGTTTAATGATAATAATATAAATTTCAATCAACAATTTTGATAATAGACGGAGCAACGAGTTGGGTCTGTATATTGATTTTTCGTTTCTGTTTGCTACCCATTACAAACGTTTACTAAAGGAAAGAGGAACAGGAAAAAACGAATTATTAGGAGTAATTAGTAGTATCCGTCAATTATTAGGAGTTTTCCTAATAATCTGAAATATGTAAATTTGTTATTATATATAAAAGGAAAAAATCAAGCGCAAACTTCAAAAATATATTATGGATTCTAACCAATAAATCAGCTCCTGTTTTAAGTTTTCCACAAAAAACAAATAAAAATATTTTAAGGAAAAATGTTTGTAAATTTGTAAGATATTCTTTACTTTCTTACATATGTTTATATGTAATAAACATATATAAGAAAGTGTTAACACAACTCAACGACACATTGTATTATTTGTAGTAGACATACGAAATATATATAAGTACGAAAATATGTATTATCAACTAAGCAATTAAAAGCTGCAAAATAAACTTTATTTACGCGGGGTGCCATGATTAAATTATTTAAATAAAGAATAAATCAATTAAAATAAAAATAATTAATCTATACGCTTTCTATATTTTTTATGGACCTGACCTAAATTGGGGCTAAGAATTTACAAAGATATCGAAAAATATTACATTTTTAATGTAAAAACTAAGCAACCACCGTAGCAATGTTCTAACACAAGTGTTTGTTAATGCGATTGTTGCTAATCAGTATGAAATAAGAGATAGCAACGTAGTACAAGTTTAGGAGTTCCAATCTCTGATCCGGCAACAAACAGGAACTAACATGATTAAAAGAATAACAAACAGGAACTATTTTGAAAACGAAACAAAAAAAATTGGTAAGGTTTAATGAGCAACGATGGTAACTAACTCGAAATTAGTAACAAGGCTAAATAAAATGTGTATGTTTCTTTAATTACATACTTTCATAAAATGTGCGTAAATCCCCATTTCAACCATTGAGCATATATTGAAATTATGGAACAAGGCGTTTTTCAACTGTAAACATATTTATACATCGCGTATTTTATTTGGTATTTTTACGACACTTAGTCACGTAATCTTTATTTAGTATATAAAATTGGTCGTGTGTGTGCCTATATTCCACTCTGTAGCCAAAACTACATATCGCAGACGAACAGAATTTATGCGTGGTAGTAGCATCAACCTTCCCATCGTGCATTATGGTACATGAGCGACGATAACTGTAATGGTCTGGAAGATATGGGGGTTGAAATTAATACTTTCATAATGAAAGTTCCAGTTTTTTCTAGAAAGTTCTAGAAATTTTAAAAAATTTCTACAATGTTCTGGAACACTGTCAAATTCGCACACATATTCAATGTCGTCACCCTTTTTTCACTCCCGCGACCGATCACTTCTCATTTTTTTAACATTGATAATATATAGCAGTGTTAAGAATGTATTTCAATAAAATTATTTAATATATAAATATATATATATATATATATATATATATATATATATATATATAAATATATATGTATATACGTCACTGATATGACCGAGAACCTGAATTACAGGAGTAAAAAATATTGAGAACTACAAATGTTTCATCAGTTAACACTATGTCAAAATATTCATTTCCTTTATAATCTTAATATTTGCACTTTTATTGTTTTCCATCAAAATTTCCAAGTGCGGTTTACCACATTAAATTCTACGTTAATGACTGTTATCATTCTGAACTATATTCATGAGGTAAAAGAACAAATATTATATAGTGATCGGTTAGCAGGAATATAATCCGCTTAAAAAAACAACTTTAAAGTATCAAGAAATGTTATTATCCTTAACATAAGAGATCCATAATCTTATTTTCGGTCACCACATGTTTCCCGCTTTTCATATTGCATTCCTATGAGTATGTCAATCGCCATAAACCATAACATTCCATGTACTTTTGTACGTTATGGGAAAACACTAAGGGTAAAAAAAACTTATTTAATTTGAGGGTAACTGAGAAGCAATATTATTCAAGAAATCTACTGCAGCATATATATATATATATATATATATATATATATATATATATATATATATATATATCCCTTCATTATATTTTACATACCTCAATTTGTTATATTTCTATTACCTCAAAATTTGATGACGCGAGTGAACTCTCCTCCCAATTTTGGTTAATCCGCATGAGTACTACAAGCATATCTGCTTCTTTTGTTGTCAGTACATTTAAGTTTAGATTATTGAATATTTCTTCTATTGGTGCCTTAGATATATTTAATAAAATTAGGAGAAAAAACGGCCGTAGTTTAAAACTTCTTCTCTGGAACTTATTTATTATTTACTTTTTGGACCCATCGTTTGAAGACGTATTGAAAATAGAATATACTCTGGCATAAAATATATATCGTATTTTGTGTTTTAAATATTTTTCAAGAATAAATTGGTTTTCCTTTTTCCAAATATACCGAATCTCTTTCACATTACCTTTTTTTCATTTTTAACTTAAAATTATTAGTCCTCTCCATATCCCGGAATTAAAAAAATATGTTAAATTTAAATTCGAGGATTTCCTTGACAAAAGTTTGACTTCCGTTGTAGCAACCCAGAGTGGGTAGCTACAAAGATATAATGCTAAATGTTAAGAGGCATTAAAAATTGCGCAAAGATCAAATTAGCATTTTTATAGAGCATTAACAAATTGCGCAAATATCAAATTAGCATTTTTGTACAGCATTAAAAAATTGCACAAAAATTTAAAAATAAACTTTGAAATAACAGGAACAAGCTTGCTATTTTAATTTACACAAAAAGTAACATTCAAATTAAAAAAATTCAAAGAGACCAAAGTTGGCCCCCAAATACAATAAAGTTCTTTAAGTTATTATGTAGAAGTATACAAACTATAGTAAATAAATAAAATATATATTAATTTTGTTATAAGGAAGGAAAATTTGTACAAATCAAAAAACGAAACTAAAAAAGTAACACTGAAGAATAATAATTAGGAATTTTTATAAAGCAAATTAAGTGGTTGAAAATTTTAACAATTCAAAATTATGTTTTGTTTCTTTTTTTTTTTTATAATTATTGCATGAAAATAATTTATTTTAAATATCAATTCAATTTGTTAAACTTAATTTCATCGCCACCTGTGTGAGCAATGACAT
This sequence comes from Druceiella hillmani, assembly GCA_039881145.1. Taxonomy (NCBI): domain Eukaryota; kingdom Metazoa; phylum Arthropoda; class Insecta; order Lepidoptera; family Hepialidae; genus Druceiella; species Druceiella hillmani. The sequence goes on from JAYKKI010000045.1 coordinate 9,821,465, forward strand.
TTGCGGCTTGACGTTTTGTCAAATGATTAATAGTTCCAATGTTCTTTTTTTTCTTCTATATGGCTTTCTAATGTTTAAGTGCCAACAACATTGTATTGTATTTTATTAAAATATGGAATAATTTGTAAGGTATAGAACATTCTCGAAGAAATTTCTGTTGCACTCCTTTCTTAAATAATAAAATCGTCCTTTGTTTTACGCGTTCTTTCAGTAAAATTTTCCATTGTCTTGTCGAAACCTTCTTATAAAAGTATACATGGTTAATCATGTTTCTGTTATTTTCGAGTTCTCAACAGATATGGATAATAATTATAAATCTTAGCCGGAAAGTTTCTTTTAAACTATTAAAGTGCAACGATTTTTAATTGTATATCCAAGCAGTTAAATCCTGTGATCAGTTACTTTTAAACTATTAAAGTGAGAGGATTTTAATTATATAACCTAGCAGTAGGTTCTATGATCAGTTACTTTAAATTCGTAAAAAACTAGGGTAATTACGGTATACCGTAGCCGCAAAATATCAATTTCTTTGAACTCTTAGAGTACGTGAACAATCTACACATCTCAGCCGCAAAGTCTTGGTAAAACTTTAATTTTAAATCGTACTGTGCTGTGAACATTAATTCAAGAAAGTTCTATATCTTAATTTTAAAATATGAGTACTAGAAGATAAATAAGTTGTGTATTACAAAAATAAACTTAAAATTCAGAACCGTTAAGTATCCTAAACAAATTTTGGATCAATGCCAGATATAGTGTGGGGTATCGTTTGAAAGGGCTAGTTGTCAATATATTTTTTCGTAAATTTAGGTATCATATCTTAAGAGATACGCCGAAAAACATGTAAAAATAAATATGATCCCACCTTTACTTTCGAAGCTACTCAACCTACAATTAAGAAAATAATACATATTTTTGGAAGATTACTCAAATCTTGTACTATAAAGATATTCTAAATGGCACAGTTTTAGAAATATATGTATTTATATATATATATATATATATATATATATATATATACATATAAATATATAGAAATATATAAGATGTCATGGGCAATATTTGCACATTTTTTGCAATCACAGCCGATTTTCTCGGAAACCAAGCAACGTAGAAATTTACAATTTGGCGGATTAAGATATTTTATTAAACCACTTATCTTGCACTAGCTAACTTTTTAACATATTTATATAAGATTTAATCAAATTTAAGAAGAGGGCCAATAAAGGTCCTTAAATTTTGACTTTAATTTCATATCTATCATGAGCAGTATCATCCAAAAACTTGGTTATGAAGAAAGTATTTTTTTCAAAATTTTTAATTGTATATTTAAAACGTAATTCCAAATATTTTGAGAAAATAACTTATAACCCGCCTCCTCCCAACAGTATCCCCTTATTCGTTCAGCCCAAAATCACGGAAAAAACTGAGTTAGTAATCTGACTAGTAGGTTATAGCAAAACTATAACGATTATCCCAGCTCTAATACTTTTTGAAATATATACCATTATTTTACACCTGTAAAAGATATTGTACGCAACATGTAATCTATGTACCCTTTATTGTCTGTAAATGTATAAATGTGTACGGGACGCTATCAAATACACACAGAATGTTTAGTTAAAAACTTATGTATATTGACTGACGTACACATTTTAAATGCTTGTAATATGTCTCTTGTGTTATTAAATGTTTGTAATATGCCGCTAATATTTTATTAGACAAATAGAAGACGTTATCACATAGAGTTCACTGAAACCCAAAGGACCCAAATAAAAAAAAATAAGTAATACAAATAAAAATATTCACACGATAGTGAACAAATAACTTTCAAGATGTTTGTTCATCTACCTTTATATACGGACTAGCGGAAATTTAGCCTTTGAGCAATTTCCCAGCTAGAAATGCTTTCCCACATATGCTGTACGTGCGCCTCTAAAGCGACCGACGAAAATTTTCGCTACTTATCTCTCTTCACGCCCTTGTTTGAAATTGCTCCCTAGTTGATATACTTTGTTTGTTTAAGTGTATTACGCAAACATATTTACATTCGTGTAAGATTGTTGGTAGTCGTGCTTACAAATCGAAAACTTGATGAGGTCTTACTGATAAGAAGACTAATTTATTGCTATTGTTAACTGGTACAATAAAATAATTACTGTAATTGGTTTATTGAGATAGAAATATATATTTTATACTGATTTATAAGAACTAATTTAAAACTAATAGACAGTTGGTTTTTCATTTTCGATTATTTTTAGTATTTGATTCAAAATATTACACTATGCTTATACGAGCTAATTATTAGACTATCAATATTTGATGCATAGCTCCAAAATTCTCAGAATTTTGTATCTATTGTATGATAAGAAAAAAATTAAAATATTTATAGCTTTACTAAAAATAAATGTTTTAAAATTGATTCACGAATTTGAATTCTGCTTATCTGGTAAGCCTATGTAAAATTTTTAATTGTTTATTTAGCCATTTATTTCGTTGTTACTTTCCTATAAACATTATCTAATTTAGTTACCTTTTTAAAGTTAGTTAAAGATATTGTTTTATATATTTGGAAAGATATATCACAGTACACGATAATAATTTATAACAATGTATTTATCATTAAAGTATCGAAAAAATTATTTCCATAAATATATTTGAATATGTTGAATTTATAAATTGCATACACCTAAATATGAAGGAAAAATTAACACTGAAGATTGTGGAAAATAAGGATAAGAGTGAGCAGATTAATATTGTGAAATCAATAATTGTTTCACGTTACGAATTAAGTTCATTGACGTTAGATCTGATATGCTTCATATTTTTTTTTATCTATATTTCATGTTACGTCGAATGGCTGAGTCAGATGAGCCAAGAATAAATAAGGAACAAGGAGATGTAATGTATTAAATTCAACTTGAATCTTAGATATGTATCCAATAAATACAATAGTATATTTTTCTGAAATGAATATTATTATATTGATATATGCACATACATAAGATTATTTGTGGAATTTTTGTCTATTTGTACACGCTTCACATCAAACTACTGACACAATTTGATAGAATTTTTACAAAAATATAGTGGCCAACTTAGAGGTAGCATAAAGGTGCGAGAAACTACGCACTGCAATCGCCACCCCAATTTCCCAGCCTAGCGATTATAGGCAATGTACCTAATTATTTGCGCGCTAAAAAGAAAGAAATCAAATGGTAATATATATTGTATATGTATACCGAACTCTTTCTTATAGTATAATATGTGGTTAATGAAGTAAAACCATTAAGGGTAACAGACGATTACACGTGTACGATATAACACTCGTTAATACCAAGGCTGTCATAAAATTAATCGTTGACGGTACACTCAATACCTCTTTGCTTGTGTATGTCATCCTTAACTCATACTTCACCTGACCAAAGTGTATGATACGAGTCATAAAAAGGGTGCTATACTAATGGTATTCAACATGTCGTCCGTGGGCGGCATTTATCCTTTCCGTCGGACATATGTGGCCTGACGACTATTATATAGTATTCAGTTAATAGGTACACATATATATATATATATATATATATATGTATATATATATATATATATATATATATATATAATGTATATTTTGCCAATATATAATGACAAAAACTTAATTAACCTATATTAATTTTAACATAATGCTCTGCCTGAGGATTTATTTTCTGAAGTTCTACCTTTGCATTGTTTTCCATGGAATATACGCTGTTGAGTTCTGTTTATGAATTTCTTGTATATTCGAGCGCATACATGCTTCAATTCCGTCAACTTAGAAGACTAGCAAAATTTAAATGCAAAAATACATTTAAAATTTATTTGATGAAATTATTGATCACAATTAAATAAAACTACGTGATGTAGTATTATTTCTAGTTTTTTTAATTTCTTTACCACGACCTAGGTTTCATTGTATTGCAATATCTTCAGCATTTTTGCATATTAGCAATGATTCTTGCTAATAGCCCACGTGAAGATGTTGTAATACAACGAAACTTAGGTCGTTGTAAAGAAATTAAAGAAAGTAGATATAATATTACATCACGTAGTTTCATTTAATTGTGAATAATGAATTTCTACAAAATTAACGCCAAATATATTCAATATTGGAAATTATTGATGTGAACTAAACAGAAGATGTGGACTAATGGGAGGTGGTACTTTACAGGAACGGGAGTTAATTTAATTTACATCTATGAGCGTGCAAAGCTTTTAATATCCGTTACTACTGATATGTTATATTCTGATATTCTTGTCAGTGCCAAGTTAAAAAAGTTACTAAATTGACAGAATTTGCTATTAATTTTATTGTAATCAGATTTCAAACCAGATTTAAAAGGTTTATTATATAAAATCGTATTAAATATATATGGTAGTATATGTATGTTCTTATACAGAGTGTCATTAAACTTTATAGAAGTTTTCAGGATATAAAAATGTTGCTTATTATAATTTGTCATTTTTAAAGAATTTTTGTTTGAGCGAGTTGAAGGTCACTTTGACCTCAGAAACTTTCTAAAATTCCACTATGTAACCATCGTAAAATCGAACAAATTGAAGTGTCTGATTTTGCAATACAATGTTCTATATCGCAGCTTTCATATTCTTTTTCAAGTCTGCCAAATAATAGACTATCAAATACAATATTATTTGTCGGTCCCAACTCGCTACGATCAAGAGTTTTCAAGAAATTGACGCAATGACGATAAAAAATTAGAAAGTTATGCGATTAAACGGTGTGATGACTTTTGGTAATGATGTGACAGACCAAAGACATCCTTCACGAACTATCTATCGAGAGTCGAGTATAGTATTTCATGTGTAGATGCGATTGCGCAGGAAAAATGAAATTCGTTAAGGTCATGTCATTTTCACATAATGTTTAACCTATTTTACTCCTCATTTTCGATGTTAACGAAATATAATTATTATAATATTTACAATAATTTATCTGGCCTGTCTTCGCCTATAGATGCAAAATCTGTTATCTAGATTTGAAGCTGACCTTACGTAATGTATAATGATGATATGAATCGTTTTTTTTTCTTTGTAATTTTGTATAAAAAGATGAAGACAACAATAATGGTTATTTGGCGGCATTAGCGGGTATTTAAAAGTATTATGGGCAACGAAAATGACACTTAGTTCAAAGTTTATGGAATTCTCGATGTGAGTAGTTTTTCGAGACCCACTGTACCCCCTACATCGTTCAATGGAATTATTATAACCCTCCTTGAAACCTATGATATCATTAACATTATCGTATTTTACGATAAAACTAATAACTCAACTTGTCATTGGGTAGATATTGTGTAAGTCGTTAATTAAGTAGGTCTCCAATATAACGACATGCACTATCGAGGGTCGCGGTTAACAATATTAATGGCTGAAAGATCTGGTCGGATTGACGATAATTCTTTGTGAAATACGTACTTTTGAAAGGTCTTCGGTCCAAAAGCGCTCGCTTGTAATGTTAATGCAGTCTATCTTATTTCGATTTAAAGCGTTTTTCATATAGAGTTGAAATTTCGAAATGAAAATTTATTTAAATGTATTTCATTTAGAAATGTGATCTTGCAAAAGTGTAAATATATAAATAAAATCTGTAAGGAATTTTCTTTCAAATTAATTTATAATAACAATAAATTATGAGATATGATATTAATTGAAAGCAATTATATTTTCGTTAAACCTTGTTCTTATTCAGGGAACAAAGGACACTAATAAATATAAACGTGATTATGGATCTAGAAATTTCTTTATGGATCCAAAATACCTACGTTGGTATTTAATTATAAGCAATATTAAGTTATTATGAAATGGATAAAGGATTTCATTGATCTTGAATATTAAGTATTTTAGATGTTGGGGACAGGAAATCATTGCAATCAAAAAACGGGTTAATGAGTTTTTACGAGTATTATATACGTCTGTGGTAGTGTAATATTTTTTTTTATAATTTACCACCGGATAAAATGGATAATCATGCTAAAATTTTAAATGAGAAAGTGCGTTTGTTCATTAGTTTATTAGTTTCGCTTTCACCCTCAAATACTTAATTAATTTGTGTGAAAATTAACATATATATATATATATATATATATATATATATATATATATATATATATATATATATATACATGTTTACAGCCTGTGCAATGGAAGTGAATTTTTATTTATGGAGAAATTTTGTTAAGTAATAAAAAAAAACTTCCCTTAGGGATAAGAACGTGAACATATTTAAGAGTGTGATCATTTTTAAATATGTTCACGCTCTTCATTTAATTACCCCAGCAAGGGCACAGCTTTTTTTTTCTTTTCACGCTATCCCTTCTATATGTTCAAGAAATTTTTATTTAAATTTCCCTACCTCTTTTTCTCTTTTCCACACGAGGGAAGCTGAGGGTCGAATATAATATGAGTATAATTTAAAAATATATTTTCAGAATTTTATTAAGAATTTTAAAAACAATTGTGGTATATTTAAAAATATTTAATTTACAACATGTTAGTAATGGATACTTATTCTTGTATGTGAAGTCGACATTAGTTCGACTGAATATCTACTGTTATATAGGCGTACATCATTCGCGTGTTCTCTCTCCCTAACATCGTATTTACATAGACCTATTATATCTTTCAAAAACTCGTAGGACGTCTGTTCTAATCATTATAGATGATGCAAATCATAAAGTTGTTGAACACGATCATTCATAATCATTTAATTTATCAACCGGCATCGATTGAAACGACTTTCACTACCTTGGATTCATACAAATAGACCGTAACGAAGCAAAATACATCTTTTTTATTCGTTGCGTATAATTATTTTGCATTTTATGTAGTAACAAAGTAGCTTCAAAACTACATGATTCGTTACATTTATTGAAGCCTTGATCGTAAACTCAACATTAGATGAAGTTTAAGTAAATAAATTGATAGTCGTAATATATAGACTTAAAAAACTCCTGGAAATTTTAAAATTTATACCGATCGTAACTATACCATGGCAATATCCAATTGTTACTCGTTGAATTATAGACAAATCTTTCATGGCACACCACGATCGTCTTATATCTATTGTGCTCCAATTTTTTCGCGGTCTCCAGAAAATTACTTTACTTCACTATATTTTCTTATCTGCCCTTGTTAAGGGCACAATTTATTTTTACTTGAGTCTTGCTATTCTCTCCATAATATCAGTTATTCCATATCCGCGAAGTATTTCACTGCTGAGAATTTCATTCCTCAACGTGATTCTCAACATGACTTGCTCTATAGTTCCTTGAGTAACTCCTAGTTACTGTGTTATTCTTTTCGTCATTGCCACAATATCCAAGCCATATATTGTAACCGGCAAAATATGCTATCATAAAATAGTATGTTCTTGTTACACAAAAGAAGTATCCTGTAAGCTTAAACCATTTCACTTTAATCGGACTATAAATGGGAGATAATTAAACAGCTTATTTTTTTTTAAAAAGGTTTGCAACACAGTGGTTTGCAACACAGTGTTAAAGGTTTGCAACACAGTGTAGGAAAAAATGTCTATGTGTTGATAAAACGACAACAATAAACAAAAATGCCCCGCTCGTACCCCATACTCCGATCGCTAAGGTGCCTATCTGAATGTGTTTCTATCCTGATATTTGCAATAACACTTTGGTATATTGTACTCTCTTAAATAACACTTATGACGAATCGCAAGGTGGTTATATCTTAATTCTGTTAAGCTAAAATAAGCGAACCACGTCAGTTAGGTATAATTTATTTACCGTTAATGTCAAAAAACCATTCGTAAAAATAGTGTTAAAATGCTTTCAAACTGTTACTTCATATATACGTGAGAATCCGTCAGTTTCTAACACCGATTCGAGATTCGGTCAAATTAAGATGATAATATTGTATAATAATTCCATGGATAAGGATGATACCGGTTATCAGCTTGTGCAATTTGAGATTATCAGTTTACATAAGTAGGCTATGAAAATAAGTGTAATCAAATACAATCTCTCAGCTATTATATATCTCAGACACACGACATGTTAATTTGAGCTTAATAAAAAAAAAATTATTTCTTAGAGAAAACTATAGTTTTTTCTAAAAAATATATTCTTCCCAGAACAATTAATTACAAAGTGATTAAAAGTTTTCATTGGTGCGTATTCAACGTTAAACAATTAATTATAAAGTGATTAAAAGTTTTCATTGGTGCGTATTCAACGTTAAACAATTAATTATAAAGTGATTAAAAGTTTTCATTGGTGCGTATTCAACGTTAAACAATTAATTATAAAGTGATTAAAAGTTTTCATTGGTGCGTATTTAACGATAAATTTCAAGTGATTAAAAGTTTTCATTAGAACAATTAATTATAAAGTGATTAAAAGTTTTCATTGGTGCGTATTTAACGATAAATTTCAAGTGATTAAAAGTTTTCATTAGAACAATTAATTATAAAGTGATTAAAAGTTTTCATTGGTGCGTATTTAACGATAAATTTCAAGTGATTAAAAGTTTTCATTAGAACAATTAATTATAAAGTGATTAAAAGTTTTCATCGGTGCGTATTTAACGTTAAATTTATTTTCAACATGCAATATTTGATAATTATTTTGTTAAATAATGCTGAAAAGAATATTATAAAACAACTAGACGAATGGTTGATGAAAAATATAAAGTGAAAAGAAAAGGTAAAAAAACAAATTAAAGAATAATGTGATTAATAAAGGCCAAGTTCCCGAACCCAGAAAAGTTATGTTAAAAGAAAACAAAAAACAATTTCTTTTAAAATCGAAGGATCTATCAAGGCAAATGAAACTAACGCATATTTAATGAGTTTAGTACTAAACGGTAAGAATTTTTCACCACCATCTCCCTCCGCCATCATCAGATATTCCTGGTTATAATATGTAACCTGAGGAATCATTGAAATAAGATAAACGCACCCAAGATTAATGCTTCTTTCTTCCTTTATCAAAACTCCTTTCTTCCTTTATCATATCAAATCTATGGTACCGTATAATTGCGTTTTCATCTGAATTCCATAAGATTACATGCAGTTGATAATTAGAAATGGGTAAAAATGAGATACGTTCATTTACATACATTTACATAAATAAAGGTGAAACTAATAAAAATGAGTTAAACATGTCGGTTACGTGACGAATGCTTTTATTTTATTAAAATATATTATAAACGTCGGATACCAGTCCATCCCCACTAAACTACACCCTTTTTACTTGAAGATGTGCGCTGACACATGTAAGCAAAATGATAAGAATTAAAATTATCCTGAAGTGAAACAACTGTATTATCCGAGGTGGCAAACCCAACCACAGCCATTTAGGCCCAGCGTAAATTTTCCAATTAAATATATATATATAAATGTAACCTAGATATTTTTCGACGTATGTGGCTACATTTAAATTATCAATTGCTCAAAGGGCGACCGGAAAGCTACTTTTAGTGTCTTAGTTACAGCGACAAGTAGTAATCATTATAAATAATCACTCATGATATTACACAATATGGACAATTATATGCATAGTTTCTATTTTAACAACAGATTAGGAAAATGAAACAAATAATAAAGTTAAATCTATATTGTGATCTTGTAAGAAATAATAAAGGTAAAATTGTCGCCATATAAAATCTTACAAAATAAATTATAAAATGTTATCGATGGTTAGAGGCAATTACAACAAATAAAATCTACTTAATCTCTGCAGACTCGTTTATCTAGCTGTAGTTGATAAAATGCGCGTCTCTTTTATATTTAAATTTCCTTTATGAAAAAACCTTTTTATCTAAAATAGCTCATAATTGAAGCGGGAAATTGATTATCTAAAAGAAAATTGTGTGGAAAAGAAAACGAAAATAAATTATTAAAATCAAAACATGCCACGTTTTGACTTCGAGTAAATAATCTAAACAAATTTAATTTGATATTGTAACACAGTTGAAGTACAAAAAAATGCTATTGAAATTTTCAAAATTAGGGCATTTCCTTTTTTTATAACCTTTTATGTATTTCTCTAGATAAATTATGAATAAAATGCTTTGCTATAATTGTAAACCAATCTATTAAAATTGGTAAAAATTACATACTAATATCTACAAGGATTTGCAACAAGCAATTATTTATTCCAGCCTATGACACCATAAATTTTTTTAAATCAAATTTTACAAGGATATAGTTTCAATTAAAAAAGTATCTACATTTAATTCTTTTGACTTTTTCACTTCCCCCACTGAGATTAAAACAATCCTTAAACTATTTCTATAAGTGACTTTCCGTTCACTTGTAAACTGCTAAAAAGTATCATAATTCTAATGTGCTATCAGATAGACATTTTTACTGATTTGACACTAAATTATTTAAATAATGCTTGCTAAATACATTTTTCACTTTGTTTCATATCTCAAATAAAAAAGATAACTAAAGGGTTAATCTATAGACTAATTTTTGACAGTCTGTTCATTTTATTACTATGTAATTATAAAGTTTAAAATAAGAAAATTTATATGCTACATAAAAAGATTGATTAAAATTTTACTCTTAACAGAACATAAAAGTATATCGCAGTAAATTTTATAGCGAAATATATATGTTGATTTAATAGTTAAATTTATAATTTTAAAAATAATAATTACAAAAAAAACTACAACTCTTTGCCTTGCTAATTAAAAACATACTATACAAAATGATAGTTTCATATTTATGCGCGTAACAACATAAATTACAGAAAGAAAAAGATTTAATTTTCCTTACGAAGCAGCTCAATTTTCCAGGAAAATTTGATATTATATGTTATTCGCAATTTGATCTTTACGTTTCAAAAATTGATCGAGTAGCTACTCAATTATAAGGTAAAAACAAAACGAAAAAAAGAAAACTTTCGCGTTTGTAAGGTTAAGTAAGAATAAATTACAGGTGATATATTTTATTGCACTATGATATTTTTACTCATGGGCCACTTATGATTATAAATATTACTTATTATAATCATCATGTCACTCCCTCGTTGCTACGTTCCTCAAATTATCAAAACGTAGCGTAAAATCAAAACAAACCAGAGAGCCCTCTCAAGCTCTACATATTTAATCCTATGACGTAAAATCTGTGAACTGCAAATAATGAAGGAAACATTACGAGATATAGAACCAACAGGTTTACCAGCAGCGCTCGAACTTTTATTACAAATATTTATTGCCTCTTATAAATAATGATTAATATGGCTTAACCTTCGTTTGGCCGGATTTTATTACCTTCCCTGAGGACTTCGGGGAAATCTTATAATGGCATTTTAACTGAAGTAAAATCCATACACGTTCCCAGCAAAATTCTACTTGATAGCTTTGTTGGAAAGATTTTATGTCAGGAAAATATAAGACGATAATAAGAAAATTTATTGGTTTTTCCTGGTACGTTATACTTTCATACCTTTCCACACATTTATTTTATGATTGAATGTTGGAATTTCTGCCCCTCGGAGTATTACAGAAAGTGTATTGTTTTAAAATCAGTTTTTGTCACATGTGTCTACAGTGTTGATTGAAGAAGAGAATCTTCATAATTGATAATTAATTGCAATTATATCTAATAAATAAAAATATTAATAGTAAAATTAAAATTATATATTTACAAATAATATGAAATTTCCACTAAACTGTTAAATACTTTGTATTTCAAATGTAAGAAATACCCAAAAATACTTAAGATATCGCAATTTCAGCATGTTCTTCTAATCGTGATGATAGAGTTTACTTTAATCGGTGAGTGGTTTTTTGTTCAAAATGACATTTCTGTGTGTTTTGTTTAACTACGACGATGCTATACAGGAATCGTTGTAATCTTGGCAGTAGATATATTTGTACGTTTTATAGAATTTAATAAATTACGAATTCAAGAATTTTATTTAATTAAGAAAAGCATCAAGGTCAATAAGTAACTGAATAAAATAACAGCGGCCATGTGACGTCATTTTGTAAGAATTCGTTATCGTTATTTTTCAAAATTTAATATGATTGCTACAAAATTTACTCAGATTCGTAGGCGATTTCAGTAATATTTAACGTATATAAAAAATAAAATATATTTAGAAATCAGTGTCAGTGAACTAAATAACAAAATTTGAAAAAATGTTAAAATTAAATAATTAAAAAAATTATTTTATTATTGATTTATAAGTGATGAATTCATAAATAATAGAAAAAAAGAAAAAGGACCCAAATGGTGATTCTTTCCATAAACAGACAATAAAAAAAAAATTTTTGTAAAATGGTACATACGATTTTATATTTTAGTGTAGTAATTCAGTACGTTTTTCTAATCATGATGTCACAAAGTTTACTTTGATCGATGACAAAAATGTAGCTACTTGATAGTTCGTGTGGTGGATCATTAAAACGGAATGTATAGAAAACATCGTACCAAAAATTAACCAGTAATCGACAAAATAATAAAACCTTTTTACAAGGAGGTTGCACTGAGTTATATATGTAATTAAAATTTAATTAAAACAATTATTCAAATTTGTAAGTACTGTTTCTAATTATTACTTTTCTTTATCTATTCATGTATATACATGTATATTAGTAATAAATAGAGATGCAATGAATTCATAACAGAAGCAGAATAATAAGTGTTTTATTAGTGATAGTATCATATTTAAGTTACTATTTACTTTTTAGATTAATATTTTTATTGAATTCGAAAAATATTCCTAACGTCCGGCCTACATATGTTCACACGATGAAGAGCGTTCTAGTAATAAATAGGTCCGTGTTATTTGAAATGATGTCACATGCAAATATTTGCGTCGATATATAACATCTTACTGATTTGCAGTGAATAAAGTTTATAACACGCCTTTTAACGCCTTATATTTCAATAAATTTGAGGCAAAGTTTCCTAATGTCGCTTTTATTGGATTTTGTTATCGTTTCGATCGAATTTTTCCATCGCTATAAATTTTTCCACTTTCCAAAATTTTTTTTTGTTGTAAACAATTAATCCATGATATCATCTTAGCCTGTCAATATATATAGCTAAAATATTATGATCATCTTAGCTCGTAAATACATATAGTAATTTTGAACGGCGTAAAGGGAAAATTAAACTAAATTTAAAGACAGAGTAATATTCGTTATTATATTAAGGCGATATTAAAAAAAAAATTATTTTGGCGATATTAGGAAAAACGGCGTAACAAAAAATTTTCCTCTCAGTCATTCTAAATGTGATCAGACGTTTTTATGTAATAGAGACAAGCAAACAAATAGGCGCATATTGTTTTAAAAAGTATTGTATTATCTATTTACAATAAATAGTTCATAGTGAACACTTCACAAAAATAGTTCAGTTTAAATAAGACCTCGTAAATTTTTTTTATATGTATAGATGATGCAACATTACCAAGCACATTGCATACCGTAATTATATTTGAAGATTCTTCTTTTGCTATTTTAAATGGAGATTTGCTAGAGAATATTCATCCTTATACAAAAGTCCTAAATTCCCTGCTAGTTTCCCTATTTTCTAAATACTGTGAATCGGTTATCATACAAAGTGACAAATGCTAATTTACCATAGAGTTGAGCTTTATCACCATGGAACTTAACTTGTGATCCTAGCTTTACTGATAGATAAGAAAGCTTTTCACACATCTTTGTTTCGATAATTATTTCAGTAATTGAAAATCGATAGTGGATGTTTCTTGTTGTCGCGGTTGAGATTTATGCGTGATATCTCCTAAGATCTCTTGATAAAGAAGCGACGCATATCAAGTTCAGATCAGTTCATTGTTCGTCTTTTACTCACTGACAGATACCTAGCAAAAAAAATATACAGTTTAAAAATAATATATCATAGGTAGATTGTTATTCACTTATTTTTGGATATGTTTGAAATTAATTTTCATTTACAACTAAACAAAACTACGTGATGTAGTATTATATATAATTTTTTAAATTATTAGCCACGACCTAGGTTTCGTTGTATGACAACTTCTTCAAGTGGGCAATTTGAAGAGGTTAACTCGTAGAAACTTCCTATAAAATTTAAATATTATACAAAATAATAGCGGAAATGGGGTTTGAGTGGGTTTTTCCAATTTTTGCGTTAATAATTTTTATAATATTCTTGAAAGTTATACCATGCTAATTATTCAGGTGTATGAGACAAATATAACTTTTCATATTGTAATTGAAGTATAAATAATATTACATCACTTACTTTCATTTAGTCGTAAATAAAAACACATGTTTTTTATAACACATGTTTTTTTTTAAATTATACCACTTTTTTCTGAAATTTAAAAATTCTTGTAAGTCATTAATATGGAAATGTATCAATATCTTATTAAACGATTTGTCTGATCATAACACTAAAACAACAGATGTATGATTATCGAGAATCAGCATAAAGAGCAGACAAATCATTTCTGAAACGTAAAATTTTTTGATTAATAAAAATGTTTGAAGTTAAAGAAAATATAAATCCCTATCATAGCAAATGCGTTAATGGGGAACGTACTCTGGGTTTCTGCACAAATATAATTTCAGTAATCCAAATGTATAATTTCAGTGAGTAAAAAAATAAGACCCACTTCAATCGTTCAGCAAAATATTTAGTTTGATTGATAAATAAGTAAGACAATTTTTTACCAATATGGTTCATGACAATAAATTATTATTGTGAACAATAATCATAATTAGCTTCTTCAATGGGCATAACATTAGAGGTTATTCCCATAATCGCCACGCAGTACATAGTTTTTTGCAACGGTGGTGGTTCCGCCGTCACTGGTTTGCGCCATTTTGCTACCCGATAACAAACATCTCTCTAATTCTGTCGATCGGTGATCGGGAATCGAACCCAAGACACAGTAGGGTGTATCACGCCGTCAAACCCGTAAGTCCCGTGATTGACCCAACATGTCACGGTGCTAACTGTGAACAATCGAAGTAGCCCTTAAAAGTAATAAAAACAAGTTATATCTTAAAACCCAAAAACATAAAATAATAAATATACAGGAAATAAAACAAGAAATATCTTGCCTCCTCCAGAATATTTTTGGCGCCATAATGCGAACTCTTTTAGTAGTTGAAACGTTTGAATTAATGTATATAACATAGTTGTAAGACATTTGGACCAGCGACCGTAGTAAAACTGACGTTCACCTCTATTATTATCTTCAAAATTGTACCAAATCGTGTTATTGAAATGTTACATGACTTCATTATAAATTTTTTTTTAATCAAAAAAACAAGAAATATCTTAACAACCTAAGAACATAGAATAAAATGTGACACAGAAAATATGACATGAAATATTTTTTGGCGTTTTTGTTAAAAATATTGTAATAATTGAGAACTATCAATTAAAGTACATCATATAGCTTCAAGATATAAGGAAAAGCACCTATAGCCAAATTGACATTCTCCTTCATTATTCTCATAAAAATGTTTACCTAAATAATGTCATTCGAGTGTTATACGAGTTTATGCAAAAGTATTTTTAATAAATACAATTATGAAAGGAAAAAAAAATAACTTGATATCAGGTGTGATATTTGCAAAACTCTGCCATATGATGGAATCTTTAATAAATAATACACAAGTCATTTTTTTACATATAAATATTGGGCTGGTAGGATAGTAATGTGTTTTTTTATTCCTAAAAAGTTCCCAAGAAATATAGAAAGTAATAATATAAGGTGGTGGGGTAACCTATATAAATATGTGTCAACTGCTATGCAAAGCTTCAGTATTTGAACATGGAAGCGACAAAAGAGCATATATGTCATTGTCTTTTATTTGAATTTAGTTTTGGTTATTCGGCAGCTGCAGCTACTCTAAATATTTGTGACGCAGAGGGTAAAGATGCGGACTCCAATGCAAGTGTAAGTCGTTGATTCCATACGCTTATAAATCAGAATTATGATTCAAAAGGTTTTTCCTACAGCCAGTGACCAGTAAAAATTAATGAAGATATTTGAAAAGAATTAATTGAAAGATCTCACCGCCTTATCTCACGTTGCAGGCAGGTATTGGAACACTTGCATCAACTGGATAAAGTTAAGTAAATAATAATAAAAATAAATAACTTTATTACTCAATTTTATACATGTAGGCAATGAATTATATTAAGATTAAGGAGTATTAAAAAATATGTATAAATTTAAAATTTAAAACATTTAAGTTTTGTATATAGATTGTTCATAGTTTTTGTACGTACTCGTTGTTCCTTATCCACTAATGACTAAATAAAATGTATTAATTGTACGTATCATAAATTAAAAATTTATATTCTTGAAACTGTTCTTTATTTGTTTGTTTATTCTATTCTTAAATGTGAGGAGTATAAATTATTACCAGGACTTAATTTGTACCCATTAACGAATTACCATATATTAAAGTGTTATATAAACATAGTTAATTTGAGATAAAATCGAACTTTTCGCAAATATTCATATAGATTTTCTTAGCCAATCTCTCAGACAAATGGTAATCGCTCTATCCAAGCCAGATATAGTCGTTTCGAACACTCATAGATTGCTATATAAGTAAATACTTGTTATTTGTAAGTTACTTAATGAAAGCTGGCAATGGAAGCATGCAACATTAGGGACAGTATAAATTTTGCGTGGACTAATTGTATATACTTTTATGCATGTAAATATGAATGATTATTCATTATCCAGCGACTTTGTGGTGACACACTAAGATATTTAGATAAATACGGTGGCGAAAACTTTATCGAAATTTAATTAATATAAAACATGACTATTCCAAATTACAAGTCAAACTACTTCTGATTTTTTTTCGAATTAAAATACGTTTTTCGTTGGAAATATTACAATTTTAAGTTCATCACGCCCATTTATAATAATTTTAAATACATTTTCAAAAATTTTCAAACAACTTATTATATAAATAAAGATAATTTGCATAATCATTTTGGAAATATTTCCAATAATTTAATCCACACTTTTATAAGGTATGTATATATATTTACACTTAAATATAATATTATTAACTCATAAATAAAAGAGTTGTGATTCACGGATTTACTATCGTGAAAATCGACAGTGTAATTTAATACTAAATTTGTTTAAAAAAAGATCAGAATTAGGTATAATATATACAAATAAAAAGTAAGCCGTCACGGGAAGCCAGGCAGATGTGAAACTTAGTGTTTTTACAAGTAATATGCATAAAAAACAAGATTATTACAAGAACTAAATATAGCAAAATGAAAAAATAAAGTATTACGAATTTCTTACCGAAAATGGTGACTTTATTTAATAAACATTTATGTACGAATAATACAAAAATAATAAAGCACAGGTTATGTGTACCGTAGTAAACAACAGCGTCGAACTGAATGAGGAGGGGGTCGCGTAGTCGATTGCACATGGCGACACGTCGCCATACTGTACACTCTACTACATATAGACTATATATATATATACCTTAGTATAGCATGGCGACCCGCCGCCACGGCAAGCGTCGCCACGCCAACGATCCGGTTTATACCTGCGCCTATAGATGTTTCACATCATAATGGAAATCTAATGCCTAATATTTATAGTATTAGGTATTGGTTTTCTATAATAATAAGAAGAATAAAATATTCAGCTATTCATTTTTAAAATGGAAACCATTTGCGTCGACAGGTTATACTTTAATGTTACACTGGTCGCATTTTTAAAGTAGGATAGCTCAAAAGGAAAAACGGATCCTTAAAAGTTCACTCAAGTATACACCGGTACGTTAGTCACAGACATTTTTTCTCAGAAACCATTTTGGGATAGAGACATTAAATATGGCAAAGTAATAGAGGATATTAAGCCGCATATATGTCAATATATATGACTCAAATATCACATGAAAAACTACAGAGCAAAATAAGTTTTAAATTTTTTTTTAAATTTCATGTATAAGGAAGAGAATTGTTTGAAAAGAGTAGTTAAAAAGTTTCAAAAATATTTGTCATAATTTCAAATAGTATATCTTTAGACTGAATAAATTATATATACTGAAATAAATTAAAAAAATTAATTTCTTCTTTTATTTTCGAAATTACATAGCTATAACGATGCCATAGTTTTGAGAAATCGCGATAATATTTATGCCCCTCCTACTTAATTATATTAGATGTTATTAAATAATTATCGCGCTAGTAAGTTCATATTAGTTACGGTTTATGACGGTGAATGACATAGTTTCATTTGAAGTTAGGTGCTGAACCAGACTCGTTTAATTTTTTTATACCTATCTTACGTAGAAATATGAGCACTGGATTTAGAATTTCAGTCTATAATTTATTATACTAGCCTTTTATCAGAATATAAAAATTATTGCCTGGTCATTGAACAGAAAATTAACAGAATATTTTTGCGTCAGAACTCTGTGTAATTAACGTAATAAGATGAAAAGTTAAAAAAAACAGTTGAAGAACAAAAATAACTTTTCATGTTCATATATTTGGTATTGACTAAAGTAGACAGAATTAAACAAATGAATTGCTCGTGTCATAAATACTTGTCACCTAAATTATATTGTAAATGGTTTATATAAAGACTAAAAAGCAAACGATATATAACGATATAAGTAGACATGAACTAAAGTAGGTAAATGGATTTCAGAAACGATGATTTAAAATCCACTTATTTGTATATTATGTACGATGTAAAGAATTAGTAATTTAAGTACATATTTACACAAATTTCGCAATCTTCATATCGTTCGTTACAAGAAACGGTAGGGATCTAATAAATTTCCTTATTCAAGTTTTCAACAAAATATCTATTTAGTTTAAGACGATTATACGAGTAATAAATCATACATACGTGTATATAAATCATGTCTACCAAATTCACCACACAAGGTATGCAAACAAGAGCCTCGTTGAGATAATGGACGGTAATTTTCCTTGAAACTTTATATACGCGCTACATCTAGAAAGGCTGTTGCAACTGGAAATTTTCTCAGAGGTTTATTCTCGTCGACTGTAGTAAAAAGTTGGTTGTGTAAACATCCTGTGAGTTATCGTTTCTCTTTCGTTTTGTTATACCAATTTGTGTTTTCTCGAATTAATGGACATAAGGTGAGTACCAAACTGTTAATGTAATGAATATCGTGTTGCTTATTCTCCAACATATATTTTCTCTATGAAATATTTTACGTGTACAAATTTTTGTATGGACACTTTTTACTAGAAAGTAAATTAATATAAATACTTTGGGGATACATTTCATCTACATACTTTTAATCTCTTAGTAGTATTATGTAGATATTCATACAAATTTGTTGACATCTGTGTTTACCACATAAATGTTAAAATACTCACATCTATAACTTCTTGTATGTATAAATGTACATATCTTACAATAATATTCGATAATTGTTCGATCGATTATGTCTCCTAACGTTCAAGATAATCTATTTTTCATCACCAATTATGTTGATACACGATAGATCTACTTCTCATAATCCTAATTGTGATCAAAACTGGTTTATGAATCTAAATATGACATTGACAATATAAAATAGATAAAAATGGGGACTAAAATATTAATTTACACTATAGTCACGTATTTGCCCCAAGTGTCAAAAACAACCCGCCCTAAGACTTATCATGGTTACAGTTAGGTTATTTGATTTAGATTTTTTAATATGAACTTTGTCCTTCACGGACGGCCAACACTTTATTTTAATTAAGAAAAATATAAAAATGTACCGTGATATGACGCCTTTGTGCTCGTTTCCTCCCTCGGTTTTCCTTCGCCATGCGTAAATACATCGCAATTAATATCATTAATATTACAGATTCTATTTTTATTCACTTCCAAAAAAGAATTCTAAAACCTTCATTTCTCTTCAATTACTAATTTTACTTATATCGAATCAAATTTAATCTATCGAAAGCGCTTAAAATTGTATTGCTATTTTTTTACAAGAATTATTTACAATTAAATGAAACTACGTGATGTCGTATTATTTCTACTATCTTTAATTTCTTTACCACGACCTAGGTTTCGTTGTATTACAACATCTTCAGGTGGGATATTAGCAAAGATCTTTGCTAATATCCCACCTGAAGATGTTGTAATACAACGAAACCTAGGTCGTGGTAAAGAAATTAAAGAAAGTAGAAATAATACTACATCACGTAGTTTCATTTAATTGTGAATAATGAATTTCTACAAAATTAACGCCAAATATATTCAAGAATTATTTAATTAAGTAAAACATTGATATCTTTGTCCCATTCACTTTTTTAACTTAAAACAATTAAAGTGGGTTATTTATGAAAGATAGATAAATAGTCACCAACTTTTGCTTGGACTCAGTTTTCTTCACAAATATTATTAATGTATCCGTAATAGTTTTTAGCGCTCATCACAAAATCATTTTGCTTAAATCTAAAAAAAAAAATTTATGGCCAGGATTTATTACAATTGTTCTCAGAAAATTATATTTTACAATTTTGAACTGCAATCTGAGGATTTGTGAGGAGTTCATTAAAAGAAATTTATCAGTTTCATTGCTTTTAGTAATTCTAGTTATTTCATTTAAATTGCCGCTGTACTTAATAAATTGAAATTAGACAAATGTTCTCTATGTGATATTTCATATAAAGTACATATATATTTTATAGTTCATAATGTTGTAACTGAAAAATAAGCGATTTAACCAATACTCTTAATTGAAAGAATGATAAGAATTAGTTCCAAAAATCTGATAAGAGGGAATTAGATACTTTTTTGCCGAAGTCAGTAAGTTAATATTAAACTTATGTGGTTGAATAGTTTGTATTAGGTTATAATGCAAAAAATACTTGACAAGTACATGACAAGTGTAAAAAAGTATATGTATTATACCATTTTGCGTTTGCAGGTTAATTCTCTTGTTAAATATCTGGGTGGTAAATACCACAATATTTGTATTTACCACCCCGATATTTAACAAGAAAATTATAGATATATCTAAAAGCTCAAAATCATCTCTGAATTTTGTTTAGATTCATTTTAGGGTTTCAAAGCCAAACTATCAACTTTTACATTTTCACCATGTTTTTCTGTCTGTTCATTTGTATGTTGCAGTCGTTTTACTCTTAGACTATTTTTGCTATAAAGCTAAAATGTGGCATGGTAATTCATAGGGATGGATGATGCCTATAAAGCTATTTGAATATTTTTTAAATAGAGGTTGTTTATACCTCTTGGTATATGGAGGTTGTAGGATACCTCTCCTACACGAAAAGTGGACTGAATTTTTTTTGCATACCACATTGTGTATAGTATCGTTAAAAATGTGGTTTAAAAATATTGTAGGCCTGTCAAGGACACTTGATTAATACAGGGATCCATTTACGAAATATTACACGTTAAGTTGTAATATATTCATAAACGAAAAATATAGAATCTGTTTACGTTTTATTCCTCAGGCGTTATGATTTTGTTTCATTCCGTTTCTCAATTTATCCTTTCTTCAACGCATTCTGCAACTTAGACCTCTGAAATATTTTATATTCTGCTTCACAGAAGAAACAAATTATATTTACATTTTTGAAGATTTTTTTCCTTCTTGCACAATAATTTTCTATCAATTAACTGTCATTTGCGTTCAATACCACTTTTAACTATAAGATATCAAACTCAGAAATTTCCCTCGATGTTTATCTGTTCGTCTCTCTAAACGTAATTGAATATTAATTTGTATCAAATGCTATATTATGAATTGCTTTTATTTTATATCGAATGAAAATTAGCTGCGTCATATATATCGCGGGTGCTCATATTCAATGTAAATCGTTTACACATAACATTTTCAAAAGTAAAATGTCAATAATACTATTTGAAAAAAAATAGTTTGTTTTATTCGTTTGTTTTCTATGATTTATCAAAACAACGACTTATCCGACTACACAAACATACTTTTATGAGAAATCCACCAAAGCATATTTTGTAACATCCAAATGGAAACAGCGTGTGCAATACTAGTACAAGCTGGTAATTATTTTTGAGTTTGTACTTGAGGTAACTTCATAACCATATATATGTCATTACGATTGTTTAGAAAATAAAAAAGCAAGTCTGGCTGAGTGGATATTTTTGTGACCATAAGTTATTGAAAATGCTTTTTGAATATTCTCAAAATATGTTTTCGAGACAGGTTATTTCTTGATAAATTATATTTCATAGGATCATCAGTATAATTCATAGGATATTTAATGGATTTGAGGAAAAATTAGCCAGATATATTTGTTGAAAACATTTCTAGACACACCGTTTTCACAAAACAGTTTGCGCAATATTGTGGAACACGATGAACTATTTTTAAAACTTTCATTGTCCAAAATTAATTTGCATATCTATTTCCAAGCCATGTTGGTTGACAAATTAGGGACGTCTACAGTGCTGATGTACTCATTCCAGACACATGGCAAACCTCTACGAGAATAGTTTTGCAAGTAGAATTGTGCCGTTGAACCTGACTGAATTTTATATGCGACTAAATTAAATTCGTATTTATTTGAGCGGAAATTTGAACCAGGACTTTTTGTTAAGTGTTTAGTAAACGAGAAATTTCGGCTATAAATTTCGGGTGTAATTAGGCAGAAATGATAGTTAATGTGTTCTGGTGAATAATTATTGATGATGAGATGGAGGATTAGGTTGATAAGCATTTTATTAAACTTTAGATAATGCCACTGTTCTTAACTCTTTTCTTTTATTCATTTAAATTTCGTTAAGAAGAATTACTTGGCGAACGTTCTGTTATAATTAAATAAATTGCTGAACACTTATGTGATTATTGAATGCAAACCTTTGTCATATTATTTAAGGGTTGTGACGTGAGAAATACCTGAGTTTGGAATTAAAAGCAATATTACTTTATCAATACGTAGTATTCACTATTTGTATGTAATATTCACCATCAAAAGCTAATTATCATTTATGTACTTTAATCAGTACCATATCTTGCATACTACATTTTAATATTAGGGTATATTTCCAGAGAGAATATCAGAGAATATTAGTTGTTTATTTAATTTAGTGTCTTTCTTTATTTAATGAAACTTTTGGAAATATTGAATTTTAGTATAAAAAATAGTTTTGTTTTCATCGTGGTCAACAGGTAAGGTTTTATCTATTTTTTGTAATCAAATTATGTTCAGTCGAAGATTACTAATATTTTAAGTAAACATCAAAATTTACATCGGTGAAATGTGTGTTGGAACAAGAATATAGTAGAGTTCTACATTTGTCTACATTTTATAAAATCGTTGATAAGAGAATATCAACATAGAGAATATAATCAAGTAATTTCATTTGGAAGTATTGATCAAGTATATCTAAATATTCAGAATTTTTTAAAATTTTTTAGACCCAGGATAGAAATATTAAAAGGAAAGAGTAATTGCACGTTATTTTGAAATTTAATATTTCGCGAACTGAGTTTAGGAACGAAAAATAACAAATCAGGCCTTTTTATTATTTTAAAAGGCCTGTATAATGGTAATCCACTCAAAAGAATGGATGACAAATTAAATTCGATTTCACTTTGCAGGAACTCACCGATACATATAAAGAGGAAGAAGATACTGTAAAAAATTATTTCAACATTATACTACATATTAACTGAGATCTCAATTTATTTCAATGACGTTTTTACTGGTAGATTCTATTTAGACGGTGTCACGTGTAACGAATAATATTTTATGAAGGTTCACGCGCGAATGAAAGGCAGATACGGCTAATATCACTTCTGTGAATATTCTTACTATACCAAATTAAATTTATTAATGATCAGTTATTATTAATGATATTATTAATGATATTATTAATGATTGATTTATGATATCTGATATTTATTAATGATCAGATATCATAAATCAATATTTAGTTTTATTTCTACGACTTTAAATTATGGAAAAAATATACTACGTTTTTCATTTAAAATCTCTAACATATCCTATAAAAATTTAAATCTAAATTCAGTATTAAATACGTTTCTATAACCTTCACTTGAAAAATATATTATTTTATACTACATAGCACTGTTTAAATCTTCAAAAGTAGTTACCTTTCATGACGCATGTTAGAAGTGTGGCAAGAAAAAAAATGCAATACGTATTCGTACTTAAATCTATAATTTTCCTATTAATAATTTTTCTTCCATTTAATTAGACAGGTAAACTGGTGCAATCCATGTTTTAAATTTCATGAAATTACGACAAACAGCTCGAAAATTTTCTACCTGTAGGTTTTCTTTTCGGGCCCGAGTTTAAATTTCACTTTTTTTATGTAAAAATCATACAGTTGATTAGTTATTTGGTTAAAATATATCAATAGGTAAAAAATTTCAATTAAGCGACCATTGCTTAAAGAAAAATAAATAATTCTACATTTTTTAAATCTGGACTCAGATTAATGGCACTGTTGAATTTTTTGAAGATAATTTATAAAATTTTTATGCGTATTTTTCTTCCTTTATCCACCAGGCTTACCTAAATTATTTTCGTACACAATTTTTATTCACATCTTCAGGTACTTAAACTACCAACAATCATAACTACTGCAGGTTACAAATGCTCTAACATTGTGATGTTAAAAGTATTGTATTACGCTCATCAAAATGGACCGAATCAGTTGAAACCAAAATGCACATTTCAAAAAATTTAATTTATGGATGGCGACACAGTATAAAAGAGGTTTTAAAATGAAAATGCGTTGTATTTGTAACCCTTCTAATTGTTCCAACCCTCAGAGGGTCCAGGGTGACGATTTAAATTCAAATTTTTTCGTCATACTTATGAGTTACGTGAGCCTCCACAAGCTCTCGGGGCTTTTTCCGAGTATGATTTTTTAATTTTTTCTAAATTAACTGTAAATGTTAATAAATGGCATCTATTGATAAAATAAATTTAAGGATTTATTGATAGAACTTAATTTCAATAGCTCAACGTAAATATTCATTACCCATGTATTAGATACGTCAATTTCTTTACTCTGTTTTTGATAATGACTCCTGTCAGTTATTAGCTATTAGTGTATCGCTTTTATATTTTTATATTGTTATTATTTGAAAAAAAATTTTATTTAATTGATTGTATTAATAATATAAATCGGTGTAGGCAGCACCACGAAATTGTGTGATGGAACTAACGCGAAAAGAACGAGGTTAGTGCTCTCTATCACAGTCGAGTGTGAGTGTCTAAACGTGTCAAGCAAAGTGTCTAGAAATTTTGTAAAACGCGATCATTGATATTTATGAGTATAAGACAATGGTCATGAATATTTATGTTCAGCTATTGAAACTGAAGTGGATAATACCACGTGAAAATTATTATAACTACTTATTCCAAATTTACTCACAAATTAAGAGTTCTCAGTTTGATTGCACTCATTATTTTACAAAATAAATACGGTTAAGCAACATACCCACCGTTCGTTGATTGGATGAGTGACAATCAACTACACGTTTTCATAATCCCTTGTATGTTCCTCCGTGCCTCGAAATGCGTGTTAGGCCGTTGGTTCCGGATGTTATCATTAGATAACAGTTGTTATAAGAAATCTAGCTAAATAAGGACTTGGCTTTTCCTAGAGGTTACAAAGGTCAGATGATTCCTTTGTATAAAAACCAACACCTCCGCCAAATCCTTTGGGTCAGAAAGCGGACCTTCATTAAAAAAAATGGGATCACGTTAAGTTAAAGTAAGTATTTTTCTAAATGTGTATATTTTCTTGAAGTTATATGCTTTTATTATGCCTTTACCAACTTAAGAATATTCGTTATTTGAAATATTTTATGTCTATTTTAATTCTTAATTATATTTCATAAGATACATAACGATACCTGAAAAAATAAAATAAATATAATAGCTATTTAAATATAAGTACATATTTATTGCCACCTACCTGACGAATTACTCACAGAAATACTAGTATACATACCGTCCAATGCATTTTATAGTATAAAAAACAGTTTCCTAAAATATAAAAATTATTCTCTATACCCAGGCAGTTCTTACAAAGATCTCACGCAGTAAATCCGCGGTGACTCTGGCATAAACTGATTCGATTGAAAGTAAAATTTTACCGCGTCACTAATGCTACTAAAATTTAATGGAAATTAGCATAGACGAGGAGATTTGCCATGAAAATACGCTTGTACAATACGCGCTTTATGGCTACACTCCTTAGGGGGTTCGAGGTGAAACTTTTAAATTAATTTTTTTTATCTTCATTATTAATATATTGCTTAACATGCATTCACAGGCATAAAAATACCATAAGACTTACGATAACTGCTTTTCAGTAATCTTCTAGTCAGATTCTTCTGAGTTTGCTTCTTATAATTTAAATTCTGTTTCAGTAATTAAGAAAATAATAACAGGATGTATTTATTTTGAACAGTTTGGTGCATATATCTGAGAATATTTTCGAGTTTCTTGTAATTAGACATTTCAAAGATATACGAAGTAAGAAACTAAAAGAAAAACCTGGTAAGCGAGTAAAGCTCGCACTATGGTTGTTTCGTACACATTTCCGCATTAGTAAACATTTGAGCATACATAGTATTTCTATTAAATTATTTACAAATATTAATTTTCCTCAACGTAAATATAGATCTTTCACAGACGTAAACACATGATTAATTTTTCAAAAAATTTAATAGAATCCAGGATAAACGCTATAGATATCCTGTAATCTATTTTGTTCTTGATTTCTAGTTCAGTAGTTTAATATTTTCTTCATAACAGATCTTTCCAAATGATATGCCACATGATATGCAAAACGATAAAAAATAAGACCTTTATTGGCCTCTTATTTTATAGTTTTGCGAATATTTTGTAAAAAGCGGAGTCAAAAGTAGATGTAAAATATGTATGTAAATAAGATGCATTACTGTATCAAGTTTCTATATCGACCCTTGAAATGGAAAAAATATAAATGTATTGCCTACTGTATCTTTCGGAGTCGTAAAAAATGTTTTCGTACAACTTTGTGTACAATTCAAAAAATCTTAATTGTAGGTTAATTTTGTGACAGACATATGGACAGTCACATGAGTGACCTTGTAAGGCTTCACTCTTTCCTTTTAAAATATGGAACCCTAAAAATTAATGAGTACTTTATTTGCCGAACTAAAATCACGATATATTAGGGTGCTAGATAAATATAGATAATTTGAAATAAGAATGAAATCTTCGTACAGATTTTCTTAGACAATCCCTCATACCAGAGATAATCGCTCTCTCAAAGCCAGATATAGTCATTGTGAATGCTCTCTTATGGTTATATAAACTTAAATAAATGCACAGCCGAATTTCTCAGAAACCGCTGGATATAAAAACATGACATTTTACGCAATAGATTATATTATTTAAATTTATATAAAGTTTTGACTTCCGAATTTATAAATATTCGAAATATTTGAGTGTGTCACAAGCAAGCTGTTGAAAAATGAATAATCATTGACTACTTACATGCACTACACGTTTATATGTACAATCAAGTTATCAACGCAAATGAAGTCATATATTACTATGAAGAAAGCAATTCACTTTTATATTATTCCCAACACTGTATGCGTTGGAGACAGCTTTCATTAAGCACGTTATAAATAACAAGTATTTACCATCGGATGTATATAGCCATCGGAGGTAGAGGTACATATACATATATATATATATATATATATATATATATATATATATATACATACATACATACATATATATATATATATATATATATATATATATATATATATATATATATACAAATGTATATATATATATATATACATATATATATACAAATGTATATATATATATATATATATATATATATATATATATATATACATATATGTATATACTTGTATTTATATTTATATAGCCTTACATGAAAATGAATGCCGATCTTGATTATTCTGCACCTAGGTTACAAACCGCAACTTTGATACTTTACTCTCTTAATAAATATGTGTACAAAAATATCCTGATATCTTCGTCGGGTGTGCCAAATTACTAATAAATATTCATAAATACACAGTTCATCTATGACATTAATCCATTTTGAAAGTGAGGTCACTGCCCTTAACTTGAAGCAGTATTATCTTCTAATGAAAATATTATAAAAATAATTCCATAATTAACTTGTAAATCGCAACCGCCTGGACTGCGATTTACAAGCTTGAATATTTTAATATATATGTATTCGAAAATATTATAAAACCTTAGTGAGCTTTTCCACGATAAATTGTAAGTAAACATTTGTTTTGAACAAATTCCAATGTTCGCAATTAAAAAGAGAGGTTCTATTGGTGTCTGTAAGTTATAGTGTTTGGTTTATATTGACTGTTATAATTTCCTTTAACAACGGTTCGATTTATTTGTTATATTTATTGGCTTTGATATTTAGATCCATAGAGATCCTTATTACTATGAGGCAATTTCTCTCAATCAACCGGCGCTTCAAATATCTTCTGTTATGGAAGACTGTAACATATTGTGAATGCTATTGCAAAATAAAATAAAAAAAACAGTTTTGATCACAAAAAAATAGCGAATAATAAGCAATTAATAAAAAAACGAAAAAATATATTTATGTAGACTCACATATACGACATACCTGTTATTCAAATCCAATCAATTAAATAACTGCGATATAAAAATTGCGTGTCAATTTTATTTATAGCCTTGTAAGAAATCGCGCGACCAGCGAGGGCTCTTACATTTAAAATATATTTATTTAAACTGGTTTTCTCCCTTAACTCCACAAAAGTGACTTAAGTCATCTGCAATCATAACTTTGTATTTTAAAATGTATATTTATTACGTGTAAAAAGATATACTAGGCGATATATTTATATAAGTACATGGCAAGAAATTATATAATTTAGATACGCACCATGTTTTATCCCAATGAAAATATACTAGTCAATATATTTACCTTGTGTATGTTGTATTTAATTGAAATTTTACGTACTTTAAGTGTTTATAAGTATCTAAATATATGCAGACTTTCGTAGTGCAACTTCTACTTGGACTTGGCAAGTTTTTTTACTATATGCACAAATGAACTATAATATTTTTGGATAAAAAATTATATTTTATAAGCCACAAAATTAACTCTCCCAGTTTCGTATCACTGTAAGAAGAAATATTCCAAAATAAATATTTATATTAAATATATGTGATTCATTTTATTCAATTATAAGAATTTTATTCAATTATTAGAATCACACTTATACGAATTTTATTTTAATTATAATGCGTTTTTTCATGGTTACGAAACCATTAAAGATAATGAACGAAGTTGAACATTTAAGATAGGCTTATTGCTTAATTTTCCTTTTGTAAAATATTTTTTTATAATACGTCCTTATATTCTCCGTATTGAAATATTTCCTCTCAATTTGACATATATTTTTTAGAAAAATGTATTTTCGAAATTTTTTTGTTAAAGAAAAGCAAAATCTTAAATCTTTCCTAAATCTTTTACTTTCCCGTATTTAACGTAAGTGTAACACAATTAGTTTTTGAAAAATTTTTCATATCACTTTCACTAAGTTAAGCTACTGAAATAATGTTATCGTCCCTAATCAATACGGAAACTCACCTAAAATAATAAGTTCGTATGAAATACATACTTTATACTCTTACGAAATTCATAAAAAACTGGTTCCAAGCAGTGCACACATGCGTACATTAAAGAATTGTATAGAGCTAAATAAAGCATGTCTAAAAAAGATAATTGTTATCAAGAAAAGACAATTTTAGAAGTATAAATGGCAATGTAGCACGATAATATAAGGTGAAAATAGAATAATCCCATAATCTCTTACAAGAAAAATATGTATGTATCTATATTTTGTACTCGGTTTTAATAACTTTTTCTTTCGACAAATTTAGGCATTTTTCGTCAAATTTACAGTTAAATTTGTTCATAAATTGTTTAATTTTTTTGTAGTTACTGAGCTGAAAATACAATACCTAGTATTATCAAGAAAAGAAGTACCTATTTCCGTCCGATTAATAAAACCTTAAAGTTATTTTATCAATAGATGCCCTTTATTAACATTTACTTAGAAATAAAATTAGAAAATTATACTCAGAAAAAGCCAATTAATTTAGAACTAGCAGTAAAATGGAAAGAGCCCTGAGAGCTCGTGGAAGCTCACGTAACTCATAGGTATGACAAAAAATTTCCATTTAAAAGCTCCGCCTTGAACTCTCTGAGGGATGAGGCAATAAAAAGGGTCACAAATGCATCGCATTTTCATTTTACACCCTCTTTTATATTATGTCGTCATCTATAAATCAAATACACTTTTAGGAAATGTAGATTTGTAGCGTTTAAGCTTTCAACTGATTTGGCCTATTTCGATGAGTGTAATCCAATACTTTTAACATCACAATGTTAGAATCTTTGTAAGCGGCAATCGTCATGATTGTTTGTTGTTTAAAGGTCTAAAATGTGAATAAAAATGATGTACGTAAACACATATGATAATTTAGGTTAGCCAGATGGAAAAAGGAAGAAAAATATGCAGAAAAGCTTTATAAACTTCTAAAAATTCGCCAGGTTCATTAATCAGAGTCCAGTCTTTAAAAATATGAAATTATTGTTTTAAATTGTTTGTTATTGCGATAAAGTTATTTATGTTTTAGAATATTAACTGTGATTTGATAATTTGATAATTTATAGTTTTGAAATTGATGATTTTAAAAAATAAGCCATATTACTTGACATATACCATAAAATGAATCGTTGGTAAAACCAAAAGTGCACAATGCGATTTCAAATGGTAAAAAAATTTAAAATAGAAGAAAGAAAATGAAGATGAAAGGAATCCGACATTTCGGCAATAAGAATTACGCTAGTTGATAAATATGTCTAAAGTTTGATATGCTTCTATTTGAATAGTTGGAAAACTGAAACATTAAAATCATCTAAACAATGCAACATATAGTGTGTACTTGTACATACATACGTTCATGTATATGGCAATTGACAGGATGCTTATCTGAACATCTGAATAGTCCCACCTAATACGGACACCTGGAACACGTCATACTATAAGTTGGGTGGCAATATCCAAGTGTTACAGAATCAAATTTTCTATTCTTTTTCTAATTATTCATGAAAAATGGATAAAATATTGAGAGAAATACATCGAAATTTTTGTTTTGCTTACTACGGAGTAAATTCTGTATTACCTGGAGTAATCAAATTAAGGAATTACTATTCCCTTTCAATCTGTGTCTACCATTTTTTACCTGGAGAGCCAAATTAAAAACAAAGTATTTGGGATGATATACACTCCTGATAATACCATAATGGTCGTAATAAATTTGATTGTCTTGTTACCATAATTTGATAATATTATAGAGACACTTAAAAGTGATTATCGATTTGTATGAAGAGCACAAACTAGTCTATGTAATATCGTGAAACAAAATCAAACATTCCTAAAACTTTCAGAGCGCAAAATGAATTTACGTATCGATTTTCAAGCCACATCGGTCGACAAATTAGAGACGTCCACAGCGCTGAGATACTCATTCCTGAGACATAACAATCCTCGAACGAGAATATTTTTGCAAGTAGAATTGTGCCATTGAATCTGTTTGAATTTTATATGCGACGAATTTAAATTCGTATAAATATTTGAGCGGAAACTGGTTCACCAGAATATTTCAGTATATATTAAGTAATCGAAAAAATAGTTATGTAGATATGATCGTTGATATGTTTGAGCAAATGCTTATGTAGAATAAGG
Organism: Druceiella hillmani; assembly: GCA_039881145.1. Taxonomy (NCBI): domain Eukaryota; kingdom Metazoa; phylum Arthropoda; class Insecta; order Lepidoptera; family Hepialidae; genus Druceiella; species Druceiella hillmani. The sequence goes on from JAYKKI010000045.1 coordinate 9,853,316, forward strand.
TGGAGAACGAGATCTCATGGTAAACTTTAGTAATTCCAGCGTTTATAACTTTTTGTCTTAATAATTAAAATTATGTTGTAAAGAATTACTTATGCCATGTTACGAATTGCAATATTTTATCGACTTAAAATCGATATATTTTACCAATTAAAGGTTTTTTGTAAAAAAAATTCGTTATATTTCTCTCAATACTTCATCCATTTTTCTTGAATAATTAGAAAAAGCCGAAAAAAATTTATTCTATCAGAATATAACATTTTTATCAGAATATTCATTTTTTGAACAAAACTTATATAACATACATTGGTTATGTAAAGTTCACATACCAACAATCGATTCGCTTGGATATTGCCACCTAACTTATCGTAAGACGTGTTCCAGGTTTCCACATTAGGTACGACTATTCAGACGTTCAAATAAGCGTCCTATGCGTCTCCATATATATAAATATATATATTTATTCGCACACATATCATGAAAAACATGCAAGCTTACTCGTGTACAGATACAGACTTTTTATAAAGAAAATAGTCATTAGTAGATATGAAGAAGACATTTCATGTACCGATCACAACAGGTAGCCTATTCCGATATTTCCACGGCAAAAAAAACTGTTATATTTTAGTGGTTTTCTTTTTGAAAATAATTATACACAATTTATTTTTAACAACATTTGATTATTTATTAAATGCTCTAATTTATTACGGATACACTAATAATGTGTATGGGGAACTTTAAGACTTGGTGTAAAGAAATGTTGCGATAGTATTTATCTATCTTCTATGGAAAAGCCTCAGAAAAGTTTAAGTTAAAAAAGTGCGTGGTATAGGAATAGAAATATTTAGATCAACTTGTTAGTTCTCATAAATATAAAAAAAATTATATGTAGTTGGAATTGGAAATCTTAGTAAAAAGAAAAGTTTCGGCTGTATTTATTTAACGTTTGCCAATATACCACATTACCTGTTTAAAGTTAAAAGAAAATTGGTCGGGTAGTATCGCCACACTACTGTATTTTTTTGCATGAAAACTTCTTTCGTGGACCAACGAGTCGCCTCTGGTGCCGAATAATTTCGTAATTGTAATAATTTCGAAATGCTGACAGTATTACTTGAAACTAAACAATTTTAGAAGGTTTTGCAAACTGTCGCCCAGCACAACTATATACTCGACAACTTAATTTTTTTTCTACTCAGCTGACTTTATACAGCCTCTCAATATCTACATGATGACGTATAAAAAACTCATATAATCCATTCCGCTGCGGTGATATGGCTAATACTTGGTTGTACGGAATGAATTGCGAGGCTCTTTTTCGAATCAGCCTCCCTGATCCCCCACGAAGCCGTAAATGCACTATGGCGTAAGCACACTAACAGACAACGTGCAATAGTCTATTTTTAGAATATATACACCACTTTGCGCTACGACTCTTGAGTCAAGATATATAAAGATGTAAAAGTGGACAATATATGTAAAAGCTTTTCATCGCCAACTCTGGCGGAACCTTAGTATGGAAGCCTTTTTAGAAACGTTTTCACGTTAAAAGTTCGTTTGAGAAAAGTTGCATAATTTAGGTAAATTTAACAATTCTCATTAAAAAACACTATTAATATATATTTGGGGGAATCGAAAGTTTTAATTTCAAAAAGAGTTGCGATGGTATTTATCCAACTTTTGAAGATAAATCACTGTTACTGTTTTAAGTTGAAACAATGCGTGGGATATATTTAGCAATGCTTAGGTCAATTTATTCATTCTCGTTAAAGTAAATAAATATTACAGAAATATATAAGCGTTTTTGATAGATTAAAATAGGCTTTCTAAAATTTTGGGTTAGCAATGAGAAATTAAAAGGTTTTTTATTCTTTTTAAGTAAATAAAAATACAAATGCACATTTTAGTGACATTCGGTGCAATGTTTTCACGTGTCGTGCGTTTCGGTGCAATGTTTTATTTTGGATGACTGAGCTGGTTTTCATCACAATCACAGTTATAAGTGCTAAGTGAATCATGTACCGACATTGTTGGTCATGAAAAATAAATTGTCAAATTATCAAATTTTACTGTAAGAAATATACATTTAAATTGATATATTTACAGAAAGTTGTGTAGAGAAAATATGAATATCTAAATGGTAAAAATAGTTGTATCAAATTTATCTGAATATCCATATTATACCACTAATCGATTATAATTACGCTAGTAATATATATCGTAAAAATGTTTACATTTCTATGCGGAACTGTTGACACAAAATATGACTGTACGTAAATTTTCCTTCTAAAAAATTTTTTCTTTATTTCATCATATGCATATAAATACGTACTAAGCAACACGATACTTATTACGTAAACATAAGTTAGTTAAGGTAAATCTGGGACTCACCTTAGATCCACTAACTTGGGAAAATACAAATTGGCATAATAACACGAGAGGGAACCGGCAGCTCGCGGGATGTTTACACAGCCAAATTTATATTAAGGTCGATGTAAATAAAACCTTTGAGAAATCAACTGGCTGAAAAAGCCTTTCTGGGTACGCTAAGCGCGTTTGTAAAGCGTTCAAGGAAAATTACCGTCCCTTATCTCAACAACGCTGTTGTTTGAATATCTTGCGTGGTGGATGGGCTTTGTTAGTATAAATATGTATAAGAGTATTTTGATAGACATGGTTGGTACGCACATGTTTATGTCAGTTTTATTACTCGTATAATCGTTATAAAATATAAACATAATGTTTATGTTTTTGTGAAAATTTAAACAAGGAAATTTATTAAATGCCTCTACTCTTTCATGTAACGAAAAATACGAAATTTGTTTATCTAATTTACTTCATATCTACTTACAAATATATTGTGTGCTATTTTTGGTCTCTATATAAACGGTCTGTAATTTTGTTTAATTCATATTTCATATGACACTTATTCATAACAAAGAACCTTTTCACAATTAAATGAAACTACGTGATGTAGTATTATTTCCACTTTCGTTAAGTTCTTTACCACGACCTAGGTTTCGTTATATTACAACATCTTCAAGTGGGCTGTTAGCAAAGAAATGGTAATATCCTACCTGAAGATGTTGTAATACAACGAAACCTAGGTCGTGGTAAAGAACTTAAAGAAAGTGGAAATAATACATAACGTAGTTTCATTTAATTATGAATAATGAATTTCTATAAAATTAGCGCCAAATATATTCAATAAAGAACCTTTTGATTGGAATCAAGTGAATGATTTCAGTTTTCACCTACTTTAGTACCAACTGTATAAACATCAAAAGATACATTTTTACATCTACTTTTCATTTTTACTTTTTATTTTATTACAAAAATTGCATTGAATTCTAACTCAAAAGTTTTCCCCGAATTTTCTATTCAACGGCCTGTAATTAATTTTCAAACGGCCTTGCAAAATACGTGTTTAATGAATTTACACTGTTCAGTGTGAATATTTTTATCTATTCAACGGTTTATGAATCATCCTCACACGACCTTATGGCATACGGGTTTAACGAATTTTTTACTGGAATCACTGTTCAGTGTGAATATTTTTATCTGTTCAACGGTTTATGAATCATCCTCACACGGCCTTGTGGCATACGGGTTTAACGAATTTTTTACTGGAATCTCAATCCAGTATGAATATTTTTGTATCAAAATATAAAATACCGATCAAGTGCTAGTCTCACTTGTATATCCAGGATTCGGCAACTTGTTGAAATAAAGCTACTTCCTTTACCATAATTCGTCACTAATGTGGACTTACCAAGGCAATTAATATTTAATAAATATAATATAATTGAATATATAGCATCTAAAATCATCATAATAAACCTATACGGACTTTCAAAAACCTGTTTTTTTAATAACTTTTTGTTCATTAATGCCGGATATAAAAGAGAAAACATATTTTGGGTATATTTTTCGGTATATTTCTAAATACATATTATCTAAAATGGCGAGTCTCGTATTATGACGTTTATGGATATGCCAACGTCGTGCATTATAAATGGCTTGAAATTTGTGTTTCGATGTTGGGCCGTGTACTGTAAGACACAATATTATTTTTGATTTCAATCATTAAATAAAAATATTTATAGTCAATTTGCTGCAGATGAACATGGTTAATCATTGATTTTGATTTTAATATTAATTTTTTTTTTAAATTACGACTTACATTAATTAGAATAATTTTAATACATTTCAAATATACCTTAATATATACGTTTATAGTTTATGTCCTTATCTCTGAGAATTACCTGAATTTACCTTAAACTGAGGCTTTTTACTTTTTAGGGTTTTGTATGGTTCCGATTTTGCTGACGCGTCTGTCTGTCATAGACAATTTTCTTAGAAATCGTTAGGCATGGAAGCTTAAAACATGACACACTAATCCATTATGTTAATTAAATTTAGAAGAAGTTTTAACTATCATATTTATCGGAATTTAAACTGTCTTGACGTGTCACTAGCAAGTGATCGAAAAGAGAGTAATCATTGACTAGTTATCTACGTATAGGTATGTGTAAACTAGTAACCCACGCGAGTGAAATCAGGAGCAAAAATTTTACCCATTATAATAGGGGTACAACTTTAACTTGTCCCTGATGCTGCATGTATTTAAGAAATTTTATACTGGGCATCTTATATATAAAAAGTATTTTTTCAAGGGTATATAGCTATTTAAAAGCGTTCAAAACGACTGTATATGGTTTTGAGAGAGCGATTGCCTTTTGTTTGAGAGATTGGCTTCAATTATATGTACTAAGAATTAGGAAAAATTGTATTTATATATCAAATAATCTATAATTGTTTAACGCCTTAAATTACGCTAATTTTGGGTATAGTTAAAAGAAACTCGAGATTATTTTTTAAAATTTTAAGTGGTTTATATTCAGATCCATACGCCAAAAGATTTCAAAAGGTTGCATTCTTCCCTTATTTTCCAAACTGCTGAAGTATCGTTTTAATTATAAAAAAAAAATTGGATTGGTAAGCCGGACTCGGAGATTATAGAAAAAACGATGGCGTCTTAAAGTTTTTGAGAAATATCCGAAGTTTTCATGTCGAACAGGTAACATGTTAATACGGTGAAAAATAATATTAATAGATAGTTTAATAGAACCACTTTATACCTTTAAATATTTAAACTTTTATATGTATCTAAGTACTGTTTATATAGAACTCTCGTATTACGGGTTTTATTCTTACTTGAGTTTGAGTGATTAGTGGCTAGGATTTTTTTATATACAATGTAATTAGCTGCGCTGAACAAATTTTGAGTATTGTACAAATAAAACAGTATTCATTATTATTGTGAATTCATTATCTTATTGATACCTTAACGGCCATTGCTCGTACCACCGTATAGTTCATTGCATCAATAGTTCATATGTACTTTGTAAAAAGGCAAAAATATAAAATTTCTAAACTTTATCTTTAACTTACTAAGGGTTGAAACGGCGTAGAGGGTTATATACAGCACTTTCATAAAAAATAACCTCGGATGCTATTTTCCATAATCTTAGCAGTATTATAGAACGCCATAAATAGTTGCTTTCAAAGGAATTGAATACTACCATAGCCACGGTGAATTTGTGGAGAGAGAATTTTACAAGGAACATCCAGGTGCGAAGGGCTACTTTGTGCTTCGTGAAACTGTTCATTATACTTTAAAAGGAAACTCATTAGACATTACATGCAATACCATTTCTTTTGTAAATAATCCGTGATGTATTTCGACGTATAAGTCTATTTATATATAAGGTAAAAGTAGGTGGAGGAAAACAAATATATTAAGTACATATCTGTACTTAAGATATTTATTTCCCCTTTTCTCTTTACAGGTAAATATATATTTGCTTAAAGATCCCTTCAGGGATCTTAACATCTTAAGAAATTAACAAATATTCTCAACTCGCAATTAGATTAAACTACGTGATATAATATTATTTCTGCTTTATAAAATTAATACTGCGTAACGTAGTTTCATTTAATTGTGAATAATGAATTTACTTCAATATTTTAAAATAATCTCAAGTCGTTAAAGACATCGCCCCAATATTCAATGTCAATAAAATAGACGGTATATTTTTAACAAATACTTACTATGACTTAACGTTATTCGGTATTTTTAATCAAGGTTTCTTATCTGATGCAAAGTTTTTGGTCGGAATGTTAGTTTTTATACGAAGCAACCCTCTTTGGTTACATTCTATATAATAATTGTTATTAAATGGCAACCGCCAAAACCAACGGTGACCCTACCTTTCAAGCATAAGAGAAGCTCAAAAAGGATCATAAATATATATGATTTATGGTTACCTATTCGATCACTTAGATGGATGAGGTAAGTTTCTTCCACTTATCCAAGAAGGATCTGCCTTGCTCAAAACAAGGACTCTTATATAATGAAGGATCTGCCTTGGTTAATACAAGGAATCAACGTTAATGGAAGGTTCATGAATTATCTGACATTTGTCGATATCATCCTGTTATCAGAAAACCCTGAAAAACTAAACAGTATGTTGAAGGATCAACAAGCTGCAAACAATAGTGTAGGTTTCGAGATGTATTATAATAAAAAAAATCATGACCAATGACAAATTGATACCCATATTAAAAAATACTGAGCCGCTGGAATATGTCTACCTGGGAAAACAGCTTTCATTCAATACAAAAAGAAATATAGAATAAATAAATAGAAGAATAGCCTTAACCTGGAAAAAGGTAACTGACGCTATACTCTTTCTAATGGACCAGATTTGTGGCGAGATATATCGACGAGAGATGGATATTTTCAACAACAATGTGGAAGGGACCACAAGGAACTAGAGGCAGAGATTGCATGCAAGCTTTTTGCTTGGGATTGTTTTTATTGTCTTGCCAAACAGATGGCAAGACAATAAAAGCAATCCCAAGCAAAAGTTGAACTGAGAAAGCAAAAAGTAAGGACAATTGGCAATGTTTGGAGGAGGCTTTTACCTAAGAGGGGTCCATACATAATTCTGGATTATTAGAAGTTCTAACGAAAATCTGACAATATAATGAAAAAAAAAGAAAAGAAATATATATATCCTACTAATATTATAAATGTGGAAGTTTGTATGTTTGTTTGTTTGTTTGTTACTACTTCACAAAAAAACTGCTAAACCGATTTTTATGAAATTTGGTACACATATAGAGAGTAACTTGGATTAACACATAGAATAGCTTTTATCCCGAAAAAATGTTTCTGTAGGATGTAATAGGATGATTTTTATATATTTGCATGTTTTTTTGACTTTAATGTATTTGTTACTCCTTCACGCTAAAACTACTTATCAGATTTATTTATTTATTTATTTTTTACATAGACAAAATGTTATGGGATAATCCAGATTACCTTTTATATCTGTTTGCAAAATTTCATTTAAATCTGCCAACTACTTTTTGCGTGTACGAGTAATAGTATAGTTCCAACAAAGTAAATTAGATGGCGCTGAGTATTAATAACTTGGATTAACACATTGGAGAGTTTTTATCCCAAAAAAATGTTCCTGTGGGATGCCATGGGATGATTTTTATATATTTTGCATATTTTTTTGACTTTAATGTATTTGTTACTCCTTCACGCTAAAACTACTTATCAGATTTATTTATTTATTTTTTACCTAGACAAAATGTTATGGGATAATCCAGATTACCTTTTGTATCTATTTGCAAAATTTCATTTAAATCTGCCAACTACTTTTTGAGTGTATGAGTAATAGTATAGTTACAACAAAGTAAATTAGGTGGCGCTGAGTATTAATCTGAATCCCGGTATTAAGATGGTGTTATAAATTGTTATGAAGACGTCATTGAATTAATGTGTAACTTTTCTTTACATTGCCGTTGTGTTTCAGATTGCGTTTTGTTTTGAAAATTTGTTTGGTTACTTTGGCTATTCTCACGGATTTTGATTTGCTTTTTTGATTGGTATAGTTGTTAGAGTTAGTTTTCCTTTAATTTGTTAATGTATAGGTGTTAGGATTTGTTTCTTTTGTTAGAAGTGTTTTTTGTATTTTTTTAGGTTTTTTTTGTGTGGGTGTTTAGATTATTAATTTGATGTAAGGATTTTAATTAGGTTTACTTAGTATCTGAATAGGTAGGTCCTTTCTATTTGTGTTAGTGTAATCAAATAATCGCCTTTTTCATAATTTTGTGAGGTAAACAGTAAAGTATTTACTAATTTTTAGTATGACACGTAAACAGAAATCAAACCTATCTCAAAGTTCTGCTAGAGTTCGAGCTATGAGAGTGGCTAGAACTCAAGAAACTACCCCTCAGGCGGAGCTAAAGAGAATGAAACAAGCTGAGCGTAAAGCGGCGCTGAGAGCAATGGAAACGCCCGAACAATCGCAAGTTAGACGCGATGAACAAGCTCAACGACAAGCCAGTTTGCAAGCTGTCGAAAATGAAGAACAATCGCGAATTCGATTACAGGAACAAGCTGAACGGCAAAACAGCTTCAGGGCTGCTGAGACGCCAGAACGGACTCAAATTCGACGCGATCGGCAAACCGTGCGACAAGCTAACTTAAGAGCTGCCGAGACGTCAGAACAAACTCAAACTCGGCGCGATGAGCAAACAGTGCATCAATCTAACTTGAGAGCGGCTGAGACACCAGAGCAGACGGCCAACCGGCGTCTAAATAGTTCGAATTATGTCGCGTCTCAGCGAGCAACTGAGACTGAGGAAGAAGCAGATGCTCGCAGAAGTGCAGTTGCTGAAAGAGCGGCTCAGAGGCGTCAAGCTTTCACTAGAAATACGTGGGGTGTATTTAAAAACGCTGCATTTGAGTACGACGCGGTCTTAGACTACGGTAGTTATAGGCTTATATAAATGGAGAGATGGAGAGATTTATCCATATAAAGAGTGTAGATTTTGTAGAGCGTTAAAGTGGAAGGAAGAAACTCCTGGAATGTGTTGTTCAAGCGGGAAGGTAACTATACCTCTGTTAGAAGAGCCAGTAGAACCACTGAAAGAGCTTTTTTTATGTGACTCTGATGAATCGCGACATTTTCTAAATAATATCAGGAAATATAATATGTGCTTTCATATGACTTCTTTTGGTGCAGACAGAGTTATTGTCATTCCAGGATTTTCACCAAATTTTACTATCCAAGGACAATTTTATCACAGGATTGGATCCATGCTACCAGCATCAAATATTCACCCACAATTTTTACAAGTCTATTTTATAGGCGATGAGGATGCACAGGTAGAAAGACGAACGCGATTAATTCAGGGAGTACGCAGGGAAACCGTACAAAAAATACAAAGTGTCCTTAATAATCACAACATATTAGTGCACGAATTTAAAACTGCCCTCGAGAATATGCCTGATGAAAGTTGCAAGCTTTGATCCACCCAGATCGAGTGCCACGCGGCCAACACGAGCGGCGCTACAATGGTCCCGTTACCAACGAATTAGCTGCTGTTGTAGCGGGTACCGACCCCACTGCCCACCGAGATATAGTGCTGAGTGCGCGCGATGGACGACTCTCCCTCGACTCGACTTCTACGCTTATCATTTGATGATGCGTGAAAATGATTTCAATTTGTTGCTACGATGCAGGCAACTTCTATATCAGTTTTTAGTGGATATGTACGTCAAAATAGAAAGCGAGCGTCTAAGATACATATCTTTAAGTCAAAGCGCGTTGAGAACGGAAAACTACATACATTTACAGGATGCAGTTAGAAATGATGGTCAAGTAAATCCTAATGATGTACCTTGTTCCTTCCTCTGTCGTCAATAGCCCAAAATACCTGCACCAATATACTCAAGACGCTTTTGCATATTTCCATAATTATGGACGCCCCGACCTCTTCATCACTTTCATTTGCAACCCGGCATGGCCAGAAATAATTAACGAGCTGATGCCTGGTCAGAAGGCGACAGATCGACATGATTTGATTGCTCAGGTGTTTAAGATCAAAGTAAAAAAATTGGTTGCTTTGCTGATGAAGGGTGAAATTTATGTTGAGGTGCAATGTTTTATGTACTCCATCGAGTGACAAAAACGTGGTTTACCCCATGTCCATTTGTTGTTGTGGCTAAAAGAAAAATTGCGTCCGAATCAAATTGATGACCTTATTTGCGCAGAAATTCCCGATGTTGAATGATGAACGAATGATGAAACTACATGACACAGTAGTTAAAAATATGATTCACGGTCCTTGCGGTGTACATAATTTATCTTCGCAAGTGTACCAAAAAGTACCCGCGGATGTTACTTACCGAAACACAAACCAATGAGAAGGGATACCCGCTGTACCGGCGAAGAGCACCAGAGAATGGAGGCCGTACGGTCAAGATTAAAATTCGCGGAGGTCAAGAAGAAGTAGAAATGGACTACAAGTGGGTTGTACCCTACAGTCCTGTTCTGACCAACATTTTTAATGCGCATATAAATGTTGAGTTCTGTGGTTCCGTGGAGGCGATAAAATACATCTGTAAATACATTAACAAGGGAAGCGACCAAGCCATTTTCAATTTTCGCCAGGCTGGTGATGTCAATATCGATCCACGGGACGAAGTTCAAACATTCTGGGCCGGTCGGTATGTGAGCAGCAATGAGGCAGTATGGCGAATCTTGGGTTTTCCTTTGCATGAAAGACACCCTACCGTCACTCATCTTGCGGTACATCTTCCAAATGGCGAACGCGTTTATTTTCATGAGCAAAATTTTGTAGAAAGGGCGACTACGCCTCCTAGAACAACTCTGACTGCGTTTTTTATTCTTTGTCAAAGAGACGATTTCGCAAAAACTCTGCTTTACGTTGAAGTTCCTCGGTTTTATACTTGGAATGCTTCAAGAAAGGAATGGAAACGTTGAGTCCGAGGAACACCGGTCGACGGGTGGCCAGGTGTGAAAGCTGGAAACGCACTTGGGCGGGTATACACTGTGCACGTTTCCAACTTTGACTGCTTTTGCTTGCGAATGTTACTGCATCATGTGCGAGGTCCTACAAGCTTTTACGTACTTAAAATTGTGGATGGACAAGTCTGCGCGACTTTCAGGGCTGCATGTGAGGCACGTGGGCTATTAGAAAACGACAACCATTGGGATGAAACTCTAGAATAAGCCGTTCTTTGTCGTTCAGCTAATAGTCTCAGAGAACTTTTTGCAATAATAATTTGCACTTGCGGGCCGTCTGACCCACTTCAACCGTGGAACAAATATAAGGACGCATTGTGAGAAGATATTGCACACAGGCTACAACTGCAAAGTTCAGGCTCCGACATAGTTACCAACGAATGCCTAAAACTGATTGAAGATAAAATATTGTCGGGGAAAAGATTGTCTGATTTCGGATTACCAATACCGCAGCAAAGTGGAGAGTTGTCTAGCGAAGAGGTAAGAGAATTAGATTATGACGTCGGAGCATTACAAATCCATGTTAATGATATGGATCCAAGTTTACTTCCCGAGCAGCGAAACGTAGTTGACACGATTTTGCGCCGCATCAACAGTGAAGAAGGAGGACTCTTTTTCTTGGATGCACCGGGAGGTACAGATAACAAGTTTGTTTTGAACCTTTTGTTGGCCCATCTCCGGAAAGACCGTAAAATAGCTCCTGCAGTAGCATTCTCGGGTATCGCTGTAACGTTGCTTACTGGCGGACGAACAGCACATTCAGTGTTCAAATTGCCTTTGAACTTAACTACTGAGCAGGCTCCAACGTGTAACATCAGCAAGAGTAGCGGACGTGGCGCTCTCTTGCAGCAGTGCAAGTTGATCGTATGGGCATGAATGCACTATGTCCCATAAGCACGCAGTAGAAGCGGTAAATCGCAGCTTACAAGATATTCGCGGCAACCAGGCTGTGATGGGTGAAGTTGTTGTTTTACTGGCTGGTGATTTCAGACAAACGCTGCCAGTTATTGAAAGAGGCACACCGGCTGACGAAATCAATGCCTGTCTGAAATCATCAACGCTATGGACCCGAGTTGAAAAGATTTTTTTGACATGTAACATGCGAGTTCATCTTTATAATGACCAGGAATCTGGTGCTTATGCAAGTAAGCTGCTGGAAATTGGAGAAGGTCGCATTGTAACTGATAGAGATGGACAAATTGAATTCAATGAAGAATTTTGCCATCTAGTTACCACGGAGGCAGAGTTGATTGCGAACGTTTTTGGGCAAAATTATTTTACAACTAAGTTGCAAATAATAACTCAGTTACTTAAATATTTTAATAAATTTGTATGAAAATATCCCCATAACTTCGTCAGATATTTCAAAACTAGAATAAATATTCATTTAATATTTTACCCATAACCCATGTTGAATACAAGGTTGTTGCCGTCAAATCAAAAGGGATATTATTTTGTAAGGAAAATTTGATCAAGAATAATCTATGTTTAAATAATAAATAGCAATACAGATAACAATTCACTATATATATATATATATATATATATATATATATATATATATATATATATACGAAGAATGTGTTTATATTCATGTCGATGTAAATTTATGAGCACCTTATATTCTTAAAGGTTTAAACGTTTAGAAGTATCTGCGTATAAATGGAATCCTCGTATTACGAATTCTATACTTACTCGACGGGTTAATTATGGTTTCTATTTCTTTATAAAAGATATAGTTAATTACGCCGGAACACTTTCATTTGTTGTACAGTTAAATCCGTGTAATTATAATTCATTAATGGTTAATTTCTAACTTAAGAGGAATACGTATATTATATTACAAAACCAAACAAAAAATAAACAATATGGTACCTCAACAGGACCAAGAAAACGAAATTTAGGAACTCTACCTAGAATCTGCTAAGGAATGAAGCAAGAGGGTTTTACACGTGTCTTTTCATAACAAATCTCCTCGTGTATGCTATTTTCCGTAAATCTTAATGATATTAAAGAAAAAGGTAAACATTTGCTTTCAACAGATTTGGTTTATCCGAGCATCACCGGATTTACGAGTAAGAATTTTGAAGTAAATTTCCAAGTGCAGAAAATTATTTTTTTACCTCTCGAGACTTTTTTATGCGATAAAAACTAATGCATTGAACGCATGAAGGTAAGAATACAGACGTTACTCGTTATACTAGCGCCTTTGTAAATAATTCGTGATTTATTTTGTTGTATAAGTCTATTTATATATAAGTAAGTGGAGAGAAACAAATATGTACTCATATTCAAATAACTATTAAATTTATTTAATCTTTTGATGATCTTGACATATATTATAAAATATTCATATGACTCAAGTCGGTAAAGATGTCACATCAACATGCAATTTCAAGAAAATACGTCGTAAATTTGAAGCAAGTACTTCCTTTGACTTATCGTTATCCAATATTTTAATCGCAGTCCGCTTTCTAACCCAAGTGATTTGGTCGGGATGTTACTTTTTATACGAAGCGAATATCTGACCTTTGCAGCCCATAGGGAAAACCAGGCCCTTTTTTGGTTAGCTTTGCTATAATGACTGTTATGTAAAGCCGAGACCAAAATGTTAACATGCCTTTCAACGCACGGAGAAACTCATATATAGATGTACGATTGATGTTCACTCATTCAATCAACCGGTGTGTGCTTTGCTTAACCTCATTGATTTAGTGAAGTTATCGAGTATGAATCAACTGAGCCCCTCAGCTGTGAGTAAATATGGAATAAGTAGTTAGGATTATTTTTTATATGATATTATCCACTTTTATTTATTTAGTTTACACTTGATTTTAAAAGGCATACGTAAAAATTTGTAGCCCAGCATGCTAGCTAAATTAATTACTTATAGGTTATCAATAAACTTTAGTTTTTCTATATTTCTATCGTAATTATTTTTTTAACATGATGTTTATCGAATTATATAGCGTAAATCGATATAGATAGTATTATAAAAATGTGTTGTGGGAGAAAAATGTCAAGAGTGAGGACAGTGCTCTTTACTACAGAGTGTTAGTGAGTTTATTACGTGAAGCAACTAGCATACCTTTTTACGTTAAGCTTATACATGAAATTGAAATTAATAATGAAAGGAGTGGCGGTAGTTATGTACTTGCTGAACCTCGACGTTGCTCCAAATATGCAATAGTTAACTAATTTGTATTTTTGGACAGTCTTAAATTTTGAAAGGCATCATAACTTCACAAAATAAAAAATAACGTTTGATAGGAAATCTCAAGAATGAGTATATTTTGTTTTACAAATTACTTTAGAAAATATATGTATATATGTGTATATATATATATATATAAATATATATATATATATATATATATATATATATATATATATATATATATACATATACATATATATGCAAAAAACAACTTTTTTTTCAAATGAACCTAAAATTATTCGGAAATTGCAAAGAGTCGCTGGTAACTTGGAAGTCGTGAGTGTATTGTTGTTGCCTTCTTTATATTTCCCTACTATAGCTGATATTTTTGATATTGCTAGTCTTACTCCACAAATTTTGGAATTGAATAGATCAAGTATTAACAAAAAGTTGCAGAATATAAATTTGAACTAACGATAATACTTATGAAAACTGCATGAACTATATAAATAAAAATTTAGAAGCTTTAAATTTTAAAGCTCAAACTTTAAAGGATAACGTATTTTGTATATATTTCACTATATATATATGAAAAATTGTGTAATAAAAATATTAATTGATAAGTAGCCCCACAGTAATTATTTAGTCCCAAAAAAAAACGAATGATTGCTACAAAATGATTTTAATGGAATTTTTCCAAATTAATTAACAAGATTATATAAATAATGAAATTTGCCATTGTTTTTTACCTACATATATAACAATACGATCGCTCATAATATTTATTTGGCACCATAGTGACAGAATATTCGAAGGTTTATAATTAGGAATATTTATAAAGTTGCTAGCATCAAAATTCAAGATTGTTTCGCAAGTCAATAGAGATAGAGCACATATTGCAAGGTGTGCAATATACTCTAAGTGAAGGATATTTCGGAATGACTATTTATTTTGCGTGTCGCTCAGTAAACAAGTGTTGAAGTTTAATGCCTCAACGAAAGCAGGGGTTGACATATTTTAATTTCAACTTCACCCTCCTGCATTTAGATATATCCCAACATTTTCACAATGGACTCCGTGAGAATCCTAATAATTCAGTGAATATTTAAATATCGGTGTTTCACAAATGTAAAATCACAACTTTAGTATTACAATTAACATAAAAATACACTGGCCTGATGAAGCAGTTAAAAGTCTACTCTGCGAAAAAGTAAATCATTTTTTTCAAGTGTTGAAGCAAATTAATTGATAGATTTTAAAGGTGTGTTTGGGTTAACGAGGACTACGTTAAGAAAGAAAACGATTTAAGATTATTTTAAAAATATGTTTTGTCATACCCAGACCACCTTTATGTTACTCATTTTTATCTGTAGTCCCTCGATTCTTCGAGCTATCTTCTATCAAAGTTCAAATGAAATTTACAATAAAATGCAGATTTGATAAGGTCTGTTTAACTGAAACATTAAATAAGGTTGGATTAAATTTTTTTAAGTTCGATAATTATTATAATACTATGAAATTTATTATTTATATTTCCTTATTATTATATATATTTATTACTTTGCCAAATATAGCTATTCTTTTGTTATAGGAGCTATCGAAGCAATTTTACAGTCATATGACATTTAATAAAGTATGACACACATTGATTTTTTGATATCTCGAATAATTCACCTAGTTTTAATTATAAGTAAGGAGCGATTTTCCAGGAACTGAATGTGTGTAACAATGTGTGTAACAATGTATGAAGAAATAATTGCTCCATAAATTATAATAAAAATTATATTTATTAGTAAAAAAACGATTACGTGTGTGTGATTTAAAATGATGTGGTAGTGGATATTCCTAGGTATTGTGTGAAAGGGCTAGTCTAAAAATATTTTTATATTGTGTTGGTAAGAAAGTATTGAGCGATATAATTGCAAACATTTTGTTTTTAAAATCATAGTTCATTATTAGTTACTCTTGTGCATAGCAAACACATTATTATCCATAGCTCATTGCCAATGTGCAAGTAAAGCATAAGGTAAAGTTTTTAAACCTTTTGCGAAAAAACTTCGGGGCTGTGACTCAAAAAACTTATCAAGGAAATCTGACAATTTTGCTCTTTCAAGAAACTTCTTATCCTGAATGTGATTATTTAACGACCAGATTAAATGAAAATTCGTTGATGCTAAGTCAGAGGAATACGGTGTATATAATCTCCAAACATTGATTATGCCCAACATTTAGACTATAATATCAAGTATCACGTTCGTAAAAATGATAGTACTTTTTAATAACCTTACTTAAAATAATTAATTGCACGAAATTAAAACACAATTTTTAAGAAACACAACAATTATGAAAACAATGTTCGGAACGCGAACAATGAAAATATAGATTTCCATAATTCCACAACCATTTTGGGGCGCGCCGCTTATATATTGCGCGACTTTTTTGAAATTTCGTTGAAATGTTAATTTACATAATTTGAGGTTTGTTATATTGACCAAAAATATTTTTTTTTTATTTATTTGAAAAAATTAAAAAGGTAAATACCTTTCCTGTAATGTCAATTGTACAATTTTTAAAACTATTTTTACCAAAACTAAAGGGTAAATAAGTTCGATATTTTTAGTTCGAATAATATGTCAAAAATTCAGCGAAATTCATCAATAACGCATTTTACGCTATAAATAACATAATGCAAATTCGGAGGAATAGACATCCCGAGAATTACAGACCTTGCTTCGTTTTATTATTTCGATTTATGTTTCCTATAGTCCTATGTATATTCTATGACAGCTCAATGATTAAAAGGTAGTTTGTTAGTAAGACCACGTAATATATATTACTCTCATGTTTTATTTAACAGTAGCGTGCATTATTTGAGTTTTGCAGAAATGCACCTGCTTACTTTCAGCTACTTACTTTTAAATGTAATCTTTAAAATTTCGGGTTGATTTTATACTATACCTTCACCGATTGTCAACCTCAGATCCTGGGTTCAAAATAGCTTTTAAAAATAGCTTATATGAAATAACAAAAGGGAATGCTCACCAATAGTATCGATTATTTCTAAATTTGACAAAAAAATTAAGTACAAGTACAATTAAGTGAAATTATACTATAATGGCATTTTGAAAAAAAAATATTATTGTTTAGTTTTGAAATAAATTTCTCTCAAAATTTGTGCGATCAACATTAAAAATGTGAACAACAAAAATAATTTCACCATAATTTTAATTTTATTTAAGAAAACACACAAAAAACAAAAAAACATTTGCCTTAAAACTAAATTATGTTAAAATTTCTTGTATTAACATGTTGAAAAAAAAATTATTCACGGTTTCCTTTCAGTAAAAACGGCTCTCAAAAATTATACAACTTATGTTATAGGAAAAGTAGTAATTTCACCATAATTAATTTTATTTAAAAAACGCGTTAAGCAATTTACCTAAAAACTGAGTCATTGTAAAATAATGTTATGTTGATATGTTGACAAAAAAAATTTACCGTTTAGTTTTGTTAAAAAATCACTATCAGAAATTGTACAATTAATATTACCGGAAATATAATAATTTCACCTCATTTCATTCAAAACACATTTTAAAAACTTTTGGGCTTTACTATCACACGGTAACTAAATTAAACCGATTTAAATAATATATCCATGAAATTGTTGCTCGCAAAAACTAAAATTGCTCAATGTAAACTGACGATCATTTATCTAAGCAACACTCTTGCTTGAAAATTATCTTTATTTGATATTTGTTCAAATATAAGAAAAACATAATTAACATACGAGGCAGTGTGAAATATAATGTGAATTTTTCTGTCATTAAAATCTGAGATTTGAGCCATTAAAGCTGGAAGCACAGAGAGCACTTACTGATCATATTTAAACGTACGCCATACTATTTAAATCGATACTTCATTACCTTACGAGTAAATAGACCATTAAATAAATAGTGAAATATATCGTGGCACTACTTGTTTTATTCGACTTTTGATGGAGTAAAGACTATTATTTTTGTTTATTATAAAATTGAAAAACTAATTGATGAGTTGAGTTTCATGAACACTGATGGCAAATTAAAAGGTAAAATGAATTAAATTTTTAAAAAAAGTTAAGTATTTTTGAAGTTCAAACAATTCTGTCGTAGAATATTGGGACATCACATTTCCAAATCAAAGTGTGTCAGTATGAATAGTCATTCTAAAATAAAATCCGGTACGTAGTTTTTGTTTTTGTTTTAAAAAAATATTTATATACCCATTAAAGATATATTCATGTGGTAGAGTTTTTCAAATAATACACTAAATATCGACTAATTTTTTCTCATTCCATATATGTGCTTATTAAAAGTTTTATTGCATAGAATTTATATACCGCTAGAGCGACACGATTTAGGCAAGAATTGTGTTTAAAATTTTTACAATAATAATATAAGAGAACGTCAATTTGGCCATAAGTGCTGACCTAAATATTCTGAAGCGATATTTCTTTTTTTTTAATTTTCAACTATCACCTCTCCTGAAAAAAAGCACGTATTATTCACAATTGGCATCGTGGCGTGTTGTGTTATTTACAAGGCTTAACAGCTTTGACGACGCGATGCATCGCCGCTTAGGATTCGATTCCCGATCACTCATCGAGTGGAGCTGGAGCGGTGTTTGCAAACACCCAGTTTAATATCACAAATTAGTGATAGTATTGCTGCCGCTGATGCCAAAAGCTACACTCTGCATAGCGATATGGGCATTATCTTCATTGTTACGAGCATTAAAGATGAAATGATGATGCCTGTTCACTATAAAAATTGATTGTCATAAAGTGTACTAGTAAAATATTCTCTAACTTATTTATTAAGTACATAATCCAAAAATTCTGCTGGATGATTGAGAGTGTTATAATATTTCACCCACCCTCTAAATCATACTACTAACAGTTTGTGGATGCAGTAACCAAGTGTAAGTTTCTCCACAACGCATATGCGATAATAGCAACTTATGTTTTCTAAACCTTAAACGTTTTCTCTATTCAGTAAATTGAATATTTTAGAAATTGTATTCATGCTCTTTATCCTGATTCACAATAACCATACATTTGCTTCATCGATATTATCATCATGTAAATTATATAGTAGAGTAGGCTGGCAATAAATTTCGGTTATGTTATACACCACGCCTAAAGTGAGGGCTCTTGACTAACATCAGTTGATGAGTACACAGTGCGAATACTAACAAATTATCATACAAAATTTGTGGGAAATCTTACAGTTGAGGCAAGTTCGTTGACAAACTTTCAAATACCACACTTTTCCTATTTCTGTTTTTTGCAATAACATAATCTGTTTGGTAACTAGCACTTAGTGAAATGCATTTATCAAAGCAGCTGCATTTTATTTGCCATATGAAAATATTTTTATTTGACTAAATTAAAAACACATTTGAATCTCTCATTTGTTTTCTTAAGGGTCCACCTATAAATCACCATCATCCTTTTCTTATTCGCCCGCAAAATTGCTAATTGTTCTACTTATCTCTCTGTAGACCATAGAACCAGCGGCACTATAATTCGTGATTGCTAGATCAGACACACTACCACTAACGCCTCTGTCCACCACTATGCATTAATTACATGATATAAAACTGAAGGGAATCTAATAAGTCTACCATCTCTGCTTGAAAATCTAGGAAGGACTAGGGAAAGAAAAAACTGAAAAAGAATGTTTCGGGAATAGTCTGTTTAAAATAACGCTTGGAGTAAATTTTTAATTCAAGGTACATAACAATTTAAGGTTTTCCGGTATATTTAAATAAATCATGGTAAGAGAAGCAATTTTTCGCTATTATGAACTATGTTTTTTGATCTCTTCAATGAATAATAAATATGACAATTTCAACAATTTCACATTTAAACATATTTCTAATATTTCTTACATAAGAAAAATATGGTGTTAGCCATTTAGTCTATATTGTGCGCTTACTTAGGAAAGGCAATGAAGGATTCCTGTGGTATGATGTTTGTTTTGTTTGGTATATGACGAACGAAATATTCATGATAATTTTAAATTGCTTTAACGTCCATTTAATTACAATAATTATTTTTTACGAGCATTAAGTATTACGAAAATGATATTTAGTTCAAAGATTATGCATTTTTTGATGTGAGTAATTTCTCGCGCCCTACACGATTCACCTACATAGTTCAATGGAATTATTATAACTACGCAATGAAATATAACGGCATCATTAACATTATCGTATTTTGCGAGAAAACTCGCAATCAACTTATCACTGAACTAGGTGGATCTCGTCGTGGAAATCGTTAATTGGATCCGCTCCCAGCGTAACGACATCCGCTATCGAGGACTGTCGTGAAGAATATTAATGGCTGACAAGATCCGAGCGGATTGAGGATAAGTCTTTGTAAATTATTTAACTTTGAAAGTTCTCTTTCGGCAAAAGGCGCTCGCTTGTAATGTTAATGCAGTTTATAATATTTCGATTCAAAACGCTATTCGCACAGTCTTCAAATTTCGTATTGAAGTTTTAGTTAAATTTAACTGAATTTATTTCTTTTAGAATTACGACAGTATTCCAGGTAATATTTGTAATTTTGTTTCCATTTTTATTGGTGATATCTTTTTGTTATCTTTAATGTTTTACATTTTTCTCGCCATTTACACAATTTTAATCTTTACTGAAATAATAAAGTTTTATTGAAACATGTAATTTTTAATAATAAAATAATTATTGATAATAAAATTGAATTTATTTACAATTTAATTCATAATTTAAATCTAATAATGAAAATTTTAATGATAATTTTTTAAAATTAATTCCGTTAACTTGCATCAACAACCTTAGGAGATATTGACAACTACACAATTTTTCTATGTACTTAGTAGGTATTAAAAAAGGCGTTTAATTGGATTTTGGTTAATTTTAAATTTAGATTATCAATTCCTAAACAACGCGAAAAATCAATTCTTTTGCAGCTAAGTTAATTTACGATTTGCACACCATTGCATTCGCTCCCTGTTGTTTGATTTCATCAGTTTTTTTTTTATTTTCGAATGTACCTCGACACAAATTTTGCAAATTTACTTTAGAACAAAAAAGCTTCTTAGCTTGTTGGTATTTTCAATTAAAATTCTAGCAAACGTGTTCTATTAATCCTATTAACCGTATCTTGATTTCAAATTGATAAAGATTGACTTTTTTAAACCAATGAATCGCCTTAATAAATATGTTAATGCGAAGCATTCTTTAGTGGGACTCCTTTTGTTTTAGAATGTTTCTTAAAAAAAAGACCAGAGGGTTGTTCGAAAAGTCTTTCTTTTTTGTTACAATTTTAATATCGTAATGTAAATGTTAATACAGCATTTCAACAAAATATTACTAATGATACGTATTTCACAAAGATGGCCGTAAAGCAGCATAATTTCCTATGGGCATATAGTGTTTTCTTTCTTATTAATATTACTTAGCTTATATATAACTCTCCGAAAATTTTTTATGTATATTATACAGCAGTATTATAAGTGCTTAGCGCATTCTTTTTATAAAATTCGTATCGAACGCGAGAGAATAACGCAGCTAACATGTTCATACGTACACTCATTTATTTATTTTTTTGTATGTATTTTATTAAAATTATGTATATTCGCACATACAGTGCATAGATTCTAATACATCTAAAGATAACCTTTTCCATTCATTTTTGAAAAACCTCATTTTTGTAAAAAAAAATTTTAGAATCCCACCCTTATTAGTTATACTGCTGAATATGCAGCAGGGGACTTCTCGATTAATTTTTATTTTGCTAACCTTTCGGAGTAGCTCAATAAATTGTGTTCATCATATCAAATGTTTGCGTTGTTACCAAAAATATCTTTTGATTTACATACTATATGAACTTTTGCCTAAAAAGAAATATATATATATATATATATATATATATATATATATATATATATATATATATATTTATATATGTATATATAAATGGACCCATACTATTTCAGAACACACAGAACATTTCAGTTCTTTATTAATTTAATTCACTTAAGATCAATTAACGTACTTATTTTTGGGTTACTTAAACTACGGTGTCGATATCACGTGCTAATAGTATATCATAAAATAAAACTATCGATTACGCTGTATATTTTTTCTAAAGTATCGAGCTTCCATTGTTTTAAACTTAGAAGAGCAAGGAATTATTGTTACTTTTTGAAATTTATAACTATATTTTAATAATTAATCAACATTTTTCTCCCTAATTTTTACAAATATTTTAAGATTAAACATTTTATTTTTCCAAATTACCACATTTATGCAAGGAGCTAAAATTTCAATTTTAGAATTAAATGTCTAGTGTTTACTAGTCTATGGCATTTTAGCTACACAATTATAAACTCTACACCAGTGTTGCTTAACGAATAGCCGGGAATCAACTTCAAAATATAAGCTGTGCGGTCGACACAACACAGGTGCAGAGGTTAAATTTTTAATATTGCTGGCATCAAATGCTTTCTTTTGTGGATTTAAGAATTTCAGTTCTGCTATGTTGGTACCATTTTTTATAATTTCATTAATATTTAGTTTTTATCTAAAACTAAAAAACAAAACTTTTACTTGTCTATCTGTCTAAGATCACGTAAGTGCCGGTCTGTATGTCCATCGGTCATCGCCATTTTTGTCAAAAACCATCCAACGTAGAAACTTATATAGCATAGTAATACATCTTATTACCGCACATATGTTGCATATGCAAACTTTTTAAAAATATTATTATAAGAATTAAATTGGGATAAATAAATTAATACATTTTTTCTATATCTATGGATATTTGGAAGAATTTATTGTGAAGAACACAAAAGTATTTTTTTCATAATTTTAAATTACATGTTTACAAACATATTTTAGAAAATATGCCAAAATGGAGCATTCCATGTTTATTCCTGAAACTGCTAAACCAAAAATCATAAAAAACAATATTGATAAAATATGGCAAGAAGATTGCGGGAAAATTGTCGCAATAGGGATGTCAACTATTTTTACCCACGACGGAAGGGACATAATATACGATTTAGGGTGAGAGGTTGTTTGTGTATGCAAACCAATGTTGCCATTTATCTCCAAAACGGTTTAACCGATTTAGATACGGTTTTCCTTAAAATGTTTTTGATTAATTTACAATGGTTCTTAGATGTTTTTATTGTTATTAAATTGTAGTTTACCTGGAAAACAGTAATCTGCAGAGTAAAATTTTACAAATTTCTAGTATAAATTATTTTATGTTCATTATCAATTATTGAAAAAGCATTGTCCATAAATATGGAAGGGTAATGAGTACTTTCAGTAATTTCCAATTAACCATTAAAGTAATTAAATAAAACTGTTAAATGCGAGTAAAATTCGCACTTTGCGTGTTAGGTACATATTTACACATACATAAACATTTAAGGGTATATAATACATCTGTTAGGCTATCTGAAAATATTAAAATTACTGGCAAATATCTCAAAATGTGAACATAATTTTGCTAAATTTATAGTAACGCATTTTTTTCATAATTTTCGCTCTAGGAGTTTCATAGATAGGCGGAGGACCATATTTTCATCGACATTTCTAGAACAATGACACGTAACATTCTAAAAGAAGTTTTGGAATTCTTGTAATTTGTTCTTTCAATTGTCTTACGTGATAAGTGAAATGAAAGAAAAATTGGAGCAATTTATTTTTATCCTCTAAAATATCCATACAAATATTTTTGAGTGGTAACTATGAGTATCTTCAGAACTATCTTCGTAAAATATAAAATAAATGGTTGTAAAATGGGTAGAAACCCCTATTCGCATAAATGTTTTTGATGATATAAAAAATGCAAAAAAATTATATTACAAATTTTCAGTAGCGAAATTTCTGTAAACTTTTTCAAGCGTTAACAGTTATTCTTTATTAATATGCCACATTTCAAGTTTTTAAGTCAAAAGGTTTCTAAGAAAAACGACTATCATAAATGGATAGACAGACTTTCGGATAGGTAAGAGATCTTATAAGGTTTTTGTTTTCTTCTCTTCAGTGACTTAGCCCTGAAAATTACAATGAACCTAAACTTTAACCTTCAAATGCATTTTGAAAAAAATTAAAAACGATTTACATATCTACAAAGAAAAGTAATTGTTTATTTCAAAACATTACCAAATAATGCAGAAATACTTAGGACATTATAAGAAGGAAAGGGATTACGTGCTATGAGATTTTTTAGGCAACTGGTAAAATATAAATATAAAAAGGGATTCTGTTATCAAAATCCAAATAGGTATATATCCAAATAATTTTTGGTCTAAAAGTAAATAACTAAAAAACTGGTTGAGAACTAAAAATATAAATGAATACCACACTTGTTTTCTAATCGAATGTATTCATTAAACGATTTAACCATTAAAACAGTATATTTGAAAGTCATTACTGTTAATCAGTCGAAGTAAATAAATTTCTTTGTAAACATGCAGAGTAAGATAAAACTAATTCGTATTCGAAGTTTGAAATTTTGAAATATACCAACGCCCACGATGAATAATTTACTCATCTACAGTAAGAAGGAGCAATATTACAAAAGTTTACGCATTTAAACCCAACTCGTTGTTTTAAATTACTTTCAAATAGAAATTTTCTTACCAAGTTTCAAAATATATCGTAAACTTAAAATTACTTCGTATTTACTATAGCTAAAAAGATATGGGTAAGTTCACTAATTTGTTTAATTTTCTTGTAAGTCTGCTCTTGGAAAAATAAAGTCCACACCAGAAAATAAAAAAAAATGAATTTCTACAATAAAGTCAATATTCTCTTTAACCAAACTGTGTAATACCAATATTTTATTTAACTACGTAATACATAAAAGTCGTTGGATAGACCGACAGGATGGATACACGTAAATTATTAGACGAAACTTCCCACTTTTTAGCAAAATTTCCTTATATTTTTCGTCTTCCAATGAAATGTCAAATGAAAGAAATCAAAACATCGATCACCGTCATAAGAAAACGATTATAAAATACAAATGGAGACAAGTCACTGTTCGGCCCACGTAACAACTACAAAAATAACGTACCAGTCTTTGAGAAACATGCATGCGACATGCTGATGGATGGTATAACAACGAAAAATTCCATAATAATTCCATAATAGTTCTTTGCTATTCTAGCATGGAAAATTAAAAAGGCTTGAAAGCTGATATATCTCACAACATATTATTGGCATTTAACATATTATACGGAAGTGAAACTCAAATTTAACGTCTCATTTAAATAAAGACAGTATATGCGAGCAAGGTCAAATCATGATGAAATGCGTAAGTGTGATATGACGCTTCATTATCAGTGATATCCTTTCTCAGCGGGTTACGTTGGGGCGTGGAAGTATAGAGAACTTCCAAATTACCCTCACTACGTGAACCGAATTCTCCCTCGGGCGCAAATTTTCGAGGATAATTCTAAATTCAGCATTATATCTCAATTCTCCCTAAGGCTACAAGCGAGACCGAGTCAAAAACAAGATGAAAATTGATTTATAAGTTTTCCATTCAGTTTGATTATTGAATTGTTGCAAACTTCTTTCGTTGCTAATTCTATTTACGAAATGAGTTTTTATCCGTGAAATTTATAGTTTTTCCTAGCTATGGTATACCAAGACTTCAAAAGTTTATTTTGTACTTATATATAAATGTCTCTGTAATTCTGTAGACAAAATAACTCCATGGATTTTGCTAAATAAATTACCAAAAAACGAGTTTGATTACATAGGTATTATTTTAAATATAAAATAAGTTAAACAATAAGATATTATGATACATGTTGAGTGAAGTATCAAAACTATTGAGAAATGGAAGTGATCAGAAATATGTTTAACCTACATTAGGTTAAACATATTTCTAAATTCGTAATAATAAATATGACTATAGTGAAGATGTCGAGTGCTAAGTAGATATATAAGATTATAAATACTGGTAAAATTAAACATAACATTAAAAGCTATCACAAATCCTTGCGTGAATATTCAACTTGCAAAAGAAAATTTAGAATTATAAGTACTTCTGTTGTATAAACTAGCATATCTAATGCATGTGCAAGCGTTTTTTTGGTTGGGATTAGGGGTTTCGATTCAAATTAATGAAATTCCACACCAAACCGAAATACGGGTATTTCACATTAAAAAGACAATGAAGAAAATGTGAGATTCTGAAGTTCATTCATAATATTTTTTTTAATATTAGGCCGTGTTGTCAAATTGTGAGGTTCAAAAAAAATTACGAAATATTAAGCAAAGGTTTTTCGGAAGCCGTCAGTTGAATTAATCAATGACATATATTTTTTATAAACATTATTGAATATGAAAAATTGGCTATCCTTTTTAATTATGCAATCAAATTCAAAATTTAATTTGGTTTTTCTTCTAGAAAATCAGAAGTTTTGTCTTTGCCTCAAAATAGCTTATATTATATAGATAATACGTGTTAAGTTTCAAAATGGAATCTACATTCGTTTAGAAGACAGACGATTTAAAGTACAAAAGTGTCGCACTGAGCTCTGTACTAGACGTTTGTTTAGATCATCCGTTTAAAACCATAACCGAATAAAAAAATTACGATATTAATGTTCAACTGTTAGGTGTAGAACTGCTGTAATAATTATTGATAATTATACTTATCAAATAATTAAATAAATTTTTAAATAAATAAATTGAGGAAGTCCGAAATTACATAATTACGTACATAATATGATAACGAAATGATACCAGCAGCGCCGAAATTTAAAAAGGAATATCCTGATGTTAAAATAGGCTTACATGGTTTTTCTCTAAGATCTAAGCAGTGTATCCTTGCTGGTGACATTGGCACACATCTGGTTTGTATATCTACTTACCACCAGAATGTTAAGCTAATGTTGAATGGAGGAAACATTGCCTCTCTTACTGCTGAAACCATCATGCGTCTTTCGTCTTATAAGGAGTATCTGAAACTGATTATGTATCCAAATTCGAGGGCGATTTGTCATTTTATGACTTAAAAATCATCCCTAAATAAACATTCCATTTCTTGTTCTGGCTAAGATGCAATTTGCGAACATTTAAAAATAATACACAAGTGTTCAGTTTGGGAAATGGGTCGATACATATCGCTTTACAATAGCCACCCAAGAGCTTTCAGCTAATAATTTTGTTAATAGTTTGTGTAACGCTTCGTATATTTTAAAGCCCCGTTCTTCTATTGCTGCACAACAAGCGCTTTATTTAAAACACTAATAAGTTATTACTAAAGGAGAAATCTTTGTTCAGTATGATTTTGCTTAAAATTATAGTTTTTTTTGTGCAAATACTGCACAATATTTTCACCGGAATAACGAACGAGCCTCTCTTTTATCGTCAGTATATTACTTTAGAGAGAAAAATGCAATAAGACACAAAAGCAACGTCCAATGCTCATAATTTTAAAAAAGAATTAACTTTGCCAATCTTCTTAAATAAAGAGAAATTTTTTTTATTTTAATGCAACGTTTTGAGGAAAAGGCCCATGTGACAGTTTTGGCGGCAATCTCAAATTTTTAGCAACACGTGCAAGCTTATAATTGCCTGCAAAATAGAGCTGTTATCGCACCTTCAGAATTCTACGAGTGGGCGAAATCGGCTTTGAATCAAACAGCTATTTACTTCTGTTGTCATGATGACATTCAATAACCAAAGGTTTTTTTGCAACCCCGGTTTGAACCCGTAATGAAAATTTCAGGGACTAAAAAATGTCACGTCCTTATTCCAACAACCAAAAACTTAAATTTGAAAAGACTGATAGTTCGAACTGTAAAGATGTAACAATCATGAAATAAAAACGTTCTAACTTCTTCACTACAAGGTGGTTTCATTTAAATCTAACTTAAAGAAAGCATAATATTTTTTGCAATAAAATTTTAAAACTATATTTTTATTGAATATATTTGGCGTTAATTTTGTAGAAATTTCACACTTAAATGAAACTATGTGATGTAGTATTATTTCTATTTTTATTAATTTCTTTACCACGACCTAGGTTTCGTTGTATTACAACATCTTCAGGTGGGATATTAGCAAAGATATTATCAAGAATCTTTGCTAATATCCCACCTGAAGATGTTGTAATACAACGAAACCTAGGTCGTGGTAAAGAAATTTAAAAAAGTAGAAATAATACTACATCACGTAGTTTCATTTAAGTGTGGACTATATTATTAAATATAATTGTACCATAACTAAGCAGTTCAGTATTAAAATCGTAAAATTTATTTGGTTCTCATGTTAAATGAACGATCCAACCAAACGTCTAGTACGGAGCTAAAAGCGATATCTTTGTGCTTTAAATTATCTATCTTTTAAACAAATACAGATCTGATTTTTAAACCTAACACGTATTATTTACATAATATTATAAATTATGTTTTAAGATATAAGTAAATTTTAAAGAAATAACCGTACATATTTAAAATATTAATTTTCCGTTTTATCCACAGAAAAAAATTCATATTTTTAATTTGATTCAAAAATTTGAAAAGAATAGCCAATTTTCCTTATGTGTCTTATAAGGAACACATAAGGAAAATTATAATATTTATAAAAAAAAATTTTCATTGATTAATTTGACTTACAGCTTCCAAAAATCGATGCTTAATATTTAATTAATTTTTAGTACCACATAATCCGACGATAGGACTCACATAAAAAAATAATACTTATTTACAGTCAGAACTTCAAGTGTGTAGAAGTGCCATTAATAAGAATATGAATGAATTTCAGAATATGACATTTTTCTCGTTGTTCGTTTCACATAAAACGCCCAATAATAGAACCCGAGGCAAAGTCAGTACACGATAAAGAATGGTATCAGCCTTGTGCAACGGAAAGCTTTTACTCGAACGCGACACGAGTAATGGAGCTATCGACAAGTTCGGCACGCGGAAAGGTTTTAATGGCCTACATTATTTAAACATAGGTTTCAAATCTATAGAAAAATATCTTCGGCATGGAGAAACTCCCTCAAAATGTTATGTCGTCCGTATCTCTACTTATATTTTCTTGTTTATCAAGTTGAAACAAATAACAAAGATAATATTTGGTTAATACACAAATAATGATTACATACATGAATAACGAGATATGATTATCGCATTGATACCGTTGCCATGGTTTCATTATCTGCCTTGAAATTCAAGAGATTATTATTTTTTCTTAAACTTTTCTAACTACTACTGTTTATACAAAATCTTCCAACCATGTTTGTGACGTAATAAGCGGTTGATTTAGTATTAAATTGCCACTGTATCACACGTATATTATAGTGTGGTCCATGCATTTGTTCAAAGTCTCATTTTGTAGAATTTTCACTAGATCGCACATTCAATAATGCGAATTAAATAATTATATAATTTGTTTCCTGAACTTGAGAATTTTGATGTGAATTTTTAATATATCTTTAGTAGAGAAAAAAGACAAAAAAATGCCAGCTCTGAACTAGAAGCATATGGCATTTGAAAATAATTGTGATTATACTCTAATAAATCAATAAAATATATAATAGTATTGTTTGGGAATAAGGTAAATACCACAAATAATTTTAATTTTATACTTTTTATCTTACTAAATGAAATACAAACTCAAATTTCAAAAAGTTTTAGTTCGCAGATTTTTCGAAAGATAGCTTCAATAATGCTTATCGAACTATTTTTACATCTATGTGGTTTCCTGAACTTAAGTACTTTGAACTGATTATTTTAAATGTCATAAATACCAGGATAAAAAGCATTAATATATCTGTTCTTGTTTACAAGCAAATGGCATATGAAAGTTTTGTGATTTTAAGAAAAATCAAGAAAACACCGCAAAGTAACCAGGTAAATACCACAAATATTTTTAAATTTGAAACTGTTTTTTTATTAAATGAAATACAAACATATTTCAAATTAAATTTTGGAAAGCCTTAATTTGTAAAATTTACATCAGACTGCTCGTTTAATTAAAGATCACAAAGAAATATTTACTTTTAATTTCTTTCTTCAATTTAAATAGTTTGATCTGATTGTTCGAAATACCATTAATACAGAAAAAAATCATAAAAGTTGCTAGTTTTCGTTAAGAAAATGGCATCTACTGAATTATATAGAAATTTATTATTCACAATAAAATGAAACTACGTAATGTAATATTATTTCTACTTTGTTTAATTTCTTTACCACGACCTAGGTTTCGTTTTATTCAGGTGGGTTATTAGCAACTTCAGGTAGCACACCTGCAAAGGAAAATGGCACCTGAATGTCTTTGTATATAATCCTTTGAGAAACTACTAAAACATTATAAATTAACAGGGTAAATACTAAAAATATTTTTAGTTTTGCACTCTTTATGAAATGGAATAGAAATATACTAAATTAAATTTTCAAACTTATATTTAGTAGTATCGTTTTGTGGAATTTCCTCCAGATCGCTCGTTTAATTAATTTTTATAAAGAAATGTTTACTCTTAATTTTTTACTGAACTAAATATATTTTAATCTGATTATTTTAAATATATTTCATCGAAAAAAAAATCATAAAAAATACTAGTTCTTGTTTAGAAACAAATAACATCTAAAAGTTTTCGGTTGTATCCTGAGTAAAACTAAGAAAACCTTGTGAGTTAATTGTGTAAATATCACAAATATTTTAATTTTATCGCAAATCATATTCCATAAAATCTTGTTTTGTGGAATTTCCTCCAGATCGCTCGTTTAAATAATGCTGATCAAAAAAGGTTGCACTTTTCCCTTTTTTCTGAACTTAAGTGTCTTCATCTCATTTCTTTAGATATCTTTATTATGGAAAAAAACAGTCCTTATTTAATATTTTTTAAAGCTAAAAACACTAGTTCCTGTTTCTCAAATATATTTAAATGTGCCCTTTTTATCTTACTAAATGAAATAAAATGTATTTTAACTTAAATTACGTACGAGCACTTTTTTAATTTACATTTTTAATTCATCTTCAGTCAAAAGTTAAATTCCTCCAAGCTAACTTTCAAATCTTATTTTGAGTTTATAGATAATTAGATTAAAAACTATAAACACCCTTTATCGGCGGTGGTTTAGGAATCGATTAAGTCCTTACTATGCAGAACAAGTGATGCGTTATTAACAGATGTATTAAAAATATATTTCTCCTGTCAGTAAAAATCATTTATTTTTCTTCATTTCTTAGTATTGATAGTGATATCTCGGCTATTTTGAAATCATAGAATATGCAAAGGAAATTAAAGATTCCCATTCAACCAATTTCAAATATCTGATGCACAAATATTGCATTTTTTTTATCCAAAATCTATATTCAATATATTTGGCATTAATTTTATAGAAATTTTGCCCTTTCTCTAAGTGCTTTAACATGACCTAGGTTTCGTTGTCACATCTTCAGGTGGGTCCATCTGAAGATGTAATACAATGAAACCTAGGTCGTAGTAAAGAAGATAAAGAAAGTAGAAATAATACTACATCACGTAGTCTCAATTAATTCTAAAAAATCTAAACTTTATAATATAAGTTAGTGCTATAATAACAACTTCCACCCTTATTTATTTTCAACAAAAAAAAAACAATATTCCTATAAATAATCTAATCAAATAAGCATTTAATTAGGCCGTATGAAGGCTCTTAAATATATCATTTGCATAATGGGATAAAACGGCAAAACAAACAGTCGAACTAAAAATGTACCTTTTTATCTTTATATGTTTAGTACGTATTAGGTTAATACTCAAATAATTTTAGTCATGACAAGTAAAAATGTGGCCATCATAATACGTATCATTTATGATATTAGCTACATTATGTTACAAATCCTGAATAGAAGGATAAAACATTACCAAACAATATTTATAAGTAGATAAATGGGACTAATACATCTACGATTAGTAATTTAAATGCAGTTTATATTATACACGACTTATTTATATATTTAATAACTTGAATGTACCTTATATGTAATTGACTTAATGCTACAAAGTCATCTCTTTCGTTTAACAACAACGACATAAAAGTAACAAAATAAATATTTTATTACGGGTGTATAAAAAAAAATAAAACTTTACAGAACGCTAATAAAACAAGGTTATACTAAAAAAAATAAACATTACAATTCAAATATTGATATCAGTTATGATGGAATAAGGAAAGGACGCTGAAGAACTTTTCCAATTGATACTTTAAGACATTTACCGAGGATATTTCTCTGGTGTCCAGTTATTGACAAAAACAACATCATTCCACGACAACCTATTTTTCGTCTTATCTACTACTCATTATTGGAAATTATAATACACCTGGCTCAGGTGTCGTAGACATATTTATCTACTTGGGTGTAGGGGGCTTAAAAGCTTCAAGCAAAAACCGGTAGTGTATAAAAGTTGTAAGAGAAATAACGTAAGATATGTAGAAGTTTAAATAAGTACACGTATTATATATAAATAAATAAATAAATATATATATATATATATATATATATATACATATATATATGTATATATATATATATATATATATATATATATGTATATATGCATATGTATATATATATATATATATATATATATATATATATATATATATATATAGTACGGTATAGATGGAAGATGTTACCAGACACTATAAACTTATTATCTGAAAACTTATTGGAATACATTTTTGAAGCGGATTTCTTAGCGGGCGTTTGGGATGGGTGGCTAACTGAGAAAAAGTGAAACGTCACGAACGCGGCGATAAAACGCTCCTCATAAGCTGGCGATATAGAATAAAGAAGATTCAAAATGGGACAAGCAGCGCGTGGTGATACCTCTCTCTCACCTTCGTTTTCTTTAAATGGAAATGTGTGCGTGTGAGCAGTTGTCCCAAGGGAATGTACGTGCTTAGTACATACATTCTCCCATTAGTCAAGCATAGGCATTTAGTAAGAAAAACAAATCATTCTCTAACATGGACAGTTATTTGGCATACTTATCCTGTTTATGTATTTTCTTCTTTGCCGAATGTATTTTTATTGTTTGATTGTAAAAATGTATATCATTTATTACTGCGTCGATGTTATATTACATCAATTAACAATTAAAAATTGAATTTTATAAGCGATACGTAAGAAGCTTTGCTTCTGTTAGGTGTCCCACGACACCTCAGGTCTTTTTTTTATTTATTACACTTTCCTCATGATTAATCTCGGTATCGAAAATAAATTGGGTCCATAAACTGAGTAAGTTTCAGTTATATGGTATTTTTATAACCTAAAGTTTGCAGAAATTTATAATTTCGTTTTAGAGTAATATCGTTTTACAGCTTATATATTTTCACCGTAAACTTAAGGCAAATTAGATCAGCCGATTAGAACTGAAATAATTTGCCTAAAGTTTGCGGTTGATGTATTAGATAATCGACAATGTAGGCTTTTAATAAGTGAGGAAACGGAATCATAACATCGTTTAGTAATAGTTTTGATAATTTTAGCACGTAAATCTCGGAAAAGGGTATCTGGATATCAACAACGGACTAAGAAGAAAATTAGAATTAATTATATTAGAAGCATTATATATTACATTCTACACAGCGTTTAAAAAAATATATATTACATTCTACACAGCGTTTACTGCTCTGAAAACAATATGTAGAAGGTTGAGAAGAGTTAAAAGATTTTAATTGAGGAAATAAGATCTATAATCGATGGGATCAAGAGGATTGACTAGCTGAATATATTGTAAATATTAGGAATTATAGAAATGATTGCAATCGGAACGTTACAGCTAGGTGTTTATTTGCTGAATGAAATTCAGACTGGAATAAATCTAAAAGTTGATAAGCATTTAAGAAGATGTCTGATTAAGAGTTTAAATATAAAAATTTGTTGAGAATTAGTTTAAACTTTTTCCATTATGAATTACAAGTTACTTTTGACAGCTTTTGTCAGCGTGCTGGCAAAAGAAACTTACACCGTCTTTTTACTCCCATATAGATCAACCGTATGTGGTAAGACGGTGCAACATTGAAAACAATTCCCGAATGTACAAAACTAATAACTACAAATCGTGTGACATACATTTCGATATTAAATTACAGAATAAATAAACCAATTGTTGAGAATGCCCTTAATGACTAAATTAAAACATTAAAATTTTTGCCCGCTCAAAACCTGAATAGGCAGCTAGTTGAGATTTATAGATAAGATACCCATTTCATATCTAGAAATTACTTTTTCAGGGTATAGTGTACATTCATATTGGTGTATAAAATATCTGGAATTAGGTAGAGATATCGGTATGTATTCAAATGCATATACATATATATATATATATATATATATATATATATATATATATATTAATTAAATATAAGTGTATGATATATTTTTACTTTTTGTGACAATTATTTCTCTTCCATTCCTTCATTATTGCGACACTTATGATGCTTTACCAAAAAAATCACAACTAATAACGATACACTGGAATACGCCTTACGGATATTTGGATGTCAATATCTGAACGAAACGACTGTTGGTTTATTATCAGCCTTACATAACAATCCGTATCATGTAATTTTGGTTCAGAAAGAGTATTTTGGAATATATATATATATATATATATATATATATATATATATATATATATATATTCCAAAATACACTTTCTGAACCAATAATATATATATATATATATATATATATATATATATATATATATATATATGTATATCCCTGAAGTTATTAAGTGAAATATAATGAAATTTTTGTTACTAGCAATTAAACGAAACTACGTGATGTAGTATTATTTCTGCTTTTTTAAATTTTTTACCATGACCTAGGTTTCGTTGTATTACAACATCTTCAAGTAGTCTATTAGCAGATATATTTGCTAATATCCTACCTGAAGATGTTGTAATACAACGAAACCTAGGTCGTGGTAAAGAACTTAAAGAAATTAGCAATAATACTACATCACGTAGTTTCATTTATTTGTGAATAATGAATTTCTACAAAATTAACGCCAAATGTATTCAATAAAGTTTGCTAAGGAATAAACTTATTACTAGCTAGGGCAACCAAGTTAAGACATTAATGTTTGCATTTCAATCTTTGACTGCAAGTTTTACCTAGAGGCCCAACTTAAAAACAAAATAATAGAGACGATAATTCTTTTTTACAATAATTAACCTAAGTTAGAAAAGAACTAAAAGAAAGTAGAAATAATACTACATCACGTAGTTTTATTTAATTGTGGCTATACAAACGCTTAAACTTATACTCAATTTATTTTGAGAATAAAAAACAGGATTCGCAATGTCATAGAACGAGATGAAACATTCTTAAAACGTTCAGTGCGCGAAATGAATTTGCACATCTATTTTTAAAGTCACGTCTGTTTACAAAATAGAGACAGCTACAGCAGTGGGATACTCGTTTCAGATGCAAAACAACCCTCGAACGTGAATAGTTTTGCAAGTAGAATTATGCCGTTGAACCCGAATGAATTTTTCATGCGACTAATTTTAATTCTTATGAATATTTGAGCGAAAACATGAACCAGGACTTTCACTAAATGTTAGGGAAACGAAAAATTGCGCACATAAATAGTTATGCAGACATTATCATTAATATGTTTGTGCGAATATTTATCCAAGATAACGTGAGAAATAAGAAATAATGGAGGTGTTGTTAAATTTTAATAATGTTGCAATTTTTTACTCATTCCTGTTTTTATTAATGTAAATTGAGCCAATAACAATTAATTATATAAAGAATTTTTTTCTGTTAATTGCCTGACTGTTTTTTATTATTCAGGGAAAATCTTGATGATATTATGTAATAAAGCTTCTGATGCGAGGAATTGCTCAGTCTTAACGTTGGTTAAAAACAATTTCACTCAAATTGAAAGGTGGTGTTAATTTGTGCAGTTTGCCAGTGTTATTTCTTGCGTATAACATTTTAATTTTAAACAAGAAATAATGTCTGATGACATTATTTTGTTGTATTATGAATAAAATGTTTTTTTATTAGGTTGCTGAACTTGGTTCAGAAAATAATTATGCTTTTTAAATTTAATTAAATTTATTATGTAAATTTTTGTTCTTTTGTAATCAAACTGTGATGACTCGAAAGTTAAAAACTGGTCAAGTGCTTGTTGGGAAACGCACGAAGTGGAGCAATGTTGTCGTCTACATCTTTCAAAATTATTAATTCAAATGAAATGCAATAATTTGATTTCAAATTTATCAATTAGAAAATTCAATAATTTAATTTGAAATTTGTAATTAAATGCTGAATTTTTTTATATTTTAGGTTAAATAATTAGACAGGGGTTTGCCCTATTTTTCAAGCTTAATATTTCCTGAATGGAGTTTAGGAATGAAAAATATTAAATAGAACCCTAATGTTATTTTAAAAGATCATGTAATACCCCATTTCAAGATGAAAGCAAAATTTGCTCCCATTTCTCGATATAAATATAGTTTAAAAATATTTTTAAATATTAAGACATGAAAATTGAGATATCTCTTTTAAGCACATACTTACTAAATTTTATTTATATAGGTATAAAATTGCACTAAATATAAGGGTATGATAGATAAGGGTAGACAGAAAGATAGACGGACATTACGAGAATATAGGGGATCCGTTTGTTCGATTAGGCTATTTATTTCATAACATTAATTGAAAGTGCAACAATGTCTGTCTTTCTTCCTTATTAAAACATTTACTAATAGACGATTTTATTAAAAAAATAAAGATATTTTATAAACAAATAAAAGACAAAAAATTAATATGAAGATTTTGCAAGTATTAGACGGACAAGTTGTTCCATTCGTGAACATACAACAGATAAATATGAGAAAATGTAAACCTTCATAAAAGCGGGCATGGCTACGTCTTTCTGGCACCCCAAGTTTTGTGATTTACGTTTCCGAGCGCGTCTTCATTCACTGTTGCTTATGGTATGAGATAGTGTTATAACGTGAGATCAAAGTGAAACTGTTTCTGAAACGATATCAGTGAGCTATATTAACTAAACATACTAAAGTATAGCTATATTAACAAAACACATAAGTCAATACTCCTAATTATCGCAAACATGACGATTAATTTTATGTGAGATATCTCCATTCTTCAAAAATTATTTGCTACTCTAATTACAATTATGTTTATCTTTGTCATGTTATTTTGTTATTACTGTTAGTCGCTGATAAGTTTACATAACCACCCGCTTTCTCCTTTATCGGACTTTCTCCCTTATTTTGTTTACAATACGAGTAAATAACGAAAGGACTCATTGAAGCAAGTCAAAGGAACACAAACTCGAAGAGTTTATCGTTAGCCATTGAGAAATTCATGACCACTGTCAATGACCACTTTTTAAAACATTCTTTCATCATATGATCAGCTCGATTGTGCAATTTTATGGTAAAATTATTATGGCACAATATTGTAACTTCATTAGAAATGCACAGTTTTTTAAATTCCCATTATTATGGCACAATATTGTAACTTCATTAGAAATGCAGAGTTTTTAAATTCCACATCGATAACATAATTAAAAGTAGATGAATATTTACTTGAGAGATTTATTTACAAGCGGGTTAAAAACACAAATTCACAGTATTTATTTTGCAGGTATTGGGATCCAAGTTCGTGGAAATGAAACTAATTATTCTAAATATTCATTCGTATTTTATTAAGCGGAATATACAATGTTGCATTAAATTCTTCCTTTTTAAAATAACAGAAAATTTTCATTATAATTTGAATCTTTCTTAAGCAATAGAGTTAAGTTAAAAAAGATGGGGGGCGAAAGGGTTAAGTTTGACCACAATTAATAACTTATCCACATCGTAGGTCATATTTGTCAATAGAAAGTCTAAAATGGGAGTAATAAGTAATTTTTTCATATGTTTACGTCGTGTTTAGTTCCATACAATACACCATTACAAATTCAAAGTATGCCTCGTTGATTTTTTGAAATCGTAGCACAATTAAATATTTAATTTTTTTACGACTTTAGATTAGTTGGGTGAACCCATATACTATATTTTCTATATAAATATATATATATATATATATATATATATATATATATATATATATATATATATATATATATATAACTTAAACCATCTATCAAACACAAGCAAAACTCGCATAATTCAATGATATCATACATAATATCTGGGCATAAAATATCTAAAATTATGAAGAAAAAAAACATTTTTGCGACCCTTATAACTAGCTTTTTTAAATGATACGTTATATATGGAATTAAAAGAAATGGAGTACCTAATTTGACCCCTCTACCTTAAAATTTCCAAGTGAAAGTTTTTGAGTAGTAAAATTAATTAATATGCACATATTTCTGAATATGTACCCATTAATAAGTTTTTTCGTTTTAGCTTAAAGCTGTTTCTGAAAAAAACGGTCATGATGGATGGACGGACATGAAGGGGAGGTATTTTATAAGGGTCCTATTTTTTTTCTTTTGAGTTACGGAATTCTAAGGAAGGTTTGTACCACTTACCACTTTGTACTATATTTTATTACTTCTAACTAGAAAAATATCCAACTTACTGAAGCGTTCTCAAAGAAGTTAAAATAGAAGTAAACTCATAACTTACTGAAAGCTTTCTTGGAGAAGGTAAAAATAGAAGTAAACTCATAACTTACTGAAAGCTTTCTCGGAGAAGGTAAAAATAGAAGTAAACTCATGACTTACTGAAAGCTTTCTCGGAGAAGGTAAAAATAGAAGTAAACTCATAACTCACTGAAAGCTTTCTCGGAGAAGGTAAAAATAGAAGTAAACTAAAAAACACAATATATCGTCCAACTGTCTAACACATTTAATTTTTGTATTAATTCCAGTTAATTTAATAAGTTAATTGGCACTATCTGTGTGTGAAATTATGGTAAGTAGCTTGAAAGTTTGCTCCTGTAATTTTCTTTATTACCCCTAGTCTTAAATTTTGCTTCTTTCCTTTTAGTTAGCTTATATTTCATTAGTAATTTAGTTAAAATACACGAATATATGAAAACTTTCAATTACTTGCGACCTCGGCCCTTCATTGAAGAAAATGAATATTTTACTTTTAGTGTTTTCTCAGCGTGGGAATGGCAGACAAGCGTAAGAAATAATTTCCGATTTGTTTGGGCGAAATATGCTCTCCAATTGCAAGACATGTACTTTTTATTACGGACAAAGTTATCCAATCTTATTTTCGACTTTTATCAAATTGGGATGAAATTGAATTTCAGAGTTTGTCTGCGTGATTGATTGCTAAATATATACTCAACATTTGGGAAGAAAAGAAAA
Organism: Druceiella hillmani; assembly: GCA_039881145.1. Lineage (NCBI taxonomy): Eukaryota > Metazoa > Arthropoda > Insecta > Lepidoptera > Hepialidae > Druceiella > Druceiella hillmani. The sequence goes on from JAYKKI010000045.1 coordinate 9,892,764, forward strand.
TTATTTATGAAAATTCAATCGTCAAATAATTGAATTTGTATTTAGTTGTTACTCGACTTTTACCAATTTGTAATGAGTTTCGCACAAACATACCTATTGCGGAGATCTTAACTTTTGAATTTCTATGTGATTTCATTATGTCTTGATCATAGTTCATAGACAAAAAAACACATTTCCCATTAAACTGAGATGAAACTTGGCATACAAAATTAAAACCAAGTTTTACGTTAAGGTTGAGATGGATAAAATCGATTCAATACTTAAAAAATAAAGGCGATTCAATATACTCTTTACGGTGAGAATACACAAATGATAAGTCATTAAAAATAACTTTTAATGTATTTGAACTTTTATCCAAAATAAATGGTCCTTGTTTGCCTGGAAAAACCTATAAGGGTAGGTTTTCGTAACCTCTATTTCAACCTGTACGCCCATGATATTTATTGCATTTCCCTACAATATCATTTGAAGTTTGATAAACCATCGAATTTCAGATATTGGTCAAGTTATTCGAGAAGGAGAATGATGTTATAAAGGAGAAAATTACCAATTAAGATGACGACACTTATATATCAATATAGCAATATAATAAAAAAATACTTGATTGCATAAGCCAGGATACTGATCCAGAAAATTCTTCGGAAAAAACAAAATAATGGTTCTTGGAATTTGTTACGAAAATCATTTTAATACCAACAGATTCTAATCGATGTGACCGTATTCTAGTTTTATGAAATTCATTATTAAAAATAATCTCGGTTAAGAAACACGTCTTCTACGTCTTAGTTCAAAATTAGGGAGAAATAAATAGGCATACCTTTTTTATTTACTTTAAGGCGAATAAAGGTATTTTCATAAGAAAATTTAAAGTTACTTTTTAGTTTAATCCTAAAACGAGCATTGAAAAATGTTTGGGTGCAATTAATATAAGCATATTGTATGACATCTAGGAAGTATCTTTAAAAAAATTGAAAAATATTAGTTGTGTATTGTTTAAAAATGTTTTGAAGTACTTTCTCAAGACGGCTCGATATTGTTTAGAAATTTTGATAATAGGTTGTAGCTTGCTTATTCTATGTTCATCCAGACAATTGAAAATAATAAGCTCAAACTTATTTTACATTTTTTTCCGACATTTTGTACTTTCCTGAAGGTTTTACCATTTTAAAATAATATTTCTCACTCCCCAAAATATTTTTGTCAATGTTTCAGTTGGCCAACTTAGACCAAAATTTGTAATGCAAATTGTTAAGAATTAAAATGAATACTACTAGTTAAGCATGACAAATTTTTCACTTTACTTCAGATAAATCATATTGGATGACTATCCTAAAACTAATTACTGCCAGTTGATAATAATACTCACTGTGGAAGAATCGATTATCAAAACAATTCAATTACAATTCAATGCAAATTTGTATTTCTGCTTTAAGGTTACAATATTTGCAAAATTTATAGTGATGATAATTTTTTTGTCTTTCGCAACAACAACCAGCGGAAATCAAACGAGATCAAAAACGCCGACCACATTAAAAATGGGAAATAGAAATTCAAAAATTTGTCAAGCTGGCTGAATTGAAATAATAAATTACATTTCCTGATTGAGTAACGCTGCTTCTCCATTTAATTCAAACTTAATTAATATGAAATAATACCAGAAGATTTTCCGTTTCCATCTATTATAAGCGTAACAAATTTTTGAGATAGGAATTTGGGCGGTACTTAAACGAAGTTTACGAAAGCTGCTTATTCAAAAAGTTTCTGTCAGATGTTTACATAATTTTAATCGAGTTTCAGATTAAGATTATTCCGAATTTAAAAGGATAAGAACATAAAACTTCACTTGTATTTACTAGCGAGAATATTATGACTTTTCGAGTGACTATTTGACTTAAATAGAAACGTCATTCTAAGTTTGGAAATAACAATCCCGCAATATAGATTTTAACACTTTTTATAGTACGGATATAGATTTTAAATTTTTTTAAATTAAAATCTTTGGTATTGTTTTGTTTGATTATCGTGCAGTCGTAAGTATGCTTATATAATTGTAAAATTCGATACAAAGTTGAAGTTTGTTGAACTGCAACACTCATTTAACGTTACATAAACGAAAAAAGCCTCTATGGTAAAGGTGAGACATGACAAGTTATTATTAATACTTCAATAAATGGGCCGGTTTCCCTCTCTACTTTACGCCGCTTAAGCAGTGTTGTCGACTTTTATTAATTTCTTTGTTACAGCTCCGCCCTTACTAACTGTAGCGTAGTAATATATAATCTGTACTCTTTCACGAAAAATGAGTTTTCTGAGACAAAGTATTGTTCGAAATAAAATGCAGTATGCATTTGATTCTAAAAATTAGTGCAAGTCAACTAACAAACGTAAAAAAATGTCCACTTCGTGCATTAATATAAATTAAAGGTGCCAGATCAGACTTCCTACTGTTGCTAACTATCACGTTTTACTTGCGGTTGGAAATCCTTAAAATTTTACACACTAATTGTTTTCAAATGAATCCAATAGTAACAAATTCATTACATAGACAGTAAGATCAAAGAGTAAAATAGATTTGTTTAATTTTTGCTAATAAGGCAAAAAAAATAGAAAATTTTACTGATTAAAAGTGTAAATCAATTATTATTATCAAAATAATAAATTTGAGTTTTATAATATATAGTAAAATAATTACCTATCATATCTTCATAATTAAATCGACAAAAAATATAAAAATAACAACTTTTTGGGAGGGCGTTCAAAATCTTTATTTACCGAAATTAATTTATTGACGTAAGGGACAATTAAGGTAAGAGACCATGACATGTAAATATATATTTATGTATTTATTACTATTTTACTTAGTGCATTTATTTATACATGTCATCATATTCTTGTAATAAACAACATCTTTCTTATGACCTTTTGGTAAACGCCGTAACTGACACAAATATACTTTAGAATTTACACTTCCAGAAACTTCTATGTCTCTTGCTTTTAGTTAATTTGATTTTTAAGTATCAAAAAATTTACGCCTATTATCACTAACATTTGGTAAGACGTCAGGAAATATTATTAATTTTTAAGTATGATTAAAAATAGCAATTCTTTCTTAATTATTAAATTAAAATTTCCTTAAGGAATAATTATTTCTTTGTATCATGTGCTAGTAATAGTAAACATCTGCTCGGGATCTTTATTAATCACTTCAACATGTCAGTGAACTACCTGAAAAAACATTTACCTTCCACCATTCCAACAAAAGACGGATTCCCTAGAGTAACTTTACGATACGTCAAGTAAGCATCCTAGTCAAATTTGTTACAGGTAGCTCCTTAAACACTCCGGTCTCCCATCTTGATTAGCCCTTTCGTTTTTCACTTAATATGCAGTAAGTAAATACTACATCATCATTCGAAGACAACAATCTAATTGTCCTTTTGATGACATGAAAAACAATTTTCCAATTTCTCGGTAATCATTTGAAAACAACAAATTGATTATTTGTAAAACTCTAAAAATATGTACATACTGCATTGTATCACAAAGTTCATAATACACATCAGTGTGCATCATACCTTCACATGCCATCGATAACTTTATGTGCTTTTCGGCAACACTTTGTTTACGTCATGACTCCGTGTATTAGATTCACTGTCTTCATGTGATAATTAATATGTATTATTACTACATGGCATCGTCTAGACTTTTACAGTCTTTGTTTAGAGTTTATCAATATATTTTTATTCCTAAAATTGTGAAGGAATAATTTATTATCCTGGATAGATTGATTAAACAGTTTTGTATTGGTCAACGTGATGTTTAAAAATTAATTAGCGTGATTTACTTAATATTTAACTTCTATTTTACCTACATCATTGCTTGTGGAATAAGAATTAAGTCCACATATTTCCATTTTCAATTTAATTGCAACGATATTAAATAGCAATGAAGAAATGTGAATTTTAACCTCCGTTTTAAGTTATTCTATTTTTATCTAATGTTATAATATTTTTATTTTTAGTTCACATGGTATAATAACTCAGTGTAAATGTTATAATACAAAATAAATACAAGGAATAAGACAAACATAAACAAAAAATGATGATTAATAAAATTGGAAGATGCATAATTAATAATTACAACTCCTTTCGATTTATAGATGAACTCTTCACCGTGCAAAACTGATTCATTTCAAGACACATCTATTAATTGCAGCAAACTCCTAACATTCTGCCGTGAGTGAAGTAATCATAGTACATCTGCGATTTTCGTCAGAGATATCAATATGAGACTACCCAACATATATTTATGTTTTAATGACATAATGAATTTAAGACAATATTATTTTTAATCTTTCCAGATTTAACAAGAGATGAGATTTGTACGATTGGTTTTATTTTAAGTTGAAAACTTCTTGACCTTTGAACAATATACCCTACAATATTAAATGAATTATATTTAAAGTATAATAATAACTATGTAAACGCCAAATTTAATCTACTTTTAACCATACTCTTGTACAAAGTGTGTAACAGATTTTTGTGCCATAAGCCAATTTGGCTTGGATAATAAGGGATCTATTGGGATAAATGTAAATATACTGAATTTCGGAACCCCATTGAAAATAACAAGGGCGTTTTTTTATTTTAAAGTTATTGGGTATATGCAGCAATGTGTTTTGGACATATAAAAACAACATTCTTAACTAGTATTTAAATGAGAAGTAATTTGTTGATATAATCACAGGATATAAGTACTGCAAACAATGTAAAATAAGCATAATTCTAAATCTACTCAGATTTAAATTTATTTATGAACAAAATCATTTTTTATGCAAAAAACCACGAAAGTATTTTTATGCCAAAACCGAAGAGGGCTTGATAATTAAAGGTGTATTATATTGTAGTCAACGCCGTAAAAATGTATATTGTAGTTAAAGGCGTACTAAATGAAAATTACTGGAAATCTTAATACTAAATTGAATATAAAGAAAAACTGAAGACCAAATAAATTTCAAAAAACGTTTTAATTTACAACGATATATTTATAGCAACCTTTGAGAACAATAAATAAACCTACAGACAAAGGATGTCAATAAACAAGATATATATAAGATTGCTCTTAAAATTTCACAGAAAACTTGTAGATTATATGTTGGACAAAAATGTATTACATTAGAATATGTGATAATAACAATCCAAGAAGAAAGATTGACGTAATTTTTCTAACGGTTGAATAAAACATTGTATTTGGAAGAAATGAAGGAAGAAATAAATAATAATATCACAACTGATTGAATGCTTATTCTGTCTCGAAACTTTAAATCTTCATGTGCTAATGATAATTTCTATATTGATTTGACAATTGGTCTCACAAAAATAAGGAATATATTTAGGACATTAAAAATGTAAAAATGCAATAACTTTTTCATTTTAGGGCTAACCTTTTTAACCATAAATTGTATCCTATCAAAAATATTAACGTGAAAAATTTAGTAAATTCTTTTTACATCGTTAGCTAAACAATTTTAAAACGATTTGTTCATGTTTGATTAGAAGAAAACTTAAATGCATAAGAATATTTGATCCCAAAGTAACTTTTATATTTAAACTCTTTAATTTCTAAAATCCGATAAAGCATAGGCATTACATTTAAAAAAATATAATGAATCCATAGAATGGCGAATAGTAATATGCGTAAAGGTTCTGTGGTTTTCAAAAAAAGAAAACATTACCGGTATGTAAAATAAGTGGGACGTCATATTTTGAGCAACGGTAGTGATAATTCGAAACAACGGACACAAAAGTATTTTTGCAACAATATTTTTCTTGTAACGCGGTTTCAATTACCAGATTTATTGGGCGAGAGAGACCAGCATCTATTAGTTACAATAGTGCAAATACAAAACATAAATGAGAATAATCTAGCATAAGCACAAACTATAGATGTTAGCCTGACGGAAAATTATTAAAAGTTTTTGATTAAGCATATTGCATGCAAAACATTCCATATTTAACTTCACCACTAACTTCCTCAAAGTATTTAATCGCTTTAATTTTTTTGCTTTTCCTTATATTTACATGTATTTGTAAAACATCACTAGCTACGCGCCTGAATTTATGTGTACATAGAGTTTTAGCCATCAATAAATTTAGAGGTCAAAATTGACTAAATGGTTCGCGTAAATTTCACGCGATGGGCTATGTAAAAACTATTGTAATTTTTATATATATTTCAAGTTAGTTTGCTTTCGTATATATATATATATATATATATATATATATATATATATATATATATAGGCCTTGGATACAGAATCATACATAGAGTCACGATATTAATTGGACAAAAAGATGCGCGAGGAAAAAATATTCAGGATTAATCATTTACTCTTTTAAGTCATAAAGATAACCACAATATTATTTTTGTAATAATCTTAAGTTTGTCCATTTTTTCTAGTAATTATATCCGTTAAATATTATATGTTGATATTTTAATGAGTTATAAATAAATTTAACAAGTAACTTTTTATGTAAATATTTTACCTTCTACAATTGTATTTTGCTACGAAAGTTTCATATTACCAAAAATATTTGTTTTCCATTACAAAGAACAGGTCAAAGCAACGTCGTATATTCCATAAATGAGTTTTTAATTTAATATAAATAATTACGTACCAGACAAGGGACAAAAAGACCCGCATTTGTGTAATGAATATGCTCATGCAATTATTGTGCCTTTCCCAATGTAACCAGCGCTAATTACATTACAGCTTGGAGTGCATCCGAATTATTTACTCAAACCAAACCTTTCAAATTGAATCCTGTGTGTTTGTGTTTTTAATGTAATGAGATTTTAATTTATTAAATTATTTAATTAAATTTTTGGAATTATGTTACAAATTGAATTAGGGTATTGTTTTTTTTTTTAATATGACGTGTGTATTATTTTCTTAGAAAAAAATGTGTCTATATTTTTGTACTCAGTATTCTCATGTACATCTTGAAACTATGACATCCAGGTATACGTTTTAGTAAGTTCTTTGTAGACCAATTTCAGGCTTTGTAAAAAATATAGAGATAAATGAGTTTATATATCTATATGTATGTAAAAGCCGACATCATTTATAGACTGGAAAAATCACGATATCTCCATAAATATTAAAAGTTATTGCTTTGAAATTTATGTTTCTCTGTTTTGTAATTTATTACAACATCTTCATGTGGGATATTGTTAAGATTCTATCTTTGCTAATATCCCACCTGAAGATGTTGTAATACAACGAAACCTAGGTCGTGGTAAAGAAATTAAAGAAAGTAGAAATAACACTACATCACGTAGTTGCATTTAATTGTGATTAAAAATGTTTTCAATTTTATTCGATGTTATATAATATGTTCTCCTATAGAAGAAGCGAACGGAATTGTACGACACTTACAATCCATCAAAAATTGTTTGGAGTATGTTCCTTGACAAAAAGGAAAAGATTCATAAGAAAATTCACTAGTTCTTTTCCTAAATTGAAAAATTTTGTTAATAAAAATGCATTAGTGGCGTTCTACATTGAAAATTGCAGAACATTTGCTATGGTACACCTTTTTTTTATTTTTAGATGTGATTGCGTTATTTATAAGTAAAGTATCAAATACTAATATTTTAGCTCTGTAATATTTTAGTTCTCCCTAAAGATTGAAAAGAGTACCAATTTTACCCGTTAAATAACGCCAAAATAAATTGCAATTTTTAGGGTTTCCTTTGGTTTGGTATTTAAAATTTAAAAATGGTAACCCTTATTTTGTATATTTTGACTTTGAAGTCTGACCGTTTGCCAAGGCTCTTTTCCTCAGCAACCAATACTGATACCATTTGAAATTTGTCTTAGTTGTAGAAGTGGCTTTTTCGCATCTGTTTCCATTGAAAAAAATATTTTTATTTTTAATAATTATGGAATCCATATGTGAGTTATAAATTTAAAAGTGGTGTAAGAATTTCAACAACATATGAGGAAATTTGATTTATTTTCCACGCATCTTAAATAGGTTGTTTTTTTAGAACGAATTTTAAATTTCATGTCTTGGATATAAAAATAAACACAGATATTGATGTAAATAGGTATTGATGAAAATTTTATTAATTTCTCAACATAGTTACTATTTAGGTCAAGGAAATTCTTCCATTTAATTTTTAGAGCCTTTTCTCCACACTTAAAAACATTACCTTAAGCTCTTTAAATAGGTTTAAGTGGAGTTGTGATTTCTTTGATTATTGAATTAAATTTCTATCCGCCTAAGTGTTTTATTTTAATTCGGATAGAGATAAAAACCTGACGTTAGGAGATTAAGTAAAATAAGATTTAATAGATTAAGAAAAAAAGGAGGGGATACAGCAGTAATTCAACTCAGTATTGTGAATTTAAGTCCTGGTTTATCCACCCTTAATGTGACACACTTTTAGTGTAAGAGCCCACTTTTTTCTAATGAAACACACCATACTTATTAATATGTCTGACCGTTTTTCCTTTATTACATCATGCAACTAATATAAAAGAGTACAGCAGTAAGAAGAGTTTATGAAAATACCATTAGGAAGTTATTAATTATTATGTCTTCCTTTGAGTACCAAAAAACTGATGCTACTTTTGTATTTGCGAACAAAATCAGGTTGCATTTTTGAGTTTGGTAATTCCGATTTTCTCCATCATTTTGACTACTATGTTGACTGTAAGAAAGTGATCGATCCACCTTTAACTAGTAATCACAAATCTGTCCAAAATTATCGTGAACCAGCTGTAAACTACACAAAGTAATGTTAGATCATAGATACATAAAATATAGAACTCATATACACAAGATATATCGATGCACAAGCGTGAAGCAAATTTACTTTTAAATTTTAACTTTTCTAAACTTCGTTTTAAAGTTTTTGATTTTGCAAGATTTGTAAGAAAATGTTGCAAATTTCTGATGGTACCTACGAAAAAAATCTACTAACAAAATCATGCACACAATCATAAAGAATAGCTTGGTTTATGATAATTAGTTTAGAAATTTCATTAATCGAACTTTATAGAAACGTTAAAAAAATAAACTTCCTTGAGTTAAAATTAAAACTACATACGGATTAAAAATATTAAGTGTTATCCTTATTATTCCGAATAACCATTAGACGGTTAAGAAAATATGCGGAGAATGAAATTATTTAACCACCAATATTAATGTACGTTCTCAATATCTTCGCTCTTTCAGCCGTGACTTTGTGGCGTAGACGGTAAAACGATATGTATATATATATATATATATATATATATATATATATATATATATATATATATATATATATATATATATATATACGTATATTAGGAATGGACGAAACCTATGTGACTTGAAGTATTAAAAAGCTTTATTTCAATCGAGGCTATAAAAGGTAAGGGGAAGAACATAAGAAGTAGTTTCTTTCATATATAAAACACACCCGACAGATTCTTGGTTCCCGTTTAAAAATTAATGAAATCAGTGATAAATTTATTAAATGGGTTATACATCTCCCGTTTAAATACACCAACATTCAAGTTGATGTAGAGGAGCAGCTATAAATTCTATGGAAAAATATAATATTAACGAGACTAATAGTTTTTTCGTCAAGATCGAAGTAGATCATTATTATTTGTTTATCATTCATTCATTTTTATTGGTTTTTCATCACTGTTTGTTTGTAACTTATATGCTAATTTTGTTAACGAGGAACCATTGAATTTTTTTAAATTTTGCAATAAATAAATTATTATATGTAAGAAATAAATCGATGAAATCTCCGAAATAACCCGAATAAATGACAAAATATCTTCCAATATTTTATCGAACCCTATGTGGGTTCGATTCGGAAAATTTTATTAAAATCGGTCTAGCAACCCTTGAGTACAGACTTCGTATTCATAATATCCTGAAAAAATATAATTGCATTAAGAAAGAAGTATGTTAGTAAAGAAATATAACTTATTTTATCGGACATTCAAAAACAAAGTAACGAGCATGACGCTCCTCAATTCATCAATAATAAATTATTAGTCCAAAACTTCCTCCTTTGATCCGTCAACTCGGAAAAACACAAATTGATATAATAACATGGAAGAAGACCCACAACTGAGGATCTATTTATTTAGCTGACTGTGTATTAAGGCCAATGTAAATAAAGCTTTCGAGAAATTTTCTACCTGTAATAGTTTTCCCAAATACGTTGCATGCATGTGTAAAATATTCAAGAAAAAGTGCTGTCGCTTATCTCAACGACGCTCCCCTTTGATATTCCAGCGCTGTGGTCTAGATTGCTTATTCAAATATATTAGTATTTTGGAAAAATATTTATACATGTATTTACGTCAGTCCAGTTACTCGTCTAATGGTCTAAAGTAAATAAAATACTTTAATGAAAAGTTAAAAGAAAGGAAATTTATTAAATACTGCTATCATTCCTTGTATAGGATGATATACGTTTATATTACGCTGGAGTACAGGATCTAGTCACGATATAATAAATATAATTTGATAATTATCATTTATACTTAACACGAATAACATTTCTACTACTTTGTGAAGTTAAATAACCTCCTTTATATTAAGTCTTTGAATACATTTGCCCTGTAACTAATTAATAAACCTGCCTCATAGTTCATACAGTCAATTTACATGTAATTAGTTACGCTTTTGTTTCTCATTACCACTAATGATTTTCCGTATGTCAACAGTGCTTGTTGCCTTCTGTTTACCGATGATTTAAACTCTTCTTGGGATTAGAAGAGACATATGATTTTAAACTGTGTCAAAGTGACATATATTCAGTATTTTAATGGTATATGAGCCAGAAATAACAATTCAATGTGAGTAAACATGCAATATTGACCTATTTCCACCAGTGTTTAACCTTGGTGCACAATTATGAGTTAAATGGAATGGCGCTCGAAAAGTTATCGTTCTTACGTCATCTCGATGTGGTTATGAATGACCATCCAACATTTCACATTTATATAATCGAAATTCGTCAAAAAGCCTACGAGGTTAGGATTTGTCACGAAACATTCCCACCTTTTTATGAATCAATGGGTATTGTGACTTCACACAAATTCAACTCTCTTGTCAGCAATATCCTTGAAACAAGTGCATTCATCTGGTCTCCGCACGATATAACTTATATACCTATGTCGGAGAAAATATATAAAACGTTTAATATATTTTCTCACAATATAAGTTGATATTAGTATCCTCATTTGTTTCCTTCGGATATAATAATGGGCATGTTTGAATGTAATTCGCGTTTTTTTAATTTGTAAATAATTATATGAATAATTCTTCGGTCTTGGTTTTGGTAAGTTTTTATGGTCCGGACTTTTATGTGATAGACAGGAATGATACTTTATTTCATATGCCTAAAAAGCTCATGAACATCCTGCAACGACCACCCTTTTCAGGGTACTTGCGTTGATCAAATGCAGTATTGCGAGTGGTGCTCTATCTTGATATTTTTTTCTGCCCCATTGACGTCTTTGAGAATGCTACTATGGAGTAGTTTAATAATTTGCGACTTATTATTAGTTATTTATATACTTAATTTAAATTAATATGTTTGTCTTCTCTCTTATTTATTATTGTTTTGCACTGTACTGTAATGTTTTGTCCAATGCCTTAAAGCAATCCGTAAATTAGACGCAGGGGTTTTTCATAAATAAAAAAACAAAATAAACTTCAATTACATAAACAAAATCATTAGTTATAGCCGGTGTGAATAAAAAGACAAAAATTCTTACCTTGTTGACTTTTATGGAGTTCGGACTAAAACATTCGGTAAATTGAACTTTATATATTGTCCGACTTTAAATGGTTTAGTGTGGAAATATACACATAATAAGAGAAAGAGATAGTAGTCGGGCGACAGTCCCGAAGGGGGGGGTGTGTGAGTACAGTCTATCAAAAATACAATTAAACCTCTTAATACAAGGTAGAACCAATCGCTTGCGGTATGTCTACTCAGCTGACTTGGCAGTTAAGTTAATTTAAATGTAGCCTCTCAATAAATAATTGAATACTTCGGAGAAAAAGCTTCACAGAGACGATAGACGCATGAATAAAATATTTGGGTAGTTTAGGTTTTCGTTGACGTTTTTGTTTGAGAAGGCTTTTTATTAGATGTAAGTTTTACGTTCAATATAAAAGGTATATTATAAAGTTAATGTAAATAAATATATTACACTTTTAAATAAAATAAATATATTTTTGAACATTTCAAACGAAGTATATCTTAAATTCTCATGGATTTGTATATTAAAATTACGTACTATGAGACGATGTGTGCCGAAAGAACAAATTTCAATTTTAATTAACAGAAATTTAGTTATAAATGTACGGACCTGCTAACAACTGGCAAGTAGTTGTCTGTACACTTTCAACAGACCTTACCGTTACTTCGAATAGAAGCCTTTTGGGCCCAATAGTGTATTCTAAGGATTTTTGGTGACCCGGATCATTTATGCATATTTTTTTGTTTTTAATTTATCATCATCACACGTCGTTTTCGTGAACGATACAGTACTTAAAGATCTCTCTCTCATTTGTCTGTACTTAAAGATGATGTCTGTTTTAGACAACAATATCCAGCATGAGGGAATAAAGTCTATTATGAAAATTATTTCCTTAATACAGAAACCAGTTGCAAAGTAACCTTTGATCATTAAATCTCTCCCCTGAGCCTTTGAAAGTAGCGTCAGATAAATCAGAACCGCGGACAGCAGACATAACTTGTAATAAAAACCCTTGATTCTATGGAAACTGCAAACAATATATACATTGCAATTCATCGCACAATGTAATCAAAATTTAGAAATCGTGTTGTGAAACCAGTCGTATTTCCCAATTTGGTCGTATCAAATGCACACAGTCTTTTTAAAATTGGAATATAGGTCCATAAAATCTACGTTTATAAAATGAGTTTACGAAACTTGCAAGATCCAGTAATTTCCGATAGTCTTTTAGAAGATTTTAATTGAAGTTTAGTTTGACATACTTTATGAAGTGTAGACTTAATTAAATTATAATGAATGGTAACAATGAATGGCTTAAAGCTCATAGAGTATTTGGGGCTACCACGTGTCTGGTAGGGAAAATTTTACCAATAATACAATGATCGCTGCAAGACGTAAGCAAAAATAAAGAATGAAATTTGAAAAGGACGATCTTTTTGCCCCAGTTCTCTTCTTTTTTTAACATAGATTTTAAATATCTAAGCTTTAATTCCATATCCTGGGAAATACTGGATATAGAATTAAAAGCTTTTTCCAATAAAATAAGCGTTAGTACATATTTCTTTCAACGGGTTAATTTTGAATTAATGGCCCTTGAAATGTGAAAAAAAAGGAATACATTTTAGTTTAAGATGAAAATTGGATATAAAATATCAAATAGACATAAATTATGCATTAATTCCAGGAAAGAATTTTGGTATAGTGACTAATTACTAATTTATTTACTTAACTAGGCGATTATGTTGTTACATCGTTTTTTATAAATATAAATCACTTATACAAGAAATCGCTACATTTTAGAATATAAAATGAATTCCTGCATACCCCTGGATAGTAAGATTAGAATATAAAAATGCATAAACATCAATAAAATAGTTAAATTTTGCCAAAAGAAATAAATATGCACACTCTTTTAATAATTTCACCTAGGTGACAACAAAAGACTAGTCGATATGTGTGTATGTATATATATATATATATATATGTATATATATATATATATATATATATATATATATATATATATATATGTGTGTGTGTACATATATATATTGACAGTACATGACCTGTGGCTGAAGCATCTTTTTGAAGATTAGATAAACACTACTGTATAATGTTGAGACAGTTAGAGCATTCTTTTATTATTCCATTACGAAAGATTTTTTTATTCGTTCAACGTACGTCATATCTGTCCATCCTATCCAACCATTCATCCAACAATACCGACATTACAACCTCAGTCTCTAAATATTTTTATACATACATACAAAAATTAGTATGCAATTACAAAATTTAAATTTTCTTTACCATTTTGCATTTTTAGGTTCCATTTGTGATATTGTCATTTACGATTCGTCTTGAGGTCGATGAGGATGCAGATATTTCACTCCCTCACAATTTTCAACCACAAGTCTAAAACACCTAAGAAAAACGTTAGCATTTTACCATTAATTTCAACTTAGATTATATTGCCTTACATTCACAATTCATAAAGATAAAAACAATATAACATCCATAAGCTACCAGCTACCAGCTGTTCCAGCACCCATTGGACCTGTTTCTTTGCCAAACATCCCTCCTTTCTGTCGTCGTTTCATTTGAAAGTCTTTTTCTCTTTAAGGTGGAATATTTATTAAGTTTACCCATATTTAAATACAATTAATGAACGATTCACTAAAATGTATTAAATAAATCAAACTTCAACAAAGAAAAACTTAATTTAGAAATGAACTTTTCTGTAAGGTATTAAAATACTAATTACTGCAAATAAATACTATAATAACATTTATATATTTTATGCCTTTATATATTTCGGGTATGCGCTAAAACTTATTGGTTTTATTTGGTGTCCTTGCCAAGCAGATGAGTTATTTAGGGGAGGCGGCCGTGTACAAACTCAGCCCTGATGCGTCTGTCGCTTTCATATTGCTCACTCACCAACATTGCTGCAGCAGCAAACTTCACAAATATTTCGCGTTCAATCCGCCCACCACATTTTACCTCATACCTCACTGTCGCTGTATTTCGTGTCGGATAGAGAGAAGTGTTTTTTGATGTTCCCATCCGTTAAAATGAAAAACGGAATCGAGGCAGTTCTCCTCAGAAATCGAAGCTAAACTTAAAACATAAACTTAGAATTTGACATTGCAATAAACCTTCACGTACGTAATACAAAAATATTCATAGTGAAATTAAACTTGGAAATTTATTTTTAAATTCCGTGGGTAAAATCGGATATTCTTTATAAGGATTTATAAAAGTTTTTTTCATAATATTAGGGAGTATATTTTAGAGAGATTCTAAAAAATATGCAAATAAAATATATCCCCTCCCTCTTATTTCCGAAATTAATGAACTTAATATTAGAATTTTTTAGAAATGTTCTACACTACTGTAGCTTATATGAAACCCATAACGATGATTTTAAATGTCACAGTTCTTTATATATTTACCATAATACATATGTTTCTTAATAATTTTCGGCTTTATTTAATGTTTATCGTGCTAGAAAGTTCATATTTATAGTAAGAACTAGACTAGCGCTTATTTTCTTATCGCCAATCATAAATTAAACCAGTAATTATTAGCACTTAAAATTACTATTTATGAATCATTATTACAATACTTAATTAGGGTAAATGATGATTATTATACTTTCCAAAATCATATAAAAACGTTGTTTTTCAAGTCGGTGTTCCTTTTTCTTTCACATTCAATTTATCTTAAATACTTTCTTTGATTTTTAGTCCTAATATTTATACATAATTTCTTTGATAATCATATTAAAGCTTTATATTTATAAAAAATACCTAAATTAAGTGTACATAAATTTTAATAATTATTTACTTAGAAATTTAATTACCTACTTATTCTAGCGTGACCTATTATTTCCTATCGTGGCCACGTAAGTTTTAAATCCTTGCTTCATGTACATATTTAACGTTTCCTTAATGTGAAAAGTTTTGATACAATTTGCGACAAAAATATATAATAATATTTGAAAATATGTCAGATACAATATTCTCATGATACTATCTGGCATAAAATTTAACTAAACATATTACAATTGCACCGTTAATATTATCCATCATCGAAAGGTCAATCGAGAATCTTATACAGCGTGCTCTAAAATATCGTTTGAATAGTATTTGAATAGCATTTCATCGACGACACTATGAAGAGCTCTTAGCAGTATTAATTTGATTTAAAGACCTCAATTTAAAGACCTTATCGTAAGCTGCTTCCAGCGCGTTTGATCCATATATTCCGCAATAAAACACTTTCACAATAATTGCAATGCATTAGGTGTCCAAAGTATTTGTGGGTATATCGTTAGCGAACTGTCAATGCATTTAATTTTGGTACCAATATAAAACGCGTTAACATAAGCCCTTATTGCTATTTTTCAACGAATAACAGATATCTTCATACGTATAATTTGAAGCCATCACTCTCGTTTAATTTTTTTTAAAATCGGGTTAATATATTTGCTTTACTCAACCCGTTATAAAAATAAAACCAAAACATTAATAATAAAGTTTGAAAAGACGGAGACGCCTTACATAAATAATTATGCAAATTGAAAGACGCCTGACATAAATAAATGTGCACTAATTGTGGATGAGATTGATTGTCTTAACAATTTCTTTAATATTTCCATTTCTTTAAAGCAGATTGCATTGCAATATTTCATTTCGAGAATTCAACCTTAACGTTCGGTTTCACTTAATACGTTCAGTTTTATTTAATTTTTTTCAAAATATAATATGAATAAAATTACTGCCGTAAAGCTTCGAATTAAAAAATAGGTGCACAAACTGCCAAAAAGTTATAATAATAAAGTATACCGCTACGGAGCTACGAAATATCACAAAATAAGAAACAAATAATGTATTGTGTTTATAAAATAATCTCAAACATCAATATCATTGCAGACTACGTATCTTGGAAAGTTATTCACTACTCCGTCTTGTCTATTGCAAATGAAATGCTAATTTCCCTCGCATCACCCTCGGGGCATACCTATATGAAACAGACGTCGAAGATATTTTATTAAATAAGATGAATATTCAAATTCGTCTTCAGTTCCTGTACCAGCTTATAACAACACGACGTTGTTTATCAAAAGGAGATGAAGGAAATATGTTTTCATGAATACTAAGTATTTTAGTTTATAATAATAACTACTCTTGAAATATTGCGACGGAACCGAGCTAATATCTAATAAGTTTAATCACTAAAAACTCACATTAATTAATTTAGTGAAAAGGGAATGAGGGATTATTGATAGCCTTTAATATAAATATTGAATATTTCGCATATTCTTTAAAAAATGTTTTCTTTATAAAAGTCGGCAGTGTAACTCTTTGACAAAATGTGTAATTTATTAATTTCTTGCTTTTACATTGTAAATATCAGAGTACGAGTGCGTTAATAATTTAGCCATACGTCCCAATTTATCTTTTTTTAGAAACTTCAAGAAAAAGATGTTTTGAAATCTACGTCGCACGACTTTCAGTTACAATAACGGAAGAAAAGTATTCATTTTACGATACTTATTAAGTTTAATTATCATTTATGACACCATTAATCTTATGTTAACTAAATTCAAACGAATCTACAAAAATTTGTTAAAATAATAATTAAGATAATAGAAGAAAATAATTATTTTAATGTCAATGTAGATTTAAATGGTATCAGTGAACTCATATTTATGAAAAAATCGAATTTCATTCATAAAAATTCAACGCGGTAAAACAATTTTTACGATGAAATGGGTTATCAGTTGTCGGACATATTTTCATAATTAAATATCATTATCACATTTCTATTTGTAAAATTACAAACTGACGTTTATTTTTAACGATTTTTATCAATTTTATTACAGTATTTAAACATTTCCGTAGTATATCCCAAGAAAATTTTACGACATCTATGACGTTTTCTTATAATTTCATATGATGCTTATTCTCAATATTTATGCAATTTGTGAAAAATATACATATAAGACATTCTACATTGAATTAAATTAAAATAAAATTCAAGGACAGATAACAGGGACAAAAAAGATGCGTCTTTTACTGATAAAAGAGAAAGGACATTAGTAATGGAACAAAATCGTTATAATTGTAATCTTTTTAAGGTTTCGTAACTCAAAAAGAAAAAAGAATCTGTCAAGAAAGATTGGAACTCGCATTACGAGAGCTCCGTATACATTTAAGCATTTAAAATTTGATTGGAACTTAATATACCTCCCAAATTATTTAAAAAAATTTAACTAAAATATATTGCCTATATTGATCTTTCACAGGCGCATGCTTAAAAAATATTTATGTGTGATATATCTATATATATATATATATATATATATATATATATATGTATATATATATATATATATATGTTATATATATATATATATATATATATACCAGTTTTAAGGCGATGTAGACCTACTTAAGTATTTGATATTAATTTCAACTTGATACCTCCACGCGTTCCTGAGAAAAGGGGTCTTGAACGCACCGACAGATGGACAACAAATTGATCCTATATTCCCTTTTTTATTTTTGAGGTACGGAACCCTAAAAAAAGTCTTTTTAAGAGCAAATGCTACGTTGCCCATCCGCGCGTTCATTTGTCATAACCGTATTTCTCCGAAGACGTTAGAAATTTGGTTCGCCAATAGACCATATTTTCTGCATAAATGCCAATAGTTAAACTTACAATGTTTAGACGGAAATTTAATCTACGAAGTTATATCCCTCTTAGTCGTAATTTGGCTTTATTCATATTTCATTCCCTAGGTTTAAGTGTCAAATGCTTTTTTTTTAGAGAGTACTATTTAAGGAAGATTATGTTTTAACGACTATACTTGTATACGTGTAAAGGTATTTGTACATATTTTTGTAAATATTAAAATTATAAATTTATGAATACCTATCTAGGATTTTCAAAAATGAATTGTTTAAATTTCTATTTGTACGATCTAATTTTCTACAATAGAAATGATAATATCTTAGAAAAGTGTGTTATAAAATGAATTAAAATTATATAATCGTTTCAAAAATATGGAGGTTATCTTGTAAAAAAATATAAATAAAGAGTAATCAGTAATGGGAGGAAGTAAGCATAAAACTTACCTTTCAACCATTGCAGTCTTATAATTAAGATTTTATTTGTTAATATATGATTTGAAATATTTGTATGTACTACTGTTTTATTAAATTAAAATTGATTGTGTTGATAATTTTATCCATTACAGGTATAGATAGTAGTGATCATAGACTATGAAACAAATAGACGCCGCATATTAGGGTACTTTCGAGTGCCAACGTTTTCATCTACAGAGGATAACCTGCGACCCCGCCCACAATTTTCATTTATTTGCGTACCGGCCGCTTTAGTGAGTGTTTGTGCTTTAAATACTTTCAATACTCGTAACTATGCCTTATTGCGCAGTGAAATTATTTGGCAAAAGTTGCAAAAATTCAAGTTGGCATAAAAATGGCATTACATATCACCGGTAAGTTCATGTTCTTAATGTGGTTAATTAATATTTAGTTTCATAAAATCTAAACTTTAATATGGTAAACAAAAATGGCGCCCGTTTATTTCGATCGCTGTCATTTTGCTCTTTCAAGTATTCTGTATTTAAAAATGTGTTTTGCTAGTGATGTATTAGTACTATCAAAAATATCGATATCGTTCGTAATGTAGTAGAGTTAGATGACTTAGTTTTTAATTTGAATTCGTTGATCTATTGATATCTTTTTTATTTAATTTTAAGCAAATATTTTAATTTACTTAGATTTCCGAAATGTCCAGAAATTAAAACAAATGGATCAATTCTACTGCACGAGATGACAATTGGTTTCCTACAAATCGTAGTGTTATATTTTCCCGTCATTTCACCGAAGATTGTTTCAAATTCATAAAAAAACGACGCTTTTTATATAACAATGCCATCCCAACGTTTAATATACCAGTGATTGTACGTATTTAATATCAAAATTATTCCTATTTTGCCCTTAAAATACAAACAAAGATTTGTGATTACTAAGAATGACACTTTTATTTTTTAGATGTCTATTCCAGATAAATCTAATTCAGTGAATTGGCAAGATATGACGAGTGCAGATTTATTATTAGAAAAAAAGATGGATCATACTAAAAATTTGCATGTAGGTTTTGTAAGCTTTTTTTTATATTATTTACATTCCAATTAAATAAAACAAAACTGACTACTTTTTAACAGATTCCAAAAATTATTTTAAAACATTTAGTGCTTGAATGACAAAGATTTATGATTACTAATAATGACATTTGTATTTTTCAGATGTCTATTCCAGGTCAATCTAATTCAATGAATTGGCGAAACATGACGAGTGCAGATTTATTATTAGAAAAAAAGATGAGTCATAATAAAAATTTACGTGTAGGTTTTGTTTTATAAGCTTTTTTTTGTATTATTTACGTTTCAATTAAATAAAAGAAAACTGAATACTTTTGAACAAATTCCAAAAATTATTTTAAAACTTTTAGTGCTTAAAACTTAGTTTAGTATTTCTATATTGTTAGATATTGAAGTTAGTCATTATTTTAATTCAAACATTATTTGTTTATATACTGTTTCATAGAATCTAGCTTAATTAATATCGAAGTCATTTCTATTTTGCCCTTAAAATACGAGTAATGACAAATATTCATGATTACTTAGAATGACATTTTTATTTTTCAGATGTCTATTCCAGGTCCATATAATTCAATGAATTGGCAAAATATGACGAGTGCAGATTTATTATTAGAAAAAAAAATGGGTCATACTAAAAATTTACATGTAGGTTTTTGTAACTTTTTTTTATTTTATTTACGTTCCAATTAAATAAAAGAAAACTGAATACTTTTTAACAGATTCCAAAAATTATTTTATAACGTTTAGTACTTGAAATTTAGTTTAATATTTCTATTTTTGTTCATTTTTAAAGGATCTTGCTGAGGATAAAGTTTCAGCTATCAAACGACTTGAAGACGTCTCACCAACACCATCAAATCACAGCTCTCCACGAAAGAGACGGATGAGTAGAACAATCCGTATTCTAAAAACTAAACTTCTAACTAAAGATGTAAAAATAAAACGCTTACGTGAGGTAAATCGCAAGCTGAAAAGAAAAACGGATTCGCTGAAAATGATACTGGAGGAATTAGAAACGAAAAATATGATATCCCAGGAAAATGCATCATTATTAAGTAAATTGGTGTCCAAACTCGAGAACTTGTAAAGCGACAACATCTCAACGTTACAACAGGCAAAGTAAATCGCATCAAATATTCTCCTGAATTAAGAACTTTTGCTCTAACGTTGTACTTTTATTCGGCAAAACCTTATCAATATGTAAGAAAAACTTTTTACACATCATTACCTTCAATAAAAACATTATCAAAATAGTACAAAACAGTGGATGGTCGTCCCGGTTTCACCAAGGAAACTTTTGATGCCATTAAGTTGAAATCGGAGCTCTGTGGAATTGTTTTTTATGGCACACTGATGTATGATGAAATGAATATTAAGAAAAATATTGAATATATTCCACACACTCAAAGAACACAGGTTATGTTGATTTTGGAAGTGAATTTGATGCTGATTGCGACGATGAATGTACTGAGTCTTTAGTTTTTCTGGTAGTTTCGTTTAATGCTATGTTCAGAGTGCCCGAGATTGGTTATTTTTTGGTAAATAAAGTAACAGCGGAGAGATTGGTTATTTTTTGGTAAATAAAGTAACAGCGGATCAAAAAGCGAAACTAGTTCGTCAGGCAATACAAATGTGTAAAGAAGCAAATTTTATCGTCAAAGCTTTGACTTTTGATGAATGCCCAACGAACATTACCATGGCAAAAAAACTTAGTTGTAATTTTAGCGTTTTAGACACGTTAACACCTTTTACAATAGATAACCAACAAATAGCAGTATTTTTAGACCCAGTACACATGATAAAACTTATAAGGAATAGTTTTGAATTTTATCAAAATTTCATTGACAATGAGGGTAACACAATAAAGTGGTCTTATGTAACAAATCTGCATGATATGCAGGAAAAAGATCTAAAATGAACAATAAACTTTGATCGGAGCATCTCAACTTCAAATATAATATAAAGAAAGTAAAACTCGCAACACAACTCTTTAGTAGAAGCGTTTCCACAGCTTTATTGTTTTGTTGTAGAGAACTGAAATTACAAAGTTTTGAAGGAGCTATACCTACATGCTATTGTTACTGAATGATCTTTTGATATTCTAGATTCCAAACCCCACGGTTACGGTTTAAAACTAGCTATGAACATAGACAACTATGCGACAGTTTCTCAAAAATTAGATGAAGCAAAAAACTTTTTAAAAACGTTAAAGGTGCAAATGACGTCAAAAAACAATAAAATATTAAAATTGATTGAGTTTCCGCGATATACTGGCTTCTTAAGCATGTGCATATGCATCGAAAATGTAAAATTTCTTTTTAAAAACTTAATTCAAATCGAAAATATTCCATTAAATTACTTAACCCTTCATAAAATCAGCCAAGATCATTTAGAATTATTGTTTTGTAATGTTAGATCGAAATTGGAAGCAAATGATAACCCCACACCACGTCAATTTGAAGCAGCTTATAAAAAGACATTAATTCACACCGAACTGTGCAATACAGGCACTGGAAACTGTATTATTTTGGAAAATATATCAATTTTAAATTGTTCCTCTTCCATTGACAAAATTAATATAACTTCTAGAGCTGAATTAGATGAAGTCAACTTGGAAAATAGTGATTTTATTTACGCTTTACAACAAATTAATTTGTCACTATTTGCAGAAAATATCGTAGAGTATATTGCTGGATTTATAGTCAATTTTTTGCTCAAAAAAATTAAGTGCAATAAATGTTGTGAAGCTTTAATTTCCATGGAAACGAGGCAAAATAGGCTCATTTGTTTAAGAAATAAAGGTGGCTTAATACATCCTTCTGACTATGTTGTCAAAATTTGCCGGCGATGCGAAGTTGTTATTCGAAGTCATGAAAATTACAGAAAGTTTAAACCAGAGAATCGAACTCTGTATTTTGTTATGGAAACCTTACTAACTTTTGCAAACGAAAAATTATTTTCGGACATATTCATAATGTTTGATTACGAAAATAGCAATCACCTAATAGATTTAGCAAAAAGTGTTCTGGAAAAATACATTAATGTACGACTAAATTATTTAATAAAAAAAGTAAATTAAAAAAAAGAAGTCAGACGTGTATATAAAAAACTAATTAATTTTAAGGGACAATAGTGCAATCAAAGTGAAAATTTCTTTAAAATCATTGTGATTTGAAACTCGATGAAACGAAAATGCATCACGACAATGAAACAAGTGAAGCTTCCTTAGAATCGTTGTGACTTATTTTATTTTATTATTTATATTTTAAAATGCAAATTATTTAATGTGCATGCTTCGTAATATTATCATCTCGTCTATTAAGTACAGAGAGAGCAAGCGTCGGTGTGTATATATATTGCACAGTATCTAATACATGCTCTGATCCAAGCATTCTACGTGTATATGTTAGTACGAGTATGTGTGTTAATACGCGTGTATGCGCCTGCGTATTATAAAGCTTTAGTAAAAAGCTAGCTCGGTGTATTATTTATGTGTGTTTTTATTAGTTTGAAGATTTAGGAGTTTTAATAATCTCGCATTGTTCCTGATTTGTCGAATTAATATTCATCATATAATATCAATGTAATTATATAAACACATTAATTTTAAAATTTTAAGTATTCCCTTCTATCGTATAATCATAAGCACACACCAGAATTTTTCATTTTTTTATAATCACTAATACTTTACTTTTTACGTGAGATTCTTATTTTAAAAAAATCCGTAATAAATTTTGTTAAACCTTTTAACAGAGTAGTTTTCTTAGTTCTGTATACATTATTGTACACAGAAATAAGAAAAATACTACCTTCCAATGAGAGATATAAGACTTACGAAGCCACATACATCATACAAACTTTCAAATATACACATATACGAACACACCTGTCGCATTGACAACATTAATTCGATAAGTTATGTTTTTATCTTATATATTAGTGTATTAATAAAACTTAAATACGTATACACAATTACTTAATAAATTTGTGCGAATATATTATTGTTTTTTTTGTTTTACGTCAAAAATATCGATAATCGATAATAAAGTTCGTCATCCCTAAGTCGCTGACATTGTGGATTTGCCACACAGAAGCCTGTGATTGGCCATTTCAAAGTGGGTGAAAGAGGGCTTGATATATCAAGCTCTCTTTCACACATCTCAAAGTGACCAATCCACAACTATTAAACAAAAGTTTGTAACTAATCCAAACACAGCGCTACACTTACACCACCCCGCACCCCACAGTATTTGTACATAATTTCTAAACCGTATAGATAATAACTTTCTTTAATCAATTCCTTTTTGTATTAATTTAAAAAGTACTTTACATGTAGCGATCTGTACAAGCAAAAATAATAACTAAACAATTTTAATATCCCATTATTGAAAGGAAAAAATAATCCCTTGAGTTCCATAAAGTTAGGAAAGAAAACATTTCATGCACATTTTTTGCCGCCCTTGTCAAAAAAAAAAAAATAAAAATGGCGTTCTCCTTTAATTTTGATTGCGTCCATCAATATTTAGCCCGAGCTCGAAAATAATTGAAAATTCCCGTCCCTTGTTATCTTCAAATTAAAGAGCTTGCCTTAATCTTAGCTTTTATGTAATATAAATTTTATAAAGCTTCGCATCTCATTAAATTTGTTTAGAATAATATTGGAAATTATCGATTTATGGAAATGATATAAATACGTGAGAAAGCTCGTGTTAACTTTAATTCTGACCCAAATTTATTATTAACTTGTCTATTCCTTCCTTTTACCGATTACTGTATTTATATCGACAATTGATTTTTTTAAAGACTCAGTATGTGGATATCTGATCTGAAAATATAGTATTAAATATTCTTTACGCCGATGTATTTGTTACTTCACCATGCATAATCATTCCTTTTATCAAAATTTCCTATTTGATTTTTAAGTTTGCTCTTTTACTGTTATTCTTCATTTTTATATAATTACGTTATATAATTATGTTAAAATTAAAATTTTTAAGATCGGTATTCAAATAAATAGAAAACAAGTTTGCTGGCAACTACTTGATGGCGACTATTATAAGAGGGCACGTATAAATAAAATATTAAGTAAACACATTTATCAAAACCAAAGGGTAATTAATTATTTATATAGTGTCATAATATAATAAATCAATGTATACCTAGATTACACTAGATAATATCTAACCATTAAAGAAATGTAATAGAATAAAAATTTCTTTTATTTTCTTTATTTTGTTGTTTTCAAATTTTAGATTTTGTAATTTAATTTTATTGAATTTAAATGTTTATCGCTCAAAATAACGAAAGTAATTCTTTTAAGCACATGCAAATATGAATAGAAGATTAGGCGAGGAGTACGAGGCTTAGAAAGGCGAAATATTAATTAATTAATACTATCGGCCACATTTCCATTTCCATGTTTATTAATCACAAACAAAATATGAAGAAAATTTTTGGAAAACCAATCGTTTATTATATGATCGTTTTATTTAAAACTTTCCACCGACTCTTTTTAGACAATGACTTATAGTCAATGTATCAACAATAGACTATAAATCATTGTCGAATATTGGCCTCTGTCAATACGGATCATTGAGCTCTATCTTCGATTCTTCTCATATGTTGTTGCCGCCAACTACCTTGCACTTATCATAGTCCTATCTTTGATAAACGTAAACTGCGTTTACCTGACCGCAGTCTCCATTTTGGAACTCATTCTTTTGTCATTTCTACGATAAATATGACCGAAGATCGGTCTTACTCATTGAAATCCGACTGCGTCTTCACCAAGACGTTGTAAACCAGTAACACTTCTTTTTGCCAAAAAGTTGACAGATATTATTAAAGATTACATCAACTAGATAACAACTCAGATAGAAACAGTAATGCCAACGAAGGTAGAACGCATTGGTATTAAAATAAATTTGAGACAAAATTTTACTCTGTGTATGATTAACGGAAAAACCGTCAATATTATATTTGACACCAAATTTAATCAACGAAGTTACCTGTGCCACTTGACATTAAAAGTCTTTAATATTGTATATCTTAATTTATCCAAATGAATTAATAACAAGAATTTTTTAAATTTTGGAATATCTACACTACATGCATGGATACGTCTATTTGAATGTTTGATTTATGTAAGTTGTAGGTTAATTATGTGTAAGTGGCAAATTCGAAGTGCTGAATAACAGGCATAAAAACATTTCATTTATCAATTTTTTGTAATTTGTTGGTTTCTAAAAGTAAATTTCTAAATAAAATAAAGTAAAAATCGAAATAAATTTAAAATTGTTTGTCCAAAGACCACTATGGTGTTTATTAAACATTATACACAGAACCCTTGCCAAAAACTGTATACAAAATTTTATTTCCGGCCATAAAATAATAAGAAATTTTATAGTGACTTTGGGATTATTCTCAGAAGACGCTCAAGAGTCTAGAAATAAGGACATAAAAATGTAAAGAGAATATTATTCTAGAAAATTTGACGAAACTCAAAATATAGAGTATAAATTTAAAAAACTTCTAATGTCATCAGATTCTTACATTACGGATATTTCGAGAAAATGGTAAGAGACAATTTTAGAAATAATTGAATATCCAAAAATTTTTAAGTATGTATTAGATATGGATATTTAAAAAAGACATGTACTTAAAAATATTACAAATTCTGAATTGGAGTTAAATAAAGCTTCAGCAATTAATAATTATTTATTTTGTCGATTCATTCAACTTTTAAATTAATTGATAAATTTTGAACAAAATTTTGAGAAAATTAGTCTGTGTGCAGCCGATTGCTACTCAGTTAGCATAGCATACTATTCTTCAGAGAAATACCAAACTAAATTTTGCCCAGCCTAGGTGAATCTTATATGTTTCTCTCTAGAAGTGACTCTTTCTCATTCTGAGAACCGTCAGATGAGGCCACAAAATGGAATATCGTATAAAACATTTCTTATTCAATTACTTATTAACAACGCTTTAGTAACAATGCATGCACGAGATGCCTTCATAAATTTCAATATCAATTAAGTTTAGCAATGTGATAAGAAGAACGTATCAAGACATACGAAAGCAAGTACCGAGTTTTATATTCTCCTAATTAATTCAGTAGATTGAAGTGAATATATAATTACGCGTAAAACATTTATTACAAAAACTGGTCTGTCTATGAATATAGACAGTATAAAGTTAGCTTCTGTTAAATATTTTAGTAGATAACAACCAAAATATTTGAAATAATCGAATACCAATAGCATTAAAACGTTATATCAAATATGAATAAAAAATAAACGCCTTTGTAGGATAGTACACGAATATTGAAACCAAACATAAATTTAAAAAAATTCTTACACGCGTCTCACGTAACGTGTTCCGCGCGTATACGTAACTATTGTTATATAGTGTGTTTTATATGTTCAGGAGAAAAGTTTAGATTTATTTTTCTCGCGGGTCCACTGAGTAGAGCGTGTTACGAATGTGTAAATAGTGTACATAGTCGGTTATTCGTATAAATGTAACCCGATTATGTTGAATATATTTTAATTCGTTACTTTTTAATATTTAAACGAAGAAAATTGTCTTTTTATTAAATATTTTTTTTACTTTGAGAGCAATAAATAATGTCTTGAAAAATATTGTCAACACAATCACGACTTGTGTATATTCTTGTTTTGTCAAAACAAAAAATAACCCTCACAACGTGATCAAAAATGGAATTATTTAAATATTTATTTCTTTTTTTAACGATATATTTTGGACTTTTCTGTCATGTTTAGATAATTATATATATATATATATATATATATATATATATATATATATACACATATATATACATATGTATATATATATCTTACATGTAAAAGAAATATGTATTACCTTTCAAATTCATGTCTCACCGTTTATACTGAAATGTTATTCATGTAAAAGCCATTTGAAATGGTCAACTAAGGTCATGGGGAAATGCTATTTTATTATTATGGGTTAAAAAGTCAAACAAGCATTTCAATACAAGAAAGAATTCTACGAGCTAATCGTTCATTTTCTTTTCTAGATTGTAAAAGTTGTGAAAATGGTCACTGATTTAATTTCTATAATAGTCATTTATATAATTTTTCAGAACATTTTCCAAAACCCGATAATGTAAAAAGGCTTAAAAGTAGCAGTACAACAATGTAATTGTTTTCAGGAAAGAGAAAAGTGAAATGGATATATCGTGAAAAGTAATATAGCAATATATATTTCCTACGTAAGTAACAGTAAGAACGTATAATTATCGGAAGATGACATAATTTATATTACTAACGAATAATGGACCGCACAGTCGTATTGATAATGCAAAAGAGAGGATAAATGATGAAAAAGAAAATAAACAAAAATATAAAATTCGAGCTTCAAAGTATATCTTTATATCATAGAAATAAATATTCAAACGCAAATATTTAATGAAATACAGGATATAACTTATTGATAACGATAAGCAACCTAATAACACTTTTTGTTTATGTCACACTACAAAAAGTTATGAAAATTGTACATTTTTGGTATGATAAATTATTTTATTTTTTTACTCTAAATATTAACTTGTATCATATTCAGTTAGAAAGATCACAAAAAGCTTCGAATGTCGCATTTTCTCATTTTTCTTTACAAGTAAATCCCATCGTGATTATAAAATTCGATATGAAAATCAATAAAGTTAATTTCAGTCTTCAACATCTTTCGCCGCAGCCTCCAGGCGGTAAGGGGATACTGCATTGAAATCGGAGTGACAAATATAGGCAATAAGCAGCTGAGTGAGGGAGGCTCACATAAAGAGGTATATAAATACTTTGTTTAAAATAATTTTAAATATTTCCACTTTCAAAATATTATATTTTTTATTAGTATTCAACAGATAAAAGTGACTATTGTACAATTTAATTATTTGTTATGTATTTTAAAATAAAACAATATTTTGAAACAAGAATTTATATAAATTAACGTATTTAAACATGTCTATACAATATTCAGATTAAAGCGTAAGTGTAGACACCATTATGAAAAAATCTTTGTCTGTATCATTATATTAAAATATAAGTCTATAAAAATTTATAAATGTTAATTTGTTATAAATAAATATAAATATGATAATCCTTTACGCCTCCTAAATGGATAATAAGGTTGTTTCGAAGCTAGTAGATATATTCGGGGGACAGCTAGATATAGGCGTAGCCCTAGGCGTCCCTTTTTTATAGTTGTTTGCTGACTTATAACTATTTTAGTGAAAAAAAAAGTATATAATAAAATGAATAAAAATATAAAATTAATTAAAATAAAAAAAGAATAAAATTAATTGCTCTTTTTTAATAAAAACTCTCCCCGAAATTTTAAACAATTGTTCCTACAAATATTATTTTTGAAATCCGTGATCTCTATGTCTCAAAAACGATTAAATCAGTTTCTTTTTTCTAATTCTGTGCAATTTTTTTATCTTGTACCTTCTAAGTCGATAAAAAATAGTTTATAAAAATTTAAATATTGATTTTAAAGTATTTAAAAACTAATCTGTTAACGACAAGGGAATACTATGAAATAAAAATAAATTCTATTTTTTTTACTCCAGATGTAGCAAGAGTAGTTGCAGCAAGAGCATTGAAAACTTAACTTTGAAAAATGCACTTTGAAAAAAATTCAGCTATAACATTATAGCATATTATCTTTCAATAAAAAATGGTATAATAATCAAATATCTATTTGATTATTATACCATTTTTTATTGAAAGATATACCATTTTTTATCAAATGCCTACTAATATTATAAATGTTAAAATTTCTGCCTTTTTTTCGCTTTCACAATTCAACAACTCAAACGATCTCTGTGTAATTAGATATAATAAACGTATATCATGAAAATCCACATGGACATGTCTAATACCTGAATATTTTTGGTAATTAAAAACACCCGTTAGATATAAAAACGTGAACATAATATTTCATGCATATTTACATTGTAAGTGAATAATATCATTGTAACGTCACAAATCATTTCCCAATTACGCTATCCATTTTTCCCACACATTAAGTTGACGGATAATAAACCAAAATGGCTTTTTTTCAAACAATCTTCACGCCTTAAGTGAATTCTTAGTTTATTTTCTTCTTGCGAGTATATATTAGGCTAACTGAAATTTGACTATCAAGTTAGAAACTATTTTGTAGAAAAAAAGTTATAGACATAATATATTAAATATATTAAAGATTGTGAGGAAAACAATTTTACTTTGGTACTAGAAGTTAAATACAAAATGAGGAAAATGTATTATTTGTAAATTCATAAAATTTAATATTTACAATTTAAAGCACAATTATTATTTTATAGTGAACTTCCAAAAAAGAGCCATTTTCCATTGCTTTCGGCCATGTGTTATATATTTCTAAATATTTTACTTAGACACATACCATGTCAATTAACCAATTTTGAAAAACACACAAATTTGAAACATATTGACACATTAAACAGAAAAACATTTCACTACATAAGCAGGGTATGTTTAAAATCAAAATGGATAGCAAAGTGATCTTAAAATATGACGCGATAAAAATAATTATTATTCTATACAAAAAAAATAAATAATGACTTGCGAAAAAATTTCCATAAAGAAAAAATATATAAAACAGTTCATACCTACAATGTCAAAAGAAAATTGTGTCTAGCCAAATTATATTTAGACGAAATGTTTATTATAATAAATTGATTACCTGGATGCGGTTCCAGTTTCATATTGAGGTAATAAAATTCCATTCCATTTGGAAATGGAAAACTCTCAGTATGATAATTTCATGATCAACAAAGATGTAATTATATACGCTCCTCACATTCTCCATCTCATCAAAATGTGTAGTCTTGCGCTTACCAATCTAATAAACGTTCTCACGAAGAAGAGCCAATTATACCGATGGAAATTGATTATGATGAATATTGTCATTTATTACTTTAATTTTGCTGCTATCATTCGGGTATTATTTCAAAATTCGTTGAAATATATTGTGATCTACAGTCACCGCATTCATTCGTAACGGACAAACCAAGTACGGCCATAGATATATAGTGTCCACATTTGTTAATTAAGGGAAAGAAAACTTTCATTCTATTACCGTAATACTAATATTTCGAATATAGCCTGTAAGATATTTTGATTAATACCGATTGATTTTTTAACTTTTATTGTTTTTTAAATTTGTTTCTTTTTTTTTATATTTTAATATTCATGTACATATTCTTCGTGACATTTTATACGAATTAATACGATTTATTATTTTAGAGAAGGGAAATTTACAGTTTCATTGAATTCAAAATCGATGCACGCGATATATTCTATAAGTGTTCTCCATGAGAATGTTACTCTGA
The DNA here is from genome assembly GCA_039881145.1 of Druceiella hillmani. Classification (NCBI taxonomy): domain Eukaryota; kingdom Metazoa; phylum Arthropoda; class Insecta; order Lepidoptera; family Hepialidae; genus Druceiella; species Druceiella hillmani. The sequence continues at coordinate 9,924,147 of JAYKKI010000045.1, forward strand.
ATTGGAATAAATGCCAACCACTCTGAAAGATTTTGAGAATGATAGAAACATTCAAGCTTTATTAGATCAATCACGTACAAATTTTTTTCTCCGTTTGACGTAGAGCCTTTAAAATGATATACATGAATTTGATTTGATGGCGTAGTGATAAGTCTGCATATATTTTAAAGTTATTATTAAGACATTTACACAAAAATTTAGAAAGTATCAAATGAAGCACCTAAGTGAAATTTTATTTTTCCATTTCATTTGTCGTGTGGACCAGGGAAAGAGCAATTTATAAAAAAAATCTATATTTCTTTCAAATTGTTTATGGAAGATACTGGAAAATGTTCGTTTTGATTTGTGCTTTTTTAAAGCTCCTATTTTACAGAAATCTTTTAAATATGTATTCTTTTACAGCAAGTTTACTCAAGATATTGTTATAAATTTTGAAAATTCTGAATATTTTATCCACATGATAAATAGGATGTAAAATAAATAATTGAATAGTAATATTTAATATCTATAAATGGGGGTATCTGAGTGGATGCAAGTCTTGCGAATTTTATTCATGCTTAACAAGTTTTATATAAAGTGAATTTTGTATAGAAATTCACTTTATATAAAACTTATCTTCACTTTGATGAAGATTAACTCTCAAGTAAAACCCATTGTCAGAGCTATCGCTGAATGCATTTTAAAATAATTGCTTAATTCAATGCCAGAGTTATTGCTGATTTCATTGTTAGAAAAATTGCTTCTTTTATAAGGAAGTACCACTACTTGAAAATGTATGGTAGCTCAATTAACATTATCGGTGTACTCACAACAGTGATCAGCATCACCTATCATTTCACAAACTCTGTCGGTAGTCGCTATTGTGGCCGTCTATGATAGCGGTTGCCAGCGACATGCGATGTGTAGATTGCAAGTGGATCGAGTAAGTGAATGTATAAAAGTGAAGAGCAGCAGTTAAGGGTCAGTTTTCAGAGAATATAACCACTGGATTATTTTACATCACAGGGAGCTATTTTTGTGACGCAAAATAGAAGCCAGCTCTATTATTTGAAATCCACAAGAAGTTTTTCTGTTTAGGGTGAAGAGATAAAAGCACGTACATTTAAAAATATTTGTTTATTAAACAATAAATTTCTTCATTTACCAATAATTAGTCAATAATATTGCATGAATTAATATTTATGGCAAATTTAATAGCGACCGTTCTGCAATACTTACTTATAATTTTAATTTGTTTTATTCATCCTCTGTGTGATGTTATAAATATTCTTTTAAAGAAATAGAATTGAGACGAATTTTGCCCTTCATTATATTTCATAGAAACTTTATGAGACTCCAATTCACGGACCCTATTAATCACTTTTGGATGTCGATCACCCATTTTAGCGCCAACGCCAATTATTGATAACGATGTCTGCTCTGGTATTTCCAGTACATTTACGCATTTTTCATCCAATTTCATACAGAGCCCATTTAATTTTCACAGATATATATTTCGTCGATACTAGAAGCCTTCGTGTTTGTGAAATTATCATATTGCTTCTTTCGATACTTGAGAGTAATGTGGTATATATTATGGTTGAAATACCTATCCCACTTTCCTTTTCACTTATGATATAACGGATGTTTAAAATAGCTGAATAGGTATAAAAAAATATGTGAATACGTCTTATTGACGTTCACATATATTTAAACAAGGAAAGGTATTTTCTTATTAAAATATTAATATGGAAAAGTAAAGAAATGAGTGACGAATAAAATTGTCGAGTAAATGTGAATTTCTGAGAATAATTAATGTTCGAACGAACACATTTAATATATATATTCTTTAAGGCACTAAAATAAATTGTCGTGCGTCAGGGCACACATGTGGCACATCAGCCGTTCAGTAACTCGACATGACGCGATCGTTGAATATTCATATAATGATAATGAGTTTTAAGGAGGGGATGCTTCATAATATATCCATATTCATATTAATATATACACGAGTAAATAGTAATATATACAGGACTAATTGATGTGCTAAGTCAAACGTTTTCTGAAAGGAAGGGTATTGATATTTTTAAAAAATTTTCTTGACTTTTCTTAAAATTATGGAAAAGAATAATTTTTGAACCTTTACATTCAAATAAAAGTTACAATTCTAAAACCAGCTTTTTTTCTTTCAGTTGATTTCCGACAAAATTTCAATTTTCACACAAACATTTTTAGCTTTTATCTGAAATACCTTAATTCACACAGAGTTTTACCTTAACTCGCACAGAGTTGATATTATTTATCGCTCTGCCAAACTAAAAGTTTTTCTACCACAAACGTTTTCTGTGAAAAATAGTCAGGCGGAGGAATAGGTGAGTGATTTTATAAGGGTTCGATTTTTTCTTTACACATATAGAACCCTAAAAGTGTCAATTTTGACAGTCTTCTAAATCGTTCTCCTTCAATGACATGAGTTTCAAGAACACATTTTTTTAAAGACCTTCGCTGATACTCCACATGCCTCTTGCTCTACTTTCTCTAACCCTCTTTTTTATTATGCTCCTTCAGACATAAAACTTTACCTAATTTTATATTTATATATTTTTTCACTTTTTATTTCACATTGCCACAAATTATATAGACAATTCTTCTATGTATGGGTTGCCATTTTCAATATAATTTTTTTTCATAATTTTGTTACTTCAATGTATAGCGTTTTATTGTGTATTGGTTCATAGAAGATGCTTACCAACCAAATTTTATCTCTACATTAAGAATGCTTTTGGAGTAAAATGCCTGTGAAATATGGACAGATTTACAGACAGACGGACACGATGAACTTATAAGGGTTCTATTGTATAAATAATTATTGAAAAGAGAGGGCAACCCAAGCTCTCCAGTCAGGGGGCGGACATGTTAGGAGTTGTTGGCATAATAAAGACGTGTTTGTCCATTAAAATGTTTTATTGTATTAATTCATTACAAGAAATACGATATAACGTTGGCAATGAGCGTGAATCGAACCATAATTATCCGTAAATGCATTAGTGTGACAATTGATTTTTCTCAAATTCCCTGTGAGACGATAAATTTATTGTTATGTATAATATAACATACGTGGGAGCTGAACAATTCTTGTATTTCATTATTTTACTGTATTTTAAACCAACCAAATTACATTATTTTTACACATTTCGTAAAAGAGATGGTATATAATTTTTACACGAACATTCAAAAAATCTTGCCGTAAAAGCTTTCACAAACTTACAAATGCAATTTCGTTTATATAACTCCACCCACCTGAGATCTCTTAAGCTGCTTAGAGATGCAAGTATGTCTGATAAGTGTGTTAATACAATGTACGTTGTGTAAGTATTTCCTTTATGTATGGCATAAGCAAAAATATGGAAATGGTTAATCATAAGAAAATGACAAGTATTTAAATGTTTTCATAATTTTATATCTCAGAAAACCGGATATCAATATTGAGAATAAAATGCTTATTAGTTGTTATAGAATTATATAACTCTATCAGTGGTTTCAAAGTTTACGTAGTTTTTTAAATAAAGAAATATTGTGATACGATGTATCGAGTGAGCCTCACTTGTTTCTCATATGCAAAAGTTTTTAGTGGAAAATAAAAAAATCTGTGTACATTTTTCAAGCCCTTTGCGAGTTGTACATAAAGGACATTGCACTTCTACTCAGCTAGGTGAGACTATTAACTTTTTTTCCCTAAGTCTTATACTTTTCAGCGGGTGTAAGTGGCCTGTTGTTGGAAATTGTCATTATTTGAATTGGCGAATCATGTATGTTTTCTCACATTTTCATTACGTATTTTCCACATGCTTTATAGAGACATTAAATTAACCTGTTAACTACGAGAAGAACTGGCAATACCAGCTTCCATACAGACTTACATCAATGTAGACATTTAAGGATATATTTTTTTACACTGTTAATATTTTTCCACCATGTAATATTTTTCGGAGGCATGAAAATATCGAGTTTGAAAAAACCTGGCAAACATGACTTAAACTAGCCCGACGAGGGTTCCGTACAAATTTACACATTTAATGGTATTTAAATACTGTTAAACTATTTATAAAATGTTAATTTTTTAGAACGAAAAATATTGCCTACTATATCTCCCACAGTTACATATTTAAAAAATATTACTTTTATGTGATACAACTACAAATATAATTTTTTTTCCTTTATTTGTGCTTTAAGATCTTGCTTCTTGTCAAATTTCTTGATTCTAGGTCAAAAGAAAGTACCCAATAACTTATGATTTATTGGCGATAGTCAAAAAATGCGGCATAAATTGATATATTTTTAGGATTTGTTTATTGCGGTGAGTCAGAAGAACGATTTTATCATAACATGAAGGGACCATAGACCTAAGTATTTCATATTAATTTCAGTTTGATAACTCCAATCGTTTCTGAAAAAGGGTCTTGATAGACGGATAGACAGGCAAACAACGAAATAATCCTCTAAGGGTTTATACCTTCCTTCTGTGGTACGGAACCCTAATTATGGAAATTCGAATCATTGCTATAATTTTCCGATAAACGTTAAGTAAGACCACCTAGATTTGTGTTTTCTATCAGCTGGGATTAATATTTTCTCACCCTGTGCCAAATTTCAAGTTCTTAAGTTAAACGGATTATAAATAATTGCAAAGTATTGCATAGTTTTCATAATGCTTTAAAAAGCTTTATCTTCTTCACTCGAATTTCACTTGAGAAAACAAATAATAATTAGTAGGTAGTAGATCAAGTTTAGTGAGTGTGATGTTGAGTTCTGTGGAGCTACCTTATTGGATAACAGCTTTGAGAAAAACAAAGGCATGCGTTGTTGCGCAAGATGGCTTTCCTCAATGACTTCTTTAACGGCATCCCTTGATTATTGATTGATGATTTCTTTAACGGCATCCCTAGATTATTGAAGATAACATCGTAATATATATCATACATTGAAAGTATTGAGCTTTTTAAGATTTACAAATAAGTTGTACATCTTTACGATTCGCCCGTTTTCCAGCTATACTGGTTCAGTTGAGTATTTATCATGGATAGTTTTTGGTATTATACACACATATATATATATATATATATATATATATATATATATATATATATATATATATATTTATGTGTATATATATATATATATATACATATATATTGTATTTCTTAATAATCCTTAGAGCTGCAAAAAATATACATATCGTTCATAATCTATCTAAAATTCACTCAGGGCTGTCAATCCCTGAGTGAATTTTAATTTAATTACAGAAAGCTTCTTTGCTTTTCTTGACATATATCCCCGTTGGCAAGTGCGCACAAAGGCAGGTAATTGAGCCAGTTAATCAGTAACTCGCTGTCGTAAGAAAGCGAGTCAACTCTGGAAGAGGTTTTATTAGTCTCAAGAGAAAAATCCTTCCAGGGAATGCTTTATGAGAGCTTTGTTTGATTGACGTAACAAGAGGAAAAAGATTCATTTACGTAAATTGCGTTTGGCATTTTTTTTTGGTATATATATTTTCAATTTAATTTCACTCGTTCAGATTTGTTTGTACATTTTGAGCAAAAGAAATGTAAATATGAAATGTCAGACGTAGGGCCAAGCAATATTGAAATGTATTAGGCAATCTGAAATATGTAGAAACATTGTGTACTGGTACAAATAAAAATTATATGGAAATCGTTGGATTTTTTTGTAATATTCGGAACGGTGAAATAATGTAAGTTTTGTTATATTATTTTGTTATTAATATTTTACACACATATATCTAATATTATTAATATTAAGAATATCTATGTTACCGTTAATTGTTTGAAATTAACTCTTATTAATCAATTAAGTAAATTTGTTTTTATTCACATACATACAACAAAATACATGTCTGTTATTCATATTTGTGACTCTGTGAATCAAACTGAGTAAATTTGAAGTTTGTTTCTGGAACTTTGGAAGCGTTTTGTTTTAGACAATGATTTTTTTAGAAACGATTGAAAATTGTCGTGTAGATAATTTTCTACTCAGTTTGATGAGCACACTAAATTTGAAATTTTAAAGGTCATGGGAGACATTGTTAGGTGTTTATATTTATGTTTAGCGAAGAAAATAATATCTTTGAAAACAACGAAAATGCTTAAAAATACAAGATTTTAAACAAAAAACTTAAGATTTAAGTGGCATACAAAAAATTTAAAATAAATAATGGGGTGAGGGCGTAGAGAATTATTTGAGATATTTCAGAATCTGTCTGACGCGACGCGAAGTTATCATCCATTTTTCTGACTCGGAAATCCTGTAAGTCTTTGAAAAGTGGAAAAAGGAAACAATTTCATATCACGAGTATCCAAGTTCAGTTTATGAAAACATGCTTATAATATTAAAAATCTAATTTATATACCAGTCTACGACAGATGACTATGACAATATCATATCATAACCGTTTACATAAATAACACAGATCAATGTGAAACATCCTCTTAATTTAGTCTTTAGCATCAAAATTAAGAACACTGGAACTTTTTACAAATACCTTGGTGGCTACCTTTATGTCGTTGGCATTTTCCTGGGAAACTATTTGACGTAGGTGGTTATTACTTGATGGTATTACAAAAAGTTGAATATCCGTCTTTAAGGGGATAAGTTTATGGCATAAGAAAGGCAAAAGTTTTTTTTTTAATGTAATATATTAATTACCAAGTGAAAATATTTTCTTTTCAACGCAATTTTTTTCAAACTAATTAAGGAAAATCGTTATCTCCTCGTAATCTCAGAAATTATTATTTGGAATAATTTGAAAAAAAAATCGAAATGTCGGTATTGAGATCTACATTAAAATATCACATTTTCTGTCTAAGGATTATTTAATTAAGTAATTAAATTATTTAAAACTAAATTACAAATTATTTAACCATATAAGAAAACATTTATAATTGCTGCAAAAGAGGTCAGCAAAAATTAATTTGACCCCAGAGAAATGGAACATAATTTTTAAAAAGCTGGTATATTTTGTAACATAAAAAAGTAAATATTCGGCCATTAAAAATCAGAATAGATCAACAAATAAATGTTGTAATGTGAATACACTACACTTACAAATTTAATCGTAATTAAAAATAAAAACTATCTTCTTGAAGACGAATGTATTATTATGTTATTATGGTAGGAATTATTAATATGAAATAAAAATAACAATGAAAATATAGCTAAGCATATGAAATTTTTTTAGAAACAACTACAGAAACAACCAAACACGATTATTTTTCAACAGTATCGATTAAAGTAATTCAAAGTAAGTAGTTAACTGGCACTGAAATTCGTCCTGTCAAAATTAATGTCTTTTTCGCTTTTTTCGAATTGTATAGTTTTTTCGACGACTCTGTTGGACCTTCGAGTTTCATGGGATCGTAGGTGATTTCTATTTGTGAAAGATATAAAGTGACTCAATCTGAATGTTGGTTCATCTCGGTGGCTTTTTTAACCCTTGAAATAGCAGTTACAAACTATTGTGAAAAAAAACTGACCACAAAAAATACTAGATTTCTCATTTTTCTGATTGGCCATTTGACTAAATCTTTCGAGTGGTTTATTTTTCCATATTGTTTATTCAAGAGTGTAATTTTTATTTTTGTAAAATCTGGATCCAACAATACATTGATATTTTTTGGGTGATTTTTTTTAAATATATTATATGCAGTTTCTGGTTTGTTTTCGTTATTTCTTACATTTTTAAAACATGAACTTAATACAGTTTATTTGAAGGTTTTAGATTCAAAGTTTGCCTGTGCATCACACGTCATGGTACTACAGAAGTATTTAGATGTTAGCACGATCTGTTCAAAAACTGAACATTAATAACATAAGATTGACTTAAATTCAGAATTTTAAACATGTGAAATAATTCATATGTCTAAATTGTTAATCACCTTTATTATAATATTGTTAGCTCTATTTTTTGAAAATTCCGTACTCATTTCTTAATTTATTTTAGTCTTGAAAAAACATTTTTTTGTATCAAAGTAATTTCAGGTAAAATATAATGCTTTCTACCTTATCATAGGTCGTGTAAACTCATTATGACTCCGTATAGATACTCGATTCATGAAGTATACTGTACGTATTGCACGTTCATATAAATGTTGCTAAATGCAATGCAAAATAAACAGTAGCCTATGCACATAGTACCGGTTGAATCAAGTGTATATACATAAGGTATAACTTAGCTGGGTAATATTAAAAAAAAAACAAAGTTAAGTTCTTAATAACATCTAAAATTTTGTATAAATATCAATAAGTTAGGTGCAGTGGGATATAAAGAATACAACACATGTTAAACCAATGGCGATTGAGTTTTGGGCAGATAAATTAACTATCAGTTACGATATGTACTGAAAAATATAATTCTAAACTAGTACATTTATTAGAATATTGTGCAATTATCAAAAAAAAGCTCTAAAGTAAATAGAGCATGAGCAACATACATATATTAATCAATATATTGAAAAAAAAATTATTTGTTTAAGACCAAATTACGGAAGTGGAAACTTTGGAAACCAACACGTTCGTACTGCTTATGTTGAAAATTTTGAAAACCAAATTTGAAAAACAAAAATTATTTACATTAATAGTAGCCGTACACTTTCCATACATTCACAAAGGCGCGTTAACAAAACAAAACATTGTAACGCACATTGCAACTTGTCATATTTTATCCATTTTGACACCAAATATGAAATCAATATAAATAATGAATATCATATATCAATTGTATGCAAATACACCCAATTAAATTATAAATTTTGTAATTACATGCAATGTCCGTCACGTAATAAATAAGTACATTTATTTAAAGAAAAAATATACGTCTTCATTACAAACGTAGATGTCATAAAATCGGGCATTATATTTGAATTATACCAATTATTAATATTTTAATAAAAAATAACACAAAAAAAATCAAAGAAAAAAAACACAAATATCTAGATTCGAACTCAGACTTTCCTTACGTTTCATACATAATCCAGTATTTGATTGACGCGTTAATGACTCTCTGTACAAAGTGACGAAATAAAGATAAAATTATTAACTTCGACGCTCTATATTCCCCTTAGTTCGTCGCACTTGGCCTATCGCTGAGCATACCTGAAATCAAACCATTCGGTCATATTCGGCCTACCGCCGCGTTTACTCCAAGCATGCTTGGAGTGAAGAGAAATTGCAAATGTTTTCTTATGAAAGAAATTGGACAAACTGAGATAAAAAAATGTTAACTTACAAAAGTGGTCTAATTTTAATATGTGTGTGTGTGTGTGTGTGTGTGTGTGTGTGCGTGTGTGCGTGTGTGTGTTTGTGTGCGTGTGTGTGTGTGTGTGTGTTTGTGTGTGCGTGCGTGCGTGTGTGTGCGTGTGTGCGTGCGTGTGTGTGTGTGTGTGCGTGTGCGTGTGTGTTTGTGTGTGTGTGTGTGTCTGTGTGTGTGTGTGTGTCTGTGTGTGGGTCTGTGTGTGTGCGTGCGTGTGTGTGTGTGTGTGTGTGGGTGTGTGTGTGTGTTGTATATATTCTGTTCCATTGAAAATTCTGCAAAATACTTTCTAATAGATAATACATCAGTATATTTTTTACAATGCTTTTGTGGCGGTTTTTATCAACCTTTGGCAGTTCAATTTTCTGCACAATATTTTATGTTGAAACATATTATATTATTCCTTCCAACACGAATATAATCGTTCCTTCCTGCAGCGCGTTGGTACTGAAATAAAGTTTATTATACAAGAACAAGACTTGAGACATTATAGAGATATATAAGAAAGTGAAATTTTCAAAAAGTTGAGTAAATTCAAATAGTTTGTTGTTCCTTTGGAGCAAATACATGATTGTACTGGGTTCATTGAAATAATTTTACAAAGAGAAATATTGAAGGTGGTCATTTAGATGTGATTTTCTTGAGTTATTTTTTAAACTAGTCCTGTTCCTCGGAATAAATTAATCAATCTTATGCAGACGTTAAGCTAACTATAATATTTTTAATTTTTAATAAAACTGATGACAATAAATTCAAGGAAAAATACTCCTCTTTTTGCATAAAAAAAACAATCACATGTAGAATAGTCAAAATAAAATAATACAAGACAAATCGTGATATTAAATAATGAATATTAATTTAATTACAAATATACCGATTTCTTTCCTTGAAAAAATATTATCGTTGTATGTGTGCGTATATTCGCATGTTTATTATAGCTGAGTCTTTTCACGTAATTAATAGGAAAATAAAGTATCTTTTTACTTTTTTTCAATTTTCGATTTGTTTATATAAGCGTAATTTGTGATGTGATCCTTCATCGCTTTGCCGCAATTCTGATATTGATCGTCTGCTGTACACGATTCTGTTAGTGTAAACCTACTGTTAAATTAACTGTGCCATTAGTGGGTTATTGAAATGCGCAACTTCATAAACTTGTTTATTTACATGCTACTATTATGCGTGTAATGATAGGTGAATAATAGATGAAGAACGTATAAGATTCAATGGGTAAGTATGCCTTTATTTCGTAATTTGTTTAGCATCGTGACACAATGTTTCATCATTTTCTTCGTCAGGTAAATTGTGTGTTTTTTATTCCAGTCCCCAACTAGAGAAAGACATCATTTTTTACAAAAGACAATTGAATATGTGAAATCATCATAAATTCAATACATTCAATATGTTCCAAAGGACCGATAATTTTTTTTTCATTCGGGTACATCAACTAATGTGAGCGTTAAAGGAAAAGGATTAGCGAATGTAATAAAAAATAAGTTATTTACTTGATGTCGGATACACTTAATCTTATTAGAATATGCTTATTACGAAGTGTTAATATGGGCATTTATATTGCTCAGTAAATAAAGGAACAAAGCCGTAACTATTAGTTGTATATCATGCATCCATCACATTTTTACACGTAACAGCTGAAAACAGATAAATGATAATCTATAAAATTTAATACTGTATACAGGTGAGCGTATTTATATATACATGAAACCAAAAACATTTAATTACAATAATATTTTCTCAGCTTTCACAACATATAAAGCCGCTAGTCAAATTGAACAAAGGAAATGGAATTAAGTCGGTGATACAGTTAGAAGAGGCTTTATTAGTCTTAACATTAGAGACGCCCCTCGTTAGAGTTTTGATGTCTACAGAAATTTTCTTCTCTTCCGGAAAAGCTTTCACCTTTGCCGATCTTATTACGAAAGTTTTCTTCAATTGACGTAATGAGACGAGAAAGATTAATAAATATGAAATAATGCTTCGCTGTTATCTTGATGTACTTAGTTATTTATTCAGACACGAGATAAATTTTATAATGTTTTGGAGTGATCATTGGGGATATAAAATGTCAACACAAAACTAAGCAACGATAAAATAAATTACGTAAACTTAGATACGCTTAACTTTTACGAGTAAAATTTGAAAAAAAAGAACACTCGAGTTTATTTAGATCCCTTTCACGAATAAGTTATGTGGTAATAATGCAGATATTTTAACGTGACTGCACAAAAAGGATTGTTGTGTATTCAAGATTCATACATGCAACTATACCTACTTGGGGATTAAAACTATTCTCTACTTGGGGACTAGAATAAAATAACTAGAATTTATTAATTCTCTAATACCGATAAAACGGCTCGTCCAAATTTAATGAATGAGGTAGCTTTAAAATCGATGTATTGCGTTACAAAAAATGAAAATGTCGGTCTCGTTATATTTAAATTTCTAAAATAGAATTTTATGAATTTAAATCGAATGCATGAGACACACTTATAATTATAATTTAATTGAACAAACTTATCTGCTTAGAATGTGACATGTAGTTTTCGGAATTTGGTTTAATCTGTCACAAGACAGACCTTCATATCATAAATATCCCTCTGATGAGCATGTTGTGTTTTGGATAAAAGGCGAAAGCAGTCTATTATTAGCATTCCTAATCAAAAGTTGTTTATAATTAACACTAGAATTTTTCACGGAGTGATTTTTTCAAACTTTATATATTTTCATAATAATTCAGAAGGTAAGCTTAAAGAATTTTGAAAGAAAAGAAATTTTAATTTTGTAAAATAGAGAAATTAAAAGTTTTAAAAAATATATTTTTTCTAAATATTTCAGATCACTTAATGTTTCATTGTTAGAAGAAAATATAGGCATATTACACATTGAAATTAGAAGATTAAAAAAGAAAGATGAAATTAATTAAATGGAAGCTTAGTACATTTTTTCTCTCTTAATTTGTGAACTGATATTCTTTAATGTAGATAGTCTCTGACAATACTTTCACAGATTAGAGGAGTGTCTGATCGAGGACAGGTTACGTGGCTATGGTAAACAAGCTTGCTTATAGTAAAAAAAAATGTTTGTATATATATATATATATATATATATATATATATATATATATACATGTATATATATACATATATATATATATACATATATATATATATATATATATATATATATATATATATATATATATATATATATATACAAGTGTCCAGTGGCAGATTTCAATGTTTGAAAAATTGTAAAAAAAAAATAAACCTCTAATACAAAGTAGGTTTATTTTAATTGTATAATAACAAATGCGTTTGCAGAGCGACTGGGCAGAGTGACTTCGGCTCGAATATTTTCTTTAAGTTGTGTTACAGTGCTCGGATTTGTTTTGTAAACAACGGATTTTAAGTATCCCCATAAGAAAAAGTCACATGGGCTTAAATCGGGTGACCTAGGTGGCCACGGTACGGTACCGTTTCGGGATATGTTTTTTTCTGGAAATAACTGCCGCACTGCATTCATGGACATATTAGCGGTGTGAGCTGTGGCCCCATCCTGCTGGAACCATGTGTTTTGGTTGAAGGATGGACTATTCTGTAGTTCTACTCTGAAAAAGTCATTTAACATCTGGGCATATCTCTCCGAAGTCACAGTTACAGTTTGGCCACGTTGATTTTCAAAGAAATAAGGCCCTATGATTGCAGATGCAGACATGGCACATCACACTGTTATTTTAGGCTTATGTAAAGGCTCTTAATGCATTTGTCTTGGGTTGTGGACATCCCAGTAACGAAAGTTTTGCTTCTTCACTTATCCTCCAATGTGAAAGTGAACTTCGTCACTAAAGAATATGTTGCCCATCCGGGTAGCAGTACGAAATCTCAACAACATCACCTCCGCGTAAGTTTTTCTTAATTCAAAGTCAGAATCGTGTAAATCTTGAAGAGTTTAAATTTTATACGGATGGAATTTGAGCTTTTTTTGCTTTATTACCTGTAAAGTTGATTTCGGAATTCCCAATATCAATGAACGTGTACGCAGTGACAAATGGGGATTTTCAACGACAGAAACCATAAGACGCACGACATTTTCATCCGTGGCTACCAATGATGTAGGACCTGGCCTGGGCCTATTTAATGTTAATCCTGTAGCTCTGAACCTTGCTACTCATGACTGAATGATCGATGGTCCATCACGTAATCGATGAATACTGTAACGGTTATTAAATCGACGGCATGCTACAGACAGCGAAAATCTACTCGAAATGTACGCCTCGATGGCAAAAGCGCGGTGCTCTCCACTCCACTATTCCATGGCTACTAAAATATCCGCACCGCTTGCGCTTCCAACGATGCCCCTCGCTCTCGATGTGTCGCGTTCAGAAACTATGTTCAAACTTTGAAATCTGCCACTGGACACATGTATATATATATATATATATATATATGTATATATATATATATATATATATATATATTTATTTATATATATATATATATATATATATATATATATATATATATATATATTTATATATAAATATACATTATATATATTATTTTATTATATATTATGTACCAGTTTAAAAATAATAGTGAAGTATGTCATATTTTTTTGACACATTCTTTTTCGTAAGAAATATCTTTTCCTGTTGAATTTTTATAGAGGAATAGAAGTTCTTAACTATCTCACGCCACCACTCACGTATCTGATCGTTAAATAATTGTTTTTTTCAAAAATCCTTTTATTTATAAACTTGAAATTTAGCAGAGCAATTATGTCCATATAGTAGTAGTATTGATGAATAACCACTAAGATACGTTTCAATGGCTACAAAAATGTTGATGCAGATATTTTAGAGCGTGAATGGAATACTCAATTTTTTTCCCTTTGAAATGTCATGTGTTTAAAAAAACAATTTATCCGGCTTAAAAAAAGTCTTTTCATAATTTTATATAAGACAGCTTTACAAATGTTACCAACAACGTTGTGACATTTCCACGATATTTCGAAGGTCTCTATTATAATTTACAATTAATATCAAAAAAATAATTATCTGGTAATAGTCTCTACTACTCTTATTGCGAAAGTGTATTCTTTCGGCTTTCAGACGTAATTCTGTTTTCTAGTAAAACATATTTAGAGTTTATGATGTATTTATTTGTTTCTTGTAACTTTAGAATAAATTAAACCATATGTGAAACGTCTTTTTGAACCCCTCAAAATCTCTTATTACTCGTTATTTCATTTACTTTTTTCTCTCATTCTGTTCCTCCTGTTTAGTTCATATCATATATGTCATGTCTATGTGTATATATAATCATCCGTGCATGTCGCATGCGCATATGTGATCTTGCACAGACGCCTGATTGTGTGCATGCCTGCTTGCAAAGTTTCATGCATATTTTATTAGTAACGGGCTAATTTATCATTTTCACCGTTACTTCAACCTGCATAAGTTAAAACAATCCACAATAGTTTGTTTTTGATTATTTGTGCCATGATTGGATGTAAGAGTTATACGATGGAAAATTCTGCGATGTATGTGACTTATATATGTAGGTATGAAGATGTAAATAAATTATTCGTATCTGCCTGTATTACCAATCAATAGGTAAATGTTAAACAACTCAATTTCAAAAGTTAATGAGAAATTAATTTCAAAATGGATAGATCTACTCTTAAAAACATATAATACATCTTATGAATATATAACTCATTTTCTTCCAGTCATATTTTACTTAAATCAATATAAAACGGTATATGCTGTAAAATACTTAAGCAAACGGAGAATATCTAATAAACGACAACTTCAGAGAAGGAAGTCTGTGAAATTATGTTCTAGTATTTACTTCATATTTATTTGCTTCTTCGAAACCCCATGCCCAACTCACAGATTTACCCAAAGCGTTCCTGCTACGTTCGTGAACATATCTTAATTAAAATGCATTGAGTACAAAACAAGAAATATTATGTGTCACGTTTTTAATTTTTATTACTGTGATCAGAAACTGTTTACTAGAACTTGAATGCTCTTATTTTGTTGGAAGTTAAATCCAAAGAATCAAATATATTGAATAATGTAGGGAAATGATCCAACTTTTCTCGAACCGTTCAATTGATTTTGACAATTGATATATGCTGAAAAATCAGCTCCATTCCGAATCGCGCGATACCAATGTTACATGGTTAGAAAAATCTAATAAATTTTAGGTACATTCATAAGCGGTTATTAATTTTCATAGCATTTGGTCTATACTTCTTCGGATCAATTCCTTCGCTTTTTTAGGAAAAGTCTATACTTACAAATATAGGTATATTTGCAGATAGCTAGGAACGTATGCTTTATTTGAAGTCTTATTCACGTTTACTTTCGGCTTAATTCAGTTGCACATTTTATATACAATGGTCGAAATAATGATGAGGTTTGTAGTTTCCAAAATATTAGAAGAGTTTCACAATTATTACATATTATTTTGTGTCTCCTCCAAACTTGTTAAGAGGATTCATATATTCAGATTACAATAAATAAATATCGGATAGTTAACTTTTAAATAACTGCTAAAATGTACAGAGTGGTCGATATCGCTAAAATGAAGTTACATAAAATTCTGTATTAGAACGTGTTACGTAATAAAGAAAACTTTGACAAGGAATTTTCACTTATATTTAGAGGTTTATTATGAAATATTGAAGCAATTAAATAAAAAAATTCCTAAAGAAAAATTCAGTAGTCACAAATGGCTAGTACTCCGAATAGCTAGTACGCAAAAATGTTTATATTGTTAAATATCATGTCATTATGTCATTTATATACTTAAATTATGTACTCAGAAAAAAAAACTTAAATTCGATATCATTTGAAAGGGCTAGTTATGTTTCAAAAGTATATTTTAAATTTTCTTTATAATTTTCATAATTTATCATAGTACATCTTCAGAGATATAATGAAAAAGTTTTTATTTTATTGAAAGGAAACCATAGCGATGATTCTATATATAACAGTTTTTGAGAATTAACTATAATATATTTGCTTCCCTTACTAAATTATATTACGTATTATTAACATTTACTGTGCTAAAAATTCACTTTAGTGATGTTATTACAATATAATAACATAATTTTACTTTACTATAGATGCAATGCCCCTTGTGAGCGAGACAGACTTGCGCTAGGCAGGTCCATTACTTTAAGTTATGTTAAATAAAATATGGTTCAGTAAAAATTACACTTCTTAATAATTATGATAAAAAAATTTTTTTTGAACAAAATAAATTAACAATATTGAAAAATAAACCAACGCCAGAATAATAACGTAATTTCGGTTTCAATAAAATAAATTGCATAATATCAAATTAAAACGCTAATCTCAGACTGTCAACATAAAAACAGGGTCACTATAGCAATAACAATAACATAATAGATAACTTTTTACTAATAACTTTATATGCAGAATATATACCCCTTTGGGATGCTGAAAATTCCAGAGCTTCTAGAAGATTCAATGTAATTGACAACGAATGGAATCCTTTATAAACATTTCGAATATTTGAGAACTGTCGTTTGCCATTAAAGGAGTTATTTTATTTTTCCATGAATTAGTTTAAATTGATCACAACAACGGTAGCCTTTAAAAAAGTTAAGAATTTTTGTTACAGTATTATGAAATCAACATTGGAAATAACAAAAACTTTAAGATTTAACTGCAACCATGTTAGAAAAAAATTATGAATTTCCCATCTCTTAAAACTTATTATAATTTATTATTGCAAAACTATGAGATTACTTATTTTAGAGTTAAAGAATTGTTCAGTTATTTTTAACTTTTGAAAATTAAAAAATAACAACATTCTTTTCGAAAATCAACTTTTTTTAAAAATTTAAAAACTAGGACATATAAAGCAGTATCAGTATCTTAAGAATTTAAAAATTTATTATTTATCCTCTTCTCTTATTTTCGCTACGTAGATTCTTTTTGGGTGTATTTGGTCTTTACAATAATGTTATTAGTGAAAAATACTTAGAACTTTTCAGAACACAGTTCAAAAAATATTTATATCCTTTAACAAGATCTCTTATAATAAGTTACTATAACTATTTATATATTCTCATAAAAAAATTTATTGCCCAAAAATCTATGCTACTATTGCTTCAAAAGATCTTCGGACATTATATTACGGTAATTATTTATCATTTTGTAAAGGAATGTAATAGACATCTTTAATTTTACGAATAGATCATAATTTTTAAAAGACGAATATTGTAATTCATTATATCTTTGAAACTTTTCTACCCTTAATTAGCAATTATTTTTATATGATGTCTTATTTTAATTCAATTCAAAATTTGCGGTCGCCCCAAACAGGAAAATTCTGGTTTTACATTTTTAAATCGAGTAAAGTACAGAGTGTAGTGCGGCAGTTTGGTTATTGTGTGGAAGCCTAATGTATTCTTGTAAAAATAAAATATATCCTAGTTGAAATTTTATACGCTCTAATAGAAATCTAACACCCGTGTTTAGGAAAAACCTAATATGCATCAGTGGAAACCTAATAAACTCACATGGAAACCTAATATGACTTAGTAGAAATAAAATATGCTTTACAGTAAACTTAACATGTTCCAGTTGAAGCTTAAAGCATGCTCTAGAAAAAATTGTTACGGAATAAAAATTTGGAACTATCGATCGTAATATTTTATAAAATGTACTAA
The DNA here is from genome assembly GCA_039881145.1 of Druceiella hillmani. Taxonomy (NCBI): domain Eukaryota; kingdom Metazoa; phylum Arthropoda; class Insecta; order Lepidoptera; family Hepialidae; genus Druceiella; species Druceiella hillmani. The sequence goes on from JAYKKI010000045.1 coordinate 9,942,181, forward strand.
ATTAAAAAAGAAATCGATATTATTTAGAAATCGAAAAAGTGCCCTAAATATTTCGCACACAATTTTATAAATTATTATTTATTTTATCTATTATACAGCTAACGAGTAATTAGCGACTAGTCAAAATTGGCACTTAAATCAGTGAACTCGTTATGACAACACAACGTGTCGGTTTGATGAGTCATGCAGACACTTTTACAATAGCTTACATATTCAGTAGAAACAAGCCCGCAATTATGTTTTATCTCCGTGTATTCTCTTGTTTTAGGCATTCCACGTATTCACGTAAGTAATTTAATATGACATCTTTTATTTTATTCGACATATCTTTCACCAAATTCGCCTCAGTAACAAAGTAAAGTAAAAGCTGCTTCTCATACATCTCGTGTTGTTTCAAACAGAGCTTCCCTAATAAACATAATTGACAAAGAAGAGTTTCATTTTTTCAATCTGTTCCATCGGAGTACATACAAAAGGACAAAACCAGATTTTACGTTCATGGAATTTTTTTTTTGTTTTCAGGTTGATCCTCAAAACTTATAAATACTTCTTTTAAATTTTTAAAATGTTTAATTTTTTAATAAATGAACTCAAATATATAATTTCAATTCTTTGGACTAAATTTTGTTAATTTTTCAATATTGCAAAATGTAAGTATATCCCTTTTATCTCCACATAATTTATGGTAATGTGCATTAGGGTTTAAATTGAAGTTACAAATTATGGATGGCGTCTGTTAAAATATTATGATCGATATTAGCTACAGATATTTTAGTAACAACATTATGATCAACACATTTTACATAGGGTTATCTGCTAAAACTGTTGCGAAAAATCAGTAATTTATTTCCTAATGAAAATTTACATAAATAGCATTTTATTCTTACGGTATAAATAATTCTCATTACCCTAATTTATCAAGAAATTTTAAATTTTGATATCAAATGGCAAATAACAAACATGTCTTTTTTCCAGAGATTTTTGGTAGCGATTTCAACAGCAATATAGTGATGGCATTATTACAGGTATAATATTTTGTATGCAATCCCACGAGACACAGTGTCGGATTTGGGAAACCAGGATATACAGCTTGAATCAAACTTTCAGAATTGTTCTTGGAAACCAAGACTACATGACCATGTAGTGGCGTAATGAACATGATAAAACGGGATGCTACCGCTCAAAAACTAATTTTGATTTTGAGATAAAAAGGCTATAATGTATGTGTGTGCCTAATTGTATGTCGATCCGTTCCGAAATGACACAATTTTAGAATACAGCAATTCGTGTAATTGAACAAATTTTACCGTTTCTAAATAACACCTTTTTTTTCTTTAAATTCTTCGGAGTTTTACTATAGAATTCAACAATTGTAGTTTCACATTATAATTCCTAATTAATTTGTTTTACAGCATATTGGATTGCACTGGATAATATTAAATAGTATTGGAATGATTATGCCGTAGATTATTGGTTCATTTGTTATAAGCAATATCTCATATAAGGAGCTATTTCTATTAATATAAAATTATTGAGGTTACCTTTTAATAATTTTTTCATTGTTTTTATCTGACAACTCCGCAACAGTAAATGCGATTTTTAGTGGCATAAATTTCTTATTTCTATAACTATTAATTCAAAATTCATAACCCGATAATAAACAGATTGAGTAAGTGTTTTGTATGAGGGCCAGAATTTTCTTAGACACAAAATTAAAAAAAGTAATCCACGAATTTAAAATCTACTTCAGCAAAAAATTAATTGGGTAAGTCGCATCAGTATTCCCCAACTTTACTTATGTCGTACAATAATCATTATAATATGAATAAAGTTATCGTTATCAGACATGTGATAGTTCCATGCGCTTCAGGAGTTTTCCGTCGTTCAATTTTATCATCAGCGTTATAATCAGATTAATTCTACAATTCGTAAAGTATCTTAACGTAAAATTCGATTAAAATTTTGTAAACAACTATTGAAGATTACCGGATTAACCAACTTTCGTAAGCTCTGTTAATCCACATTTATTTCGATTTCAAAATGTCTCTACTCATGAGATAGGATTAAAACGGGAAATTCGGCTGGTGTCACACTATGGTTAAAAAATTTTGATTAAATAGCAGCACGACTTTATGAAGTATCTATTGTTTCTGATTTTCATATGACTCAATTTTTTTTAAATTTTATATCTGATATCTACGGTTACGGAAAATATACAATTTAAGGATATTTTCATTGCGCAGTGGAGATAAATATTTTTATAAGAGTAAAGGGTACTTTACGGCTCGTTTTGCAATTATGAAAGTAATTTTGATAATCGATCTTATTCTTTGAAGTTAGATATTATGTTAGTCTTGTAATAAATAGTTTTCCTTTAATATTTAATATAGTTCACTTATTCTTAAGAATATCTTTCAATACTAGGGAAAAAGCAGTAGGTTAACTACTTTTATTTCAGTCCACTTTATCTTGAAGTTATTACCTCATCTAATCATATGATATTTCATAAAAAATAACCATCTAGTTCACAACAAAAGTTATATGAAATTTAGAAAAAAAATATGCAAAAAATATTTCTCCATGTCAACAAACATTCCTCGGAATTGACTGCTGCGCTTAACAGTAAAACACGTAGAATAGCTGCTTGCCACTTTTCATCATGTTAACTCCTAAATGTACAGATAAATTACCTTTAGTTATAATTGACAATGATTTATCCTTGTGAAATATATCGTTCCATAATACATATTTTCGTTTCGATATTATATTATATTTCGTTTCAATTTTCAAAAATGTATCCATTTCAAAAAAATAGTCTAAATAATTGAACCAACCAGCGTTCCTGTCATGTATTATGTTTGGTTACATTATATTTACCACTGTACTTATATATTATATATATATATATATATATATATATATATATATATATATATATATATATTTATATTTAAACAAGCAACCTACATCTCTTGTAAATCCTTCTCCATTAAAACGTCTTGAGATAAGTGACAGAAATTATCTTCGTATATTTCCTACACACATCTAACGTCTCAGTGAATCTTCTCTGGAGCCAGAAGTTCCTCATTAACCTTATTTACATCGCCTTTAATATAAATTTGGATGAGCAGACATCCTACAAACCTGCCTCGTATTACGACATCGCTTTGTGCTTTCCATAGTTAGTAGATCTAAAATTAATCAACGAATTGTCTTTCGAATAGCATATACGTTTTTTTAATGTTGGTATTTATAATAAAAGTCGACAGATTTGCAGGTATAGAAAACTATCTTTAGAGAGTAATATTTTTAATATCTAAGACATATTATTATATTTATTTTGCCTTCACTTTTCAGATATAAATTTCATGGCTATTTTTTTAATGATTGATGTTACTGATAACCAATGATAGAATAAAAATATCGTAAACTTTGAATGTAGGAGTACTAAGGACATTCAACTAAAATAGCTTGAAAAAAACTTAGAGTATTCTTGCTCCATGAATTAAGTTCAGGATCAAAATGAGCGAAACAACATACAATAAATATATAACGATAGGGGACGACATACTTTCCCATTATACAGCAAACTGTTAGTTCTAAAGATATAAAGAAGGAAACTATGATCTTCAAACTAAAGGGCGACTTGGTACATTAAATTTAGAAAGTTTTATTAAAACATATCCCGTCTTAAGTTTACGTTACTTGTGAGAACTACTACCGTCCTCTTATACTGAAATAAAAAATCATTTCTTGCTTTAGGTAAGAAGTGAAAATATTACGTTTAGCTACCACATGAACTACTTGTAGGACGTGTGAAAAAATACTTTCACTTGGATAAATTAGATATAAAACTAATTATAGTTCGTTAATTAATTTCATAATCGTATATCTAAAGCGATTAATGGAGCAAAAAATATCAAGATTGGAGTCTTCACGTAACATAACACTGATTAATGTAAGCACATGAAAAAGAAATGAGCTCTGCGAGATGTTCGTCTGCACTCTGAGCAGATGAAATAAAATCTGGATGAAATCAAGAGCATAAGGTGTTAGTAAACCAAAATATTTTCAACATAATTATTTTATAATTTAAAAGAAAAATCTGTAATAAAAAGCAATTCTTCTAACAGTTGTAGGGAATTAAATCACTCCATTACCGTAATATATATTGAAGGAAATGAATGAAAACAGCAAGATCAACAACAAAAAAAAAGAAGAGCTGATTTATTTAAAAATCCATTAAACTTTCTAAATATTTTCTCCAATATGATTATATGAATTATGCATGCCGAGACCGAAAGACTACATTCGTTCTAAAGTTACCACCGACTAAAGAGTTGAATAAATTAACGATACACAGATAATCACGGAAATTTTTGGAATAGGTTATGACAACAGTATGCTAGACACTGCAGGCTTTCTCAGAGGTTTCGATGATATCATTGCAAAACATTAGATGGTCCTGCATAGCTCAACCGAGATGCTGCATGAATACAAATGATAGTAAAAGCTCGTTTACAAATAATAGTAAAGCAATTGTTTATTTAGTGTATGAATAACAAGCATCTAATAACATGGATACAATAAGCAGAAACTGAGATGTATATTCCAGCATAATATAAATTTGTACCTTGTGTTACCAGGAATAGCATAGACATTTAATAAATTCCTTCGTTTAAGTTTCCATCAAAGAATTATATTTACTTTAAAACGATGGTATGAGGAACTGAGCCAACATATGTGTAACATATTTGTCCGAAGTATCTGAACAAACAACCTACATTCCCCACATGAGATTTTCAAACGAGAGCGTCGTTGAGATAAGCGGCGGCAGTTTTCCTTGAACACTGCACAGGCAAGTGAAGTATCAAGGAAGTACGAAGGAGGAGAGGAACCACTGAAACTACAAATTTTCTCGAAGATTTTTTTACATCAGCCTTAATTTTATACAAAGTATTCAAAAATTGGCTAAGTAGATATCCCCTGAGTTGCCTATCTTCTGTTATATAAATAGGGCAATTTATGTTTTGCCAATTTAATGGATAAAAGGTAAGTTTTTGACTAATATATTGATGAATTATTTTGTTCTTCAATGTAAGATAAAATAATTCATATTTCTTTGCTAAAATATTATGCCGTGTACTATCTGTGACTTTGTTTTTAACAGGAGAAATATTTTTTCAGGGCGTTATGAGTACAAAAGACAACATCAGTCTGTACTCAAGGATGGCTAGATTGATGTTGATGAAACTTTCCGAATATGTGGGGTAAAATATTGAAAAATATTGATCAAGTCTGAAGATACAATTTATTTTTCTCGAAATTTTAACAGCTAACAGTTCTTTGAAGACAAAATTAATATATGATTTAACCACAAACTCTGATAAAAATGCCAATAAAAATGAATAAATGATTACAAAAATGTAAACATTAATTCAGTTTCAGGTGAAAAAATCGTTAATCGCCTTCATATTATATTTTTTGTTTTAAATTTGTAGTTCCTATACATCATCAGCCTAAATGTTGGTACGGAAAATCTACAGTCCGGCTGGATGAACTCTAAATATTATACTATCGTTATTATTTTTGGGTAAGTGCTTTCATCAGTTTCCAAACATACTCTAAAGGTCTGAGGGTCGTAGGTTAAATGTTGGAAGAAACTACTTTTTTTTCCTCTGCCTTTCATAGTTTTGACAATTTATATAAAATGCAGCTGTTTAATACAATAAAAATATACAGATGTTTTATATATTCTTAATATATGTGTATGTATATACGTACCATTGAGCCGTCTACGTCGTAAATCCTTAAAAAGGCATAAATTAGGGAAGAAGACATAGGTCGAACACGTACTCTAATATTAGCGGTCAATTAGTTAATTTTGCTTTTTATGTCATTCTTTTGATATATTTTTGGCCGCTTTACAGTTATTCAGACTGAGAAGAATAAGATTTATTGTTTTGGATTTTTACGTTGTTTTCATATTAATTTTATTTAAAACAGTTTTTGAGTTATTCCCTTGAAGATAAATATATTAAATTTATAATATAATTATAACAAACGGAGCTAATGTTTGAGATCATTTTTTTTTTAGATTTTCTCAAATTTTTCAAATCGCGAAGTATAACGCTAAAAATTAAAACTAAAAAGTAAATTTGCATTACTTTTTTTTGAAAACAAAGAAGTGGTGTGATAGAATTAGAAACCAAATGGAAATTGTGCCTCGAGCTAAATCATGCCTAGATTGAAAAATGAAAATAATTTACGTGTCTATTTATTTTTATGAGGACCTATGAGCGGATAACATGGAAAATGAATAAGTATTCCTAAAATATCATATACTTTATAGCATCAATCCGCGCATGGAAAATATATAAATAGTCCCACAATATTATAGACCTTATGGCATCATTATTAAATTTCAACCTCTCATTTGGAGTCCATTATGATTAAAATTAAAAGTATTTCCAAACTTCCTTCAATAAAATAGGTGAGAAGAAGCAGTACTTCTATAACTGGGAAATTTCATGTGACAGCAAGAGTAGTTAACTTATAAAGAAAACCGTGAAAAATAGACATATATGCACCGAAATCTCACTGCCATAAATGTTTCCTTTTTATTTCTTTGATACAAAACTTTAATAATTACATTACATTTTCATTATCACAAAAAAGATACAAATTTTACGCATTGAGAACTTTTGAAGAGGTTAACAAAAATATTACTACTTGATATTTGATTTACGTTTATACATGATGCAACAATATCTACAAATAAAAAAAATTGGGTACAGTAGCAACTGCAAAACAACCTTCGACCTAAAATTATATTAATTAATAAAATTTGTAAATTTAGGAACATATAACGTTAGTTTTGCTACGAGACTAATTATTTTTTGTCATGGAAAATAGGCCGACCAATATCCGATAGATGGGGCTAATTACTTACAACTTAATTTATTCCTTTCAACATGCAAATTAATGTCAAATTTTAATGAACTTTGTAATGTAAATGTATTGAAAATTTCAAATATGCGCAGTTGAAATGCATTAATCTTTTATAAATTGAAATGCGCAATCCTACTAAAAGCAAATTTTATAGATATTCATTTTCAAAGCGCACTTAAATTATATACAAAGTTCTCTGGAAAAAAACTCCTACCTAATGCCACTTGAAACGTACATCTACATAAAAACCAGATGGCGGTAGCAATACCCATTTCTATGAGTAATATTTGAAGACTTTATTTGATTTTGAATAGTTAGACAATGCATTAAATAATTTATAGAACATAAAATTCTAATTAACGATCTCTTGGATAATAATTAGTTAATATTATGCAAACATTTCAAATTATACTCGATTTATATTGATAGCCGTCAGAGGGTTGTATTCATAATATTGTGGAACAAGAGCAAAGTTCCGAAAAGTTTCAGCGTGCAAAGGAATTTGCATTTTGATGCGATATCTGTTTTCAGCTCGCGTCACTCGAAATAATGGAGGTGGCGAGAACGACGAAAGACTCGTTCAAGAAACGGGACAAGACTAAAATAGGAATAGTTTTTCAAGTAGGGTTGTGCCGTTGAACCCGAATAAATTTAACAAGCGACAATTTGCATTCCTATAAATATTTGAGCAGCAAATTGAATCAAAACTTTATATTAAATATTAAGGGCAAGTATATGCAAATGTAAGCACGATTATGTATTTGTTTGAGTAAATACTATACAAAAATAGCAAGTGAATAATAAGTTTAATGATGCTACAGGTCTATAACTATCGTTTGTTTTCCTAAAAAAATTTTTTCGTAAAAATTAATTTTAGTAATAACTGTCTAGTATATCCTGTTACTGGTGAAATGTTAAACTCTTTGGCTATTATTGAATTATTTTCAATTAGGATTGTCAAATTATTTTAGACCTGGAATGTTTACGAGTATCTAAGTTTAACTATTTATAAGAGCAAATATTTATATCGTACATTGATTCAATGTTAGGTCGTACCATATCTTTCGTGGCGCAAGATTATAAGTTCAAAAAACAATATTTGTGTGTTAAAGTGCATTATTGTTCTTAGCTCATTGCGTCGTTTTCTTATTATTAAAGTATTTAAAAATATTGGAATTTTTATTTGAAAGTAAATGATGAGATTTTTGTTGTTTTCCAATTAATTAGTATTAATCAAATCATGTATACTTTACACAGATTAAATAGTTTTATGAAAGGTAAGACTTAAAAAGAAACTATATTTTTATTTATTTTACAAATATTAATTTGGTAACACAAATTAAAACAAAATAAGACCTACTAAGTACGAGTAGAACTCGCACTACGAGGATTCCGTACACGTTTAGGCACTTAGGAATATTATTTTAAGTTATTTCTAGTAAATTATTTAGAAATATAAATTTTTAACAGCGTAAATATTTTGCCTCTTATATATTTCATGGATTTACTTCATGAAAATCTGGTGCGTATTTAAAAAATCACAAGACCAAAGACAATCGCTATAGTTTTCCTGTAATCTCCTAGTCCAATTTCACCACTCTGTTTTTTTAATATTTTTTATCGAGTAGTTTAGAAAATAAACGCGGAGGGAGAGTGTATTTTTTTTAAATATCCTTTTACAAACGTAATTTAAACGTAAAATGTTTGTATTACTCACAACAAACCTTCTTTTGAGTTAAAACAATTTTCCATTGTTTCATATTACATAAATGATTCTCTAGTTGTATGATGAGTTTTTGCTCTAAAATTTTCTTTTCCATTATAGCATTAATCTACATAAAACGTCATTAAATTTTGTTAGATATTCATTAAAGAAACAGTAAATTTTATTATATAGAATCAAATTCAAGTTAATTGATTTCATTAATGAGAATTTCGATGATTATGAATATTTATATTTTCTCTTGTGATGTAAGTAGTTACGCCATCTAATTAGGATAATTATGTATACCCAATAGGTTAAACATTTTAGACGTACAACTTGCTATTAGACAATAGCTTTGTGTTATTAAAAATTACTAAAAAAACCCTGAAATTTTGACTTGCAGTCAATAGATGGCGCTGCAATTTATTTTTGTATTTTTACGAATATTTTCTTGTGCAAATCTAAGTGCCAGCTCAAAAGTAGATTTTTGACAATTTAAGTGCAAAATATCATTCCCCGTACATTTTTTATTCTTCATTAAAAACTATACGAAATTTACCTTTCGGATTTATACTTGCAATTAGTTTCATTAATGCTAATATACCACAGAAAATTTATTAGAAAATTCTGAAATTTTACTGACAATTATATAAGCATTTGATACATTATTAATTATAGTTGCAAAAAAATATAGTCTATCGTTAGGATTAACATTGAATAATAATTTTTTAAACAAAACAAGAACTGTATTAAAGTTGTAATCTTATTATTTTACGTACAAGCAAGCTTCAATTTCGAAGGTTATTGACCTGAGTTGGTATTTCAAGTATTCACGATGTTTTAATGTCTTTAGCATTAATGGCAATGCAGATTACAGAATAATTTGAATGGCATGCAATCAAATACGGGTGTGTGTATACTTTTAGTGATTTGCGTATCATCCATCGTGTGTGACTAGCATAAAGAGATGTCTCTATAAGAATTAAAGTAACTTTTTGCAAAAAAAAGGCCCCAAAAATCAGAAAAAAAAAATAACCCCCTTTAATATTGAAAACCCTCTCTTTGATTGATAGATTAAAAGTATGCTCAGTAGCAATAGCCTAGAATTTATGTACCTGTTCATGACCTTTTTTTAAATCCATGTTACTTTTTTTAATAGTGCATGGCGTAAACAAAACTTTCATATTAATGATAGCTATTCTAGTTTATTCTACACCGACTACAAAATGAATGGTAAATATACGTTCTCACCTATTTCTACCTATTTTTTATGTGTCAATCAGAAAACATGTTTTCAATATAAAAGGGTATTTTTCTCTTCAGTGTTTAAGAGTCTCTTTTCAAGTTTTATTTTTCAATTTTTTGTAAATATCGCATTTTCCAAAAAATATTACAAACATACGAAGACTCAAAAATACTTCATTAATTTTTCATAGATGCATATATTAATATCTATATGAAAAAGATATTAACATTATCCTCTTTTGGATTCATCAAAGCCGATACTTCATGCTCTTTTACTTACCTTTGCATACTTAATTGTTTTGTTCGACAACCAACCTTGTTCACCTGTGACTAAAGAAACTTTTAAGGCAAGTAAAATTTGATGATTTTGCTAACCATTTTCACCAATTGTGTCACCACTTTCTTTCAGGTTCCATCATCAGACCTTGGCAATCAAATGTCATTAAATTATATATAAAGACAGGACAAAATGAGTTCGAACTCTGAAATTTTCAAAAGAGACCTTGTACTTCTATCTATTAAGGGTTTCTCAGGGTAACTCCGTAGATCATTCAGTTCTTGATCATATTTAAATGAGTCCACTTGCGAATTAAATAATTTTCAACATCGATCTATTCATATCGTATAAAATTGTGACGAAACAGATATAAGTTTAAAGAAATACATGTACAGTACGTACCATCAATAAAAAGCGCCACTTCCACCACTTGTGCAGTTAATAATATGTAATCCGTCAAAATATAATTTTTTAAATTAGTCGCATGTTTCTCAAAATAATTGAACTTTTGAATTTTGTATGGAATCATAATTATGTGCAAATTAACATCCTTTGCAAACAACAACAATAGCCAATTTGGCAACGTGAAACATATTGGCAACGGTCAAATGTCAGATAAAGTATCTTTCATTTGCTTCTTTTTATAATTTTTTTTCATTTTCTAAAGTACAAATTCCATAACATTATTAGATTGTGCACGTAGTACTCAATGATTAAAATTCGAATTATTTGCTTTAAGATTATTTACAATTCGGGTACCGCTAAAATAACCTGAGAATTTTTACAGTATTATTATTACATACAGTATATACTAAAATCACGTTCAAATATTCGCTCGCAAAAAAACGACATTAATTCCATCGTTCGAAAACGTGTTACAAATATTATTAAGCAAAAAAACTGAAGCGCAATTTACCGTAATGCAAATAAACTGTTATTTCGAAAACGATACGTATATCTTCAAAAAAATTCAAACATTCTGATTGGTTGCAGATATTTGTGAGTATTGCCATATTAAATAATAAATAAACCATGAAGATTTATTTTGAGATCACAATTAAATCAGAGCTTACTCTAAATTTAATTGCTAAGAAGCAAATATTAATTTCTCTAAATTCAAAGAAAAAAATTCGTTTTAATAGCTATTCCGATAAGTTTATATGTAGAAAGGTAAATAGATATATAAATATAGAGATTTATATACAGGCAGGGACACAACTATTTTTTTAATGTTAAATTACTTATCCATTGTTTGTTTTTAGTCCTAAGAATTACTTTAACTATATTTTTAACAACTGACAGGAATAATAAATGATTTTCAAAGACTGAAGGCATAATAAAATAAATATCTCTGACATCCCTCGAAAGAAATAAAACTCCTAATAACTAATAGGAAAATATTTGAAGTGCTCGTGTATTTTTTTACTACTTATCCTATATACTTAGCGAATCATCAAATTTCCATGTAAAACCGGTTCTAGTAAATCTGTATCGACTCCCTAACGACGGAATAAATTTGCTAGCAACAAAAACTTTTTCAGTACTTTCATTTTGAATCCGCATATGATTGAGTTAATAAAGACTAAAATTTTCATAAAGACTGAGACAACAGCAATTCTTGCACTACTTAATAATAATACGAAAGAGCTTTTTTGAATAACGCAAATTGTTTTAAATATAATCCACATAGAAAAGCGTCAGAAATTTAAAAAAATGAGGACTGGTAATAAGAATCGAGACTCTATCTATGGATATCCTTAGAAATATTTTTCTAATTAAAATGATCATATAGTTTATAAATCAATAATTGATATCCATAAGTTTATTAGAATCTGCTAAATGCTACATTGTGGACATACCTAATATCAGTGCGTTAATTATTTTTTTCTGCCGACACGTACAGTCCAGTCCTTAATATTTTATATGATTTTCTTTCAACATAAGTAAAATCATAAAAATGTAAATATTGTTTATTACTTCTAACAATATAGGAGGAGTCATAATTTTTTCGTATAATGTGTTAAACTAACTTTTTATTATCGATCGAAATTGTGGTTTATCCCTTAAAATTTATCATTTAAATAAATGTCAATTCCTTGTAGCCAATGAACGTATCGTCCTTGTAAATAATAAATTAAAACTATGATCAGATTATATATTCTTGTATGAAAAATAATTGTTAATGTTGTGGTTAGTCAATAAAATTATCAAGAGTTCCTTAAACTTGTTGTTACTGAAAGAAATTCGCATCCACAGCTAAAGAGTGGTAACCCTTTATACATAATAGACATTTTTATTAATACACACACACACACATATATGTATATATATACATATATATATATATATATATATATATATATATATATATATATATATTTATACACATATATATATATATGTGTGCGTATATCTAATTTATACATGTGCCTAACTTTATTAAATTTACTTCTGAGGAGCTTAACCAGTTATGCCATATACTTAAAAAGAATATACTTTACTTTTATCAGTTGTAACTTAAAATTTCAGCATTGTAAAAGGGGGAAACTGGCTATAAAATTTACGCACTTTCATTATTATAAGTATATTTCTAATCCATTACAAAATTTCAGTATTCCATCCAATATGACAGAAACATATTATGTAATTACGTAAGTTTGTTTACTTCAACTTTGAGCCGAAAGGAATTCCCCTAGTTCTTACCAAATATTTCCTACGACAGCGGTTAAAAATATGTGTGTACATCAAAATAATTTACCCTGTTGTGTAAATTTTATTGGCTAGGGACTTAAATAAATGAGATACGCAAGTCTTCGAATTCCTAAAGTCTACGAGACAATACGATATCATTTAAAGTATCTTCAGCTACAATTTCCCTACTGTGACTCTATTTACATGAACAGAGGTGATCTAATAGGGGAAGTTTTATTACTTGTCATTTGGTGGTCTAAGGACTAGAAGTAATTTATGTTGAGTAACCTGTCCGAGGATACTACACTTCTTGATGCCACTACAACGTCGATATGGTATATGTATAGATATATATATATATATATATATATATATATATATATATATATATATATGTATTTTGGCATACATCAAATAATATTTAAATAGAAATGCGTAAACTCCAGATAAAAGAAACTGTCGATAAAGTATATTTAATATAATTTACTTTAGTACTTTTAAAGGTGCTAAAACAATTTGAAACAAAACATTAAATGCTGATAAAAACTTGAACAAGGAAATTTTCATGTACAATTAGCTACAGAAAAAAGTTGGAACATTTGAGGTACATAATAGTAATAATATTAGTATACCGTATTAAAATTCTTCACACACGCTTAAAAGAAAAAAATGTTAACACTTTTAGACAAAATGGACACGCTTTGTACCCACGGACCACTGGAAAACCTACGATTCCTTTTTACATAAGTACACTGCGAACTTTGATTCATGCTCAAAAGAAATCGAAATTAAAAAAAAACCACTGTCACCCGACCGTTTGAATGAGACGAATGAGAATATTTTGCGTCAAAATAAGCCTCCCCTAAATTTTCCTACGAATATAATTAAAACAAATTTGCCGAATTACCAATGTGGCCTTTTTTAAGACAAACATTTCTTATTAACAATTCGCAATAACTCATTTACGAATAGAAAGGCAAAAATGTTCATTAACCTTGTTTCAAATAAAAGAGAAATCAATTCATAACGCAGTTTTTAATACGCATTAATGTCCCATTACGTATTAGAGTGCGAGCGTCAATTAGGTACTTTTAGTCCTGCAGGAAATGTAATACTTCCATATTATAAAGATACGAAATTCATTTCAATTCCGAAAACAGTTCTTAAACAACAAATAATTGTTTTTTTGTTGTTATTTTTTTATGGTATGATCTAATAGTGGAGCGATATTAAATATCCTAATGTAGAAGAGAAATTATTACTATAATGAAAATTGTTTGCATCAAAAGATTATTTTAAAAATAATTTATTCTTATAATAAAGAAATTCGGATTTCAACTGTCTCAATCTTCTTTCCATAAAATATATATTTAAATAATAGTATTTAAATAAAGAAATTCGGATTTCAACTGTCTCGTTCTTCTTTTCATAATAAGTACTTCAAAATATGTCATAAAATATGATAACATTCCGTTGTTTCAGAATGTACTCCGCAACGATGTAACCAATTGCTTTTTATATAAATTTGTTTCAATTCAATTTCAAGAAACGATTTCAATTTATGTTTCAATTCAATTTCAATTTGAAGAACACGTTTGCGTAAAAAACAACTGTGTGACTGTTGGAACACGCATAAAATAGAGTTATATAATTAATTGTATGTGTTGAAATTTTTGGAATAAATTAATCGAAATATGCTTTATTTAAAATTCTATTCAAATGTTGATGAGCAGAATTTTTTTATCAATACCAGGTTTAATATACGTAAATTTAAAATTGTTAAAACTATAAGGCTAGTAAAGGGACGAACGAGCAAGACGGACGTAACAAAATTATAAGAATCCGTTAATGAAATTTAAGGGAACCTTAAAAAAGCCATTATTTTTCAAATATCTTTCTAACTCTGTGTCTGACAGGGCATCACGTAAAAACTACTGAAGATTTTTTTTAAATTTTTTCATAACGACTGAGGTACTAGGATAATACTTTTAATGATTGAGATACTATATTTTTAATCCCGGTACAATATTAAGGAGCTGACATTCTCGGAAATTTGCGATTTACTAATAAACATCACTTGCAAAAAATTAATATTTAAATACGGGACAGAATTCGACATCTAGTTATATGGAAAAAAACTATCTAAACTAGTAAAAACCTAAAATGCTAGATGTTATTTAAAATGGTTTAGGTACATTTCGTTACAGTTTCACATTAATTGTTTTGTTAAATTTTGAAACACATAGATATCTACAGATATATGTATATACATATATATATATATATATATATATATATATATATATGTGTGTGTGTGTGTGTGTGTGTGTGATTTAATAGACTGATTAAATTTCTGTATGCCTGCTTGATTATACTTTTTAAGTGATTGTAAATTAAAAACAAAATAAATAACAGTAAACATACGCCAACGACACATAATTAAAATTAATTTGGTACTTTTTGAATATGAAATAAAAAAATATAGCAATAATTGTGATTTGTATTATAAGGCTTTTCACCTATAATAGTGTGCATTATAAGTAATACTCGCATGCCGTAGGTAATGTTCGGCACTTTTTGGAAAAGCAATCGCCGGCACAGTGTTGTCTACTCCCATACAAGTAGTTGCTGGAAATATAAAAAAAACATAAGGTAAACTAATCGGTTATACATATCCGTAATTATAATTGGTACTAAATAGAGGTCATTAGTACATAATTATTTCTTCATTAGTTACTACAACGGAATAATAAGGGTAATTCAAACATTGTAAATGTAACTCCAATTAAAATTGCAATCATTAGCATTTTGTGTTTATTGCGGTTGAAACATAGAAAATGAACTTTATACTTAAGTGTGTATTAATGACTACTATGGAACCTTTTAATAAAGATATACACTTTTAAAATTTAGTTTTTTCACGGTTTAAATCACAATAATTCATATGTGTTATGTGGTTAGACATTGAACGTTTTTTTCCCAATTCTTTTTGTTATATTTCAATGTCGAAGATATAACAAAAAAAAATCGGTAGTTGCAAATTCTGATATATTTTTTAAAAAATAAACCCAAGATTAGGAATTCTATTTATTTTACTTAAGTGGCACCTTATGTTTCGCAACGTACATGGAGATTTTTTGTCAAATACTCCTCGAGTTTAATAAAGCCGACTGTTTTTTACACGCGGTGATACTGCTACATTCTAATACATTCTGATAACTATTCTAATAAGGACCGAACAGCTGTTAATAAAAAAATAAAGTTTTTTGTATGATGGCATCAAAATAGTGTAATAAAACACAATAACTTGTGGCGCATTGAAACGTTTGAGCTGCCAACTATGTTGCCATCCATTGGTAGAGAACAGCCCGGTCCTGGGTATTCACGATGCTTAAAACCTGCGACGAGTGCGCCCCTTTTTCTTTAAGTTGGCGCTGTCACATACTATGTCTTCTCGCGCTGAGGATATTTTGCAGCAGCCAATGTTATAAATAGTCGATGTGACCTTCCTAGTCCAGCACCAATCGAGAAATGTCCAAGAAGGTACCGAATAATGAAAAAACTTTATCATTATATATAGATTTAGATCTTTCACGTCTAGACCTTTACAGTATTTGGCCTGAGATTTTAGAATAGGGGAAAATGAGAAAAAATATTTATTCATTAATTTTAATATAATAAGACCCAAAAAAAAAATTTAATATTTCTTATATTTCCACAAATCATGTTAGATGAAAACATTTATATTTTTGCAGGTGGTTGAACGAATCAATGCAACCAGAACTTAATGCTACTAAAAGGTAAATGCATAAAATAGAAATCATTTTAACAACTTGCTTGTATGTATATGTTTACAAAGAAAAACAATTGACATTGAATTTTTCATATATTTGAAAAAATGTCCAAAGAATTTATTTTTCTTTCAATTATTCAAGAATACACAAGTCGCAGAGTTATTTTTTAGAGATACTTTTTTTAGTAAACTTTCACTTTTTTAGAAAAATTTTTCTTTAATTATCAACTGCATTATGGCTTAAAATAATTATATTACCTTATTGGCATTAAATTATATAAAACTATCACGGGCGATAAACGATTGGAACATTTCTTTTACTATGTTTAAACAAGTTTATGCTAACATTGAGATATGCCATAATTATATATCCTTCTATTATATTATCATCTTCTATGTGTTCATACATTCCTAAAAATCTACTTCTCAATGTGAGGCAGATTTCTATAAAAGTATATTAAGGAGAATCTGCTATATATAAAATGTGACACCCAAATATCGCGACAGTGTTTATTTTAATGTAAAAATGGCATGAACACAGTATAAATATATATTGCATAAAATGTATTGGTTTTATGTAAATATTTATATACTATTTACATAAAACCAATACATTTTGTGTGTTATTCTTGAAATTATCATACAATAATAGCTGATATGTGTATGTATAGGAGCAAATATTTTAGTAGGACTGTATATTGTTGCGAATTTCTTCCCAATTATAAGTTAAATAAAGTATCTATACAAGGACAAGGAAGAGGACATAAAAATTAAGCTGAAGTTTTAATGAGATTAGCAATATTACATTAAATTGTAAATAAATCAAACACAAATAGAAATTGCACTTACTTTAAAGTATAAATTTTTATTTAATTTACACTACTTTCAAGTATTAATTTAAAAGGTCACTTAACAAAAAAAAAAAGGTACTTTGTAGGGAAAAGCTGCAGTGAATATACTTCCGAAATACAAATAAAAGATTAAAAATACTTATAAAAAATAATTAATAGTCACGATTATTTTTGATTACTGTTAATTAAGTTTGGTGTAAATGATAAATAATGTAAAAATAATATTTTTGAGGAAATAGACTAATTAAATGATCAATTAGATATAAATTAAAATTATTCACATGGAGTATTACAGTACAGAATGCTTAATGGAAATTGATTTCTACCAATTAATGAAATTTTGTTTGATTATTTCCAGATTTAATATTAACAATATATCTTCGGTTAGCGATTACAAAACAGGCCTGACTGCTATCATTTGTTTCATAAATGAAATTCCAAGAAAATTTTTACTTGCAATTTTTTAATTAATTTTTCCTTCCAATTATGAATGAAAAATTAATTAAAAAATTGCAAGTAAAAATACAAAATACTATATGCGGTGAAACCGCATATAGTATTAACAAAAGCAAAGTTAATACTATATGCGGTTTCACCGCATATAGTATTAACAAAAGTAAGCCACATGATTTTTCGAGTTCATTTTTTTGGAATATGGATAATTTAATTTCTTAACTTACCTCTTATCTTTATTCCTCTATCTTTCCTTTATACAAAGATATATGGTTGTTTTGAAATATATGATAAGTAAGACGAATAAGACGTACATATTTCCTTTCCGGCTCATTATTTTTGTTATCAAACCAGTCTCTGAATTCTCAGCCACTTCTCTTCTCGTTCTATGGCATGCGAGATTTTAGTGATTTGGTACATACAATATTTTGTGCAAAGCAAAGTAGCTAATATTTTCAAAATAATTAACATTTTTTCAACAGGAGTTATGACTTAGATCAATCGATGGATATAAACATAATATTAATCTTGATAAACTTGGCCGTAAATGTGTTACAATTTCTTATTTTAAGATACCCTTGAAGCTAAGCTTGTGAGCTATTATAAAAATCAAGAAAATGTTTATATATTTTCGTAGAAAAAAAACCTGAAAACAAAGAGCTGAATAGTGAATGTTGCCAAAACTTCACATATTCGGCATTACATGGTAAATATACCTTGATGGCTCAAATAGCGTCTTCGATTCGACAGCCTTTAGTGCCACTAAATGAATTATTTATGAACCCGGATCTCTCAAGGTTAAAGAAAAGATGGAGGCTGCGAAGATAAAAACAAACATTTCGATAAAATATAGTTTACGTTTTCATAAAATATACATTTATTTGTGGCTCTTTGTAGTAAATATTTAATCAGCAGAAAAATTCTTGTTTACTGGACGCTATTTGAAAATACAATAAATTTTACGAAACAGAACTTATTTATTTCTGTGAGAAAATTTCTAAATTTATATAAAACAGCATACTAGATCTTGCTTCCCATGTACATATTGAACAGAACATTCGTGTGTCAACCGGCAGTCCGATAGACATTTAAAATAATTGTTGCCTACTTAGGTTCACGGGAATAGTTGCTACTAATAGAGATAATTTCAAAATATGCTACGGTTCATTATATTGTCAGCAAGTTAGACAACAATCAAAAAATGAACTCCATTTTAAAGTAAAAAGACTTTATGACCTACACATACTTAATGCTTAAAAACCTGTTAACCACACACACTACGAGGGTTCCATACACATTTAGGCATTTACAAATATTTTATGGTCAATACTATTCCTACTAACTATTTACATAATTTGAATTTTCTGAAACGAAAATATATCGCCTACTGTATCTTTCAGAAGAGCATATTTAAAAAAAAAAATATCTTATATGATGTAACCACAAATTAACGAATTTCGGATTTTTTATTGTGCTCTTAGACCTTGCTTCTTACAAAATTTCAACGGGAGTACCCTACAGGTTTTTATTTATTTTCCCGTGTCAAAATGTGCAACATAACATATGGCCGTATTTTTTTATTGCATTGGAGGGATCGTAAACCTTAAGCATTTGATATTAAACTTAAACTTAGTACCTCTACGCTTTTTTGAGAAAAATGGTCTTGACAGACAGACAGACAGGTAGACATGAAAATGATCCTATAAGGGTTCCTTTTTTCATTTCCAAGTATGGAACTCTACAAAATCATAATAAAATTCTCTTGATTTAGTTTGAAAGGTATATTCATTTTTGATCTAACTTTGGGTACGAAGGGTTTTTTAGGATATTAATTCTGATTTAGGACGCTGATCTACGAAAGCTTTTTAAAGATTTATAATATTATATCTACCAATAAAACATTTTTTCATTTCTATTAAATTTGCCTTATTGTACCTTTGCACTATGCATTTTCTTATTTTTTTTCAATATTAATTCAGATTTTTCTAAATAATTTAAAATTTGCCTTATATTCAAAATATCATTAACGGTTCAATTGCTCTTTACTTGTATTTTTCATTGATGCTAGTAAATAATAAAAAGGAATACATATGTTATTGGTCGTTAAGAACACTAATCTCAGCTATTTCTTCTCATGATCACAGCGTGAAGGTATTTAACGTCTGGGCTATTTCTAACAATATAACTATTCTAACAGTATTTTTTATACAGGGCTATTTCTAACCATAATCTTTAAGTTCAACACCGACTGTGATAACATTTTACAGAAATATGTAGTTGAAAAATATGAGCATATATAAATAAAGATGGAAATTTGGATTTAAATTGAAATTCGAGGATGTAATTGTTTTCTTTACAGATGATATCGAATGGGATATCATTAAACTAGTCATTTAAACTACAATAAAAATGTCTATATTTTTTGAAATGGCGTCTCTTGCATATTTACATTATGAAAAATTAATATATGTTAAGCGTCTCATGTCTCCATATTTACATTGTGAAACATTTATTTATGTAAATCGTTTATTGGTAATGATCTGTGTCCTTAAATGTTAAGCGTACCCTTATGGTGGGAGTTTTACTACACACATTTTTTTTGCTTGAAATCATTTATAAAATTATATTGGACTTACTACTCAACCATTGAATATCAGTATACTTTTAAAAAGGCAAATGAATGTCCTTAGAACGGTCATGATTAGAATTCCAATGATGGAATACTTGTCAATTTTGATTCGTCGGGGACAAGTTAGGAAATAATAGATTATAATCATAGTGCTTCTGAGTAATTCAATTTTCAATTCCAGTTAATAATTAAACGATTTCATATTAAAGATAATAGAAATACCACAAGTAAGATTCAGGACGTCTTATTACTGCAGTTACTTCTGCGTAAATGACGTCATGCTATATGACATTTAGTGCAAATAACTAAAAAAAGATTTCTTTCAACAATATGCAGTTACTGACGAGTTATAACTTATATAATATTATATTTTATTTTTATTTTTCAAACGAGACATTAATAATTTATATTTCACATCAGTCACATAGTTATTATCAAAAGATAAATATTTAGGGTTACAAGAACGAACAAAAACAATGACCGAAAACTAATATACCATGTAAAATACTTAAATAGAAATAGAAAATAAATTCTCCATGATCTTGGCTATAATAAGGTAAATTAAACAGTACAAAAAAATGTTGTGTATGCAATATCCCCCCTCTTAACTTACTATATAAATGTACTTTATTGTTACAAATAATTTCAAATTTCTAAATAAAATTGATAAAAATGGGCTCTGAGGGACCGGCTGACACGTATGTTATCTCATTATTAAATTGCTTTTCCTTTCGATGTACATAAAAATAAAATGAAAATATAATATTAATATAGGCCATAATTTATTGCTAACTATAAACTGTTGAAAGAAATTTTATTATCACAAAGTATGATATTAATTTTGGGTATTTGCCCTAAATATGAATATATTACAGAATTATTTATTCAGAAGTAACTGCTGCAATAAGTCGTCCTCTAGTAGCGCAGCATTTAGCAAGTGAACTAACTAGGATCTCGATCAGGTGATCCCGTAAATTAAATGGTTGGTGACTTCAAAATTATTCATCTATTCTAAGAGCCCGGAATTAAAAACCGTACATAAAAGAACCGGTTAAAAAGATACCGCATCCCTCGCTTTTAATCATAATTACGGTTGGATACAGTTTGCTGCAAATTAAAAGTGGCTTGAAACTGACTTTGAATTTAATCAAAATATTAATTAATCACAACAAGGTACAAGTTTTGATAGTTAAACTTCAGTCCATCAACAGTTCATCAGGTAGTCTACAAGAAAAGTAAATATATTTTTGAGTCGATAAACTTATCTCTACCTCTTACAAAGAATTAGTATATTATATACATATCTATATAATTATTACATATATATACATATACATATATATATATATATATATATATATATATATATATATATATATATATATATATATATATACATCCTACAAAGAATTATTTACTGGCCAAGCAGCAAAACATTCGAGTAAACCGGATCCTGGTACCTTAATAACAACCTTGACAAATGTTTTCGAAGATCGATTTAAAAACACTAATTTATCTGAACAATCCATTTGTGTTCTTGTCCTTTTGTCCTATTCTGGATCATGGTTGTATTTCTAAACTAATTTTTGTGTCTTTTTTAAATAAATTTGCTTTCGGAGAATCTCCAAATTTACTAACAAAAACGGAATTTAAAAAAACATTAATGCAATAAATATTATAAAATTTTCGAGAATGCCGCACAATAAATGCAAGTATCCTAAATGCAGTCATGTGACCATTAACAATGTGGTCAAGAAATGAGAGGCAGCCGTGCACAAAAAGGCCGAGATACCCCTGGCGTTTTCGACGAATCTATAGCTACATGAAATTATCTCGCGATTAAGTATTTAAATAGAAGCCAATACGTTAAAAGAAGCCAAAAAAAGCTCAAATATTGTTGAGTAATAAAATATTTAGGATAATACCTTCAACCCATAGTATCGACAGGTTTTTTACCTGAATATTTATTATAAATATATAATTTATTTGAAGAAAGAAAACTAATTTGAAAATTTGTCCGCTCATTAAAATTCTTCGTTCTTCCATTCAGACTAATTTAGATGTATTATATAAATAATTATTTTGAATAGAACTTAAAACTTTAAAAATTCATGTTAGAAATAACACACCAAAGATTAAAAATAAATCTTCAATTTCAAATTGCAACGAATATATCGTAGCGCTTCCTCAGTAGTTTCCATGTTTTCTTTGTCGGTTTATTCATATCGGGAGAAGCAGATGATTGTATCCATTAACATATTTATTTTGGTTTAACATTTCAAATTTATCTAATATTTGATTTAATTTATTACTAGATTTAATTCACTGAAATTACTTGAATTTTTACAAAACTTCGGTACGAAAAATAATTCCATTTGAATGGCTATATTACACTTACTCATAATTTTTAAAGATTTTTCTGACACGATAATTACTACTATTTATTTTAACGGCAACTCAAGTTTTCGGTGAATTTAAGTTAACTCATACTGCAATTTTTCATTAAATGGCGCTACTTTAATAAGTAACTATTAAAGTACATTAGAATGCAGCAATTTTAAACATGTTTCTTCACTTCTCTAGTTAAAAATTAATAACATAAGAACTTTCCTAAAATTAAATAGTCAATTAAAGTCAGTTACTCAGTAAAAACATAGAAAAATATATTAATTTTAACATCTTTAGAAAACATACGTTAAACTTGGAAAAATGCCTTTTTTTAATTTAAAACAAGGTTATTTTGTTCAACAAACAGTAATCACATTTTTTTCCAACAATTGCAACGTAATTAAATTCTGGTATTAGAATACTCAGTATTGTATTTATTCAAATAAACCGTTTATTTTTTAGTAATATTTGTTTTTGAAGGGCAAATATGAAAACTTTATATAACCGCAAATTCAAGGTTGAAAATGTATAATGTTGTATTTACACCAATATGTGCTACAAGCACGCAAACTTCTATGTCGCAGTTCATGCTATTTTCTAATTATTCTAATTCATTGTGATATGTTCTTTAGAATTTAGGCTATGAATTCTGTAAATACCAGGGGTCAAGTGGTGATTAAGTTATATTTATTCACGACGAGGTCAACATTCGACCTTTGCTGCTTCAAAGCCAAAAAAAATTAATTTTTCTTTCATTGCTTCCTTCTTCATGGCTCAAGAACATTATTCACTGGTGTTCTATAAAACGATTTTACAAAATTTAATTCTTCAACCTCTCAAAAATAAGATGCTCCTCTCCATATATTCTAAGAAGATAAAATGTTTTCATATTCAGTACTTTTCCAAACATCTTATCAATTTAATCCTTTTAAAATTAAATTCCACCTCATTAATTTTTTTTTATTTCCATTATTTGACTGTAAAAATATGTATAAGGTAAACCTTACCAACCAATTGTTTTAAAAAAAAATTTAATTTATATATGTTTTTATAAATTTACACTAAAAATATGGACATGTTTTCAATCACTGCTTAATTCATCAGTATTATCGATTAGCACAATCTTTATGACGAGAAATATTACACACTTATCTAAAGTTAATAAACCATTACATGCTCCTCATTCCTACATATCAATATTTATGAATATTGCTTCGCAGGAATTATGCTTAGCTCAGTATTTATTGTTAAAATTCGTCCACTTGGATTCACATTAAGAGATTGCATATTAAAAATGTTAAATTAAATATTGAATAAAAAAAGGAATATCAAGAAAGTCTGTGAGAACTACTTCACCACTACTAGGAATATATTTTATTAATAATTAATAAGTTTTCAGGTGGTCATTGAATACATTATTCGATGATTTTAAAATGAGTAAAAAAAACATAATTGGCATTAGTTGGTTAAAAGAGGGAACGGTTGAGGAAATTTCTGATTGGCAAATATATTTACACAAAACTGAAAATGAACATACAAAATGGCAACAATCGTGGCAGATATCATCTACAAGATTTAAATTTTTGTAAATATTTTTTTATGAAGTAAGAGAATAAACAAAATAAACTGTAGTAGCAACTGTAGTAGCATATGTAAATTGTAGTAGCATATGTAGAAGACAGAAAGTTAAACTTTATCATGTTGAAATCACATTAATCAGATTAACCGCCACTCGAACTCTAATAGCAAGAACATATTAGTACGTGGACATGTAAAAAAAAATTAAAATGATTATTTAAAAACGGTTGGTTGGATATTGACTATTTCAATTAAGCTACCGATTCAATTTTCGTGGCAGTATTTTCCCAATTTTCAAATGGTATAGTTTTATTTTGCTACTCTACATAAGGAACATTTTCCGGAAACTTTTCGACTTTCAGTGAAGATAAACTATTATAATGAAAAATTTCTGTATAATAATTTCTTATGCGTTCGGTCTCTGCACCGTAACTTATAAACCACTCTAAAGAGTTATTTTAAAAAATACGGTCAGTTTATTAAACTTCTCGATTAAGGAGAAAAAAGATTATTGATTCTTGAAGAATAATCCACAAGGGATTTTTCCTCAAACAGCACTAGCTCGTCTATAGCTAAGTTTATTATTTGGCGCTATAAGTTAATCTTGAGTTAACCTTTTTTGAATGATTTCTGAAATCACCACCAATATCCAAAACTCACATTCAAATGCTCCGAAACTAATTGGTAAGTAAGAAAAGTTATCTTATATATTAAAAGTTATAATTTATTATATATTAAAAGTTGTAATAAATATTATATTAGTAGAAAAAAATTAACTGTTCAGTAAGATTTGAGGAAGCATAGTCAAAAAATAAAAAAAATTGTGCGTGTCAGTTCCGATGCGTGACTGCAGTTTACTCCTTAAGCAGCATTGTCTTGGAATATATAAAATAGGTAACACTAGATATAAATATAGATATCAATATGATTAAATGTAAGTGGAAAATTCTTTAAAAACATTGCTGACAATACAATTATTTTCAAGTAAAATATAAAATTTATACAACAAAATAAAAACATTTTTAACGCCAAACTAAGAAATTAAAATTAAAAGAAGACTTTTTAATTTTATAGGATAGAACACAAAAAATATTTACACATAATGACATTTAATGATTAGGTCAAGATATAAACAAACGATAGTAAATTATGTGTTCCACACTCCGTCATTGCGATTACACCATAAGAAAATACCAAATAAACATATTGATATCTTACTCTAAAGATGGGCAGAAATGTTGCGCAAAAAGGTCACCTAATGGTTACACTTTTTTTAATGCTCTGAACTTCGAATACTTTTTTTAACTTCTGATTTTACTCCTCGTAAAACTTTATACCGGGTGTTTTAAAGGAAAATCGATTCTTAAGGATTAAACTCCAAAAAGGCTTTCATTCGTATTTTTTAATATTTCTCCATTTTAAGTATAAATTGTTCGAAAAAACCTTATTTTAAACAATTTGGACCCATTCACGTACTTTTTAATATATAGTATAAGAGGGCATGGACGTTGATGTCATGTTTTCGGAAGACAGTTTTTAATAAAAAAATATTAAGAAATTAACCATTTTCTTAGTCCTTATACTATTAGCAAAATGGTCATGGTAATCGTGTCAAGTGTGATGCGGATGAATGAGGCGCTATATGTCGCCATTCCTCTCTCCGGGATCACTCATGTATTCACCTTTAAGTTTACCTCGATATGATCTGTCAATTTTATTGACCTTCTCCCATGTGATCATGAAGACCACTAAGAGTTCAATACTCTCGTTACCATGTCGCGACGTATATCCAAATAACTTCACGATGCGTGATTTAACGATACTAGTCAAACGCTGAATGATGCCGAGATCTTGGAGTGTGGCTAATTAGTACGGAAATCAGTCCATAGTACTTGAAATATTCTCCATCAGCACCGATATCCATATTTTTCTCTCGTTTTTATACAGCTATATAACGAACTATTATAAGGTAATAGTTCTTAGTTCACATAAGTATTCAACATGTATCTAAGACAAAATCCCCCAAGACCAAACTTTCTCTTAGAAATACTAATTTGATAACACAAGCGCGAATAATGACAGCGACCGAAAATCATTCCTTTATTAGCAGTCCATTCGCTATAAATACAATCTTGCGTTCAACCAATACGCATGCAACCAATTCGCTACAAATATATCCAAACAATAACGTAACCAAACAACAGATTCTATTTCATTATCCATATTCAACCAGTTATATTTGCCATTAAGCTCGATTGAATGAATACCAATACGTTTATATCAACATACTGTTTGATATTGAACAGGACTGCGGTGTAATATTGGATGTGCGGTTTTGAAATTAGCAATATTCTGGAGACTGGATGCTCGTACGTTGGAATCTCAATTATTGGCAATAAATCAAATTGATTTGTTTCAATGCATGGAATTTTGCAATTAAAATTACGGTGTTATTTCTAATAAGTTAACTGACAATCATTTATCGACTCACGGCATTGGCTTTTAAAAGCTTTATAACGACTTCAAATGTATGGTGGAAATAAACTTGACCACAATATAAAGGTGGAGAAAATTTGTTAAACTTTACACAGATTATTTTTAGCTCCAGAAATTTAAAATGTTGACTCGTACAAATATATTTTCGAATTCAGTATAGTTTATTACATCTTAACAAGAATTTATTATGGTTAAAATTAAGTAATTCAGAAAGTAATCCCTGTATTATAATTAAAATAAACGTAATATCCAAGTTACATGTATCTACTAGCATATAATTATATAATATATCATATATATTTTCAAATTTACTTAGGAAATATTTAAAGTAGCAATATAACAAATCTACGTGTGAATACTATTAAGTTTCAATGTTAGTTTTGTAAAAGAATAAAGGATCACCGCCGTATATATTGTGAGTAAACCATTTTAAGGCAAATTATTAATTTAATCAATCAAAAATTTTTTAAATATTTAAGATGAATTCTAAACTACGGTTTATCTATTACACTTTATGCGTAATTCATAATACCTTATAAATTCTTAAAAGAATTAAAAAATTCTGTCTAAAAGAGACCAGATAAAATATCGATCAAATCTTTAACTTTGTCACTAGTTACTGAAAATGTTAATTTAAAGAAAATTAAATAAACGAGCAGTCTAAAATAAAGCCGAACAAGAAACGTATTTAATTAAATTTAAAACAAATTTGATTTTAATTAAAAAGCTGACTAAATTTTTTATAACTCCTGATATTATAAGATAATTATAATTCGGCAATAACTTACTGCCAAAAAATTCAGTATTTGCGTTTTCTTTCGAAAATACTTTTTTGATTATAAATATAAACGATATCTATGAACTAATACGAATGACCTGCAATTTATACAGTTCCGATTCAATTAATTTTTTATTGGTTTTGTAAGCATAAATTTATATTTTGGGTGACATAATTCAAGGGCGGAATTTATTTTCCGGCTCGGAAACTTGTCGTTCTGCTCATTCTATTGATTACTAAATAAAAAATCGTAGTCTATCGATCGGGCACTACCTTCATATTTTATAAGCCTTTAAAAGCATACGTGTGTCACTTACTGGTAACACATGCTGCATTTGTTTATAACCTTTTCCGGGAAATTTTATTTACACAAAACATGTACACATCGGTCTGTATGCCTACATATCAACTAATATTTTGTTTAAAAATACCTTACTTCCCATACTTTCATAAACCTCTCAGACACTAACGCAATATTTTCAACATTTTGATGAAAGTACAATAGATTTTATTTAGCGAGCTCTTTAAAAGAGACAGCAATTTTATTGAAATTTGAACATAGTATTTTTCCTACTTAGTGATCTCTACAATGAAAAAAATGTTTTTCTTTTGTTTAAATTGTATAAATTACATAGTTTTAACTTTAATTCCATAAACTTGTCAACAATTTATATTCAACAATTTTTAAGTCCGCTCACACCATTCACTCATACTACGTAAGTTACAATAATTTAGATTCAATTTAATATTTATTTGTATAGAAGTTAGTCCAGATTTTATTCTGGACTCCAAGCTTTCACCTCAACATTCCTTAGCCACATTTAAAACAAAACATTTATTTTAGCAAGATTTTCTATTATTTTACATGATTTCTAGCCAACGGATATCCGAACAAAGAGACATTTATCTGCTATTGCGAACTAATCAAAGCTTTCGAAACTGTTTATAGACGAAATGAAACGTGCATTCGATAGGTTTTCATTACACTTCTTCGAAGACATGTTACTAATACTGACATAAATCACGAACAATTTCATTTCAAGTCATAATTAACCCCAGTTTCGAAGGGCTGTATTTTGATTTATGATTTTTACCGATAGAGTTTATTCACATAAAATCAAACC
The DNA here is from genome assembly GCA_039881145.1 of Druceiella hillmani. NCBI lineage: Eukaryota > Metazoa > Arthropoda > Insecta > Lepidoptera > Hepialidae > Druceiella > Druceiella hillmani. The sequence continues at coordinate 9,971,140 of JAYKKI010000045.1, forward strand.
TCTTTTTCTTAAAAGGTGCAAAAGAAAATATAATTCTGTAATTATATTTTATATCACGAGTTTAAAAAAGCAGTTGGTACTCAAGTCACCTGAAATAAACTAAGAGATTTACAATAATGGCCACCACATATGTGTCTGTAATACTTGCCACAAAGGTGTGTGTATATTGACTTATTTCATTTTATGTGATTATCATTTCTAGTGGGATTTGCCTAAAAGTTAATGAAGGTTATGTTTCCTTGATATACTCAATACTAATCGAAAAGAGACTCTTAATAATTACAATATCCCAGAAGAGGTCGAGTGAATAATTTTGTTTTTCTTCTTCAACGATAATATTCAGTAAAATCAATCCAATTAATACTTGGATAAACTTCGTCTGCCTATTTATTTCTTATAACAGAAAACCTCAGACTTATCTATAACATACACATTGAGAAAGAAGCACCTGCCATCAATTAATTGAATTAGAGAAGCCAACTAAATGCTAAGATACGTGATTTTACACATAGTGTACCACTTGTAATGACAATCAATATAAATAATATGCGCACTTATTTGCCTAGCGTGACATCGTAACACTTATTACAGCAGGCAAGTATACTTATAGTGTGCCGAGTACAGCAAATTGCGAATCACTTCGAAATGAAAAACTCATTGATTACATTTCATTAATTTATATCCGTGTTGTTAGCTCTTGTACCGGTCGAATAATTCCGGCATGTTTCTTTTTCAATGTTGCACCATATCAAAGTGACTAAATGACTTAGACGGAACTAAAGAAGTTTCACTTCAAAAATCCATTAGATTGTAAAATTTCTTTCTTATCCGGGAAAACGCCGTATACGTCGTAACTAATCTATCTGTACGATTTGACCTAATGGTTAAATATCAATATAAATTACATCAAATTTAATATAAGAGGTCCAATTACACCATTTAATGTCATTTGCTACTTAGCTCAAAATTTTGCTCCGAATTAACGTTAAAATAATAAACACGGACTGATATTTGTAAAGACCATTCATGTCAATTGAAAAGTAATTGCTAATTCTTAGTAGGGCCTTAGTTTATACAAAGATCTTAACTAGTGGTAGAAATATTTTACTTAACTAAGGATGGTATCCAAATTTTCCTCCAGACCTCATGTCAACCCAGATCAATAAAATATTATTCATGAAAATGAAATGGAGACATATACTCTCTGTGAATAATAAGTAATCCAGTAACAATTATATTCGAAGAAAACTACAAACTTTAATGAATTCATCAATATTTATTCTGTCAAAGATGTGAATTTGCTAATGAATAGAGGTTTATTTAGATATGATTTTGGCAATAATTACGAAATTAAAATAATTTCCTTTCATAATATATTTCATGTTGATTCAAGAATTTTTATTCGTATCTGAAGAGTAAAAGAAGATGTAGGCAATTGTCTTCATTTTCTTTTTACTATTTGTTGTTTACAAGAAAATTTTGACACACGATTAGAATAATATTACAACTAAATAAAATTGATAAACGTGAGTGGAATTCGCGCGTGAAGCGTAATATATTTAGGACACGACTAATGAGAATGGTTTTATTATTTATTTATAAATGTCCGTCATATGCGTGTTTATGCCAGAAATATACGAATAGTGTCAATAGTAGTCACGTTTACTACAACTGTATACAGCTAAATAATTTAGAAAACAGTCTTTTACTATGTTAGTAGATCGGAAATGTAATTATACTATTTAATATTTCATTCCCCTGTATTGGAATATATGTAAGGCTGACGTGATTATTAATTCCAGTATTGCTTGGTCAATATCACAATAGGCTACTATTAATATAGACGAATATCGCGAGAATAAATTTAGCCTTATACGCATGTAACTACTTTTTAATTAATTAATAATTGTTTTAACTAAATGCATATTATTAAGCATATTTTCCTAGATATACCTTTCGCGATATCGATAAATAATAAATAGTATAATATACATTATAGGATAGAAATAACTAAATATAATATAAAAGTAAAATATTTAACACAACCAACCCAACTAAGAAAATCACTTTGAGCTCTATAACCGGCGACGTCATTACCTGCGTTATAATTTATCCCGCAATAATGTTGTCGCGTCAGAAGAGGGATGTGTCGTACGCAGTCGACACATCCCTGCCCTTACAGCATAACCACAGGTCAGCGTCAGACATCAAACGAAACAACTTATAGCGAGCGAGCCACTGACGTTATCGCTACCCATTTCTAGAGAACGTGTGTGCGTGTGCGTGAATGTGTGCGTATGCACGTGTATGCCTGTGCACGTGAGTGCGTGTGCGCAAGTGCGCGTGAGCGCGTGAGCGCTTGTGCTCTGCGCGTCTAATGCGTCTGCTTGAGCGCATGTGCGAGTGTGCGCGTGTAACTATACTTCATTTTTGAATTAAGAAGCAGTTATTTTCATTCTTCTCCGGAAGTTTGTAGATTTAATTTGTGTTAATTAAAATAAATTTATATTTTTATTAAATTCGGGTTTTATTTAATTAGGGTGACAATAATTTGAGAACTTAATAAATATTATTGAAATAATTTTGTTTCTAAGGGTATTTTTTAACACTTATTTAAAATTTAAGGAGGTAGGCAGAGAAAAATATAATAATTTTTCTTGTATATTCCGAAAAAAAACAAATGTCTGGAACGTTCATCGTATTTTTCCTCCAACATATACAAGACTTTCCATCAATTTGATTTATTTGAGATTTTTCAGTTCGCATGACATTGGGAAGAAGAAAGAGGGAGGAAATATTTTTCTTTAAATTTTGGCGGTAATGTAAAAATTATAAGGCCGAATTTTAAAGAAAACCCTCGACTTTGTAGACCTACTTTAATCTGTGCTGCGAAGGTTCCTCACTTACTATATTATTTAATGTGATTTTTACATTTAAAAATTGTGACATATGTACAAGATTTATTTATTTTGAACATACTTTAAAGTGATTACATGTAAGGTCCTGATGATAAAAAACATTTACTTTTAATGCTCCATCTTAAAACCCATACAACTATTATAGTTTAACAACAGTTTTTTTTTATTTGTCCTATAATATATAATTGTTTACAATATTAATCACAAATTTCCTGAACTTCGGATGCCTAGGAATCAAGGTAATCGGGATACATCTCATAACGTAAAAGGTCTCAAAAGAGCAATTTTGACGGTCTCTCAAATGGATATATTTAAAGAAAAAACATTCTTATCATGTATGTGGCTTTTGTCGTAAAATTTCTTTCTAATAATAACCCACAGACCTGGAAAACAATATTTTGTCACATAAAACGTCCGTTTTACATTTATGGAATGGTCCCCTTTGAATAAATCTGTTCATAATTTTAAAACATAATTTTCGATCTTTGATCAAGGAATTATCTAACGCATAGAAATGTTCAGTCCAAATATTTTCCAGTCTAAAAGAGGTATCTTACACATAAATTAGCAACAACCTTGTCATAAAAGCAGGGTCTGGTTTGAAATATTTGGATCCGACATCCTAAAAATTAATTTACAAGCTGATATTTGAAATAAAATTAATTCCCATATATTCATTAAAAATGTCATATTTGAGTACAGCATTTATTTTCATGGAAATAATAAGATCTTGTGTTAAAAATACGACATAAAAAATACAGTGTAGTAAAAGAAATACGCCAAAATTTACGTAACTTTAATAAAGTGGATTTATCCTAACCAATATATACGAATATGAGTTTGTTAGTTTGTTTTCCTTTATTATGCTTTCATTACTCGAATGCTAAACCAGCGCATTTGAAATTTTGCAAACCTTTGGCTTATGTCATCATAACATGTAAAAACAAATTGATTCCAAAATATTTTTCTTTTGTAATAAAAAATCGTCCGGTTAAGGATAAGAAGGTGAAAATAAGTATGTAATGCGTAATAATAAATATCGATTTTTTTCACGCAAGGGAAGCAACGGGACAAAGTTAGTCATAAATAAATTTATTACAAATACATTCTCAGTCAAATCTCAACATATGGTAAAAAGTTAAGCATGGCCTAAATTCTATGCAATTATACAGTGAAATCACTTAAATAAAAATTTAGAAACAACACATCGTCAAACCTCACGATTTAATCGGACAGTACCTCTATAATATCAAGTAGAGAATCCTCTTAAAAATCAAAATACTAATTTTAAGGCAGTAGGTCTTTAAGCCTCATAATTTATTCGTGCAGTACTCCTGCAGTATCAGAACTGAGAAGTTGCAACCCGGAATTTGAAATTAGAATTTCTTCTAGAGACCTGCAATACCAATTTAAATAGGCTGATCCTCATATCTCACAATTTAAGCAGGCTGTACTCCCTCTGTGTCAAAACTGAGAAGTTCTAACTCGAAGCTTAATGGCAGAGCCTCTGCTTGAGATGATAACTTTGAATTTAAAACAGCAGATGCTTAAGCCTCACGACAGGAAGTATCTCCACAGCGTCAAGACTGAAGAGTTGGGACCGAAATTTAGTGGCAAAGTCACTACTTGAGGGTCAAAATACTAATTTAAAAACAGCAGTTCCTCAAGTCTCAAGGTTTAGGCCAAGCAGTACACCTGCTACGTCAGGACTGTGAAGTTGAAACCGGAAGTTCATTAACAGAATATTGGCTTGAGATCCACACTACTAATTTAAAAACAGCAGTACCTCAGTTCAGTCTCACGATTCAGGCAAACATAACCATTGATTAATTGGAACCTAGGATCAATGACATACTGCATATGAGACCAATAATACTAAGATGAAATGAGTAAATATTTATATTTATATAGTTTCAAGGTTCAGGGAGACAGTATACCAGCGGTATCAGGATTTATGGATAAAAAATTAAAATTATGTTTATGTGCCCGCATATACTTATCGACCTATTTACTTTGTTACTTTGTTATTATGTCAAGACAAGTCAAAGAAGTCTAAACTTGATAAGTTTACTCCTCATCACCGAAAAGTTTCTATCAGCGTAATTTAGCTCCAATAAAGTACTTTTATTATCTTAAAGAGCAAATTTATATGGTCCTTAGTCGGGTCTTATCAGATTTTGGTAAAACCTTTTTCATCCAAATTCGAACACGGCATACGTACTGTTCAGCATTGAGGAACTCTATGTTAACTCTTCAATTTACATGATTATATTCTAATAAAATTTTCGTGGATCTATACTGGGAGTATACCCTTCCAAGTCAAAAAATATACAAATTGGTTGGAACTATATTATCCACAGTCGATTGCGGCACTCATACTTTTAAATTTTAGGGAATTCTATGGTATATCTTCAATTTCCATATACAAGTTCTTAACTAATTTTTATAAGACTACACTAACAGTGTTAAGTATCGACACATAATCATCAAAATAAAAAAATGGTTTAAAATACTTAGAAAAGCCATTTGTAGTGAACTTGTCATGCATCACAGTCACAAAAAGCTAAAAAAGCTTGCATTATCTGGATTTAATATCGAAAAGTTCAGGAAAAAAATGAGAAAGTCGACACATTACCATTGATGTCGTTTACATTACCATTGATGGCCTTATTGTCTCTAAAAACTAATAAAATTAATCGATATACGCGAGAATATTCTGAGAAAAAATTACTAATTAAATGTAAAGCTACCTTTAGTAATTCCTAATGACAAAAATGTTTATGTAACTTCCACGTTTTCGTGTAAAATATGTATAATTTATAGGTAAAACAAGTAAATAGAAGGTTAGAAACTGATTTAACATATTCTAGATAGGAGTTTGAGAGATTTAATAACCAGAGGACTGTTTCAAATAAATCCCATTTTATTATGCTGTTATCAGGTGATTTGTGAATCAGTTAGTTAAATAAAACAATTGATACACATAGCGACTTTTTTATTTTTGTCGGTCCTATGAGTTTACTAGAGAAATTAAGAGAGATACCTTTTTAATATAATATGTAGCAAACTATGGTAAACGCTTAAAAAATATCCTGCATCATGTAATAAAAAAACAGGGAAGTGCATGTTGAAACGTTCGTAAAGCAGGATTCCGTAGGTGTTTGTATATCTTGAACTTTTTAATACAAGCTAAACTAAATGACATTAACCAAAATACCTAATGAAATGCTCAGAATTTTAGTGAATTTTTTGAAAGGGTACCTTCAAAGCTTAATATGGCAAAAAAAATAAGAATCACTAGACAATATAAAATACAATGTTTTTCTTGCAACCAATTTCAATCAATTATAAGGAGTTTCTATTAAATTTATACAAATCCAACCACATGTCATAAGTTGATCCACTGTTGCTCGTAAACTAGTAGAGCCTATGTAGCTTTTATAATTTTTTGTTCGATTTCGATATATATATATATATATATATATATATATATATATATATATATATATATATATATATGTATATCTTCATTAATATTTTTCAGACATTTTAAATAGCGATTTAACTAAATGGGTGGGAACACATTACTTAAACGAAAATGACCAATTTAAAGCCTAAAATTTCATAAAGGATCTATATATTGAAAAAATATTCACGTTATACCCCATCTTTTTAAAGATTTATTTAATGGAACCCTACACAACGGGGTAGGCGAATAAAAAAAATCATCCCAAATGTAAATATGGGAGAAGCACGCTTAAAATTATATTTTTAAAACATTTATTACCTATTTTAGGGGCTACGGTACTAAAACGAAAATAATCAAGATTTTCGCAGTTTTTTAATTGGAAAAAATATAAAATAAAATCAGCAAAACTATGCTATTTGTTGATCATGTACACAACTTATGTATAGATATGAAATAAAATCCTCAAAACTTTTCTAACTCCCAAAGGTAAGTAAGTCTGTTTTTCCAATATGGAATAAATTCTGTTTGAACTATAATTTCACTTCAAAAGTAAAAGTTAGTAATAATAAGGAGAAATAGAAGTCTCGAGAAAAACTATTTCGTCACGTTTACCTCATTCTCTGCTCAAATATGCCGAAAGGAAAAAGTAGGCACCTCGAATAGGTAACCTCGGAGTTACGTAATAAAATCGTAGGAAGGGCGCATCGATGGCCACATTGATCGTAATATATATTGGTATCTGCTGCTTTGTGTTTCAGGTAGTTTTATATACCTAATGTAGTTAATGTAAGCGAATAATTTTTTGTCGAACATTTGCAACTATAAATTGTAAATGAGTATGTATTATTTTTAATTAGACTGTAATTTTATTACGCTTTATTTATAACATCAATATTCGATTTATCTACAAAATGATTAAAAATTATATAAAGTTACATACATAAATCCAAACTAACCTTGAAAGTATAAATTAAATTTTCGAATAAGATATGAAGGTCCCTGTTCTAATACCCTACAGTGGAAAAAAAACAGCTTAAAATAACACATAAATATTTTAAAATTTAATGAAAATATACTAAAACTACCATAAAATTAACATATGTAATTTATGTACGAACTCAAGCATGAGGCTTTGTATACGCAGGACTAATTTATTCGGATCACATACTGAGCAACACAAGAAAGAAATGGGGCCTGAATATTTTAACTTTATGCCATAAAATTTCTTAGATGATAATATCAAAATTAGCTTAATGTTAATAATACTAATATTATAAAGAGAGAAATTTTGTTTCTATGTTTGAATGGGTTGACAAAAAAATGGATTATCGTATTAACATAAAACTTTCATAATCGTGTAGCGTAGTGTAGTAGTATAATTATCGTTATTATTTTTATCCTTTATAGTATATACTACTTATAATTTAATTGTTAAGCCTCGCCAATCTTTTCCCACGTTTCTTCTCCACTTCCAATCTCTTTCACATCAAATCGGTTAAATCCGGTCAATAACCCTGGTAGTATTCTCGCTTTACTTGCTTGTATTTTGATACATTTTAGGCATCTAGAAATAATATCTTAAGTATGTCTTTTTACTCTATAGCCCATCATGTGACCTTCTTATTTTCACTTCAATTCAGCGAGACATTTAATGAATTCTAAGACGCATGTTATAAAATTTAATCGATGTTGTTCTTCGTAGGCTCTCTAGTAGCGCTTTAAAACATAGTAGCACTTTTCAACTATCTGTTAAAAGTAATACAGAATGTAATTTATGAAGATAATATGGAGAAAAATATATAAATAAATGATGTATAATTTCAATCATTGCAGACTCTCTGGTATGACCTTTTTTTCTTCGAAAATCATGATAATCAACCTCTACAAATAATTTTGAGTTAAAAAAAACTAAACTATTTTATCCACATCAGGATAATATTCGAAATAATTGTATATCTCTATTAAATTTATGATAAAAGAGAAAAGTGTATGTATGCACATGTTTAACTTATTTTTCATATATTATACGCGTTTTTATATTAGGAGACAGAATTGTAAAATTCTGCACTTGATTACTGTATGGAAGAAATGGCTAAGAAAGGTTAGAATAGCATAAATTGTTATTAAAACAATATACAGTCATGGGTCATTTTCTTTTGGCAGGTCACGTTCTTGAATTCCAGATTAATTATGGTTAATGAACTTTTTCGTTCTACATTATTTATTCAACCACGATTCTCTCTTTTTAAATTCACCTAAGCTTTTTTTTGTCCCTTGCATTATCATAAAGACAATGTTAATTCACGAAATTCTAAAATTGAATCATTCATTCTATCCACTTTATATACCAGAAATTCATATCTAACTGGTATCGTATGTTCTCAATATATTTATTGATAACAAAGGTTATTAAGTTTGTGAGATATATTAATTTAACAAATAAGTTTTTTCAATATTATAAAATAAACCTAAAGATGTTACTGAATAAATCGGTACTTTTGACACATCTCTAGAAAAGACCTACATAAATTAGTTGAGAAAAATTCAAAGACGTTCATATATTTTAAGTCTAGGTATATAAATGTTATTATTTAAGGCATTAGTAATGTAATATTTGATTAAAAAAATAGAAGGAAACTGAAGACCACACAGACGAACTTCTAAGACAGTTAGCTCATATAGCAACAAATATATATACTATATATCTGTATATATTGAAGTCTGCAAATTATTAAGATAAATTTTGTATTTAATAATGTATTTATTTGTAAAATTTAAAAATATATTGAAAAACGCTAAAATCTATGCAGAAAAACTGACTGACTGACGTATCAACATCCAGCCTCAACCATTATTCTTAAATAAATATAACGTGAGTAGAAAATTCTACCCCAAAATTTGTGAAATGAGGTTTCAAAATTTTTAATATAATACTAATATTACAGAATACAGGTAGCCACTAAACACATAGTTTTCAAAATTGAATCTTTAAATATGAGAAAATGGTGTTCGCGGTTTGTACGTAGAAAAATCAATAGCAATCCTATTAACACTAAATTTCGAAAAAGTATTAAAATGTATCGTTAAACATATGTATTAATTAACTCTAAGTAGAAGAAAATGTGCGTTAAAAACTCGTAATTAAATAGAACTATTAATCGGTTGTTTTAACTAGGAAGACTTCAAATTTCAAACTATATCATTAAACAGGTACTAAAAAGGGCCTTTCCAAAAATTGAAAATCTAAAGGAGTGAAATAAAGGTTCGAATTTATATGGAAAAATTATATTAAATGCTCCCTATTAGCACTTATATAAACTTTACATGTGAATTCAGTATATCCTGACAAAACTTGGGTGGTCTCTTATAATTGCTTCCTTTCCAAAAACGTTGACATTAGTGTTGAATAGTGTAACAAGTTAAATTGACAAAAAATATTTGCAAACATAAGTCTGAACAGATTACATTTGATCTAAGAAATATAAAAGATGAAACAAAAATATACCAATATTCACTTCGTGAATTTATGAATATTTAACTCATTCTACTTTTTTCCAAACACACCGGTGCTCTCAAAAAGTAATTTATAATTACTTTGATAAACGTTCTTCGAAAACTTATCTTCGATAAATGTATTTCAAGATCGCATAAAAAAGGCATCACTAATTCCCGTGGCCTGTTTAATATTCCAATAAGTAATTAGAATCGGTATTATTTTATTATTATATTTGTTCCATCATATGAAGAAAAACATATTAATTATTTGTTGCTTTTTAATTCTTAGTGTCGCATCTTTTTTATAATTTATTTCTGGTTTGTTTTATTTTGTTTCATTCCTAATTACTAAGTAGTTTATATAAAATCTTTACAAATTCGCTAGGTAATCAACATTTTTATTCTTATTGCTAAAATGAATTAAACATAGCGCACCTACAGCAGTGAGACAATCACCTGTAATTAATTATTTACTTTATGTATTTAAAATCTTTAAAAAAAGTGTCAAGTCCGAATAGAACGTGCTACAAGGATTCGTTGCACGTTTATGCTATTATGAGCATTTAAAGAAATGTAATATTTCCCTTAAAACATTTATAAATATAATTTTAATTTTCCACAACATAAATGTGTTGTCTACTACATATTTCACAGGCATAAATTATGACGCTTATTTCCAAAATTGTGCCACCTATGAAATTGTGACCTATTATTTTCGCGTAATGTTCTAGTTGCTAAACCTGTTTTCTCATCGATTTTTATTCTTTAGTTTTGGAATTAACATGGACACCCTGTTTTCCCATATTTTAAACATATAATTAAAAATCATGAAGATATTTGTGTATTATAATTAATATGACAAATTATAAGTACTGAATTTTAACCCTCTTTTCAGCTCGTATATGGATATTTAAAAAAAGTAGTTAGTGCAAAGTGTGTGAATTAATTTAATGTATTTCTGTGGCAAATTTCAACTTTCTAAGTCGCATAGTTTCTGAGAAAATCGGCTGTGGCAGACGGACAGATAGACAGTCACGTAAGTGATCTTATAAGGGTTCCGTTTTCTGGTTTTGAGGTACGGAAACTAAAAATTATTGAATAGTAATGACAATAATTGTTTAGATACATGTATGATTGTTTTTATTTGTATACCAATATTTTATAATGTTCGGTAAGACCTGGTCGCAAATGCTAAAGCGATCTCTGACTAATGAACCATTAAACCGACATGTCAAATTAGAACATTGTTGGCTTATTGTGCAAATAAACGTATTATATTCAGTTTATCACATTTACGTAGTATTATACTGGTTAATACTGTCTAGTGTAATTATATAATTTAATTCCATTTCATTATTTGCATATTTCTTTAGTTCATTACTTCAACATTTCACGTGCGCACTGTATCTTCTTTTTAAATGTTCTACTTTAGCTACATTTAAATGGTTTACGCACAATATAATTATAAAATGTTTTCTTTAAATCTAGATTCTATGCTAATTGTATTAGAAATGAAATAAACACATACCTTTATTTAAAGTCCAGAAGTTCTACGGATATGTTTTGTGTGATTATGTAATCTTGTTATTTGAACACAAATAGTTGTGTTAGAAAATTAAAATTTTTGGGGTCTGGATAATTCTTGACCGGATAATTCACACTGGAAAAATAAGATATTAGTAAAAATAGAAATTACGTATAAAACAGTATAGTGAGTACAGATTTTTTTGTTACTTCTCTTAATTAGTCACAGTGGTAAAAGTTAATAAGTTTGAATTCTGAAGAACTGAGTTTGAATAACAAAATTCATCTTTTTTTTTAAATAAACAAAAGTATAAATATGTTTTAGTCTAAATTTTGAAATTTATATATTTTTTTAAATTATTTAAATAAATATTCATTTTATCGCTATCTATAAATTTTCTAGCCGCGTGTATATTTGTGAAATATATAATATATTGGCAAAATTATATAAATGGATTGCTCTAAAAATAACATTTTCCTTTTATTTTAAATATTGTTCTCTGTAAATCATTGCTGTTATCGAATTAGTTATTTCTTCATTTAAAAGTATTCAAGCATTATTACTACCTTTATATACCACAATATTTTTTTTATTTTTCAAAATCGTGTTAGCGTTTTGTGTTGATCGCAGAATTCTAGCTTCATAATTATACTTATAGCGATAATCACACTTCTACCTAATTCTACCTGGATAATCAAATATTTCACTATTATAAAATATTCCATAGCGATAAGTGCTAAATAAAAACAGTATAAGCGCAATACACAGAAATAACAATGTAATAATATGAAAATTTTTTTATCTAAATTTTCAATTAAACGTAGACAAAAAAGTATACATTACTTTGAACTATCCACTTTCAACTATCCAACTGATTGAATTCTTATTGTAGGATTACAGTTGTGTCTATGCAAATGTGAAGCGACTAAACAACCGAGTGATTCTTACAAGCCCATGGATATTTATGCGTGCGATCGGTCAACGACTCTAATTCTACAGCCATATTATCGCAGCAAAACTTCATGGAGTGCAGTTGTAAAAAAGCCTTCACCGTTGCCTTTTATGCGCTAGGCACACTATTAGATGAACGTTTTTGGCGTATTGTAGTAAGAAAATCATTTGATGGGTCGTAAAACTTTACACCTAAATTATCGACGTTTATGGTCACCCGAACATTTGTTGTCAGCCAAACTAAACGAATTTTTGTGACATGAGACGGACTTTTTCGTCATACCTATGACTATAACGTCAATCTTCGCCAACGCCCGATAATGTAGCCCTAGGTTGATAGTCTTTGGCTGAACACTAATTCTGTCATAACTCATTTAGTAAAAATGACTGATTTCGGTGAAAAATCAATTAATTGTAATGAGTACATTTTATAAAATTGTATCATTACGTTGATTTTAAATATTTTGTTTTATTATCTCCACACATTCAATTGAATTGTCCCTCTATCAAACTTGTAATTATTAATAGACGAATCCGCCATACATTTTCGTGCTTAATTTTTAAAATTTTATTTCAAGTGCAAAAATACATACTACTTGAAGAGCATCTATTTTATTTACAATGCGCGTTAAGCACAGTTGACCATTATTGTATTACACAGTGCACACAAACACATATGTGATGATAACCCAAACACACAAGCATAACACAAATCATGAAACGGAAACATAAAATATATGGAGATAACAAAATATTGAATATAAAATAAAAAATTTACAGTGTTGTAACTTTTCGTCGATTAACGATTGGCTAAATTTTAGTTTACAGTGCGGCCGAAGTAGATTTTTTTATTCCAGAGTACGCGTAAGCATGCAGCTTATAATTGCACAATTAAAAATCAACAGTGGTCGTGGGGCTAATCTAATTGCGACCTGTTACGATATAGGTGTTGTACACGACATAATAAAGATTATTTAAACAAAGTGGATGAATAAAATGAACTATTAGCACTCATCATATTGGGTTTATTTAACCCTAGCTCACTAACCTCTAGTAACTTTATCACTAACCATTCGTAATTTTTACGAGTGATTGAAACATCCATATTTATTTAATCAACTTTAATAATAACAGATAATGACTTTTAATCACAGTCTTAGTTTCATCTTAATGTAATTATATTATAATTTTAGACATAACTTATATCGAACAATAATTACACATTAATTACACGGAACAGAATGCTCCTTGCAAATAGCTTTTTTGCAACTCTTGCAGAAGGATGTGGTCATACCACGTTTTTTCAGGGCAGATACTGCAAGTTTTACGCGTTTTGGAAACGTCATGACTAGAACCTTCTTAAGGGTCGTCATTTTTTAAGATATCTGCCAGGATGAGCTTTATGTTTCGTGGTAACGTTATAGTCTGATATCTCTCTTGCAGCCAAGGCTTCATCAGGTCGTCTGGCATTTCGAAAGCAAAAGACCTTCTTTTCATGGCTTTTTTCCATTACGGAGCGCATTACTGACGTGGATGACATACGCGTTAACTATAGACAAATTCAGTATGTTGTAGAACAAGCACATTGGCCATCGATTGGTCTTTCGGTTAGTACTCATGATCGAGCACATTTGGTCTACTGTATCAACCGCACCCTTTGTGAAGTTATAAAATTCAATAATTTCAGGCTTTTTGAAGTAGCATTTATACTAGGTTGATCATGTGTGGTAGAAGGAAGGTAATGACCTTATTGGACTTCGGATTATAAGATGCCAAAGTCATTTCTTTATCGAAACCGAATATCGAAGTACCGACAGGTCTGTTTCTAGTATTCACCATTTCCTTAGGAATCTCTCGTTTATTACTTCTTAGTGTATCTACTTCTGTGAAGTTATATGGTGACTCCAATAGTTCAGTAACCACAGGAACTGACGTAAACCAATTATCCATGGTTATGTTCCGGTTTGATCCATAGTATGTTTTAGATAGCTCCTTTACAAAATAAGTTGCTAATGGCTCGTTACCTGTGTTTGTGTTTTTACCCAAATAGGCATTGCACATGTACTTTGTACTGGAATCAGCCATCACTAAAAGTTTCAAGCCACTTGGGCTTATTAGGGATATACATACGGAAGGGACAGCGTCCTCTAAAACCAACTAGTTGTTCGTCCACAGTAATGTAAGAACCTGGCTTGTACCATTTTCTGCAATTGTCTATAAATTTTTCCCAGAAATCTCTTATTGGTGCCAGTCTATCAGAAGCTCTTCTCTCTTGTCTAGTATTTCTATCATCAAATCTCATACACCTAACTAAAAAGTCGAATCTTTCGGCACTCATGCAGTCTTTGTAAGTTTTCACACTTCTAATAGTATCAAACAAAGTTCATGTAGGTAAATGGTTACTCTTGAGAGCCGCAGATTGAATTATTAAACCCAGCAATGCCTTGATTTCATTGGCTGACGTTTGTGCAGTAATATACTTAGAAGTTTTATACTTATTACTCTTGATATTAATCTCGACGTTCGTATACTGTACTATAAGGTCGATCATTTCTTCCTGAACAAAAAGATGAAACAGATGTTTTGGCTCCGAGAGTTTTCTACATATACCTACGGGACCAGGTATAATGTGCAGCACATTACGAGCCCCTGTGCGGGTACGTGAGTCGCGAGGGGTCGTTGACCATCTATGTTGATTCTTACCAAGCAGGGTATTTTGTCTTGGACGAATGATTGATTACTGCTGCGGTACATCCTCATGGTCCAATTTCATCTGATCTGTGCGGGATGTCGGTGACGCGTCATCATCAGAATTTATAACTAACCTTCGACAACGGCCACGACGGCTACGTGGAACGAATACCTCATCCTCCGAAGAAAGTGTTGCGTCCTCGTCACTGCCATCATTTTCTATATGAATTTCCGTCTCTAAATTACTATCTTCCTATGAATCCGATGATTGTGGCTGATTATCGGGTATTGACTCTGCGTCCGAATCTTGCAACCATTGTATAATTTTTTCGTTTTGGCTTCTCAAATCCATCTGAAATCATAAACTAAATAAATTTCGAATCTCAAAAACAACGAAAAATCATAACTCTGCAAATATCTTTACAATCTATTCATTTATAAATAAAATAGAGTTATTATTACGTATTGTAATAACATAAAAGTAATATATTTTTTTAGTAATTATTGAATATAATAGACAAATAAAGAAATACACAACTTTGAAAAAAAGTTACGTAGTTACTAACCTTTCGTATTTTTTACGACGATCGCACGATATCTCCTGACCTAATAAACGTGCATCCGCAATGAGTGCTTGCGGGTCACTGGAGATGCGAATTAGGAAGGTACTAGAAAGGGGCGGGGCGGGGAGTTTGGAATTTACCGAAACACTAAAAGCGCACGGCACACGTTGTAATTTTTACGACTGACCGAGTGATCTAGGGTTGAATATAATTGATTTTCCTCACCAATTCCTCACCGACTGCAGCGGTCACGCGGTTAATGTTTTCAATTGATCTCACAAATTTATTTGAGATCTACTTGAATGATTTAGCATACGTTCTGACGTTCTGAACTTCGCTACCTACAACTTGATTAACTAAATACTTTGCCCATCATTAAAACGCTGGATTTCAAAATTAATTCGAAACTTGCCTCGTACCTCACTAACAAAAAAACCCTTGCAGAAATACTCTTCCACGACATAAGTGAGGTGTATGCCAGACCACTGCGACATGGTGTGTAAAAATCCACGCCAATGAGCTGTCGAAGGTCAACCTTTCCTCACTCTAGCCCCGTTAATTGCCAAGAAATTCGACTTTATAATTTGAATTATATTAAAATAGTGACTAGAATTAGATATTTGCCTAAAAATAAAACAAGTAAGAATTTGTTTTTCATTACTTTTTATTCCAATTGTAAGTTTTTTAATAACTATTTTATTCCTAATGTATTTGATCACATACTTTGTACATTAGAACTTAGTTCTTTTTTATTATACAAAAAGGATTGAGACTAATATAAAAATAGTGCAGAATCTGCTTAGGCAATGTAAATATTTTTTTTAAATTAAATGAAACTACGTGATATAGTATTATTTATATAGGTTTGGTTTTATGACAATATCTATAATTCATTCTCAATAAAATAATTATAGTCTCGTACATATCGTAGTCTTATGCATATACCTACGTGACCCATGTAAATACCATGTGAATATGTCAAGTAATATGAGAAACAATTTTCTTTTGAGAATAATGATATAATTTTTTTTTACTCGAAATGGATGCATTTTTTAAAAGTAAAATTTGGAAATAAATATAAAAAATCTAAATAAATAAAGCAGTGACAAAGAAGTTACTTTTACTAAAGATAAAATTACTTATATCGAAAAAGTAAATAAACCCTTCAATACATTAAGTAATTTTTTGTATCTACATTTTCTGTCGTAAAACTTTATTTTGATCAGACAGAAGTTCAATTATTTTTAATTCGAGCGTAAAGTATTCTGTTACTTCCAAAATTATGTTACGTATCAAACCAAAAAACCCTGATTACTTTCTTCGCTTATCACAGCAAATTAGTAGCGTCACTTGTTTTATCATGCTTCGAGAGGAGACAAGCAAAGCAGTGTCAAGTCACCTCCTCACCCCTGATTCTATCCCCGCTCCCATCCCATTTTATTCCTTTGAGTCTTAGGTCGGTAGGCAAGCTCTCTCGCTCTACTTAGTAATGAAGATCGATCCGCATGCCTTTCAAAACAAATTTGTTTATTTTGGGTCAGTGAACAATTTTGAAATCGGCTGAACGAGTACTGCGGTAGACAGGTGTCAATGAGTTTATAATGTAAAAAGGCTTATATATATATATATATATATTTATATATATAATGCCATTTTTAGATAATGACAAAAAAATAATTAAATACTTTTCAGGATTCCGAAACACGCAGAAGGAAAACTGAACCCTTATGGATCACTAGGTTACCATCGGCCACACAGATAGTGGAAATTGGAGAAAGCAATAAAATATATTAACGCGGCTATACCTTAATAGTTAATAAAAAAAACTTTCATTTGGAAATTTTTGAAGGAGCCAATAAATTTTTTTTGCTATCATGGGAGATTTAAATTGAAAAGTCGCTTTCTAAGCATTCTAAAACTGTTTACTTTAAATATCGTTTTACAGTATAAATATTGAAAAAAGAGCGCGCAAAATTTTTCTCAAAAATATTTTGACACAAAAACTAAAATTTTAGAGTAATGATAATTTATACAAGCTGCATATATTTCAAGAGAAAACAATTTCGATGTGGACGTTTTAGAGGTGGCAAGAAAATACTTAAAAATTTTTTTCCTTGTCTTTTATTCTATGAAATATCTATTAAAAGAGAGAGCTATAAGAATATCAAAAAAATGTTATTCACAATTTTATTCTAATTTGTATTAGACTTATTACTGAATATAGCTGAATGTAGAACTATGTTCATATAAGTTTATATTTGAAAATACTGAAGTCAGAATGTCACTAGAAACTTAACTTTACTGGAAATATTTTCATTTGCAGCACTCATTCTTATATTACCTATTCGTCTCTACATTCATATATCTCATCAAGCATAAAAGTGGTCTCTCTCAAAATTACTTTCCGAACGCATAAAGACTTTAATAATCTCCGGAATACAGGAGGTTGTAATATGCATGATGTCTGTTGTATATATAGTTCTCTTATCGTTACGGTAAAATTAATTTATATAACAATAAAGTTTCTATCACTGGATAAAATAGATAGAATAAAAATAAATAAACAAATGAGAGCCCTCACGGGACGCCGGACAGATGTGGAAAAGCTATTTTTTATTGTAACTCTTATAAATTAACGTTTTAAAACAGTTTAATGCAATACACTTATATACTGAGTAAAGTTGTAAGCGTCAATAAATAAGAAAGAATGCTGATACAGTAACACACACATATAGTAGCGTGTGTGTAGTGTAGTAGAGTGCAAAGCCATAAGTGGGAAAGACCAGACAAGACGCAAAGCTGTCGGAATTTAGTTTGAATATTTCACATAATAAAATAATTTTCAAAAATATGTTATGTTTATTGTTTTTATTACATATCTTTACTCTAAAATTATATGATATGGAAGATACAGAGAACACAGATTTAAAAGTTTTGGAGAATCTGATCCAAAATAATCGTCTAAATCCAAGATTTTAACTTCGGCTGCAAATTACTTTAAACAACGTTGTGAATCCAATTACGTTCTCTTTATTCTCAAACAGACCTTCGACACAAACATACCTCCACGTTATTAATCTTGGATAGCTATCTTAATTTATATTCTTAATCAATACAATATTGCTTTTCTCGGTTTTAAGCAACGTACGAAGGGAAGAAAGAATTATATTCGAAAAAGTATAGTTAATTCTAAGGCTTCAGTGGAACACAAAAGCTCAATATGAAAAAAATATCTTTGTTTATCTATCTATTTATAGCACTGTATAGCGCCTGAAGTGTTCAATCGATTAGGATAAAATTTT
This sequence comes from Druceiella hillmani, assembly GCA_039881145.1. NCBI lineage: Eukaryota > Metazoa > Arthropoda > Insecta > Lepidoptera > Hepialidae > Druceiella > Druceiella hillmani. Next base: position 9,990,054 of record JAYKKI010000045.1, read on the forward strand.
ATATTTGAGGGTTTTTTGTTATATAAATATTTTCAAATATATCTTCTTGTTATAATCTTAAAACTTAAAATAGCAAAATAAGCACTATAAGCACAAATAAGCACTAAAAAATTAAAATTTTACTTTATCAGAAACAGCTCTGGTGATTTTTAAAAATTCTTTGCGCCGTTAATGTTTTTTTTAGTTAAAAAATGAAACGTCACTTGTTTCCTCAGGAAAAATATAATTAAATGACCTCTAGCTCAAAACAGGTAAATCGCATTCGTTTCTACAGAAAGGGCGTAACGTGGCATAATGTGTACCGGACTGCTGTGATTTGCGTTTTAATACAAATAATTAACAAGCTCAATAATAAAATAACAGTACAATGTGGTGTTACAAAAAATATGTAGGTCATATACAAAATATATAAAAAATATGTAACAAAGAGACTTTATTTTTCATATAAATAAACTATTATATACTACGTAAGTATGTATGTAACAGATAATTTAATTACATTTTTAACTACTCCTAATCTACCGAATTATTTATTTAAAGACTATTGAGAGTTAGCCACTGAGAAATATGCGGCTAAATATGTTTTATCGCTGTGTCAAATTTCAAGTTACTACATCAAGCGGTTTCTGAGGAAAACGGTTGTGACAGAGAGACACAGATGATCTTATGAAAGTTTTGTTTTTCTTTTTGAGGTACAAAACCTTACAAATGAAACCTCGCAGAGTCGAAAGAGCTGGAAAGTTTACAGGTAGCTTAAATTAAGTTATGTTCCACTAGGTGACGCTGGAGCTACAAGTTCATGGTTCATTAGTAAAACATTCTGAGGTACTTGATGTAGTGATTATACATGATATATCTAAATACATAAGCATGTAAGCAAGTATTGAATGAATTGGAGGATCATGGCTTCTGATCTCCTATAACATCCTCGCAATCCCTAATCGTAGCTTTAAGAATAAGTGAACGAAGGGAGTATTAGCCTCTGGACGGTCGCTGAAACTCCAAAAAGTTTTTCTTTAATATATATCAAGGTTGTTTCTCAAATGCTTTGAATGAAATTATTAATATTCCTATATATTATTATATCCGACGATATACAAAGTACACATAATATGTTGTAATTTTAAATACTTTTTACTTTGTAGCCAAAAATTCTTATTTCCAAAATCAATCACTTATTAGTCTTTCCGTGTTTTACTTCCCCTAGAATTTACTGATTTCGTACTCTGCACGGATACTTCTAACAAACAATATAGCGCAGACAAGAGGCAATCTCAACGAGATCAATGGATCAAATACCAAAAATAAACTTGAAAAGCTGGCAATATTTATCTCGGAAACGAGCCCCGCAGATGCATATAAATTAAACTTAAAAATTATGACAAAAAATGACATTGAAACACTTTACTCTCTTACTACATTTGAACTAGTAGCAAGAATTAAAAATCAGATTCACATAATATTGCAACAGTAACAAGAAAGCCGAAAATGGATTTTGATACCCATAATGAAATGCTGGATTGAAAAGATGTTATCTATAAGGAGCAGTAAATTAATTAAATTGTATGCGTTCATCAGAATGGTTTAAAGTCACTCACCGATCGAGTATTAAAGCAAAGTGATGACCGAAACAGAAGATCTGCTTGAAGAAGCTCATCATCATAGAGTGAATGTAATTTATTGTAAGTAATAATCTACCGACGTTACCTATTTTAGCTTCATACAATCTCAGGCGAGAGTTATGGTAGATAAAAAGTTATGGCAATATACGAGACACAGAATAAGCAGCAATAAAAAGCGTTGTAATGTTTGCTAAATTGAATTCTCTTAAATTTTTTAAGTGTTTTTCTTTGACGTTGTTCGCTGTTATTTGATGTTGCTCTATGATATTGAATAACTACATTCAACAAAATAATTTGAATTATTGGCAAAAGTAGTAGTGTGATGAATCATATACCACTTATACATGTGGCACGTCTGTATATGCAAAAGTCGGTCTTATATATATATGTATATTTTAGGGTTGATGAAGTACTAATCAGTGCAGAACAACAACACTCTACTCCCTCCCCTACACCACATTCACTTTAAAAACGCGTAAAATTTAATTCAATTTTGCATAAAGGATATACTGACAAGATTTTTTACTTTCGTTCCATTTGGCCTAAAAAGTGTTCAAATTGTGAAAAACGTTAAAAAGAATCGAATTTTTATCGTTTTGTTTTTCGAGGAAAATGATTTAGAATTCAGAGTTAAAAGTAAAAAGGCTAATTTCTTTTCGATTAAAAGAAAAAAGTAAAAAAATAGTTTCCAAAGTTTTTGTAAATTTGCTTAATGGAATGGAAATATGTGGCGGACATATAACACACGCGCATGGTTATTTAATTAAATTTTTAATACTATCAGTGTTCCAAATTCACTTTAATTAAAAATTTTGCATCAGTATTTTTAAGCTAATTGTATCTTTTATCCTAAAATAAAAAAGTATGTAAACGTCAGTCTTTTATAAATTAATTTAAAGTTAAAAACAGCTTTCTAAATATCATTCAAATATTAATCGACTTATATTGCGTTTACGTCGGTGGCAATGAAAAAATCTGTCAACGTTTAAACGAGTAAACCAAATGCCATATAAAGTTTATTCAATTTGATCTTAAATAAATTGAAATTGATGAATAAATTAGACAGACAAAATCAATTTTAGTTGCAGTTGCGTAAGGTATACGCGTCAAGTTTGTAAATTGTACAATGTCTTTTCTTACGCAAATTCCTTCACAAATTGACTAAAGTGAATCATACCATCAATCTACTCAAAAAACTTTTATAAGGACGCATTTTCCTATATATTCACGGATAAGTTTTGTATCGTTCATAAACAACTAATAAAATAAGCTTTATTGAGAAATAAGGTAGCATTGACTTTATTAAAACCTCACTTTCTTGTAAAGTCTCACTGCAGGCACTTTTTGTGTATATCGTTTTATTTTAGACGTATAAAGGAATCTTTGATATATTTCGAGCCCAAAACATGAATTAATTTTATATTTCTACTCTACAATAAAAGGTCGCTATAGTAATTATATTTCCAAGTGAAGTTTTATACAGCGTTTATAAAGATATTGGTATGGAAAGTCTTGAAAATATTTCGTACTAATTTCATACATAAAGTTTAAATTGAATCTAACTTTACTATCCTTATTGAATTATCAGAAACAATTATGCTAGATTTCATAATTTCTACTCATGCAACAGTAGCAACTCGGCTAAAGCTACTACTACAAGAATAGAAATAACAATTACTACGTAATTACAAAAATAGTGATATTTGATCTCTACCTGTTATTAACAAAATTACAGACCAAAATTTTAATCTAAATATTGAATTCTGCGCGAATTCAATATTTAGATTAAAATTAGGCGATGTGAATGTGAGGATAGCTCCGCAAAAACCATCACGTGAGAACGTGATGTGATATTTATATCCTTCTACTTCTGTATTCTGTTATTTATCTTACTTGGTATTTCATTTATTGCTTTATTTAATATTTTTAATTATGTTCAATGAAGCAAAGATAAAAAACCATTCAAATTTTGCTTTTACGTTTTAGTCCACGAAACGTAGATTATTAATTTCTTAATAATAGAAACTGCATTATATTTCAAATATTTTTTTCCTAAAATAATGTTATCTGTTATCATACAAACGCCTTGTCACATGTTTTAAAGGATGGGTTTTTAATGTAGAATACTCTACTGTTCATCGCATTTGATCCGTTCTCAGCAATCGATTATTGTTTTAATTTATCTCTCTGCCTATATACATTTTGAAGAAAGAACCTTCTGTTACTAACAATTTTTATGTTTCTTCTTAATAATAAAAGTAAGGAAATAACAGAAAAATAAGTGGCAAACGTAAATTTACCAAAGTACTGAATTTACTTCAAGAAAATAAACTTTACCGAGACGCTCTTACCATAGACTATGACTCAAACGTTTTTGTAGTTAATCCGTACTAGAAATTTTAGTTACAGTATTTAATTCGGTCGGACGATTATTTTCAGACTTTCCACATCATATACATTTTATATGCCGAATATCATAGCTCATTTACTGCGAAGAACTTTTGTTAAATTTGATTAACTGAAGAACGTCTCGCGCGTTTGTACAGTGAAAACGGGGGCGGAGTGGGGGGAATTCATGGATTTGCAGTGATTAATGCATTTATGCATACAAACTCTATATGCTTATGTCTATGCCAATCTTTTCCATACTAAAAATTTCATTAAATAACAGAACAATGTACAAAAAACACGGCTTAAAAATAAAACAATAATTTCAACCCGAGCTGCCAAACAATTTTTTGTTGCATATTGGGTGTATATAAAAATATTGTCCCTATTTACTATAAAATATAAAATATAGAAGGTATTTCAATATAGAGGGTATTTATTTCCGAGTGGAGGAAATCTCGAAAATTCGATATTTGTTATTTGTATTCAACACTTCACCAAAGGTGACATATTATTTTATATTAAAATGTTTATTTTATCAAAAATTTAATACAAAAATAAGTAATTTTTATCATCTGTAATAATAATAAATACTAAATAATACATCTGTAATAATAATAATACATAACGTATTCTAAATGACTATAAAAATGATAAAAAAATTAGTGATTGATTTGAAAGTTGTTTGTAAGGGTTCCTTAATAATATTTGTGTGTCTCCTATTTGATTATATTTTTTATTATTAAATATTTTTTTTATTAGGTATTCCGTATTGATGATGACTTATGATAAATAAATTAATTTTACTTCAAGCGTGATATGGAAAAGTCGATGCACAAAACAGACTCGCATTTGGCTGGTTTTTATGTTTATTATTGAATATATTTGGCATTAGTTTTATAGAAATTCATTATTCACATTTAAATGAAACTACGTGATGTAGTATTATTTCTACTTTCTTTAAGTTCTTTACCACTAATATTATTCCTTACCACTAATTTTACATAATATACTAATTTGATATGTTTTATTGTGTTTATTATTGAAATATAGAATATTACAAATATCAAAAACGAATTAAAACTTCCTAGTTAATATAGTTTATGAGACAAATCTGAAAAAAAACGTGATATTCTCTTAGTCTACTGCATGGGCGTTTTTGAGAAATTGCATGTTGTGCATAAATTTCAAACCTTCATATTATTTACGCAAAAAATAGACAGATGGACAGATAGAAATCGTTGCAACAAAAATAGGTTTCAGTTCGAATCTTCTAAAAAGAACATTCTAAAAATAAGAAGGACTTTCGACGGTACGATTTTGATGTGTTTTCGTTATAGAAATGGTAATTTCAACTTTAGCAAATAAATACCCTTTGAAAATGTCCCTGTATTTAGTGACTTTACACCTAATTCTTTTTCTTTTTTTAATATCCTTAAAATACGTCCTTCAGACTAAAACAAAGAATTTCTGTGGATAAATATGCTATGACTTCCTTTACAAACGCCCGAACGGAATTTAATTAGAGACGAAGACAGTCTACGGACTAGATACTTACTTATTATGTTAACAATTGATTGCAGATCAGCTTGTTCATAACAAAAGAATATTACTTTAATCTATATGGGATATGAAACTAAATTGATATTGAAGTTCGAGTTGCAATTTTTAGGTAGATTTACTTTATATTACAACAGAGAAACATATGACCTTAATAAATATTTGATACACATCCAAGTATTACCTACGTTTGAAGATTAAATATCTTTGCTAATAACCTACCTGAAGATGTAATACAACGAAACCTAGTTCGTGGTAAAGAACTTAAAAAAGTAGAAATAATACTACGTCACGTAGTTTCATTTAATTGTGAATCACGACTGATTGTTAGATGATATTTATTCAAATTAATGTGTATTGGTTTTTCAATTGTATGGAATTGTTCTGAGTTTATTGTTCTATTCGTCATTCTTTTTTTATAACTTTTTGTTATATATTCTTCCATATGCTCAGACATTTAGGTAATACTGTAAATTGGGCATGGGGTTTCCACGAAATAAATAAATAAATGAAGGAATGACAATATTTTTTACGTCTTTGTGCATTGTTTTTCTTTTTTGTTCACATAAACTGTGCCTCGATGTCTTAGTTAATTCGATATTGAAATATAAGATTCATGCATATATTATCTACATGAATAAAAATAGTTCAATATTCACAATTAAATAAAACTACGTGATGTAGTATTATTTCTGCTTCCTTTAAAAATAAACTAGAAATAATTCGACATCACATAGTTTCGTTTAATTGTAAATAATGAATTTCTTCAAAATTAACGCCAAATGTATTCAATAATTTAGCATAATAAGATTTTGATTTTTTTTAAGAATTGTAATATATAAAAAAATAATAATTGTAATGAAGCGATTCGAACAAAATCTTATAATTAAACAAAACTTGCATAATACAGGAATAATATTGCATGATTTTGGTACTTTGTTGTCAGCAATTTTGGTATCAGTTGATATATTTGTAAACTTTAGTTGACGCAAATAAAAAATACAAAAAATAACAAATTTAAGTTTAAAACAAATCATCCACTTATTGTCACTTTGGCACTGGTACATATCTGATTTCATCATCACCATCCTCAATTTCCACCGAATCATTTTTACAATTCATTCCTTACTTATAACAAGAACACAAGTTTGAAAATAGTGAAGAAAAGTTACTAGTATCATGGCGTGCTCGAATTGCTAAACATATACGCTTAAACGAATACAACTGTTGCACACGCCGTAAGTCTATACTGTAGTAATATATTAACAGAAACTGAGACATTGCAGATACTTGTAAATACGCAAACGTTTATACTATAGCAAACATGTCGATCGAAATCTTACACTTACATTGTGGCAAAAGTGTCGTCGAAATCTCATACTTTTTTGGGCTGGCTCTAATTCACTAAGTACGTAACGTTCGATAAGAAACTTCGTTCCCATATTTCCTACACGAATTTTGCCTTTTCACAAGAAACTTTTTATTATAATTTTTTTAATAAAGTCTTGTTTTTTATCTTATTAAATAATAAAAATACAAACAAAGGCACTATTATTTTAAAAATTAAACATAAAAAAATTAAGTAAATAAAAAATGCAGGAAAGTAATTTTCGAAATGGAAATTTTTATTAAAATAACTTTTCGTGTCCAAATATAAATAAATTTGCTAAATACTCCTGTAATTAGAGTAGGATGTATACTCTAAGCTCCTACTGTAAAAATTTCTGAATCATTGCCAAATCGGCGATTCTCTTTTCTCTCACGAGCATACACAACCACACACATAAATTATATTACATTTCACTAGGCACCGACTTCACTAATATCTAGCTGTAGCAGTATTTTGCAAATTTATGTATGTTCGGAAATGAAAGTGTACCGCAAAATTTCTAACCAAGTAGTCGTATTATCATTCTTATATTTTTCAGAACCCTTGTTATCCGGTGTTATTTAAAAGCGGTCCAATATAAAGTTAATTTTTCCTCTTTAGTGCCTTTCATATCCTATGTTGTCACGTGAATATCACTAACTTGTGACATTCACATGTTAATGAATCTAAATACGTTTATATAAATCTGCATACATAAATTCATTTGTATACACGCAAATATATATATACATATATATATATATATATATATATATATATATATATATATATATATATATATATATATATATATATGTATGTATATGTATATATATATATATATATATATATATATATATGTATATATATATATGTGTGTATGTATATATGTATATTTATATATATATATATTTATATATATGTATATAATTACATACATACGAGTAAATATATACGGACATACAAATCTTTTCCTCTTGGCTTCACCGTAGTCAGTGTTTAATAGCATAGGCTTTTATCCTGTAAATATACTATATTTACACCTAAACATTGCTACTTTTACTATTTGTTTGATAGTTGGTGTATATCTTAGTATATATCTATATGTATTCACTTACCTACTTACCTCTTAATGTTCAGTCACTTCATGTTTTTTTTTACCTATACTTACTTAACTACCTACATATTAATATCTTGGTTATTTTTTGCGTCTTTGTGATTCTTACTTCTTGTGTATTCTACAGTACTTTTTGAACCAGGAAGATGAAACAAATATACAGAAAGTTATATCAAAATGCGCAAACGAGGCTGGGTCGTCGAGAAAGCCACTTAAAACTCAAGAAATGGTTATACATTATAGAAACGAGATATACATTAATTATTTTTTTGTAATCCTTTTCGAAAAGCTTTATTTTGTTAGATTTGTTTTTCTTCAATGGTTACCAATTTATTTAATTTTCTGCTCTTTCCTGATTGTCGATTACTAAAGTGTTTGCTTTTTATATTAAAAAATACCAACTTTTGAAATATTATATTCCTTATCACATGAGGTAATATTTTTTTTTTATATGAAGCTTCTTTTCTCACTACATATTTATTTTGTCTCCTAAAAATATAGTCATAAAAGCAGACAGATAATATGAAACTTCTCTCTTAACCTAAAACTGCAATATATTTTTCGTTATTTTTTTTTTATATCTTGGATGAAAACTGAACAAAAACGCCGGGTAATTTCCTATATTTCAGCGTAAAGGCTATAAACTTAAATATTTACAGAAAATGCTTTGAGAAATTGAAATATACGGTTTGAAACTCTCATTCCTGAAACAATGTCATTTTAATTTAAAAGTAACAACACTGAAGTCAAATACTTTCCAAAAACTTGCAAAATCAAATCGTATTTGATCGCTTTTTAACAATTGTCTAAATGACATATGCCTATAAAATAATCACATTAATTAAAAATTTTCATAATTTTGTATTAGAAAATAGGCATGTAAAGAAATAATATTACGTTCACTGAGTGAAGAAAGTATATTTGGTCTTATATTAATTTAAAAAAAGATATTTAGTAATATTCTTTTTTAGTTGCATATTTATATATATATATACAAATATATATATATATATATATATATATATTTATATATATATATATATATATATATATATATATATATATATATACGTATTTTTATTATAAAAACTAATTCTAAATTAGAAAATTTATTTTACAATTCGAGAACTAATTCCTAATTCTTTTCAATTTTAGTTCAATTAATTCACTCATTTTGAATTCATAACATAGACGAGTCTATTTTCCGAAACTATCATAAGATGCATGTATATAATGTAGTTCCACTGTAATTTACAAAATCTGAAGTTAATAGAATACACATAGACATAATTATGGATGATATTTCCAAACGTGAGTCACTAATACTAATACTGAGTCACTAATACTACTCTTTAATACAATTCTAATAATAATAACGCTAATTCTACCTTTTCCTTTATATTAAAGTTGAAATCAGGGACATAATTTAATCATGCCTTTTTTTTAACAGGCACGTCTACTAATAAAATATTTTTTAACTATAGATAATAAAGGAACGAACTTGAAATTAAATTGGAATGCCATTTACATACAAATTGACTTTGTTTTAAATATTCGATTTATTCCGTCGACACCATCAATAAGTATTCAGAAGCACTCGAGACAAAATTCTATACTGTAGACAATAAAGCGTAAAACGTTAGCGTTTTACGAGAGACAAATTTGAAATATTATTCAATCTATCTGATAACAAATTACGAATATCTTGTCTTCTAAGGCAATTTGAAAGATAATAAAAGTCGAGAAATGTTACCGAACGAGAAAAGAGAGTTTATGGAGAAATTTTGCAATAAATAATTATGAAAATGAATAGGCTTTTATATTGATATCAACCAACTGATAGAAATATACTCACTGGAATAAGTCAGAAATTGCGACTTTTAGTATATCCTCATACATACAAACGTACATGTATGCAGGCTAAAGAATGGAAACGGTTGTCCTTGTTAAAAGGCATATCTATTTTTAATATTTATTTCAATGGAAATATAATATTGGTAAGGATACGTAACGGAAGTAAATTTGTCGTACATTTAAATCATCGAGTATGACATGATACTCTGTTTCGATGCGAAAGGAAATGTTTCCTTACCCCACTTACAATATTTCTGCAAGAAATGAGGTATGAGTATATAAAAAATGATTTTGTTTACGAACCAATATGTATGCCAATAAAACTGTAACATGACCGCAGTCATGTGAATATTTCTGGATGTCACTAAAAATGTGCAGTAAACTGATGACAAGTATACTCGTGATATTAACCTACACTACGACTGTAGACAATATTTTTGAATGTATTGTTAAATATAAATAAGAACGTTTGGATGTTTAAAGTTTCAGTTAAGTTTAAGATTAAGTTAGTTACAAAGTGTGTTTGAATATTTGTTAAAAATTTGGCTCCCCTAAAAATAATTACCAATATATAAATTTATTGCCAGTAATGTTAACACCTCGTCCAATCCCACGTTATATTCTAAGTTAAAAAGACAGAAACGGAAACCCCATATGAAATCATCGGCATATGCGTCTATTGATCAAACCATTTTTCTCAGAAATAATTTCATGTAAAAACTTTAAATTTGACATCGTTAAAAACGTATTATCTCTCATATATTCATATCTCAATTGTTGGCATTTAATACTGTTAATTTCTTAGGGAGCTCAAATAAAGTATTCAAATTGTTTACTTCAAGTTTTCTAAAAAAACACTATAAATAACTTTACTAGCATTTCAAAACTATTCATTACAAAAAAAAATAATTGTATGTTACATATTTCTAGAACTGTCCTTCAAAATGTCCGCAAATATTTAGTCATAGAATAACCATTTGATATAGAAAATTAAAATTTGGCAAATTGACAAATAATGTTAACGTGCAAATGTCTCAACAGATAGCACTCAAATATTAATACATAATTTAAGTCATCAAATACAAGGATTCCAAAATTTTTTTTATAAATTTATGTAAGATATTTCTAGAGAAATTGTTGACAATATAGATAAGAGATACGAAAAAGCAGTTTCCAACTCACTCCTCCCGCTTACCCTTCCACCCTTCCTACCTCGGAGAAACGACTAAAAGTCAATATTATGGAAAATTATATTATTAGAAATTTACCTATAGTTTACCAGAAAACTACCGAAATAATTCTAAATTTCATAATTTGTGAAACATTCTCGATATATATACACATGCAATAGATATATTAGGTTATGTGTTTAAATGGTGAAAAATTATATTAATATTTACAGCAAATTTTGATTGAAATACTACCTTCCCTTCAATACGCGAATCATCATAGTTCTAAGTTTATTACTTAAATTTATCTTTTCCCACAATATCTAACACTTAACTCTCACCGAGTCAGAGAAAATTACCGTTTTCAGCATTTTAGTGGTAACACAAGTCATACTGTAAGTATTTTGCACTCCATTTTCACCACTTAGTTCTATGTGCCATAACATGGACAATGCTTTAAAAAAATAAACAAAACTATATATACATGTGTGGATATATATACTGTCAACAGACGAGGATTAATTGATCTATTCTGAAGAAAATTAAAATCAGCATAAGCTGTCGACAATTCTAAACTATTTCATGCAAAGAAGCAATTAAATCAAAGAACCCATTCAAAATTGAAAATAACTCTCCGTAGCAACGTTGACAGAAAACAAAGCAAAGAAAGAGGGAAAAATATAAACACGATTATCAGCACTAGAGAAATTATTAAAAAGACTGGTATATTTATAAATCTGGCATGTCTACAAATTAATTGTAAATATGAAGGAGTTTTAAAAACATCGTTTTTGCTCAAGATCGTTATTTCAATCGAACGAAAGTACCGTTTTTATTTTTTCAAAAGCTAAATAGCTGTATTAATTATTAACTAATATTAATTTATTTTTCAATCTTATTTTCATCCTGAACATATATAATTTAATAACGACTTAGGTAACAAGGAACTATTCCTTTTAGCTGCCTCCATAAGGATCAATTGTCCTTTACCAGTATGTTTATTGGACGTACTTGCAAATTAGAATGATAATTCGCTACTTTAATGAAAACATAATCACAAAATCTATCACATTGGAGTCCGATACATACTTGCTTAGATTTCACTGTAAACATATCCTCCTATACAAAACACATTTTATGGTATGTTATTTTTCGCTTGATTACGCAAATTAGATGTATCCTCCTTTAAATATAATTACAGAGGAATTCCATAAACTTGCTTAAATTATATTACCAACCGATTGAGAATAAAATGTTGAACAAGTGCCTAGTTATTATAATATTTCAATGGTAGGAAAATTAATATAGAAGCGAAGTCTGTAACGAAATTTCCAATGACACTTGCTTATAATTATCGAGGAAAGACTTAACGTCAAAAAACGTAATTAACAACCGTGAAACCGTAAAATATATTAAACGGACAATTATGTGATGAAATTGTTGGGAGATTGTAGAGTCTATAAGAATGACATGAAGAATTTTACAATATCGAACAATGAATATTTGAACAATATATCTAAAAGCAAACTATTATTAAAGTTAATTCTCCCAGTTTCAAATCACAGGTCAATACTTTAGTCAATCAAATCTACTATTTTAAATTTGCATTTGTGAACGGAGTAGTACAAAAAAGTCGCGATTTTGATATAAAAATATTAACAAAGTTCTAAAGTAGATGTTCAAATGTATGTATATATATATGTGTGCGTGTGTGTGCGCGCGCGCGCGTGTTCGTGTGCGCGTGTGTTTGTGTGTGTGCGTGTGTGTCTGTGTGTGCGTGTGCGCGCGTGTGTGTATGTGTGTGTGTCTTTAGATATTTCTTATTCTAGAACTGTAACGGATTTATATGAAAGTATTATGAATAGATTATAACCTGTGTTAATCTAAAATCAATCTACTTTTAAAGTATCTCTTCCGAAATTTAAATTGGTTTTTTAATGAAAGCTTCCATCTTTCATGATGTTTATTTAGTTCCTGCTTGATCAAGTAGTATTGCATGTAACGAACACCTTATTTGTTATATGTGTTTAATAATTTTTAAGACATATGACCGAGCCAGGTTATTGATCGTGGTAAATGTTATCAAACAAATACTGAGGGTAAAATTAATGAATACGTTAGCGGGATAATGTTAGATTTAGCTACAAAGGTAACATTAGCTATAATATGTTACATTCAGATTAAAAAAATCAAAGCACGTTCACTCGAAGTCGTAGGGCGAAGTCACTCCTTCAACTAACTAATGAAGGTCGAACCCAGCGCCTCCCTCTCGATACAAATTGGTTTATTTTGTGAGGCGGCATGAGCACTTACGAATCATTGGACTTCAAAAGGTCGCTTTAAGCAGGCAAGCTTTCAAAATACTTTGTAAGCAAAAATAATTAGATTGTTTCGTTTTTGACTTACCTTGCCAATTTATTTTAGAATAACGTAAAAGCTCATATTTATTTTCACAATATTTCAATTATAACTGGTACTTCTTTCTTTTGTTCGAAACGCCAATAATATCATAATTTCTGTTCGACCCTCTATTCTGTTACCTATATTGTTTAGTCACTACATATCATAAAACAAAAATCACGTTCGAGTCTATATTTCCATGTGTTTGCTAAAACACGAGAACTATGAGAATTTCAATGTGGATTTCAGCATAGTTTGGAATGGTTATTCCAAAGGATTTTGAAATAGAATACCATGCTATATCATGTAAAGGTGACTCATTACTTTCCTAAAATGCATATATCAATGTAGTGTACAACAGGGTTGTAGATCTTAAAATTTCCTCTACATGTTATCTTTCCTTTTTATATATAACCCATAATAAATATGTATTGAGTATAAGAACATTTTTAAAACCCGTGTCGATTTTTAAAAGTTTTTTGCGCAATTCTGTATAAACCATTATCAAATTAAAATTTATTGAAATATTAACAATTTATGCATATTTTTTTCATTCAGAGAATTTTTCCGATTTATACCCTGAGGGTTAGCTGCTATTTTTACTATTGTGTAAGGGATTTATTCCGGTAGGTTTCAGTGCATAAAACATCGGGAAATCTTTAGAAAATTTTCGATAGTCCATTTAAGGATTGGGAAAGATCTCTAAACCACGAGAAAATGTCCACGATGTTTTCACTATATGATGCAAGGTAGTTAATCAAAAGTGATTTGCGGTTATTTATCTTCACATAAACAATTTTAATTAATTTTTAATTCACACCTTGTGCTTTAAAGTGCTGTAAAGTGCTGATACATTGGTTGTATACACGCCGTGGTGTTAGGCTGCAGGAACATTGCAAAAATATTGCCGTGATCAGAGACAAGTTTATATGCCGATGGGGGAGGGGGGGCGACCACAAGTAATTAAAGTTTATGTAAGTTATGGTTCCAGACGCATTTGCACAAGGAATAAATGTGACGAGAGTCACATTTATTATCATTTTCTTTTCATAATCTTGATCATTTTCTTCTCGGACGCCGACTGCTCGTTACCAGAGATCTAAAGCATTACCTAAAATGTGATTGGGAAATAATCGGCAGTAAAAACCAGATTTGTCGGCATTGTAAACCTGTTCTGATGTTAGATTTTTTCTCGAATAACTTTCCGAAATTCTTTTTGAAATAGTCCGATAGCAGCTTCATAAATTGATAGTTTATCCCCCACTATTTTTTAAGTTCTTGTTCCGTGGTGCTTTTTAAATTTATCTAATCATTGTCTGCTTGCATTAAAACCGATATTGGAGTTTGCGATCTGGCGATGAAAAGTACGAGCTCTCTCACAACTTTAAAAATATTGTCGCCGTGATGTGTTGGTTTAACCGCGCATCACCTATTGGCCGCTCGTCGAGCGGGACTGGACTGGTGTTCTGGTTGGCTGTAAGAGATTGCTCCAGCAGTAATAAATCCATCATATGTATCTGTTGTATACATTAAAGTATATAATAGATACATACGATGGATCTATCATGAATAAATTAATAAAAAAAGCATAGAGGTTAACGAACTCAAGGTTATGAGCGGAGCTTTATTAATAGAATGTAAAATCGACATCGATCAGTTCAGCCGTTCGTATTAAATTATTGTTCATTGAAGAGGCACCATATATACAAGTGGACGCGCATGAGCGAGATGTGGCAAGTACAACCGTTTATCCCAAACTGTTTTCCGTTCAGAAGACTCCATATATGAATATAAATAATTTGTCACGTCTACGTACACTGATCATCAATCTTTGTAAGCAAGTGCACGAAACGCTTTTGATTTTCTGTTTTCGTTAATAATTTGTGGAGTATTTAGCAAACAGCTTTAAAGTATAAACATAATATAAGTGATATTTGATGAAGAAAAGCCTAAAATACATGCGTATTTTTAATATGAGTTACTGTATTTTCTAATAATTAAACTGTCTTCTCACCATTTTCGCAAATTTATATGTAGTAACCAGTTTTATCCGGGGTAAAATTAAATAACTTAAACTGGATCATAATTTCATAAACCTAATCAAAATCTCATCAAATATTATGAGATTATTTTCCGTTTCTTATAAACAATATTATGAGAAGGTATTATAACTGAAATTACGAGCGACTAAAATATATCATACAGGCCTGAAATTGTAACAATAATCGATGATAAATGGAATCAGCTGAAAGTTAGCAATCATTCTCGGAGGATATACCATTAACTGTAATCTGTTCCTCGTACAGATATAAGTTATTCTGTTAATTTCAACGTTCAATAAAAATTATATTTCAATAAAACGCATTTATTATGCTTTATTTATTATGCTTATTATTTATTGAAGAGTAGGTTTTTTAAGTTTACAGAGTAGTTTTCTTTCAGTAATAATGTTTACATATCAAAAATATACTTGACCGAGATAAAAATAACATACGCGATTTCAAAAATAAAATATAGCCGTCTCCGTCAATTTATTAGATCAAAACTGGTCAACAATACGTATCATCTATAGACAACTACGAATAGCCTGTAATTTGTCCGGTACCAATTCAATTAGCATATTCAATTCAATTCATCAGGTTTTCTAGGCATAGGTTTAAATTTTTCAGTGGCATGACTCAAGCGTAAAAAAGATGTCGAAAGCTTATCATTTTGTTCGGTCCGCTAAATATTATAATTTAAAAAAAATCTATGCTCAATCGAATGGCTCATTAATATTTAATAAGCCATTGAAATTACACATGCGTACTTACATACACACATAGGTTCCTCCTGGATATTAACGCAAACTTATTACAGTTCTAACAAGTTATGTATTTTTATAACCTAATAATAAAAACAGACAAACGATAATTAATTCCAAACATTCCTCGATTTTGTCTCAAAATTACACCCAATTATACTTCTGGGTTCTCAAGCTGTACTCTACAGAATCTCTGATCTACATCTATTTAGATATTTCATAAAATTACACTTATAAAAATGAATATTGCTTATCTTTTCAATTATTAAAATCCAACAGAAATTTAGGATGTTTTCATTATAACTGCTCAGTCTCACCTTATTTAATTCATCACGATAATACGACAAGAATAAGGATGAACAAACGCGCATGAATAAACAGAAGAACAACATATTCGAAAAGATCAAATGCAAATCGAACTTACACAAAGAGGTTCCATAACGTTATGTTATATTATCATAAATCAAGCTAAATCGGTATTTTAACATAACAAAAAAACCTAAATAATGAATATATTTGGCGTTAATTTTGTAGAAATTCATTATTTATAATTAAATTAAACTACGTGATGTAGTATTATTTCTACTTTCTTTAATTTCTTTACCACGTTCCTCTTTCGTTGTATTACAACAGCTTCAGGGGGGATATTTTTATATACCTTTTTTTTGCTAACATCCCACCTGAAGATGTTGTAATACAATGAAACCTAGGTCGTGGTAAAGAAATTAAAGAAAGTAGAAATAATATTACATCACGTAGTTTCATTTAATTGTGAAAAAACCTAAACTTTAAGAATTACTTTTATTGCGTAAGAATTTCGCTCACAATCAGAAATTAATTATTTACTTATGCTAACAGACCTTCCTTTGTAATAAATTTCTAGATCCTACTTCGACTTATTAAATTTGATTAGTGTCAAAATATACATTTATTATTAATTTTAGCTTTATAATTCTGACACTTTCTGAAAAGACCGATATGTCAGTTTTGTGTGACCGATATATCAGTGCCATTTCGTGATATAACGATCTAATATCGGTTTGATGTTTTAAGGTTCTGTAATGAGTCAAAGAAAAAAAAATGTTTTGTGTCACTTTGCTGTTATAGTATTCTATTTTTCTAGTCATACCTCGCTTAGCAAAAAATGCAACGGCTATTTTTTATCAATCTGGACTCTTTTATTCTCTTAAGTGTTTTCTTACATCTGAAAATGCACACTTTATTTCTGGAATTAGATGTAATATCGTAATTATACGGCTAGGATTGATTATATCTTCGAATTGAATATATATTAGGGGATTGAGCACAACGTCAAACAATTTGAGCATATACTTGCATTACTTCACGCAATATTACACCTAAATTTTACAAGGATTGCCCACTCGCAGAGCTTTTAAATTTCAGGGTGACCATAAGAAATGTCATTGCATCAGATACTGGTACATTAATCTGTAGACTCCCTTGCTTTTATGTTAAAATAGTTTATTCCATGGAAATACACGTCATCCAAAATATATTTAATTTCACGCAAGCTTTTAAATTTCATCATCGTATAAAAAAACACAACCTTTTACATTTCAAAGTCGCTTAAAATTATACAAAATTTTTGCCCAAAAATCACGTCACCTTAATTTTAACAGTTCGTAATTTGAGAATTTATGGAAAGAAATGTGGAAGATAGGTAACTTTTTTGTTTTGATAGTTAACTGCTAATGAATGCTATTTCACAATTTGTCATTTCTGTTTGAGTCACATTAACTCACATATACGTGATTAGCTAACAAAACTATTTATAGAGATATTTGAGAGGGAGAAGGAGAATACATTAAGTGCTTAGAAAAATAAATTAAACTACAATACGTAACGTGGAACATCGTCTTTCATAATTTTTTAGGGTACAGCTTCATAAATATGCTAAGAAATACGAAAAAAAAAATTCTTCCACGCCTTAATTGTACTAAGGACTATTAAATATTCTTATGTTAGTCCACTTTATCAAACAATATATAAACGAATTTTGCTTCAATCGAATTACAGACATGTATCCTCGATCCGAACTCGCGTTTCGTCGGTTTAATACGTTACGGTTGATACATATGTGACATTCGTGATAGCTACAGTAACTTTATGTAAAATGTCTTTAGTGTCAATGAAATATTTCCCAACCTACAAAAAAACAGACAATACTGGTTACGTTAATACCTAATATCAATAAGAAAAATACTTACCTTTTATTTTAAGTACAAATTTGTTACCTCACTGAAATCAATACACAGCAAAGTAAAAATCAATAAAACATAATTTCAACGTCAAGAATTACGCAAGACCGCATTGGCGGAACTTATGACAGACTTTACGGTTCAACGACCCATAAGATCTGCGCAGTATCAAGAAATAAATGGGTTTATATCGGGCAGGAAGAGCACGGCTCGACCTTCATTAGTTACTTGAGCAAAAGATCTTCTTTTGCCGCTCCCGGGTCACGATCAAAGAATGTCCCGAACATATTCCCAAAGAAATAACATTTCTAATGGAAATATGTTCGGGAAAGAATACAAACCCTTAGTGGTTTGTATTTTTTCCCGAACATTGTTCTACCAGATAAGAACTGTGATATAGGTTTTTTTCCTGGTATTTACCTGTGAACACGGGTACAATTTTTTTTAATTAATCCGTCAATTTCATTAAGAGTATGTTTAATAATATGAGCATGTCTCCATAAATTTTGATGTATTTAAAGTACCCAAAAAATTTAACAGAATTGGTATTTATTATATTTGTAACTAAAACTCTACTAAGACATTATATTTAGATATAATTTTAAGTCCATCGACATTTACTATAAAACCAAACTCAAAATTCAAAAGAAAAATCAATCAGAAAAGTCTGCAAAGTTAAATGAAAAACCATAAAATGCACATTAAAACGAACGCGTTTACTAATTAAAGAATATTAGCGGGGCTTTATTGACCAAATTTAGATACGATAATTAAGATATTGCAAGCATGTATCGCCTCGTTGTCCGGGATAATCCTGCGCTTTAATCATGTGTGGCCGTCTCGGTTTGGTAGGTGAGATGAGGACAGTTACATATATATCATCATACATATCTAATGACCACTGAGAAAGAAAGGTTCTCGATTGATTATCACGTACCAGAAGATGCAGAGTAGGATGGCTCCCACTAGGTGAACATATAAACCGGTGTGCTTGCGAGAAGCCGTACGTCAAGCGATACGCGATCAATTATGTGGGAATCTACTTTTAGGGTTACATTCAGCAGTAGAAATTTTTCGGCTAATCATGAGCTAAAAGTGTAAATTCTGTAAAAGCGTTTATTTTATCGCATTTGATTTTATAGTATCATATTTTAGCTTATAATTTAGGTTAAATCCCTAAAATGGTTTCAACAATTTCTATTAATCAGCTCTTAATACCATGCTAGTATAGTGCTAGAAATTGCATTTCAAGTCCCTTAAGGAGTATATATAAATTCAATTCGAATTAAAGGCAGCAAAATAAAAGTCTGGAGATAGAAGAAGTTAAAGCTGAACATTCTATTAGATATAAGCCAGTAGGTTTTTATTATTACAGTTCCACAGATCAGAGTAGTCAAAAATGATAAGTGACTAACCAAATGCGTGTAAAAGATACAAATTAATTTAAACAAAATTACAAGCACCGAAGCTGCACTATTCGAATATATAAATATAAAACTAACGAGCGTTCTCGAAAATTGAACGATGAGAAAGAAATGAGTAGTATGATGAAATGTCAAATTGAACTTTCATCAAAATGACACAATGTCACACTAATTGAAAATAAACCCAAATTATGAAATCAAACAATCTCGTATTATGTCACAAATGTGACAAAAATATGATTCGGACGTGTTCACTAATATATTTGATAATAATTTTAATCTTCCTTTGAAAACATCTTTCTTCTCTTCGTTGGCGTCTCCTGGGTATTGAGGCAATATTTCTGAAATTTCGATTCAAGCAAAAACATATTTATTTGTATATAAATCTTCAAACATAAATCTGTAAACATTAAGGCAAAACAGTTAATTGTCAATTAAATATGCAATTCAAAACATTATCAATTGTTACAAAATGTATTTCAAAAATTTAGTATCATCTTTTAACTGAATTTATAATTGCACAAAAATTATTTAGGTATGTCTGAAATGATTCCTTTCATGTGATTTTTATTTTTAAATAATTTGTGTCTCACAAATGGAGGTATTATATACCCTTGATGATATGTGTGACAATAGGAGTAAAAATGGTTTTTCTGGTATTCTAAATCAAAAATTGTAATACAATTTTACAATTTTGCTTGTTGAATAAATTCGCTATTTTATACACTTTTAGTGAGTGGCTGTTTAAAAAAGAAACATAAATGAACAAACCAACATTTTGAAACAAATGTTTTAATTTAGTTAATATAGAAATTTAAGTGTGCTTTATTACCCCCAAGTCCATCGTGTGAAAAATTAAATTAAATCATAAAACGAAAAAGAACAGCGGTATACAGCTTTGTCTGTAACAGTTTCGAATAATTAATTAACATCTTTATTTCACTCTTATATCTCATAAAATAGTTTCATTAAAAACTAAGAAAAAAAGTTAGGGATGAAATGAGTAAACATTAGGTAAACCACAAATAAATATATTGTCATTGTTATTTTTCTGTATGTAATTTATTGATTAACAATTACAATTTTAAATATTAAAAATTAATTATTACTAAATGACTAAGGAGAAAAATGTTTAATGCAAATATTAACTAATGCGAGATCATCAAGAAATACTATAGAATTATATTTCAAAAGTCACTCTTCAAAAGTTATACATGAATCAGAACTCTAACAGACCAAAACCTTAATCATCTAATATACAGTTTATATACACTTTGCGACAAAACCTAACAATATATTCTAACATATTCTGAGAATTTGGTCACCGAGTCACAAAAATGTCGCAATTTTATATTAAAATGTGCATTTTAAGGTAAAGAATGGATAATTCATACAAAACAATGTTAATTATTAAGAGAAGTAAGGAATATTCACAAAAACACTATTTTTATATCAATATGTACTAAATATATAATTCAACATACATACTACAAAAACTTACATATTACAAAACATTTATAACGGTGTTACAACTTAATTAAACGGGTATTTATTTTATAATCAAATTTGAAAAGAAAACCTCATGAAACAATTTACTGATGAAGTTACTTTTGAATGTTCGTATGGTCTAATTTGATCCCAAAAATAATTCCTTACGTTATCTACCGCAATAGCCATAGAGCTTGACTCGTCTTGAAATAACGTCTCAACAATTTATAAACTTACAAAGTATACGGACGCTGCCATTAAGCAGACAATTATAAAACAAAGACAACAACTGGAAGCAAAAAATTATCTTCGTCTTATTTTTAAGTTAATTTATCACTAAGTTCCAAATTGGCGCACTTAAATATCTTGCACAAGCGGAAAAAGTTTCGTCAAAATGTTGTCTATTTGGAATGGTTGTAAAAAAATTGATAACATTTTGTTTGATCAGTTCACTAGTGTTCGAGTTCTTTCGCCCACCAGTCATAAAAGAAAGTTATTTTCGATAAAATTTATTAAAAAATACACATATTTCTTCATTGCCGCAAAACTGTAATACCGAATTTTCTATACTGAAAGACATTTTTGAAAGCATAAGATATTTTTAAATTAATGTAAATTACATATATTAGCTTGCTTGAACCCCAAATGCATTTTCACGCAGTTCGTTATATTAGGTGAAGTGTGACTGGATTGAATGTTATTGTGTTAGGTAGTTTGGAGTAGATTGGGTTAGGGTTGATTAGATGACATTAGGGAAGGTTAGTTCAGGTTATATTGGGTTAAGATGAGTTGAATTAATTTGAGTTAGATTGGACTAGATTGAGTAAATTTGATTAAATTATTTTAACAAGTTTCCGTTAGATGAGGTTATGTTGTGTCAAATCGGTTTGCCTTATATTTATATTGCTACCAAGCACAGTATTATTATCTAATATAAAGTATGTATCGAGTACAGCAGGGAAATTTCCAAAAATATTGTTTTTCAGTGAAGCACACAACTCCGCGGGACAAAGTTTATATCAAAAGGAAAACTTCCTCCTCATCTTCTCCCCCCACTTCTGAAACAGAACTCGAGTTGTCGGTTCCTAATTATTACCGTTACTTTTATTCCGATTGAATATAACTTTAAGATGAAAACATTATTACTAGATAATACGTTTGCCGTGAAAACATACGTGAGAAAAGGTGCAAGAAAAAGTTAGTACTTCATAACTTTGGAGCAAAGCGACATCTGCATGCTGTAAACTATTTTTTAACCAAATGAAAATTAAAAGTTTCGTTTCAGAGACACATAATAATAATTCGACGAATTAACTTAATATCCACGAGTTTTAATCGTGCAGTAGCAAAAACCTATTCAGATTACGACAAAATTAACTTAAAACAAGACGAAATATGATCGCTAAATAACACATGCTTTTGTCTAAAAAAAATTCTTCCAAAGTTTCGAAATGTATCAACAAGGAATGAAGTACATTAGAAGGTACGGAGAAAAGTTGTCTCAAGCAATTTTTCAATAATAATGTCATTATAGAACCAACTAAGTGACGGCACCTTAATAAAAAGGCAACTTTGTTATAATAGCTTTAAACTTACATTATAGGTGATATAAACCTCTTGCTTTACCATTACGACGAGTTCCTATGATATTTTATATAAGATATGACATATCAGGTACTGTTACCTTAATGGCGAATGCTCGTTTGTAAATTTTACGATTTTGAACATTTAAGAGGTACTTTCAGAGACTTATTTGTATAAGTCTCAGAGACAAACTTTCCACTCTGAAAATTCACAAATTCTGATATTTTCAGAGAATTCGCTCATAACCGTATCCGTTTTCAAAGCTTTGTAACTAAGATTCTGGAACGCAATTAATTTTGCTTCTCCATCTTCTATAGTAACGTATATTTTGAAGATATATGCTGTAGCGACATCTACGTGAAATAAATATAATATTAAATTCAGTAATAATTATTGAGCAATACAATATACATCATTGGGTAGATTGTGTAATGCAATATAATATTATAATATAAATTTCAACTTCAAAACAAGTTATCGTGTAATAGCATAATAATAACAATGACAATATAACAAAATACATAATCCCTTTATAGAAATTATTACAAAAATAATGTGGGTCGTTTGGTTCGTATGGACATCGCTTAAATTAATTAAACATAAACTATTAACCGAAACTGATATTCGTTTTATATAACCAAAATAAAAAAAATAGCAAAAGAATGAAAACAGAACCTAAACCCAAGATATTAAGAAGAACAGTAACAAGGCAATTTACCGCTGACCAACAAACTAGTTTAATTTAATTGCGCAAATTTATCTCTAAAATATCTTCCGTCATATCTTGAAGTGATTAATCGTTAACAATTGTAAATTTTCTCTTCAAATCCACTATTGTCTTTTATCTATATTATCTGGATAAAGGTATTCCATCAACTCGCGTTCGCTACTTAATCATACATCGAAACTGTTTATTTAAGAAAAAATATATTCGGGACTAGAAAAATGCTTCAATTTTTACATTTTTTACAGATACAATATTTCTAATCAATTTTAGTATTACGATATTTTCCAATCACCTGATAATTACTTTCTTGAGTAAAACTCAGAGTACGAGTTTTGATATGTTATATTTTGTCAAATAAATTATTCCGATCGCGTATTTTTTTATGTCGTCTATGACATTGGTTTTCTTTAAGCTGTATACATTGAGATATTTTTGAAGATAAATGACTTAATAGTTTTTTACTTACATAATCAACATATAAATTTTCTAAGATCATATTCATTCAAAGATTGCATATAGAAATGGTTCTGTCTACATATCCTATGTCCGCTTGGTGGGACTAAGGGCACCCACAGAGTTTCGCTACGCTGATCCGTCCTGCATATCACGAATTATTTCACTACAGGTCTTGCTGATGCTTTTCAGTTCTACCAGCATAATTAATAACAGATCTAGTTAGACGACCACATTTCGTCTTTCAATGAAGGTTCCAATTCAAAGTTTGGTTGGAGAACTGAACGCGTTTCCTTCTGAGCACATGACTAATCTTTTGCGGTCTTTTATTTGGTACTCAGTCAGGACTGTCTGGCATCGTTCTGCCAAGTTTACGTTAAATATCTCTTCAGGTCAAAATATTAAGACAACATAATTTATACGAAGACTTGGGATAATTTTGTGAGGTTTGTTATGTTTCTTGTTTCACACCCATATAAATGAAAAATTTTGATTTTAGATGGAAATATTTTGAATTTCACTCTCCGTTTCAATTCACATCTGCTTCACGAAAGGAAGTTACGCAAAGATCACCATAGAGACCAAATTATAATATTCGTAATATTTCTACACCTGTCGGATACTAGATGGGTGATTAAGCTACTGAGGATGCTCTAAAGTTAAAATTTATGAAACTGATGAGCCCAATTGACTAAAACTCCTATTAGTTATATATACTGAGTTAATGACTGCTTTTAACATCCGTCAATCCAAGTCACTCTTATTTTCTTTGCATAGTGTAAAACTCAAAATTTCAAGGAACTATGCCGAGATCTTTGCGACCCAAGTATGAAAACATATCTTTTGAATGTATCTCCTTATATTACTGTACGCTTTCCATTGAACAAATATTCTTATCGACAAAGGATATACACATGGAGACATAATTTTTCTATTATTATACCACGTAAGTAAAATTCCATTATTTAGAAACTCAAGCTATTTCGTCAATAGTCATCGGTCAATTTGCAATTACATAACCGATCCTGAATACTAAAGACCCAGATACAACATTTTATGCAATTCCGTTAATATCAGATGACTCTATTTCATTTGATTTCTCAACGAATCAGAAAATACCAAATGCTTCTAGAAGAGTCTCATTATGCAATAAATATCCATACATATAATAAAGCTATAAGCTTTGCGTATAAATATATAAACATTAAAACAAAAACAAAAATGTATGGTGTACGCAATTTAAAAAAATTTCTTACCTACCATCATTGCCATTATATAAACGAATGGTGTACGCAGTTTTCAAAAATTTATTTACTTTTCATTAAAGCAACAACAAAAAATACTTACCTACTCGACACGTAGCCATCATATAAATGTATGGTATACGGCACCTATTCATAAAATAAATGTTTAGTATGTAATAGAGTGTGCTACGTGTATTATAAATCGCCCAATTAAATTTTCTACCTGGACATACATAAGTAAAATGGGCATAGCCAGAAATAAAATGTGGAAATAGGTATAAGCACTCCGAATACAGGTAGACGCATGAGGTCATATATCGTTATTCATTATCATCCACACATAATATTTCCCGATGTTGTATTCGACATAAACTTAATTAGTTTCCTCAATTTGATTAAAATTTCAGTCAGTTGTCAATATTTCTACTTTATTTGCTTTGGTAGATTTAGTATTACGTTGTTTAAATTTGGATTTTATGATTTTATTTTCGACACGTGTTTTTATTGAAATACAAAGAGTATTTAATTAAACTAAAGTTTCCTTTTACAATTATTATAACGAGTGGTCGTCCGGTGATCGAAATTCGATCGTAATGTACTTACTTACTCATTTTATTTAAAACACTAATAGGTTGGCGAGAGTAAGCGAGAGAGAAGCAAGCGGTATTTCAGTAATATATACAACATAGTTATCTTTTACACAAAATACAATATATTGACATACTTTCCATAGATTATTGAAAAAGTAATATATGCAATCACACAAAATTTACAGCTCTAAACTCATTCAGTTCATTTGATATTTATAAAATTCTCTGACGAAAGTTTCTACTCTGTGCGACTGTTTGACAACGACAGTATTTTTTATATATAATTTAATACGTTTATAATACATATTATAAATGAATTTTGACTTTCTGCCCTCTTTATAAACTTTATGTCAAATCCGTCTTGCGCGCAATATGTGTGCAAATGCTAAAAAGAGGATACAAATTGTCTCTTCAAGTATTAATATATCGACATTTAATGTATACATTTTAGCAATATGCACTCCTTCTTCGTATAAACATTAAGTGTGATAAATCTCACACAGCTCCGTGCACGCAATATGCTTAAAAAGGGGTACAAGATTTTGTCTTTGCCTATTAATATAGAGATAAATGGCGATACGTGTATTAATCTTATAATTATCTTGAAAATATTTTCAAAAGCTCCACGCGAACATAGTCACGGGCGCAACAAGTCTAGTATAAATATAAAGGTCGAGAGAAGAACTATAATACTGAAATAATAGAATGATTTCATAATAGGATGCTTACTTTATTTGATCACAAGTACACGTTATCCTGGGTACCGCACATAACTTAAATCTATAGCTAAACCTTCGACATGATTAAAAAGTATGTCCGTCTGAGGTCTTAAATTAAATAGCTGTTTACTAAATCCCTGTATTATATTTTAGTAATTAACTAACAAAAAAAATTTTTATCAATTCACTTTCTAAGGACAAAATTATTTTCAGCTACTGGTAATCATCGACCCCACTACTGATTGGTTTGCCGAGTACCGTCGTTTCGATGAAAATTCTGCCGACAAAAGAATTTTCCCATTTCGGAAGTTTTCGACAAGCTACGTTATGTAAAAAGTACGAAAACTTGCCAAATGTTTTGTGAACTGCTTAATATGTACGTCTTCACTTATTTTGAAAGGCTTCATTTAATGCGATATTTGGGGTTCAAAATAGATACAGAAGTAAAGTACATGGACAGGCTTCTTCGCAATTCTGCACAATTCTAAAATTATCAGTTACATATATATTTTATTACTGTTTCTTTTCAGTTTCTACGTCAAGGGGTTTCTTCGGTTCTACATCAAGACAAATGACTGTAAGAGAGGAATACGTAAATGGTTTCACAAAAGTTTCTTTTTTCCTTTTGAGGTGCGAAAACTTAGACCACTAAGCCAATTAAGTATTTTTGACTACTCAGAGTTTATTTAATGAAAGTTTTTGCAATGTGTTTAATTTAAAATACCCAAAAGAACCTATGCATTTTCACCTCGGCAAGAAAATTAAAAAAAAAATAAAATCTATTTATGAAAATTTCATTGGGTATTTATAATACTTAGTATATTATAAATGCTCTTTATAATAAAACATTGCTCACTTAAAATATATTATCTATTTATTTCCAGTTTTATAATTTAGTCAATACTGAAAAATCTAAAACACAACTAAATAAACAGTTGTTCGAGAAATATGGCACATGAACGAAATGGCAGAAAATTGTAAAAAATCCTTTATTTATTTCATATTTTCCCTTATAGTATTTTTTCGTTCATTAATTTCTTCTCCTTTTCCATTGATTTTATTTCATATTTTTTATTAAATAATAAAAAAGCTCGTTGTGTGGACTTTTTCCCATTATTTCATAATTCGGCTTCATAATGTAATTTTCCTTGATTCTGTAATTTAATTTCTTATCTTGTAGATTCAAAGTGCATTTATTTTATAAAACGACCACAAAACATGATAAGTTTTGATTCTGTTGCGCATCCTTTGAAACACACTTTTTTCTTCCTATGACCACTTCCCAAATATTATTAAGAATGTAATTCTAAACTTTTTAAAAATGTTGAATATATTTGGCGTTAATTTTGTAGAAATTCATTATCCACAATTAAATGAAACTACGTGATATAGTATTATTTCTACTTTCTTTAATTTCTTTACCACGACCTAGGTTTCGTTGTATTACAACATCTTCAGGTGGGATATTAGCAAAGATCTTTACTAATATCCCACCTGAAGATGTTGTAATATAACGAAATCTAGGTCGTGGTAAAGAAATTAAAGAAAGTAGAAATAACACTACATCACGTGGTTTCATTTAATTGTGTTCTTAAAAATGAGTAAAAGTCACATAAATTTTAAGCCATTCTAGCATGTCTGGTGTAGCAATAATTTTTGTTTCAAGAGACCTCTAGGAAATATTGCCAAAGCTCGAGGATCATTTTCAGCCAAATATTAGGTAGCACAATCTGTCTTTTCTTATAATCTACTTCATAGAATACGTGAATTCGTGCCATATACATATTTCAAACCAAAATTTATCTAAATTTCAGCGCCCATACTTAATGTGTATGAGCGCCAATTTCAACAATTCGAAATATATTTTTAGCAACATAACCACGTTTTTATTTTGATATTAATGTCAAAAGCAAAAAGCGGGATCACATCGATAAAAAAAATAAAATTGCTAAGATCAGCTGCTCTCCGCAAAACGAATTAAAAAACAGCAAAGTAAATGAAAAAGTGGTTAGATAATGAAAGTAAAAACAGAAAATAAAAAATAAATGAAGTAAACTTTTAAAAAAATCCTCGTGTAATGAGTATGAGTAGACATGTAATTAATTCTCATAAAGTCGCCCTCCATATCTCATATATATTCCTAGAGTTACAGTCTCGATACTCGTTAAGGAGTTCCGCTACAGGAGTAAATTTCTTGCCAGACAAAGTTTCTTCAGGATAACGGTACGCGGAAAACTTTACCAATGTGTAACTCGATCGATACATGCTATTCACGGTAAATGAAAATGACTTGAAAATTGTTCGGAACTATGGAAATTAATCGATTAAAAATTCCATACCAATCAGTTGTTGAAGTATAGTCGGCGAAATTAATGTAGAACTGCCTGCTTACATAAAACACATAAGGACAGGTATCCTTTTGAAAGTTTGAAACAACAAGGTCAACGAGAATTACTTAATAGTTCGTGGCTTGCTAAGAAAGTCAAGATATATTTAAATCTTAGAAAAACTAGGCAATGTACATACGTGGTTAAAAGTAATATTACTATTTGAGGAGACTTTAATAGTTCGTGGCTTTCTAAAAAAGTAACGATATTTTTATAAATTAAAAATACTAAGCAATGTAAATACATGATGAAAAATGATATTAATATTTAAGAATACTTGAATAGTTCGTGGCTTTCTAAAAAAGTCACAATATTTTTATACCGTAGAAATACTAAGCTATGTTTTTATACGCGTTACGATATTTTTATACGTGGTGAAAAATAATATCAACATTTGATAATATTTTAATAGTTCGTGGCTTTATAAAATACTCAAGATATTTTTATACCTTAAAAATACTAGACAATATATATACGTGGTGAGAAATAATATTTGAGAATACTTTAAAAATTCGTGGCTTTCTAAAAAAGTAACGATATTTTTTTAATTTGAAAATACTAGGCAACGCATATACGTTGTGGAAAAATTATAATGATATTTGACAATAGTTTAAGAGTTCATGGCTTTCTAAACAACTCACGATATTTTTATACCTTAGAAGTACTAGGCAGTATATATACGTTGGAAAAAATAATATTAATATATGAGAATATTTTGATAATTGATGGCTTTATAAAAAAGTCAGGATATTGTTTTACCTTAGAAATACTAGGCAATGTATTTACGTCGTGAAAATAATATTATTATTTCAGAGTATTTTAACCCAAATTCTATGTACACTTAAATGCCTAAACATGTTTAAGTGTGTACCGAATTCTCGCAATGTGAGAACTACTCGTACATTATACATTTTATTTCATACAAAAATTCTGCAGGAAAATATTTCAACTCTGAAAATTAATTCATGTTTTAAAAACAATAATGTCACAAACATTTACTCCTTTCTAATTGTGGTAACTAAGCAAAAAAATTAGAACTTAATTCGTAGATGTATTACGAGAATAACCAAATGATGTATCGTCAATTATAATGGATATTAAAATAACACACTCTTTATTAAATAATTACCAACTAGATTGGCTACACTTTAAACTATCATAATTCTCCTAAATTAACGCTAATTACTATCTTATATAAATAGTAACCATTGAATATGTTTGGATTCATTGTATTTTCATTGATTTAATGATAATTTCCGATTATTTTACATAGATTAGAGCAAACTATACGTTGTTTTTATTTAATTCGCAAAAAAACATGAAAATATGTTTAGCGTTCCTCCTTTGCACAAGGGCATTATTATACTCCTCCTCTGGTATCCATATGTTCAATTTATCTAAAATTTCCTGGTACTAATTATAATTTGTTAAGAATATGAACTGGCAATTAAATATTACCGGGGCTTTTTTAGGTAATAAAATTTTAAAAATAACAAAATATTTTGATGTTTTTGGCTATCACATGAGTCTTAATTTTCCAAAAAAAAATGACACGCCCATTCCTTTAAAAATTCAAGGGATGAAACTTTTAAATTCTGAAGCTGAATCTTTCATTAGTCTACTATCGTAACTAGGAAAAATACCAACTTTAATGCTTTAAAACAATTCAAAATTTAGAACGCTGTGACTTACAAACAACACATCGATTTAAGAAAAACTTATAAGAGGTAATTATTTTATAATTGCACGTATAGGAATTGGAAGGAAAAGGAATAAAAGAAGTATATCAAAACAATATAAATAATATATATATATATATATATATATATATATATATATATATATATATATATCACAACAGGAAACTTGAGTAGACCCTGTCACCAACATATCCGAAAACACCAAATCGTTTTATAACTTAGTCAATCGATCATTTGATGTTTTTGAATTTAGGATTTCCTTTGGAACTAACTTCATGACACCTGTATTATACGTATATATGGCATATACATAAATTTATATTATATATTAAATATTCCTTTACTTTCTTTAGTCACTGCTGGTGTAAATCAGATGCTTAGAAATACACAGGAAACGTCAGGTCATCACGTGGTTACGTTCCAAATGTTACCACATAACGTTAAAGCGTAACTCAATAGTTGATATTTTAATTTTAATTTTAAGATTATGTTTTAGCTTGTGTGCATTAAAGTCACACAACAAACAGTACTAAAGTCAGAATGCCAACATCTTTCTGATCCAAGTCCTGAAAGCCGCAAACGAAACGGTTTAAGTATAACTCACACGCATGACTTTCCAACGACAAAAAAGTCGTCGTCTGCAAAATTATTATCGACGACAGTATCACGCACGTACGTGTGATAAATTGTCATTGGTTTCGTTGACAGGTTTTCATATTATTTGCAAACGACGATTGGTCTGTAGTCAAAAAGTCATTGGAAAGTAACGCCGAACTTTTTCGAGCATTTAATTTGCTGCTCCTAAATTTCTATAGGTATATCTTTGATTGTTGTGCGGGTTTATGTGTTTAATTACTGTAGCAAATTTAAAGTTTGAGGAACATTAGTTTTAGTGCAATGGTATCGGATTCGATACGAATCCTATTAAATAGCGTTTGCATTTCATTTTTAAGCAATGTTATCTTTTTACAAGTTCTAAGGAAATTTATTGGAATTTGGTCACCATGTAGAACTTAATCCTTATATCAACGAAACCAACAACCCACTTATTATTGTTACCAAATTTGACTCCTTTTTCACGTTTAAGTTTTTGTTGGGAAATTGACAATTTAGCAAAATTTCATTATACTTAGGTATTACATTATTTGGCCTGTTGTTATTTACCTTAACTCCTTTTCCGTTATTTGTTACTCTATGTTCCCTTGCACAAATAAACCCTGCTATTTAATTTATACGTTTTAAATTTATGGAAAATGTATGGTAACGATATATTTAGTCTCAACCACATTTAATCGTTTCCTCCCTGTACGCTCTACGATTCAACCTTATGACAAATTTCAGCTTCTTAATTGAATCGATTAAAAGTGGTATATACTTTTATGAATGAGTCTGTTATTGAATATATTTGGCGTTAATTTTGTAGAAATTCATTAATCACAATTAAATGAAACTACGTGATGTAGTATTATTTCTACTTTCTTTAATCTCTTTAACCACGACCTAGGTTTCGTTGTATTACAACATCTTCAGGTGGGATATTGGCAAAGATTGAAGAAGATCTTTGCCAATATGAGCCTGAAGATGTTGTAATACAACGAAACCTAGGTCGTGGTTAAAGAAATTAAAGAAAGAAGAAATAATACTACATCACGTAGTTTCATTTAATTGTGAATGAGTCTGTTTAAAAAGTAGCGATTTTGAACGTCAATATAAAATTATTTGAACTATTTTTACATAATTTAGGATTCTAGGTAATTGGGGGGGGGGGGGGTGAAGGCTAAAAGACAAAAATATGACAACGATTCCAAGTTGTTTTCGATGTTTCTAAATTAGGCGTATATCCTATTTCGCTGGAAGTGAATTTTTGTAACGATTTCACTGAAATTAATTGACTTGGTGTACATATAACCGTAATAAAAATATATATATGGAACGAGACAATGTACTTAAGTATAATACAATATACCTTACCCTGGATAGAACAAGAAAAAGTTACGTTAAATACTTTTATCAAATTATAACTTAATTTGATCTTTAAGGGGACAGTAATTGTGAAACAACATTTACTACTGTTGGATAATGAAATAAAATAGGGTGATATTATTTACATTAATTACATATTTAGCTGCATAATAAAATAAAAAAATGGTTTTGTTTATTTCTTAAGAAACATCTCGATTTTCCAGGATAATGTTATGTAAGATAATATTATGTTCGTAATACAAATTGGGTAATTATTGGTTAAGTTACTAGATATAAAAAAAACTTTCACATTTATAATATTTTAAATAACTAATAGGAATAAATAAATACGCAAAAGTGCCTTGTTAACAAAATTTAAAGATTGTGCAGTTTACATATTTTCCTTATACTCAAAATATCTATTAATTATAGAGTGTATACTAAATATCCGATAATAATTTAATTCATAAACGGACTTTACATATCCACAACGTTCTTACATTATGTGAAGATTTATCTCAACTTGTGTAAGTAGATATACAAATATGTGAATATAATGTAACGTGGCGTAAAACACAGAGCAACAAACAACATTAAAGTCAGAATGCCGACATCTATCTGACCCGAACCCTTAAAGTTACAAATGAAATGGTTTAATGTTATCCGCTGGCATTTAAAGCATAAACACATACCGGCCCCTGTGTATGTCTTTGGGACACCTAATTTACAGTCGACGGCGGTAGACAATTAAATTTAATAAATGTTTTGGGTAAGTTATTTATATGACATGCATATAAATACATGGAGCTAGAAGTTAATAAAATTAGTTAGAAAATAAGAAATTTTTACATTTGAGACATTTTTAATCAAAAATTAATTGATTTATTAGATCATTTATTAGATAATTTCAAACAAAAATTTGCTCTTTAGGTCAAGAAAAATTAATTTGATTAATATATAATAGTTCGAAATAACAAGCAAACTTTAGGTTGACACTCAATAAATCGTCGCAATTATAAGTATCAAAGAAACACGGTTTTTTCATACATATCAGCGATAGTATAACGTTCTTCTATGAGCAAGTAAGAGAAGAGATAGTTCAACAACATAATAGCTGAATAGCATACACGTATACTATGTTATGCTTTCACAGCTACATTTAACATTATAACCAATAAT
The DNA here is from genome assembly GCA_039881145.1 of Druceiella hillmani. NCBI lineage: Eukaryota > Metazoa > Arthropoda > Insecta > Lepidoptera > Hepialidae > Druceiella > Druceiella hillmani. Next base: position 10,024,012 of record JAYKKI010000045.1, read on the forward strand.
AATAAGTTAATCAATAATATCTCTGTGCTTAATTATTTCGAAAAATTAATTTAATCATAAAATAAATATACCATTTTAGAAATAAATTTGGCGTTTAAACATTATTTCTTTTTCACTTCCTCATAATTTAGTTAATATTTATATCTATAGTAATATATAAAACAGAAAAGTTAAGTATCTTTATTTGTTTTTTTCACCCTTTAAACTTGGATATCATTTCTTAAATTTGATGTGGAAGAACACGCCTGATTTCCTAAATACATTTTTTTTTATTAAAAGCATATAGTTTAAGAAAGTTTTATTGATTATATTACATTCTACTAGGATTCATATGGGCAGAGTGGTGATAAAGTTGAAAAGTTTGTTTGTTTGCTTTGTTTTCTTATTTGCTACAATCTTAGAAAGCACACATCTGATTTCAAAAATAATTTTTTTATTAGAAAGCCCATATTTTGAGAAATATCGTACATTTTTACCATCACGTTACGATTACAGAGGTAGAGCAATTATAAAACTTTCGTCCGTCCTCTTTGTTTATTTGTTTGAGATAATTTCTGGAAACACACCTCGGATTTCAAAAATGATTTTTTCCTATAAAGCCCATGCTTTGATAAATATTATAGATATCATCACCTAAGTTTCATACGAGCAGAATAGTGATAAAGCTTAAAATTTTGTTTGCTCGCTTTTTATATTTGTTTGGGATACTTTTAGGACTTTGTGCCTAATTTGAAAAAAGTGTGTTTTTATTAAAAAGCCCATACTTTGAAAAACATTGTAGACTACATGCAAAATACGCTACGATTTACAGGGGTAGACCAGTGATAAAGTAGAAAAGTTTCTTTGTTAGCTTTTTTCGTTTGTTTGCGATAATCTTTAGTAGCACGCTCTTATTTCCTTGTTTCCAATTTTAGGAATATTGTAGGATGTATATATATATATATATATATATATATATATATATATATAAATATATATATGTATATATATTTATATATATACATTATAATTATATTATATATTATTAAAATACATAGAATAATATTAAAATATATCATATTTATAACTTTCAAATTATAAAAAGTGTAACTGAAGTTAAAAAAATACTGTTTAAACGGTGCAAGGAAGAGAGAAATTGGCTTATTTATTGACTAAGCATCCTAAGTATCCTGGCCGATGTACACCCGACCCCGATGATCGATATTGTTGGCGAAAGACGTGAGACATTTATTGACCGAGAGGGGAGAGTATTTCTACACGGATGAAATGGAGGGGCAAATAAAATGGTGTTTTTTTCGGTACACATCGACAAAATTTGGAATGTGGAAATGTTTAAAATACAAAGTGCAATTATCTGCTTAAATATTTCATAGGTCCATTTTTACGGTTTCATAAACGAATATAAAAAATAAAACTCATATAATTTCGTTTCTAAAGCATCACGACTCTCTGAGTTTGAGAACGATGGAAAATTTTACAGAAAAGGCGCAAATGGATTACGTGAACACTTATGAATGTCAAAACAAAATATTTTTTAAATTTCTTTCAGAGCACCCACTCATCAAATTGGTTACCATAGAACAGAAGCTGTAAAATGCAACCTGAAATATCTATTAATATTATCTAACTATGCCTCTCCTTTGCGATACATAAATCCTCGAAATTTTGTGCTGTACAGTACTTGTTAGGATAAAAAGTATTTGTTTAGTTACCTAAACAATTTATTTCATAAAATGTTTATTCTAATATATTAAAAATATTTTAATAACATCAATGTTCAATCTATGACGAAATTTTAGGAAAAATAGAAAGTTTAGTATGCTAATAAACCTAATATTTCCTGTTTTAACTGCAGATCCCAATTGTTTACACTACTATTTCCACTGTAATAAATTTAATTATTGTTCAAATGCCCTAACTCGTTACATAAACAAATACGAAAACGTTTAATTCCGTAGTGTCGTATTCATGTTATCGAGCAACAGACAACATTAAACTCCAGGTAGTTACCAATATTAAACTGTCCCATAACCGCAAAGTTGTAAACACGGTTTAATGCTACCCAATGGCATTTAAAACATAAACCAGTAATGCCCCTCGCTTACACCCAGACATCAAATTTATTGTGAAAATTGTTGAACAATAATATAGAATAATTGTTTTGAATAACTTGTTTACAATGTGTGACATGACATATGGAGCAATTTAATCAGTAATTAGATTTCTGTGATATGTATGTCAGTATAACAATATTGCCTAAATGTGAATTTACTTTGAAAGCTGTTTTTTTGTATAAAAGTTTTAAAAAATTGATGATATTATTGATTTATGATTAAAATTTTTGAGGAAGAAATAGAGATCGTGCGCTTTTACATCATAGGTAAATGAGTAATTTTACTATAAAAACCTATGGTCCACAAATGGAACTCGCCCTACAAAGATGACGTGCACATTTATAAACATTTAATGGGACATTATGTTCCTGTTAAACTATGTACAAAATTTAATTATTTTAAAACGAAAATATATTGCGTTACGTATTTAAAAATATGAGCGTATTTAAAAAAAAACCTTTTATCCGAAAACTGTTAATTCGTACTTATATCACATAAGTAGGAATTAACCATTTTCGGATTTTTCCCTTTACTTGTGCTATGAGACCTTGTTCTTGCCAAATATCATAATTCTATCATACCATACATTTTGATTTAAATACAAGTGTCAAAAATACGGTATAAATGACCGTATTCTTAGGGTTTCTTTTCTATATTGCATTGACTTAGTAGCTTATTTTTTATATCTCCAATGGACCTTAGACCTAAGAATTTGATATTAATTCCATCTTGATACCTACGAGCGTTCCTAAGCTTGAGAAGGGTCTTGACAGACAGATACACAGACAAAGGAAAACCACGTGATCCCATAATAATTCCTTTTTACCGTTTAAGGTACGGAACACTAAAAATGAGTCAATACCTATATATCACAAATCGTTAATAGACTTTACTTCCTTTTCTTATCAAAATTTCCGTAAAATTGTTATTACATAATAATTTTACAAAATCGCCAATAGCGTAGCAAAAGATAAAATTTTTAAAGTATTGCTCTAGATAGTGAACCAACACTGGATACATCAATAAAATAAATTAAAAATGTGAAAACCCGAGGAAGCGCTCACCAAATCGGAAGACACCTTATTGTTTATGGTAGGAAAACTCTTCATAATGTCGAATTCATGATTGAGGAACGTGATATGGTGGACTCTTCGCGCGAATTTAAAATCCAGGGCGTTGGTTTCGGTTTTCCAAACGCATGAAACGCCATGGAGTCACAAACTTGAAGAATTTTTCAAAGTTTATGGACAAAATCAACTTTTGCATGGCAAACAAAAAGTTGTAGTTAAATATAGATAATATTAATCAGTTGTCAAAAAAAATAATCATTTCTTCTCGAAGGACGGAATTAAAGAAATTTTTTCATCAGATACATTTATTTTAATTTGAACACTTACTAATATTTCTACAACAAAAAATCGTGAACTGTTTTTCAAATAACTCATTTAAGATATAAAAATTCCTCCTACATGGCCCTCTTTAAATAATATTCCATAGTTGTTTCAGTCAAAATATAGGACGCTATATTTTTTATAACAAACATTTTATTTTTTGAAGAATATTTCTACTTGCCTTCGAAGACAGTTATTTATTTACTTGATTGATTATTCTGTAAACTAATTAATCAGTCTCACTCAAGTTGACAAGCAATATATCAAACGTCTTCTAAGCTTTATTTTCTAAGCGTTATTTTGTTTATTTAAGAGTGCAGGAACTTAATGTTCCTGCAATAAATATTAATTTTAGAACAGGATATTAAAACTGCGGATAATCATTAATATAAGTTTAACGAATAAGTTCAAATATTACATAGATAATTTAATTAAAGCAATCTTTTAATGAGATTAGTAATTGTGTCTGCTATTTTACAAATTGTAACAATCGTTGCTAAAACTAAAAGTGTTCACCCGCGTTATATATATATATATATATATATATATATATATATATATATATATATATATATATATATATATGTATGTGTGTGTGTGTGTATGTCGATTTTTAGTTTCGTACCTTAAACGGACTAACGGAATCCGTTTAAGATCACGTATGTATATGTCCTTATGTCCATCACAGTTGTTTTTCTCAGAGATCGCTTGACCTGGAAAGTTGAAATTAGGAACAGTAAGGAAACATATTAATACGAAATTTTGATTAAACCAGATCAAGTACACTATTTTTTTTTAAATCCATGTATAGGGCGAGTTGAAAAGACCTAGTTACGAATCTCAAGAATATTTTTTTTGTAATTTTAAGGTTAAGTTCTTCGGGGATGTACCGAAAAATGCAAAAAATATGTCCCACCACTCGCTTATTTCAAAAGCTGCTCAATTAAAAATTCAAAAGAAATATGGGTTTTTAGAAACCTAGGCTGTATGATAACTATGGCGATGACTACAGATGATACATTTTTCAAATATTCCCCGTATTTTAACGCTCACGAAAGATATAGTACGTAATACATTTACATTTTTTTAATTTCCGAGCCGATTTTCTTAGAAATCAAGCGATATGGGAACTTAAATTTGGCATAGTAAAACATATTTTTAACCCATACATGTGCATATATTTTACACCGCCAATATTTTTGGAATATCCGTATAGCGATTAAAAAGGAAGTAGACAAACGTTTTCAGTTTCTTTTTCTCATTTTATATATCACCTAAAAAGGTTTACTCGTAATATCATTTGTTCGTCATTGTAATTAAAAAGTTCATATTTAAAAGACATTCTAAAAATACAATGTTCCTCCCTCTTATTTCAAAATCTACTGAGCCAGGATCGTGAAAAAACATGATTGGTAAAATTTTAATTGAAAGAAAACAATAGCAATTATCCAGTCATTTTAGACATATACACCCTGTTTTTAAGCCTATAGAATGTATAGTATATAGTCCGCTGCAATACGATGGCTTATGAAAAATTATTGTTTGTCAATATTTTAATAAAATTATTGTATACGCTCAAATATCGAAGTGCCGAAAAGTTTACGGAACGCTCGTAATGTTAGTTTTCCTCGCCCTTAATCGGTTTTAATTTTAACTCCAGTTTTGCGAAATAATAAATATATAATAGGTTTTTTCACATTTAATTTCTAGATAATAGCTTGTTATTTTTGTACAATAAATTACTTCTAATATAAATATTTAAAAAAATGTGACCGTTACTTGGAAGGACCTTTTACAGTAAGAGACGTATTGATCTACGCTCAAATGTTTATAAGTGCCGAAAGTTTACGGAACCCTCATGGTGCCAGCTTTCCTCGTAGTTGATAGGTTTTCATTTTTAAATTGAATTTGTGAAATAATAAACATACAATAGGTTTTTTAATATGTAATTCCCAGAAAATAACGTGTTACTTTTGCACAATAAAATAATTCTAATTTAAATATTCAAAAGAAGTAACTGTTACTCATAAGTAGTTTGTACAGTAAGATACATTTTTATCTAATTTAACTGTGATTCTTACAAATGAGATAAATTATCACCAAGTATTCAAAACAAAATTTCAGTAACAAAATTTATTAAACTATGAAAATATGGTGCCAGAACTCTTAGTCCGCACCATGAAGTTCCGTCATGCCATTTACGGTTTGGAAATGTGAGAAACTGGATTATAAATAACAAAAAGTTAATATTTTGCAATTACTTTGAACATCTAAATTTCGTTTTGGAACCTTGCATTTGAAACTATTTGAACAAATCTCTAATTCATTGATCAAGTTGCGTAAATCATCTATCAATTGATAATGAAATTCAGAATCTTATGTTATTACTTTTTTACCCGGTTGTGATATTTAAATTCTAAGATCGAATAAATTAAGTTTTATATTGGTACTTACGAAAATGCGTAAAAATCTCACAAAGGTGAACTGAAAAGTGCATGCGCATATTATGCGTATGTATATGTGATGTCCATGTCGATAATATGAAATATATTAAGTATAAAATCTATATTCCAAAATTATTCGTCTCTTTTCGTTTAAAAAAAATTAAATTTTTTGAGCCTACTTGAGTAGATAATATCGTATTATTTTAGTTAAACTAAAGAGAGTCGAGTACAAATCAGTGACTATAAACCATTTCCATATTTTCAACTCTTCAGAATGATTTAACTGTTCAAAACATAGATCAAAGGATCGAGAGAAAAAAAATATAAACAGTACAGCGTTTATATAGTCCAACAATTGACACTCGGATAAATCCGTACTCTTATAATAGCCAACCACTGCTCCTAATTTTTCAAAATCATCTTTCCCTACAATATGATATATATTTAAAGTAAGGAAGTAAATAAACACACACATGAACGGTAGGTAGGTTATAAGGTGCATTTTTCAAAAACAAAACAAAATTATGGCTGCTATGAGTACCGAATACATTCCATTTTTTTAAAAAACTACACAACATATTATATTTAAACCAATCTTCCTTGAAAGTTCACTTTAAGTTCTATTACCTTTATTTTTTTCAGAATTCTACCACGTTAGCTGAAAAGCTAGGAGAGGGGTGGGGGGCCACAACTATATATTTACCCCCTTTTTTCCTTTTTTTACATCTCTATATCCTTTTTAAGACCTATCTAAGGATCCAATTTAATTTTTTTTTTCATAATTCCATTATTTCACCGTATAATGGTTCATAAAAGACACCTACCGTTCTAATTTCATCTATTTAGTGCCAAAAGTCTCTGAGTAAATTGGCTGTACATACGGACAGATGGAAAAGGCGAAATTATTATGGTTTCGTTTTTGTCATTTCGCGACGGAACCCAAAAAAGTCCCTAATGTATGTATATTGTACTTCATTCTTTATTTTCATAGAAATCAAATACATGATGCAGTTTTAATAATCACCGAAATAAAATCGTTCGCGTGATATAATCTTTCAACAAATTCATACAAACGTCTATGGCCCTAGCCGCATGGAAAATTTGATATTCGCTGGTAAATCATTTATAAATATTGCGCAGTACAAGCAATTAAGCTCGCTAAAGACGTCGAATCGTACGCAAAAGTATTTTATATATTATATACAATATACTATATATAAACAATATTACCTGCAGATATTAGAAATGTAGTAGTAACGCGGTCATTAATTCATAAATACTTTTATAAATAAATGAACTAACCTTAAAAAACTGCAATACATTAAATTAGTGTATTATATTTCTACAATTTTATAGTTGAATTAGATATATATATATATATATGTATATATATATATATATATATATATATATATATGTATATATATATACATGTATGTATTTTATATATATATATATATATATATATATATATATATATACATATATATATATATTATACATACGCGCGCACACAAAAAACACTCAAATACACGTGTGTGCGAATGTATATATGTATGTGTATAGGTAATATTAAACTGACATATCAAGCCAAATTTTACGGTTGCCTGAGTCTAAAATAAGACGATTATATTGACGTTTATATAAATATTTATCGATGCATTACAGATGACTTCGTACTGTTACAAAATGTATGACTTAAGAAGTTTTTAAACTTATATACTATACCTGATCATAAATGCACATACCAGTAACAAAATAAAACAATGATACACTTCGACAAATGTGGCTTTCACACATTGTTGAAAAATTACATTTTTACGCGATCGCGAACACATGGTCGAAACTGGAGAATTTAGTTACAATTCCGTTATGATTGATTGGGCACGGAGAATTAATGAATATGAAAAATAAAAGAAAATTTACTCGTTAATATTGGTGAAAAGCTTTTTTCCTTTCAAAATTCTTTGTAACTTAGAACGCTGGTGATATTTATCTTTCAAATAAATATCAAAAGCGCTCTAAGTTACAAAGAATGGAAACTAAACTTACCTATCGGTGGGAAATAGAAAAGGAAAGTAATCACAGAGTCATGTATAGATATCGTAAGAAAGTCTTTTGGAAAACTTTACTTAATGAAAGGTTTAAGTATAATGATAGAGAAACTTTTTAAAAAAAAAATATTTGTTTTTTTCAATTTTTGATGATAATAAATTATAGTCTAAGGAAAAAAGGTAATAAATAAATTTCGTCTTATATTTTCAAGACAAATCCGAAAAAAACAAATTTTAAGCTATTTTTATTATACCAATGAGTTAACACCCTTTATACATACTCACGCGTAATATGTGGGATTCGACATATGAAGAATTCATTAAAAATATGGAGAATATGAAGAGCACCAAAGATAAGGAGAGAAGATTAAATTGTATTAAAATATAAAAAAAATATGTTAACGAGTAGGGAGAAAAAACACCACTCAATTGTAAATAATGGAAGGCTACTTAATTTTAAATTACGTTCCAGAACACAACTCTATAATTATTTTCGTTAAGCGCTCAACGAAAAAAACCATCAAGATGCACCTAACCCCGCGCACCGCAACACCGCGATGTAATTAAAAGCACACTGCAAGATGTTTGTACCATGTTAAACAAATTATTGCTTTAAGTAAAATAAAATACCATCAACCGAATTTACTATATTTCGTTATTATGAAATATTTTGAAATGGGTAATTTATTAAACCTTGATGACATAATCGCTGTAAAAGAAAATCTTACATTTATTTAAAAAAAAACGCTACTGACAAAGTTACACACTCGACGTCATAGAATGTGAGGTCAAGTGCGTCATTCAATATGCCACCTCATCTTGTACGAATAAATTTTAAAATTTAAATTTCCTTAAATGTCGAAATTAAGTTTAATCAAAAAAATAGCTTAGTTGGTCCAGTAACTCTGGAGTTATGTAAAAAATGAAGGGATAATTGAATAAAATTGATTAAAAGATGAAATTTTCTTTAATAACAAAACTCTAATAACACTGCGGCTGAATATAATCAGTTGCTTTCTATGGATATAGAAAGCAATTGATTATCTTCAGCCGGCATTCTATAGGGGATTTTTTTGACTAAATTTTGAAGATTGGTTCTTCTGTCTTCTTACCAAAAAAATCGTTCAGAACGCTGTGACAAGTGCTGCTAATCAGATTGTTTAGACGTATTATATTGATCGGTAAAATTGATTATGAACAAGAAAATTAGTTGAAGCAACGCGTAAAAGAAATAGTTTTACACAAAAATTCGAAGAGAAGATAAAATGATTTAGAAATTATGAATAGTATTGGCAAAACAGAAAAAAATATGTCGCTCTTCTAAAGTTCAACAAAGCGTTAAAAATTGGTAAACTTTCTAAAGAATCTCATTTTAATTTTTTTTTCAAACAATTCTAAGACCTTATCAAATTCATAAAAAAACCTATAGTTCATTAGTAACTTCAATATTTTATTAATTTCAGAAACGTCTGATTCTATATTTTACTGATATAGTAAAGTGTAATTGTAACCAATAAAAAGTGTTTATCGCGTAAGATACAATACGGCATTATACCATAATAGGTCTCTTACAGTAAAATATCGACATTATAATAACGAAGTCGGATCCTAGTTAAAATTTCCCGACAAATGTCTTGACAAAATATTTGTAAGATGAGGAGCCACACTTAGATCTACATATGTACACATTCGGCTCCACTTGGTTTATATCATTCAGTTACCCTTCCGTCAATGGATGAGATTGTCATTGACAATACTGTTATTGTAACTTTTCGTATATATGCATCAAGTGTATGTAAATTCTGTAATAAAAATATAGAAAACTTAGGAATAAGGAAAATCTTGGCTAAAAGGAACATACAAATAGAACAATTTCAATATAAATTATGTTATTTTTACGTACATTTTTATTACAAAAAGAACATGAAAATACCAGTGCACAGAAGATTCCAGTGCAAAAATGAATGAGATAAGAGACATGAAGATGCCAGCGCACTATACGGTGTTGACACAGCGTTTTCATGTCTTTCTCCATATATTATGGCTCATGATCAAAAACCGACTCGAAGCGATATAACGAATGAATGACTATTAAAGGTATATGAAAACTTTATCCCTTACCCTAAATTCGCACTGAAACTTGAAATTTCTATCTGAAATATTGATTGAGATCTAATGACATATTCCTGACTAGTATCAGGTCCTCGAGTTTGCGGGAGTAAGAAGTCTGCGGGAGTTTGAATAGGTATTTAACTTGAAAAAAATAGACTATAAATTTATGTAGAGGTTTTTGAGTGGAAAGCAATTTAAATGAAGAAATGGAATACATTATCGTTAAGATTTATGAGGCCTCAGTGCGTAAATAAACATTGCTACTAAGAATTGACACATTCACTTCGAACAAGAATTGTTTGTGTTTTGTTTATCAATTGACTGTGCGAATCAGTATTGCTAATTTAAAATGCATGGTTGAACTGAAATACACTTGAACTGAAACTTTAGTGCAAATTTCGATGAAAACCGCACATTAATAAATATTTATTCAATAGAACGATAGATGGCTTTATTATAACGCTTTATTCCAAAGAAAAGATCTAGAATGTCCGCCCAGTTTTTCATCACAAAAGGAAAGGATTTTTCACATCAAAAATTTATAATAGATCCAGCAAGAGACACTGCAAAAATTCAGATCTTTTTTGCAAATACATATTAGAAGATTGAAGAAGTGGGACTTTAAATTAATTACTTTTATTTTTTTTTCTTTTATTTAATTGCATAGCCTTTTAGTAGTATATCTACTTTTAATTAATTGCATAGTTACAATAATAATATTTATCGTTTTATGAGTATTATCGTATCCATAAATCAATGATATGTATCAAATGTACCTATATATTAAAGTCAGTAAGTAAATAAAATAAATAAGCTGGAGAAACTTGAAGTTTGGCATAGTAATAAAGCTTCTTCACCCACGTACATTTTAACAGCAAAAACTCAAAATTATTTTTAAGGAAATTTTAGTTGAGGAGCAAATTTAATACTCAAAGAAAATTCAAATTCATTAAGTATCGTTTGAAAATACTAAATATAAGTAGCACAAAAATAATTTTTCATAATTTTAGGGAGTAGATCTTCGGAGGTATACTCAAAAATTTACAAACAATACGTTCTCCGTCTTTCCTATTTCCAAAACTACACCATTGGAATTCATGAGGAAATAGGGTTTTTAGAAACCTACATAAAATATTTAGGAGAACTACAACGATGGTAACAAATATTCAATACAAATATTCACCATCAAAACAGTCATTCACCATCAAAAAACAGACATTCACCATAATTTATATAACCCGTCTTCTTAATTATGTTACACATTACTACATATATATTGCGATAGTCATAATTTATGGTTAAAAATTCCACTTCAATCAGTAGTGTGAAAGTTTACAAGAAATTTTGTTTACAATGTACTTTAAAACAAAAATTGATAATTATAATTTAATAAAAACATTAAGGATAACAATGACAGTAAAACGCTTAACATATGGAAAATTTTGGAAAAAATAAAAGGAGAACAGGATGAGAAAGAAGGGTAAAAGGAAATATTAGGAGAGAATTTTTGACACGATTTTCGAATGCGTAAATCAACGAGGAACTTTTAATTACAGACTGGTCTATTACATAATTTGGTAATGAAGATAATTAATAAATATTCATAAAAGATTGTAGTATGTCCGGGAATAAGAACCGTGTACAGTTTTTCTAAGCATATACCAAGTTAGTAAGTAGACGAAAGTGTGAATCTGGATGTGAAATAAGAGGCGCTTACAGATTACATAAGATTGTTATAAGTTAGAAAAGCTCAAGCATATAATGTTGATTACATAATTTTACCGGGTTTAGTCTGATCATTTTTAGTAAGTAGATTCATCCGCACTTTCGACAACACGTTCGCTAACATGTTCCTAGAAATTATGGCTGCTTCTAAAACCACTAGGATAAAGTTAAATTATAATGAATTCAACAAAGGTAAGTTAGTATAATTTATGGCTAGATCGGTAAACAATTTTTGAGGAGTTTTATAGGGGACTGTGTTCGTTTTTATAATACACTCCCCGATGTTTTACTTTATATATCTTAGAATTTCGTGTTGTTTTGTAATATTAATCCTTATATAAATAATTTACTCCCACAATGCTTCTCGAATGGAAGTTATGATGTTCACGACTTCCATTATTAACTATTCAATATGAACATCTATCTGACAAAATGAGTTCTCCCGTGCAGTTCGCTGCCGTCATCGCACCATTCATAGCCCTTCATGTCTATCCGCCTACAAGAACATATGTCGCCAGAATTAATATAGTTTCATAACATGAGCATTTGTACATTAAAACTTTCCTGGATAAATACTCTTTATGAGGGTGAGAAACGTATTAAAATCCATTGAGCAGAACTCTAGCTATAAGCGAATAAGCAAGCGGACAGACTTCAAGGCATATTTATGTATTTAAATGAAGCAATTAATTTTTCACCGCGTTAACAAAATTTTATTAATAATTCACGAATTATTCACGTTACACATGTTTTTATTTTTTCCATGCAAGTTCAGGTTACAATTTAAATGTTTAGGATCTTGCTTTCATTTGACACAATACTATTTAATTTAAATGAAAAAGGAAAATTGATAATATTTCCTTTTTTTAATAATATTTCCTTTTTTTAACATCTTTAATTTTACATACATTTTATATTAATTTAGAAATCCAACTGGTGATATATATGAATAATTTATTATTAATGTTTATTCAAAGTAATTTATAGTCCCAGCATGTTTACAAAAAATCAAAATAAACGAATTATGAACAACAGTGAAGAGCATATTTTGCACGAGTCTTTGTAAAATAAAATTATTAGGTATGATTTTTACCTAACGGGGACCTTAATATCTTTGCATCTTATGCCATCTTGATCACTTTTTAAATGAGTTCAAATAAGGAATAACTTAATATGGCCTTCTAAATTTTTGGAGAATTTATATTCACATTCGTAACATTTGAATCTATATATCATTTTGGACGCGACTTGTATAATTTAGATTTATGCAGAAGAAAGACAAAAAGCCGCTCTTTCATAGTGAGTAAAAATTAAAATAATATTATATTAGATGCGTTTGCTCTCGTTTGTAACTACTCCTCGTGTAAATTCACATTCTTTTGGAATTAAAAAAGAAAAATTTTCAGTTTCGAAAAATTCTTTTTATTTTATTACTTCAAACAACTTTAAACAATGGAAGGACATCTGTGTCTGAAGATGGTTCGGAATTTATCTAATCTTAACATTATCTAAAAATACTTTCAAAAATCAGTCCTTATTTTCCGTTTTTCGAAACTTATAATTTGGTCATGCCTGTTCACCTGTTTATCTCTCATAACCACCAAAAGTGTTTCGTATAGAAATTTCAATTAACATAAAGCAAAGTATTACAGAAAAAATCTTTAGATTGATGAAAAGTGGAACATTATTTTTCGAAAATTCTATTAACATGTGAAAGGATTTTAACAAAAATTTATGTTTGATTTATTGTTTCTTTTTTGCTTTGTAAACCCTGTTTTTAAAACATTAATTTTCAAATTGAGCTTCCTCCTCGATTTTATTCATGGGTTTGAAAAATTTTTAAAAAATTCCTACTACTAATATTTTATTAATACTTGCAAACGAAATTGTTTCGTTAAAACTGTATCAACAATTTCAAAAGACGTACAGAATAATCAAGTCTACTTTTTTCGTTTTCTGACACGCATAGGGGCGTTTTAATGATTCAATGTAGCAAGATTTTAATATGCTACAGAAAAAAACCTTACCGTCCAAATTGTTATGAACCATATAAGTTTCGTTTGTTACGACATAGAACGATAAATTAATATTACAGCATCAGTTCGTCTGTGTTGTTAAAAATATGCGAAAAACAGTTGAACCCCAACGAACCCGTCATTTCGGTGCTCGTTAATTCTCGTTATGTCTGAAATGCAATTTGTATTCATAATATGCTAATGGATTTTTCAGGTGAATATCCTGTCAGCGAACGAAGCGAAATTGATATGAGTAACATTTTGTATATAAAAGCTTTTAGTCGCATATTTTTTCAACGCATTAGGTATATTATAAAATACCGAGTATTGTACTTTGAATAGAAAGAAAATTTATTTGAAATACTTTTCAATTACTTTATAGAATACACACAACTAGGGAAAATAATAATGTGTACCATTTGAAACAATTTGTTAAGAAAAGATTTATTTCAACATACTTTCTCTATAAATTTCCCAGGAAAAAAACTAATCTATGAGAGCTATCAACTTTGAAGTGACAAGATATTTTGCGTTTTGATGATAATCGTAAATCTACATAATCTAACATTGTACCATCGAGTTAATACGATGGCAGAGAGGAAGGTGGTCATAGGAACTCTTCAACAGATAACACTAAAATAGTTGAGTTTGGGTTTTGACTCGGCTGAATGAGTCCTTTGTTTGCTTATTGTACGAAGGGTATGATGATAGAGGAGGAAGTAATCATGGGAACTTCTCAATGTCTAACAGTAATCCCATCGAGTTTGGTCTCATTTAATTTTTCTCAATAAGTCCTTTTTTTAGGAAAGCCTCTTTTTTAGTTTGTTTCAAATTAAAAATATTCTAATTTATTTGATTTGTTTGTTCCGAATTCTGGCATATATATATATATATATATATATATATATATATATATATTCACACTTTGAAATGCGCGCTCTAAGCAGGAGATGTAATGTTCTTATGTGAATTACAATGTCTGGGAAGATTCGATTTTACCCAGTTGATAAGAAGATATTACCATTTAAAAAAATTACGGTCAATATTAAAAACATTAAAATTTTTTAACATATATAGCAACTAGTAAACATATTTAAATTTTTGTAATTTGATGCCAAAATTATATATTTAGACGAATATGTTATATACTTACATTATAAATACATACACATGTCTTTGTGTGTGTCTGTATAGATTTTAAAATATAAGTCAAATTACTTATATAAAGCATGTAAAGCGAAAAGTAAAAAAATGGCTCTTGGTAAAACTTTGTGTTTTTTTTAGTAAATTTTAGTATTTTAATAAATACTTATTCGATAACACTTGTTCGACATTTGCAGTCAACAATCGACGAAAGCCCGTACGACGTATGGACGTACGATTATCATCGAACTCAACACCTCGGGAACGCATAACATAGAGCCAGATCAATTTGTGCACATGGATTATAAGCCAGTAGCGACATTTTATTGAGTTTTTTTAATGTTGGCGTTTTGGAAAGACGAACCAACATCAATAAAACGGAAATGACGAATTACTGGAATTTACATGTATGGAACGTTGCAAATCCCCATTTGGCTCATTCATTTTCTAAAGATTTCTTACTTTTCAGGATCCACTTTCCGTGAAAGTATGGACTTGTATTTTAGATAATATGAAACTGATTAGATCATACATTTTACCGCAAGCACTAAACTATCAAACATTTTTAAACTTCTTTGAAGAATTGCTGGTAGACTTATTGGAACTTTTCATATTACGCCCTGTATGCCATGTGATTGGATTAGATGGTGTATCTGCATATTTTGCTCTACCTAGTTCTATTTAGCTAAACCTGTGAAAAATAGATAAAAGGAAAGTCATGGTAAATTTAAGAGACAATGCTGTAAGATAACAAGTAATTATAGAAAAAAATAGTTATTAAGCCAAGTTTCAAATTTAAACAGTTTCATTTACATTTTTCAATAAATGTTGCTAAAAATATTTTTTACAATGAAATTGTTATAACTGTTTTCCCAAAAATCATTGGTTCTGACACCGTACGACTACTCTTTGATGTTTAAGTTTTTTCGACGAGGATTTTTCATAGTTTTTGGAGAATTTATTTCAATTTCCTTAGTTCATTAGTACGGGTGAAAAACACGTGTTGATAAAAGTACATAATTGCGGCAAAATATTAAGAGTCATTCTCGTTTCCAAAAATTTGGTATACAACTTCAAAGGGACATTAAATAAAAAAAATTAAATCCAAAAGAAAAAATATGGTGTGGTCCGAATGATGTAAATACAAAATTCTGCCGCTTAAGAACGGATATTTACTAATTGTAAAATATACATAGCGGCGCCGTTTGTGTGTGAAACATTTATGGTCTGTTCGTATTACCTTGATCTTAATCAATAATCCAATATTTTAATTAAAATTAAAATATGGGTTCGATATTTATTTAGTAACCCCGTTTTACTTAGTTTGTATTATTAGAATTACATAAATACTACAATAACATATTAGTATTATTAAAGTATTATTTAGGATTGCATCCGTTGACTGGGTTAATTGTAGAATGACTTTGTAAAATTATTTCATTTCCCACATGCGGTTTTATCGAGCTGGCAACAACTAGTTACTACTAATTAGTATTTAATAGTATTTTGCCTTTTGTCATGCGCTTTGGTTGATCTAATTGGTTTCTGCTTGTAACTTAAAAATACGGCTAAAAATATAAACACAATATGTCATATATTTACCTGAATAAGAATTTAAATTCAAAAAAGTGATTTCTCTTATACTTTCTAAAGCTGTTGATGTGCTTGCTTCCTTCGTCCTTCGCAAAATGCGTGTAAAATAGTAATAAACAACTTGTTTAGTTGTTTCTTTTAGCTACTCTTGCGTGATGCGTGAACAAATAAACAGGCTTACACACATTTCAAAAGCAAATATTCTTGTGTTTTGTTGCTTTTGTTATATTACTCTAAATACTTTTTCGTAAACACGTTCAATGTACAGATAGACCATTCCTACAGTTTTACTATCCTAAATAATGTATTGGTAAAGGATTTTTACTTATCCTTCTTTCACGGAGCAATGGACAATAGATCGATGTGATTTTCTGCACGGAGATGGTTGACAGACCAAGAAATAATAGAGGCTACTTATTATCTCGGAAATCTTGTCGTAGCCAATATTATGATCCTAACTAATATTTTAAATGTAAAATGTGTTTAATTTTTCTCTTTTTATATCATAACGATGTAATAGATCGACGTCAAAATTCTTATTTGGAGTCAAAATCTATACAGTAGGAATAAGGAAGCAATATTGTAACAAAGTCACACATAGACATGATTTTTGAAACGCTACATACTCAATATAAGGTAGCAATAGAATCACTCCTGTTAACCCTAATTTAGAGGGAAATATTAATATTTTATTGTCATTTGTATTATAAAATCACAAAAAAATAACCACGTGAGCATAGCCGCAGGTCAACTGATTTATATAAATTTCCTTCATAATAAACTACAAAAACTTAATACATAAATTTGTGATAAAGTGTAAATTTTTATAAATATATATATATGTGTGTGTATATATATATATATATATGTGTATATATATATATATATATATATTTATATAGTTGTGTGTATGTGTTTAAAAAATTCTTAATTATATAGAACTTTAAGATTTTTTCGTTTTTTTCTAAAAAACATTTTTGATTTAAATAATACACAGGAGCAAAAATTTAATCGGTTTAAACATTGTTTTTATTAACATACATTTCATTCTCTCTACACCGCGCCCGATGGACAGGTGTAAAAAGTAAAATACCCGAAACGGACATAATAACTAATAAGGAAATAAATGCCGGAATAATAACATGTAAATACTGTGGGCAAGGCTTTATGATACAACGTGTGTATGAAAAGAAGAAATAAATAAATTAATAATAATTATTAAAAAACAATACCCAATATTTCTGGAGATGTAAGTCCATATCCCACTGTGTGTACTGTTACTTAGCGCGTGTTACGTGATTTTATTAAACAATAGAGTTAATTATAATAATTTTATAAATCACAAAATTTTTAGTTACTTTTTGGTTTTTTAGAATTTGGCAGTGGAAATAATTTATCTAATTAACTTCAAAACTTCACTAGTATATAGTTTGTAGTATCCAGATGAATAAAGTGTACATGCCACCTTATTAGAATGTGTAAGTAACGAGCGAAACTAATTAAAGCTACACGAGTCGAAGTGTGTAGGGGCATTTCCAATTTAACTTTTTGTGCCATTACAGCTATATAATAATTATACACGGAGACATTGTAGACAAGCACGAAAAATATACAGAGTGGTTGCAGAATTAATATTATTCGATAATTATTTTGATTTGTATGGTCCGGTAGCCAAAAGGCAAAAACGGAATCCTTATAATTTTGTCCCTTACATCTATCTGTCCTCATATCACAGCCATTTTACTTGAATGTTACTGGCACTATTAAATAACATTTGGATGGTATCTCCCATGAACCTATATACCAGGAAATTAAGAGAGAAAATATGAAAAAAATAATATCAGGGGTTCTTGTACATTTCACTGAGGTATTTAAAAAACCATGGCACATAGGTGTATGCGATTAGACAGGTCTTAAAAAACTGTATAGATGTTTCAAAATACCTTTTTCAATATTTTGTCAATAGTTGGTAAGATATGCGCCCCTAAAGTTTAAAAAAGTATGTCCCCCCCTCTAATCTTTCAAATAACGTGCGTAAAATTCTAATATTAAAGTAGCAGAACTGAAAATAAGCTTTCAACAAAAATTAGTTGGAATAAGATGTGTTGCGTAGTTTTGAGATATGGGATATGTTTGATACCTTCCGCAACAATACCTTTGTTTTTCCGTGTCTTTGATAAATAAACTTTGCGACACTACGGAGTTTTCGTGCGCGTGTCTGACTGGCACTTGGCCGATTTTTTGTTATCAACATGTTTATGTTACAATATTCTGTCATACAAGTCTTTACTCAACTTAAACACAGAACCAACCGTTGTGGCGGGCGAACACAAATTAAACGTCAATAATTATTGTGAAAGAAATGGACACAGACAGAATGTAGCCATGGCCTTATTTTCGCAAGGGAAAAAGAAAACCGTTTGACCTAAACAAAAAGATTAGATGTGAAGAAAAAGTTTTATTCTATTTTTATTTTATTTCAGATGAAGAGCTTCCGATTATAACTAAACGCCAGTCATTGTCATTTTGAGACACCTTTTTTCCAAAGAAAGAACATTAAGATGTATATTAAAGTATATATACCACATAATTCTACTCCTCAGGTTAATGTATTCTCTTCATTATAAATGATTGAAATACGACACTTTTTAATATATAGAAGAAGCATCACGGACTATTTCCAGCATATTTATTTTCCATTTACAGAATGTACACGACTTGTTTTCAAATATTCATGTTATATTATACTTAAAATATTGAAAAAATATGCGACTAAAATAGCATTTATTGGAAAATATTACACAAATAAAATTTGCCGCGTTCCCTAACAGAATATTCACCCGAAACATCCATTAGTATACTATGAATATAAATTGGGTTTCAGACATAAAGAGAATTAACGGGCGCAGAAAAGACGGGCCTGTTGGGACTTGAACTGTTTTTCGCATATTTTTAACAACAAGAAAAAACTGATGTTGAAATATTAAATTATCATTACTTTTTATGACAACCAAAATATATTGTACGATTTGCAATATTTCTAGTAAGGTATTTTTTGTAATACAGTTAGAAGTTAGTGGTATAAATTTTACTCTCAAAAACTGGTTAAGTACGCATTGGAAAGGCGCTCCTAGTAGGGTTGTGTAGTTGTATATGTCTGTTGAAATTGTTGGTATAATTAGAAAAAAGCTTTCCTTCCGACTTAGTAGATTGGGCAGTATATGTAAAAGAAAGAAGGCGAGGGGTGGGGGGAAACAAACGTTTTAGACTTGTTGTCACATATTAAGCAAATATTTCTGTATGAAGCATTTATTTGCAAAATTTCAAGCACATAAGCATAAAACTGTAAAAACAGTAAGACCCAACCAATGGGCGAATGAACTGATGAAGAGATAAAACAAAATTACGAGAGAAAAAAATGAAATTGATATCTGATTTCGAAAGTTTCTATGGAAACCTGGGGTTAATTAAATATCGGGGCAAGTTCAGAACAAAAGTGTTGCCATAATTTAAAACTGTTTGAGTTAAAGAATAAATATTTACAAGTTTCCATATGGTATTTTTATATTTCTAAATACAAAATGTGTATATTGACAAGAACCATAAACAAGTACGAGGGCATCTGATGAAGGTATCGTTTTAAATTTCAATTCCCGTTAAATATCGGCTTTATCTCCTTTATACTGCACACCTTTCAATGGTGCTTAAAGTTTCGCTACCAGATTGAGAAAAATAAGATAAATTGGGACTAAATCGGTATATAGATTCAAAAAGTTATGCGTGGAAACACATACTAAAAATTCACAGCTGACAGGAAAAACAAAATCTTTGCGCAAAATTATCCATACTATTAATAAAATAGTAACCGAGTGAATTCTGTACATGGAAATTTTTTTAAAAATACTGATTGATTTACACAAAGAATGAAGACAGAAGGCATAAAACCTGTTTTTTAGTGTTTTTCTGTCGGCCTGCACGTTAATTTGTTCGTCAATCACGCAAAATCTACAGAACAGATTTTGATGAAATTTTATATCGTAATAGCTTATACCCAAGAGGAATATATAAGAGAAAAAAAATTCTAATACATTTTTTTCTATTCTTACGCGAGATAAATTAACTTATCAGAGAAGTTAATTTTAGATTACAAGATTACGAGATCCGAGGACAAAATAATTTTCGTTAATACTTCAGCAAAGTTAACTTCTGATGCTTTTCATAACTCCTTAATTTTGATTTTCTGAAGATAATTATTAATTATTTAAAATAAAAGAGGTTATAATAGACCAGAGACTTTTTAATTGATAAAATATTTTTGATATTCTTTTTCCCCTTACAATTTTAAATACTATCCGGGACATTTATTTCCAGATACCACAAAATTTCACCCCCAAATATATCGTTATTTAGCCAATCAATTCAAATCTATACGTTTAAATATAAGAAATATAACCCCCAAGACATAAGAGAAAAAATAATTATATATTACCTATCTGAAACCTCAATAAAGTGAAAAATGTTACAATCAAATTAAAATAAGTTCAAATAACTTATGAGAAGATTACGGAAATTAAAGCCTCAGATTACTGAAATCAAAAACAATTAAACCTTCATTTTTTATTGGAAGCTTAGAATTAAAATTATTCGCATACTTTAAGTTTTAGTACAATTAAAATAATCATATCAAAAGTTATCCAAACATTCAATTTCTCGATAAATTTTAGGCTTTGCACGATAATATGTTCACAGTCACTCATCAAGCAATTATACGACAAAATGCAAAGAGAAAATTTTTCATTTCGAGAGAGAACATTTTCGTAATGTTACATTTAATATCGACTTCACTACATCAGAAGGCAATACACCAAAGTTTATCTCCAACGGTAACTTTTTATAACCTCACAACGCCGCTATTTCAGCATTTTATCGCAAAGCTGATATTACGGTTGTTTTAATGAACATTTTAACCAACATTGGCCTTGGCAGGAAAGCTTATAAAGACGGAATTAGCGCGAAAAAAGATGAGATAAAATTGATCATTGAGGTAAAATCTGCTGGCAATATTATACGAAAAATAGATGGTGTTATCTATTTTAATCTATGAAAGTAACTGAAAACTTTTAACAGCTTATCTAGCAATAAAGCATTTTGTAGATGTAGAAAAAACTAATAATTTAAGTGCCAACAAACATAGATAAAGAAACTATACGATTAAACAACATTCAGCTGACTGACCAAAATTTGTTCACAGGTTAATTGCAATTAATATTTGAGCAGCTAAAAGGACATGGCGGAAGCAGTAACTGACGGACACCGATTTTTATTAAGATTATGAATAACTAAGTTCAAAAAGTGACAGTATGGTTGTACCAAAGGAAATTCAACAAATTTAATTATGAAGCCATTTGTTGATAACCTTAACTGTAATGATGATGTTTACTGTAGCGACAATAAGACA
The DNA here is from genome assembly GCA_039881145.1 of Druceiella hillmani. NCBI lineage: Eukaryota > Metazoa > Arthropoda > Insecta > Lepidoptera > Hepialidae > Druceiella > Druceiella hillmani. The sequence continues at coordinate 10,046,061 of JAYKKI010000045.1, forward strand.
TTTTCCCTGACATAAGAAGATTTCTGTTCTACTGTAAGGCAATAAGAAATTTTCTGTTCTACTGTATCTAAATATAATACCATCATACCACTAAATATTTCGTAATTACTGAGAAGATATACCTTAAATTATATGAAATAATAAGATAGAAGTTATGAAGGTGATTAAGACAATGTTTAAGCTCATTATAAGAACAGTCAAATGCGTAATAAGTTAAATGGAACATGATAGCTAAATTTAAACAGAGGCTAATCAAACACATTCTTATCACCTAACTTCTATTTTTCGAAATAAAAGTACTAAAATTATTTTCGCCATATTAACCTTTAAAATCCATAGTTTAGAACCAACGGGTCAATTCACATTGAGTGTTCTGGTTATTTATTTAAAGGTATTTCGTCAAAAATTGGAACTTTCATAGAATTTGATATACTAGGCGTCGTGTTTAGTTTTGGTAACAGTTGAATGATTATACGAGATTATAAGTAACCACCATTTTACCCAATTTACTATTAACAATAACAATACATACAAATTGTTATTACTAACAAAGCGCGTATCCTGTTTCATCAAGAACTATTTTAACAACTTTTCTTAATCACCAGTAAATTTTCTTAAAAACACGTTTAGTAAAGTACATATAATTTAGTTTCGTGACATAAAATGCCCAAAAAGTTTTCTTTTATCTTTCTTCGCATCGTGTATTCGTGAATTTTTACAGCCGAACTATGCTCATCTCTTCATAATTCGACAAAAACTTCTTAGACCTTTGATGGTAGTACATAAACGACTCGCAATCTAATAAAATTTTAATAAATCAAACAATAAGAAAATTGTTGAAAAAAGACTTCAAATTCTTATTTTTTATAAAGCTATAATAAATAATCTCAAATGACCGTCTAGCAAAAAATATTAGCTTTAAAAATATTCTCATAAACAGAGATTCCTATATAGAGAAATTCAAATATTCAGAATCGGAATTTAATAATATAAAAGAAAATAATGGAATCAAAATGGAATAGAAAGTTTCATTTTACTTTAAATATCAAGTACACATACATAAACTGGCTGGAAAATTACATCAAGGTCGTTAAGTTGATGTAACCTATTTTGATTTCAAAAAGGCCTTTGAACTAGTCGACAATGATATTTTAATAGTGAAATTATTGGAAGCAGGTATGTCTCCTGCTCTAATAAAATTTTTCACCAGTTACTTTCGGGCTCGTAAAAAATACGTCCGACTTAGAAATTTTAATCTCAGCCTTATTTTAATCAATCTGGAGTCAATCAAGATAATAATTTAGGTCTACTTCTGTTTCTGATTATGATAAACGACTTGCCTGCAGTACTCAGAGCTGCTAGTCGCCTTCTCTTTGCCGATGATTTAAAACTCTTCTTAGATGTTAATAGTCAATTCGACAGTGATTTGTTCCAACATGATATCGACTCAGTATTCCCATGGAGTCTGAGTAGCAAGCTACAATTTAATGTAAGCAAATGTGCTGTGATGACATACTTCCGCTTACGTGTCCCACTTGTGCGTAGTTATGAGCTGCGCGGAGCTACACTCAGAAGAGTTTCAACTATGCGCGATCTTGGTGTAATTATAAACTATCATGTTACATTTCACAGTCATATCGTGGAAACCTGTGAGAACTTACAAGGTATTAGCTTACTAGGATTTATCATACGAAATTTCCACGATTTTCAAGATACCGAATGGATCATTACACTACTTAACTCTTTAGTCCGTAGTATACTTGAAACGAATGATATCATCTAGTCTCCTTATGAAGGTGCTTACATCCTCATGCTTTGCTTTTAATTATGCATTTTTTCAATGAATAAATCATTATGTTGCTAACCCTTTGATCCTGAGTTGGCCACCATACTTAGGATCAAAGGGTTATCAATCTCTATGCTCCTGGCTGCTACACGAGCTCCTGGCTGCTACAATAATATCATTGTTTATTTTACCTCTCTAGACCACGTAAAAATATTCTACAGCGTTCGTCTATCTTTCGTGCACTCACATTGCTCAAAGTAGTGTTGCGAGAAGCACCCTATCTAGATTTTTTTCTGCTCCACTGACCGTTTCAGAAATGGGGTCATAGAGTTGATTAGTAGTTCACGACTGATTGCTAGGTGATACTCGTCCAAATTACTGTGTATTTGTTTTTTAATTGTATGGATTTGCTATTTGAATGAAATGTCCTATTCTTCATCTTTTTATAACTCTTTGTTATAGGTTCTTTCAGATGCCCAGCGATTTGGATAATACTGTATGTCGGGCAGGGGGTTTTCAAGAAATAAATAAATAAATAAAGCATTTTTTTTAAATAGGTATTCATGTCAAATGGAAACTAAAAAGTGTGTACTAATATCCATGTGCTAAAAGTTATTAATGGAAATAAATCTTTACCAGAATATAACAGGATTGAAATTGAAAGAAATACATAGGCAGTTAAAGAACAAACCATTCGATCAGAAACCAGTTTCAACTTAATAATTATTGCAAAAGTATCAAGAGGTATTATGAACTTGTTTAACTACACTTTACTCATAGACTTTGCAAGATTATCATATAATTTATTTATGAAAAAAACATATAAAAAAACGACGAGAAGTCACATTGAAATAATACAGAATGTGATAGAGCTTAGTCTGTTAGTAAAAAGTTCACATCCCGTTTTAAAAAATTAATATTTTGTTAATTATATTAAATTTAATATCTCATTGATACGACGTCTCTACAATTAATCAATACTAAATAACATTACATATCCAAAATGCTATAATGTAGCAGGTCAGTGACTGTAGTCCTACAACCTAGCGTAGCGTCTAAAAACTTAGCGTTTTCTAAATTTTACGTTCAGTAATTTTAAAAATAAAGAGTCTTCACCACCTTACATATCATGTAAGAGAACATATTTTTTTTTTGCATATTTCCATTCTCAACCATTTCGGTAGAGGTCTCCTTCAATCAACTTTATAATTTGGGCTGTAAAAATATATTTTGTGTTCGCCACTCTCTTTTATGATATTTCCATTGCATTTTTGGTAGCCCAACTTATCTCTTATACTTCCAAGATCTCCACATCAAGAGAAATTTACACCACGAATCCGACTTTGGAGCAACCTGATTGACTCACTGTCATATAAGTTTTGTCACTCCCTTGATAATGGAAGCAACTTTGCTTTGTCTCCAAAACCGCCTATTTGTCTTGTGATTCTTTAAAAATTCCTACTATCTTCTTTTCCATCCTAAAATTGTTGAAAATTAACAATTATAATAAATATTTCTGAGACTTATAACTAGTCCTTTCAAAACGTTACCGAATACCTTACTACTATACATTGAAACAAAAAAAAAAGAAATTCCAATATTTTTTTCCCACCATGAAAAGTTAAATATAACTCTAAATGTTTTTGAAGCTTATAACTGTTAATTTTAAAACGATATGTATGGAATTTAAAAATATTCACTTCTTTATTTATCACCCCCACCCTAAAATGTCAAAACTGGCGGGCGGACAGACAGATACATAAATGATCTTATAAGGGTTTCGTTTCTTCATTTCATATACGGAACCCTAAACATAATCAATGCTTCTTTTATATCCTGAATAAATCTCACGAATATAGCAAATGAAGCAACATATGAGAATGCGAAGTAACATAAGTCTCCTCTTTGGCTAAATGTCAACAAACTAAAAGAAACAAATCCATTCCGTCTACAACTTCGATACTATCTAACTTCCATTCACAAAAGAAAATGAAAACTTAGCCGGAAACGAGCTTTCCGTGATGGCACTAATCAAAGTTGTAAAACGACTTTACTTAGCATTAAGTGACCTACAAAGTATCACTTAAAATAAATATTATTATCTCTAACACTATTCATGACTAAGCTTGTAAAGGAGTTATATGAAGAAATCAATAAAATTATTTTATTACCCTTGAAAAAATGTACCAGTTCTGTTAACATCAAGGTAATACGAGAAAACTTAGACAGTTTGTAACGCTACCAATGATTATAAATTTCCTTTAACTAAAAGAGTAATGAAAATGATTCGAAGCTGCGAATATAAATCTAAAACAAGTTCCCGGTTAATAAAATTTAAGTTGGAAACTTATAATTTGGAAATTATCTCTGAATCCATTTTATTTGTAACTGTTTTCTAGTTTCTTAGTTAGGTACGCAATAAATATAGCTTTGTAATATTTGTGTAAGGCAATGACCCAAAATTAGTATCGTGTTTATGTTAATTTTTTTATAAATAACGAATCAAAAAAAACAAAATTTGGAACACAAAAATTGTTGGATAAATAGGCGTGAGGAAATATAACGGAAAGGGTTTCTTAGAGCCATTATGTTTGCAATTATTTTATTCGTAATTTAATATCTCGGTACAGTACCATAGTTTGATAAAGTGCGTTAAACAGTTTTGTGAAATATTACATAAAACTATTTCTTATCTTAAAAATATTTCTTATCACTGGGTTGTTCTGTGTTGCAGTAATGTGGTTTATTCACGAAATTAAACATGATTATACACGATTATTTACTCGGAGATTTCTGTATGCCTACAACCGTATTTTACATCAAAATATTTAAATCATATTATACATTTTCCTATCACTATATTGTCTTCTTCTGGAGTGCACTTGGGGCGTCTTAGAGTATTATGGATAGTGTCAATACTGCAATCACTAATTAATAAATATGCTATGGATTATTTAAGTTAAAACTATAAATAATATTTAAATTAACACCGTCATCTAATGGACACAATGCCACTTCATTTTATGGTAATCGGTTTAAAAGAAACAGACATCGTTGGTTAATTTATTGAAAAGTAATCTGTTAATCAATTCTTTATTAAATAATAACCTGAGCAATATGTTAAGATTGAAAATTTGAATTCTTTAAAGAATTGTTCAAAATTAAAGGGAATTTGCATTGAATTATAGAATTATACTTTAAAGATAAGACCTGTATTAATTTTATAATTATTGTAGGTATAAAATAAAATTCTACTCTTTATTAAGCAATTAATCATGCAAATGGTGCTACAAAGTAAATAACTTAAATTTTGAGTAACATTTAAGGTGCCTAGTGTATTTTTTATAGGTGTAAAATGTAAATTTCCCAGAAACTGAAAGATTTAGGATAATCGTTACAGTTTTCTTCTTATCTACTATAGATATTACCAACATTGTTTGTTATGATTCATGATGCAACAGTTTTTAAAATAAGTAGTGGTAGAAAGGAGATGTACTTTTCTGCATGTTTTGGAGGATACCCCCTTTTAATTAAGAAAAAAACAGTTTTATTTTCCTTGTAACGCGCACTTTTATATGATATCACCAAGTACAAGAAAATTATATGAATGCGATTTGAATATTTAGTAAAAGTGAGTACTCTCACAAAATTCTATTGATTACCTAAAACAATCTCCATCATAAATGTTTCTGCTTTCATATCATACAGAACTTTTTTAATTAATCGCACCTATACTTCAAAAAGTTACCTCGCATTATCACAAAAGTACTGAATAAATGTTGAACTGATTGTCAAAAAACTATATAGATGCGATTTGAATGTAGAGTAAAATATATAAGTAAAATATATAGATAATGTTTCTGCCATAATATCATACAAAACTTTTAATTAAATTTTGTGTGTCATATAATTCATCGCGATATCTGCCCATAATCAAAATAAACGATATATATATATATATATATATATATATATATATATATATATATATATATATATATATATATATATATATATATATATATATATATATATATATACAACAAACGAAACACTTTACTCATAAGTAAGTATCAGTAAGTTAACCATAATCACGAAGTAAAGAATCAACTAATCAAATAATTAAACAACTTTTTTTTGTTTATAAATTGTTGAAATTACACGGCGAAGGAATGAAAGCGAGTAGTAAAATATGTATAGAAAAAAATGTAACACGGCTATTAATCTGAAACACGACATAAAGAATCTATTAAACAAATAATTATACAAATCCAACCCCTTATTGTTGACAATGACTCACCAAAATATTCTTGGTGTGTAAAAAAGTAGGTGACTGACTACAATATTGACGCACAGCTTCTCACAGGTGATTCGCACAGGTGACTACCTGAAATATCGACGCATTTCATGACTCAAAGACCAACAAACCGTTGGTCTTTGAGGCATGAAATTTTAGAGAGAACCTCCTATTTGCTACTAGACACCCACTAAGAAACAACTTCACCAAAATTGCAACAGGACCAGAAAAAACAGGATTTTTGCCAATTAAAACTGTTTGGAACTAAAATACGGTTCTAGCCTCATGGTGCGGTTTGAGTATATCAACTTAAAGACATTAGATGTAAAATACCGTTTAAAATTTAATGGAATACCCACGGGAATGAGTTGACAACGGATGCCGGAACCAAATTTCATTAAAAATGAAATTCACTCGAGACAACAGATAAAAGTTGGGATATACGACGAATAAGCATATTACGAATGATGTCACATCGCTGAATATTACATTGCTTTAGATCGAAAACATTGACTAACCTTTCAAACATATGCAAACCGTGCAAATTCCATAAATTGGATGCGAAACGTATTTATAGTCTATATATAATATATATATATATATATAAATATATATATATATATATATATATCTCCCATATTTTTGTAATTTAACATTTGTTCGTCATCGAACATTTCATATTATACATATATGTACATACAATTATTAACCTTTTCCTTTAGTTGAATTTTACTTTCATCAAGTAATATCATCATCATCATCATCATCATCATCATCATATATTAATACGCTAAGATTAAGATGTCACTCTCCCTTTTTAGAAAAAACCTCACAACTAATCCACATTAATTATATATCATTTTATAGATAATTGCTTGCTCTACTGGCATCCATAACTAAAAAATTTATTATTGCTATTGTTTTTGCAAATTAATTAATTATTAAAATTATATACACAAAACAGCAATGCTGCCATCTAACGGCTCAACGTCAATATGATTGACGGTCGGTAAAATTTTTGCTTAATTTCAAATCCACTCACGTATAAATAAAGTGGCGCTTTAGCTCAATGCTTTTGATACTTGCGCCTCTATATGTCAATTTTAGTAAAATATTTGTTTGATCTGTCATCTGAGCTTCATAATGGAATAAAAACGTAATAAGCAGTGTGCAAAATTAGAAATGAATTGAATATCTGCAATCAATTTTGATTTATTAAATTGAGTTGAATAATTTATTATGCGAAGACTCCGCACGGGTCACGCTAGTTATACTTTAAATCAAAATAAACATTCGAAATTCTACGATAAATACGAAATATTTCATTGACATATCGGTGTACAAATTTAAAAAACAATCCTTAGGTTGAACAAAAATTAATTACATTTACATTATCTTTTCCATAAGATCAAAGAAAAACGGATTAAAAAATGAGTTCCAAGTTAACACCAAAGTAATCAGAATACACAAATTTGTTCATTAATAAAAAGGGTTTTGTTACTGTTTTCTTATTATTACACGATTGCTCCCCGCTGGCCATTAAAGCATAATTAATGTCTCATAGTAATACTTCTCTACATTTATTCACGAAATAATCAACTAATTACTGCAGGTAAGGGTAGAAGGACGAATTGTCGTTTAAGTATTTTACAGCTAAGCCGAATATTCAGTTACTTATCTGGTGACCTTAAATGTCCAATATTATGATATGGATAGTTATTTACAGTAGTTCAAAAATTTATTAGGTGGAGAACCTTGTAATTTCTTAAGAACTTTAAAAACATTAGTTCCGCAAAAATCGATAGTTTAAAAGTTAAGATATTTTTTTGTACTTTTTAAAAAATATTCAGTATAATCATATAAATGTTCTTATTTAAAAACTATTCCACTAAATGACGTGAAATTTGGGGTTAAAGTAATTGTTATTCAGCAAGCATGCAATGAGAGATTTTGGATTTATTCTTAGCCTCTGCTATTGTTTGAAAGAAAATCAACATATTAGCAAGTTGATTTTCTTCTTGTCTCAAAAAAAAACATTTATAAAATATCGCTCCCTTGGATACGTGCACAACATAAAAGCGTCTAATCGTCACTACGATTTCGATTTTGACTATCATAATCTCTAATTAAATAATCTCCATTTGCACAGATTTTACGGCATTGATTTATTCAAATGTATGTTTTTTTAAACCAACAAAACGGACATAAAGTTTCAGACAACAGTAGAAGCTAAGAATTAACACAAAAATTGCTCATTGCTCACTTGTTACATGATTATTCTGCTGTCAAAACAAATTTCATGTGATTTCGTGAAATAAATTTTGAATTAAAGAGATTTTTGTGACTAAAATAAGGATTTTTCAAAAAAGTACACAATAATCATAACTTTCAAACAATTGATTTACGCGTAACAATTTTTTTTTGTTTTTTTATGATTCGAAAGCTAGTCAATTGGAGCTGCAGGGATTAAATAAAAGATTAGGAAAATACTTTTCGTTGTTATTACAATAGCTATGTTAGATATAAACAAATAGCTTGGGGTACCATATATTTCCATATAATGTCTGTTCTAAATGTGTAAATCTAATTATGTTTTTTATAATCTTTAAGGAATCCGCAACACAAAATATGTTGTATAAAAAACATATGTGATGCTGTAATTTGAAATCGTGGTAACGTATCGTATTGGCTAAGTAATGAAGGTCTTTATATTAGATAAATAACTGTAGAGCTTTGAAAACCTTCTACGGTTAAGCATATAGAAAGGGCGTTCTTCAACTTCATTTATAATTTGATTTGATCAACATAGACAAATTAAAATCATTCATTAAAAATATCCCAGCCTTTTCAACGTGGGTTTTGGCTATATGACTTAATTGCATGGGTTAGGCAAAGTCTGCAAATATACTGATTAAATACCCAATAAGTTGAAGCAGGATCAATTTTATAGTCATACAGATGGATTTAGACAACACTTATCTTTTCTGTTTACGTTCAACTGGTTGAAATATCACCGAGAATGGGAAGTAAGTTGCGTATATGAATCATATGTAGTAACCGCCGGTGGTTGGGTCACAACGATTTAGACAAAGTGATTCCAAAATTTTATTTATTTCTGTACTTTAATGTATGTAATTAATGCAAATGGCGGACTTATTGCTACAAGAGCATTCTCTTACAGATAATCACAACACCAATCCAGCCCCGATCGACGAGGGGCCAGGAATCGAACCCGGTGCATCTTAGCAGTCAAAGGCCATATGCCTTGTGATCAACCCAACACACCACAGTGACGACAAGAATTGACCCCAACGCAAAAAAATTATGTTAAATGTTTGGTAGGATATTAACGAAATCATATTTTGAGAAATACTTTCTAGTAACACAATAATGGTGTACTTTAGCTTCAAAATTTGAGATTTAAGCTCAATTGGAAACATACTTGTACTTATTACATACTTTTACATAATTACTCTTGTCTAATTAGATAATTATTAGTTATTTTTAATTTTGCGGGGAAAATATTTTATGGGAACTTCAAAATAATTAATGTTAGAAACATAAGATTTTGCATCCATATTCTCAGAGGGAAATAAAGAAATGTATTTTTAGCGTTTCAGAACAAGTGTTAAACGAATATAAGTATTATAATAGAGTAAAATTTATGGTTTACTGTCAACCACTCAAAAACTTTACATAAGAACCTTCCTCCTCTATCATCAGACCTTCATGGTAATTATATATAACCGAAGGGCTCATTGAGACACGTTGTCAAACGAGCTCACACTTGATATGTTTACTGTGAGCCATTGAGAAATTCCCAAAACTACCCCCCTTCCGCCTCCATTATTATATCTGCTCGACGGTCATATCATTTTATTGACATTAAAACTTCATAAGATTGCAAAGTTTCAAATCGATATGAGAATTAGAATTTGGTGAAAATCGACTTGTTATATTTGTCGACATAGTTACAAGTGAAGCTGATAAAAGAGTCTTAAAGGAGCAAATACAACAAAATGCAGTCGTAATCCCTTTTTGCCCTTATAAAACTGGGATGGACAGCTAATGGTTCGATAAACCAGAAAAATAGATAATATTTTCAAGTTAGATTTTAAATGTCTGGCAGGTTATAAACACGAAATATTTCTTTTGCCAAAAACCTATGATGAATATATGTTACTGTTGTGCAAATCATAGCAGTTCAAATATGAAAATGATTTCTTTAGTAGTTGCTGAGTTATTAGGCAACAGATAAATATACTTTCGCAGTAACAATATAGTACATTATTACATATTTAATGTTATCATTATTATAAACCATAAAATAACTAATTACTAATATCCTTTTTGTACTAATATTATTAATGTACTAATATCCTTTTTGTTTCATGCCCTTGTATGTAACTGTACCAACTTATTTATTATCTACCTACCTATCTGCTAATATCTTTGTAGACACTTGTACTCACTTACTTATTCATTTACTTTGTTACTTTCTCGCTTATGTAAAGACAATTCAAAGAAGTTGGAAATCAAAATCACAAGGCGTAAAGCCACTAAGATGTTATCAGAATATTTATTATTCGCTATTAAAAATGAATTGCGTTCAAATCTTTCCCAGGAAAGGAATACTTCTTTTATCATATTTCCTTTATTATAGCACAACGATTATGGATAGCATTTACATTTTCCACGGGACACAACGAGGTTCATATTTTAATAGATAATATTTAAACGTAGCTTTTGTACGTGCTGTTAGTTTTTTTTCGCTACATTCCTTTTTCATATAAGCGTAGATTTCTATCAAAAAATAGGAACCAAAATTGTAACTTCCATGGTGTTTCACCATAAAAATCGATAGTGGTCGATGCCTTTCATTTTACTCCAATTGTTACTAATCATTTTCTCCAGCAAAATCTGCCCACCACCTGCAATGAATGATTTTTATTACTCCCTTTTTCTTACAATATTTTCTTACGATCAGATATCAACCGAAAGAATTGCGATTCTAGGTGACACAGGTAAACTGACAGGTTAGAAGAAAGACATGACGAAATTATAAAGGTTCCGGAATTCGCTAATGGGTTTTCCATGGCCATAAATATGTGGTGATCGCAATATACAATTCGTAATACCTAACCCACCGTATCTCTTAAAATTCTTGGAATCAATATCTAAATAAATCGATGTAAGCAATTTACGTTAGACTTAGCAACAATAAATAAGTTTTATTTAGATGCTTGAGTTACGTTAGAAGGAACATTTTTTTGAAGTTTAATCCTTAATAATAGATCATATATTGCGCCCAGTGAGAAGTTTTTTAAGTAGTAAAATCAGAAGTTTAGAGCACTAAAAATAGTGTAACCGTTAGGTGGCCTCTCCGCGTAAAATTTGTTCGCGTCTTTAGAGTGAAATATGGATATATTTATTTGGCATTTTCTTATGGCGTAATTACGATGACGGAGTGTGATACACATAGTTTACTATCGTTCGTCTATATCAAGATATAATCATTAAATATCATTATATGTGGAATATTTGGTGTCTTCTATCCTACAAAATTAAAAAGCCTCTTTTAATTTTAACTCCTTGGTCTGACGTTATTAAATGTTTTTAATTTAGTTGTCTAAATTTGATTTTGTTCGTTTGTGTTTTATTTGAAAATAGATTTATTGTCAGCATTTTTTTTATTGAAGAATTTTTTATTAACATTTTATAATATTAATATTTATATTTATATACAGTGTTACCTATTTTATATATTGTAAGACAATCCTGAGGGGTAAACTCCAGACACGCTTCGGAGCTGACACGCGTGACTTTTTTTTAAAATTGAGATATGATACAAATATTTTCCTTATGCGGGATTAAAATATTTTATAAAATTGCAACAATTATACTCTGATAAAATTTTATTAAGTGGATTTAGTGATAGGTTCAAAACATATTAAAACCAAAGGGTTACCTAAGTAACTTCTTAATTAACAATTTCCATAGTACAAATAGTACTACACATAAAAGTACAAAATTAACAGACATTCAATTTAATATTATAATCATATTAAAAAAAAATTGCTTTCTAACTCATTAAACCATAATCAGAACCGGCCAACTCAAAAATGCATTTAATAATAATCTACAAATTTGTAAAAAAAATAATCTATTCTAAAAATAATAATCTATTAATAAATTGCAGAGTAAAAGTTAATATATATGAATAGGCTTCCAGTTTTATGCATTTTGCTTTCGCTTGTATAAAAATGATTTATCTAGTAGTGAAGTACTTGAATAATCTTAAATAATATTGGTGATCGTTATAAAAGTAATTTGGATAGCTCTGTGTTTGTTACTTAAAGCACAACAACATTTAGAAATCAGCAATCATATTTGGCTTATAAACTTTTTTACGATTAATTTTAACGGATTTGTTCGTGATCAAAAAAAAAATATTTTTAACGTTTACCGCTTATGATTCGTAAACAAAACCATCTCATAATCAATCCAAGTATGGTTTGAAAAATGAAAATTTATTTGAGGATGCCTACTGTTTTTTTGACTGTCTTTTTCAATTTGTCAGTTTTAAAACCAACTTTTGATCCATATGAAAATCAATATTTTTTACCCGATATTTATTTTAATAATGAAACTTAAAGACAACGATATTTATATTAATGAGGTTTTATAGCTTGATTTAAAGTTGGTCACTTTTGTCCTATGTAGTTTTTTTTTAATTTAAAAACAGTTACCATGTCACATCACAAAGGATCAATAAATGCTGTCGCAAATTTTTTAGAGCTTTAAAAAAGCTTACTACACCTCTAAACGTAGCATTATTGCATCCGTTATAATTTTGTCAACCTTCATGACAAAAGCCCCGAGATCAGCAAGGTTTTCTTCTACTGCGTTGATATTATTAATTATATTTCAATAATTACACATTATGAATATATGCTATTTAAACTATGGCAATATTAAAAGTATAAGCGTAAATATATTGTAAAAATTGTGTGTTAATCTGATAAGTAGTTTTGGCGTGAATCCCTAAAAACCAAAGAAACACAATTTTCCCCTATCATATTGGGGCGATAATGAAATAAATAAATATTTTTTTAGTATCAACATAATATTGGTGTAATTTTTTTTATTTTATAAAATAAACGTTTAACTCCGTGCGGCGTCATAAATTTTAAAAACGATTTCCTCCATCTTTTGCTCTATCAAAATAATAAACAATAAATATCCAATCTTTAAGTAAATATAAATTTCCCCTAAAGCTATTTTTATAAAATGTGTTAAAGTCCTTTCTCAATTTAAATCGAATGGTTTTTCACGAAGTTACAGTTATTAAATATAACCCATTTTTTTTTAAATTTCCCATGATCTTTCAGTTCTAATGTTAAGTGTATTAAGGGTATCGAGAGGGCATGTCGGTCTAGATTTTTTCAATATTAAATGCGAGTTACGATACAGGTGTATCAAAAGACAGAAATAAAAAGAAAAATATTTTTTTATCATTCAAAAATACCTTCATATGGCTTACTTTATTTACCAATATAAAACCTATTGACTAGAAATAGAACTCGCTGTACAAGGTTCTGTACACACTGAGATAAATATAAATATTTAAAAGTGTAGACTATTTCGTATAAACCATTTACAAATATTAATATTGTTTTATACCATAAAATTATATTCCCAAGTACATCGTTTCGCAATATTGAAATTTTTTTAAAAAATCAGAAGATATGCAATAGTCATTATATCAGAAGATATGCAATAGTTATAACCTTTAGGCTTATTAAAGCTATTTTTTTTTCAAAATTTTTATTTCATCATTTCCTGTCATGGCGGGTGAGTAAACATATGTTTTTTGGACATTTTCAACAATATTTTTAGAATTATCTTATACATATATAATTAAAAAAATAATTTTCAAACCCATATAAGATACTCTTTAAATACATACACCACATGGTATATTATATTAAAAAAATTGTGCGTGTATACTTCTTGGGCATAATAAAAGACCAACTTTATTTAATACGCAAATAATTAATATTAATAATAAAATAAAATAACTGGAGCGTGATTTTAAATACATTTGTTAAAATCCAAATCGAATTAAATTTTAAAATAATTTATTATTTGTAATGCAAATAAAAACATACTGAAATTTAACTCAGAGAAATACATTTAAAATATATTTTAGAAAGTTTGTAAATACTATTTCTATCACAAATATTCACAATAAATAAATGTTGGTTTATCATGAGGATCGCCTTTAAAATTCTATTGTTAAAAAATGTTATATTGCATATATCATAGATTTGTATAAATATAAAACACGTATTGTATATTTATAAATACCCTAATAACTATTACGAATATAGTATTATATGTTTAGTGGGCAACTTCATCGTGTCGATTTTTGTTGCATCGTGCGCGCGCACGGTAAAATTTCACTCTTATCATTTTCTTCATAACATGCCTGAAAAAGTATAGCTTCGTAAATCGAGTGCTTCATTTGCCCTCTCTAAAATTTCACTTTTGCATTTTTGTGCTTTATCTTTTCAAATGTATGTGTGTTAATTTAATTTATGCCTACGCCAAAATTTTCAGTTTTTACATGAAACAGTTTCAGAGAGAAATATTTGTGACAAAAGGACAAGTCAGTGATCTCATAAGCATTCCATGTTTTTTTTTAATTTGAAACACGGCAAGGTAAAAATAGATATTCTTAGATGCAGACTTATGAAATTTGCTAAGGAAAAATAGAACTTTTTTGTTTTACAATAATTACCCCTTCATTCAGAGCTAATCACATAAAATCTAACTTACATTAACCAACTTTTCTATCATTAGATTCAACGAAACTTGGCGATAAGCAAAAATAAATGTTTTTAAATCAGCTAATTTTGAACTAATTTGGAAATGGACCAACATGATATTCATTATGTCTTACGCTTTCAAAGCCTATCGTATATTTACACTATTTCCGCCCAAAATAGTAACCATTTACGATATTTAATGGTCTATGAAACAACCCTCTTAAACACCAAGACGAATTTAATTCTAGTAGAGGATGTATTGAAACAGCTTACTTCAACATTTTTGTTCATAATTAAATAAAACAGGATCGAAGGTAATTCTTTACTAATCATATATTTATTGTGTAAATATTTTACCAGAAACCGACTGGAAGTACATCGACTAAAATAATTAAAATATTAATTCAAAAAGCAAAGTAAAACCAGTGGCGTATAAAGACAATGGCACTTATTATTTTTTACTATATACTTCAAAAGGTCATTAAAATTTAAAAGTCCTAATATACACCTTATATTTTCAATAGTCTATATTATCCAAGAGAGATATGAACAAATAATCTTAATTATGGTGAAAAACGTGGAAACAGTCTTAATGACGGTTTAACCACATCACAAAGAATTTTTGCTGGAAATTTTATCGTTTCTGATGACATAGAGGCAATTCATTAACGCCATTTTAGCGGTTATCGCGGTAAAACGCGATAACCGTTGACCCGCCGACTAATGAAAGTTTTATCCTGCAAGTTACGTTCTAAAAAAAGTAATCGGAGTAAGTGACGCATAATTATGTACACTGTTTTATTGGTAAGTGAATATTTATTGTTTACCCTGTTGAAACGATAGTCTTACCGGTTACTATCCATAGTAACCGGAAAGACCGTCAAGGTAAATCTAATGTTACGAAATGTTACGAATAAATTGTTAGTTGACATCGCGGCCAGAAAACAGTATTAAAGTATGGGGATACAAGAGATTATCTACCATTCTATATTGTGTCCCATTTATAACATAAATGCATTACAAATAAAAATTGCCCGCATAAAAGAGAAGAAAACTAATAAAGGAATATAGGGAACTAATGGAAAAGAAAGAAAAGCTTCGAATCGATACCTCAGGAAGCATCAGTTTGAGCTTAACAAAAATAAACAACAATCATCCAATATGACGCCAAATAATAAAAAATAAACAATAATCATCGAATATGACGCCAAATAATAAAACTAATAAAGGAATATAGGCAACTAATGGAAAAGAAAGAAAAGCTTCGAATCGATACCTCAGCAAGCATCAGTTTGAGCTTAATAAAAATAAACAATAATCGTCCAATATGACGCCAAATATATAAACTTTTCTTCGTTTTGAAAACTTCTACCTTTTCTTAAATTAGTGAAGTTAAGAAAGATGCATATGTTATTGGTAAACCAACACCACTTTAGTTGTACTCCAGACAATGCATCGCCAATAGAAAGCACGCTCAACCATATAAACTCTTGTTTCGCAAAAAATAACTGGATTAGATATATGTATAAATGCATAGTTGGGGTAGTTAGCTAACCCTAAAGATTATTTATTTTAAGTGGGATATACTCTTAACGCAAAAATTAAAAATTTTAAATCTCACTAAAATGAGACTTAGAATACTTACAGAATTTCTAGTTGTAGACATTAATTAAACATTAACATTTTAAATTTTAGGTTCCCGTTTCGTTTGACGCAAGATACTTATTCGAGTTTTATTTTAATAAGTTTAAAAAATATATTTAAGCGACTTACGGAAGACCTTATCTTATCTCTCCATAAACAAAATAGGGAAAAACTCGTCATGGGATATTTCAATAAAATCCTATCTTGAGAGATTGTTACTTGGTAGGTTTCGGTTATAAGAATTTTTTTTATTATTTTTAAAATCAAGATTATTCGCTCCGTCAAGTTATTATAAAATAAGATAAGTAACATATAAACTGATCCTTCCCAAGTCTTTTCTGGACTTATGCTCATCATGAACTCAGAGACTCCTATTTGAAAATAACTTTAGTATTAGCATACGAACTTTATTCATTTTGTGAGATCAAATAATACTTCTTTAATTAGAAATATATAAAAAACCATGATATTAAGCCATCTACACATTAAACATTATTAAATTTGAAGCATTAACGACAAATTTGCAAACAAAACAATCTATAACCATCCGCTGGAAATTAAAGTATAAACTTATAATAGCCATGTCCAAACACCTAATTTACTTATTCCTAACGTATAGCACATGGAGTCACAGAGTCCACAAAACTAAATTTATGAGATAGAGAGCCATTTTAAATGCAAAAAGTAAGTCAAAATCCAGTTAAACCCTAGATTACATTTACTTTAAGGGACGTTCTCAACCGTCGAAGTAAGGTCGGATATAATTTTGCGGTTTTATTTCTTAAAACTAGATTTATGAGAGACAGAGCGATTTTTAATGCAAAAACTAGTCTAAATCTAATTGAAACTTAAATTACATTTACTTTAAGGAACATTCCCTGCTGTTGAAGTAAGGTTGGATGTAACTTTGCGATTTTATTTCTTAAATAAAATAAAAGAGGTTTATGAATACAAAAACAAGGGAAGGTCAAAATTTTTACTTAGAACGTTGGAAGGAAAGAACATGCGTACATCATTAAGAAGAGTAAAACTTGTACAGAGACCATCTGTCATAAATGTTTACATGTAAACTCCAAAGTCATAAAAAAACAGGTAGCCTACCTGCGTATAGATGGACCAAAATTTTTCGAATTTTGACTTACAATTTTCACAACATAATTTTAAATTCATATTATTACTAAATATATACGAAACATTTTATTTTTGCTGAAATCCATGCCAGATCCATTAATGAAAAAAAATCTCATTAAAAGTTTAACACCGACTTAAAGAAACAAATCGGTACCATTCTATGATTGTATGCCAAAATTGTCCGTATATCTTGAAGTGATTATCAATTTTAATCTAACCTAAGTAATCATTTAATTCTTACCAATCTTTATATTCCTTCGAAATTTTATAATAGTTTACGAGCAAACCTCTCACATAGCCCTTCTTATCTTATTTCCAAATATATACCACTTTGTCTGCTCGTTGTTTAAGTTTACGATCGACGAACTTACGCATGCTCTTTACCATAAACTTCTCTTCTCTTCTTTTATTCTGTTTACGATGCTGAGTTATAAAATAATCACAATCTATGGATCGGGAACTCACTCACAGTGTACGTATTCAAAAGTCCTTTTTGGAACATTAAACTTTCTTTCACGTCATTCGGTAGTCTTTTTGATTTTCTTCTCCCGACGAATAAAACTTTGATAATTTTTTGAGCTAACAAAATTAAATTTTCACAAGCTTTCGTAGTGAATCTTGTTTTTTATAGAACTAACACTACAGATAACAATAATTTTAACTTCTGTATCGATTTGACATGAATATGTATAAAATTATGGAAAATAAAAACTATTCAATTAACTAAATTTGGCAAAATGGTTTATATTAAATATTCAATCGGACAGTATGATACTGACTGACCAATTGACCAATTACAATAGTCTCATTTTTGTCTTAATTTAAATAAGGCTTCACTTAGACTTAAGCTTGCTATGATTATTTTCTATATTTATTTATATTTTGCTCTTTCAAACTAGTCTTACTGCCAATTGCCTTTAATATTATTAATACATATTGATGAGAACTTCCGACCGTTCTCGTTTCTTTCCTACGCGTAAAAACCTGAAATATTGTGTGTCCAATAATTTTAATTACTTACTACAAGGTTTCTTCAAATTGGAAATAAAATTGTACTTGTACCGTTGTATTGTAATTGTACCGTTGTACTGTACTAGAAATTAATTAATGTAACCTGAACTGAATTCGAGTACGGATTGATATTTACAATAGGTAATTTCAATTTTATAGTGATTTAAAAAACAATATTAGTCGCCTTCACCATAATTACTCTATAGTCCGTTTTCTCTGATTTAATAACATTTATTAACAAAAAAAATTCATCAACTTCTTAAAATACTCTGCCTGGACCACTGCGAACTCTGCCTGTTATATGAAAAATACTCTAATATATACATGTTATAAAAACTGTGGAATTGGGATTTCCGCACATTGATTTATTAAAAAAATAATTCAAGGTGATGTAATAAAAGTCAAAGAAGCTATGAATATGGTTTTTGAAATGTTGTCTGATTTTGTGTTTTTCTGAATGTGTATTTAAACGGGCATCACATGAAAACAACTTAACCAATTTGGATTAAAATAATTTGATTAGATCGTTATGAATATAATTGAAATGAGATTTGAAAATATAATAAGCCTTAACTAACACCAGATAAAC
Source organism: Druceiella hillmani (assembly GCA_039881145.1). Taxonomy (NCBI): domain Eukaryota; kingdom Metazoa; phylum Arthropoda; class Insecta; order Lepidoptera; family Hepialidae; genus Druceiella; species Druceiella hillmani. The sequence goes on from JAYKKI010000045.1 coordinate 10,065,350, forward strand.
AGTTAAACCTTAATTTCTTACTTAGAAAATACTGATGTCTGTCCTCAAAACCTATTCTGATATTAATACAAAAATTTATTTAATCAAACCATAATCTTTCATTTCACTTATCACACACATACCCTCCGTTCTTTCAAAATATTATGATTATATTTAAATTTCCTTTTATTTCAAATTATTATGCTGCACTCACCCATTATTAGCTTTGTTCCTGAAATATTTCAACATCTACAATATGTAATAGATACGAAACTAGTTGTCACGCTAATTCCATAAAGTATTATATTTTTCATCTGACATATTTAACATATAGCTTTAATTACTTTCATCAAACCGAGAAATGTTTTCAGATATAGCGACTATATTATTAAACATTAAACATTTTATTTAACAATTCCTGTAGAATAAAAAATATCCATACTTCTTATGCTGCATGCAGGCCAAAATAAAATAATTTTCATGAAATTAATTATTACATTGTCCCGAAAATCATGAGTAGCATATATAAATCAATATTCTTAATATTTGGTTTATGAATACGCATAATGCAATATATTATAAAAATTATAACAGTAAACTTTTTAAAGTAAGTGTTAAAATATCATATTACCAATTTACAAATTTATTAAAATAATTTTATTTAACTTTCACATTCATTTTATATATATATATATATATATATATATATATATATATATACGTTAATTGACTACTGGATGCGCCCCATAAGTAAGCTAATATCAGACTTTGAACCTTGGTTAGAAAGTAATTAAATTAAAACAGCCCGCTTCATAAACATTGGATGAAATTACTTTAGGCTGTATTTTAATCTATTGAATAAACGTGTTTGGTAATTATTACTGAATAAAAAAAGCTGTCACTAAAAGTCCCATAAGAAAATTGCGCTTAAGCATATTTGCATCAGTTTAGGGTCAATTTAAAAATTTGCAAGTAATGAAATAACGTTGAAAGAAAAGAAATTGGTCCGAGCAAAATATGAGGTAAATAAGAACTGGAAAAAATACTGATAGAAATTATTATATAAACTAAGTTCATTTCCAAACGTTCGCTCAAAATTCCAGAAATTTATAATGATTAGAACTATGTTAGAATTGTAAAATTTCGGGGACCAAAGAACGTTGCTGGTTAAATTCACCACGATTGACATGTAGAAATATGCAAAGAAGGTATACTGTTTATGTATGTAAACTCTTATGAAGTTAGCATTAAGAGTAATCTTGAATAATTTAATATTTTATTAAATTTAACTTGCCCTGCGATTGTGATTAAACTTTAAGAAAAAAAACAATCATCATCGTATAGTACTTATTATTATCATAATTGTAAATATCACAATATTTACAGCATGGTTCTTTCTTTACCAACAACGCTTGAGACCTTTTTATTCCTATATAAAAAATTCTCATTTCAATTTTCAAACGCTGATCATCTTACTGTACGAGTCATCATCTCCTTTGGTTATAGTAGTATCAGAAAGTACTTAAATAGGTTATCACTGTCAAGTTACTTCATTTCTTTAATGATAAAATGTTTATTAAATCTAAAAGAAATAAAATGCCATCCAATCCATTACACATGAAAAACACTAATCAATCAACAGTGTAATCTTACCAATGTTACTCACGTTATAGTTCCAAGAGCTGTCTTGTCAAACAAAAGCGTTCATGTTAGCTTTATTAATGAGCAAAAATGTTCGACTCCTAATGAGTTTAGGCAGGGCTCCTTTGTAGGATTAATAGTATCTAGACGTTTGTGTTATGCTGCTCTCATTTATCATTAAGTTTTTTTGTTATATATGCGCCTTATATAACTTTTTCGTAAACAATTTAAATGAGTTTCTAGAGGATGTATACTTACAGATATATAGAAATATGATATTCCAAAACGAAGGCGTCATGTTACTATACCTTAAATATAAGGCATTATTTGCGAGTCAACAAAAGATTCCCCGGTAACTCTATAGGTGGACCCGTAGCTAGAACTTCGTGGTCTCCCAAACTAAATCCAATTGACTTCCATTTGTAGATAGTAACCTCACATGAAAGGAGTTGATATACTCAAAAAAATCATAGTTTGGAAGAACTAAGAGAAAATCTGTGCGGAGATGAAGAAATATAAAAAAAAAATACAACGGCATTAAGACGTTTCAAAGATAATTTTTTCAGAGACGCCACATTGAACAAGATCATCGCAATTTTTAAAAATTTGTGTATTTTTATGACAACATATATTTTTTATAGAAATACACGCAAAATTCTGACAGTTTTCATTTAGTTTTAATAATTTCTTTAATTACATACAAAATTATAATTTTTCACTTACTATATTTTACGTTCTGTTTTAGGACAAAACCATAAATGTACCAGTGAACATTTTTTCATTGTAAAGTCCAAGCTTGAAGTAGATTCTGAACGAAGAAATAATTTAAACTTTTATCTTAAATGAAGTCAAAAATCTAGTTCAAAATTTAATATTTCGAATATCGCTCCTTTCTTATATATATATATATATATATATATATATATATATATATATATATATATATATATATAAATATATATATAAATAAAAGATGTTACCCCGAATAGACCAGTTAGATCATTATTTGATAAAAATTTTTAATCCTATTCAAGTCATAAAGGAATATTTTACTTTCAAACTATGAATTTGGCTGAAAAACACAGAAAATTGTAACCCAGAAACTAACAAAAATCGGTATACAAATATAGGAGTATTTCGGACAGATCTTGGTTTCTCTACCTCTTCGCTTTCCCTTAAAGCTATTTCTTAGGACAAGTTTTACATCTTAAGGTTGTGTTAAATTCAGGAGGTTGTGTTATATTTTATACACCGTATAAGCCTTCATATATACCACGTCATTATGACAAACATTTATTTACACTTAAGAAGGGTATGCTTTCATAGTTAGTTCTAAAATTTGCAAAAAGCAAAATCAAAGCGTATTAGGTTACTTAGAAAAAGTTTCTCATTGTTGTGATAAATTTGTCCTTAATACAGTTCCCAAAGTAGCTCCTATACGACTTACATAATGGGAATAAAATGTTTTTGGCACGCAGAGCACAAAAATTTTGTGAAATATCTTAGCAATCGGCAGACTTTATTGTTTATGACTGACTTCCATTATAAGTGGGTCACATCAGTGACTTCCATTATCAGAGCGTATAAGCTTACAATACTTCAGAATTTAGAGTGTAAAACAATAAACAATGTTATTATTTTGCTTCACTGGTGGATTGCATTTTGGAAATAATAGAGTTTTTTTAGATTATATACCAAATAAATAATTAGGTCTTATTTGAATTCAAGCGATTTGTTGTATATAGGAATTGTGAAAGGTGGTTTGAGTATTACGTGGTAATAATAATATAACTTTCTAAAAGTTTTGAAAGTTTACTCTGTTTTGTTAGTAATGTTTAAAATTCTCTGCCAAATTGTTTAATTTATTTCATAAATGTCGACTAATTACTTTCGCAAGTAGTTTTTTTTCGGTTTTTTATGCTTTTCCCTGGCATCAGACTTACACAAAAATAAATCACATTTTAAGCGCTCGTATTTCCGAAATTAATCGTCTCACAATAATTAGAAACGTATCGTTAATAGAGTATAAAGTAAAAGTTATAGTACAATTATCGTTCGCCTTTTTAACTTTTAATACAAAAACATCACATATTTAGTAAATTTCAAAATGCACTCGCCTAAAAATAATTTGAGTAGTTATAACTGTTGCCACTTATCCGATAATGTTCACACTATCCTCCATTATTATATAGTATGAAAAATATCGGATAGATGGCATTACTTATTACTACTCAATTATTTTTTAAGACTAAAATAAAAATATTTGTAATATCTTAATGTTATAAACAATTTTAAATTGGGCCTAGTATTGCAGTAATTGTAAATTTATAGCTGCAGCATAACAGGTACCGTATCCATATTTATTTCTTTTTTTAGTCGTTGAAATATTTATTTCAATTGGTATATTAAGTTTATATTCTTTTCAATACAAAAGAAGCATTTTTAAATTCGTTTAATTGAAGGATCCTTATATCACTTGATTCTATTAACTGCTAACAATTAATATTTTTTTCCTTTCGCTCATACATGTTTTGTAATATTATCTAATGTAGCCGAATTTTCCTTTAGCCTTATGGATCTCTTTCATTACCTAGACACGATTACACTAGAACGTGATATTATTATTGAAGATAAATATATTCAAATATGTCATCATTTTCTGTTACGAATATCGCAAAATGTATTAATACGTTGTGTGTTGCAGAATGAATCCGTTCAACGAATAGTCCCAATGTAACATAACTAAAAAGAGACGAGTGAAGTAGTAAACCATACCCTGCATTTCTGTTTTAATTTTTGTAGATTAGTCCTCTAAAATACTTCAATAAATAGGTGTAGGCTTGAAACAAATTAAGAAATTAGATAAATAACGCTGCACATTTTTGTTAAAAACATCTCGAAAAATAAGAATATGCTATCAAATTTGATTTTTCACCCATACCCTTTATGGAATTTCTCCATCGGCATGTGATATAAAAAATCTATTAAAATAATACAAATGCGATTTTTACTATAGAAGTAATTAAAATAACTTTGCTCTGCTAAAACCCGTAATATCGAGAGAAAAGATCACAGTTAGAGTCTCACTTAGAGTTAGAGTCTAAAACCGCAGTCAGAGACCTATTTATCCAACAAGGTACACATTCATATATTATTTTCTTAAAAGTATAAAAAGACGTTCCCGACTGTGAAGAAAATAGATAACTAATGCCCTATAACCCTTATTATCAAATCCTAGCTGTGGCAGCTCCATAGCAGCTGAACAGGAATCAACGTTCTATCCGTATATTTACTATTAGACATTGTAGAACCAATATCTACCATACCATATGAGCTATGAATTAAAAATCAGTAATATGTATTTTTACCACATTTTCCATCTGTACGCATTTAATAAAATAAAAATCAACAAGAATACAAAAGGAATGATAAAACGATTAAAGAGTAAAATTATAAAGGTGCTAGTATAACCGGCATGATGGTATTAATTCCTGGTCTTTTGGAGCTCTATGCTCTATGTTAAATTATTTATTAAAACTTTCATGCGTATGTAGCTAAACGTTAGTTTATCTTCTAAATCCATCAATAAAGCCAGAGTGTTGCATAAGACATAAGTCTTGCATAAGATAAAGCCATAATTGTTATCTTAGTAAATAGTATAATTTTTCTACTAAAAAGTTTAATCTGCTATATACTTTTGAATAAGTAGAAAATACGAATATTGATAGTTGTCTCCTAAAAACTTTGTTCCTACTTAGTGCAGTAATTTGCCACTTTGGAGTACCAATTTTGACATTATACTTTGCCACCTACATGCTTTAATCAGTATATAATTTTCCTGTTAGTATCCCAAAGCCTAAGGAATTTCTTTACCATACCCTATGCTAAAAACACAGTTTTAGTCAAAAATAGTAATACGAATTGCATAGTTTACACACTTGAGTACACTCATTTATTTGAAGTATGTTTTTAGAAAAGTATGTCATATATTCTGTTTACCTCTCATATTAATTAATATTACTAGTTTAGTTTCACTAACAAACGTTCCTTAGTCATCTCACGATCGTATACACATATGACTATAAAGCGACATATTGCTTTACAGTAATATGAGAATACGAACGTGAAATGGATAATAAACCTTTCTTACTATTAATTAATATAATAAAACATATCACACTTAATTTATTTATTATAATCAATATATTTTTAATTAGATTATGTGCGTTTTATTAAACAGTGGTTAACACAAATAACCTGGTATTCAAATTAAATTGTTTATTTTTAAACCATTATTAATTGAAATAATAAACCCAATATCTCGGCTTGTCAGAGTTAACTCGTGTGATCAAATATTTCCAATTCTTCCTTAGAGCATGCACCTCGCATTTCTTTGAAGTACATCTTGCATTATTTTTCGTAATAATTTGTGAATACTATTATTTTTAAGGAACTCTTTGGGTCAGTAAAAATACAGACTGTAGATTGCATCTCGTTATATCCTCCATACAAAATGTGACATATTAATTCATTAAATTGATAGGCCCGAAAAGGCCACCGAAAAAGCCGCATCAAACTCTAAAAGAGCGAAAAAACATCATTTTTATGGCGAATGATCTAAAATCATTTTGATGTATTAGTATAAATCTGATGCCATCAGTTTACAGTCTATTTTTGTTTATTTTAGGCAATGACTAAAATAAAAATAGATATTGATTATTTCTAATCGTTTCTAAAATGTTATAATGTAGTTCGTAAAATTTCTACTGTCATTTTTATTGATTATTAAAAATTGTTTCTACTTAAAAAAATTATAGGTGAGTGAGTTCCCAAGAAACCTTTTTTGTTTTGTATTATAATTATAAATCTTATTTTGTTTTTCACTCTTTCCTCCCTGTCAACCCTTGATTACGGTCCTATTTTACGTTTCAAAAAACAAGCGTTTTTAAAATAAAAATATCCCTGTGATTTGTAACCTGCACCTATCGCTGTGCACATTTTGTTCATTGCTTCGCTCCTTTTTCGCCCTAAGTGGAATTCATAAATCATTTTCTTACTAACTCCTTTTCGTAAATTTTCAATATTTTTATTCTCTACTCACCAAAACTCAGTTCCCAAATGAATGGAAGGTCGAACGCTGTGCTCATCATATACCATATTAGTTATGGTCAAGAAGTATATATAGTATTCCAGAAACGCCTGGAAATAAGTGGTGGGTTTAAGAGTTGCTAACCTAACAAATTTTTTTCTGTCTATGTACTTATATAAGTAGGAACTAGCATTAACTTCGTAAACAGCTCTACCCTGATGGAAACCAAATAAACTTATAATTTGAAAAATTAACAGGTATTATTAACGTATGTCATTATTAATCTTATATTAATAAATCAACAAATATCATGAAAATATTCATTTTGCTTGTCTATTCACATTTTGCTGGGATGACATAATGTCAATAAAAGGCATTAAAACCATTTTTAGAATTGTATGTTTGTGTGTTTCATTACGAGCACGTTACGTAAAAACTACTGACTAAATTCGGACAAATTTTTAGAAAAATATAGGGAATAACTTGTTCACTTAATCAGAAAATGTTTCACTTCAAGATTTCTAAACCTCGTTTACTCAATTTGATTAAGGTTCCATATTTGTAAATTAATTACTTTAGTAGTTTTAACATTAACCTGTACACATATATTTTCGTGTTACGTTTTGTGTGTGTGTATATATATATATATATATATATATATTTATATATATATATATAACTTTTGTACAGCTCGATAAATTTGGTTAAAATCTGGGACATGTATAAATACACTTAAAATTACTTTTGTATAAAAACACTTACATGGAACATTAATCGGGTTTTAAGGGCTGTTAGCTATTATTTCAGAAGCTAAAGAATAGTAATAGATATAAGTCTATAAAAGGTGCTGACGCGAGCAGAGAGACCCATAGGCACAACAATGAAATACTTAGTTATGCACTATTATCTTTGGATAAAGAGGGAAATATGCCCAAATAAAATAATAATAAATTAGTATGAAATTAATCGAGACTGTGATAACACATCTTGCGGTATTAGCTTGTTTAATGTCGTATTTTTTCTAACACAAAATTGTAAACTTACCATAAAGAGTTCAAATTTATTTACTGATTTATTTCTTTATTTACAAACAAACATACATCGTTACATTACGGGCAACCTATTTGTAAACACAAAAACTTAATGAATTCAAAAAGATTAAACTTTTAGATTAAACATGAATACTACACTACACAAGAACTAAAAAAGATAAAGATGCATTTCGACAAATTTACTTTCACTTTTTATAAATAAATCATACTCTGGTGGGACCAAAAAAGGTAGTTGAGAAATTGCACACCGTGGGAAACTGAAGAGTTTCCATATAGTTCGGTTCCAGAGGGTGGTATAAGAAACAGATGATGATTGCATCGATGCAAGGAATTATCATGTACGAAGAATGAAAGTATATTCAAAAACACAAGGCATAAAATTGTTCCTTTTAATTGCCGGAGAATAAATTTTATTGGTCCGTTTCTTCAGAATTACAAGAAATGTAAACCTAGCACATTCAAGAGGAAATCGGTTGAACATAAAAAGGAGAAGCAACCATACTGTCTCCTACACAGATATCGAAGGAACGTTGTTACACAGGTTCTATCATCAAGCTGTACCTGGCTTCGGAGGACTCTAAATAATTTAGCCGAATTCTAATCAGATCTGCAACAATGAAGTGTACAACAGACGATTTGATGATATAGATTGAAAATCTTTTCAATTATTCAACAGAAATCCAAGTTTCCGAAATTATTTTTGTTACATCCGCCATGTGCCCACGAAACGCAAATGGTGAATCAAATCTGCCTCCCAAATCAAACGATCTGAATAATTACTTCTCCTTTTCAAAATATATTGTATAAAATAAAAATTCTTACAGTATAACTTATTTTTTAGTCCTTGTTCTTTACCGCCACTAATCTGGTATTTTTTTAATTTCGTAATGAAAATTATATTTCTTTAAATAATCCCCAGTTCGTTATTCTCTATTCCTTGTTTCTAATTAATTTTTTTTATTTTTTAGTATCGTCTTTAAAATTATATTTCTCTAAAATAGTAATCTACTCACAGAAAACGGGGTAAAATAACTTTATCTTCCTAGGCGCAGGCTATATCTACTGATAAGCAAGTGGCTATACGCATGTTTTTTCTATTCATGATAAAAAAAATTTATATCTATATTTTACTAAACATAAACTTTTACTGTTATGTGCTGTCAATGTCAAGATATGTTTTTACGTTTGTGATGAATTTGTGGTCGCGCTCAATTGGGAAAAACATTAGCTGACATTGAGTAAAATTTATATAATCATTAGATCATAGCTAATGCTAATGAATGATGCTATATTAATTTTAATATTAAATTTTCAGTTGGTACTAGCTGTGCCTACGACTTATTAGGAAAAAAATGTTTTTTTTTTCTTTTATATTTGGCTCCTGGGTATGTATTATTATTATAAAAAATTTCATAAAAATCCGTCTAGTGTGATATTCGCTCAAATTAACATACAGACAAAAATTCTAAAAACGAGTTTTTCTGACTTTTTTATCATTCTATACGCTAAATCAATAACCCTTTTTAAAATATACATGCATACATAATTCAGTTTATTACAATTTCATTATATGTATAGATGAGGAAAAAAAATTAACACTGATAGATACACGCATTAACTGTCAAAAAAATTTCCCGCTGCTGGTAACGTGTAAATTAAACATATATATTAAATACGATGCTTGAAAAAAATTCTAAAAATGTATATTAATCACTGCGTGAAAAAGTTTAAGAAATGTCTAAAAATCGGTTTAATATTAAATACTTACGCTTATTTTAAGTACTTCGTATTATTTTACGTATGTGTACGTTGGATGTTCAAGGATTATAAGCAAATATCAATTTATTAGCGTGCAAACTCGCATGAATGCAAACTGTCAAACATAAAATAATTACACTTTCAACGTACAAAAACCTATTACTACCACATACCATTTTATGAAGACCAATATAGCACAACAAGTAAGATATTTTGAAAATTTAAACATAACATCGTTTTCCAGTTAGAAGTTAAAATTTATTTTAATAAGTGTATGGAACCAGTAAAATATTTTAATAATTATGAAGTGGGGTTTAACGTATGCTATTTAATGATTAATTCCTCTCTTTACTTAGAAACTCGAACGACTCTAAAAAACTTATATTTACATGTTTATGTATATATATATATATATATATATATATATATATATATATATATATATAAACCAACATATATCCACATAACCTACTCTAGAACTCAAAGACTACATATTTTCTCTAGGACTAATAATAATGTAATATACTACTTGATTCAGACAACCATTCATTTCCGTTCAGAAAGCATTTATTTCTACAACTAGACCAAAAACTCATGCAACTTAACATCCATAAAATCAAGATTTTTATGTAACTTAGAAAATGTTAAACAATATTTTGATAAATTTGTCTTCCGTACTGGTTCCAAAGTAGCTCTTTACCGAATTATAAAGCGGGACTAATAAATTCTCGGCTTGTGCGCGATGTGAAAAGTTTTGCAAGGACCTTGGCACTCGACGAACTTTAAAATTTGTAACTCATCCAGTGACTTCCATTAGCCGTGGGCTAAAAATAACTTTGCTATACTTCAAAGTTTTCTGTGCGAAACTATAAAGAATGGTGTTTGTTACTTTGGCTCAATGATTTACTAGTAGACTGCGTCACGGAAATAATCCCTGTTAGCATTACTCTTTGTATTCGTATCCAATAATTAGTTCCTCTTTTAAAACTACTCTTTTCTTTTCTTTTGAATTATGTTTTTCCGTTTTAAGTTAAACACGTTTTCAAAAGAAAGTGTTATTATTAGTGAAGATAAATATATTAAAATGCGTAATCATGGCATATTATAAATATCATAAAATACTTCAGGTATAACAGAATTAATTTCTTATCGCCATCGAAATGCTTAGATGTCCAACTCGATTACATTTCTGTAAAACAATGTATATGACAAAAATAAATAAATAAATATATACATAACAATGTTCCATTCCAGAATCCATTAACCTAAAACAAATACAATTTGTATTAACATAGTAATGAAAACAAACGAGCTCTAATGTATCTTGTAAAATCGATGGAACAAGTCGTAGATCGTCTGAATTTAAGTAATATATTTTAATTACAGTAAATATTCTTCATATTTCTCAGTTCATAGCATATGAATTAATACAAAGAAAAATGTGAAAAATATGATTAAAATTTACTATCAACATTTATTTTATATTTTTACACTTCTTCATATTATTATGAACAAACTAAATTATACAACACTTCTTAAAAACAGATTTGGCTACTTTCCTGCTCACGGTCTAGAGATATACTTTGAAAACGAGCCTAATCTCCCTTTTTTCAAACAAATGAAAACATGGCCCCATATTGCGTGATTCCATATAATATACATTTTGTTTGTTGCTTATTGAACTGAATAGAAATCTGGGACATGTTACTGGATACAAAACGTTTACATGGGTAGTTTATTGGGTTTAAAGGGTGTCTATTATTCCAAAACCAAATATTTAGTAATAGATATAGGTATATACTTTAAGGCTAAAGGCACGAGTCAGGTAATATTCTTAACGAGTAAACAAAGACTTCCAACTAAATAAGACTTTAATAAAATAATACGAAATCGGTACAAAGATTTATCGCATATCTGAAGGTTGTTAGATTTTTTTCCACTCTGAAACAAACTTATTCGATTTTTGTTTCCAATAGTCATTTGAAAAAGTTATTTCTATATTGATTACTTTTTTTCGTCCGTACTAATACAAATATCATTTGAAAAAGTTTTAGATATTGCTCAGTCTTGTTCAAACTTCTCCCATATGGGAATACGAAAGTAGGGTATTGATAAGGGGTAGAGAGTAAATGTAAGTTTATCGATACATTATAATTTTCCTATTCCTAAGGTTTAAGAAAATAATCACCAATTAAATACTAAAATAAAACAAACGGAACTACAAGGATATGGTACATTAGGATTTGAACATATTTCCGTTTATTACAAATATATGTACGTTCGCAAAGAGAAGGTTTATTTTTTTTACTTAAAATTACTGGCACATTAATCAACACAAATATTTATTTCATTTTACTGAATTAGTTGTAGTAGTTTCGTTCTTTTATAAAATTTGTTTGTCAAAAGTAAAACAGACATAGATCTTAAGTTGCTTATTATTAACATAAATATGAAAGAAAATTATTTCTTCATCTTTATCCCCAATCTCTTCTACTTGAATCCTATTTTCTGATTGTAATAGTAAATATTGAATAAAGGAGACTAGCAAAAGTCTGCATAGTTTTGAGGCCAAACATTGCAACATTAAAAATACAATATTAAATAAAAAAAAAACAAAAAAATAAACTCCATAAAAATGTCATTAAACCGTCAATCTGACGAATACGAAATCATGTATTTTTTTAAAGTTAGGTCATTTTTCATAACAGTTATAAAAGCTACTTCTACACAATTATTTAAACCAGCAAAATGAAACAATGTATTTTAGAATGAAATGAAATAATGATTGTATCCTCCATACATCAATGTAACAACAGTTTATTACCCATTAAACTTTCAGACCCGACGGGGTCGTCTGAAAAACGAAGTAAAACTCGAAAACAGGGAAAAAGACATTCACTTTGAGCTCAATAACAGAAAAATGGTCAATGTCAATTAACTAGTTATTTGTAATTAAATTAGACAATGGTATATAAAATACAAAAAAAAAGCAACCGTTAAGATTATTTTCTCAATCTTTTCTAAAAATTATTTTAATTCTTTATTAACAATTCTTAACGTGATCATTATATAGGGGTGCGTTTATGAAGGTAGCTCTTTTGTGTCGTATTATCATAATTTTTTCTTTTATTTTTTTCCTCGTAACGTAAACAGAGAATTTTATATTGGTTCAAAACCAACTATAGTATTGATTTTATTGAGAAGGTAATTTTATGCCTTTTGTGTTTAAATATAATTTCAGGTTTTATGAATTGAAGAATTGGCTTTGGAATAGGTTTTATTGTGAGTTCAATTGTTTTTTGTCATATGTCATAGCTATCTATAATAATGTGATGTTATTGTTCAATGGCAATTCCACGTCTATCACAAAATCTTATATCTTCAATCAAAAAATCTTATATAAAGTTTTAAACAGCAAAATAACTATATTGGTCATGTAGTAAAGTCTTAATCTCAAAATATGTTTTTTTGCTTTTGTTTGTTTGATGAATGGATGTTGTGTATGCTTTTGTTTGTTTGATGAATGGAAAGTTTGTTTGAAGAATACAGAAGTCTGTTTCTCAAGAACAAAGAAGTGAATATTCAAGAGCAAATGTTGTCTTCCAAATGGTCCGAAGTCGGCGGTTTATTAGCATAAACTAGAGATTTCACATATTTTCATAAGAAAAAATCCATAGGTGTGATATCACAAGTATTACTGAAATATTTTTACATGTTGATAAATTGAAGTGCGAGACATTATATAAAATTTAAATCTTAATATATACTATAGGATTCTATAGGACTGTGACAATTATATGTTACATATATATTTCATTTACGGAGCATATATTCTTGCTACTAATCCGTAAATTTGCGAAAAACAATATCAATAAAATTAAAAGCATTAGATTACTTAGCAAAAATTGTTTATTGTGATGAATTGGTTGTTTATACTGTTCCAGCCCAGGTCAGAGTTGGAAATTTAGCACAGTTGTGTTAATTTCATAATATCTGCATTCTCACCAAAATATATCATTGTTAGTAAAGATAAATATATTGAAATACGTCACAGTTATATATGAATAATATCACAGAATGCATTTATACGTTGTGTATTCCTAAATAAAACTTCTCATCCCTCTTTCCATAAAACTTATTGATGAATGCTAACTTTCGCTGCTCATAGTGGCTTGATAAGGATGAACGTCCTACCTGTATTTGCACTACTGTACAATATTAGTAGAACATAATATTTGTGCTATGCATTTAAATATCAAAAACCTCCATTTTCGTGGATATAGCTAAATTGGATACATTTTCCAGCTATACATACTAAATAAAAGAAATCAACCTAAATGCCGTAAGAATAATAAGATGAATAATGAAAAAATAGGAAATAAAATGATAAGATTCCAAAATATAAAGAAGTGTCTAAACACATTGCGCATCACAACTAAACTAAAACCGGCGCTGTAACAGTCATTAATAAAGAATAAGAATGCATCTCTTGAAAAGAAGACATTTAAATTCATCCTTAAATTTTCCACATAGAGCTAAATGCTAGTTTATTTTTAACGGCTGTTTAAATCCATAAGTAAGAGCGAATTGATATTTACATAATGGAATAATGAATCAAAACTCTTGCATGGATATACAGCCGTAAGCATAATATTTTTCCTACTAAAAAACTTTAATGTATTTCAAACTTTGGAGCAAGCGGGTAATATGAATAGTTGCAAAGCCATTCTAAAAAAAATTTTCTTACTCAGTGCAATAATTTGCCACGTTAGCCTACCAATTTTGCCACTATACAAATCATTGAACTTTGGGATACAAATCCCCTAGTGAGTATATTATTTCCCCGTTAGCAACTCAGAACCCATGCTATTTTTTATAACAGAATATATAATATATTGCTTGCCTTTCGTTTTAGATGGAAACTATCGGTTTTAATTTATTAGCAAGTATTTATTAGCTAAAAGATTTGCTAGCCGAAACTCACTTGCTAAATGAACAAAAGATCGAACGCTGCCCTCTTCATATACCCTACTAGAGGAGTTCGGGAAATTTCTATAACATTCCAAAAAGTGGCAAGTTTATTAGTTGTAAACCTAAAATATTTTTTATATGTTTATAGACCTGAATATAATAAAAAACTAAAATTAACATTATACAAAACTACACCTTTGTAGATACCGAAGCTAGTAAACTTGTAATGTCAAACCAAAATATGTTATTTTTCTATTAACTCAATATCAACAAATAAATATTTTTTTTTTATAAACCATTACTTAATCCGCCTTATTATAATTAGTACCACACTAGTGATTATGATATCTCTTTGTTCAAAAGTAAAACTTCTTTGAGAAACGTCCACACAAATATGGCATTAAATGCAAACCCGGGTACAAATATCGCCCATGTTACGTAATGAAAGCATGACCCAATCTTACGCGATTGCTTGAATTACATAACATTCATGTAGTTCGAATTAATTAAAGTTTGGCACGATCTACTGGATACAAAAACCCATACATGGAATTTAATTAAAGTTTGGGACGTTTTACTGGACACAAAAACGTGTACATGGACCAGTAATTAAGTTTTAAGGGTAGTTAACTCTTATACGAGAAGCAAAGATAAAATAATAGACATATGTCTATATGCAAATCATATCGATGTTAACATGAATGAAATCTTTAGTTAGATACTTTTATCTCTCGAGAAAGAGTGTAGCTCTTCAATTTAGGATTAAAATAAAATAGTATGAAATTGGTTGAAAGACTAATCACTTACCTTGAGGTACGAACTTGTTATTTGTTCAATTTTTTCCAACACAAATGTCCAGGTTCTGTATAAAGAGACAAAAATATCGTTATAAGGGCAAACTAACAAATCAACGTGATACAAGCTCTGAAACAAATTTAATTAGATTTAAAACTTAAGTTCTTGCAGAAAACTTAAATCGATTTACGTTTTCAAATATCCTTTGAAAAAATTATTCCTGCCATTAATACATATCCCTTTCCTCCTCTATCCTGCAAAATCCTATCCTTTCCTCATCCACATAAAGAGGGAATTGAAATGTGACAGTTGATGAGAAATAGGTTTTTGAACACTCAATCGTGCAAGGAGGAGAGTAGCAGTTCCTTCGTCTACCTGCCAACAATTTAGGCATAAAATAGTCTTTCGAGTGGCAGATTCTTTCACTAGTTAATACATTTTATCGATAATATAGTACAATGAAGGTTAACAATAAACAGCCTAACTTTCAAATTGTCAGACAACTAATAAACCTGCTACCCCATTTCATTAATATTAATTCATGTTATTGAATATGTCTACTTCTTCCTCAAAATATGAAGTCATTTGTCTATTTCAGAATAAGAGAATGAAAGTAGCTCTTAAAAATGTGGCACTAGAAGATGTAGTAATAATCTATTGTAATTGCCAATAAAAATTTATTGCAATAATAAGTTTTTAACGCGTAATTTTGTTCGATTGAAAAAGATTGTAGGAAAATATTCACGTAATACATGAATGTGTACGTTCAGGTTTCCAATAAAAAATTAAATATATTAATTTTGAACTAAAATTAAAATAAAGCATAATTTTGTTAATTCCTATTAAATAGTCTACCAAATACAGCAAATGTATGCGTTTTTGATTAATTATGTCTTTCCGAAAGTATTCTAAGAATTAATTATTATGTAAATAGTCAATCAAAAAACTGTTTATTTTTTAATAATAGCAAAATCTGAACATTAACAGAATTACGAAAAAATCGATGCTCTTTGAAATATTAAAGTTAAAACGAACTCTTATTCACGTACACACAAAACTTCTTTCCCTCATAAAACTACCCTCCCTTCATCGAAGATGTCCGACAGAGAAAAACCTTTCACGTTGTGCACCTTTTTCCTTCGGATACAGTTATCACGAACGTCGGTGTCACAAAAAATAGAGCAACGAAAGAAAGACCCGACCGAACTGAAAGGACCATAAAGTCCGTTACAGCAAGGAATCGGAACAATAAACAGCCCGCTCCGACAACCTCCCAAATCTTGAAATTACTTTTTTTAGTACAAATTAACGACATCGCCCCGTCTCGCCCACAAGTGATGACGAATATAAACCACGCTGCCTTCGAAACATAAGTTGAGTATGTAGCAGACGAGTGGAGGTTTTAGCGGATTAGATTTTTTCAGTCTGACGACAATCTAAGACGTCATGAAATTTATTTCATGACGTCTTAGACGTAATGAAATCAATTTCAAATTCAAAAACATTTTTTTGCCATTTCCATCCTTAAATTTTTACTGATTGAGGTTCCCTTAATATTTATATTTTTCCGTGTATTGCCTTTTTCAAACATTATATAATTAAGTCCTTACAGTTCAATGCTTTAATAATTTGATACATCCAATAAGTCGCGAGTACCAACAAACGTATATGTGGCATTTTTTTTTTCATTACTTTTCTATATTAATCGTATGTGAATTATTAGTGTACACTTAAAACAACACACAAATTATTATGAATAACAGTCAATTGCAAATTGCAGATTTTTTTTTCTTTTTTGTTTACTATAAATAATATACGCTATTTGTTTAATTGACTTTCGTAATTTGTTTTACTGATAAATGCAATACAATAATTTATGTAATTCCATTTATTTTGCCTAAGCGTTCGCCGACAAATCTATGAAATCTGAGAGCTTTCTATCCTTTATGTATCAAATTAGGGAGGCTTAAAAGTAGTTATGTAACATGTAGAAGATTAAAAACCAAGTTATGTATCAAATTAGGGAGGCTTAAAAAATAATTATGTAGCATGCGGAAGATTAAAAATCAATGCAATTTACAATTAAAAAACTTGTTAAGGATCAAACCAAATTTATGCCACTGCAGGAAACGGAAGAGTCTCTAGTAGGTTTTTAAGACTTCCTCTCTTACGTATTTATCGTACTATTCTTATAATAATATATCAGTTAAGTTATAGACCGTGATGAGCATACTAACTCAAATAAGTATCGATTATAATCATCGATCAAAATTGTATTTTATATGAAAACAAAATAACCTTATGTTTGTAAACGCTCAATTTGAATATGCAACTCTAAAGTCACAG
Organism: Druceiella hillmani; assembly: GCA_039881145.1. Classification (NCBI taxonomy): domain Eukaryota; kingdom Metazoa; phylum Arthropoda; class Insecta; order Lepidoptera; family Hepialidae; genus Druceiella; species Druceiella hillmani. Next base: position 10,082,981 of record JAYKKI010000045.1, read on the forward strand.
CTTTTATATTCAATTTACACTTTATTTAAGAACGCTTGCAAACAGCTCTGTATGGGTCGAATTTTTTGACGATTTTTAAAATTCCTGCAATAGAGTATGTGACACGATATAATACAAATTTCTATTACAAGATACAATATTCTATTAAAACTAATTTCAACCAATAAAGTTTAGCACGAGAAGACCCTCACGACAAATAATTGTAGTCCATGCGTTAAATATGTGACTTTAAAATTTTAATACCAACTGAAAGGAAAACTAACTTTTATTTCTAATTTATCTCAAATTATAACCTATGATGAGGGATTAGTGTAGTCTAACGGATCGGGTCCTTTTAAAACGCCGTTCGTCATTAAATAGAATGACGAACGGCGTTTCAGTATCACGCAAGGAAGTGTGAACTGCTGCCTCCGCCTCTGAGATGATTGCTTTTCTCTTTATTCAGGCGATATAATAATTTCACCTTATTAGACATTTTAACAGCACATTACATGTATACGGGCGCACCCATGCATGAATTTTATGGCGTTAAATGTGGTTATGATTTACGGGCGCAATTTAATATAGCTTCAGATAATTTACATGAGTGGGAAAGGTGAGCGTCACGTGGCCCATCTACCGAAGGTATAAGTGAATGATTCACAATCGTCGTCTTAATTGACGTCAGTATTTTGAGAATGAATAAAGATAATTATCTGAATCCTAAGTTGTATAATTTAATAAGATCTAGCATAAAATTATTACGTTGGAGTCTGCCTTCTTAATTTGTTTCTAATAATTTCCTTACCAATTATAATGTCATCATTGTATCTTCTATCGGTGTTTTTAACCAATCGTTTGTTTTAAATATAAGCTGTCAAGAGTCTTGCTTGTGTATTAAAATGCTATAGTATTGTGTGTGTGTTATTAGACCCGACAATATAGATTTGACATATAAAATAAAACTTGGGAAACATAACAATTACGGACATTAAAAACTAAGAAAGTAGCAATATTTCAATATCTGAACCTACTTTATTAAATAAAAGTGTTGTATTTTGAATTTAACGTGACAAAGAACTACTGTTCATTAAAGATCAAATACTGGAATCAGAGCAATATATTATAACAAGCACAAATTATTTTCCTGAGTTAAAAAAAGGAGTGGTGCAAAAAACTGTATTCAGTGGACAATGCCAAAAATCTGATACCCCAGAATGTACAGAAAGAAATTCAAAATATTTCAAAACCACAAACTTCTCTAATTACGAATTATACGAATAAAAATAATTATTTAGGTTTTTAAAATCGACCATTAGATAGGTTCTTCTACGTGCTTTAAAAAACTTAGTCGCTTTCTAATTATAATTACTTTAAGTCATAATTAAACTAAAATATAATATCCCCCATGAAACTTATAAAACATCTCAAATACTTCAATTTTGATGGAATTAATGGACCATCACATGCACATGCGTGATTATCCTACATATTTTTTTACCGAGAGAAAAAAACAATTAAAATCGACACTGCGTATGCGCAAGAATTTCTATTGCACAACAGCTTGACTACTAATGATAATACCAGAAACAAAAGTGTCTCCATTATTTATTATATGGCGATCATCCATTTCATGAAGAAACTTTGCCAATATCAAGCTTAGAAGGAGTTGCTCGGTAACACTGACTAGATCATACTCCGCATATCTGTGATTGTTAGTTTTTAACAAAAGATTTACTAAACAGTAAAACCAAATTCAAATATAAATATACACCAATGGAATAAATAAAATCGAAAATATAAATAAAAATATATAGCTATAAATAATATAAAGATGACAACAATATACGGACGAGTAAATAGTAAGTATGTACACGAACAAAGATGAACATAAATATGATCATGAAAAATGAAATGATTTAGAAACCTTCCCTACTCCCACAATGGCATATTGGAAATTCTCTGACATACAACCCAGCCAAATAAATGCAAATAGAACAACTCAAACGCATCAAGATATCACTGAGGTTTCCCTTCGAGAAAACATATTTTGTGAAAACCCCGGTTTTGAAGGAAAAATAGATTGAATCTGGAGGTATTCTGCACCCACCCATCTGAGCTAATATTTTCCACGCCCTCGCATATCCAGGAAGGAGACCTTCTACGAAATTAATAACTTAGCACGGATCCTAAAGAATGGTTAGTTTCGGGAATATGGAGTGAGAGGAGAACCTTCAATAGATCTATCGGCCAGTTATTGCCAATAAAGGGTTAGAGAACCATCAATACCTTCTACTCTTAGGGTATATATAAGGTAGGATGTCATCGCACCTGCCGCAATCCTTAGAGCTTGACACTGAATGCTGGTAAATTTATTTTCATTAGATATGGAAATAGAATGAATGAAAGAATGGTACATAAGTTTTCGGATCACAAGGTACCATCACACTCCATAAATAGCACGAAGGATGTTCATGTTAGCCTGGCATCGAGTAATCACGTGCTCAGTGTGTTAAAATATAGTATCAAGTGCAGGGATATACCAAGGAATTTAACACTAGAATTTGATTGAAGAGTTGAAGAAGATGAACGCAGGTGGGAATATTTTTCTTCTAATAAAAATTACCACAGAGCTCTCGAATGGCGAACGATACCATAAGAGTTTACCCAATTACTTAAATAAACGAGGGCAGAATTTAAAGCGTTCTCCGAAACCGCAATTAACTAATCACAAGTACATAAATCAAACAGAGTAATGCATCATATGATTAAATGCATTGATATATGAGTGATTTTTGTGTTAATTTATGTGGAAAAATGGGTAAAATTAATTAAAACAGTTATTAGGAATTCTTGGCACGAGAATGAAAGCCGTGTAATGGTGGTTAGGATGCTAAGGTTATTCATCGCCCTTTTAGCTTTTGTGAAGTCAAATTAGTGACGTGACAAAATGGAATATTCTGTAAACTATTCCAACCGATTCTTGATCAGATGTTCAGAGTGATATCTATTAATAATTTTGCTATACCTTGTTTAAGGTTAAATGATTAATTCTTACTTATGAGTAAAGTTTCAGTTGTTCTAAATGTTTCATTCATTAAGATAAGGGTTATCTTGGGACAGATATTTTGAATAAATACGTAAAATGTCATATTGAAACAATAATTTTTTTTGCAAGATGTAGAAAAGGTCACCATGAACTGTATTATGATGGACTTTGTTTTAGGTCCTCATTGAATTTTTATGAAAGAAAAAAAAAAGTTCTGCTCCATATTCAAATCGTATTTGGTATTTATATGATTTTCTTTATATTCAGCTAGAATCTTTTCAGTGTACTCCATTTTTTTTAATTTAACGTAGACTTCAAAATTAATACATGGACGTCAATGTAGTAATTTATTTTATACCTTTTTGTGGAAGAAATACTGGAATATATATTAATAACATCAAGGAAAAGAAGTAAAACATTTAGAGTTTTGTAGAAATTATGAATCTTTCAGACGACAGCAACGGATATACCTTTGAATTTTTATTTTCCAATGTTTTTTAAAATCGAATAAAGAGTAAAATATATTTACCAAACATTTAGAAATCTTTTGAGTAGATCAGATTGGTTATCCTAAGACATCCTATTTTCAATAGAAAAAATCCAAGAGAAATAATATTTTTTGAGATAATATTATTTTCTCGGTTCCGTATATCGAAACGCAAATTGGAACACATAAAATTATGCTCATGTCTGTCTATCATAGTCAATTGCCTCAGAAAATATTTGAAGTAGAAAGTTGAAAGTATTTCACACATAAATAATTAGAAATAATTATAAATTTAAATATTATAAATAATTAAAAATTTAAATTCCTTATGTGATAATTATAACCAGATAATTATAAATTTAAATTACTTATGTGATGTGAAAACCAATGAAGTATGATATTTTTTACTTTTATATACCACGTGATATCATTTGAAAGTGGAGCATAAAAAAACTAGGCAATATGTTATGATAGATAAAGATATGAATATATAAATACAATACTTTACACCTTTAAATATTACGAAGGTTTTGATTATTTATTTTGCAAAACTATTTCTTGCATTATGATCTGCTCAACCAATAACATTACGTCATTTTACATCAGCGTATTTATAGATTATAAAATGTGTATATATTATAATATATATATTTGTATATACATATATATATGTATATATATATATATATATATATATATATACATTTACATACTATAAAATGGTTCACATTAGTTGTAAAACTGTGTTTCTTGAAATTTAAACTCGTATTAAAAAAATTAAAATATTCAATGTTCTTAGACTTAGCGATTTGAATAAAATTTGTCCTGAAGGTTGCTGATGGCACAATAAAAGTCTTCAAAAAAAAAGATTCATTTACAGATTACTCTTAAATAAATTAACAACAATATCTTTATAAACAGTTATCATATTCTCAGGAAATTGAGAAGTATTTTCACGGTTCTCCATTAGATGGCGGCATTAATAGTTATCCACATCTTAATATTGACACTATTCATAAAATTATAGGATACCCGGTTGCACTTAATAATGATCCAGTGTTCAGTTAGGAGAAATGTGTAGCATAGAACAAATATTCAGAGTGAAAGCGACCAGAGCTAGTTGTAGTTTTTGTCAAAATGCGAAAGGAAATTTTTATTTATCCTTTATTACCAAAGGATAAATAAAAAGTTGACAATCAACATATAGTTGTATATAGATATGAAATTCTTCAGGTTTATAATTAAATGTAACCACGTTTGATTTCCTAAATAAAACACGTTATTACAATAAAAAATGATCTAGTGCCAAGTCGTGAAAATTAACTGAATACATAAATCACATGAAAAATATTTTCGAACTGTGAATTTCAAAATGTATATTAAACGCCTTTTCTTGTATAATGATTCTGTCTTGGGATACTGAATTATTTATAAAATAATTAAAACTTAGATTTTGAAAACCATTTCCAATATTTTTCACACGTCCATTTATGTAAGATATTTTTTTATGAATTTTCCTTTTCTAGTCGATATCCTATTAAAAAAAATTGCAAAGTAAATAGAAAATTAAATTTGGGTAACCATCTTACATAAAAACTGGTTTCAGAAATTTAAATTTTTCAACTTAACTTTCATCAACCGTAGAGTTGCTCTAGAATCACTGTCCCAATTTCAAACATTTTTACATTTTTAGTTAAACAAAAATTGGTAACCTCATTGGTAACGTTAAAAACTGGCTATATTTTCCTCGTATTGCTTTGTTGTTAACAATGGCCAATAAAGTGGCCAATGAGCTATGTATAGAAAATTGAGGCACTCCTGAAGTTACAGGGACAAACGGTGATATGAAACCGTTAATTTGAACTGCTTGTTGCCTGTTGACGAAATAAGAAGTGAACCAACTTATTAAAGTACCCTTGATGCCATTAAAAGACAGTTTCTTCAATAAGATGAGATGATCGACCATGTGAGTTTTTTTTAAATCTGTATATATGGAATCGACTTGTATTTTGCAAACTATTGATTTGAAAATATATGGCGAATATATGAGAAGATTAGTTAATGTCGATCTATTTCAAACAAATCCATGAACTTTCTCTATAAAATGCTAGTGCTAAACTGGATATACCCTGCCATGAACTACCTTTTCGAAAAGCTTCGATATAGACAACTAAATTGATATTGGTCGGTAGTTTTGTACAAATTATTTATTACCAGACTTATATATTGGCGCAAAATGTGCAATTTTCCATCGCGTTAAAAATGTATCCTGCTCTATACACATATGGAACAACATTGTCAGTGGACCGGATATAATTTTATAAGTACTTTTTTTAAAGGAAAGTTCTGTCTGAACTCCGCTCCTTTATTAGTATCAACTTGTTTAAGTGCACTAACTACCTTAACCATGATGAAACAAATGGAATTGATGTTAGTATTTGCATGTAATGTTGAGTCTGCGTTAACCTCATAGTAATACGATTATAAAATTGTAAGGTGGTTTAAAGTAAGGCATTAAGTATACTACTTACTACTTTTCGTAAATTCAAATTTTTATGTATTTTTCTGTTATTCCATACTGTTTGTTTTATATTATAAAACCATATTATATTTTTCCTATTTAGAAATGTCCAACACTTTAGGTCAACATCTAATAAGAGTGTGGTGTTTTTAAAAATAAATAAAGCATTTTTAAAAGAAATATTTATGGCAAAGTTGCATGAATTTCTCTAACTTCCCACATTTTAAATCAAATTTGAATATGTAAAAACCCAAGAAATTTACATTTTTAATTTCTTCGGGTCACTGAAATCAAAAACAATTAAAATTTCACTTCGTCAATGAAAGTATTTGATTAAAATTATTCGAATTCTTTAAATTTTATTAAAACTTTTCCAAACATTCAACTTCCCACTAGATTTTATGCTTCGCGTCATAATATGTTCATATTATAAATCAAGAAATTAATACGACAATAAGCAAAGCGAAAATTTCCAAAGTATCGTTACATTTTCAAAATGTTGCATTTAAGAAGGGCTCCAATATATTAAAACTCATTACAAGAACGTTTATCTCCAACGGTAACTTTTTACAACGTCATAACGCCGCTGTCTCAGCTTTTTATCGCAAAGCGGACATTACGGCTAATGAACATTTCGTCCAACACTGGCCTTGGCAGGAGAGCTTATGTAGACTGAATTAGAGTGGATAATGCTGAGATAATATAAATCATTTAGGTAAAACCTGCTGGCAGGGTTACGTGAACAAGAGAAGGTGTTACTTGGATTAATCTATGAAAGTAATTGAGAATGATTTACATTTTTTCAACAAATAAAGCGCTTTGTGGATATTGGAATAACTAACAGGTTATTTATAAACGAAGTACTCTACAGATAAAGGAACTCTACGATTGAACAATATCCAACTGACTGACCACGATTGACTTTCTTAAATGTTTTTATAAATATTTTTTATGTAAATATACATATTTTGGAGCAATGCAATGCAAATATACATATTTTGGAGCAGAATTCTATATACGTTATACAAACTAGCCGAAGCTGTAACTTATTTTGAAGCCTATTTCTCTTGATATAATAATAACAATTTTCAATGAATAATAACGTGCTAGTACCAAAAGCGATTCAACCCGTTTAATTATTTAACAGTTCGTTGACAACATTATCCGTAATGTAACGATAATTGAAAGACGGCATATTCAATAATTCTAATGTGTCCCAATATAATATAATACTATATCAATTTTTCTATAAAGTAATTACGAGAAAATACTATAATCTATTTTTTTCCTAATCACTAGGTAGGTTTCTGGAGAAAAATCTTGAAGCCAATATGATAAAAATAGTACTTGAAAATATATTAAATTAGATTATAAAGTTGGAATTGAAAAAAAATTAGAGAACTTCGTTGTACACATCTATAAGCTTAATATCAGAACTATTAAATGCGCAAATATTTTTATAGATAATATGATAACATTTGAAACTAAAAGCGGATAAATCAAATCCATTCCATTCCATTAAAAAATAATCGAGTAGACAGTATTTTAAATATAAAGTAGAAAGTACATAAGGCACATCGTGCAAAATAAGTAAATCAAAGCAAGTAAATCTTAACGAAACATTATAATTTTATAATACCCAATATAATTAAATAGAGGAACATTTATATTGTTTGTGAATGTCTCCAAAACTTTAACATCGTTATAGTTTTGTATAGACTTTTAAACCAACAATGTTTGTATAAACTTCTAAAACCCTGTTTTTTAATAATTATAGCTTCAGTAGCTTCGATAATAAGGGAGAGGGGAATTTTTCAGTAAATTTATGGTGATATATTACTCAAAATTATAAAAAAAATAATGTTTTTGAAACCCCTGTAACTAGCCTTTAACGATATCGCATACTATTCTCATAATTATTTCATTTACATCTCCTAAAATTTCCATATAAATATTTGTGACAATTAGATATTGAGATGTGTGCTTTGATATGCTTTCTTACTGTGCCAAATTTCTCATTAGGCAATTTCAGGGAAAAACAACTATCATGGGCGAACGTACAGATACATGAGTTAATTTATAAGGATTCTGTTTTTTTTCCTTTTAAGGTACGAAACCCTAAAAATATTAAACTCACCATTAATTTGCATGATAAGCATCTGAGTTATAGCAAATAATATGACATTCATATATATAAATTGACATTAGTCTCATCTTTGACTAGGGATGAATCAAATAAAATAAGAATCCATTCCATCCACATTTTCGATGGTATTAAAATCAAACAAATCTTTGTTAATCGCGCAAATAACTTGAAAGCAAATAAATAGCGGACATAAAACGAACTTTCTGTGACAATAATCCAAGTCGTTAAACAAATTTAGCTAGAATTAAGAGGCCTATAAGTTATTTATAACTGATGTAATTTTCTTTAATATTGTTAATGACTAGACTTCTGAAAGTGTTACATAAAGAAATTAATGGAATTACTTTATTCCCCTCCGAAAAATGTAAATGTTTTGTTAACAACACAGCGATACGAGGAAATCTTGGCCAGTTTTACAAACTCTTTGAACTAAAAATGTAATGAAAATATTCGAAGCTGCCAATGTGAATTTGGAGCAACTCCACAGTTAATAAAATTTAGTTGGAAAATTACAATTTCTGAAATAAATTTTTGTAGACGTGCTCTAGATTGTTAATTAGGTGCGCGATAAATGTAACTTTTGTAATATTTACCTAAGACGGCTACCTAAATTTAGTATCTTATTTATTTTGCAATTTTTTTAATAGAATGTCACCCAGAAATTGAAAATTCGGGAAAAAAATTCTTATGGAAACAAACGTAAAAAATGTTAGAAAGTGTTTCTAAAGTCTTTTAAGTATATAATTAGATTTTTTTAATTTAAAATGCTATTCATATATGTATTTCAAATTATTTGATTGCCATGAATATTTAGTAAATATTTATCATCTATCTCATACATAAAATTATTACAATTATTTACTTACGGATCATTTTATATTTTAATTTTGTTTATTGCCGTATTACCGTTGTTATATTAACGTGGTTTATTTATAAAATTAAATGTGCTCACATATAATTATTTACTTACAGAGTGTTATATGTATACAACCATATGTTGACTGTCAACTTTTTATTAGGCCTTTATTAACTGGCCTTGGTATTTTGGCAAGAACTAACAATTCTGCCCGCTTTCACTCTGAAATATTTGTTAGGTATTACACATTTCTTTATAATTGAACACTGTATCCTTCTAAAATGCAACCGGGACACTATTTATAGTTATGTGTTATGTCAATTCTACAATCACTAATAAACGAATGTAAATGAATTATTAAAATTAAAACCTGGATTAAAAATAAAATTAATGCCGCCATCTACTAGAGAATCATAAGACTACTTGTCAATTTCCTAAAATTATGATAATTGTTAGTAAAGGAAATAGATATTATTGTTAATTAACTGAGGGGTAATCTGTCAATTAATTCTTTATTAAATAATAATCTGTACAATACTTGACCTTTAATACACCCTTGGCAACCTTCGTCCCAAATATTATTTACATCGGTTCGTTCAATCGCATTTAACATTGGAATGTCTTTGTACAAAAGAGTTTAAATTTTGAAGGAATTATGGAAATATATTTTAAAGAGATGTGTGCGTTCCATAACTAATGTTTAGCATTTTACAATATACGCGTATCTAAAATAACGTAATACTCTTGATTGAGAAAATCATAATGCAAGAAATAGTTTTGAAAAGTAACACAGAACCGTATAATGTGTTGTTTCAAATTTAATATCCTTTTAACCTTATTATAATAAATGACCTAGTATCTCTTTTACAGGCCTAGAAATTGAAATTTCATTATAGTTTTATATATCTGTCTTTTTACAATTTTTCGGTCAGTAATATTGGAAAGAAGGGGCAGGAAACGGAGAATGCCATTTTCCTCATAGGATACCCTGAATACCCCTAGATACCCCTACCTGTTTAAAATCCTGAAAAAATAATTTTAGTTTTTCTTACACTTTCAAAACTTTCAAGTTTCGACGTCGAATATTTTTTGAGATAATTGACGGCGATAAACAGACACATGAGTAATTTTATAAGGGCACCAACATGAGTTTTGTTTTAGGGAACCCGAGATGGTCTTAAATAATATTATTTCTCTTGGCATTTTTATACTGAAAATAAGATATTTTAGAATAAATAATCTCATCTACTTAAAGGATTTTTAATGTGTTTGACAAATATATTCACTAATTATTAAAATTTCAGAAACATTAAAAAATAAAAATCCAAACGAATTTCCGCTTTTGTCGTCTGAAAGAGTAATAATTTCTAAATAATTGTAAATATTTGACTTTGCCACGTTAATGTTATTAATAAAAAAATCCGGTATTTCGTTCATACAGATGTATAAAAATAAAGTACCACATATCAATGTAGTTTCTTATTTTTATATCCATTTATTCATTTCGAACAGTCTATGTAACATTTTAAAAAATTGAATACACTGAAAAGATTTTGACTGAGTGTCAAGTAACTATATATATATATATATATATATATATATATATATATATATGTGTGTATGTATATATATATATATATATATATATATATATATATATATATATATATACAATTTGAATATCGAGACAAAGTGAGTGTTCAGAAAAATCCAAATTAGGACCTAAAATAGACTCCAAGATAATAAAGTTCGAACATTTTATGATACCCTTTTTTGCGACACTATGCACAGAACTTTTTTTTAATTTTATATTTTACCTATTTCACTACAATGCCTCAAATAACAATGCCCCATAATAACCTTAATCGAAATAAATGAAAGGTTTACAACAACAGCTCGTTACTCATAAGAGAGAATTAATTATTTGACTTGAAACAAGACACAGGAAAATTATTTATAAAGTAATTAAACACCTATTTGTCAGATTGTTAAAATTCAGACCCCAGAAGATGAAATGGCCGCCATGAAAATGTTCTATGTATATAAAAAGAAGTATTATATATATATAGCGATTGATTGATATATCAACGCACAGCCCAACCCGTTTGGTTTAAAGCCTGAAATTTGAGATACGAACGCCCCGTTAGCTTATAAATATCTACAGAAGAAAAACTTCACAAAGTTACCACAAGGTCGAGAAAAACGAAATCTTCGCTAATGACACTATGTGATATTCAATTGGCACTCTACTTTGAGATTCGGTCCATAGATATAAACTTTGAGAAATTCGGTACTAAATACCCTTGGGAAATTTGTGAAATATCGACGGGATTGTGCTCACGATGGATACTGGAAACGAATTTCAACAAAAATTAAAATTCACGTGATTTTATAGGAAAAAGTGGTATATGTAACAATATATGACGATTGAGCATTTCATCGATTCTAAACATCACATCACTTTATGTCAAAAAAATTAAATTATAATTTAAATATATCGATGTTACATACTATATAAACTGCATAATTGGGATGCAAAATATATTTATTGTTGCTTATTTATAATTTAATATTTTTCATCACATACCTTTTATATTTTGGTAATTTAATATATGTTGTTCACAATATGTCTAAAAAATGTGAATATAACATTTTCAACCTTTTTCCTCATTTTATTTTCAGAAATAACGATGCACTTGAAACCATCTCCATATATTATTTTTCAAAAGTGTTTTTTTTGTCGGTACGACACATCTCCCTTAATATTTTACGAATCATTGAGCTACCATTTTGAAATTTACCTTCACCGCTAATGAAAAAAATAAACAAACAATTAAAAAGTATTTTCTTAATTTTTTAATCCTCTATATATTACTTCTCAAAGTTGTTTCTATTGTGAACAGTGCCATCTATTGAAAATCTGTCTAACTATCTATTCATACGAGCCAACTAGTACTAAAAATTGAAAATCCTACGAAGTATACGAAATATTTCCTTAATACACCCGTACATAAATTTAAGTAATAATCCTTAGATTGAGCAAAAAATGCCCACATAATTATTAAAGAACATTTCCCCGCCCATGAAATCAAATAAAAACCAATTAACGAAATAAATTCCCAGTTAATACCCGAGCGAGCAGAATACACGAAAATATATAAAAAAGGGTTACAGTATTGTTCTGTTATTGTTATAAAGTTCGCTGGTCATTAAAACATAATTAATGTCGCATTGTAATGCTTCTCTACATTTAAAGGGGTAATATTGGTAGATGGACAATTCATTTAGATGTTTTACAGCTATTTTACGCATAAAATTATTTACTTAATTTTGTTAAATAAATTTAATAAGGCTATTCATTTCGTGATGCTAGACTTAGTAATCAATTTGGAGACAAAAATGTTCTCGAGCTTGTTATAATGGTGGTATTAATAGTATACAAACAGTTCAGTGTAACTTACACTTGCAAAATAGGACGATAAATATTCATAGTCAGATTAATTAAGTTGTAATATGTTTTAAATTCCAATTTACCACACATACATAATCCGATTCCAGTACATAATCCGATTTTGCTTTAGTACATAATTAAGTCTATACGAACGTATCATATTTACAAGTGAACGATAAACCTAATATGTAATATTCGGTCTGTCGTATGCTTGTCTATCATCAAAATCTGTGATTTACTTTCAAGGCCAATCGTACACTCAAAAAACCACAATATACTTTTATACTTTTTTCATTAGAGTTATATTTAAAATAAATGCTGGTATAGAAACGTATACGATAATATTAAACACCGGAACGAAATTAATTCTAGTCATGAGTGGATTGATACATGAATGGATTGTAAAATAAAAGTAATCATATATGTAGAAACTAAGGAATATAATTTCATAATCAATACTGCAAAAGGTCATTAAAATTTAATAACGTTAATATAACCTACACTTTTTAATCAGTCTACATTATCCACAAGAGAATCATCAGATATTCCTAATTTAGATGCAAAACGTGAAATCGATCTTAATGACGGTTTTGCCACATCAAACGAAATTTTTTACAGGAAATTTTATCGTCCATAACGATATAAAGTCAACTCATTAGCACCATTTCAGAGTTTTATCGCGACCTCCGTTGGCCCGCCGACTAACGAACGTTTTATCCAGGAAGATACGTCATAAAAATTATAATTGGACTTCGTGACGCTCAGTTAATGTACTTGTATATGGTCTATAAGTGAGTATCGACTTTATTTACTCTGTTAAAATCATATCCCGTCCCAGTTACTATGGATGTTAAGGCACATCTAACACAGAAATTGTTTTAATAAGTTATTAGTTGACATTGTGGCTAAAAATAACATTAAAATAAATAGTTGCGACGGTTTATCCATTATCATGTGTTGCGTTTTATTGACCAAATAAACAAACATTAATACATAAATTCGTGTTTATAAACTTATTAAAATTAACCATTTTCAGTACCGAAAAGAAAGCATTTAATAAATACAAGCAAAAGAAAGAAAATTTATAAATGGAAGCCTCATCATTCTCATTTTGATTTAATAAAAAATAAACGATAAACGACAACACTTTTCAGTCAGGATGGCTCCACAATCATTTCATTCCTTTAAAAAAATGTCTTATGTTAATGAGTAAACTTAAAAGGTGCCATATATTTTTAGCAAGCCAACACCTTTTTAGAGAGGGATTTTTTTGAGATACTATTTAACCTAAACATCGATCAGCCACTTTGAATCGCATGGGGAACAGAGGTAAAATTAAAGAACATTTAGATTAAGTCCGATACACTCTTAAACATAATGTATTAAATTCTAAAACTCACTCTTATATGTATACAAGCGGTATCCCGTGATTCCGTCAGCATGGAATTCCAAAATGAAAGTGCAGTGTTTTAATACTTTTACTTTAAACTCTTATATTATTATAAATAATCAGTTTAATTTAAATCCCGTCCAAACCGACTTATGCTGTCTTCCCGCATACCCTTCCTGTTTCCACAATTTTCTACAATCCGCCATTGCCCACCATCCGCTTAGTAAAAATTTTGTTTAATTGTCAATGAAACTTTTCATCACAAGTTCAGAACTGTTTGATATATTACAATGAAACAAATCTAAATTATTTATAGGATTACTATCCATAATCCGATATCAATTCCGCATCAATACCTTCAGGAAATTTTGAGTTAAATCCTTTCATACAGACCAACAGACATTTTTTTACATTTGGTTCATTTTAGTAATTAAATATAAATACAAAAAGGAATATACAAGCTGAAAATTTAAAAATTACGAAGAGACACTAATTTTATTTATCTGTGTGATCACATGAAATATACGAACCGTAAGACCATTCTGATAATTTAAAATATTTTGCTCATGCTTATATAGTAAATTTTTACATTTTCATTTCAAGATTCAGTTCAATCTAACGAGAGATTGCTATATGAGCTCTATTGCATCTTTTAAAAGTATTAGAAATATTTTTTAAAAGAAATTTAACAACACTTCCTGAAGGCTGAATGTTTGTGAAAGAAATACTTAGGCAATGTGGATGCTATACAAGAATGCCCCCATCTAATATGAATCGTTATCTTTTCTTTTCGAAGATACACTAATATTGAGGAATTCCTTGTAGTACTCCTGTTTCGTTAATCTAAACCAACCCGGTTTTCTTCTTCCAAAGGAATGAATTTAAGTCTTACGGAAACGAAATTTTTTTTAATATGAATGAAAATGTAATTGCGATTATTTGAAACTAATATTGATACTACAGTTCAAAAGACATTTGCCTACACTTCCACGAATAGAGAGAGAAAAATTCTACATAGTATATTTAAAAAGATTTTATGTACCATTTCTACTACTCGGATATTACTAATTTTTATATCAGAAAATTAAAAAACATTATTGTTGCTCTCATAATGAAGGACATCTCTATCCTTTTGCTCAAGTCCAACAATTATTGTAAAATAATATATAAACCAGTTCTTCAGTGCTATCTTGTGTTCTCATGTTGATTATAAATTCAACATAACTAGACACTCTTTAGCGCACAAACTTCAAACTTTGTGCGAGAGTAAATAACACTTCTTCGACTAAAATAAATAAAAATCATGATATTGTGCAATACAGACATTAAACAATTAACAATATTAAATGTAAAGTATTAAATGACCTGGATTCACTAATTTGTAAACAAAACAAACTACCCTCTGGGAATTAAACATATACTTATAATAGCTCCTGTGTACGGCCAGACACCTTATTTACGGTCGTTAATTTCCCAAAACAGTGTATAAAAAATTTAATCACTTGTTCCTAACGTATAAACACCGTGTTATTTAGTCCACAAAATTAGATTCAGGAGATAGAGATTTAAAATTGGCCAAGTTAGAGATTTTAAATGGAAAATGTTTTCCTAAATCTTGACGGGGTCTCTGGGGTCTTTCTTAATCGTTGAGGTAAGGTTGGAAGTAATTTTGCGTTATGAATTCTAAAATAATATAAAAGAGAAGGGTTAATAAAAAAATAACCAGCGATAATTGAAATTTCCAATGAAAGTGGTTAAAACGCTCCCTGCATTGCGTATCCCATGTTTTTCAGTGGCGACCGTTTCTTACTTGTTATAAACTATTTCAAACCTAGTAAAAATACAGTTTTAGTTGAAAACAGCAGAGAAAAATATATCGTTGGCTTATTTAGAAGTTCCTAAAAACAAAGCCGTGCACAAATTTTTGAAACAATTTTTTTTTAATTTGTGTTTGGTTTTTATTTTTAAGAAAGAAAAATTTTCAAATATTTTATAAATTCCAGCTTTAACTGAAAAAGAGCTCCAGTTGATGGTAGTAACATTATTTGAGGAATTCTTTTTTATATTAAAGGTTTTACAAAACTCGCCTATAAGCGGCGATGCTTAGCTCGTATATAATTCCTTTCTGTTTCTTGCACGATGCGTTCTTTTCCAGTCTTTTCCGATGACTAATTGAACTGGTATTATTAAAATTTAAGAGATTTGTATTAGATTAATTTATCATTGTAGTAATCTGAACATCATCCGCACGTGTCCCACCCATTTAAATGTCCATCGGTTTCATAATTTGTAGTATTGACTGGAATATTTTATAAATAATTTCCATGGAAATCGACTGAACTGTTTCTATGGACTTAGAATAACAAAATATCAGTTAGAGGGCAAACCTCGATAATAAACTACGAAACTGTAATTTTTGTTTTGTCTGTTGTTATTCAAATACCACACCAACGAATCTATCTTGAATAAGTCCTTGTTTATTCGCAGGTGCACTTCTCGAACTTGAGATGTCAATGACACTGAATGTTTATATTCGTTGAGTTAGTTGTTAATCTCAGCCTGTCTCCATTTACACCACGAGTATGAACTAATTCCAACTTTAGAACGACTTCCGTAAAACATTCGTTTATTGGTTTTGGCTCTCTGCTGCACACTCCAGCGGCTTCTTTAACAATCACGATGTTTCGTCGTTCACAAAGGCTTAACACTCTGAGCTTGACCACAGTGCTTCTCACACAACATTTCAAAACATAACGAGGACAGACAAATTTCATTGTAGTAGAAATAAGACAGATTATGTTAGGTACCATTAAATGGTGGGCATCATTAAATCATAAAGACTTTTCCAAGGTCAGTAAAAGTTTAAAAATAAGATGCGGTGACCGTCTATTATGCATATTCTTAAGTATACTTTAAAAATCTAACTACACACAGTTGATCCACTATCTACGTATTTCTGGAAATTCTTTGAATTTTGACCTAAATTTTTCACCATGTAATCTTATAACGACGTTATTTCAAATACGTGAAACAAATTTTATTTTTTTGACAAAAAATATTAAAAAAGTTTTAAAGAAAAAAGTTTCATGATATAAAATATTTATAATCCGTTTAGGGAAAGAAAGTGGAGACCATTCTATGTCTATAACCCCAAAATTAATCGAATTTATTATCTTCAGTTGTCTTGAACAGGTCATGAACTATACTCTTTACGATCAATTTCCACATTTTTATTTTACAGTGTCTTGTATAATATTTGTATCCCCTCTCCATTTTATGGTATTTTGCGGATTGTTATACTGAACAGCTTTTCTTATTTCATTTCCAGATGAACACAGCTTTGTTTGCTTACAGATTAGGTCTTCCATCAAATAATTACTCACGCTACTTATTAATGATGCTAAGTTATAAGAGGATCAACCAACCCATATATATTGCCAAATTTCAGTTTTCTTTGTTAAACGACTAAATATCTACAATCTATGACGAATGTAAGAATGGATTTCATGCCAATTCCATAAAGTATTCTATTATTTCCATGTTATGTATTTAACATATAACTTATATTTTCCAAAATGAAAAATATATTTTGATGTAAAACACAAACATTTTTTCATTAGACTTAATATAATTTGTTTCACAATTTCATTATTTTAAAAAAGTATCATAATTGCTTAAGCTGCACTAACAAAGAAATATGATCATTATTGTGAATTTTTTTACTTAATACCTATTCCTTAAATCAATAGATCACGACCAGCGTACATGAATCAATATTTTTAATATTTTCTGTGTTTTATTACTTAAGATATATTTCAATATATAAAAAAATGAATTCTTAAAGTGTTTCCTAAATGGATTACATTGCTTTTATTTACCTTTTATATTAATTAAATATGCACATGTTTCCGCTAATTAACTACTGGATACGTCCCATGAATAAACTAATATCAGTTATTATCGTTGTTAATATTATCATCTCTGTAAATTACTGAAATTATTTACAGTAGATCATCATAAAATATTTAAAATACGTGTTCCATATGTTCATTAATTAAGTATTACAAATATGCACTTTTTAATTCCTCATAGAATTATGTGTACATATATTAGTGGAAATCTTACACCTTTTAAACTATTCGGTATGTAATAACTAAAAATGGAACTAAAAACGGAATTTTTTACAAGTTTTGTTAAAGAACCATAAACGTAAGAAACTTAACATTTAACTTACTAGTTTGCTGGTAAATTAAACGTAAAAGTTAACGTTAGTGTCAAGTAGTGGACCGATTATCCTTTTCTCGAAATTCGTCTTTAAAGTAATATTTCTTAGAATATTCAATATTCTTTAACCTATAATTGTTTTTTTAATTGTTTTTAAAATTACATTTATTCGAATATTTGAATTAAAATTACATTCTTTAATCTTTAATCTTTCCTAATTAGTTCTTTTTTCACAAGCTTCCATAATGTCGACCTAGAATCTCATTATGTAATGCAATCTACGTAACTTTACTTAGGAATCTACGATATTTCATGTATTTGTAATCCTTATATCATAATAAAACTAGGCAGTAATGGGAGGTTCCAGTGACAATACAATAATTTAATAAACAATTTTTAGTCTGAAACCGAAAAAAGAGACTAAAATACATAACCGAAGTTTTCAACTTAATTTTCACTCACTTCCAGGTATCCCCATTTATATAAAATTTTGCACAAATATAAAAAACCAGCGACAATAAATAATTTCCAAAAATAAAAACGAATTATTCGGGTCTTAAAACAAAAAAAAAACTAAAAGTAAAGGAATCCTTCAATTAAATTTTTACACACTCCCTGACGACCGAATTTTTTAAAATTTCACACACGAATACACAAGAATCGATGACAATATAAAAATTAAAAATAAATAAAGTAAAAAGTAAAAATAAATAAAAAGTTCATTAAACTAAAAAAATACTGTTTCAAAAATACTGTATTAAAACGCAAAAAATAATTATCCCACAGGTTTTCTCTGAAGTCTATATGGACTTTAATGCAAGCCATGTTTTTTTATTAAATAAAACTTTTAAGGGTAAAAGCGTGAGGCAGTTTTCCTAAAAAATAATTGATTTTGCTTCTCAAATTAATATTAGGTAAAGGAAAATGCTTAACATTTCAAATAATTTCGAGACCAACTGTTCCACACTTTTACACTCAATAC
Source organism: Druceiella hillmani (assembly GCA_039881145.1). NCBI lineage: Eukaryota > Metazoa > Arthropoda > Insecta > Lepidoptera > Hepialidae > Druceiella > Druceiella hillmani. Next base: position 10,102,066 of record JAYKKI010000045.1, read on the forward strand.
TCAATATTAAACTCAATAACAAATGTGGCTCACATTAAATTATTTTACTGAGTAGACGGAGAAAACAGATTCGATAATTATTTTTTGCCTCTTGGTGCAATATTTTCAAAAGCATGTTGTTTTATTTTTTTTAACTATTAATTTATTAAATGTCATCTTTAAAATTATTCTTAATTAAATAAATTAAGAAGTTGTAAAATTTCCTTCATACAGGTTTATGTATTAAAGACTATTTAATTTATTGACGCATTTTTCGAAATCTTTCATTATCATAAGAGATATATTATTCACGATTTTCAAATACTTCCAAACTGACTAAGAAAGTGCAGTGAAAATTATTTTGAGATCTTGACAATTAAAATCTTGACTTGAAATCTACTTACAAACCCAAATGACTCGGAAAGTCTTAACTGTCGGAGAAATGTCACTGCCGGAATTCTTATCTTGGTAGATCTTGCAAAGATATTATCATCTCACTTTTACGTATGCAGTTTACAATTCCCCAGCATATTTCTATATTTTCCCGATCGTCTTCCATTTAGTCACCTACGTGCCCTTTGTTATTCTCTCAGGATCTGGGATATATATATATATATATATATATATATATATATATATATATATGTATATATATATATATATATATATATATATATATATATATAATATGTATGCGTGTGTGTGTGTATAAACATATGCCGACTTTGTAATATTAAATAGTAAAACACCGCAATATTTCTTAATACCAGCAGATTGTGTTAAATATTATACGACATACAAGCTTTGAAATATACTATAGAACTATGATAACGTGGAGACCTTATGTTCTTACAGTTAGTTTGTAAATTCACGAAAAACAAGATCATTGAAGGCAAAACGTATTAAGTTACTTAAAAAAAGTTTGACGTTTATATGAATAATTGGTCCAATTTCCAAATTAGCTTGTCGAGGGGGTTATAAAATGAAAGAAACGAAACTTTTTCTTGGAGCGGAGTGCAAAATTTTGGGAAGACTTTGGTACTCGGCAAACTTTAGTATTTGTAATACATCCATTGATTTCGATTATCAGTAGACTACAAAAAAAATTTACAATACTTAGGAGAGTTGAATGCGAAACAATAGAGAATATTGTTTTTTATTTTGGCTCAATGATTTATTAGTACACTCCCTAACGCCAATGTGGCAAAATTTCTCTTTATATACGTAATAAATAATTACTTTGGTAATATTTGAATACAAGCATTTTGTCTATAAAGATTTGCATAAGAAATGGAAAATGTATTTTGAACATTATATAGTAATAATAATAAAATTACAACTTAGAAATTGTAAAAATGCACTCTAGTTTTATATTGTTCGTTATTTTTACCATTCTTTATAATATCGTTTAATTTGTTTCAACAATTTCGACAGGTTAGGGTAACAAGTATTTTTCTTTGATTTTTTGATTGCTTTGCTTCGTAATTCCAACCAGGGGTTGTTCACAAAAAAATTAATCACCTTGTGAGCGTCTGTATTTTTTCAACTAATTATTCCACATCACTAAAAAAATATGTCATTAACATATTATTTAATCCAGTTTATAACAAAATTACCCTTCGTCTTTTAACTGTTGAATACAAAAACACCACATAATAACTAATACATCACAAATTTTACAATGCGCTCACTCAAAAGTAAATTGAGTGCTAATAACTATCGCCACCTATCCGATATTAATCGAACTATCTTTTATTAACTATATAAATAGGAAAAACATTCGTGGGGAATTAACGCCATCTGTATTTAATTTTATAAACGATATTAAATGGACACAGTATAGCCGTAGTTTTACGTCGAAAGTTTCAGCACAGCTGCTACCGTACCCGTTCTGTCTTTCGGTTTTTAATATTTTTATTTATATTCTTTACAAAAAAAGGGATATTTTTTATTTATCTCCAATCGTTTTTTTTTAAAGATGCCATTTAATTCTAATAACATATTATTTAATTCTAATAACACCTAATAATTTTCAGTTTTTAATTTTTTTTAAGTTGATTTAAATCAAAATTCTATCCTTTCATGCGTCATATACCTACTCTAAAACGTAGATATGATTTCACTAAAAAGTACTAATATTAGTGAAGTTGAATATATTAAACTATGTCATCGTTGTGTGCCATAAATATCTTAAAATTAATTAACAGCTTGAGTATCAAAAAACAAATCTTTACATCGGATAGTCCCAATATAGTACAACTTAAAAACAGAAAGCAGTAAAATATTAAACCATAGTCAATGTTCTCTCTTTGATTTTTCATAAAAAATATACTAAACTTCCTGGAATAAGCAGATTTGTAGTTGAATAAAATTATTAAATTTTATAAATGTCTGATTCTGTTAGAAGTAAAAGACGGGCGGAAGTCAATAACATACTAAAACATACCTACTTCAGCTATAATATTTCGGTGTATATTATTTAAAACATCTGGTAAAATTAAAATATATTATTAATTGATTATTGGCATATAACACTTTTCGAAGTCCTTCGTCTGCATGCAATGTAAACAATTTTACCATTAGAATAATACAAATACAATCTTTGTTCTAGCAGTTCATAGTAGCTGGACAGAGATCAACATTCTACCCGTATTTGTACTGTCAAATGTTATTACTACAACCAAAGTCTAACATATCCAAAATACATTATCCAAAATTCATAGTTCAATGAGGAAATGGAGATCTAACATCGAATTAAAAGAAATGATGACTAGATTGAAGAATAATTTGATTCAGCTAAGTACCATGAAAATCTGGTCCTTTGCGAAAAGTTGATGACAGCTCTAACGATAAATCTAATATTGTTACGGAAACAATAGATGCTACTTTGAAAATAAAACATATGTGCATACATTAGGAATTACCTCCGTTAAGATATTTCATTTAGTAATCATATCAATTTGTTTTGAATTAATAAAAGAATATCTGAGAGAAAATAGCTGCCAGTTATGCCAAATTAAATTTCTTTGGATGTCAAGGTATTATTTATTTTTATTTGGAAGTTCAAGGTGAATCTACAAACAAATCATTTGCTAACATTTTTTAAACTGTTTTATTTTCATTTTTTAAACAGTCTTATGAGGAAAAAGAATCATATATACCAAAACAATATTGTTTAAACTATATTACCATTATTTTATTATTATATACCATATTACTAATTCCATACTTTAAATACATACAAAAGTACATATGTTTATAAAAGGAAGGTGGTATGTTCTGTTTACATTTCGTAGCAAATGGAAACTGTTTTCATTGTATTAACAAGTGTTCATTAGCTAAAAGCTTTCTTGTAAAGGCACTTATTTAAATTGTTCGAGTATCATAGGCTACTATATTCAATTTATCATTCAATTTATTATCGGTTCTCAATCTAAATTACATTTACGTTTAAAAACATGAACAACCAATTGATTATAATTTAGAAAAGCATAGTCATGCTACGCTCGTACTCCCATATGATAATAAAAACATATTTCTACAATTACAATTCTTAAATGTTAATTAATTAATATTATTAAAAATATTACATTTAATAAATGTGTATTTATTTATTGTACGTTCATCAATAACTTTTGAATTAGACCATATACATCAATGAAACGATTAAAAATCGTCCTTTTTATTTCAAGTAACAATGCTTAACAATAAACAACCTAAATTTCAAATTATTTCTTTGGTAACTAGACATCTAGTAACTGATCGATAGTCGTTGAATTCATTGCCTTTTGACCCGACTATGGCGCAGCCAAGGAAACGTTATGAATTTAAGAGTTTTTGTATGCATGTACGTGTAGATGGATGTTTGATGGTAGCCAAAAACTGCTGAAGCGATTTTAGTAGATGAGGTGTTAATCAGTTTGTGTTTAATATGAGAGTATTATAGACTAGGTTTTTAAAGGCAAAAAAGAAACATTTTGGCGAACTTCACAATTCAGCGACGATAATCTTTCAGTAAAATTGTAACTAACCTAACTTGTTTTTCTACTTTTCAATTTTTTTCGACGTACTTGAGTTTTAGTTTTTTATAGTTTCATTTTTATTAATTTTTTAAAAATACTAGCTTCTAAAAATCTATTTTCATTCTACAAAACATGCCCATTTTCGTCGGTCTCCTTTGATGTATACGGTCGCCCTGAACGATAATTATTAGAGAAATTGAAATTTCCTTATTTAATTATAGAAAGTGCGCTTGGCTGTTTTTTTTTTGCTCTCTTTTCCGCTTAAGTGGAATTCACTAAGTAAGAATATTCTAGTTCCTTTATTGAAATTTCTATGTATTTTTCTTCACTCCCTGAGAAATTGTTGTTAACTGAAGACAAGATCTAACGCCGCGCTCTGTAAATATTATATTAGAAATATTCGAGATATTTTCATAATATTCCATAAATCCTCGAAAAACGTGGCGGGTTTTTTAGTTACTAACCTAACACATTCTTTTTATATTTATGTACATTTATATAACTGCTGTTGCTTATATTAACTTCAGGAACACTACAACTTTTATTTTGCCATTAAAATTTCAATTTCATAGGTTATTAAATTCATACGTTAAACAATTAAAAATATTATTAATGTGTTTGATTATTAACTCAATATTAATATGTAAATAATATTTTATCACGTATTATAACTAAATCCATTAATCTGCAGGGAAATGGTGTTCATAATATCGCTTACACTTTGTTCAAAGTCAAAGCTTCTTCTTTGAGAAACGTTGATATGAACACCGGTTTAAATTCAAACCCGAATACAAATATCGATCTTTTTGCGTAACGAAAACACGACCCAATCTTACATGATCGCTTGCACTGCATAACTTTCATGTAGCTCGATGAATTTAATTAAAATCTGGAACATACTGCTGGGTACAAAAACATTTACAGGGAACCTTAATTGGATTTTAAGGGTTGTTAGCTGTTATTTCAGAACCAAAGATATAATAATATAGGTCTGTGTGTAAAAGCTTCTGACACGAACAGAGAGATATGTCGAGATATGGGAATGAAATATTTGGTCAACTATTATTCTCTCCACATAAAGGGTGAATTAAATGCTATAAACCATAATAAATTAATGCGAAATTAGTAGGAACAATAATCACATATCACGATATGTAAATTAATTTTTTTTTATTATTTTCCTACATAATATTCTAGACTTACTATAAAAAGGTCACACGATCGTCATGAGAACATAGTTACAAATGTATAACTTACTCTTTTCCAATAGTTTTTATAGAATCAATAGACTAATCCAAAACTTTAAATAATTACGGCTTTAGATTACACTATATAAATATAATATAAATATAATGGTATGTTCTTAATGATGGTGTAATGTTTTCTGAAATATAGATATAATTTCATTAAGAATTTCTTCACTATATACACTACCAAGATCTGAAAGAAACTTAATAGTGTTTAAAATATTAAGTTTCTGGGACACACTTAAGATGATTTATGTTTTCCAAAGATATCTCAAAAAGTTATTTATCGGTATTTACTTACAATTTGTTTCGAGGTTAAGTATAGAGTAAACATAGACCATTTGAGAGAAATCTGTTGAAAGTTATAGGAAACTAGGAGGAACTCACAGACATGCCTATTTCATTCCATTTTAGCTACTTATTGTACGTTTGTAGACATGTTACAGTTTTTTAGTTTGTGAAGATCAAAAAAACAAACAAAAGTACTTCAAGAACCACCCGCAAAACCATATCGCAAACAAAACAAAATGAATGTATGATACATAAGCACAAAAAAATAGAAGAATATAAGTTCACAAATACCATTTGTCGAATTACTACGCGGGTAAGTATTCTGAAAAATACGTTATCGCAATACAAATAAATAGTGTCTTACCGAAGCGACGAAACTAAATATATTATATTATTAAAATCGACAAAGGTTCAATCTTTCAATCCCCAAAAGACTTTAATGGTAAGTGGTAGTCAACTGACGGAAAGCAAAACTCTAATAATTATATCCTCACTCTATCAGGTTATTGCTACACTCTTGGGGTGCAAAAAATTAAATTATATTTTGAATTTTTTCGAATTTCCTGTACATGGAACTAAATGTATGTTTATCTTTTCATGCTTCTTTAAATTCCTCATTAAAATAGAGTGATGTATTTTTCTGCAACGGAATAATGGATCATACATATTACATATGAATATTGCAACAGGTATATTATTTTTTCTAGAAAAAAATTTTAATATACTGTAAATTTTAGAGTGAGCAGAAAATACGAATACTAGTAGCATAATTTTGTTAATATTCTGTTTCGACAAAACTTCAAAATTAGTCTCAAGAAAACCAATATAAGTGGGTATAGCATTGAGCCCAAATTTTATAAGTATAAAAATGATACTCTAAAAGAGAAAAAAAATGAAAAAGTGTGCCGCTTAAATGTTTTATTTAAATCATCAACTATCCAAAGGACAAATCTTGTTTTTTTCTAAGTCAGGTCACTTTTTCAATACTTTGTAAATTCTAATTCGATGGAACTTTTTGAATCAGCAATAAAACACAGTGCCAATTGCGTCTCGTTGTGCATATCGGACTAATATGTTACATCTGTAAATAGATGTCGCATATTAGTCGATACAACTCTCATATCTGACACAATCTATGAGAAAAGTAACGTAAAACTCGAAAGGACATTCATTTTGACGTTTTGAAGTAATGCCAATTTTTAATTTATTTAAGCCATTGCCTAAATTATACAAACTTCTTCTAAAACTTGGAATTCAAAGAAAAAATAGGTATTGAATATTTTTTGTAATCGTATTTAATATTTTATTATCAACTTCCTTAAATTTTTATTTGTTATTTTTATTTATCATCAACATTCTTGATATATTTAAACATCATATATGATCGTTTCTGAAGACACTTCCGTTTTCAATTATGGCTCTTTCCAAAATGCCAATCACTGAATTGGTTACTTTTTAATTAAATTCAGAAATAAAGAAGTCCTCAATTTCTTTGTGAATGTTATATAGTATGTCCGATAATTATCTACCAATTTTAAATCATTTCTTTTTATTTCGAAGAAAATGCTCCCAGTATGGCGCTATGAAAAGTTGGTTAAAATCTATCATGAAATTTGAAGGTATACCATAGAATTCCTAAATATTTAATAGCACAGTTACATGAAGGAACTCTTCAGTCATGAGATGCAAACTCATAGTTTATAGCATTATTAGCACAACAACAATAAAGAACAAAGAAGTAGTAGTTCTTAAAAAGTCTTTGCCGTAGAAATTCGAAGCGCACTAGTATAAATAAACACCCGATAATCGTAATTTGTTGCTTATAAATTAATCATTGTTTTAATTCACTAAAAATATTTAACTAGTTTTTAAACCCATTTTGTTCCAATGGTAAATTAAATAAAATACAACTAATATGAATTAAAACTAACACATGCTTTGATACATTATGACGATAATAAACAATGAAAGTTTTATTCAAATACGCTTTTTGAATATCTTTTCAGACTCAACTTTGTACACCGAGATTTATTTACACTTAACAACTGATGTAATTTGTCAAGGAAATTCGTTTAGTTATTCTATGATTTTAATTCCAGAGTTAGATTTTTACATGTCAGTTATATGTATCAGTTGTGCACATTAAAGAATACAAATGAATAAATAAATGCTGAATGTAGAAAGAAATTTTAAAAATAAATCCCAATTCCATACCGAATAAATAGATCTTAATAAACTTCAAGACTTTTGAGTTGTGTATCCTTTATTCATGTTCATCCAATTAATTATTAAAAATCGGCAAAATAAATTTTAAAATATGACAGCCTCCAGATTATCTTCTATATACAAATAATATCAAGAAATATTATCCAGCTATGAAATTACAAATAAGAATAATGTATATTTAAACAAGATTAAAATTGTCTGGTGGCCAGCATTCGTTCCTCTCTTTATCTCGAGGGAAACAAATCATGCAATAGCCTTGAACGGTACCAAATATCGCTTCGAACTTTTAGAATAAAGAAGCCTTACAAGTTAAATAGAAATTTATTGTGAATTATCTCTACTTTTCAAGATTCCCTTGGCACAGAAAAAACATTTGGATTATATATAATTAAAGGAAGGTAAGATTATAATCTTGTAGCTATTGAAGTAGCGTATACGGTTTGTGACTTTAAGGGAGGAATCATCTTAGAAACTGAGTTTTTGATATAAACCTATTATATCAGCAGAGTAAAACCACGAAATTAAAAAGTGCGTGTTTTTCATGTGGATGCGCACATTTTTGCGTGCACGTGTAAATTTGCTTGCACATGTATGCGTGTGTGTGGGGGTGGCTTACGACAAGTGGCCTAACATCTAATTCGTGCCACCCACCAAATATTAAATTTAATCTAGTCGCTGTCATTCAATGGACCGTCTGGATGAAATTTAATATTTGTTGGCTTTTAGGGGTCCGCAACTCAAAAGGAAAAAAAAACCTATTACGTGCAAGTAGAACACGCAAAAATTGGGCTACACACTCGTTTATGAACTTGTAAACATATATAGGTCTATAGTATTTCTATTAAACATTTATGAACTTATAAACATATATGTGTAAATAATATTTCTATTAAATATTTTACAACGTAACATATCGTCTAATTTTTTAAATATTTTTATAACGTAAATATATCGTCAACTAAATCTTTCTTTTGGTGCATATTTCAAATATTATGATATATAGAGTAATCATCATTGTTTTACTATCACTTTTGGGCAGGTTTCTCGAAACCCATATTTTTTGTAACTTTAGTTTGAGTACTTTCGGATGTAAGGAGGGAATATATTATTTGTATGTTAATAAGATATAAAAATACTGAATATATTTGGCGTTAATTTTGTAGAAATTCAGTATTCACAATTAAATGAAACTATGTGATGTAGTATTATTTCTACTTTCTTTAAGTTCTTTACCACGACCTAGATTTCGTTGTATTACAACATCTTCAGATGGTTAAACTATCTTTGCTAATAGCCCACCTGAAGATGTTGTAATACAACGAAACCTAGGTCGTGGTAAAGAACTTAAAGAATGTAGAAATAATACTACATCACGTAGTTTCATTTAATTGTGACATAAAAATACCTAAAATAATGAATAGTTCATAAAATCTGGTGTTAACCACGACACCTGCTGGTCACATATGGTGGCCAGCAGGTGTCATGATTAACACCGTTATACCCCGTCTGAGATTCTACCAAATAAAACATCATGAATAACTGTAATATAAATTATAATATATGAGACAAACAATTATTTCTAGAATTAAAACAGACATAATTTTCCATGTTTTCTTTTCCACTTTGTAACCATCTGCCTTCAGTGACTGCAAAAAAATCCCTAACAATTCGAACAGACAATCAAGCTACTTAGTTGTTATGCAGCGCTGGACGTTCAATATAAGGACAAATAACGAGAAATCAAAAGATAAGTAATCGATCGTGGGAAGTCTAAGCGACATATAATACATGTTCATTTACAAGAAGGCTGACTAACGTATAAACCGAATTGACAAAATAAATCCAGAATGAAGGAGAACTAGTCTGTTAGCCATCGTCGGTCTGCTAGAACATAATTAATTTAAAAATGTAAATAATTTTTTATATTTTCTTTTAACTTTTTCGGTGCCCGCTATATAACTTTAGGTTTATGTTTTTCACGTGTGCCTTGAGTTGTGTTATATAACAATAATTCTATATTCCTCATTAGACATACGAGAGTTTAATGAATTTTTATGTGTGATATGATATCTCATAAGGTTCGTTTTGACTACCAGATATATAGATGGCCTATATACATATATATATATATATATATATATATATGATACTCTAGTTCAGGTATTTTTTCTTAACTAATAATATATGCCTTCGATTACGTATAATTATTTGATTAGTACTAGCTTAGGTAGACAATGAATTCTTAAAACAAGATGGCTGCTATTCGCGGTGCTTTAATTTGATATGTATTATCAATGGTGCTTAAATCATGACAAATATTGTGGCTTATTACGCATTTGTCGTTCTATGATTAACTCGATGAAGTTTTTGAATGGGCTTTGATAGAGTTAATAAAATAATTTGATTATAAAAAGTGGCAAGTAGTAAAAAATAAGTACCATTTCTAAAGTTTAAATTAGTTTCTTACCTCGTCGGATTCATATTTTTTGGCTTACTTTATAATAAAAAATACGGCATTAGTCACTGTTTTTTTACTAAATACATGTCTTTAAAAGCATTCGAGTATAAATAAACAAATATTTTGATACAATCTGATTATACATGATTTCATACTGTAATTTTTTAAATCCGGTATAAATTCTGATATCTTATTTTAAAAAAAATGAATTGGTTTTTATTCGAAAAAATATTACATGTAATTAATTGCTATAATTCATATCTTTCATGAGGTAAATGTTAATCGAACCACACCTATAGATTACTAACACCACCTTATATAATCCTTGAATAATACGGGGAAGGGTCATATTTTTTATTTTTCTCATAACCTATACCCTTTACCATTTTTTATCTATTACACAGAACCGTTTTATTAAAATTTTGCCACTAAAAGTTATTTTCAGTATTTCTATTTGTGATTAAAATTTTGATACTTTCAAATATATATCAACACTTTTTAGCAAATCCAATATCTCCAAATGTGTAATTTTCATCTGACTAATGGAGACATGCCAATATTAAATTTTAGAACTTTAATTTTAGAAGTTTTTATTGAATGCAAGTGATTGCTTCAACGATTATCACTTCAAGTAAACCTGGAATGTCAGGCCAGCTCGTATCAGGCATGAAAAAAGCATCGAACATCTCGTCAATTTACGAAAATCTTTGTAATACTATAGATATGCGTGGAGTTCTTATAGAACCTAGCGTTACCTATTACATCTATGGATCACTAATTTTTGACAAAAAAATCAAGAGAAAACTTTGAGTGGTTTTATAAAAAATATCCTGGGATTAGTAACTGTGTCAAATATTGAAGATTTAAAGTCACTATCAAAAGAACTGAAGGAAAATTATATTTTTAAATCTTTATTTGCCACCAGATCGTTTCGAGATTGTATTGAAAATCTTTTCTTCTTATTCTTTCTCATGGCGGTAACAATACTATTTTTAACAGTGCAAACTTTAGATGTGTTCTTAGATCTCATGGCTATTGAGCTCCTTACCATTAATATTATTTCAGTCATTTTATTGAAATACTTTTACCAATTTTACTAATTTCTTCGGCTGTTGTAAATACACAGTTCAATGTTTAACTGCATCAATATTATCATACAAAATATATTAAAAAAAAATGGTGATACCACCATCTTTTTCTTCATTAGTTTGTGAATAGATTTTTTGGTAGAAGTATATATATCGGACTCTTATGTGAATATACAACTTCATACCTAGTTTTATATGTTATATTTACGTATAAAAATTATTAGTCGTGAAAATGTAGAAAAAAGATCAGAAGCTTTTGTCGGAAAGGCTGACAAAATATTGAATTAATAATAATATATTAAATTAATAATAAAATATTAATCTAATTTATTGAATTGAAAGTTAAGGTTAAAGTTTCGTAATTTGAATTAATGCACGCATTGTTTCATATTTTTTTTTAAATTGTAAACAAAAGACAACGAAAGAAACAGAAGACGTAGGACATTCTGACAAGAATTTGGGGGCTCATAATCCACAACTAGATCAGAGGCTTCCAGTCTGCATGTAAATTCTAACAATTTAGATACGTTGAAATTATGAATTTTGCATAAAACTACAAAATAATCCACTCATGAGAAATCGCAGGAATAATAAATAAATTATCGACTTTTTTTCATGACTGTAAAAGAAACTAGAAGGTGTTTGCTGTTTTCTGTATTTCATTTAATGTTTTTTTAAAAACATTGTTGTGGAAATTTAAACAATATGTGCTTCAGTGAATATAAAGAACCTAATAAAATTAACTTGTTTTAAATAACAGATAATAACGAAATATTTTGATAAATTTATTTCAGCCCATCGGAAAAAACACACTTCAATTCTATTGTGTCAAAATGATTAAGTAGTTTTATCAAAATTAAGTTCTTTATATTTTAATGAGAACCCTGTTATTGAAGGTACAAGAAGTTTTTGGGACTTTAAAACAGCAGTAGTTTCGGACCTTGAAAACAGCTGTTATTTGGAACTTTAACAACCGCAAAATTTTCCCAAACTATTAAAATAATATTTTAAATTGATAATACAAGTTTCAAAGAAATGACAAAAGTACTAGAATAATAACATTTTGAATATATTCAGCTTTCCGTTCTATCGCGTAAATTATAATAATAGCAATTAAATTAAAAATATGTATAAACAATTTATAGGTTTTTGCGAATCAAAGTTGTAAGCATTACATATTCATTGCCTCCAAAAGCCAGACGAAATAGTCTTCCAAGTTATATTTGTACTTTACAAGAGCTCAAGGTTGGTTGTGACTCGTCACTAAACATTTACACGCATTAGCATGTCACACGTTTATTACATTATATGCAATGACAGCTTAATACCAACGCATAGTTCATAAATCTTCATGTCGCCTATAAATAACATTTTATTTGTTTGTCTGCCGGTGTGGGCGGGAGTGATCTTTTGGTGAACGATGATTCCCTTTTGTAAGGGTTTTTTTCTTGAATTTTTACAAAAGCAGTAGGTAAACTATTATTACGTAATGTATGAGTCAAGAGAATAAAATGCGAGTCTCCAGTAGGTACTGTCGACATTAATGTGAAAACTTGTTTTTATGTGACTAATAAGAAAAATGCTGCCATTTTATTCCAATTTTTCATCTTTCTTTATCTTATTCGGCTGCTGTTAACAAGGACGCACTCGCTCTGAAGGTTAACTCTTTATATAAGGCCCATAATGGTTTACCCGATTTATTGGCTATAGTCCAGGCGATGGTAATTCATCCCTTGAATTGTGGAACACACGTTTAATGCAACGGTCCCTAACAAATATTCGGTTGGCTAAAAAGTAATAAGCGTTTTTTCGTTCGAAGATTTTCTAGAAAATATGGGAACGTTCTAGAATCTTTCATGATCGAAGATATATAAAAGCCGCAATACGCCTTAACAGATTCAGTAGTAACTAAGACGTTGCAGTGTTAACATGCATAAAATATGGACGATATTAAGAAGCCTGTGAGACAATGTCTACTCTACGAGTACGAATCTAATAACCCTGCTACTGAAGCTACCTGTAACATATGCCAACGCGTAGCTCCTGGAGCAGTATCTAAAGCAACTGAAAAACGATGATTCCAGAGGTTTCGCAGTAGCGATTATTCCCTGAGTGATCAATTACCCCTTGGTTGACGGGTAGAATTGGAAAGCGATAGGTTAAAATGATTAATTGAATGAGACAGCGGATTAACGACATGCTGGAGAGCAACTGAGCTTGGGTGCTCCCACGGAACAGTAAATTATCATTTATACCCCTTGGGAAAAAGCTTCAAATATGATGAGTGGATACCACATGAACTTAGTCCGGACCAGCCATAGCCATAGCCAGGTCCTCATATAGCCAAACGGGTCTGTTTGCCTTAAAGTTTTTTATTTTGGTTGACACGGGTTCTCCACCCGCCATATTTCCCAGACCTTGTACCCACTGATTACTGTTTGTTTAAATCGCTCAGCAACTTATAATAATAAAAGTATAGATATGTTCTCCACATACTAGAAGCGAGCAAAATGTGTCGTACAGATTTTGGCGGGAAGAGTTGGTGGGGTGAAACCCGCCGCCCGTAATGATGTAGTGAGTTAGGATGTGTTTACGTCGATATAAAGTATCGATATTAGTAATTCGAGAAAAATATCGACCATTTAAATTTGAATAAATATGTAATACCCTTAGTGTTTGAAAGAAGGAAAATTTAACACAAACTCATATTACATGCACATTGTCTTTTCCAATAATTGTCGACCGGATTTGCTTGTACAGGGTCGCTTGCAACGAAATGTTTACAGCACAAGATGCCTAGCTCTTGACGGACACCATGTTTCTTCACATCGATGTTTCGAGGAAACTTTTACAGCACGTTTTCTCAATTTTTTTGTCCAACTGGTTTTCCAGGACCTACATTCATGTTTAAAATTAATAAATATGTATTTATATATATATATATATATATATATATATATATATATATATATATATATATAATTAGAAATTGTTCAGTGGTTATCACGAATACCGAGGGGTGATACTATATATACTTAATATATTGTTAAAACAAGAATGTTAATAATACGGCGATAAGCAATTATAGCATATTCTAAGTATTAAAGAAAAGTATTGAACAAAAGTGTAGAGCAGTAAGCAAAAATATCGGTGGCAAAAATAGTACGTTCGGTATAATTAAATTATTATGTTGGGTAATACTAAATATGTATGTCGATAACGATAATACGCAGAAACATACGCAGCCCTAAAACTTTAAACAAAAGAACCGATCCGATCTACGTTTACTTTATGTTTCTCTCTATTTTTATTAGAGACGTACGAAACAAAAAATCACTAGTGTCGTTGTCAACAATAACGATAGGAACGAATTATTTTTAATTGAAATGAAGATAAATAAGACCAAAATGAAAAATAATAAATACATGTATCTCAAGAAGTTGGTAAGAAAGATAGTATACTTATTAATCTTGAATTCATACTTTTTATAACTTTTCAGTGCAATTTTTATAGGTTTGCATTGCACACAACGGTATATTGTCTTACATGTTTACGTCTACTCGTTTGAGTAGGCAACGAAGAACTAATTGAAAAGACAAGAGACTTAAAGTATAGATTGTCTTTCCCACCACAGCCCATTTGTAACCCACAGTTATTTTGAAGGCGTAGGGGCATGTCTGTATATTATAAAGTCATTGCTCAGCAATGCCTTACGCGAAAAAAAAAATAATGATGAAGACGATCTACTAGAGTACATAGGCCAATTTTACATTCCTAGCCACCTGAATTTTACACAGAAGCTATTCAATTGCGTTGGAGACAACGTTATTTGTTATAACGTTATTTCGTACTACCAGGTATAACTTTGTAGTACAAATGATGGTGATTTTTATATCAAGGATGTATTAATTTTAAGTTGGAAACATAATCAAAAATTGTAAATTAATGACCACTTCTAACTAATTATCCAAACCAATAGATGTATGTACAGGATTTTCAGTAACTCATAACAATTTTGGTAATGAATTTTGTCTGTTTTTTTGTAGCTTCTAATATGAGCTATACAGCATTGATTTAATCTTCGATTACTCTACTAGCAGAATATATTTCTCGAATATTTTATATCGGATATTAGTTTATAAGATAAATATAGTTATATCGGAATGGGATTTCTTCATTAAATGCCACTCGAAGTCAATTGTAATTTTCTTGCTGCAAAGTTGTGACCAGCTTTAGGGCCTGTCAGTATCATATAGAACGAAAACAGTGCATGTTGATAATTGACTAGAAT
Organism: Druceiella hillmani; assembly: GCA_039881145.1. Classification (NCBI taxonomy): domain Eukaryota; kingdom Metazoa; phylum Arthropoda; class Insecta; order Lepidoptera; family Hepialidae; genus Druceiella; species Druceiella hillmani. Next base: position 10,117,668 of record JAYKKI010000045.1, read on the forward strand.
TCGAACAGATCCATGCGCACATTCATATTCTTATATCGAGAGAGTATTAGAAATTACTCGGTATAATGATAGGGAAATGATTTTATTTTGATTTGAATTGAATTAATTTCACTTTTTTTGGCTATTTTTAAGTGCATGAAGCGTAATCAATATTCCAAGGGCAATCTCTTCGAGAAAAATGATTTCCTTTTGCTCGTTATAGATTGAATATTTTTATCATACATGTTTACTCTATCAAGCTTTGTGAGGTAAAGAAATTAATTATTATATTCGCCCAGAAAGCCAGTCATAAGGTTTTGATTGGATTTAATTCAAAAAGACTAACAGATCACAAACGAATACAAAGTATTGAAAATATTTCCTAGACAGATTTCTTTCTCTTCAATTTTTTTATCATCTCGAAATTTATGGTTTTCATTACAAAAGACACAAAAATCCAATTTTTCAAAAAACCATTTCCGTAATTTTCTTAAACTGTCTTTCTATATTTGCAATAGTTTATAAGATAAATATAGTTATAATGATTTGAAAGGGGAGCGGAGAGCTGGGAGGTTGTGGCAAACATTGCTTTCAATAAATAATAGTGTCTGATGAGAACAATAGCATACAAATTTTCTAAGTCCAAAAATAAAATGAAAAACCGAAAGTTTATTTCGACGTCACCAAAGAATTATAGAATTCATCATTTACTTTTATATGTCATTGCCTGGAAAGCATTACCACAATATCAGAAATAAATAAATACCTGCACCGTATGAAGATCCAATACAACGTTTTCCATACAGGATAAAGTTTAATTTTCAAGACGTAGTGGAATAAATAAGAGTGCTAAACGAATGAAAGTTGCATATTGAATAACATTAAAACTTACCATTTTTGTATATCATGCCGGTTTAATTATATTAAGGAGCCATCCTTATTCATTTGTACCATCCTTTTCATTCATTCGATCTCCTTATTGTATACTGACATCCTTATCGAAGACTTCTAGAAAGGAAATTAACGACAGAAAGTTCGAGCAGGTTGTCAATGAGTCATCTTTTTGTAAAAACATTTCGCCAGTTATAAATTAATTGGCGGAATGTTTGAATGAGGGTCATTTTATTTTCTTGCCGCTGCGGGGGCGTTTAATTCAGTTTTGAAATTGCATGTCTTGAAGTGATTTTTACAGCCCTCAATATTTACAGCGTGTGCAAATTTGACGTATATAAAACAGAATAAACTTTTGTCTAATTTAATTTTAAACCATTTTTTTCGAAAGTGCTAAAAGACTCAATTGGAGTCTTCTTTATAAGGAAATACAGGCATTATCGCAAATCCCCTAGTTGTCAATTAGAAATTCATGTAATTAGTAGCAATGGGGTCAACAGATAAAAATATATCTAAATTAAAATTTTAAATATTCAAGATGTTACAAAGTTTTAAAATATCCATTCAACTAATTTTTGTTCATTTGCTATAGTACAGGTGCCATATCTAAGTTTTTTTTAATATAGGTAATGACAATCTAATAATAATAATCTAATGATAATCTAATAATAATAATAATAATCTAATGATAATCTAATAATAATAATCTAATGATAATCTAATAATAATAATAATAATCTAATAATAATAATAATAATCTAATGATAATCTAATAAAAATGTCTTAAAATTTTGATGCGACGAAGAGCAACTAAACCTGCCTTTTATCAAAATCGTGATAGGATCTGTTCATTGATGAAGAGTAAATTCATAGATTTTGGATTCATTTCGCTAGTCTTTGTACAAGCAAAAAAGTAGCAAAGTAAAAAGGCAGGTATGTATATACAGGGACATATGAAGGTATGAAGAAAGTAAAATGTTAACGGGTAAGTAAGTATACATAGGTATATACAAAAAATATAGCAACTATAATATCAATTGAAGGTAAGTACGTATGGACAACGAATTGCATTACTATGGTGAAGCAGTGATTTAAACATCTATTTATGTATCTATATATATATATATATATATATATATATATATATATATATGTATGTATATATATTTAGGTTCATTGGGTATGGCAAATCTATCTGTCGGTTTCGATAGAAGAGATACTATTGTTATAGTGAATTAAAAAAATTAAATTAGAGTGAATTCATCACTCTAATTTCGTTACATTCTGGGTAATATCTCGTATTTCGTAGACACTAAAGATGGAAAAATAAAACTTTTAAAAAAAAATTTACTAACTTGAAATAACCAGAAAACAAGTATAAAATAATAAAAATACGAATACATAATTAGAACGTTTGCAGTACCATATCACTTCCGAACATAAATAAATTTGCAAAATATTGTTATTGCTATACATTTCTGGAGTTAGTACTAAGCCAAATGAAGCATTCATCCATGTTCTTGGATGTAAAAAAGGAGAAGCATTGATTTACCATCGACTTCAAAATTCTCGTTCAGTTGCAGCATTTTACAAATTTTTATTACATTAAAAACTTGTTAATTGAAATCAAATAAAAAACTCTAGACCCGCATTTTAATTTAGACATATTATCTCGATTTTTATAAGTTTTAAACTCTTTTAGTATTCATTAGCATTATAATATATTGTTTACTCATATATTTACTCCGCTTCTTTTCCTGTTTACTATTAGCTTACCTTACCTTAAACGGTGTATGAATTTAAGGTCAACAAATTAATTTGAAATTATGCAATAAATGCTAATAATAACAACGTGGTAAATAATTTCTAAAAAAAATTATTATGAGCAAGGAACAACATACACACTAGATAACCTCAGTAAACAATCTATATTTAGCAATGTTTTGTTAAATTTACTCTCAGTAACCGGGATCCTCTCTTTGAGCTAGGATGAGCATGAATTATTAATGAACTCAACCATCCAGCGAGTGAAAGGTTTCGAGGTCAAGGGGAATGGGAGTTATCTCTTAAGGTGTACATAAATAAACACTTGATTGAAATATAGTTCAGTTGTTTACCTTTCCGCATAACATATCCTTTGAAGGCAAGGACTTTAATGTATCTTTTTTGTGTAGAGTAAACAGATGCAATTTCATAAAAAAAGGTTTATGTTTAATGACCAGAAATGTTATTAATGTATATTATTTTCTCTTCCTTACAGCTATTTTGTGATCTTAAAATGTATGAGTTAAATAGGCTCAAAAACACATGTGAAAAAAATACTACATTGACATTGTAATCTGTTAATTTCATGTGTTATAAAAAGTGGCTATAATAAGTATTTGAAGATCTCGCTCCTTCATTTTTCTGTAAGAATATGTAATTAATTGACAACTTAAATGGATATTGTTTGAAGATTCCGTTAGTAAATTCCCGTTAAAAATGTGTCATATTCTTCTAATAACACCTTATGTTATAATAAATTAATAAATAGGTTTTTTCATCTTGATACAGAATATACACCGATAAAAGGAAATAATAATTAAAGGAATCAACAAAGTTATAGAAAATAACATTAAAAAGCCACATAATTCGAGCATCTGACGTCACAACCGACCACTGTACTGTCTTCGTCGAGCCTATAGAGACGAATACGTCCTAAGTATTCAAGAAAATAGAATCTTCAAAGCGCGTGCAGGAAAACATAAATCCATGAATTTCCAACACCTAGGATCGTGTTGAAAATTCAAGCTAGCAGCAACACCCTAGTACAATATTATAAAGACTTGCAGCTGTGACTCCAATGCAGTTTCCGTCCATTTTTAAATTCCAAACGTAGTCATTATATTATACACACACACACTTATATATGTATATATATATATATATATATATATATATATATATATATATATATATATTGACTACGTAAATTAGTCAATAAATATACACGTGTATGCACGAAACAAGCAAGAATAGTATTTAACGGGCTCCCGATGGTAGATCAACATGATCTTAAAAATGTGAAACGTAGTAAATTTACCACTGTTAAATACGAAAATCAACAACAGAATGTCGCAGAAATTGACGAAAATATGTTACTGTATAACAGTAGTAATTCTAGCAAATATTGAATAAAAACGCAATAGATCAAAATCTCCCACATATAATCACCTTAGTATAGAGAACTCGTTGTAAGCTCGTCAATATGTATTGTATATCTGTACAATATTGTGAACTGCTGTGAATACATCGAATAAATTTCGTCCAATAGGGTTAAAATATCTAAAATTATTTCAATATTCTGCCTGGCTACCATTGTGAACATAACGTGATATGGATGTGTGACTGCACAAATAATACATATGTTTATCGTCTGAATCCCGGCGGGTGTAGATTTGTAGAAAAAGTGATCCCATCAAAGGGCACGGATTGAGCCGAATAAGAAGGATCGTAAAGCCGGACGGTCAATAAGGTGAAGAACCAGCCGAAATCGGACTTCGGATTGATTAATACAAATTTCGTTATGCAATATATCCAAATTATGTAAAATTTTCTTTACGGAAAAATATATACTGAATAAAGGAATTGAAATCATTTTTATACACTAGGGTGTCACGAATAACTATAATGGAGAGAGTTAAAATAGAAATTAGCCAAGTTATTTTCAACATTCAATTTACATAATAAAAGTTCTTCATATTATATTTAAATTGTATTATATAAATAACGCAGCGCCATCTTCTAGTATCAATTTTAAGCAATACATGATTTCTGGTAAATTTTGTTTTATTACGTAATCACGGCAAACTAGTTAAGTTAGCAGATATACCAACGCCAAAAAAAATAAAAGTAATCGATTAGTGGGATTATGGTTAATGACTTTTCCTTACCTTCTCAGTTCGACAGGTGTTATTAAAATGCAACTTTATTCGTTTTGTTTTCTACTTCGTTATTTAAAAAGCAACGGGTAAATTTGATGTATTTTAATAGGCAAATAAATTTATAGTTTATAATTATTACATTAATATAATTTTAAAGTTCTCAAAAATATATTGATAATGTAGTTATATTCCCTTGCCTCTCCTTACTCAATATTAGATATTATTAAATATTTATTCCGCTAGGAAGTTACTATCAGTGATTACTTATGACGAATAAATAGGTAATTTGACTTCAAGCGGGATGCTAAACCCACGCTACGCGAGTCAGACTCATATTTACTTATTTTTTATTTTTTTTTAATAATGTTCTAATTATCTTTATGATTCATGGGAAGGTACTTTATAAAAAGTTTTAAATAGAAACTTCTCAGGCGGCGATTTGATAATCGATAAGTGGACGAGAATTGAGAGTAACATTTTGAGGTAGCGTCATGTTTAGACACATTTCGTTACACGAGAGAGAAGAAAGATATAACGTAGAGAAGGAGAAAGGGTCATATATACATAGTTGCATGCGATTTTTTTTTATTTACCGATTATTGATCGACATAAATTTTTCATTCGCTCTAAAGTTGTTTACTTATATTTTTACGAATTCATTATTAACATTTTCGTGGGCACGTTTACATGGCTATTTTTGGCAAAAGGAAACATAAATTCCAAGCACTTCATGAGAAAGAGAATTAAGTTCATAAATTTTATCGCATTTGTGACTTCGTTAGAAATTCTGTAAATATTGTGGAAATTATGTTTATGATGTAACCAAGTGTTACGCCTTTACGTGCTTTGTTTCTAGTAAGTAATTGCTCTTTAAGTCAAGAGCAACACGGAAAATTATGTGCCGTGAACCATGCCATAATCCAATTAGTCTTACTTGAAGTGGGTGCTTGTCAGGTATTTTTATTATGAAAATATTGGAATTGCAAAATTGGCTGCTAGAAAAGTTCAGAATATAATAGGCAATGGTCAATCGTAAAGCAGTTTAAAGAGTAAAAAATAATTTCCCATCCTATAAAGTAATATGCTACTCTCTGTTCTCTTCAATTCAAAATGTTATAAATTATAGTTTTTTTATAATTCTCTATGTATTTAGTCTTACAACATATCAAGACAGATCTATGTGACGATAACGTCTCAACTGAATTGAAACTCGTAACCGACGTGGTTTATATCTTCTTTTAATATTTTTAATAAGTTCTGTCTTACTAATTCTATCTAACATCTTTTACCTACCTAACCTAATTCTTTTTTATTTTAACCTAACCTAACCTAATTCTAACTAATGTCTACCATTCTTATTAACTTTTTAATGTTTTTAAATTTTTTAAACTTTAATCTGTTCATGGCCTCGGATTAAGTACTGCAATCATTTTTTTCTGTCCTAATACTCAAAATGAATTCCATATTCTCTAAAAATTATTTCACAGTATGAGTTACTAGATGTGAAATAAACTTTCTTCTGATTTTAAAAACGGACCGTCAATTTACTGCTTAATAGTCGCTTGGAAAATACATTTCCATCCTCCTTTCTTATTATTTCGTTTCATTCTTTTCTTGTATTCTGTCTTACTCTATCCAATAAATCAGTAAATAGTTTGCTTACATAATATTTTCTTAAGTAACTAATATAATTTTGGATCGATTTGGCATAGGTCTGGAAAATATATTTATATTTTAATTGAAAAATCGCTAAAAAGTTATTCCGCCAGGCACTCCTGTAATATAAAACTTTTCAAGTGAAATATAAAATACACGTGAAATATTTTCAAGTTTTCTCGTGTAATATAAAACTTTTCAAGTGAAAAGTCTGTTTTTAATTTAGATTATTAATTTAGCGAAATGTTTAATTTCTTATTACACATCAAATAAATTTCTCTTATGTATGAATATACAAGCGGAGTAAGAGAAAAATTTAAGTAACGACTTTTAGATGGGCTTTTTAGATAAGGAATTCGAAAAATGAAAATTGGAACGAACTCTACATTATGTACTGTCATTTCCATGGTTTAAAATTAATGTAGCAAATAAATAAATAAATTCTAAGTTAAGCCATCAACGATATGGACATGAAAACCCGGCTCAGCAAATTTAATATTTACTAATACTCACTGAATGAAAACATCAGTTAGCTTAAATTGTTAATTCTGTGAAACTTAAATGACTCCAGTAAATACTTTTATACCGACCTAGTGAGTTAATAAACATGTATTACGTTTCAAGAGTTAGCAAGTTGTACGTTATTGATCTACATATACATATACAGTTCGACACAGTTGACAATAGTCTACATATTCTCTACGACAATTGCCTTATAACCTGCTAATGAAATTATAAATTGGATATTTCTACAACTGTAAAACTGGTGTTACTAACTTACGTATATACACAATTAAGAAATTAACATAACAATTCAGTCGATTATAAAATTGTTAAATTATAACGCTACATTTTTAAATAATTTAAATAAGATAGAAATCACAAAAGATAGAAATCACGAAAGTACATTTTTAATATACTTAAAAAGTCAAACCAAAAACACCAGAGCCCAATGCTCTTTAACTTGCTCCCTGTGCCTCCTTGTATATGTTTGATATTGTTTGATTTATTTTGACTTTATTTTTTCACTAACTCGGTTAATGTAACTCTACAAAAATGTAAATGTCCTAATAACTTTGATGCGTATCTTCTGCGGATCTTGGGGAAACAGGACTCCGACTACATTAGGAAATATGTAATACATTACATCAAGTTTTTCGCATGCTTTTCTTCACATAAGCTATTTTCCAGTAGGTTCTTCGAAATTTCTGCAACATCTACAAAACATAGGAGATTCTGTTTTTTTTTTGAGGTGGAACTTCCGTTTTGTTAAAAAACGAAACTATGAACATTGTAGCTATGACCATTTAACCTGCATGTGATGTTCTACTAACAACATACCTATTTGTTAACCGATATACCAAGGATTGTTTTCAAAAATATATGACGAAAATAACAACATTTTTTATGGAAGCCTAGAGAAAGTATAATTTCAGCAATTTTTTTTTAATATACAATATTTTTTGAATTATTTAAACGTTTCGTTATCATAAATAGAACTTCCTTTAAAAAAATTTAAAACACACCGAAATACCAGTAGAGTTGATTTGTCTTTCAGCGAAACATACGGTACTATGTGCATTGCGTACTCATAGTGTAGGACACTTAACTTTCGTGATTATGTTATAAACATTAATTTCTGTTAAATAAAAACTATTGATTATCTTCAACTTATTTTGTACTATATATAATGGTATACTGAAATTTGCAAATTGTAATTTAACAATATTTCAATATACCATTATATTTTATGTAATTATTTTTATACATTTATTTATGTACATCCTACGTTACTATCATTATGAACGTCGTATCGTGTTCTTTACAATAACGATATATACTTCTTTGTAAATAACGAAATACTTATATTTTTTTCAATAATTATAAACGATAATAAACATTTTTTAAAAATATAATTGTCGTAGCAATGTAATATTATTTTAACTATAGATTACAGGTGGAATTCCTAATTTGCAAACGTTGAAATAGTATTCGTGTATTAATATCCTTAAGCGATATTTATTACTTAAATAATGTACTTTTTTGTCGTAAATCATTTTCATTTTCATGCGACACGATCTAAAATTTTGGACGATTTATTTTATTTTATATATTTATTACATTTACTGAAATTTCAACCGAGGATACGCAATGATATTAGAAGCCGAAAAACCTGTTATTAGAATTTTTGCCGATCTAGATATTACAAAATTTTAAAAAACCCTAACTTGATTAATATTACAGCATTGGTACTGCCAACGCGCAATAGATATTGCGAATATAAATAGAATATAAAAACAAACAGAAAAATAAAGATGACAACAATAACAACAGTAATAATAGTTTTGACAGGTCAATTATTTTCAATACATATAATTTGATAAATTTTCTGTTTGAAAATTTATTTGTCTATAGTACAAAAAATACTACATTAAATGTTGCTTATAGAGTAGTTTTGTAAATATTCCATGTATATATTTAAGCTAAATATATATTTCTTACATTAAACTAAACTGGAAAAAATATCTTATAGAAATATCGTAAGAAAATAAAAAGAAAGAAAAAACCAAAAATAACGAAAAACAAAGAAATGGGAATGCTCATTATTCCTAATAATTTTCTATTCAAAATTCCACACGAAGTAAGTCGTGGAAATAGCTGGTGTAATATAAACTTACCTTAGAAATTTGCAACTAATATATTAGAGAAATTAAATAATTTATAAATAAATCAATCAAAGCACAGTGTCACTTCCAACACGTAGGTTTCCAAGCGCATATTAATATGTTTTGTCTCCTTAATTTTGTGTCTTTTCTTTTCCAAAATTGTAACAAAACATTGTGCTTAAATATTTTTAAAACCGTTTAAGCAGGTAAGCCCATGGCATCTAGGTAAAAATAAAAATATTTCTACGTTAATTAAAATGTATAAAATTTAATGCAATATTAATAATAGTATTAAAAAAATCTTTTTACGTGCCTACAATAAGATTAATAATTTTTAAATCTACTAGTTGCGGGATAATTCTCAAAATAAAACAATACTCTAGTTACGTAATTATTATAGCCATATTTTAAGTTTTCTCGTGTAGCGGTCTCTTATCTTTGGAATTCACAGCGAATAAAACCGTATAAATAAAAATAAAAGATGCGTTCATCTGTTCATGATGTGTAAACAATGGTGGCAAATAGGTATCGTCGTTAATTTTATTCTGCCCTCGCCTGAGCTTCTTTGAAAAAAAAATTAAAATAAGTATAACATGATTTATATTATATAACACAACTTATCTATCTATATATGAAATAACTGGAAAAGAAAGATTAAAATCTATTTCATCGAAAATAAAATCATCAGGTACAAAATTTTTGAAATTTATTTTTATTATCATAAATAACCGTCAGCTGCAGAATTTTTGTGTCCAGTTCTAAACCGCATTTACATATTTTTTTGGACGTTCTCGGTACCCGCTGCATGACCCGAGGCTTATGTTTTTCTTGCCTGTCTATGTGCACTCGTATCTTTTGGATTCTGTATCCCTTCTTGGGTATATAACAGTTTAAAAAATATTCATGTGTGAAATGATACGACTTCTCTCTTGATCTTTAAGACGAACGTCTTGACCCTACAAAGAAACAATAATTATTTTTAAACAATCAGTAGCGATAAAAAATGTGAGGTCTGATATATACATAAAATGATTTGCATACAGAGGCTCTCAGATATGTCTTCTTAGCTATAAGGGCTTTCGATTTCTTATGTATAATCATTTTTAATTAGTACCTGTCCAGACGGACAACGAATTCTTCTGGATTGGAGGTACCTTAATTTTATATGCATTATCAATAGTGCGCCAGCTATTACCAATATTATCGCAGGTTAATGGCTTATTGTATTATTATGCTTTATATAAATCTAGCCATTTGAATTACCTCGATCGTGTTCAATGCACCTTGATCGAATTAATATAGTTATAATAAATGCGTATATTGTATGTCCTGTTTCCAAAGTTTTAATTACTTTCTGATCCACGTGAATTCTTAACCCTAAAAAAGATATAGCACCCATTAATTACTAGTAACTGTTTTTTACTAAATATATGTTTTTGAAAGCAATTGAGGATATATAAACCAATTCTTTAATCTTGATATATTCTGCTTAGACACATTTCATTAATATTATTTTAGAAATTCAATATAAATTATGACATTTCATTTTCAAATAGTGAATAGCTATTTTTAGAGATAAAATAGCAATAGCAATTAACAAACAGCAAATAATAGAACAAAAAGCAAATGCTATTTTCTAATATATTATTAGCTATTTGTTTAAGACCAGGTTATTTAATAAATTAATGGAGTTACGCAGTTTCTTCTATACCAATACGAGAAAGGACTATTTTTTTTTGTTTCTCTTTACATATTTTCATAAAATATTGAGAAAACGTTAAATGGTTTTATGAAAAATGTCCTGTGGCGTATTAACTATGTCAAATATTAAAGCTTTGATGTTGCTATGGAATGATTTGAAGAAAATTACGGTTTTAAATTTTGATTCGCTCGTAGATTAACTCAAAATCGTATTAAAATTTTTTTTTTCATTAAGTTGTCGAAAGGTGTAACAATGTTATTCTCAAAAGTGCAAAATTTAGATGTATTCTTAGAACTTATACCTATTGAACCGCTTACCAGTAATTTTTCTTCGCCCATTTTCTTAAAATACTTTTACTAATTATTTCGATTATTCTAAATATTCGTTTGATTATTTAACTGTATCGATATCATAATACAAAACATATTTCTATAAAAATGGTGCTACCACCATTTTCTGATTTCGTTTAATTGTTAATCGATTTTCTTGTAAGAAGGTTTTATATCACATTCTAATGGTAAGATGAAAATTCACACCTAATTTTATTTATATACCTATATTTACATATAGATATTATTAGCTGCTGTGAAAATAAAGAACAAGAGCCTTAATCCAAAAGGTAACAAAAAAACTAATTTATAAGGAAATAATTAAAAAATGAATATAAGAATAGTCATAAAGGAGTAAGAAGTCACAAAAATAAGTGTCAATGAATGCATTTAGAACATAGAATTAAATATAGGTAGGCTAATAGCCAAATAATTTTAGACCAACATTTGTGAACAAGATGAAATATTTTTAAAGAAAAACATTTTTGAAAAACAAACACAAAAGAATTTCAGAACTAGAGGAGACGTAGGATGTTCTGCCATAAATTTGGGGGCTCATAGTCCGCTATTGGACCAAAAGTATCCAGCTAGCACCTTAATAAACCTTTAAAATTTCAAACTATGTCGAAATGATGAATGTTTGCATAAAACCATAAAATGATCAATGCAAAGTGACTCGCGGCCAACACTAAATAAATTATACATTTATTGTTCATAACTGTAAAATAACACAAAATTATTTATTGTTTTCTGTACTTTATTTAATCTTTTTTGCACACATAATTATAGAAATTGAAATCATATGCGTTTCAGTACTATATGAAATAACAGATAATAACGAAACACTTTAAGAAATTTATTTTCATCGTAAACAAATCACACACCAATGCAACAGCGTTAAGATGACTGAGCGATTTTATTTTCTTGATACTTATATAACAGTTAGTTTATTATAGGTATAAGAAGTTATTGGGACTTCAACAACAGCGGTTATAAAATTTTTCTGTTAAAGAAATGAATATATTTCTTTGAGAAAAGTAGATATTTACTAAAATCGGGGTAGATATTGACAAAAAAATGCACAGATATATTAAAATATTTTGAATATATTCAGCTTTGTATTGTTGTGTTAATTATAATAATTTAAGTTAAATTAAAATGTTTATCAAACATCTCTAGAATTATGTGAATGAAGACTCTATATATGGCGTTTGTTATCTCCAAAAGTCAGACATAATAGTCTTCAAAATTGTATTTCTACTTGGCAGAAGATCGTAATTGATTGTAACTCATCACTAAATATTCACTTGCATAAAATGTAACACTTTATAACGCTCTACGCAATGACAGCCGACTCATAGTTCATAAATCGTCATATCGCCTGCAAATAAAAATTCCCTTGTTTGCCTGCCGGAGTGGGCGGGAGTATTTTTTCGTAAACGATGATACTCTCTGCGTTTTTCTTGAATATTTGGAAAAGCAATAGTTAAAATATTGTTACGTAATGTATAAGTCGAGAGAATGAAATATAAGTCTGCGGTACGTACTATCGACGATAATGTGAACATTTGTTATTTTCGAAGGATATATTATGATTATGACATAATATATAAATTACTAATAAGGGAATTGCTCTAATAATTATTCCACTTTTTCTTACTTTTCTATCTTATTCAGCCACTGTCGAGAAGGACGTATTCGCTATGAAGGTAAATTCTTACATGAGGTCCATAACGTTGTACACAATTTGGAGCCAACAACTGAGACGATGGTATTTTATCTCTTAAAACGTTGAACACACATATAATGCAATGGTTTCTAATTAGACTAACGTTAGTAATTACTCTATTTAGACTAACGTTAGTAATTACTCAGTTTAAAGTTAGAGAAATAATTTTATTCTAATTTGATTTTAATTATTGTGACTTATTTTTGTTTGAAGTTACTTAAAGTTCGTAAGATGGAGTCAAAAATTCAAGAGCAATCGCGAGTAAAAGAATTTCCTTTTGCTTATAAAAATTTGGTTATTTTTAAGTTATATATTTTTTCTTTTGAACGTTGCGAGGTGAAAAGATAAATTATTACACACCCAGAAAGCCGATCTTGAAGGTATGGTAAGAGTAATTTTACTTTACCTCGTCGCTAAAATTTTTGAATTCAGTTTTGAAATCAGGTCTCTTAAAATTATTACAGCTTTGAACATTTGCAGCGTGTGCAAAATTTACACATATAAAACCAATTGAGTCCTTTAGCACTTTCTAAAAAAATTGCAAAAATTCTGTAACACATAGGTTTATACTTTTTTGTAATGAAATACAGGCATTATTGCAAGTGACGTAGTGTTCAATTAGTTTCCCAAAAGTCGTAATCTGATTTGTTTTAACATGACGATCTCGTCTTAACATATTTATAAATACCAATGTTTTAATAAAGTGGTTAGTACTATACAGGATTGCTTAAACATTAATGAAGGGTCTATACACACTAGCTTCTGAAAATTATTTTTGTTTCATTCTAAATAAATTATGGTTTATTTCAAAGTTACAGATATTCATGCTAATACAGATATTTATATCCGTACTTAAAATATTAATAACTGTATGATCAAAAGATAAAAATAAATCTAAATTTAATTTCAAAACATTTTACATTATACAGAAGCTTAAAATACCCATTCAACTAATTTATATTTAACGACAAGCTTCATGTGCCAACACGCACATACGCACAAGCACTCACGTACGTGTGCGGGGGCGTAAATTCATGTAAGGTACTTGGTTGGTTCCTGTACACGGTTACTATTCGAAAGATTTCTTCCACAGCGGTCATCAATTCTGCACGCCTCGTTTGTTGCGTAAACGATTGGTCATGTCGTTATATAGACAATTTATTCATTCATGCATATTAGTTTTTTTGGAATTCTTACATGCTTAAAAGTACCAAAAGCAGTGAAGAAAAATGGAAATAAAAACTATATCTCCGCACAAAAACTAAATTTTTTGCAAAAACGTTGAGAACCATCGTCAATAGACACACAAAATAAAATATATTTGCTGAACATCATATTTATAGATGTCTATTGTAAGAATTTATAATATTTACGCAGATGAATTTCACTGCTGGTAAATAAATATATTTCCCTAGGAAAATAACATCGAAACGATATACTTATCATCTATTTTTTTGGTAGTTATAAAGGTTAACCGTTTATCCTTTCGTATTTAACGCGGTACCAATGTATTTTGACGGGTTATGTAATATTGGCAAATCTGTGTAATGGCTTGAGACGAAAAGTGCATTTTTCTAACATTACGAGTATGGTATTAGGAAATGTACGCGTGATTCGTAATAGGAATCCTAAAAAATGAACTGACGGGCGTGAACAATTTTTTAGACTTAATAATAACTACATAAGTATATACATCACATTCTAGTTGAATAGCTTTGATAAAATATGTTTCATTTCCAATTAATATTGAAACACGAACGAAATATTTCCGAAATATTTTCACTGCCTCTACTAAAATCGCCTATAAAATTAATGACCGCCTGTAAATCACACTAAAAAATTAATCCATATTTAAAAAGACGTTATGAATTAATTAGTTTAATATTTTAATGGCAAATCGTAAAAGACTTTTCCTTCAGTCGTAAAACGGTTATTGCAATTTAGAAAGAATTTCTACCGCCTTGAATTTGCCAATGTCTTGCCTCCTGTTAATAAAAAGTAATAAAGATTTTGGTGTATATATCTATTATTTACTATTAAATTCTTCTTAATTATTGTAACCTTACACTGTTTAGAGCCGTCTAAGTAACGACAGAGGCAGGCCACGATGAACGGTATCGCTAAATAATTTCAAACTTAATCATTTCGGGGTTTTTCAAGCTGTTAATTCCTTTCTTCGGTTAGTACTACCACAACGTCTATTGTAAAAACTTTTAAATCCTTATGAAAATTAATTTCACTGTCGGCAATTAAACCTCTTTTGCTATAAAAGTGCCTTTACCTACAGAACCTTTTTTGTACCCACTTATCTAGTAATTATTTAACCTTGCATATATTTATGCGGTATCTACGAATTTCGACGGGCAGAGTAATTTTTGCGAATATAGCTTCTGCGTGGACGCGGAAGAAGCCAAGGTCAAAAGATACTATGAAATCTTTGTTAAAGTAGTTACAATGACTTAAATCTTATCCTGACCTACTATAAATTCATTTTATAATTATCTTATCCTGATCTACTTTAAATTCATTTCATTTTATAACAAATAAAGTTTCCACGTAACAAATTACCATTCAGTAATTGAGGCTAAGTTTTTAAAACTTGTTTTAATCAATAAATTATTTCTTATAACTTTATTATTCTCATTTAAGGAAATTTCTAAAGAACATTTATTAACGAAGTCTGATTAATCTTAGAAGTATTATGAACTAAAAATTATTAAAATGTGTTCTTAAAAGAAGGTAAAGTTCTAAACATTTGGACACATATAAATATTTAAGAGTGCGTAGTATTCCTGCTAACCCGACATTATTGAGTTGGGTCACAATGACCCGAGACATCTTAAATTTCGATTATTTTATTAATATGTATTTGAGGACGATGTTAAAATTCTCAGTAGTTGGAGTTAAAAAATTCTATCCTCATCACAAAATGTTCCACACGGATTAAGCGAATATGATATTTATTTGTCGTAAAAAACGTTTGCTTTCGGCAGTGAGAGTGTATAAGACATGAAAAATATTTTGTAAGAATATTTTTTGTCATGTTTCGATAAACATCGAAATTAATATTTTTGTACTTTTAGGGTTGCGTCCCTCAAAAGGAAAAAAATGGAACCTTTATAGGATCATTTGATTGTCGGTTCGTCTATCCGTCTGTCAAAGTCTCTTTTTCTCAGAAACCGCTTGAGGTATCAAGTATATTTGAAATTGTTATCATATAGTGAGGCCTATAGCTTTACATTACCGAAAATATATAATTTTTTTTTGGTTTACCCAACAAAAAGTTATGGCGTATTTTTTTACCATAGTCTTTCAAACTGATCATCAAAACAAGTAGGGTACTTCCGGTTGACCCACAATCTTGAAAGTCGGCATAATAGGTCTTATAGTGCAAGTAAAAGGAAAAATTATAAAGTCAATGATTTCTTATTCTATGTTAAATATGAGCCCTTTAAACTTATAGTAGAAAATATATTTACGTTTTGATTAATTAAGATTTTTGAATAGTTTAATAGAAATACCATTAAAAGTTTATAACTGCTGAAATGTTTACATAATCGTCCTTGACAAGGATTTTATCTCATACTGCAAAAGTTCACGTTTTGTATTATTTAATCCAAAATAAAACCAAACTCGCTTAGAAAAATACTTTATAAATTGAAATATTTTTCTCCGGGTATGTTTTTCATGACGACGTCAGATTCTTTTATTACTATCATTATTTTTATATTTCAATATGTAGATATGTTGCCTAGAATGTCTTCCATATGCGTATATATATGATGAATATCTCAAAAGCTGTGAAATCAAAAAGAATCACTAAAGTTTTCCAGCAAATTTTAGTTAAATTTCTATTAATGCTATTTTTTTCATAATATTGACTTTAACAATTCTAAAAATAAAGGGGAGGATTTGAAACATGTTTTTGTGGACATTTTTCACAATATCTTTAGAAATACCTTACAAAAAATTCTATAAAAGAATAGTTTTCGAATCTTTGTAACCCAGTTTTTTCATTTACATCCCACAAGATATGCAAAATGAAAAAAAAACAAACCCCAGAATCTACTTTATTTCTCACCTTAAAATGTTTAAGTGCATACTGAAATTTTTAGGAGGGAAATAAAGTAGGTCTAGAGATATTTTTTTCATTTTGCACATGAAAATATTGATTTTTTGAATGTTAAATATTGAAAAAGTTAAGGTTTATCAGGAAGTACTTGTGGAGTCTTTAAAAAGATATTTAACATATATTTCTAAACTAAAAAGATTCGGCTACTTATAAGTCGATACTTCAATTGATATTGTACGTAATTCAAAGAAGTGTAAAAATTGGTTTCGAGTGCTGTATTATTAGCCTTTTAAAATTTTAATTTGGAGTCTAAACTATAGTGATATATGGGCGTCAGTAGTATACTTCATTATTACTCTATATGCAAAGAATGCACGTAATATGTAAAGTATCTACGTCCAATCGTTTCAGAAATAAACGACTACGAATGACGGACAGACGGACAGACAGGTGAGTAATATTATTAAGATTCCGCTTTTACATTTTAAGGTACGAAAGATTAAAAAATTGACTGAAGGACATGACAAAATTATAAGAGTTTCTATTAAATTAATTATTTGAGTGGTCTTAATGATATTTTCAATGACCGCGCTAGTAATAAAATTAGTGACGGCCTTTATCTCATGACACGAAAATTAATCCTTATTTAAAGTAAGTTATTAATTTATTAATTTAAAATTTAAATGGAAAATCTTGGAAGCCTTCTCTTTCAGTCGTAAAATGGGTATTGCAATTTAGAGAAAATATCAAACGTCTTGATTTCATAAAGGTTTGACCTCATGGTAAAGAAGTTTTGTTACATTTTTATGGCCAATATATCGAAGAAATCTATGTATACTTGACCCTTTATTCTTATATATTCCTTAATTAATATAACATAACACTGTCACTGGAGCTGTCTAAGCTACAAAGAAGACAGGTCATAATGATCTTAGTATTATAGCTAAGTAGCGTTAAATGCATTTCACTTATCAATAATTTATTCCATAAAAGTTCTTGTTCTACCATTTTTAAAGTCGTTAAATATTTATTCAGATATTATCATTTAATTTTAATATAATTCCGTGAATCGTTTGCTATTTGCAACATTTCCAAGTATGATGACTTCGTATGTTACTCACCACCTACTCTTTTTACATTTATCTCCAGTCATTTTAATATCATGCTATTTGCCAATAAATAATAGAAATTGTTGGATTACTGTTGAGTTGTGCGAGTTAGAAAAACTAAATATAAGCTCAGATATGACAAGAACTTTTTCAGAAATATATCTTTATGCCAAACTCGCCATCCAAAAATTTGTCTGTGGACTCTAAAGTATTTCGCGGTCCTGCCGAAGCGTAAAATAAACCTGATTGTCCTTTGACTCCATGAGATTCATTGGAACTTAATTTTTTTGAACGGTGGATTCCAAGAACACTGAGTCTCAATTTTTAATTTTCATTCTTCATTAGGGTATTATGAATCTTTGTTCCGTTTGTGCGTTCACATTATCCAATAAAAATTATCGTCCTTGCTCTGGGATCCTTTTTCCTCATCTTTTCTTTTGTTGCCAGACCACACCTCTTTTAAAGTTCTATGTACCCGTTTCCATGATGGAGCTCAATTAGCATCTTGCTCTATTAAATGATAAAGTTTCCATTAGACCACATATATCTGAGTGCGTCAAGTCCGACACATTCTGGTTTTTTAACCTTTCTCTTTAAGAAGCGGTCGCGTTAGTTTGCATGTTACGTACCTAAATACGTTATTTTTCTTATATTATTTTGTGGAGTTTCATATTTTTCTTAGAGTTCGTTATCTCCTTGTACGACGTCAGTATTTTTAAGAATCTTTTTTAAGTCGTTAAAGTCCAGATGACCAAAACTCTGATGCCATAAAAACATATCCGATTTAACAATATCCAGTATGTATGCAATATTGTTTCATTTATTTATTCTGCATTTATTTTTGCAGTATCTGTAATTTCATTTTATTTGTTTATTGCAAAGCCACATCTATTTTTAAATTTTACTTGACCATGCTTTTAATGACTTGGTTGACCGACAATAAGTTTTTTTGCTAAATCTGGCGCATGTAACAAGTTCTAAATTGGATTTTATTTTATTAACTGTTATCATTACATACGTCAAGGATTCTTTAACCAGAACCTTTTGTCAAAAACGGTTTGTCGTCTGCCAGTTTTGATTATTTTGATAGGCAACTCTATCTCTGCCGCAGAGTAACAGTGGCTATTTGTATCCGCGTGGAGCTGTTAATCCTGCTGTGCCATATGCATGGACTCACTCATATCTATGTACCATGCCTCAGTTTAATTGGCTGGGAGCAAGGAGTGAAAGCAGTAGCGTAACTTTAATTCTCATTGTTTAAGTTCTTGTCTTATTTTTGTTCGGATCTGCATTCTATTCTTATGTGACGGAATATGTTATAGTTGAAGCAACAAAGTCCTTTCCGAAGACTGTTTTATGTCTTTTCCCTTTTGAAATTTTCATATATCACGAACGCCTTACCATCATTATCAGCTGTTCTAATATCTTTTAAATTCATCATTGTTTTATATGAATCCGGTTGTTCTGAAAGCAACATAGTCCTTAATAATTTGTCGTCTATGGCAAACATGATAATTCTGAGTGCCGTTGTAATTATGCCGTGGTAATTATTGTGCTAAAGTCCTTTTCTATATTTTGATATTTCGCAATAGTTATCGTACGCAAATTTCTAGACAGACACACAAAACCTGGTAACCTGTAGTCGTTTAAATTATTTCAGACTTTTCGCTTCTTTAATGTGAACGTCAATATTTGTGTTAATTAACAAAATAATATTTGTTCCTGCCTTCAAGTCGTTTTAAAATCAATTATTTTGCTACTCTCGACACAGTTCCACAATTCTTCATGCTGAAGGTTTACGGTGGATCTTCACGTAGGATAACTATAACGACCAGTTTAATTTTCTATTAAAGTTAATGAATTATTTAAAGATATTTTTACTTTGTTTCGTTGTTGGTAGTTTGATAATAGGCACGTTTGTAGGTTTTATCGTTTTGGCAGTTTCCGTGATTTTTTATTGATAAACTATTTCGACGCTAAGGCTACTGAGCCAATGAGATGTTCAAATAGTGAAACGGCTTGAGATACTCTTTGATGAGGAATTCGGACAAATAGCCGGCACAACTTTTTATGTCACCGAGCAGAATAAGCAAAAAGAGAGAGCCCGGTGATTGAGTCACGGCTTTCATACACTTTGCTATATACTGCAATGATTATACAGGTTGGAGCAACATTATCATAAACAAAATGTTTTAAAAAAAACATTGATAAGATTAGTTTTTTAAACCAAATTTGAATACCTTTAGAATTTATTGAAATCAATAAGCGCTGAAAAAAATACTGATTCCCTCGTATCATTTATCTGAGAATGATTTGCTATACCCAAGCTAATCACGTTACTGATCACGCTTTATAGAAATCGTAAAAAAAAATATTGTCTATATTTATATATATATATATATATATATATACACACACATTGCATTAGTTTAAGGATGCATGTCGCATGTTTATTATTATTTATTTGCTAAATTTGCCAGGAAGAGTGTACATAGCAACTTCACTTAAATGGAATTCTAACAATATTTATATTTATTAATAAAATATTTAACAAGTAGAATAAAATGCTTCGAAATTGTTATAAAATATCCTTACACAAAAAAAATGGATTACCTCTTTACTACGTGTGAAGAGGGTTAGTACATGGAGTGAAGGCATATTGTTGTTTTTTACTTCTTATTAATTGAATAAATTATTACCATGCTATATTATTTCCAGAAAATAACAACAAGTCATGTTCATAAATTAATGTTCAATTAACCTAATTGGTATATAGTTATTCTAAATTGTCCTAATTGGCAATTAACCTAATTGGTATATAGTTATTCTAAATATTTTTTTCAACAATTTGATTTATGTACACAATTTATTTAATGAAATTTTTATTAATAATCTAGGTACTTTATAACTGTGTTTATATTTTTATTACATTAAATGTCTTATTTTCAAAATATATGTATAAAAAACAGTTCTTTCATTTATCCCAAACGTCGCTACAATTTATATCTCATATCTGTTTTGTTCAGATACAGGCTGCTGGTAAATATTTGCAGAAAGTGATAAATATTCTTGAATTTAGAATCACAGTCACAGTTTCAGGCAAACTTCCAATAAGTTGTTTTGACTCTCTTTGTAGGAGATTTTTTCACGAGGAAAGATATGCGATTTCACGCTACGATTATTCTCGGTCATATACTAAATAGGATCGAACGTTTCGACTTCGGGTATAGTCGATTAAAACTAAAAGAAATATGCATACATGATAGGAACTCGCGATAAAATATTTTCGAAATTCAAGTGCTGAAGGTTTGAAAATGGGGTTGGATGATGCTAGACATGATAATAGACAAGTAAACTTGTTCTTAGATTCTCAGAAAAAAATGAGGAGATTTTATAAAAAAAGAGAAATGGAATGAAACCAAAAATTATAATTATAATATTTTATTATTATTTATTCAATACATTCTAATGCCAAGTAAGTTTAGAAGTATGAATTGATGAAAATTTAGATTTAATTAAAATAACAAGAAAAAATAAAAACATACTTCCTGCCAATACTATTATAAAATATTAACTAACACGCACCGTTAACGAAATTTAACTTCATCTGTAAGTTATAATGTGGGTGAGGTCCAAACTTTTTTCATTGACTGGTGACTACATCAAACATAGGTCTACGTTTTACTTGAGTTCTTGTGTTTTAACGAAATCATCTTCATAGGTTTGTTACATGCCCCTGTATAATACTGCTATGAAGTGAGGGAAGCAATTTTATATATGCAAATGTTAAAGCCAATGATAAAAACATATAAAATAATTTAAACGTTAATTTTGACATGAATATTTATTCCATGAAAATGTAAACAACTCAAATAAATTGAATTTGTTATTAAGTTTTTTCATATTTTTTGGTTTCTAGAGCATGTAGGTAATTGATTCAAAATAATTCAAACAGGTTGAATGGATGCTGATCTAGATTTCAAATGAACTGAGTTTTTAAGATTTACTTAAATATATATTTAAGTCGTTTTGCACCGAACGACAAGTTCATTCGGATTGATACAGTGCCGGGTCAAGTCACAAAGTCATTGCTCCATACAATAACAAACGGACCAAAAACACGTAGAACCTCTTTATTACGCATTTTATCGTGATAGTTTCAAGTAGGTTGTACCAAATATGTATAAAACAACTTCTTTGGACAAGGTTCAAGTCGAATATCGAAAAACGAAATGTAAAATTTGCTAGTTTTTTTGGAAATTGAAGCAATTTTTTCATATTTTTAACAAATCCAAGTTTTTGAATTGGCATAAATGTTTAAATTTTCATAATAAAGCATGGTAAGATGAGACAGTAACTTGGACGAGGGACCGAATAGAAAAACTGCATGGCGTCGATGACATTTCATGAAATTTCATTTCTGCTTTGTGTACACAATTTATTTCTGACCTATTGTTACATATAGTAGTACTAGATTGTGCAATATTAATTTGGCTTACTAAATTATAATGAAGATATACCGTCAATGAGAAAAATCGTGCTCAGATAATTAAATTATTTTCCACTGTCGAAGACTAATATATTGGTACTTCAAGAAAGAGTTTGAAATTGATAAAATAGTTAATCCAATTTTGTTTAACCGCTCCTAGACAAACATTTGTATTTACCTAATTGTATTTTACAAACTTTTCAGTAATCGATTTGGTTTATCCCGACGTTACAATGATACGTAAAAATATGGTATAATGCCAGATTTAATTACAGCGGTAATAATTGGTGCCGATGTTTGTTTTTTAAATCGATTAGCTCGGCAAACTTGAGTTTAACGATACAAGTACTAGCATGCCTTGAGTTTAACGATATAAGTTTAACGAACTTTTAAAATAGCTTTTTAGAAAAAATAGATAATGAAAGAGGAAAATTTTAAATTTTTGTGATCTATTAAGTTTAACTTCAGTTTCTTTTATCGTTGATTCAAATCTTGCGATAGATTTTTCGACTACTTCTACTTAACCAATTCTTATGAAATTTTTCACAGGCATTCATTTACCATGACAATAAAACATCATGTATTTCTACTTTGGATCCATAAATTCTAATTCTGCAGGTATACTTCGTTCGTAGACCGTGAGATTTGAAGACCTGGATTTTTTAAATTAATATAGTAGGTCTCATGTAGAGACTCTGCCAATGAGTTCTGACTCCTCAGTCCTTATACTACAGGGTTTGACTTGCTTAAACCTTTAGACTTGAGGATCTGCTGTTTTAAATTAGTACTGTGGGTCTCAAAGAGAAACTCTGTCATAAAATTGTTTTTAATTATTATTTTGGTTTCTAAACGCAGACTTTGTTAATGAATTTTGGGTTCCAAATCCTCAGTCCTGATGCTGCAAATGTACTGGGAATTCATTATATAGTTGTTTGTTCGTGACATTCTTAATATGATAATTCTTATAAGCATTGAAATGAAAAAATAAAACATTTTACAAAAAAATTTAACTGACTTCAAATAACGAACCAAATTAGAAACGCATTGAAATGTATAAAATCATAAAAATACGAGTATTTATTGGAACTTTTGCGGTACAATATTGCTTTGAGACGTAAATAAATTTTCAAAGTACTGCTACTGTTATAGATTTTGGGAGTCGCTGCCAAGTAAAATGGGGCACTCATCTGTGGGTGGTTGCATGTACAAGATCGCGAAAGAGGTGAGAAGTATCGAATGGGCACCATCTATAACATAAAAATAAGTCGGATTTTCCTTCCTGACGCTATAACTCCAGAACGCATGAACCGATTTCCACGGTTTTGCATTCGTTGGAAAGGTCTCGGGCTCCGTGAGGTTTATAGCTATAAACAAAATTCAGGAAAAATTTCAACAGAAAAGCAGGAAAACAGGGAAAAAAAAATTTTCTTCATCTTTTAATCCCCAAACGAAATGTTACAAAAAACGAAGCCATCTGGTGGCGAAACGGAGTTCGCCGGGTTTGCTAGTGAAAAAATATAAGCATGCATGAAAATATGCTTATTTGGATGCATCAGTGAACGCAAAACAAAGGAGGATGAAGGCAAAGATTTATAATTATTGCCATATTATATTTAGAAACGTAATTCAATAACGAGAGGTTTAAAAAATATTTCCTTTCCGCTATAATATACATCTTAATATTATCATATTAAATTACCCTCAATAATATTAAAGTTCATTCAAATAATATTCTGCATTGAATTAGAAGAAAATTTTTGTGGAACTTAAATACATATTTCCATTCTTAAAATTAACAATTTTATTCTTGCATATTTGCAGCATTTAAGTGCTTGTCGCATATATTTCACCGGTATGGTTCTACATTTCCTAATAGATATCAGCCTTTAATGAGATACCCGAAAAAAAGATTTTCATATCTTACAGTATGTTAACCTTTTCTTTGAATCTGAATTTTTAATGTTGAGTTTAGAACATAATTATCAATATCCAATACAAAATCTTTCCTTCCTTGTAGGGATAGGGCTTTTTCCCACAATTTTACTTGACTAATTAAAAATTATATTACATTTTGAACTCATTATTATGAGCAAATACTTATGCTTTTCATAATATACAATGTGAAATTTCATTGAAAAAATTTATTTCCGTCGATAACAAATATTCTGTGTTTCGATCAAAACTAGATACGAGCCAAAAGCTAATGGTTTTGGACGATCTAATCGATTTAAAACAGTTACAAATGTAGGGCTTGATCAACAAAAAGCTTTCGCGTTCCGGTGTTCGTCTTATCGGTCCATTTAGATTATGCGGTCAGTTTTGAAGGCTCCCTAGAAGGGGTCGTAAACATTTGTAAAAAATAAGTATTTTTTTCTCTAATTATACTAATTCAATAGTCCTATTTTTCAACGCGTGATCTTAATATTAAATTATGTTTTGTTACATTTAATTCCAGGGGATTATATAACGAACGAATAAATATCTGATGGTTAATACTTATTAATATATTTTAATTTTAAATAGTATTTAAAACTATTAATTTACATAGGTACATATATTAACATCGTTTTTTGCTTAGCAAACATAAGTAGTAATAACTTAAATTTTTCTCGTGTATATTGGTACACTATACATGTTTTAAACAAATGTTATGCCTATTTGCTTTTCATAGAGTTTCTTTTATTTTTGTTGTTCCTCGAATTGTCATCTTACAAATATTCCATAATTTCATTTTTATTCTCATCAGAAATGCTCAGGCTCGTTTGACAGCATTTCCTTATTAACGGAGAGGTTGTCTTGCCATTACCGACTTTATTTAATGCATTAAATTTTGTTCAACTTCATACTCGTTAAATGTCGGCGCTTTTATTTCCGGCGCGTAAAATTTTTCACAACTGAATTTTTTAGAAATTCCTTTGCTGCCGCAATATCACTATAGCTATAAATAATTTACAATCCGCTATATTTGGAAAATGCTTAAATTAGAACTTATTAAAAAATATTGTTGGTCTCAGATCAAAATAAATAATTCATAATAAGCGAGAACCGGCGGAGAATTATTTTTGCTATTTATTGAAATGGATATTACCTAATATCGACGTAATTTTTATTTGCACCTGAGAAATAATATTTTTTTTTAATTAAGAGTCATTAGAGTATTGTTTTACTTAATATTTTAGTCATATTTCACAATTTTTACTCAAATTAAATGTAATAACGTCTGTTATAAGTGACATCCGCAATAAAGTCCTTTAGGAATCAAATTGACTCCATTAAAAAAATATTTTAGCTTTAATGGGACTTATACCTTTTTTAACGACGTGGCATTATCAGGAAAGAAAAATACATTTTCTTACATTTTACTTTAAGTCCTTAGAAAGTTGATTTTTATATTAAAAGTTTTCAAATGCAAAATATTTGGGTCTGAAAAAAAACCTTTTGATAAATATTTGCAACTTTTATTTCAGTTCGTTATTTCATATTTATCAAGAATTTTTCTGAAATAAAATTTAATTCTTGAATATCATTTGGAATATATATATATCTTACAAAATACATATATTTAACACAAACATCAGCATTTTCCACTCGACATATGTTATTCAAATAATACTGTTCTTTATATTATAAACTATTCTAGGATGCATGATGTACAGATTAATATGTCAGTGCGATTATTGCTCCTAGTGGCACATGGGACGCGAATTTACTACGTAAAATTGTAATAGCTTACTTTATATTTTATTCTAAAAATTATATTTTCCATGATTTTATTTTTGCATGTACCACAAATAATTTGCAATGTATTTGTGATACCTAATTTTTTGAAATGTTCTCGATAATTGCCTGATGCATCGTTTTATTGTGACTGATTTATAATTTCTACAACATCTTCTTACTTTATGCTTTAGAGAAACATTTATTACATCTGTAATTTATTTTATTGCGAAATATTTCAACAACACTCACCATGCATAAAAATATCATGATTATTTATCACAAAGAGGTAACGAAAACTAACACTTATTTTCTTAAGGCAGGCACTTTCGTCTCTTTGCAGTTTTTCTTCCCTAGACTCAGGAATATTGTCGCTCTATAACCTACCAACATTCATAGGACACCCACTTAAAAAAACCGGGCATCTCTTTTATGTTTTTAAATGGATACTTAATTTACTTTTATAACGAGAATGTTAAATCCGAAGTTATTTATTATACTAAATACTTTGTTTGGTTAAATTTATAGCTAATCATACGACTGTTTTTAATTTGTTATAAAATATACATATTTAATATATCTCTCGTCCATTATTATTTGCTTATTACATAAAACATTATGCACTTAATATTTGTTGAATGTATATTTGATAAACGACGTTATCGTGAATGTTTTAAGCAGCCTAAATTCTAGTAAAGATGCAATACATTGGAAAATACCAAAAATAACTCTTAACATTAAAATGCTATTGAAATTCCATAAGCCATATATTTTGACTTTTATATTTGATTTTGGATTAGCCAGAAAGTGGCTAACATACTTTCAGTCCCAATCCTTACGTCAAAATCATATTATCAGAATCTTAAATTTACAAGCATATTCACCCATTCACGAAATATAAAGTAACACAATTTTCACAGAAAAAAGATCACAAAATAACAATCTGGGATACGAAAAAATCTTTAGGAAACTACTTCATGATGAATGATGTCTAAAAATCTATTTCACAGAACCGACGTCTTATAGACAGTAGACATTTCGGAATGTACAGTCTTCAAAACAATACTCCTCTTTAAACCAAACATATCAGTCCTGAAGTATACAGTCACAAAATGTTCATTTTGATTTTGTGAAAAAATGACAGCAAGATAATTATAAATTGGGAGTTTTTCGTAACGCATTAAAATTTATACGGATTATTAAATTGTATTTAAAATTTGAAGTAGTTCAGAGCATTTGTAATGCAATTAATATTTTAAGAGATGAATAATTTTTAAGAGTAGTCAAATTAATGACTGGGAATTATTCCTAGAGACGCAACTTTTTTATATATTATCATATTATTTAGACTATACATTATGATAAATTATCTAACTAATCTGTTATTCGATAGTACAAACTGTGGCACTTCGATGATACAAAGAGTAACTCTGTGGTGAAGCAGATAACCTATGGATACATGATTTGTTTAATATTGGAAATCCGGATGGTTTTGTATGTTTATACAAAATTCGTTTTTATTCAGGAAATACTCATTAAGCGATAGTTGCAATTGAAGAATAAGAATCAGTGATCAATAAAGAAAATCCTGTAACTCAAATTGTGATTACAAAACGAAATAAATTCAATTTGTGATTCAACGACTCCTGGTTTCATCAGGTTAGGTAGTCAGAAGATATACATTTTGCTACACAGATCACTGTCTTTTCAATTATCTTCCGAAAGGAATATTTTGCTACAACGGAAAGATTTTATCAACGTCTTCAACGACGACAGCGTTTCAGCGCCCTATCAGTTTAAATTATCTTATAATGCGATAACGTAAATGATGTTATCATATTTTATCGGGCTTCCATAATTATCCTATTATAGGGCGGAAAGGGAAACATTGTGCGTGCAAAGCTTCTTATCTAGAGCTTAACGTGAGCTTAAAATTTATCGTGCGTGTAAAATAATTATACCTTCGACATGAGCTTTTAAATAGGGCTAATTTGTAATGTATTTATTTATTTATTTATCATCTGTTATGCAAAGTACATATGGCGGACTTATTGCTAAATGAGTAATATCTTCCAGTCAACCAGTAATGTACACATATATGCTATTATATCTGATATACTACTCGTTCTTCCAGGTTATTGAATGCATATGTTTTTGTTTTTATTACGACATTGCTTATTTTTATTTCACGCCTGTCTGTAATTTTTTTGTGCATCACACAAAAACTTCTAGACCGATTTGAATAGAACTTTCGCTGGAGTAATATATAATTTAAAGTTTAAATATATAGTCGCTTTCAAAAATTTCTTAAATTTTTTTTTCTGTCCACCTTTTTTTAATTAAACTTAATTTAGATTGTTTTAATAAATTTGACATATCCTTATATACACGTGTTTATATAAATTGAATGCTAAGTACCCAATGAAATTTTTAGAATGATTAAATTTAATTAAAAAATTAATTTTAATATATTTTACTTAAACTAATAAAAAAAATTAAGATAATGAGATAAAAAATTAATAAATAATAATATTTATAATTCTTCTTAATATTATTATTTAATTATTAAATGATAATGGTTGTAATTCTTGATAAAATGGTAAAATTTTTACTTTATGAGAAAATAAATTTAAATTTTTATAATATAATTTTTTGGTTAAGTTTAGATTTTATCAACCATATTTGTAGTTATACTCCAGTCCTATTATTATTTTATTTGCGTGCTAAATGAAGTTATCCGTATATTATACCAAAGCAGTATAAATATTAATGCGCCTACATAAGTTCTGTTTGACACGCACAACTTGTTTTTTTTTTACTTTCTATATGTTGGAGCGTTACGTATAAACTACTACACCGATTTAAATTAACATTTAGTAACAACTAATTGTTAAAAAATTAAGGTAACTATTAGAAATAGATAAGATTACAGTGTGCCATTTTTTAAGATTCCTAAGTTACAAAGTAATTTACTCAGTCGAGTGTAATTTTGAAGATATTTTTGGCAGTTAATAGGAAGTGGATGTGATTATATGATGATGGTAAATCTTTTCTATTCCTCACACCAGATATTTATTTTTAAAATAAAATAATTTTGAATATATTTGGCGTTAATTTTGTAGAAATTCATTATTCACAATTAAATGAAACTACGTGATGTAGTATTATTTCTACTATCTTTAATTTCTTTACCACGACCTAGGTTTCGTTGTATTACAACATCTTCAGGTGGGATATTAGCAAAGATCTTATCTTTGCTAATATCCCACCAAAAAGACATCAAAAAGAGATTATCTTTGCTAATATCCCACCTGAAGATGTTGTAATACAACGAAACCTAGGTCGTGGTAAAGAAATTAAAGATAGTAGAAATAATACTACATCACGTAGTTTCATTTAATTGTGAATAAAATAATTGTTAAATCAGATGACATTTGGTAATATCACGTTAGGGTTGGTTAACTCTAGTTAGTTTAGATTAAGTTATATTGGATTTGATTTAAGTTGGGTTAGGTTTGGTTATCTTCGTCGTTTTAAGTCAGTTCAGTAAGTTATTAGAGCAGAGGTAAAAAAGTTGTTTACGTATGGAGGCGACGGAAGTCTGCATTCAAATCTCAATGTGTTCTTTTCTTCTTTAATTTTACATTAGGAAGTAACATATAATTTCTTTATTAAATTCAAAACGAAAACTCTAGTTTATCATAAATTTGGTCAAATTATTTATCTAATTTTACGTCAGTATTATTATGTATGTTTATATATCTGGGTATGGTTTATTGAAAAAATAATTGGATTTTGAGCAGTCTATGCTCGAATCCCATCGCTCTAGTTTTTTATGTATTTTTTACAAAAATATATTATATTAATAGAATCCAAATAAGGCTCTCCTTCTCTTACGCTCGGAGTATACTCAGTGTATAAAATATATATAAATTTATATATAAATTTTCTTTTCACCAATACATTTAATATTTATTTATTATGTGGTGAATTTGCTATATATTTTGCATAACTTTCATAAATTAATCAAATGTATCGGTATAAATGAGTATATGATATTTGCTATATTATCAGTTTGTTATTTTAGTTATTTATTAATATTTATTCAAAATATCACAAATATACAATACGATTATATTGGTTGCCAAAGCTTTTACCTTTGTTGTGTAGTCCAAACCACATCAGATTTATTTATAAAATGTAAGAACTTGAAATTAAATTATTTATCTCCGGTTACACCAAACGCGCGTGTGTGAAAAACAGACGTTTACAAGTTATTTAGACTATTACTGCGACTCAACTTGAAGTTCAAACTAACATATAAAATCATTTATCACGGTCATCAATATTATCGAGATGCAGGCAGAATACTAGCTAAAACATAGATAATTTTGTATTAGATTTAGAAACATATTCCCTGAATTCGGGGTTTTCGGGTCGATTAATTTTGGAAATTGCCATAATATTCTTGCTTGTAATTTTGATATCACTTTTGAGACTTAATGGAAAGTTAAAATAATAATACGCGAATAGCTAAAAGGTTGGTACCTCCTTTCCGCCATTCACATATAAAAATTGATTTTTAAAATAAAATAACTCTTTGGTTGGGTAAGGTTAGGTAAAATTAAGAGAGGTTGGGTTAGTATGTGTTAGGTAAGGTTAGGTTCGGTTGGGTTTATTTGGGTTAAATCGAATCTGTTTGGATTAAATTGAGTTAGACTGATTTAGAATGGTTTACGATAGGTTTGGTTATGTTGAAACTTTTTCAACATACTACGATGCATTAGGTTCGACAGGACCTTGTTGGGTTGGATTGTGTTAAGTTGGGAGAAATTAAGTTCTGTCAGGTTGATTTTCATTGAATTGAATTGTGTTTTGTTGGGTTGATATGTTGAATAATCTTTGTTTGGGTTATGCTGGGGTTAATTATACCGGGTTAGGTTGGATTAGATTATGCAAGGTTAAATTAGCGTAAGTTGGATTATACTATGATGGATTCAATGGATTTATGTTGGTTTAGGCGAGGATGAATTTTGTAAAGTTACCTTATATTTATATAGTCTACATTATTATCGTTGAGCACAATATTTTTACTGGATTAAATAAAATTTTTAACAAGAAAATTTAAATAAAATATATTTCCGGGGATATTTACATGTGCACGGGTTGGAATTTGTACTACGGAAAAGCCCAGCTCCTCCATACTCCCTCCCCATATCCCACCAAACTCGAGCTAAATTTTCACACTTATTTTTATTCGAATCAAGGATAAATTTGAGACGAGAACTTCATTACTGGTGAAAAATTTCGCCATGAAAATATAAAATACACGTGAGCAAAATTACCGCCGGTAAAAATTACTACGTAATAAAATTATGGGAGTTTGCCATATTGCTAGAAAGTGTCGAGAAACAAATATTTCCATTTTGAGATCACTATTTGTGTAGACTGCTTGAAGTTTATGTACGGATTTTAGTTCAACTTCAAAATTTTATAAGATATTTTTTAATCTCTATTATCAAAATTCAGAGTATTTTTTAGGAAAATGTCTTTATATGTGCAGATAAAATTTGTATACGGCAATAATTTCTTTACTTGGCTACTAACTAAAATGCGTAAATATAACAAATTAACCAGAAAATTTTATTCTGGATAAAGTTTCACTGTATACTCACTGTTTAGTTATTCGTAAAATTCATACACATTTATTTTAATGAACTTTAATTTAATATCTAACTTTACACAAAATGTATTTATAAATTATAGCATTTTCTATACAGCATATATATAGAGTATCATTTTACTATAAAAAGATTTATTTCATGACAAGGCCATCCACAAATATCCTATATTTACGGACGAAAATATATATAAGAAACTATATTTCCATCTATCTATCTGTTCGTCTGTTAAAGGAGGCTTCTAATTTTTAAGCGAAATAAGACAGAGACTTGAATTTTAACCACAACGGGAAGTTCTTAACACTTCCCCAAAGGTGCAAATAATTAATACAGGAAGTTCTTAACACTATCCCAAAGGTGCAAATAATTAATACAGGAAGTTCTTAACACTTCCCCAAAGGTGGAAATAATGAATACAGGAAGTTCTTAACACTATCCCAAAGGTGCAAATAATTAATACAGGAAGTTCTTAACACTATCCCAAAGGTGAAAATAATTAAAAACAAATCGAATCGGCGCTCATACAGTAAGGAAAAGATAAACATTAATTCCTTACCCATGCTCGATTTTGGAAAGATCATTCCCAAGAGCCAAAAACTGGTTTATGATTTTTTTTCCACCGAAATATAACAACCACAAAATTTATTATTTTCAGATCCATGTCGTTACTAGGTCCATTTCAAAACTCTGTTTCACTGGAAGTTTTAATTCGGTTGTAATATTTCTTTTATCCTCTATTTAAGCTACAAAAACTAAATAGCATAGCATTTCATATAAAAAGAATACTTTGAAAATATAAGCTTCAGAGCGGGAAAGTATAAACAGTACCTTAGTAATGCGCGTTCTATTTGAAATTCATAGGTTTTTCTTATTCCAGATTCTGCTTCCTAATATTATTAAAAACAATTTTATAAATATTAAAAAGTTGTTTGCTTTACTTCTTTTTGTTATAATACACCTTGTTTTCATGATAAAAATACATTACTTACTTAGACATTTCGCAGTTCTAATTAATAATATAAATGAGAGTTTAGATCATTGGATAGATATGTGGCTAAATTCATGTTTATTACTCTGTGATTCGGTAATTTCTGAATTGAAATTCATAAAATTTGGTGTAAGAATAGATTATCCCTTGGAATAACTTATAAGCTTTTTTATACCGAAAGTAGTTCATGAGTGATAGCATCTTTATTTTATGACATTCATTAGGATCCTATTTGGTCACGTAGTATTTCTCTAAAGACAAATTCTGTACGTTTTATTTTTAATGTCTATTAATACCCCAAATTACCATTCCGAACTTGGTTTTCATCGGATATAATTAAAAATTTACTCCTTTTATAAATCGATCACGATATTACCAATGAACATAAAAAAATAATTGTAATTATTGCATTTATTAGGTACGATTAAATGTAATATCTAATAAGTGATATTGATATTACACTACTCGTATTTTCAGACACATCTGCTTACGTTTTTTTAAATTCTTACTTAGCATATGTTATACTTTTTTTTAGGTTATTTTCGCATTCATATAGTCACAATTAAATGAAACTACGTGATGTAGTATTATTTCTCCTTTCTTTAATTTCTTTACCACGACCTAGGTTTCGTTGTATTACAATATCTTCAGGTGGGATATTAGCAAAGATTAATAGAATAAAGATGGATAATGAATTTCTACAAAATTAACGCCAAATATATTCAATATTCATGTAGTAATAAATAATGTTACAATAAATTAACACTGATTATTATGAATTGAGTTGTTTATATTAGATCTTTATAAGAACTTTGTAAGATTAAGTTTTTATTGCAATAGTATGATTGATGTATTTTTAATTTAATAAAAATTAATTCATACCTCAGAAGTAAACTCTTGAAGGCGTTCACAGTTAAATGCACGGAGACTAAAACAAATTCCGAATGTAGAAAGTAAAAAAATTGTATTATATTGGATATAAATGTCTTAGACAATTTAAATAATAATATAAATACATTGTTACAAAAATATTTGTTTTATCATCATACCATCATCTGTGTCAGTCTAGATCTGGCCGATAGTATTATCAAATAGCATTATTTTGATAGTTGTAATGTAGTATTTTGCCATTGTTACGTTTTAAGAATATTATCCTCTATTGAAATCGTCTTTTAGAACCTGATTGCATGAATACATACAGATCTGGATCCTGCTACAATTGAGATACTAATTACAATTTATCATAATTCAAGGAAACTTTATATTTGATGTGGGAAAATTATTTTCAGGATGGTAAAATAAAATAAAAAAGATAAAATAAAAAAAGAGAAAATATACGCCATATTTTATTTTTTGACACCTTGTATAATCGACCTGATAATATTCGTACACCAGCTGCTCATATTAAACAAATAAACTTCGTAACAATATTTTTCTGATTATCGCCTTAATAATCGAAGTTACGTTTCTTCATTTTTTTTTAAATCGATGTGTTTAAATCTTTAAAGATTTAAACACAGTCTATTAATTATTCATAAAAAGTATTAAAGTTTTTAAAATATAACCTAAAATAGTCTAATTTTATCTAAATTAAAATAAAAGATTTTTAGTTCAAGGAATGAATTTTGCGTTAAGTAAAAAATTCTTAAAAATCGCTTATATATTTTATCTGATAGCACGTCTCACGCTCTTGACATGGCGTGACGGGTTGGATCAATGTCTTCATTTGCGGCGACGACACAGCATCATATCGAGTTATCACTTAATGAGATAATGTTGATGACATTATCATATTTCGTCGGGGGCTCATAATTATCAGATTACGAAGCGAAAGAGAAAGTGTTATGCATGCAAATCCTTTTTAAGCGTAATGTGTTTAAAAAAATCCCCGAGTTTTTGCGAGTATTGATTTGACAGACCTCTTCATTCGAATGATTTTCAGATGTGTTGATATGTTCGTTCAATGCGGTATATTATTTTTACGTGAGATAAAAGGAAATATGTATTTAATTTTTTTTTGCTTTTTCGTAATTGCTAATTCCCTTTTAATAAATCATTAAATATTATGTATTATATATTGTTTGTTGTGATTGGTCAAATTTATTTAAACATTTATTTTTAATGCATCAATTAGTTCACTAGTTATAAATAGGCTATGTCGGATGAATAAAGTCTGATCAAACAAGAAAAATTATTTTTATCCTACATTCCTTTTTATCCACTTATATATTCTCTATTGATTTCTATGTTACAAATTTAAGCCATAGTGGCTTATATTTTAATTTTAACTTTTCTTTTTATTTGTAAAAAAAATAAAGAATGCAACATTCAGCTCCGTTTATATATATAGTGTGGACTAAATCAGACTGATACGGGCTACAACGAAAAACGGAAGCACGCTCAAGAAAAGGGGTATGTGTGTGTGTGTGTGTGTATGTGTGTGTATTTGTATGCGTGTATTTAAGTGATTATTTGTTTTTGATTGTGTTTGAGTATGCGTGGATGTGTGTTCGTGTGAATGCGTTGCACGTATGTTCGTGGCGCACGATTGTGTCTGCGTGTGTGTGTGGGCACGCGGGTCTTTGTGTATATGTGCTCACTTTTTGTATGCAGGCACGCAGCATGTACGGCCTTGCGTATACCTGCATGCATGAGTGTCTTCATACATGTGTGCGCGTCTGCAGACGCGTGTTTGTGTTTTTGTGCGCGCGTATGTGTATATCTGCGCGCGTATGTGTGTGTGGACGCGTGTGTATGTGTGAGTTTGTGTGTGTGTGTGTGTGTGAAAAAGGGTGTGCGCTCATGCATATGTGTGTAGATCTCCGTAAGTGTGTGTGTATATTTTTAAAAACTTTGAGCGACCATGAACAACCATGTGGTTTTGCCAACCATATTTTCTCAGAATATTAAAAAAAAATACGGTCTACCTATTACTTTTGAAACGACACTCTCGGAAGACATATTCACGCAAAATTAAATAAACGCGCGTAGAACTCGCACCATTTCCTTTCACATTTAGACACTTATAAAAATGTTAGGGAACGTAGCGTTTATATTAAACTATATTCAGGTAAACATTTTTTATAATGTAAATAGTCTTTCACGAGTTTAAGAGGAAAGTGTATATTTAATAACATATAAAGATCTACGATAACACCCAAAAAAATTATGTAATTTTACAGTCATATTTTACCAAACCTCTTTTTCAAGTAGTTTAAGTAGATATTAAATAAGGAGAGTTACCTTATTTTTGTGTGTTTGTTTACAAATATCTTTTTAGGTACACAATTTTAAATTGTAAAAAATTATTTATTATTCTTCATAACAGGCTCTTTAAAATGATACCCTCATTATATACAAAATTAGAAAAAAATATTGTAAAACATTTATTTACTCTCTTTTAAATTATTATAAAAATATTTAAGAAAATCATCTAGTGCAATATATGTCGGCTAATAAGATGTATTATTACGTCATGTTTCCCAGTGGAGTGTATTTTAAGGAAAAAAGCGTATATTTTATGTTTTTTTTAATAGATATCTGTATATCAACTTGATTAATATACACAAAAGAAAAATGTTGTAACAGCAGTCTCAATTGACTTACTCTCATCTACCTATCAGTGTCTTCAACAGAATGAGTATTATTTAAATTAACAATAAATCTTATGCTTCTATCAAGTCAAGTCTCATTTTTATTAGCGTTTATTTGATTCGATAAGAATATGACAAAAATGTAAAAAGGACAATAAAATGTTTCAAAAAATAATCACAAATACAAGCTGTGTGTTTTTTTAAACCGTCACTCGCATTTAATTTTATAGGTATTGCACGGAATTAGGGAAAATAAAACAAGCTTATAACGTATGTGTACACGCTCTCACCTGACGTAAGAGAACAAAATTACAAAAAAAATATATATGGAATGATTATAGATATATAATATTTAATAAGAAAAACTTAGTAACGTGTGAATTTAAACATTTAATAAATTACGGTCGAATTTTGGCCACTGGGCGACCATTTATATACCAAAATCTATAAACTTTACATGACTACACATTGAAAATAATTTCAGAAAAGAAAGTATTGGTGATACGACGAATAACGATAAAATGGATTAAGATCATTTCTAGATTTTTGTCTGCTTGCATGTTTGTTTGTACATGCATCAAATGAAAACTATTGACCAAATCAAGATAAATTTGATATTCAATTTATTCAATAAACATTCATTTTTCATTTGGTCGTAATCATTTCATTCAATAGCGTGATAAATAAATTTAATATTAAAAATTTAAATGTTAGTAATATAATAACAACAAAGAAAGGCCTAGTACTCGACACGTAGTAATTACATAAATGTATGGTGTACCTATGCACATCAATAGATGGCGCAACGTATATTTTAAATCGCGTAATGAAGTTTTCCACCCGGATGTATATCCGGGTGACACAATAAGCCTGATCAAATAGATGACACACTGGTAAACTTGAAAGAAATATATTTCAATATACATATATCGGCCTCTTTTTCAGTTTTCTGCTCATACAGAATCGCGAGTACAGCTAGAGTACATTGCATTAGAACAGTAGTTAATAATAACATAGATACAAAGAACGTCTTAACACTGATTTAAAGATGTTTTAAGTAAGGAAATAATAAAGTAAGAATAACTAAAGACATAGTTACTACTAATTTGAACATTATATGTAATTTTGTAATTGAAAAATTCTACTTTCTAAAAAGTATGAGTTTTTAGTGTGTTTTTTTTACAGAAAAATTTTAGAACAAAAAATGAACGTACGAACGTATAGTTTATGTCTTACACAATCATATTACAGGAAAAACGTATTATGTATACTTAAACTATTATACTTAAATCCTATTGGGCATAATGGGTTATTTTACAGCTTATTTGTCGAGCGTTTTCAGTGCAGCCTAAGCTAGTAATTACATTCAGGCAATAAGTATTAACAAAATGACCACAACAAATATATCAGCCCCACTACGCCACACAAGCCAATCGTACGTGGGTTAAGTTCACCAGGAAGGAGCCCACGATGATTCCTCTAACTCCAAGCCTGATAAGAAAGTCAGTAGATGCCACTAGATGCCGACTGCAATAACAGCGCTGCTACAAGCCGCTTAAATAACTTGACGATGCAGCTAACCTTACAACTAATAATATAATCGGTAGACGCCAGATACGCGACTTTGGTGAAAGATCTGTTGTAAATTGAGCATGTACTAGTAAACTTGAAGTATGTATAAAATTGCGATGAGAAAGCGTTTGGCTTCGAAATTGATAAGAACCCCACTATGAAAATAGCTTTCTCAAGAGACAATTTCGCGAACATTAAGTTTAGCTTTCAGTCACCACAAATATAATTAACACTCATTGCAATAATTAAATAAAACTTTTTGTAAGTAACATATACCTACAATGTAGATTAATACAGTCCTGGTCTGTTAAAAATATTGCATCGCTTTATGTCTTTATATACAAGAATCATAATGACCTTCAGTACACAATTATAAGCTTACTAAAGTTAAAAACATCGTCCATTTCCTACGTTAACGAAGTTTACGGTATTTTAGTATATTAATATGTATTTTAACTGCAACATTACTTTTAATTATTTTACTATATTTAAAGAAATCAATACAATAGTGGTATATAACCTGGGTATAATAAAAAGTTTACTTTAACATATATACACTAAAATATTTATAGCAAAAGAAGTGCATGATTCAAGCAAATATTGTCAATTTCATTAAAGAATAAAAACAGATGGAAAACTATTTTTTTTTCTATACAAATTCTGGCAAGCATATTTGCAATTCAAATACTAAGGTTTGGGAGTGTACAAGACAGCTGTCATGTTTCATAAAATAAGTTATTTTCTCTGCGCTTAGTCTTTTTAATTTACGTCAGTTTTAATTAAAATATTAAAAATTAAATGAAACTACGTGATGTAGTATTATTTAATGGTGAATAATGAATTTCTACAAAATTAACATCAAATATATTCAATATTTAAATTATTCAACTAAAATGCTTGTTTGGTTTAATTGATGTTTGACTGAACATTGCAAGTAAGTCTTAATTGTCATGAATGTTTTTCGCGTAAAATATTTTGACACTCAGAAAAAATGAGCTCTTAACATAGTCGTCCATTATTCAACATTAAATGTAATAAAGTACTAATAAGTAAAATACTTAATAAGAATTCAATTTGTCATACGGTTTATAATTTTAAAATTTATGTACACATATAAACGCACACACACCATCACCCACGAGTGAGCTTAATTTAAAATTAGAAATGCTTACGGTGAGTTGTAATTTAAATTAAACTCACTTATGTTATACTGAATCTATCTTAAAGAATTTAATATAATCCACAGTGATGTTATTAACCAAATATTAGACATATTTAAATGTATGTATTTATTAGATTATATATTAGTATCAACGCTGCAGTAAGTACTAACCGATAAATTACTTATCCTAAAGTGATATTATTTTCATAGACAATAGAATCATTCGTAATTATGCGTCTCTTCTCAACATTTAAGTAGGAATGCACGTTTGCTACGTTCGGTACACTAATATCGTGAAAAGTAAAACTAAATTTGGTTACTATTTTGAAAGCTATATAAAAAAATTAGTTCAAGCTGAGAGCTTTTCAAACAAGGAAGGATAAATTATTTACCTACTTTTATTTATTTATTTTCTTCTTTATTACATTTCATATCGGACGTTATTTTCCAATACCTTTTTAAAATTTTCCAAAATTTAGACACAATATTGGTAATTTTACAACACTCAATATTAACGTTCATAATTCAACCGATTTGTAATACGGATGATTATTCTTCTTTTAATATCTGTCTCACATTTATCTACATATAAGCTTTCGTAGATTGTTACGCAAATTTTCTTCAAAGAATTTGTAATTCTTTCAAACGTCTTGTACAATATTTCGGAATTTTTGATGAAGTATTTTGAGTCTTTGAAATGTATCTTGAAATCTTGTATAAAGAGAACTCTTGAAGTTCTCTTACTGTAGATTTCCAGAGATGAAATCTCTATATATAAGACATAAGTACATTTTTGCAGAAAATACCCCCGTTTTATATGGTATGAAAAAAAAGGCAGAAGATACAAAACAAATAAAACAATATCTGTATGACCCTTTTTATTGAACCCTGAGTGAATATTTCTTTGGATGATGCCGAAAATAATAATTTTTTAATAAATTATGGGCAGATATTCAAATAAGTTATTATGTTGTTTCCTAAATTCTGTTAGTCTATTTTATTTCAAATGTTACAAAGAATGCGAAAATATTTCAATTATCGAAACCGGTCCAGCTTTTGAAACTTCTCGAGTGGATAAACACACGAACACGCATATACAACGATCAATGCGTACATACGTTGTTAGTAGTCAATCTTAACATTATCCGCCTTCGGATTCCATCGCCATTGGGTAAAAATGTCAAATTCAGATAAAACATCATTAATGGCGCGTTAACACCGATACGTGAGTCGAATTCTCCATGAAGCTGAAATTGTCCGCAATTTGCCAAAATAATTTTTTATCATCAGTTTTTGCTCGAATTTGCTAAATATATTTTACTTTTATATTATATTTCCATATGTGCCGATATGTTCTATATACGAAACTAATTTTCTTTAAGAGATAAATGAACATCATATATCTGCGATAATGCTTTTAGTTACGTTGGTACTAGAACAGCTGAAGTATAGTTTAAACTGCTTATGGATCTTTCATAAAAGCAATCGCCGACAAGATATTCGCACATATTATATATGGAAACAAGATTATCTTGTCGATCACATAAAATATGTTAAATGTATTTATAGAACTTCCCATATTTTACGTGATCAAGAACACCACAAGTAGATTGCACGATATGCTCAAACAGCTGGTAGAAATTACTTAACCGCCAACGTTAGCAGTATTTTGCAAATATTGTACTCCAACGGTTATGTCGTAAATACTGGTGTTTTTCTTGTTTTTTAAATTTTCTGTGAATTTATTATTCAATGGTAATTCGAAATCGATTAATATATTTTGTTAAAGACTTTTACCCTTTGGAATTTATTAATGAGTTAAGAACCATATCATTTCATGTTTTTTCAAAAGTATTTCCACTTTTCCAAATAATGTTGTTGATATAAACATATAAAACCTTCTGAAAAAATTACAGCAGCCAAAGCTGATATGAAGCATTTTATAGCTTGCCTGACACAATTTTCTTACTTTGCTCCAAGTATTCGCGAGCGTAAAATATATTTCACTTCAAATATCACCTTCCCCGTTTTCGCAGAAACTTTTCCCAACTTTCAATACATCTCTTCGTCTTCACTTCCTTGGGGAATTTTCACAAAATTCTCGTTTGATAAAAGCGTTTTGGCTAAGGAAAACTTCTTT
This sequence comes from Druceiella hillmani, assembly GCA_039881145.1. Lineage (NCBI taxonomy): Eukaryota > Metazoa > Arthropoda > Insecta > Lepidoptera > Hepialidae > Druceiella > Druceiella hillmani. The sequence continues at coordinate 10,159,066 of JAYKKI010000045.1, forward strand.
TTCTGTGCATAGTGTTTTTGCGTTTCTACATAGGGTGGTATTATGAAATATTTATATTCTGTGGGTGATGCGAACGAATGGAAAAGGTAAAAAGGAAGGATACATATATATATATATATATATATATATATATATATATATATATATATATATATATATATACATATATATGTAAAATTTAGACTTAGTAATAGTCTAAGTGTATATGTTTGCGAAACGGATTTAAAAACACGTCAAGTACAGACTCCTCTCTCTTAAGAGTTAATGTTTTGTTAATATTAAAACGTAATGACCGATGGATGAAGTGATTAGTAATCGATAATAAGAAGTAATAAAACTAAATATACTAGAAATAAAACTCAATACACTAGAAAGAGGGTTTTCAGAATCCAAATATGAATAAAATTCCTGAAAATTAATGCTAAGCTGCTGGTGTTACATCAGGAGTGTTATTTATCAGGAGTATATTCTAATCCAAGAATCTAGGGTTAAAAGTTATAAATAAACCTAATATATTTTAAATATCAAGAAAATGTTTTAGAAATATAAAAAAATCTCATAATGACATCTAAAATTTTAATCTGTAAATTTTAATTTTAAGAAGACATCTTAAGTAATTTTGTGAGAAATATTTCTCGTGTCGTCACGCGAACCACTGAAAAACCTACCGATGCCGTTTTTTATAAGTACACTTCCTATTTTATTTGATTTGAATCGGGTTTTTTCGCGGTAATTATATATTTAATGAGTAAATATCTATGTTTACTCATTAAATATATAATTACCGCGAAAAAACCCGATTCAAATCAAATAAAATATGTGTTCGAATCGCGAAAGTTTAAAAAAGTCTAAGTACACTTCCGTACTTCACCTCTGACGGCGCTCATTTCACTGATGAATGTCGAGGTAGAACACTTCATTCCGAGATTTAAAATACACTTGGCGCTATTACTAACGTACGATACATAAACAGATAAACGGATAAAAAAAATTATCTTAATGAATTCTATCATTTATACTTCAACCCACACGATTATTTTTGTTTTAAATATTTTTAAAACTTACACTTTTATTAAATTTACAGATTATATTGTAAACTAACGATTTCGATTCTAAATAATTTCACGAAATGTATTTAGTTTATTTCCTATACAATTTCGTATTATGTATCGATTTATATCGTATTTAGAACAAATCTGTTATATTTTAGAATATATAAGATGAAAAAGATCACGTCGTCATTAGAAGGACATTACATTTAGCTTTTTATTTATTTTTAAATCAAATCAAAAAGACGTCAAAATTGATACTGAAAACGAAGTGAAATATATATATTGATTACTTTTATCAAGACTTGGAAAATGTTGCTGATGCGTTCTTGTAAATATAACTAACCGTATTTAAATTGTAAGCGGAGTCAGTCTCATTGATATTGAGTAGTGTTAATATTGAATACATTTGGCGTTAATTTTGTAGAAATTCATTATTCACAATTAAATGAAACTACGTGATGTAGCATTATTTCTTCTTTCTTTAAGTTCTTTACCACGACCTAGGTTTTGTTGTATTACAACATCTTCAGGTGGGCTCTTAGTATATCTTTGCTATAGAAGGTGTAATACAACAAAACCTAGGTCGTGGTAAAGAAATTAAAGAATACAGAAATAATACTACATCACTTAGTTTCATTTAATTGTGAGTAGTGTTAATATAAATTCCTATACCACAAGGCATGAAAGTTCGTTTTAGAACATTGCTGATCAACTCTAGAACTGAGAGTTTTTCGTAAGCCATATTTATATTAATCTTAATAGATTGAAATCCTTGACGGTGTTTTAAATTAACTACAAATTAAACCACATTCGCTCAATTTTAAAGTAAGTGTAATAGGAAATTTAAATGAATCCAAATAAAAAACTAGTTGCTTTGCACACAATCCACAATATCTTCATGTGATTAACTTCTTTAAAATATCGTGTTACAAAAATCAATGATTAAACTACGCCTTATACTAAATACATACTATGAAAAAAGCACACATTTATATTTTGACCGGTATTTTTTAGTCACAAATCCACCTATAACGTATTTGCTCCAATAGGGGAATTCTAAAATTTAATCGATATCTTAGAATATTCGTTCCATTTAATGATGCCATTAAGAAAGATACATGGAGTCGTACTGAAAATGAATAAAATGACCCAAGGTAAGAATCAAAGCGGTTTGTTAGCATAAAAACCTTGTGTGGTAATAAATATTTCAAATAAAAGCGGTAGTGTTTCCGGTGTATTCAGTAAGCTCGTATTGAATAATGTTTGAGTCATCATAGTGCATGAGATTTGCACGTGCTGACGTGTTTGGCAATATTATTTTAGAAATGCCGTATTACGACAAATTCCTTATCTAATTGTGCATCGTAGTATATTATATTCGAATGCTAGAATTCGTTATTTTCAGGTATTAAAAATTGGATTGTATTATTTATTGAATATAAATAAATGTTATTTTGTAACACTTTCATATAAATGGTTGTTTCTTCTGTAGAAATTCAAATTGGTTAACATATAATTCTGATAGAGATGAACGCACTTCAAACTTGTTACGTGAGAGTGAGAAAACACACACACGCGCACACACACGCACAGACACTTTATTATTTTTGTTTATATTGTTAGTATTACGCTTTAACTCGTGAGAGGATTTCATATAAATAAATAACTATAAATTATTCGCATTGGATGATTATTCCTCGTACTTTTCTACATAAAATAAAAAAATTAACAAAATATATTCCAAGTGGTAAAAAAAATACGTTACTTTAGCCTAATAAATATCTTATATTTATTTAAATCATATTTAAGACTATCATATAATCGACCAAAAACCAGATACAAAAAATAAAAATATGAAGGAATATGTTTGAATCCAACTGTGAAATGAAATGTCGCATAATGTAATTAAATTCATGATTCGTTGTATAAATATTAAAATATGAAACAGAAAAAAGTGTATGTATATAAAATTCTTCCTGTTACGTTAAAATTAGTCCAAAATATATTCTTTGACTGTAATTAAAATAAAATATTTTAAGTGTTAAAAAAACTTATTAAGAATACTACTTGATACAACATTTCTTGGAGCCTTGACCAGTCATACTTTAAATATCTTAAAATTACTTAGTATCACCAACGATAACGCAAAGTAGGTTATTTTAATTGCGGACAATATTATGCAAATTGGAACCACTGATATGGGATTTAATCTTAATATGTTTAAATCTCTATCAAGATTTTAGAAGACGCCAACCTCTTTGAATAATAATTAAAATACTTTCAAAATATAGGACAGTTCATACGACCCATTTACGTATGCTTAATATAGAATAAGCTTTTTTCAATGTTACTGTGACCGATGCAATCAATATTTACTTGAAAAATAGAAATAACTAGTTCGAATGTGTATCGTAACCGTATTTTATTTATAAGTTAATAACAATATGTATTATATTCAATACTAACGTCATATTTTCAGGTATTTCTTTATAGAGAGTTCGTACAAAAACGACTATACTTTTTAATAGGAAAGTTAAAAATAATTGTTTCAAAATATAGTTAGTTACAAAAAGATAGTTACAAAAACTATATTCACAACTGTGAAAACATATATTACCTTGACCCTACATCGCGGGTCAAGGTAATATATCGCCCTATTTATTTAGCGCACTCGTCTATTTATTTATTTTTCGTTTTTAATAATAAATTTGTTCATAGAGTATAACCTACGTAAGTATCGCCTCCTGCTCACTTCATTGGTGCAGTAAAGATTAGAATCTGGCTCCATTATTTGGAGAGCATACGAAGCCAAGTACATCTTGATGATGAACGTATGCAAAATACGTTCCTCCAATATTTATATATGGTCATTTCCCCTTTCTATTTTCTATCTATTTCCTCTTGTGTATGCTAGGTTTCCATTCCTCAGAAGATGTAATTGTGAAGATGCAACTGTAATTTTTATTGAATAAATTTATTTTTTCTCGTCTACAAAGGTTTTCAACAATTAATTTAAATAAAGTATTCCAATTATCGATCCAATTGCACCATTCAAAGATGCAAAATAGTGGTTTGCTGCCAGATTATTAACTCGCTGTAGCTGACACTTGACAATTTTGAATAACCCTCAAAAACTAATTTTATAATTCTTTATCGACCATTTGATTTCCAAACTGTGATGAAGACTGGGAGTCGATATCCACCCACTAATCCGAGTCCAGTAATTGTATTGTTAAATAAGTACCTTCAACACTTTTACAATTGTCACTGTTGAGGGTGATTTCAAACGATAAAATAGTTTTTCATTCAGTTTTTGTTCTGTCTCTACGCGCTGTGCCTATGCGGGATATTTTATTGAAATATGCGATGATTAATTACATGGTATTCCCAATCGATTGAAAATTATAAGAATATTTTAACTGCAACATGCTTCTAATCGATTAATATTTTAATATTTTCCTATTTTTCGTAACACAGTATTTTACAAAATTGGGCTATAAACTGATGTATCTTACTTAAAAGCTAAGTTGTTTCTATTTTGTTTAATTTAGTGTTTTAATGCAGAAATATAATTTCCATCGTCCGCATAGCCACAGAAACCTCTGTATTTTTTTCAGATTTCCCGGCAATATCAACAGGTTGTAGAGTTTGAAAATTTTGGAAAGTTTTAATAAAGATATTTAAAATAACACGAGAAAAATAATAAAATTGGTGGATAAAAAATGTTTCACTTTAATAAATTTTAATTTTGCTTATCTCTGATAAATTTCTTTTCGATGATCATCTCGGATCAATTTCTGTGACGGGTTTTCCAAATTTTTTTAAGTATTTTTTTTAATATTTCAATTATTGATTTTTGTATTTTGATTGAGGTGATTTAAATTGCTAATATGCTTTATCTTCTGGAATATTATAAAAAGGGCTTATCCGACTGACATAACGTAAGAAACATTAAATTCTTATTGTTCTGTTGGTTGTTCATTAATACCGATTTAAGGCGAAGAAAGTCGAAATAGCCTAGGTGAATTTTTGAGTTAAGGTTTGAAGCCATAGTAGCTGTGACAAAATAAAGCGTAAAAATATTGCAGGCAACATGAAAATCAACAAAAGTTTGTGTTCGACTAAAGCAAAGAATAATTAAATTAACCGTCAAGAATATATTAACGTTATAAAAAAGCGCGAATGGAACTCGCATCCTGTGGCATTCATAGTGCTATGTCATCCTATTATGAAGCTTAGTTACAAATATAACAAAAACGGAAATGGGAAAATCTAAAAAAATTAAATTGGCCACTTCATTTATCCGCATAGAATTATTAATTAATGATTTTCGTTCTGTTCATTTCCTTTATCTTTGCTATGAGACTTTCTTTAGTACCAAATTTCAAGATCCTACTTCAATAGGACAGTTTATTAAGTTAGCTTCAAAGTACACGATGTTAAGCAAAGAGACGTATCTTTTTATAGTATTGTGTTAAAAGCTTGATTTTCTAACGGGTCTATGGGGCTTTATATCCTAGTAAATGATATTAGTTTGAACTTGATACCTCTGGCTATTCCTAAGAAAACGGGTTTTGATCAACAAATAAACAGGCGAGCAAACATTAAAGTGAGTGTCTTTATCCCGATGTACATAATCCACAAAATATTTAAAACAGATTATCTTACCTATTATTTCAACGAGAATTCGTTTTTACCTCATTGACATTAAAAAAACTGCTACGTTACAAAAGTTACTTTGTTTCCAAACTTAGTAGATATCGAATCGGTTATAAACAAGGGATAAGTGAAACTATTTCTGATGATTACCGGAACAATGAGCGATAATTTCAAATCATTAGGGAGACATTTGAAAATTATTGGAGGAATATTTTCAATTCTAACCGGTAATAACCTTTACATTTGTTCCGTCTGTTAATAACCTTTACAGTCGTTAGCATCGATGGTTTATATAGTTTTTCAGTGAACAATTTCTATCGATATATTAACCAACGGAGCGAAACAGGATAATGAAAAGTTGAATTATCATCTAATTCGAAACTCTCTAGACCTGACGTAATTTTGCAACGGGCAAATTTTATCGGAAATCTTATCGAGAATCTACGGTATTGAATGGGCTTAACAAAACAAGCCTTTTGAAAAAAAAGTTCTGCAAGTTTGTTATTCATGGAAGGCCGATTTTTGGTAAGGTTTCAAAATAATTAAAGGCATCGATAACCATCAAATATTTATAATTAGTTTCAAAAAAGAAGGTAATATAAACGGAAATGGATGCTTGAGTTTAAAATAATTTCCACTATATTTTAGAAAATTTTCTCAGTTTTATATGTATGAAAATTACGATATGTATATATATATAATTATTATATAGGTATTTGTGATAATTTGTCCAATTTTTATTATAATGATATTTAAATTATGTTTTTTCGCATTATGATTTTTAAATATGTAAGTTCAAAAGATATTACCAGTATGTATATAGACGGTGCAACGAATCTGATCACAACCTGAAAACGACCACAGCGTCGTGATAAGATAATAATAACTTTTTGCCATATATCTGTCAAAATCTTGGTTGCATATGTCAATGATAAACACTTGTTGAAATGAAATACCAAAGCGACGTCATTTTAGATTGTGAGAATTGCAAAACAAATATTAATGATAATACTTCAATTTTAATAAAAAACGTTTAACTCTCAAAGAAAGCAGCATTATTTATATATAAATACAGTCTGACATAACTGACTTTTATGTGCGCCACAGAAAATGTTAAAGGTCATTGAATGTAAAGAGATTTAATTTGCAGTCTTTTGAAAAAATAAAATGTTATTGTTTTCTTGAATTATTAAAATATTTTACACATCACAATTCACCATGATTATGTATAATAAATAATTTTGATTGTTTATGATATATGTGGTCTGCGGTCTCAAGTCGAAAAAATTATAGTAGTATTACTAAAAGTTTATTATTGCCAGGTGGTACTGATGGCATCTCGTATGATCCTTATATTAAATATTTATTATAAAGGCGAAGAAATGTAACAAAATTTATTTTTATTCTCAATTTAAGTAGACCTGAAATTCGATTGACAAGGACTAACCGCAACGAGTTAAGCAGACGAATTCAAACAGAACGACACAAATGTCATTCAATTGACAAGCAAATGCTTTTACTTTTATGGCCACTTTAACGTGATTGAAATTTGAACGCGGGTAGTCCGATCATTAATACTCTTCACCGTCATTAGCCCTAATAGTCGAAGAAATTTCTCAACTAATAAAACCTATCGATACCTTGCTTCACAGCATCGAATCATTATAATGAAAGGTTCAATTATTCTCTAATCTATGCTTAAAAGGGTAAAGGTTATTCGCTCGGATTGAAGCAGAACTAAATTACGACCAGAGTTTCTTGTTTCAAATATTACGAGTAGATTTTTTAAATCTTTGGATACCGACTTTCTTCTCATTTAAACTTATAAATATTTGTACATGTATACATGTATTATGACGTGTTTGTACCTATTAATGGTGATAAATAAATACGTTATTTCCTCGTATAATAAGATGTTACACAAAACATCAATCTAAATATATTATTTCTAAAAGGTGTTTTTTGGTCGAGCGGCTCGATCTCTTTAACTACTGCACCAAAAAAAATAAAAAAAATACCCACTTAAAGCTTATGTTTTCTACTTTGGGCGAAAAATATAAAAAAATTCGGAAAAAATCTTTTTGTTAATAAAAAAATTAATTTTTGAAACAATTGGCATGAGCACCATCTGTGGGCGACACATCAAATATCTTAGCCAAATTTTATACTTGGAACAGGATAGATGGCGATATAGTGCAAAGACTTCGCACGGGTCAGCTAGTTACTTATATATAATAAATAATTGAATAACGCACAAGAAACAATACTTGTGTAATATTGTGAAATATAAATAAATTTAAAAGTCACTAATATTTGGTAATATTTTTTTTAAATTAGCCACTTAACGAAAGAATCTAGGTTAGATATACAACATAATTTAATTTACAGTTTGAATAATATAATAAAATACACAAAATTTAATTCGCCTGGTTTTTTACGCTATATTGAAAAGCATGGAATGAATAATTTATATTTATATTTCACTAAAATTTACAGCCTTTCGGAAAAAAACAACATTATTAAATTTTAAATAAGTTATTAACTTTAATATAAAGCCCATGGCCAGCTGAATTTTTGAAATTTTTGAATACATATTTGTTTTAAAAAAAATTATATTGAAAAATTGAAAAGACGATCAAATAGTTTGTGTGTGATTATTAAAGTGAACTTGCTTGGACTTCGCGCTTTAATATTATTTCTCTTTGACGCACATGGTAATAAAATGAATGAATAAACATCACAGTGTAAATACTTTGCCGATTTTAGAATTTACCAAAGAGAACGACCTACTATTGGAAGATAATAATGTTCTGAACATTTTGTGCGTATATATTATTTAAAAAAACAATCTTGAAAATTGTAGGTATTTTTAAAACAACGTTCATCTTAACACTTCTAGCCGTCTCGTTCCTAAGGTTAAGTTATTTTATTCTGAGTTACGGAAATTGCTATTATGATTCCTTTCTTTAACTCAGCAAAGCCGGAATGGACACCTAGTCGTTTATTTAGATAAATCGATGTAAAATCAATAAAGTATATCGGTATATAATTAAAAATAAAATTAATTTGTCGAAAAAACGAAAAGAAATAAATATAGGACCATGTTTACGAAATAATTCGGTCGGCTAATGTATTCATCAAAAGTTGTGTTATCCCTCTACATCACTCTACCAATGTTAATTCTAGAAACTAGTCTTCAATTGTATACAACTTAATGATATATAGAAATTATCAAATAGAATCCGCGTATACAAAATAAAAGCAAAAATCTGCCAAATACAAATGAAACTCGTACCACAAAGGTTACATACATATTTAGCTAATTATCAAAGTTTAAGCGTTTGAGGATTGAATGTATTTAATTGAGCTATTTATAAATATTAATATTATTTTACTCGTAATAACATATTATTTAGTTTATCTTCTAGTGTATATACATATGTTTACAAGAGCATTAACCTCGAATAGCAATTAAAACGCGTTCACCATAAGAACCTCTCTTTGCAAAATAACTTTTCTTGTAATTAAACCGAATAACTCTAAGACTTTAATGAACTGAAATAATACCGTTGTATTATCAGATTAATCCATAATGGAACCTTTTATTAAGCCAAGTCACTTCTATAGATTATAGTATTGACAGGATTTATTCGCCACGAATTTATTTCGGCTCCAGAGAGTTTATTAATGACCGTGAAGATTAAAATTAATGTCTTATGCTTTTATTAAAGACTGGTGCGTTGTTCTCAATAGGCAGAAAGCTTTCTTTCTTAATTGCAAGAAAGCGCTTCGTGTGATGAAAAGTATTTACCTGTCAAATGAACATCATTTATTTTAGTTCAATTTGAATTACGCAGTTTAACTCATTGAGATTACTTAGTTTTCTTTAATTGGAGTTGGGTGTAGAATTTAAGACATATTTAAAGTAAACATAAATCATTTTGCATTTGATTATCAATACGAGACTTGTGTTAATGTATTATTATCGGTAAAAAAATATCTATTTTATATATAATAGAATTATTAAAAATGACTTAAAAAAATGGTAAAAAAAATACGTATTTCTATTTCTGTCATGTTTCTTTATTTTATATAGATTAATTATTCCTTACGATAGTTTTTCTCTCAATTTAATGTGGTTATTTTAGTGTGAATAACGGGAATTTTTAAAGTCGTCCGTTTTTTTAAAGAAGTCCTTTCCGCAAAAAATATAATTTGTTTTAAAAATGTTTTTTAACAAATTATAATTTTTGTGTCAAATATCAATTTAATAATAACCTATTTAAATCATCACAGCCATAGTCGCCATACTTGTGGTAAACAGATTAAAGTTATCAAAGTAGAAAAGACAATGTTCATTTGTTAGTTTTATCACAAAAGCTGAGATATGTTGAAAACAAACTTTCCGTAGATTAAAACATGTCAAGTGCTCTTCATCGGTATTTATGACTTTTTCCCATATTTTATATTAATATTATGAAGTTTTTATATCATTTCAACTAAAATTCGTTTTCACTTCAAGGACTTTTTAAATAAAGGCTTTACTCGCCTGCTATGTCTTATATAATCAACATTATCTTATTTCGCCTGGCGATTTCTTGCCAATAGACTACTTATGTAATTTTTTTAAGTGAAATATTTTCATGATCGATGAACACTGAAGGATAAATTCATATCTCTGGAAATATATTTATCAATTATTGGAGATATATTTACAATACAAACGACTAGTCCGACCAGCAATAACCTTAAAAGTCGTTAGTCACTATTGGTATGTAATTTTATAGCAAATAAATTCTATAAATATTCTACTCTATATGTACGAACCAGCATCATTAATGGTTGAATTACTCTTTAATCTAAAACAGATTGATCGGTAATTAATAATTTGCATGGTCATTAGGAAACTCTCTAAAGCCCAGATAATTTCGTAGTAGATAAACCTGTTAATATATTTTTCTGCGAAAGTGAATTAGCTTAATAAAACAACTTTGATTTTTTTATAAAACTGGTGCTGATGGAAAGTTAATTGCTAGTAAAATATCGAATAGAAAGATATTCAAATAATTTCCCAAACAGAATCCCTCATATGTATATATACATATATATATATATATATATATATATATACATATGTCTGTGTGTGTGGTGTGCATAAATATCAATGCTTGCTATCATATTAACTGTCCATTTTAGGCGTTTTACTTGATGCTTTAACAATCCCTTCGCGAGCGTGAAGGCGTGCGTGTGCGTGTTTCTATGTGTGTGTGTGTGTGTAAATAATTCTTTTTAGATAACTCTAATAACCCATCTGATTACGAGTATAATAAAAATTATTTATTCACATTACTAAGTTCAATAACGACGTTATCACTATGTACAGGGACTATGTGAGAAACGTAATCAGAATTTCCGGTTACATATTGTCAATAGCAGTGCAGTATTTTAATTTTTTAAATACGCGTAAAATAGTGTTTTCAGCCATTTATCGCTTAAATATGAAAAAAAAGTGCGAGTGAAGTGAAGAAACTATAGAAAGTAGGACTTAACAGTAAAGTGACAGGATTTAATTCTCAATTTCAATTTGAATTTATATTCAAATTTCGAACCATAGTCTTTAATATCGGTGGTATGAAATATCGAAACGAAGTGTTTATAGTTAGGAAGTTATATATCATATTACTAGCAAATTAAATTATATTAATATGTAATTTAATGACAAAATTTTTGGTATCAGTGGTATGAAATATCGAAACTTTAATATCGGTGGTATGAAATATCGAAACGAAGTGTTTATAGTTAGGAAGTTATATATTATATTACTAGCAAATTAAATTATATTAATATGTAATTTAATGACAAAATTTTTGTTTTGAATGAAAACTGCTGTATTTATATTTAAATACAAACTTCTATATAAATTACTCGTATGTATATGACATAATATTATGAGTGAATATGATATTAGATATTTGAACAACAAGGACTGTACTATTTTTATGAATTATTAAAATGTTTTTATACAACACACTGTGCTACATTTATACGTACTAGATAAATTTCTTTGATAACAATATGTATACTATGAGGACTTGAATACACGAATAGAAGTATCGTCTAATTTGTCAATTTCACAAGGAAAGCAATATATAGCATATATATATATATATATATATATATATATATATATATATATATATATATATATATATGTCAAGTACTTCGGTATGAACTGCCGAACTGATTAATATGTTTATATACTTGCTTTGGTTAGAAATTACGATCCCAAATCGAACGAATTCCATTTTAATTTTTACCAGAAGTAATACGTTTAAAATATGTTGCTTGTATCTTTTTGGAGAAATTTAGTGGGATTCGAATAGTAAACTACAATGAAATATTTAAAAATAAATAAAACCAAAATTTATATCCAAAAACTCTTTTTCACAAGCGCTACCGATGCGATGAAAAGAGTCACGTAAACATATAATGGTTTATTATAAATCTCCACGAACTCATTCATGAACATTCTTAAATATACATATACGAGTATTCTATACATACTATAGTATCCTATCGTATAAAAGTGTGAAAGCTTCATTCCAAAAATAGCTTTCTATCGACCACATAGCTACAACGGATAGAATTTCGAGGCAACTTCGAAAGCTTGTCGAGTTTAAAGTGTGTTTGTAAGTTTGAACGAAAATTTGAAAATGATATGTCGTACGAAATATTTATTCGGTGTTTCAAGTAATACGAGGAAAATGGGTAAAATACGCGGATAAAAAACTTTTCACTTTTGTTCAATTTTAATGACCTATATGCTTATCCCTGACAAGTTCCCGCATCGATTATTTATAAAGTATTTGTTTTAACCAAACGTGGTGTGATAGTTTTGAATACTTCATAAAATTTCATGAAAATGTTCAAGAGATCAATATTTCTTCAAAATTTTCTATGTAGATTTACTTTGTTTTTCCTACCGAGGTGAAACATCACTATCGTATATACCGTATATATAAGGAATATGACACCTGTTAAGAACGCGTTGGTTGCTCACCATTAACGTTTAACTAAAGAAAGTCATAGTTTGGTAGATTTCTTTTGGGTGAAATTTCTAAGCCATTATAGATATATTAAAAAATATTTTGAAAACCCGTGAAATATTTATGTGATGTGCTTATTATTAAACACTGATTGTTATGAGTATTTTCGTGGTACAAGGTTGCGGTTAAAGCGCCAAAAAAGTAGCGTTAATAAATAACCGTAAATAATAATTCTATAGAAATAATGGACAAATGCAACTGGAGTTCGAATCCAAAAGTTCCTTAACATTTGTTTATATTGTTGCAAAGCTTGGTAAGTAGGTATTTCACAAATATAAGGAAAGGAAAACTAAAACTTAATAACCAAAAATGTTGTTTGTCACTTGATAATTCCACATGGAATTATAAATGAATAGTTTTCTGATTTGTTTACTTTTCTTATGACACAAGTTTCAAAATCCTATATTAATGAGAAATAACCTGATCAATTTTGATGATTGAATCAGTTACAAAATACATGCTATTTAAAAAAAACCTTATCTTTTTATATATTTTATCAATTACTAAGGTCAATGGCCCCTTGGTCTTTATAGGACCACGGGGCCATTGACCTTAATAATTGACATTAATTTCGACTTGATATCCCTAACTGTTCCTGGGAAAATAATTCCTAACACACAGACAGACAGACGGGTCGACAATAAAATTATTCTACAAGGTTTCCGTATTTTATTTTTGTAAAATTTAAACGCTTCCATTCCAGGTCATTAATCATGCCATCAAAAATTAAATTCTATTGTTTATCATTGCATAGATATTTGACAATTGGAGAGATATTTCCAATTAAAACGGGTAGCACGATCATTAACAAACTTTAAACTCATTAACCTCGATAGTTTATATAATTTCTCAGTGAATAAATCATATAAATGTCCCAATTTACAGAATTGAACGAGCATCATTGCTTGGTTATTAATAATTTTCACAGTCATTAATAACCTGTCTAGACCCGAAGCAACTTTTCCGCTAATACTATATAATCATACCGATATCTGATTCCACGGAAATGAATTTATCTAAGTTAAACGACCACTTTTATAAATTCTGAAAAACGGTGTTGATGGAAGGCCAATTGCTAGTAAGCTAAGTAAAACGAAGCAAAGCATCACTATATGAGCTATATCGCCACCTTATGTAAAAAAAAAGAAATAACGTAAAAGAAATAAACATTTAGATTTTAAATAATTTCTAGCAAAACTATATCAAATTTCCTTACGTTTATATAAATAAATAATTATTTATGAAAAACTGTAATAATTCAGTTGATTTTAATAATAGTTATTTGTTTTATGTTTATTATTTGTTTACATTATTATATTTAAATTTATAAATAAAAATGTTAATATTATGTACGAAAACTGAATAAGAAACAGAGCGGTTGCTTGAATACTTTCATAGCGCTAAATGTGATCGAAATAAGAACATTTGGTCACATGTTTTTAAATATCAGTGCACTATTGTTTTAAGGCCTGGATAAAATATACTTTCCAGTCATCTATGAACTAAATTTGAGAATGTACTAGTGAAATGAATACACTGCCTGAAGTCGGACATATCATTAATATGACGGATTTTCATTCTCAAATAAAAATCAAAAATCCTAATCCTGTTCAATAATATTAATAATAAACACCACTTGCCGTTAAATGCTGAAGCAAAATTATTATTTATTATGGAAATTCCAAAAAAGGTTAATTATTTAAAATTGAACGAAAAAGGTTAAGACCCGAAAAAAACCGCAATATTCACTTGGACACACGTAACTGGTGTGTGCACAATAGAAAGTCTTACAAGTTATAGAATGTGGTACTGTTTTTACGAATTCATAAAATACTTTTAATACTCTGCGTCATCCACAATTAAAAGAAACTACGTGATGTAGTATTATTTCTACTTTCTTTAATTTCTTTACCACGACCTAGGTTTCGTTGTATTACAACATCTTCAGGTGGGATATTAGCAAAGATTCTAGGTCGTGGTAAAGAAATTAAAGAAAGTAAAAATAATACTACATCACAGAGTTACATTTAATTGTTAATAATGAATTTCTACAAAATAAACGGCAAATATATTCAACTCTGCACCATATTTAGATATAAATAATTTTGTTTGATTACAATATGTGAGCTGCGCGGTCTTCACGTCTACTAATGACAACAGTTTAATTAATATATCACCAGATTGCACTGATAGCATCTTATACCCCTTTTTTAAATATTGGCCAAAGATGCTAAGAGATATAACTGAATTCCCTTGAATCCTCAAGTTAAATAAATTTGATCTGAAAACCATTTAACAAGGACTGACTATAGTGAGCAGTGGTCGATTTCAAACGTAAATAAATATCATTCATTTTAAAGTCAACGTTTTTAATCTTATAGATCACTATGTCCTGAAGCTATAAAAACTAAAATCTGACTGCGTCGAAAAAAACTAAATAGTAGAATACCAAGTTAGATTATCATAATTTCACCGAAAGATAATCGTCTCTGAATTGTGAAGTCGTAGGTGGCATTAAGTTTGGATATATGTTCTACTGGAAAAAAATATTGACATATCAAATCGGAATGCCACCTACGGCTTCATAATTCAGTGACGACTATCTTTTGACCTGTCAACTTATAGTAGATATAACACATGACAAGAAAAGGTGCGTGTATCCACGCGCATTGTAAGTTGTATTTCTTTGGAAAAATATAAGGACAAATATATTTAGCACGGAAATAATTAATGTTAAGAAAAAGAACAGAAGCGTGATTATAAATGCTGTTGGTAAAATCTAAATTTAATCCAATAATTCATAATTAATAATGCCCATAAATATATATATATATATATATATATATATATATATATATATATATATATATATATGTGTATGTATATATCTATATATATATATATATATATATATATATATTCCAAAACTTAACCTCGCTTAGAGAAATATACTTAAAATTTATTTTAAAAAGGTTGTAAGCACTATTTCCATTACGAATATTCACAATAAATTAATGTTTTTTTATTATATGGAACTCTATTAAATATGAATTACTGAAAAACGTTATTTAAAAGCACAGATATAACTTAGATTTCAATGAATATAAAACACATGTTGGTTAATATACAAATACCTCAATAACTATCCTGAATGTAGTATCAGTAACTACATACATAGTTTGTGAGTAACTTCATCCTGTCGATTTTTGTTATACCATACGCGCGCATTGCAAAATTTTGCTCTTATAATGTCCTCTTAAAGCACCTAAAAAGTATAACTTCTAATACAAGACGTTATCAAACTCTCTTCTAACTATAAGATGTTATCAAACTCCTGTTCACCTCGATCACAGCTAAATATATAAACTCGTCTTCTATTACATGAAATTTAACAATATAGAGAAACAATTAAAGAGAGCCTGCATAATCAATGCATAAACAGGTAAAACGGTCCAGAAAAACTAAAACTATTTATAGGTACATATAATAGTTCAATATTCAAGAATACAAAATGTTTCTGTTAAACTAATTATGAATGACAGTATTATTTCCCCATGTATTAATATATATTGCTCCAATATCTTTGAAATAAGTAATAATATGGAGGAATTCTCAATATGACCTTGGATAATCGCTGTAGTTGTTCCATTACTACTACGAATCGATTTTCGATTTTTAGTTCAGCAGCTTGAAAAATAAGAAAAGCATGTACTTTTTTCATATTTTGGTGCATTTCCGTGAGGGCATAATGCTTAAAATTTTGGAAAAGTAAATTTTTCAGTTCTTTACAATTTTCTCCTCTAAAATTACCATAAAAATTTTAAATCTTAAAATGTCAGCTATCTCGGTAATCTATTACTATGCGAAGTTTCTACGTCATGCGGTTTCCGAGAAAATCGGCTTTGACAAACGGTAAGTACGCAAGTACGGAACCTTATATTGTAACATATGCTTCAGTTTTATTTTTTTTTTGACTCCCAAGGAAAAGACGTCACAATTCTACATACCCTTATGTACCAAGGAACCATTAGTTTTACTCAAAAATTGTGGGAACAAGCTAGATGACACATTCATAAAATTAGCTTTCAATAGAACAATAAAAAAAAATTAACAGTAAGACTTATGCCCATCACAAACGAGTAATAATAATTGATCCATTAACAATAAGAGAATATGGAACATATGATATTTGGAATACAATTTCTACAAAAATCGGCCAAATAAAAAATCGGAGAGACTCTGGCAGACTCACAAAACCGAATGTTACAAGTGAAACCGCAATAGCGAAATAAGGGATAGAACATAGGATTAACAACGCGTTGACGGAGATGGGAGACATTCATGTGACGGAGACATTCCGGAAGATGGGAGGCTTTCCGGAAGTCGGTGGAGTTTGACTTTTGGAGGTGTGCCTTGAAACGATGGAAATTTATCGTTTGCTATGTGCCGATTTTTTTCTTACGACGTCATTGCAGTCAAGTCGGCTGTTATCGGTCGCGATTCAGCGCCTACAAAAGTCGTTCATTTATTTTACATATATAATGGAGACAAAAGATACCATTATCAATCTATTTATTAACTCGACCATACAGCTAGTTGCACTATTTTTTTAAATGGAAATCCTAAATATTTCTATTCAAGAAAAATTGTTTAATATTAGGAAATTAAAAGAGTACTTTATAATTTTTCCGCAATATATATCACTCATTTTTGGCAATGTTATACATATTTCTAAAAACATTTGCAGATCATATTTTAGAGAATAACGGGACTATATAATTATCCAATTTGATGTACCAACAATATATAAAAATGTTTTAATATGAATTTATATATATATAAATATATATATATATATATATACATATATATATATATATATATATATATATATATGTGTTTGTGTGTGTGTGTGTGTATACACACATACACACAAAAGTACTAACCTTGAATGACAAATAAGTAAAAGCTGACTCACAAAACTTTCCATCAACATTATATAATTAGCCCAATGAAACATAATTGTTTTCCTTAAAAAATATTTGTTTTCCTAACAGTTTTTTTTAATCCAAACAGCATTTCCTCCAATCCTGACAGATTTTTCTCTAAATATCTAATGGATTATTATAAGACCGTTTCATTATCAGATTAGCTAATAATAGAATCCTTTTATTAAGCCAAAATCACTTCCGTGGATTAAGATATGTGATGATTAATAACGATTGAGCGACCCGTACGAATTCTTTGACTGTCACGAGAAATAGCTTCTCAAGATGAAATAATTTATTTGTCAATTAAATGGCTTTTACTTTAGTTCGATTTAAACTTACTTTTCGTTAACAGTACTTCAAATTAACTTTAATTGAATTGAAAGTTCAAGACGTATTTAATATAGACATAAATTAATTTGCACTTAAATATTAATATATTGAGTTTAGTTAAGAAATCTGAATTAAGCAAATTCTTAGTTATTATATTTAAATATTTATTATATTTATTTTGTAAATAAAGTAATTTTTTTATTATTATAGTCAGATGAATTATTACAAATATTTATGAATAATTATTAGCATATACGCTAATAAGAAGAGGAAATTTTATAAAATGGTGTTGAAAATTATTTTAAGCAAAGCGTCTATTTCTATGCATATTACCCCTTTTTTGACCACATGGTGGCCATATATGCACCAAAATTAATTATGTGTATTCTTAAAAAAATATTTTTTAAACGAACTTACCTCTAGCAGTTATTGTGACACCGGGTGATAGTTTCATATCATTGAAGGTACACTTGACAATCATTGGAGGGATATTTTTAATTTACACAACTCATGAAATTCCGTTACAAATAATCCTGTCAATATAATACTCCACATAAACAAATCAACATAATGAAGGTTTTACTTACCCTCTAATCGGAAACACGCGCCCGGTCGTTAATAAACTCCATGATCATTCTCTAGGCCATGATAGATTATTCTCTAGTCCTAAGGTAATTTGCGGTGGACAAATAAAATCGGTACCCATTAAAGTTGTAACTCGTAGTAAATCTTCTAAATTGCAGTAATAGTGGAAAGTAATACGGAAAGTAATTGGCTTAATAAAACAACCTCTTTGGAAATTTTCATAGATTGATATTGATGGAAAGTCAAGTAAATCATCAGTTCCCAATACAAATTAGGGCACCAATATCCTTAAAATTTGCTTCCATGGTAACTAAAATAGAAATAAATATAAACTCGCTATAAAATAACTTTCAACATATCAAATTCCGTTTTATTTATGGACATCACTAATAGTTCAACGGCAATTGTAATAATTGTTCTGAATATAATAAAAATTAAATTATATTAATTGATATGATTATATTTAAGTATTTAAGTAAAGATATTATAAGTGTTTTTATAGAGACGTGCAAGACACAAAGGGGACACGTGAGAACGTTAAAAACTCCATAAATGATAGAAATTTTGTTTTTATGATTGTTTATATAATTGCAGAATTTTTATTTTTAAGAATTAGATAAAATTCAGTTTCCTACCATTTATCAGGTAAGTGTGAAAAGTACGACTGAAATGAAAAAGTTAGGTAATATCAACTTATATTATGACATGGCCAATATTACTAGGTAATATTGGCCGTGTCATATTGTAAAGTTGATTCTAAAAAAGAACTTAACATTTCAAACCATTCATATCCTAGATATCAATAATAAACACTTGTCGACATGAAATCTCAAAATGAAGTTTTTGCAGCTCAAAGGAATTGTAAAACAAATGTTAATTTTTTTTTAAAATACGAAAAAATTGTACTTTGATATAAAACCGCAACATTTACATTTATGTAGGTACAAACTTAGATATATTTCACTCGTATAGGTGCGAGAGAACGCTATGTTACGAATGAATACGAGATTATATTTTTGAAAAACTGAAAATTGTGTTGTTGTTACGCTCTACGTATTTAGTAATTATAAATAATTTTGGGTGAATATGGCGCTGCTACTACACATAATATAAAATAAATGTAAAAAGTTTTCAAATCAAACGATTGTTAAACATTGATACTCTAAAAACTTTGAGGTCCTTATGGATGAATAGTGCGGAGTTTGGATCAGATGAAAGTAAAACCGTAACACAAATTTATTCATGTGTCAAGTAAAAAATATTCATTTGCCGTATTATATTATTCCAAAGATTTCGAACACAATTTAAGTATTTTGGTCGAAGAAAATTGTCCAAGGTCGGATATGATTTTTAAAAATATGTAAATGCACTTTGAACGACACTTTTGCACACTAAAAATATACAATGACTTTATTTGCATTTAATCAAAGACACGGATTAGAGATATAAATATTTTCTAGGTTTTATCGCTTGTACAAAAAAAGACATGACTACAATAATTTTTGTGGTAATTAGCTTCCAGCTATTAAAATAAAAAATTCAATGGTTTATGTTGTTGAATAAAGTTTAATTTTTCGCACCTGAAAATTTCCTGCGTTCACGTAACCATCACTTATTTGTTGTACCGCTCTCTAGAACGGAACAATATTGGAACTCTCCAGTTTCCCGTGATGTTTAACTGCTCAATCACCTGATCACAATCCCACCAGAGTGCAATTAATTTATGATAAGTGAAAGTAAATTTGTCGAAATGAGTCGTCGTTATGTTTTATAATTCCGCCTATTCATGTTTAATGTATACCTACTTTGGTTTTAATTTGTTAACCCAAATAATACTTACCGTTACGAATAGGTTACCTGTAATGAATTGATAAATGTAAGCAAATAAATTAATAAATAAATACTCTCATAAAACTATATTAGTAGATATTTTAAAATTTAAAAAAAAAATAAAATCAAACAATCAAAAAATTAAATATGTCACGTAATAATTCCACATAGAATTAAAATTTTATCATTTTGTTTCTTTACTTTCACTATTAGACCTTCTTTTGCACCTAATGTCAAGGCTCTAGGCCAACAGGAAGTTACCCTAATAGTTTTAAGGATTGAATCAGTTTCAAAGTACATGATATATAGAAAGCCGTACCGTGATTTAATTGATTAAGAAGTTTAGTGAAGGACTATGAGTACATAGAACTTAATATTTGATATTAACTTCAATATAATCAAAACCTAAGAACGATTGAAACAATATGAAGTCACTCTTACTTTTATTGACCGAGCGAAGCCGGTGCGGACGTATAGCAGTCTATGTAAATAAACCAAAGTAAAATCGTTTATATCGATTCGTAGTGTGCGGTATCCTTCCGTTGGCTAGTATGTATTCGTCCACAGTAGTGTTGTTCATAGACTCCATCAAAGTTAATTGTAGAAATTTGTCCTCAATTCCATACATTTTAACGATATATAGAAAAAACCAAATAATATCTGCGTACTGAAAAAACCTGTCAAGTATGAAAAGAACTCGCACTACGAGAAATCCTTACATAATTATATATATTTAAACGTATAAAGAAATAAGGGTACAAAATGTTTCTATTAAACTATTTATAAACTTTAATATTAGTTTTTAACGTATTAATTTATTGAATATTACATTTTATAAACTGTGTGCACGTGTGAGGGTGTACATACATTTACAAGGGTACTAACCTTGAATAACAAGCAAGTAAAAGCTTGCTAACGGAACTTTCCATCGACATTGTGTAATTACTCTGACATCGTACTGGAGATAAGAAACTCTGCTTGCAAAAAAGCTTTTATTATATTTCAACCGAATAGCTAAACCTTTGTTAGACTAGAAAAGACCATTGTGTTACCACATTAGAGAATATTATTTTTGTTAAGCCAAGTCACTATTATCACAAGTCCATTAGTTTTATCCGCTGTGAAATTACTTTTGCATCCAAAGAGTTTTTTTTTCAGAGAAATGACCGTGAAGATTAGCACTGACTGGGGAACAAATCTGAATTAATAATTAATCTTTCACAATTATCAAAAAAGCTTGTTAATATTAAAACCTTGTCAATAAAATGATTCGAATTACGCACCTTAACTCAATAATTTTTTTATTTTCCTTTGATAAGTTTTCGTATTAACAATAATTTAATTAAAAAATTAAGACGTACTTAATACAGACGTAAATTTCTTTGCATTTATCTGAATTATACAAAATGAGTTGGGAATAATTGCAAATAAAAGGTGCGTATTTCTAATTCTGTCATCTTTTTTTATTTTATTTAGATTAAACGAGGTTTTATGTAAGTTTTTGCTACTACTTTATTGTTGTACTGTCGATATAAATAAGGTTGAATTGTCATAAGATGGCATTAGAATTCTTTTTAAATATTTCAAAAATTCAAGACCATAAAGACAAGATATGATTTTTGTGTCAAAAATTATTCTAGTTAAATCATCAATCAACTCATTACTGCCATATTCATCATGCACATCACTTATATGAATAAGTTTCCGTAATCAATTAAAAAAGCCATAATAATTTGTTAGGATAATCACAAAAAGCTTCACGGTCACAAAAAATCTGTCTTATTCCGTAGGTTGTAAAATATTATAAATACTATTCATCTCAGGCTATATGTGTCTCCCACTTTTTTGTCAATATAATAACAGGTTATCTATCATTGCGTCAAAAATTCATTTCTATTTTATTGACTTTGGTAAACAAAGGTTTTCTTACCTTCCAACTTTTGATATAGAAAATATTTCAAAATCAAATAATATTTTGACGTTTTTTTTCTTTAAATTTAATATTATATTTCTCAAATATTTTACATATCTTCAAACAAATTCTGTACCAAAATTTATTTTATATAATCTTCCAATATTATTTATCTTCTGAAGTTGAACTATTTCTATGATTAACGGGGCACTGAATAATCTTTACAGTCATTAGCTTCTCTAGCACGTATAACTAATTATAAACTATCAAAATTAATCTAGCTAATTGTTAGTAAAATATCATAATGAATCAAGTATCGATAACCCATATACCATAGTAGTTTGTGCCACAGTGAGAGGGACAAATATAAACACATAAAAATTTTGACCAATTGCCGTAAATTTATAAACAATGTTAATTAGTTATAGATAATTGTAATAATTCATGTCATTGTAATAATAATTAAATTACTTAATAATAAATTGCAATTAAATTACATTAGCATATTCCATAAAAACGAAATTCACTTTTTATTTGAAACTGTGTTCCTGATTTCAATATCTACCACAAAATTGAGAACCCGGACATGTATTTAAACTGGATTTATTAATTTTGCTTCATAACACTAATTTTTCTCTAACCATTCATTATTCATTAAATTGCAGAGGAAAACAATTTTACCTTGGAAAGAAAACGTTGTTGTTTGTAAAATTCGACAGAATTTTCAAATTTTTTGTTCTCATTTCGCATAAACATTCTTAATTTAAATCTATTCTCGAATAGCACCACTCGAGAAATCTGGCACTCAAACCTGAAGATAATAGTTGATCCAAATACGAATGTATTTGCCCTGGCTTTGATCAGTATATTTGAGTGCCAGAATGTTTGCTCAGATATTTTTTAAAAGTGGAAATAGCTAATACCTAAGTATATCATGTGTCTTTAAGAATCAAGTGTATATTTAAAAATGGCTTTTATTTTCGAAACCAGTCATAGAGGCCATTTGAAGACCAATCCTGTTGACCTTAATATTCAAGAGTTTCGAATTTCTATTCCAATGAAATGAAATCGAGATTCAATTTAAAATGTTTATACTTCTGAATTTCGTTCTTTTTTACTCCCCCAAAGTATTAAAGATACTTATAGAACACTAGTTTGCCTGTTCCAATATGGATTTAGGCAATATCTTATTACTAACTAATCTGTTTCAATCTTTTACCCTCTTTACGTTACTAATATTTTGTATTTGCTACATTATGGTTAGCTCAAAAAGATTAACTTTGTAATAATAAAACCACGTGGTTGTGTGGTTAAAATAAAATTATTATAAGTAATTTATGATTCGAAGAATATATTCCGTACTATTTTATACTATATACTACATTGTGTGGCACGTCCCAAAAACTGTTATTTGTACTTTTTTAAGGAAATATGTATTTTTCCAAGTGAAAACGTTCCTGTAATGATCAGTGGAGTAATTAAGGTGTGAAAGTGAGATAAAAAATTCACTTTCACATTTATGGTTTTATTTGGGATAACCACTTTTCAACAAGCTAATGAATATTGCTAGGAATCCCTAAATGACAATGTATTGAAATTAAGCGCATAATAAAGATAAAGTTAAAACTATTCGAAAGTGTGCAGATTACTGAATGAATTATATACAAAATATCCAAGCAGGAACTTTCTTCTAAATATAACACTTGTTCAAAAATAGTCTTATGTTGGATACACAAATTCGCCTTCAACTTGCAAGTTTTCCGTCTTTTCATTTAACGCTTGTCGCTAAACATTAGGGATGTTAAGTAGAATGAATAATGACCGTTTGATGTTTACAATACTTAACAATGAGTTGACAGAACTAACAAAGTGTTTTAATACGTAGCTCAAGCGCCAAAGCACGATTTGCGTGTCGACTGGTGATGGCGTCATACATTGCTTTGCCATACGTTGACTGGCTGGTATCTTGCATAATAACATCTACAATTTGATATAAGCAAATCATTTATGGAGTTACGTTAGTCATTAGCAGTCTACTACTTGTAGCTTGATAAATTATATAAACAAGTTCATTAAGTTAAATTTGTGGTTAATGTTTTTTTTAAAGCCAAACACTCACTGTGTATCACAATATGATATCACAATATCGCCAGAAATACAATGAACAAAAACCTGAAATTGGACATCGCATATTTTTCTCGGGTTTTTTAGCTGCTCGCTAAAAAAATTTAAAATTAGACCCTTAAATTAGACCCTTAAAGAAAACGGTGGCGGAAATTTATGTGGGAATTCAAAAATCTCAATCAAAAAATTCAGAAATCCGGGCAAAACTGGAACGAACAGTTAGTATTAACTATCTGTAAGTTTAAATCCGAAAACTACATGTACGGCCTGTGATGTTTTTAATTCAAATTTGACAATATCGACGTTATTTTATTACTGCATTATATAAGTATTTGTGACTCATAATTTATTGTTTGTATTGACTTTATTATTTTGTTTGACACTTTTTTTCATTCAAAAGTCATTTGCTATCTATTACAGTCACTGGAAATTCAACTTTCTTGCGTTTCAATTTAGTAATGTATTAATGTCAATATGCTGTGTAGTAATCTATGCGGTATTACAATTTATAAATGAGTAGAATGTGTTGCACATATTGTTTGTTTAGGTATGACTTTGACTTTTGGCTTACGATCAAGTGAACTTCGTATTTAAAATATATGAACAGATTTCTACAATGTTGCTTAGCTGACGTCTAGAATCATTTAATAAAGCTAGTGGGAAGTAATATCTAAAAAAGAATTAAACACATATTTATAATATTATTTTAATAAATATTCAGCTTGCCAAAAAAAAAATAAAAAGTTATTTATTGAATTTTTTTTAGTATGAAAAACCAGAATCAGGTTCAACCGAGCTTGATTTTGTCTGTGGACTAATATTTTTGAAATTATACTTCTTTAATCGGTTTAGAAATAAACGATGAGAGCGAAATAGGATGCGTGCGCACGATGCAACAATAATCCACAGAATGAAGTTATTCACTAAACATATATTTAGATGTATGTAGTAAGTGATATTATATTTATGATAGTTATTGATGTATTTGTAAACACGTGTTTTATATTCATACAAATCTAAGTTATATCAGTGCTTTTAAATATATATAATAATTAAAATTGAATAGTGGTTCATTTAATAAGAACATTTATTTTTTGTGAATCTTCGTAATGGAAATAGTACTTATGAATAATTTAAAATATATTTTAAGTGTATTTCCCTAAATAGGGTTAAGTTTCGGTTTGATTATATACTATTACTTTATCATATATTTAATTATTAAATGACAATGATTGTCATTCTAGATAAAAAGATAAATTTGTTTACTATTCCGTATGAGAAAATTAATTTTAACTTTTAAAACTTAATTATTTCATTAAATTCCGTTCTTATCAACCATCTATATAATAATGCTCCAGTTCTTTTATAACTTTATTTCCATTAATTATTTGTGTGACAAATAAAATTATTCAGATATTACGCCTAAAAAGTGTAACTTCCAACGAGCTTACATAAATATACGCTGAATTTTTTTTTATTTATTTCTCATGTAACAATATATAACACATATAATATCCATATTTTTAATTTTTTAATGTCTTAAGTCTCATAATTTTAAGAATTTTATTAGGAAATGTTTAGTAATATTTATGCTATTCGTATACTAATAAGAAGACAGAAAAAATGTATTTCTCATAACTAAAAACACTACAAAATAATTGCTATGAATTCCAAACAATCGGGGGTCGTTTCTAATTTTTGAGTTAAAATATGCATACGCACTTTTCCTATTTTTCCTAGAAAAAAAACGACACTTCTAGCAGCGAATATGCTCTGAATAGTCATCGTGTATTGGTTTTAACTACAGACCTTTAGTGAAAGAACATTAAAATATTTTGAATGGCCATCTTATCGAACTGGCCATTTGACCATGAGTTAGTCGAGAGAACAGCGAGAACGTTTGTAAATTTTTTGTTTCTACACGTGCACTAGAAAACGAGTAGATTAATTTTGGTTTAGATTTTAATATTGTACACATCAAGGTAATTGTCGTGTAATAGCAAGATCCCAAAAATTGTTTTATAATTTAATCTTTTTTTCAAACCATTAATATAACATAATATTACAACTTAATATTTTAGGCTAATCGCTTCACGCGTTTTTTTAAATAAAGTGAAGTGATGTGAAATACCTAGTTTTCCTGTAATGTTAATTAAACAATTTTTGAGAGCGATTTTCAACAAAACTAAACGGTAAATATATCACTTTACATTTACTTAGTTTTTTCGACAAATCGCTTCACGTGTTTTTTTATTAAAATTAAAAGTCTGATAATATAACTACTTTTTCTGCAATGTTACTTTTACAATTTTTCAGAGTAATTTTTACCAAAAATAAAAGGGTCCATCATTTTTAAATTTTAAAATTAAATTAGATATATAGTTTGAATAATTTATAAATAAATCGCCGAATTTTGTCGACAACGGATTCTACACGACAACTGCCTCAAGAAATATTTTTATAAATTCGAAATTAGAGTTTATTCTCTTCTTTTCTCTGTCTTTTTTATTGATTATTGTTAATAACCCTTTTGTTCCTTTGTATTTCTATCGAGTAATTAAATATCTGCCAGGTTATGTTATCTTTCACAGTATTGCAATACAAACACCTTCCTTATCCTTTATCATGTAGAACAATTGCCTTCTATGAAATGAAAACAAGATTTTGTTTCAAGGAAACAGTCATGGAAAAAATCTCTAGGTGAATATCGCTATCTTTTATTAACTTCGTTCCATATTATATCGTTTACCTTTAATATTCCTGAAGTCTGGAATGTTGCCTTTAACGCCATACTATATAGAATAAATAACTTTGTTAATAATAAAATCTATAGCGTCGTTGAATATTTATTTCAAAGGTATGTACTGAATGACTCGACAAGGCCGGATAGAGGAAAATCGATTCATACTTTTATGTAACTTTCTACATTTTTCATGAATTATTCAACGATGCGGATCGAAAGACATCTTGTGGGATGATTGTGTCACTTTGCGACCGCTTAATATTTATTCAAGTCAAACCCGGTATTTAGATGACGAAGGAAAACGCTTTTTGCTGATATGTGTAAATATATATATATATATATATATATATATATATATATATATATATATATATATATATATATATATATATATATATATATATATATATTAATGGAAAAATAATCCTTTCCCACCAGATATTTTCCCCACAAACTATTTTTAGGAAAGCATCGTCAGTATTGTTGCAAGTCTTAGCCCGATTTTGAGATTAAAAATCAGGAAAAATATTTTTTTTCAAAATCGTCTTGTTGAATACCAAAATGAAAGTTTATTAAAATAGATACTCAAAATTATCTCAGCTGCTTTTAATTTAACTTTTTTTTTTAAATTATTGACATCTATATTATAATAATGCGTTAGCGATAATAAAAGTATATTATTTGATATAAATTCCTGCTATTAAAAAATATTATAAAATTAACATTATAATTAAATGGTATTGCCACGCATCACACGCGATGGCTACACATTATATATGTGCGTATAATATTTCTTATAAAAGTTAATTAATATACAACGTTAAAAATCTATACTTGCATACCTTCGTACTAAATACTCATTCACTGCAAGAGGTTCGATTCAAGCTTGAGCGATTATCACTAATTAATTAAGGTTTCTATTTATGTTAAAAGTTGACTCAATTAAATTAACTTTAACCGCACTTTTACGGTACGTAATAAATAAAATAAAATATTGGTAATCTATTTTCATTTTATAATTATGAGTGCTTTTAGCACAATTTTGTTAAAATCAAGGTGATCAAAAATAAGTCATTTTAAAATTTTCACCAAAAAATTAAAAATATTTTTGCATCAATCTAGCATTAAAGAGCCAAACCAAAAAAACATCCTTGAGCATAATTTTATTTGTAGCATTTAGTATAGGTAAAACCTGTCACATAATGATGTAAAAAAATGCGTGTGTAACTTAGAGTTTCCGAGAAACAGCCAATGATGTAAGAGGTAATTTTTGTAATGCAAACTGTTTGACTACGAGGTCTGACGTTCTGATCATGTTTGACTACGAGGTGTCAACGTCTCACCTCGTAGTCAAACATGATCAGTCTTAATACTTTTTAATACTTTTGCAGCCCTTATTATCAATTCTTTCCAACGACACCCAACACTAAATGCGGAAATTAAAAAAATCGATTATTTAGTTGGTCTGCTCTAAAATTTTCACATGAATATTTTTTTTATTTTGGATATAAATATATATGTGTATCGTGTTTTAATGTTTTCCTATATTTCAATATTTTAGGTCAAGTGTTTTCTGAAAAAAAATACTGTGACAGGAAAGAGACAGACGCGTGAGGAAAATACTACAATCAATGTTATTGAGTAAATTTTCATTCTTCGTACCCGATATATTGAGCTCATAACTCATTGCACTTACGCTTTTTTGTTATACCGCTCTCTAGTATTAACAATACCGAAACGGTATACTTTTCCTTGGTAATCAAGTGCTCAACCGTCTTAACGCAGTCAGACTAGGGAATGATTTATTTCTGATGATTGCAATAAATTTATCAAATCATAGCTACGTAGAAAAAAAAATAATTTTACAAAAACAAAAAAGAAATAATTTTTCTCGTATTGTATCTACATCTATAGTTCCTATTTTGTATATTAAATACTTTATTCCATTTCATACATTTAGCACTTAGCATAATTTTCATTAATAGGACATTTTCTCTAGACTTATTTCGGACGTGAATAAATTAAACCGAATACCATTTAATGAGAACTTCACTCAACACGTTCGCGTGCAAAAATTATCGACGCTTATCTTAATTATAATTAGCAAAGTGCCACCACCACCTTTACTTGGAATATTTTTATTAAGCTGTATTGAAGTTTTATTTCGTTACAACACAAAAGAAACACGCAATCTTCCGTGTGCCTGTTGCCTTTTATTCGCAACGTGTGCTTTACTTAATTAAAAAGTTAAGTGAATAAGCTCTGTATAGAGATTCGTCATTCAGAAATGGATCATGAAATTTTAATCCGTGATTAAAAAGTAATTAAATATACGGTTATATTCATTTCCTTTTCATTTTGTTTTTTGATTTTAATAAAAAGATTTTCATAGGCCTATTGTGGTGGGTTCGAAGTTTGCCTTGACGATATCTTTCTGTATTTCTTTTATTAACTTTAAACGCATTGACAGAAAAATATAGTAATAATTTATAGTAAATATGTATCAGTAAGGGTTAATTTCCTTAACACTGAAAAGTTTTGGAAATGTTACTTGCAGTTTCTAAGTTGAGGTAGAGAAAATATAGAGAAATATTTTTTGAGCATTAAAATTTTGAATTTGGGGCACCTAGTTATATTATATGTGTATATAATAATCATTATCTTTTAATTATGTGCTATAAACTATTTGAATAAAGAGTTCACCTTATATATTGGGCGCGTGTGTGTGCTTACCTATTATATATATATATATATATATATATATATATATATATATATATATATATATATATACTAGGCAGATAACTATCGGTTAACAATAATGATTTTAATTACTAAATGCTAAAAAATCCGCAGATCTAAGAATGAAAGTAAAAAATATATTATTCAGGTTGATGAAACTTAGTTTCTAATTATAACAAACGATATTACCATATTTTATGAATTTACTGCTCACTCATTTCTTTTAATTAAAATATTTATAGCTTTGTTTATTTTAGTTGATAATAAATAAAAAGAAATTAAATCCTAAGAAATCTTAATAAATCTAACCTATAATCATAGTTGCACATGGTTAACTGGAATACAAAGTAATGAAATAAAGAGATAAAAGCTTATAAAAGTCGAGACCACGAACAATAATTTTTAGTGAATATTTCCAAGGCATAATTCTAAAATTATTTAGTTTTGGGTAAAAGTTTTGCGTATTTATGGTTTTTCTATTTTTTTTTATATTATTCATTATTCGTAACAAAAAGAGTATTTTTCCATCCCCTCACTTATGATGCCACTTACACGATTTTCATTTTTTTTAATTCATTTAACATTATGTCAATTTATCGTAAAAAAATTCATAGGACACAGGATCACGAAATGGAAAAGCATTTACTGTGATATGAAATGTTCGGAAAAGTACATAAAATAAGCTTCCGATATTATAAATAACGATACAATTTTTTTATGTATTAGACTTCGATAATTTCTTAATTTAAAACTATACATTGGCAGCGAAATTAATATCCCTTAATTCGTTGCAGTATCGACAATTTACCGCTCGCATCTTTGTCTGAGAGTAGTAATAAAATGAAGTCTAAAAAACTATTTATTTTACAAAATGGCATTAATATTAAAGCATTAATAAAAGGTCAGTCAGGTCAGGTCAGGTCAGCTTTTGAGAAATTATACACAAAAATGCACGTATAAGCATGTAATTAACGTTTACACAAATATATAAATTTCGATTAAACTTAACCTTATCCAGTTTGAAACTATCGGCCAGCTAGCGGTCAAAGAGTGTCTGGCAAGGCTAGACGGACACTTACGTGTTTATTATTTTTTAATGCATAAACTATAATTCCTATTATAAACTGAAATTCCTTTTTTTGGTTACAGAACACATTTTTGACGTGAAAACCTCTTTATTATCAGAAAACGTCTAATCTATGCCTGGGGAGGCAATCGCATGCAAGCGGGCCACAACTTTTGTCGAAATAATTTAAAATTTTAATAACTTGGCTAAACAAATATTTCAAAAAATAAAAGCCACCAGTTTGCGACAAATATTCTGTTTTTTTTCTATTAGTTCCTATTAAATATTCGTGGCAGCCGGATATCACCGTTAAATAAAATTAAAATAATAAATCTATTAAACCCTCTCCAAATTTTATATTTTCTACAGTTTGTATGATATATATTTTCATACAAATTCATATTAACTATTTAGACTTTCAAAAGCATCCAGTAAATACACCATTTCCTTGACATAATCTTATTGAATCGTTATTAATCAAAATTCGTAGACATAGGTGAGCATTTAAGTATTTTATCATCAATAATGAAAGAAATTCAATTTTTGTACGCAGTCTCTAACTGAGGTATTTCTTCTAACATTTACACTTATTTTCAACTTTCTACATCAAATAACATTTAACAAGTAGAAAAACAGATACCAACCCGATTCCATCAGTGCTAATTTTAATACGGAACATGAAAAAGCTTGTTACGTGTGAAAAGAACTCACATTACGAGACATAAGCGTTTCAGAGTAAATGACGTTTCCACTAAAATCTTCATAAATAATAATATTACTTTTCAGCATGTTCTGTTTTGTTAAGAATTATATTGTTTTTAAATAGATGTAATATCTTTTATTTTTTTTTCAGTGTATTTCCAAATTCTGACGTTGAGTATTTGTGAATCTGTTAATTTTTTACCTTCTTTATCATAAAAAATTCTGTATACTTAAATTCTTTGTTTTTTAATATGTTCTAGGAAAATATTTAATTAGCATTTAATTCCACTCTGTTAATTTTCATTCGGTAAAAATTCTCTCATATTTTCATTTAAAAAAAATTAAAATTTCAGGCAATCGCGTAGGCTCATCAAATGAAAAATTAAGCTATGAGGATTTTAAACCTGTTATTTTTTAGAATTTTATGTAAAATTTTAAAACATTTTTAAAAATTTCCTCACAAATATGTTCCATCCTCTCAACCTCCAAAACTGCTATTGTAATTATCGGAATATTACGTATTCTCTATATCCATTACATCAATAAATAAACAAAGCCTGAAATCTCCATTATAACGTAATTTTAACATTTAAATTTTACAAAATTACGAGTAAAAAAAATTCATTTGTTTGCCTTAAATTTTTCTTACCTTGCAATATTTTCAATACACAGAAAATGGCAGCAAAAATTATTTGAAATTTTGGTTCCAAAATAATTTTACAATGTATGATTTTTTCCATTTATAAAGTAGGTTTAAGTAAATTTAAAATGAATCTTTAAGTCATAAAAATCGCAAAATTTTATGGAAATGTAGTAAAATCAGTTCTTATTATAAAAAATAGCTTAATTAATCTCTAAATTAATCACCAAGTTATCATTAAAAAATTAATTTACATTTTTCAGCTTTATAATTTTTATCGTTTTTAAACTTTTTACGATTACGTTTCACTAAGATATTGATGACCAAATTTTACACCGATCTAGGAATATAGGGGATACGCACTCTTGAGGTTTACACGAAACAGATGTAAATTTCGTGTTTCCACGAGGCTGCGAAAAAAATAAAGTTTAATCTTAGTTTATCTTTATTTATTAAATAACGAAACACAAAGGCGAAGTTTATGACATTTTGCCTCCGAAGTGTTTCCATAGTTTCATTAGATTTTATCATAATTCCAAAAATCATTAGCATCCAACTTTGTTGTGTATGATATGAAAAGAAGTGTTTATAATTCCAAATTATCAAATCCTGTACAAAATACTTTCATATATTTTATATTCACGACGTAGATGATACTACACAAAGGAGTGACCTAGCTCACGAATAAAAAGTTCATACTTCGAATATAACTGCTGTCCCTCTAAAATATTGATGACCGGATTTACAAAATCTCAGGTCCAATATCCCTGATTTTAGTAGTTACGGAAATGATATGTCTTTTAAGATTCATTGTCTTTTTTCTTGATAGAAAGCAAGCACACACATATCAATACGGTCAGATAAGTTCTATCGATCGAGTCCTTTTTACTAGGAAAATAACTATACGCAAATAAATGTTGGTAAAAAAGGAAGAATGCAAAGAAAGCAAAAAAATATATGAAAGGAGTTGAACTTTTGCCTTATGAAAATCCAATACTTTTTAGCGTACCGCACTTCAAAAAAAAGAAGAAAACCCGAACTCGTATAATATCGCCCAAGTGGCTTTACTTTTGACACAGCTCTTTTGCCTAGAAAGCGTTTAATGCAGAATCTTGAAATTCGGCATAGTAATAAAATATATTTACTCGCATGTGCCACAAAGACAATAACTCAAAAATATTTGTATGGTAATGTTAGGGGTGGAGGCAAATTAAGTACAAGAAATTATTTCTTTAAATTGTATATATAGTATGGGGAATTATTTCAAAAGGCTAAATAGAAGGGCCCCAGATTTTTTTTCATAATTTTACATAATATGTCTTCATATATACACTAAAAAATAAGGAAAAATTCAGTAATTTACTTAACTACTTAGTCTAAAATTTTCATAATTTTAGACTGAGTATTTACGTAAATAATGGAAGGTGGGGTAATATAATTCTTTGCTTATTTTTTAGTGTATATATGAAGAAATATTGCTTAAAATTGTTTAGATAATAATAATTGCATTGTTTGGTATAAATTGTTAAAGATTTTTTGAAGCTAAGAAAACTATAGAATTATCTATATCAAATAATATTGGACATAGATACCCTGTAAATTTTCTAGTTAGTTTTAGATCTTATAATTTTAACAATATGCGCCATTGAATAATTTTAACGCCAGTGATAGATATAGTAGGTGATATATATACGCCGGGAAAAATTAATACTTTCATATAGTTTCATGGAAATAAGTAAAGTTTTTAAGCGCCTCAATATGTACAAAATCTTCGTAGTGCGAGTTATAATTATGCTTTACCGTTTTCTGTTTATTTTAAATTGTTTACCGCTAATTAAATTTTGTAGTCATATGAATAGTGATGAAATTAGGAACATCTGGTCTTATCAAAAGTGATTACGATTGTCCATAAGACATAACCTTAATAGTTATAAAATCACTCTAGTTCTATAATAACCATTGTTCAAATATTTTAACTTCATCTATTATTGTTAAGTTGAATTAAAGTAATTGTAATATTTCCTCTGCTGAATATGGTGTTAAATATTCCAAAGACATTACTATCCACCTCAAGGTTATAATCTTTAAAAACATATGTCCCTCGTGGTTTCGTACTCCATTTTTTTATTAGACTTTTAATGCATTAGAAATTATTGTACATCTATTGGTTACAATTCTAGTGCATAGAATAATATAAACAAACAGTTTTTAAATCGGATAGTAATAATCGTAAAGGTATCAGTAATCATATCATCATGCTCCCAAGATTATCTTATTTAACTGTTAAAGCAAGGGCTAAGCGTTTTGCAGTGCACGCACACAGTACGCCGCACGGCCTCGTCAAAGCGATTCGTCACGATGCTACGAAAAAGGGGTCCCCTTATTCGTATTTGGATATTGAACGATACGAATATTTTTTCACGAAAAGGATTGTACTAATGATTTAGGGTTTTCTTGTTTAAATATAATTTTAAATAAAAAAATATTGGAAATAATTTTTTTTGTTTTAAAAGTAAATTTTTCTCCTTTATAAAAAACTAAATCAACAAACATTATTGTGGATTGTTTGCATCTAACGAAAGGAATTAAACATATTCTTGCTACATCAATTAATCAACACTCTGTACATAATTACATTTTCGTGGGTTAAAAATCGAAGGTCACCCCAAGAGATGTTTCTGCTATATTAACCTGAAAATGATATGTCGAATTAAAATAATAATTCTCAATAATACTATTATTTACTAAATAATTTTCTAATGATCTATGTTTTATATTTTTCTCTTACAATACGTAATTGTTCCATTTAACACGTTCTAAGTGCAAAGGTTTCGGTGCTAATACCTACGTAAATTAACAAGTAGAAATACTCCAGTCTAAGCGTACTCCATTCTGTCGCTGAAAACACTTCAGCGAAAACACTTCACAGTCTAAGGGCAGGGCGTGGCAGTAAAGTAGTCAATGGAAATGCATTCGACCCTTAATTTAATGTTTCTTTCAACGCTTACCTTCAGAAAAGAAAGGCAAGGTGCGAACAGAGGTGGGAGAGCAAAATTCATAGAGTATCGACTTTATTACAGCCGTAGCGCGCCTGATGGAATCGCCCGGCTAACTCCATTAACGGCGCTTCCAAGGAAGGTAAAATAAAATAAAAGTCGGTATCGTATTTACGAGCGCAGCGCGCGTTGGAAGCAATGACCGCTAACTGTGAAGTTTATGATTTTATATCTTTGCTTCTGTTTAATTTTTTCTGCTAATAACCGCAGTTTGCATTGAAATATTTCACGAAGTGGGATAAATTTGTAAATAAGAAACAGGTAATGGGAGTTTTGTACGTGGTTATCAATAAAATTCAGATTTTAGAGGATTACAGAGGAGCCTTCCATTAAGATATAGGAGAAATAAAATTCTTTAATTATATTTTTGCTACTTAAAATAGGTGTAGGTTTTTCTGCAGCTCTTATGTAGATTTTCAACTTTTTTGGATAAAAGTTTTTTTTGAAAATTTGTTTTGAAAAGGCTCAAATAAATAATATGTGCTATAAAGGAATAACTAAGCAATATTAAAATTACTGAAAAGATATTTTAGTTCAAGTTCGGACGCTCCTTAGCGAAGTACATAGGGATGTGGATCTTATACTTACATCCTTAGGTTTCTTTTTCTTGTTTGAGGGCAGAAAAATGTAAAAATGTTCTTTTCTTTTTAAAGGCCTGCCCTTTACCATTTGACAATTAAAGTATTAGATTTCATTCAACAAACCTATCATAATAATAACAAAAAGAAAATATTCCATGTCAATTTTCATTTCATTAATTATTTTTAATGGCTGGAAAATTTATTTTCTTTGTGTGCTTTAAGTGTGAGTTTCGATTGAAGTTTTAGAAAAATGTAAAAAATTGTCAATAAAACTTTTATTTTTTTTATAAATGACTATTTTGCTTATAGAAATTTAGCTTAACGGTTATAGTGCAGGCATGTAAAAGTGTATTGTGTTTTATTCGCTTTCGATTATAGTAAGAACGCCCAAATTTAAGGTTGAAAGTAAAATGACCTACGTGACATTATTTCATTTCTACCGTAGAAATAGTGATTTATCACTATATTCTTTTATCTCTTTTTTAGTTTTATTTTCTTTGAGGAAATTAATTATTTATTCGTAACGCTGTTCTCAATTTAATAAACCGATAAGGATACGCCATTTTAAACACTTCTTTTCTGTCAACAATTCAGCACATTTTTCTTCCGTTTTTCAATAAGTTTATCTACCAACCGATATTTATGTTTACATGGACATAAGTAATTCAAGTGCTTAAAGCAAAGACACGGTGATACGCAATTAAAATACTCAAGCAGTGTCGCTTGAGAATTTGATTCGCTATTCGCAGTCAAGTGCTCTTCTACAAGGCTACCCGCAGTCAAGTGCCCTCTTACAAGAACCGGCTTAAAATACTGCTGGGGCTTCTTTAATATGAAACTATATTAGGATTATAGAGTTTTCAGTAAATAATTAAACATTAAAAAAATATTAACTAAGTCCTAACTATGATATTTACTAAACACAATTAAATGAAACTACGTGATGTAGTATTATTTCTACTTCCTTTAATTTATTTACCACGACCTAGGTTTCGTTGTATTACAACATCTTCAGGTGGGATATCTTTGCTAATATCCCACCTGAAGATGTTGTAGTACAACGAAACCAAGATCGTGGTAAATAAATTAAAGAAAGTAGAAACAATACTACATCACGTAGTTTCATTTAATTGTGGATAATGAATTTCTACAAGATTAACGCCAAATATATTCAATATTTACTAAAATTGATAAAATTATATTGAGTGTCAGCGTGAGATAGAAATTTTATTGCATTTTTTATAACAGGTTTTTTGGCAAGTGAATTTTTGTCGTTACTAACACCATAACACGATAAATATTTTTGGGAGCAGAAGGAATGTTTTTAAAACTTAATGTGTCGATTCATGTAAATGATAGGAATGCATTGATACTTGTAATTTCTTATTATTTTTATGAATTTTTAAATAGAAGCTACAGATGAAACATAAATTATTATTTTCAATTTAAATTAATTTCTCTGTTCAATATTTTTACACAAATTGATTTACGCTTTAGCACAGTTATCTGTAATATTCTAAACCACAAATTGCAAATTTTCATTTAAAAATTTCAATTTTTTTATTTTTTGAAAAATATTTATATAACAACGATATAAAAATATCAAAATAAATAAATTGATTTCTGAAATATCGATTAAAAAGAATACTCTAAGTGAACTGAATTGTCACCAACTATTTTAAATATAATTTTTAACACAGTGAGAGGATTACTATAAAGCATTAGGTTTTAGTTATATACCTTGTTAATACATTTTAAATCGACTTAATATTACCATGACATGAAAATATCCATCTATTAATTTTTAATTTAGTCCATCTATAATAGAGGGCGCTGACTGTGTATCGTCCTTTCAAATAACACAAAAACGCAAAATTCATCTCAAATGAAATTAAAATTTCTTCTTCGCGTAGGTGTGATAGGCAAAAAGGTGCATGGTGGAAAGCGCAGAGTATTAATACTATTGTACCTGAGTAATTTTTATGCGGGACAGTTTAAAGGAATCTCAAATATTATATAATCATTGAGCAGTTAAATAATTATATAAGGAAAACAATAACGGTATTGAGGGCGATAATAACAGCGTTATATATGATGACTATGCTCCGGAATTTAATAACTATGACCTTCAGTCCTCTAATGAAACAGGTGAAATTGATAAAATAATTGAAAATCTCGCACATTAAAATTATATTTCACAGCCCGCAGTTATTCTGGACCTTTACCATAAATAAAATTATTAGACGAAAATGAGATTTACTTTGACGACTAAATATTTCAGGTCACAAATGACAAATTTTCGTCGAAAAATTAAAAAAATTCCATTAAGATTTTTTGGGTTAGATAAACAACATTTTATTGGGGCATTTTATATCAGGGTGTTGATCTCATCTTACAAGTAAACCATCATTGTAAAAGAAAGGAGCAGAGACGAAATTCCAATATGTCGCTCTTCAAATGAATAAGATTTACTCGATGATAATATATTTAAGACGATTTTCCCTTAAGCTTATTATCTAAAAATATATTTACATATACATTTATAAGACTACTAATTCTATAAAGGCTTTTCGATCTAAATTTAAATATGTTTTGTACTCTACTAAATACCTTTTAACTTTTTAACCCTTTTTAAAGTTCTCTCTTTTATCGGTAAGTTAAGAAATTTTCTCCATCTACTTTTTATTACAGCTAATGGTCTCAATTAAACATTAATAAACTTTTCAGCACGTCTGATCTTCGATTCGATCGCAAAACATTCAGACTTAATACATTTCGTTAATGGACTAAAAAAAGTGTTATGAAAAGCTTTAAGTGAATAATTCTCTAGATTATGACATAAAAGTTTCGCCTTGAAGGTTTTAGTCATTTTCTTGACGCGGAGCGAACACGCCTTTTAACTTGTTCGTTTCACCATTAATATCTGAGTGGAAGTCAGCATAGTATTTTTAATTAGCCGTTATTGTGTCGGTAGTTTTGGGCTAGAAATATCACGGTTGTTTTGAAATAGAATTAATAAGTAAAGGTAAATTATATTAATTTAAACATTTGATTAATTATAGGACTAATCATCAAAGCACGTTTCTAGAGGAAAAAACGAGTGTCAGGATTTGTTTTGTAATTTTTGTAGATCGTATGGTTATATGAAACGCAGTATTTTTGCACTTTCTAGCGCTACTTTCATTTTAACTTGCTTAGTTTTGGGTATATTAAAAAAATGTGGGCAATAAGCACGTCCTGCTCTACTTCCGAATTTGGGAAGTAAAAAATTCAAATTAGTTACACAAATACATGGTCGTCTATTGATTAAAAAAAAAAGGTACATCTAATTTGGCTATCAAAAAGTATTTTGATAAATTAGCCATATAACCAAAAGGGTAAAATCAAAGAACTGAATGTGGAGATCGGAAATATAAGAAACCAAATTAGTTGAAACGTGATGCAAAAATTAAAATTTACGTAAACATACTTTCAATTACTCTTGTGTTTAACGATTTCTACCATAAATGATTTTCCATCGTTGAGCAAAACTCAATAGTTCAAATTGTTTTTTTTTATATGACTTCGTATTTATTATTTTCTTGAATAGTTATACTTAAGTACTCATAAATTTACCCTTTTAATAAAACATCGTAAAAATATCCATTAATAAAATCAAATATGGAAAAAAATTTAAAAACTTATTAAGAAATAACCGAGTTCAAAAATGTATGGTGGGGATAAAGTGAGGCTATATCCCTGTTTCATTTTGAGATATCTTGCTGTCGTAAAATACAATGACCACTATTAAAAATGATGTCACAATTCAATACTGCCATCATTGTTTAAATAAGTTTAAATTTTTGTAACTTGGTCAATTTTTAAAATGTGTCGAAATATTCATTATACGAAACATTCATGTCATTCGTCGTCAGCTTGGGCTTTAAAAACATTATATTAAAAGTGAAAAATTTTAATACTAGAGTATTCGGCTTTTTCTATTTTTTTTGCGAAATGGGCTAAAAATAAATGTATATATATATATATATATATATATATATATATATATATATATGTATATATATATATATATATATATATATATATGTATATGTATATGTATATATATACACACACACATATATATATATATATATATATATATATATATATAATCCGGTCAAGTTTAATACACAGGTCTATAAAATTTTTAAGCTCTTCCCTTCAACGATTCAAAAGAGACAGACCGTCGGAGTCTCAGCTAACCTTTAATTTAATTATTTTAACCATTTCAAGCATTCCAGTGGATTTTCGAAGTTGTAAGCCTTATCAACATTTCACCATTTTATATTCAGTGAGATAAATTTTGGAAGCCCCAACAGAGATTTATTTAATTAAAACTTTTAGGTCCACAAGTAAAGTAATAAAATATCGCAAAGTATTAGCCAATTGACACTTCTGACATGTCTACACATAAAGTAAAACTGATTATGTCATGTCCTTGAAACAGGAGAAAAGCGTATCCACTAACGCGCGTTGATATGACTTGAACTCATAGTCTTGGTTGGAAATTCGCCCGGGGAACAAAGACTGTATTTGCTTTACGAAATTACTTACAAACATGATTAACTCTACGCCAAGTTACGAGTTTACTCGGC
The DNA here is from genome assembly GCA_039881145.1 of Druceiella hillmani. Taxonomy (NCBI): domain Eukaryota; kingdom Metazoa; phylum Arthropoda; class Insecta; order Lepidoptera; family Hepialidae; genus Druceiella; species Druceiella hillmani. The sequence continues at coordinate 10,199,822 of JAYKKI010000045.1, forward strand.
GATACGAAAATACAAGGTTATATGAATTCATAGAATGATCGTACACAATCCGTAGAGGAATCAATAAAATTCAATTCGTGGTTTGTATATGAGTGTAATTTTACATATAGATAAAGACGTCACGAGTAATGTGGGATCCAAGCTTATTAGTATGGTAATGGGAATTATTATAAATTTCCATACAATTGTTTCAATATAGCCGATTATATCTACATATTATTTGTCTTGTTTTTGAAAACTATTTGCTTGGCTTGATTTACCTTATGTCAAAAATAAACCACTTTAAATTATTGTAACCTTGAAGACTACAATCACTTAAAATAGCTTCATTCTGAAAGTCTGGTAGACTAACCAAACATGAAGAAGATATAGTTATCATGTTACTATAAGTAAACATATCTAGTTATTAATTAAATGTGCGTAACTAATAGCATAATTTGTTATATATTTAATAAAATTTAATCTCATATATTTTTGGAAATTCCAAGGTTTCCGTTTAATGTGTTAATTTTTCATTTTTGGTCGGATACCGATCTTGATGACCATATTCTTTAGATTTCTAATTATTTAGGTATATTGTGGATTATACCGTATAGGAAATAATATTTAACTGTTTTGAGCGTAAAATGAGAAACATTTTTTTTAAATAGTGGAGTGTATTTCCTTTACTGTTTTACGAGATAATTATTTTTTTATTCTTGGACAGGTGCTTTTTACAAAGTGGTTATGATCATGTTTTGGCCCACTTTTTAGTATCAAATCCTAAGACGCGCCTCCATGCATCTCCATTTTTGCATTATGTGAACACACATTGATCGTATAGTTCGTAATGTATTTTATAAGGTCGGTCCATACACGGGATATCAATTCCGTGACAGTCGTTATTTGCTCGTAAGCGTTTAAAATGTGAAGGTTTATTTTGCTAGCATTGGAGATAATGGAGATCAATCTGAAATTGTTATATTGATTGTTGATATGTGATCTATGTAGTGGTATAAATAAAGAATACGACCAACAATTTGACCAATTTCTTGTTGTCCATATTTTGCAATAAATAGAATGTAGAATATCTATTCAAATTTCTTCCATTGTTTTGATAACCTCAATGGGAATCTCGTCGACTACAACGGTTTTGTTTGTCCTCATATATAATATTTATTTATTAATCAATTAGTCATCTCTGTCTTTAGAATAAAAAAAGAATATGACAAACAATATATTAGCACAAGTTTAGTAATATAGAGATTTAACTATATTAAATAATTATGGTAAATACTGTATGAAGTATTAATGTAGGTGACAATGTGGTAGCTTGTTAAATACTCCACTGAATCAACGTTATAATTATAAGATGCGAAAATTCTGCCTACAATGTATTTTTATAGTTTTTGATTTATTAAAACTAAATGCAAATAAAATGGTTTTTGATCGAATAACGCAAAATTTGGCATTTTGGTAAAGCTTTTGTCAGGAGGTGGATGACGAGTTTATTAATTGGTTAAAGTACTTTAAAGATATTCAAAATTATTTATAAATACTATTTATGGATGGCAAATGAGCATGAAAGTATTAAAAAACAGAAATCATTTCATTCTAGTACGATGTATATTATTAAGCGTAAATAAGAAACGATAGAAAAATATATTTCAAACTGGCCTTTAGCTTTTGCAACTGCTAACCAACTGACCAAAACAAACAAAATAACTAAGTACTATAATAACATTTCTGTATTATATAAATGTATACGAACACTTTTTAATAATATCCATGAAATTTCGGTTGGTGTTGTATGCGTACAAATGACATATCGGTGGAAAAAACATGCAAATATATAAATTTCATGTAATTGTAATAATAATAATGTACGTACTATTTTTTCGACAACTTAATATCATAGTATATTCAGAAAGTTAAAATATTTTGAAAAATATCCACTATGATGTTGATTTAGTAGTCCATGGGTTAAAGAACTTAACCTCATTGTTAAACCTCTCTTATGAACATGATAATAAATAGCTATTCCAATATTAGCCATACAGTTTTTATTTTAATTTCTGGTAACGCTTAGAGCCAGTTGAAAGAAGCTTATTCTACCTATTTTTTTCCGTAATTTTTGCAGTCGTATATTACCCGAAATGCGATTACATAGAATAAAATAATTATAATTAAAAGCTATATGAATTCTCATTGTAAATTATTGGAAGGATGAACGCATAATGAAATTTGTATCAGCATATTATACTAATATATTATTATTTTAACAAGCTTTATTAGTCTGGCGTGATACAGAGTATATTTTAATTTATGGTTATTTGATTAAAATGTCGAAATTGCTTCTATAGAAATTAGATTGCACAATAAAAATCTTATAAATAAATAACAATGTCAAGGTGACTTCACGATTTACATCGCATTTTATAAGCCATTAAAAAGTTTTTAAAGACTAATTTGAATAAATTCTGTCTAAGAAACATCTTCGTAACACATACAATAGATTCTAATTAATAAAAACCTATTTGAAAATGTAATAAAAGTAAGAAAATATAGAGGTAAGTTTTATGTCAAATATTTGCTTAATAATTAAAAGAACTTTCAGCGGAATTGGCTTCATTAAAGTTTATTGTTATTTGAGATAATAAAATTTAAAAGACTTTCATACCACTTTGTATACTAACGACTATAAAATTAAAAATTTAGTCAAATATAAAAATTATTATAATTAAAGTACACCATAAGGTTAGTTATCTAAGTATGGAAGAAATATGGGGTAATGGCTTTCGATGAATTTACGAGGAGACAATTTTTTCAGAATAATTAATACAGATGTGTGACTCAAATTTTCGGAATATAAGTAGTTTTTTTCTATTACACATTTTATTATTGAAATGCATCTGATATTGAAAAGGAATTATACGTTTGTCTGTAGATGTGTCTAACTGTTCGAAAGGATTTAACCCTAAAACTACTGAAGGCATTGACATAAATATTCAGTTATAGAGCAAACCCGTGGACCAAATTGGTTTTTATTTCATCGTAATATCTCAAACGTTTCCACAGTTACGTTGATATTGGTATTGGATTTTGTGAAGCATATCTTCTCCCTTACTTGTTGAAGCATATCTACACGTACGCTTTTCGTATATCTAATTCAGGTCAAATATGCCTACAAATTTAGGTTAAGTGTAGAAATATCTCAATATGAAATCAATAATTACTTTATTCTTTGATCAGCACTTGATATATGTACATATATATATATATATATATATATATATATATATATATATATATATATATATAGTTAAAAACGGAACATTTATAATTGCGTCCTATCACTATGTCCGTCTGTCGGTTTATCCGGATATTATACCCATTTTACTCGGATACTACTAGATAGTGCTAATAGTCTCTGAAGTGCTATAAATATAGTTTGGACGGTAAGGGACGTCTAAGAACGACTATATAATAAAATAGGATAATTGAATTGTGAAAAATAAATAAAATTATGAGTATCAATGTATACATATAATTGAGAGATGAAAAAAACATCAAGTACAGATAGGTATAGGGTACAATTGGATAGGTTTAAAATGATATAGAAATTCTAAAATAACTTATTTATATAGGTCAAAGTAATAGTTGGTGAGACATGCGTTTTAAAGTCTTAAAAAGTGTGTCCCCTCTCTAACTTTAACGCATGTAAAATTCTGAAAAATTAAAATAATGAAAAATTAATAGAACCTAAAATAATCCTTCAACGAAAATTGGTTTGAATAAGATATGTTGAGTAGTTTTTGAGATTTTATTGACTACAAAAATAACTTTGTTTTTCAGGATGCCTTTCCGAAATACACTCTTATAAATTTAATACTGTGGAACCCTTCGTCCGCGAATCCGACTCGCACTTAGCCGGTTTATTGAGGAGCCATTTATAATGCAGTAGCAAAACCAATTCCAAAGAGCGCATTTATGTTACAGTAGGAGAACACTTGATTTCTAATATATTTTCCTACTTCGTTTGGATTTTTTGTAAATAATTTTTAAAATAAATCGAAATATCTACGAATGAAAGTACACCTTTGCACTTAGCTGATACATGAAAAAATTTTAATTGCTAATGTGAAATGTAATAGAGAAAAAAATCAACGCATATTGAAAGAAAAATTAAATTAAAATGGGCGCGTGGTAACTTTGATAGCATTATGCTTTACATATTGTTCTTGTTGCCACACCGACTTAATATTGATAAACAGTAACTTTCCAAAATTGTAATTACATTGAGATAACCATCTAAAACAAATGGATGAGAAACGGCCAGTAACGATATGACTAAATAGTGCTGTGAATAACGCTCCGATTTAAAAGAGATGCGTATATAATTCTAGAATGAAAGCAAGAGCAATTATAGTTTTAAAAATATACGGATATACAGAAGATCTAAAATTATATTACTGCCGACAATTTACTTTTCTCATTGAAATTCATAATTATCGTCAATAATCATGCGCCACAGCGGTTCATTCCCAATTTGAGACTAAAGTGTTTAAATGATTTTCTAATAAGCTTTAAGATAGCCGATTTAACGTTAATAAACCAATTTAACTTGAAGTTAACGAAGGTATTATTTTAATTTTTTAATAATCATCCCCTTTCGTTCTTTGTATTTTCTTACTGGACTTTACGTTTTCTTTTATTGATAATACGCTGATTAAGAAAATAAGAAATGAGTACGAGATGGGGATAAGAATGAAATAGAGAGTGATGCTTAATAAATAAAAGTTTGGTAAGCCAAAGTACGTCGTCGACGTACGACATTTACGTCCTACATCGTTAACTTTATATAAATAAGTATTCAATATATATAACTCCTTTTATATATAATTTATTTAAATAACTCCCTACGCCCATCTTCCACCTCCAATCTTTCAACCATTGCTTTAATGCTAAAATATAAAAAGTTAACCTTTAACCCACAGATATTTGCCCATTCATTTATACACGACATACACACAAACAGAAAGGACAAAATTAATATAATGACCCTGTTTTTAGAGATTAGTATTAAAATTGGTTATTTTTCATATCATCTGTGTTACATACTGCAAAAAATGTTTCCTAAATCTCTTAAGAGTTGAAGCTAATGACTAATTTACAAATATTACATATTTATTGAAATTATACACTACACTCACACAAACACACACACACATACATGTATGCAAATGATTATTTATCAATTTTCCCCAAAACTGTAATATTTGCAATTATCCTTGTGTGTGATTTTTTATAATTAATTACGCTCCTAAAAACTCGATAATTTGCATAAATTCAGCCATTTGAGAAATAAGAAACAGCGTATGAATTTTTATTGGCTTTCTGTCCTACGTGTTCGTGCATGCGTGCGTGCGAGTGTACGTGCTAGCATGAGTGTCTGCGTGTTTGTGTGCGTGCGTTCGTGCGTGCTTCCGTGCGTGTGTGCGTGCATACGTTCGTTCGTGAGTGTGTTCGTGCGTGCGTACGTGCGTACGTGCGTGCAAGCATGCGTGCATGCGTTCGTACGTGCGGCCGAGCGTGCGTGCATGTTTTTTTCCATATATGAATATTTTATCACCATCATTATCTTTGTGAATTCGAAAAGAATGCTAACTAATCTCAGGAAATTCTCGGAGATCGGTTGAGTAGTTGGTGTGTGAAAACAAGACAAATAAAGCAATAAAGAAACGCACACTTTCACATTGGTATCAAATATATAATATAATAGTTAGGTATAGCATTGCGTAGTAACTATCATCTGCAGTGTATAATAGAGCAAACGATTTATATTTTAAGATCCGATATTGTAAAAGTCTTTGGCAAAACCATGAATTTGTCAATTAAATTTGTATCTAATAAAATACAAAAGAATAAAATATATTTTCAATTAACAAAGGATCATGAATCATCCATATATCTAATAATATTTGTTTAATACAAGTAAAAATAATCGTATCTATAAAAATGGTATTTTCAAAGATACTGTGAAGCTGTGATTAGAAATATGTAGTTTAATATATAAGAATAAGGCATTGCCATTCCCTTGGTGAAAGCTTATACAGCACTATGTCCAAGCATGTTAAATTAAAATTATGATGCAATCCGGTTCCTAGAGTCCCACTTTCTCAAACAAAAAAAATTCGACAAAGCTCGGTTTTCCCGCTCGTCTTAAAATTACATCACGAAATGCATCATTAAAAACCTTTTTAAAAGCTAGACACAATCCCCGCCCAGGGTAAAATTTCAGAAAGTCAATTCACGTCAGTCATCAAGTTTTAATGCATTATCCAGGTGTGGAGTATTTATTATTAAAAAAGTCATATTTAACATCTAAATGTTTTGTAATATTGCTACGAAATATAAATGGATTGCAATTAATTTAAATTAAGTTTCAAAAAATTTATAAGTTCAACTTAACTTAATTTTAATTTCACACTCATTTTTAAGTTTATCTCATACATGGTAAATAAATATCATTTTACGTTTCAGGGAAAAGTACCCTTGGAAAAGACATAAAATTGAAATGAAAAGATACGTGTCTATTAATTTTTACCATACTATCAATTAATAACAAATAAGAAACACCATACTCTTTTTTATTTACTAATATTGTTTAATTAAAATTTTGTTTTCAACTTTAAACTTTAAGTATAACTCACTTGAATTACGACGGTTATAAAAGAGTAGCTTTCACGGAAAAGGATACATTTACACACACATTTATTAACGTAAACACAAATCAAGCGATCTTTGTGCGTTCGCTCCTTACCTGTGCTAAATCACAATAAACTTTCCTTTTATGGACGTGAGAACTAAAGAAAATATTTCTCAGAACGCTTTATTTGAATTATAACAAAAAAATGACCTTTTGTAAACCAATCATGACGCAAGCCACCTTGAAAATATTACCTTGAAAACATTTCATGTAATTGTTTTACTTACCGCTTATGAATGATGTTATTTAATCGTTATGCAATGCTTAGTTCAATTAATGTTAAAATAACTTTTTTATTTTAATTTTTTAATAATCATATTATTTTAATTTATTTTAGTGTCTTCTGTCTTGTCTTGTATGAGTGTAGTGTATAATTTTAATAAATATGTAATATTTATAAATTAGTCATTAGCTTCAACTCTTAAGAGATTTAGGAAACATTTTTTGCAGCATGTAACACATATGATATGAAATATAACCAATTTTAATAATAATCTCGAAAAACGGGGTCACTATATTAATTTTGTCCTTTCTGTTTGTATGTATGTAGTGTATAAATGAATGGGCAAATATCTGTGGGTTAAAGGTTAACTTTTTATATTTTAGCATTAAAGCAATGGTTGAAAGATTGGATGTAGGAGATGGGCGTAGGGAGTTATTTAAGTTAATTATATATAAAAGGAGTTATAAATATTGAAAGCTTATTTATATAAAGTTAACGATGTAGGACGTAAATGTCGTAAGTCGACGACGTACTTTGGCATACCAAATTTTTATTTATTAAGCATCACTCCTTATTTCATTTTTATCCGAATCTCGTACTCATTTCTTATTTTCCTAATCAGCGTATTAGCAATAAAAGAAAACGTAAAGTCCAGTAAGGAAATACAAGGAACGAAAGGGGATGATTATTAAAAAATTAAAATAATACGATTAACTAACAATATTTTGTACAAAAATTAAATGAAAGAAAAATACAGTATTATTAATCTTATACTATTATATCATAAGTATAAAATACAATTTTACTATTTCGTGAACTAGTTTTTTTGATAACTGTCATGGAGTGTTGGTTTTTGTAAGTTAACATTCGTTGAAATACTCTGATATACTTTTTTAACAATGATACCCTTTAATTACCATTTCATTTGATGCATAAAAGTTTTATTTACACTTACTCGACTACATTACGCCGATTAATCTATGTATATAAAATACGTACGTCTGTGAGTGTATCTATATATTACTCTCTCGGATGTAACCGAATAGTTTGATTTGGGTAAATAAAGTGCTGTTAGAATCGTTTTAACCTCCTGGATGTTTTAGGTGATGTCACAACCCACGCTATATGGTGGTTGAGAGATGTCATTTATCCAACGTGAAAAAATAAAAATTGAGGAAAGCCACTGTAATATTAAAGATCTATAGGAGCAGATTTCGAATATATTTATATAACATTTTGTTTAAGTATGTGTGATATTTAATAAAGTATTTTGAAAACTTTGTGAAGTTGCAATGCTTTGAATTAGGATTCTGGCTATTTGGTAAGATACGAATTAAAATCCGTTTTTAAATATATAATAAAGAACTTTAAATAATTAATTGGCCTTTTGTTATTAATCCTGAAATATTAAAACAAAAATTGTTTACACCATCAACGTCTCCCCTCCTCATGTACAAACGAAAGAATTTCAAAAATACTCTTATGTGAAATGTTGAATAAAAGCAAAAATTTTTCCGCAATTACTAAAGAATTTTATTTTTTTACTGATTATAGAAATAACTGAGCACCTTCAAGTAAAAATAAAATATTTCGAAACTCTACAAGTCGTATAATCAAGCCATTTTAAAGAAGGCTTATGACGGTATTTTTGTGGAAGCATTTATGTATGTACGTATCTATGTAAATACATTTATGTACATGCAAAAAGTCTTACAGATTTCTTTATACGTAAGAAAGGCATGTGGACAAATTTCGTGTGTCGCTAGATCTTGAAAAATCAAATCGATTTTCATAAATTGTGTATCACTTGATTTGTTTCAGTGATGGAAATAATTTTCAAAAAAAAAATATAGAATAAACATAAAATATCACAGAGAATTAAAAAAACACTTTTATTCAAATACTTCATGAAATGTTTCAAATGAAAAGGATTTAAATATTAAATTTAAAAAAAATATACAATAGATGTAAGATAATAATTGAATCAGGAAGGAAAATTTTGCCCGAATTTTTTGAATGTAAATAAGTTACGTTACTTGAAAGAATATATCTGACTACGATGAAGAAAGCTTTTTTCCATCAAGGAAAGTAAATTATTTATATCGATTGCTGGATTTGCGTCGACTAAATTGAAATTAAATATTTATGCACCGAATGCAATTCTATGGCCTACTAAGTGCAGACTTAAAAAGACACGTTTCAATTATTATTATTAATCAACAAAATTACGCCTTTAAATTTAATATATAACTAAAACATAGTTAGTCGATTTGTTACAAGCTGCTGTAGAAATATTATAAAACTTCGTTTTAAGTAATTTCAATAGTACGGCGTCGACTAGAATAGTCCGCTTTGAAATTGAAATCCTTCGTGACCAAACAAAATCCATCAAGCTTGTTGTTCAAGGCCGAATTAATATTTTAACAGCGATCATATATTTATACTCAAGGCAAACTCATTTAAAATCTGTCATATTTCCACGTATGAGTGATTACTTGAATATCAAACTGGCGTATGTTATAATATCTTTAATATATTTTAGCACTAAAAATAATTGCCTTACATTAAAGGTTTATTAGTTCATGTTCATGTCCAATTAATTATTTGACAATACTTAAACTGAATTCGTGTGTGCCTAACTCTATAATGCTATCACGGCTCCACATTGGTCGTTAAGAAACTACACCGTAGTTGATTTTAAGCCATTCTGGTGACCCGCAAATGAATCATATTTTATTATTCTTAAATATATCATTTTATTAGGGTTTCGTACCCAAATGGTAAAAATGGAACTCTTAACATTTCGTTCTGACCGTCTGTCTGTTTCCAAATCTATCTGTGCGTATGTCACAGCATTTATTGCATATTAGTATTATGAGAAATAATTAAGTTTAATTCGAATATCGTAATAAAAATGAATTAGCTCACTATAAATCTCGAAACTCCTTAATTTAAAAAATTGAATATATTTGGCGTTAATTTTGTAGAATTTCATTATTCACAATTAAATGAAACTACGTGATGTAGCATTATTTCTACTTTCTTTAAGTTCTTTACCGCGACCTAGGTTTCGTTGTATTACATCTTCAGGTGGTCTTTTAGCAAAGATTAACTCTTAGGAACATCCAACAGCATTTATATGTTTCAAACACAATAGCGAAAGCCGGGTTTGTGTGGGTTTTCCTACTGCTTATGTTAGTCAGTTTATTGTAGTGGAGCGATGTAGGTTTTATTATATTTCCGAGAGTTATACTATATAGCAGCATTTTAATGAGGGTAATAAATTCAATTGTTGTTATTGCATGAGGTTGTACAATGCAAATGTTCCGGTATATATATAATAAAATTAAATGGAAGTTATTCTCGGTAATATATTTATAAAAAAGCAAGGGTATCTGAAAGTTAGAACAAGGTTATACCACTAATTCTACGTATCTTCGATTTTATTTATTTATATATTTATATATATATATATATAAATTTTTTTTTTTTTATTTATTTATTTTTTTATATTTATTAATTTATTTATTTGAATTTTTTTTCATATACCTATATTTATATGCTGAAACAATTTGAAGAGTACTGTAGTATCAATGTTGTCTAATTTTATTATATCTAGAAGATATTAAGTATGGGTGATGATACTATATTTAGTTGTTCATTTGTGTATGTTTATTTCTAATGTTTCTAGGATATGAAGTCTATTACCTTTTGTACTTATTTGTAATATATAGGTGGCATTATCAGTACGAGGGTGATGGTTACTTTCAATAAGATGCTTAGCGAAGTGAGATGTGTCCGGTTTGTTATTTTGACAGCTGATTTTACTATAAGATATAAGGAACACATTGCCAGCTGGCGATATATTTAACAACATGGTTAAACTATTTCAACATTTCTTTTTTATTTTTAGGACGATTCTTCAACTTTCCTCTTTAATTCTTTCACGTAAATTCTTTCCACACATGTTCTGAGATGTTTTATTTTCACTCCTATTTTACTTTAATCGATACCAATTTGTTTACATTATTTTTATCTTTAATCTATTGAATTACTCTTACTTTCATTCATTTGTTATTAAATACTTTTGTGAAAACGTTCCTCATTAAATGCTGTTCATTTCATATCATCTTTTCTTTTTTCCTCGACATTAAGTTGTAAATGCTTATTTTTATTTCATACACCACTTTTAATTTTTTTTTGTAACAATTATCCTTTCATCGCAATCTTTCTGAATGTCTGGTTAAATAGTTCCTAAATATTATAATTTCTCCTTATTTGCTATAATTTCTCCTTATTTCTATATATTTTACGCAAAAATATACACATTTCCATTTAGTCTCTAAAAAATTGTCATGAGATTTACTTGCTTATCTATGTTTCCAATCAGCTCTTGAACGACTAATATTGGTACCTTTACTGTGAGATACTACAGGATTTTTTTATCACTTTTACGAAAATATGTAATCTACGCGGATTAGAAAATATCAGATTGCGTCGAAGATGATTCAGCTAAACCGCTGCCTTCTGACGCCCAGCTTGTCATTTTTATGCTTTTCAACCTTTCGTCATATACCATCTCATAAATAATTTCAGTTTGTAATACAGGAAATCTTGGCTTTAAAAAATGGCGACTACGCAAGTACCAACCTAATGATATCTGTCAGGCTAACGTGGCCTAGGCCGGAGTGTACGCGGCGCCAATAAGATTACATTTAATAACGGGCGGGTTCTTCCAATCCCCATTCATAAGATATTATTACCTCATTCTACTTGAATGACCTGTGTCTACGGTCAATTTTATAAGAAAGAAAGGGACCTAAACATTTATGGCATATGAATTGTAATATTTGACTTACCATTACAGTTTGACCTGAATCGAAAGAAATATAATTAGACCGAGTACCCCCAATGATTGGCAATATACGCAAACTACTATGTCAAGATTTTGTAAAAAAAATTATTATAACGGAAGGGTGTAAATAGCATACCACTGAAAGATGCATACAATAAAGGAAGTACTAAGGAGTGGTTTTAAAAATGAGGGATCAAACAATGTGTGATTAGTTTAAGATGCAGATAATATATCTTACTTCTAAAACTAATGGGGCTATGTCGAGATGCACAGCCATTAGTTTAAGGTGAAACAAAAATCTATATCAGCGAGTCGCATTTGTTCTAATCGATTGAAATAAAACGAGATATTGGCTGAGTGCCAGACTTATGTGCAGCTCAATAATGTGCATTGTAGAGGAGTATACAGATAAGTAGTGAAATGAATGAAACTAAATGACATAAACATATTAATTCTATTTATTTTATAAATCTTGCAAATCTAAGCTAACAATGTAAGCTGGTTAAGTCACTCTATGGGGCGGCGCTGCAGCGAATTGGGTGGTGACGCGAGTGTCGTAGGGGCGTGTGTTGATTCTGGTAGTAGCAGGTGGTCGGTGACTAGCGTGACCAGAAGCAGTGTCTTGCCGGTAACCACGCAAGCCAACTTAGCAGATTGAAGACCGGGTAGTAGTGTGAGAAGTAGGACATGTAGACCTTGCACACAGTGTTTATGACACGAACGAAGGTCAAATCTAGAAATGAGATATTGAGCATGGGCTGTTTATGAGTGTACCGCTTGGTCCAATTCGTTTTTCCAGCAGCATCGAGGTACGGGTGCAGCTCCTGCACTTGCCATAGTCTGTCGAGCTCGTGAAGTTTCCTGGACCGTTCAGTCGAGGTGAGTGGCAGTGGTCGTGGTCCCTTGGCCTTCTCTCTAATCCTTTTCTAGTCGCTTCCCTTTGTTTTTGACGCATAAATTTACGTTTAAGAGGGGCCACATCCGAAGTGGTTTGAAATTTTTCATAAAATTTAACTTAAATCCACTATTACTTTTGGTGGGCACCTATTATTAATTATAATTATTTTGTACATATTTAGAGGGTAACGAATTCTAACTAACGGAACAACTTTCGTCTTAATCCGTGCATGTACTGACAATTTAAGTATTTTATTATTGCATTGTTTAAAAAACTACACTATACAAACTATTTCCAATTACTTTATTTTGCTAATTTAGTATAAAGAAGAGAAAAATAAATTACTGATCAATTTCATGCTATTTCACGAGAAAGAAAATTATTCATACTATAAACGCGTCTGATACGCGTATGGATAAGTTTTTCATTTTTCCTATCATTACGAAGCAATGTGAAAGTGTCACGTGCAAGATATACCTAGAAGTCTTCCTTCAACGACAATCTGGCCTAAAGTTCAACTGCCTTTTATTTTCCTCTTTTATGATATATTCTTAGACATTTAACCATAAACAGAATTTCATTTAACTTTTAATGGACTAAAACTTCGTTACTTATAATGATTCACTGTTTTTCAAGTTATACATTTGTAAAGAAAAGAAAAGAAACTGTTTAATGTATCACCACGTAAGTAAAATTTACAAAATTTGGATTGAAATTAAAAATAAAAAAATATTAGTTGCGCTTAAGACAGAAGTGTAGAATTTTGTAACCAATAAAATCCTACTAAACGTGAGAAATCGTAAAACTGAAATTTAAAAATACGTAAATTTAATTAAATTGACTGTTTTACAATAAATATGACAGTTGTTTAAAATAATACTTACTAATAGGCTTACCTAATTTTTAAAATATGATACATTTACATACAAATTACACCAAATAATCTATGCATATAATAAAACTGTTCCAAACTGAATTCTCTAGATGGAAAATAGTTCAAAAAGAGTGGTTAATTCAGCGTATAAAAAGGTAATAGAAGCCAGAAAACTAGTTTTTAAAATAGACGTTTACCTGTCTGTTAATTTGTGTTCAGTGAAGCGGAATCTACTGGATGGATTTTAATGAAATTCGGTAAGGTAATTTATGCTCTCGAGCAATTCATAAGAAGCTTTTATCTGGATATTACAGATTTTTTCATAAAAAAAACTTTGACTTGCGAATAATAAAATGTCAGTACTATCAACACCGTCTTTTACATTTTTAATAAACTTCTTGCTCATAAATATTGCAAAAATAAATAAAAAATATAAAAAAGAAAGTAATAGTAATAATAATAATAATAGTAATAAACATAGTAATGATGGTAATAGCAGTAATGATGATAATAATAATAGTAATAACGATACCAATAGGTCAGTTGGATCAGCCGAGGTGTACTGTTTAGCACGTTGGTACGCCGAAGACGTGGTACACACGGTACGCCGAAGACGTGGGTTCAATTTCCGTGGACCGATCCAACTTTCTTTGTGTTACACTGATGTTATTTTTAAATATTAAACTTTCTTAATCCGGACTTTTACATGTCACATTATCAAAATCAGTATACAGCTATGGCCATCTATTAGCGGTATTTGTAAGATTCATACAAATGTAAAACACAGAGAAATGATAATGGTCATTTTTCCTCACAACTTTTTTGTGTAAAGAGGAAATAACTTCAATATAAACGTTGAATTTAAATAATAAGTATACTCTAAATTAAGTACACCTTTACTTTTTATATGCATGCTTATCTATTTGTTCTGAGCACAACCAAAAAACTGCAAAATCAACTTGTCGAAATTTCACAGATTAAAACCTGTACTTTCTGATCGTATTTTCCTTAAAAATTCTGAAATTAAGTTATTGGAACTAAATCAGTAAGACCGAGTGCGTATGCATAAAGATAATAAATAGCAATTGTAGATTATTTCAGTGGTTTGGTGTTATAGTTCAAGCTTGAGTTATAGCTCCATCTAGACTGCTTTTGAGGCGAAAATATCCTTATTGGGATAAAGTTTCATCGTAAAAATAAAAAATATACGTCAACCTTACTGTGAACACAACTTAGTATTGTGTAAAAGAATAAATAAAATTTAAATGTAAAAAAAGACTAATCTTGGTCTCATTGTTTTATTGGAATCGGCAGATCGAACAAGAAAGAAATTGATTTTTTTTTGGGTTTATGTAATGGAATTTTACCGGGGTAATGTGAAACAGAAAAATTGCTCTAATAGCCCGCGCCGTAGAAATTAGGTATTATTGAAATAAATATTACTTCTGAAAGAAGCTTTTTCCTTTTTGTTTTTTATTGCCAAGTTCTACCCAACTTCATGAATATGACCCAGTTTAGCTTGCTAACTATCTCGTCGACTTATTGTAATTTTATGCGGCTTTTGTTACAGACCTTATTTAAAAAAATATAATGCAAATAATAGAGTTTACGGTTTGGACAAGTTTTTTGCGAACTTTAAACACCTTTAAATAAAGTTTACGTCATCGCTTAAGCTTGGTAGATAACTATAGATATAACCACAAATATTAGGTACCTATCACGTCAAGACCAAAAATATATTTTTTTTTGCAAAAATCATAATATTACATTTTAATCCATTAATTTTATATTGTAATTCAAAGTAATATTTTTTTGTTAAATCTTTTGGCAATGTGAAAAGAGCCACTCAGACTTTTTTTGTTGATTGTACCTAAAGAAATATAATAGAAATAAATAGAAATATTGAGTGGAAGTTTAACCATTTTTGGTATTCAGCAGGATCATCATCAGTCGAAAGACTTCCACTGCTCAGCATATGGATCTGCTCACCATATCTTCCCCATTAATTCTCTCAAAATTTACTAGAATGGGAAATTTGCATTACTCGCTACGCTTGTCAAGCGTGTTCGTGATTGCCGTCATAAGTGGCAGGTACACAGAAGGACGATACTCCCATACTCTGTTTTATTACAATAGTCGCCCCATGTAACACCCAAGGGTATGGGATAGTCCTATTCTAAGCCGTAAAAACAAATAAAACAAGCGGATTAAGCCACTTTTTTGTGATATGATAATGAAATCAATCACCAAAAAAAAACGTTTTGACGTATTCGTTGATCTGAAAGATATTCGTGACACCAGTCTAACGTGGTAATAGAAAGCAACATTAACGTTTTACACACAACATAACCGTAAAAGTTATATTAATATTCTATCATTTAAATAAAAACGTACATAGTGATGACAGTAACAAAGGAAGTATTCGTAAAATTAAAATGACGAAAAACATTGGATAGAAATGACGTCAGCGCTCTTTTTACAAATAAAAGATAACGGACGTTCCACAAAATTTGTTATACGACGCTACGCCTCTAAGTCGCGTGATTCACAATTACACACATACACACGCACACATACACACACACACGCACGTACGCTCGCACGTTCGCGCTCACGCACACTCGCGTCCACGCATGCCCGCGCGCATGCACGCACGCTCTTACGAACACAAGCACGCATGCACGCATGCAAGTACGCGCGCTCGCACGCACGCACGCACGCACACAATCACGCGCGCACATTCGCATCCACGCACACACACACGCAAACGCACACGCACACACACGTATACACACACGCACACACACACACAAATATTTTTTTCGTAAAAATCTGCAGTGTGCAGACAAGTTAATTCAAAAGTTTTCATATGTAAAGATAAAAACTGTATTTCTCTACTCCAAGTTAAAAATAATCATATTTTACAAGGTTCGCACTGATGATGTTAAAAAACAAAGTTTTAGATTATAAAATACGTATTACCATGTATTTGTTTCTTTCAATATCATATTTCCGTTTACTTATATGTAAATATACATCATTATGACAGATGGTGGGCTTACAAATATATAAATGTGGCAAAACATTTCTCTAATCTAATGGAAATTAATCACATCTATAAAAATTCTCGATCGCTGATCATCAAAAACCTGTTTACCGCTGATAATCAAAAACTACTCTAGAATTGTGGTTAGACATTTACAGGTAGTATAACATATTAGGCTCTTATATTATAACAATCTTGACTTGCTAGCCTTAATGCTTATACAGCAGCACTCGTGAGCGTCTCATATTAAAATGATAATGCAGTCTGGTTCCCCGAACTCCACATTCTACTCGGTTCCCAAGGATAACGCTCAGTTCCATAATGCCTCATCAAACTACATTTCCAGATACATTAACACTTCTATGAATGCTATCTTTATGAATACTAAAGACAATCCATGCTCAATTAAAATTAAATTTAAGAATCAAATTTAATATCCAAGGAAATAGATTCGTAATATTTTTACGAAGTACAAATCAATAGCAATTACATATAAATTAAACTTAAAAAGTAATAGGAGTTTTAATTTACGAATAGTAACTTTAATTTGGTTTTTAAATTTATTTCATCCATATTATAAAACGACATCATTTGAAGTCTCAATGTAAATACCATAGAACACAGACTTCAAAATTCAACTAGTAGACTCGTGGTTAAATAATATTACAACTATACTACTATTTAATGATAATATTAAAGAAGTACCATACTCTTTTAAATAAAATTCACATGAATAACGGGGTTCACAAAAAAGGAACCTTCATGGAAAATGGTACAAACACATTAATAAATATAAAAATAAATCACACAATGTTTGCATGTTCGCTCATTACCTATGTATACTAAATCACAAAAAGCTTTCCTTTTTATGGGCAAAAAAGCATAGAAAGTATTTTTCGGAAAGTTTTATCTAAATTATAACAAAAAAAGAAAGACCTTTTTTAGCCCAGGCGTGATGAGACATTTATGTCTTAGAGAGTGGAATGACCTAGCAATAAAAATGTACTGACTTTTTTGTTACACGACGTGTATTTTTAGTTAGTTAATCTGAATTTTTATGTTAAGAATTACCATGAAAATATTCCTTTAATTATTATTTGTGAATGCTGTTATTTATTTGCCATTATATAGTCATACACAACTCAATTTATGTTTAAATTACTTAGTCAAACCCTATTTCCTACAAATGTTATATAATTGAATAATAAAGTATAATTAGGTTTATATTTTATATTATTATATTTAAAATAATATTTCACTATTTGTAGAACTATTTTTTTGGGTACTTCCTAGTAAGTATACACATTTTAGTTATTTTTACCTGACTACAGTGCGCCAGTGACGGTATTTATTAGTTTGTATATGTAGTTATGTATGTATATGTGTGTATCTAGATGTTACCCTCTCGAGCATTAAATAAGGTACCTTTAGAATCGTCTTAACCTTCAGGATGTCATCAGGTGATGTCACGATTCATGCTATATAGAGGTCGAGGGACACCATTTTGTCGAACGTGAAAAAAGAAAATTAAAAGAAGCCACTAAGGCGACAATTAAATTAAAGGTCTTGGTGAGCGGATTTAAGAAATAATTTATATATTGTGTAAATATGTACAACATGTAATAAAATGTATTTAAAATTTGTCAAGCAGCATTACTTTTAATTTTGATTGATTGCTGTTCGGTAAGTTTTGAATTAAGATCTGGTTTTCATCTTTAAAATATTTGTCAGCAATCCGTAATAAATACAAAGAAAATCTAAAAAAAATTGTTAAACTTATAGTGCTTTGAAAAATGGAAAAAAACTTCGAAATAAACATGTTCCGATGAATAGTTAATACACGCTATAAATTTAACTTATGATCAAAACAATATCTAGGAATAATACGTCCCTTAACAATTTTTAAATTACTGATCTCATTTTTACTAAAGAGATATTGCATTCCCTTTCATAGTCTGGGAAATACATATTATATATGTACCGTATTATTATGTTGATAAATTTATTTGTATATCAACTATAGCCTCATATCCATTGATTGGCCAAGTACCGCGATGTTATGTATTTCAAGTGGATGTTTGGCACATCATACCTCACCCTCATGAATTAATAAATTTTGCAAGCAATTTTCTTAACAAGCTTTTTTTACTTACATTTTATTACATAACTATGGCAAAGTCAAAAAGAAGGTTTATATACATATTTCTGTAGACATATTTATATATATATATATATAATATATATATATATATATATATATATGTATATATATATATATATATATATATATATATATATATATATATATAATATATAAAGTGATGCCACAAATTTACAAAAAGTTCTATTGTGCAAACACAAAATATCACAAGCTATAATTTTTTTTCTTTAAATCCTTCATAAACTCTTGAAGTAATAATGCTTTAAATTTCATATCAAGAAATATATAGTACACGTAAAAAACAAATCATTTAATTTTGATAAATAAAAAAATTTACTTGAATTTTCCTTTTAACTCCTTTGTACTATTAATTTTATAGATTTCTGCACATACATTAACTGATGTGAAATACAAAGAAAACCGAAAATAATGCTGAGACTTACTAAGTTATACCACAAGTTACATAAAATATATATATCGTTTTAATTTAACAATTAAAACGAGGCGTTTTGTCTAAATTAATGGTATTAATCATCATAATTACACCGTTAATTTTAATACTTAGACTAAATATATGAATCTTAGTATTAAAGCTCAATACAAAATAATACTTAAAGCTTCAGGTTGAGTAATCTTAATAGCACCGCGTCAGGTAAGCTTCAGTTTGAGTAATCTCAATAGCACCGCGTCAGATAATCCAGTCTGAAACTCAAATCTCTCGAGATTAAACAAAATCCATCAACCTGGTTTTTTAGAACTAAATTTACATTACCATGTCATATATTTTTACTCGAGGCAAATCCGATTAAATTCTGTCATATTTTAACGTAGAAGTAGTTACCTAAATATCAAACTAACGTAAATCATCAATGGGTTTATTAGATTTTAGTATTAAAAATAATATCTTCTTATTAAATTTTCATTTGCCTAAATTTAAATTGTATGAATAACTTGATAACATTTGAACTGAATTTATGTTTGCATAACCGTAAGAGACTATTATGGCCCCACTTACAACATTAAGAAACTACGGCGTAGATGGTTCGTAGCCGTTTTAATGATAACATTTACATCAACTGTTTCCTCTGTACTTAATGTCTTGAAATAATTCTTGATCACATTTACAGACTCGAGATCTGATAATTTTTAAAATATATTTTAAATTGTTTTGTTTACAACATAAACCATGGGAGTTGGAGGAAAAGAGAGAATCATTAATATTTTTCTTTTAGTGTGACCCACGTGCCTTTGTACTCATTACGTGCTTTCGTCATATTCAAGAAAATTTATACAAATAAGCAACCTGGGCGGAAAATAAATTATTAGATTGCTTCAAAGATGATTTTGTTAAGCCTTCACATTCTCAGGTTCAGATTTTTATCGAACTTCATTTTTATTTCTCAACCTTTTATGCAAATCTTCCTATTAATAATTTAAGTTTATAATATATGAAATCCTGATTCTAAAAGAATGACATCTACGCAGTATCGACGTAATGATATTTGTCACATTAACGTAAATGAAACCGAAGAACATTCAGTGACAACGATATTATATTTGATAACGTGGGGTTCTTCAAATGCGACATAAAATATTATTACGTCCTTCTGCTTGAGCGATCTGCGCCTAGGGTCAATATTGAAAAAACTGAAAACTGCGTATCCCTACACATTTATGGTAAATGCATTGTAATATTTTTCTAATGGATTTTGTGTGACCTTTAACCAAATGAAATATGATTCAGTCGCATACCCAGAAGGACCAGATAATGTACTTAAGTTATTATTTAAATATTTTGTGTATCAAATTGTATTTAACGGAATAAGTGTCAAATTGTTGTTCATAATATTATGTGACTGATAGGGGCATACAATAAAAGAAGTAATAAGAAATAGTGGGAGGATAAATTTATGATGAATTTCTTTCAGTTAAACAAAGTGTGGTAAGTTTTGAGACGCAGAGAATGTAATTAATGTAAAGTAGGTTATTTATGTTAGATAATTATATATTATCACTATTTTTGATGAAACAGAATGAACCCTCTTGGTGAGTGAAATTACTTTCAAATTTATAAGGAAAATATAGTCATTATTGCAATAATACGTATTGATACTTCAAATTTATTCGGTTCACAATAATGATATTATCGCTCAGTTAGGCTATTAGTAGAAAAAGTCATGACCTGCTTACCATGCTTCCAACTCTATCATTATTTTCGATAAACGCTAAACTTCAGTTTCAATTTCGTAGCTCGTTGTCGGTCAAAACATAACTTTTTATTTTATCAGCCTTAATTTTCTTTAATCGCTCTGAACTGCGATCACTCAAAACGGTGATCACCCAAAATCAATAAGTTTGGAACAGAAAAAAGAAATCTTTCTTAAATGTCACATTATTTTTAGTTTATACATGCTTTGTTTGGAATAATTATTCTTAATAAATACGTAATAACAAACTACGTTCCATACTTTTGCAATTGTTTCAGAATTTTTCGTTCGCTGCATTTTTTTATAATGGATAGAAAATAATTTCAGCATTTTCTAAAAACCCGAGAAACGAATTATAATTAAAACTGCATTGTTTTAAAGTTATCATTTCGTCATTATAGTATTTAATTTCATATTTATGAAAAAAAAGAAAAAGTAATTTATTGAACCATTTCATTTTATTTCAAACGTGAAAAAAAATTTTCTCATCTTGAATTGTCCCATATATAATGCTAAAGTGTCACCCATATGCTAT
This sequence comes from Druceiella hillmani, assembly GCA_039881145.1. NCBI lineage: Eukaryota > Metazoa > Arthropoda > Insecta > Lepidoptera > Hepialidae > Druceiella > Druceiella hillmani. The sequence continues at coordinate 10,221,369 of JAYKKI010000045.1, forward strand.
ATTAGAAATCTTCCTCCAACTCCATCTGGTTTTAACTTTAAATTCCTTTTTTCTCTCTTATAAACTATTTTCTTATAAATTTAACATGCAGCAGAATTTCGTGTGATTTTTAATGTACAAAAAAATCACGTCACTTCCAATCAATTTCACTGGCATTTACAAAACTTGAACTGAAACTGCAAATTAAAATTAAAATTAGTTCTGCTTAAAATCATACGGTGAAAGTATACATTTTGACAACCAATATAATCGCATTGTGTATGGAAAATTTTGAAGACGAAAATGAAAAATAATGTAGAATAATTAAATTATTGATATAGCAATAAATACTATACATTCATTAAAAAAATATGCTCATTTCATTTATAAAAGTTATAGAACTTTACACAAAATAAAACATGTGATAAATAAATATATTTATTTAACGAGAAAATATGCATCTTCATTATAAATTGATTTTATGCACTGAGTGGACTATGCAATATAATAGAGTAATTCAAAACAGTCAAGTATAAAAAAAAATATTTTGAAGTATTTATTGAAATGTAGGATGTTAATGATATCCCAAATATGGGTATAGTATAATGTGGTCATATGTAACAACATTCATTTTGAATGAATTTCCTCTTAAGACCAGCATAGACTACGACATTAATTGCGACACAAATGTCTGACATTAATATCTGTGCCGTTTACACATAAAGCGGTTTCGGTGTTGCGACACTAAACCAAGCGTCGCAATAAAGACCCAGTGTTGTTCACACATAGACACTCGATGTATAAACTAAGTGTATACTCCATAGTGTCGTAGTCTAAACGTATCTTTACTTAGTTAAAAACGTCTATGATAATAGTTGTGGCATATGAAAATAGAGAAGACAAGAGCTTAGGACTTGTAAAAAATATTATTAAAAACATAAGATGTTATGGCTTTCCGTCGTCTGATTCACAGTGATTTTAAATATGAACGGAAGTTTGACAATTTTTCCTTTCGTCAAATATTATTTGTAAAATTAATACACATAACGCCATCATATATTATAATAAAAATAAAATTTAATTTTTTTTTATTAAGTCCGCTTTGTATTGATATGTTACATTACCGATTACTATTATCCGAGTTTCAATACAATTTTTTAATTTTATCAAAATTACTTTAGCGGTTCTCGCGTGATGCGGGAAATTAACCGACTAAAAGATAAATGGAAAACAATTCCAAAGACAAGGTTTTTATATTCTATTACTTTTCATATGTTACCCTTAATATGTTTAGTGATTGTAAATTCTATTCGCCTTATAAAAATAAACAATAAAGCACCTTACAACCAAATTTATACAGGTTAATACTATAGCTACCAAAACTATCAACTTACAAATATTGACTACATATTCATATTTTAAACAAATTGAGAAAACCAAGTAATTTTACATGTAATACGTATAAGGTACGTGGGTCGAAGACGACTAACAACGATGTCTGCCCGCATGCGTCCGCATGCATTCAGATTGCTTAGGGGTTTACATCTACCTCCCCGCACCACTCCATACTTCAACTCTGACCAGGCCCATTTCATTTTCGCGCAAGTTAACTTTGAAAAAATAAGTAATAGATTATTATGACTACACCTCAGTCGTTAAGTAGCAACTCGAAGCCGGTGAACGACCTTAATTCAAAATAAATTTAAATTTATTCCGTAGAATCCATTTTGTCGCAACCATTTTGTCGAACGTGAAAAAAGAAAATTAAAAGAAGCCACTAAGGCGACAATTAAATTAAAGGTCTTGGTGAGCGGATTTAAGAAATAATTTATATATTGTGTAAATATGTACAACATGTAATAAAATGTATTTAAAATTTGTCAAGCAGCATTACTTTTAATTTTGATTGATTGCTGTTCGGTAAGTTTTGAATTAAGATCTGGTTTTCATCTTTAAAATATTTGTCAGCAATCCGTAATAAATACAAAGAAAATCTAAAAAAAATTGTTAAACTTATAGTGCTTTGAAAAATGGAAAAAAACTTCGAAATAAACATGTTCCGATGAATAGTTAATACACGCTATAAATTTAACTTATGATCAAAACAATATCTAGGAATAATACGTCCCTTAACAATTTTTAAATTACTGATCTCATTTTTACTAAAGAGATATTGCATTCCCTTTCATAGTCTGGGAAATACATATTATATATGTACCGTATTATTATGTTGATAAATTTATTTGTATATCAACTATAGCCTCATATCCATTGATTGGCCAAGTACCGCGATGTTATGTATTTCAAGTGGATGTTTGGCACATCATACCTCACCCTCATGAATTAATAAATTTTGCAAGCAATTTTCTTAACAAGCTTTTTTTACTTACATTTTATTACATAACTATGGCAAAGTCAAAAAGAAGGTTTATATACATATTTCTGTAGACATATTTATATATATATATATATATATATATATATATATATATATATATATATATATATATATATATATATATATATATATATATATATATATATATATATATATATATATATAAAGTGATGCCACAAATTTACAAAAAGTTCTATTGTGCAAACACAAAATATCACAAGCTATAATTTTTTTTCTTTAAATCCTTCATAAACTCTTGAAGTAATAATGCTTTAAATTTCATATCAAGAAATATATAGTACACGTAAAAAACAAATCATTTAATTTTGATAAATAAAAAAATTTACTTGAATTTTCCTTTTAACTCCTTTGTACTATTAATTTTATAGATTTCTGCACATACATTAACTGATGTGAAATACAAAGAAAACCGAAAATAATGCTGAGACTTACTAAGTTATACCACAAGTTACATAAAATATATATATCGTTTTAATTTAACAATTAAAACGAGGCGTTTTGTCTAAATTAATGGTATTAATCATCATAATTACACCGTTAATTTTAATACTTAGACTAAATATATGAATCTTAGTATTAAAGCTCAATACAAAATAATACTTAAAGCTTCAGGTTGAGTAATCTTAATAGCACCGCGTCAGGTAAGCTTCAGTTTGAGTAATCTCAATAGCACCGCGTCAGATAATCCAGTCTGAAACTCAAATCTCTCGAGATTAAACAAAATCCATCAACCTGGTTTTTTAGAACTAAATTTACATTACCATGTCATATATTTTTACTCGAGGCAAATCCGATTAAATTCTGTCATATTTTAACGTAGAAGTAGTTACCTAAATATCAAACTAACGTAAATCATCAATGGGTTTATTAGATTTTAGTATTAAAAATAATATCTTCTTATTAAATTTTCATTTGCCTAAATTTAAATTGTATGAATAACTTGATAACATTTGAACTGAATTTATGTTTGCATAACCGTAAGAGACTATTATGGCCCCACTTACAACATTAAGAAACTACGGCGTAGATGGTTCGTAGCCGTTTTAATGATAACATTTACATCAACTGTTTCCTCTGTACTTAATGTCTTGAAATAATTCTTGATCACATTTACAGACTCGAGATCTGATAATTTTTAAAATATATTTTAAATTGTTTTGTTTACAACATAAACCATGGGAGTTGGAGGAAAAGAGAGAATCATTAATATTTTTCTTTTAGTGTGACCCACGTGCCTTTGTACTCATTACGTGCTTTCGTCATATTCAAGAAAATTTATACAAATAAGCAACCTGGGCGGAAAATAAATTATTAGATTGCTTCAAAGATGATTTTGTTAAGCCTTCACATTCTCAGGTTCAGATTTTTATCGAACTTCATTTTTATTTCTCAACCTTTTATGCAAATCTTCCTATTAATAATTTAAGTTTATAATATATGAAATCCTGATTCTAAAAGAATGACATCTACGCAGTATCGACGTAATGATATTTGTCACATTAACGTAAATGAAACCGAAGAACATTCAGTGACAACGATATTATATTTGATAACGTGGGGTTCTTCAAATGCGACATAAAATATTATTACGTCCTTCTGCTTGAGCGATCTGCGCCTAGGGTCAATATTGAAAAAACTGAAAACTGCGTATCCCTACACATTTATGGTAAATGCATTGTAATATTTTTCTAATGGATTTTGTGTGACCTTTAACCAAATGAAATATGATTCAGTCGCATACCCAGAAGGACCAGATAATGTACTTAAGTTATTATTTAAATATTTTGTGTATCAAATTGTATTTAACGGAATAAGTGTCAAATTGTTGTTCATAATATTATGTGACTGATAGGGGCATACAATAAAAGAAGTAATAAGAAATAGTGGGAGGATAAATTTATGATGAATTTCTTTCAGTTAAACAAAGTGTGGTAAGTTTTGAGACGCAGAGAATGTAATTAATGTAAAGTAGGTTATTTATGTTAGATAATTATATATTATCACTATTTTTGATGAAACAGAATGAACCCTCTTGGTGAGTGAAATTACTTTCAAATTTATAAGGAAAATATAGTCATTATTGCAATAATACGTATTGATACTTCAAATTTATTCGGTTCACAATAATGATATTATCGCTCAGTTAGGCTATTAGTAGAAAAAGTCATGACCTGCTTACCATGCTTCCAACTCTATCATTATTTTCGATAAACGCTAAACTTCAGTTTCAATTTCGTAGCTCGTTGTCGGTCAAAACATAACTTTTTATTTTATCAGCCTTAATTTTCTTTAATCGCTCTGAACTGCGATCACTCAAAACGGTGATCACCCAAAATCAATAAGTTTGGAACAGAAAAAAGAAATCTTTCTTAAATGTCACATTATTTTTAGTTTATACATGCTTTGTTTGGAATAATTATTCTTAATAAATACGTAATAACAAACTACGTTCCATACTTTTGCAATTGTTTCAGAATTTTTCGTTCGCTGCATTTTTTTATAATGGATAGAAAATAATTTCAGCATTTTCTAAAAACCCGAGAAACGAATTATAATTAAAACTGCATTGTTTTAAAGTTATCATTTCGTCATTATAGTATTTAATTTCATATTTATGAAAAAAAAGAAAAAGTAATTTATTGAACCATTTCATTTTATTTCAAACGTGAAAAAAAATTTTCTCATCTTGAATTGTCCCATATATAATGCTAAAGTGTCACCCATATGCTATATTAGAAATCTTCCTCCAACTCCATCTGGTTTTAACTTTAAATTCCTTTTTTCTCTCTTATAAACTATTTTCTTATAAATTTAACATGCAGCAGAATTTCGTGTGATTTTTAATGTACAAAAAAATCACGTCACTTCCAATCAATTTCACTGGCATTTACAAAACTTGAACTGAAACTGCAAATTAAAATTAAAATTAGTTCTGCTTAAAATCATACGGTGAAAGTATACATTTTGACAACCAATATAATCGCATTGTGTATGGAAAATTTTGAAGACGAAAATGAAAAATAATGTAGAATAATTAAATTATTGATATAGCAATAAATACTATACATTCATTAAAAAAATATGCTCATTTCATTTATAAAAGTTATAGAACTTTACACAAAATAAAACATGTGATAAATAAATATATTTATTTAACGAGAAAATATGCATCTTCATTATAAATTGATTTTATGCACTGAGTGGACTATGCAATATAATAGAGTAATTCAAAACAGTCAAGTATAAAAAAAAATATTTTGAAGTATTTATTGAAATGTAGGATGTTAATGATATCCCAAATATGGGTATAGTATAATGTGGTCATATGTAACAACATTCATTTTGAATGAATTTCCTCTTAAGACCAGCATAGACTACGACATTAATTGCGACACAAATGTCTGACATTAATATCTGTGCCGTTTACACATAAAGCGGTTTCGGTGTTGCGACACTAAACCAAGCGTCGCAATAAAGACCCAGTGTTGTTCACACATAGACACTCGATGTATAAACTAAGTGTATACTCCATAGTGTCGTAGTCTAAACGTATCTTTACTTAGTTAAAAACGTCTATGATAATAGTTGTGGCATATGAAAATAGAGAAGACAAGAGCTTAGGACTTGTAAAAAATATTATTAAAAACATAAGATGTTATGGCTTTCCGTCGTCTGATTCACAGTGATTTTAAATATGAACGGAAGTTTGACAATTTTTCCTTTCGTCAAATATTATTTGTAAAATTAATACACATAACGCCATCATATATTATAATAAAAATAAAATTTAATTTTTTTTTATTAAGTCCGCTTTGTATTGATATGTTACATTACCGATTACTATTATCCGAGTTTCAATACAATTTTTTAATTTTATCAAAATTACTTTAGCGGTTCTCGCGTGATGCGGGAAATTAACCGACTAAAAGATAAATGGAAAACAATTCCAAAGACAAGGTTTTTATATTCTATTACTTTTCATATGTTACCCTTAATATGTTTAGTGATTGTAAATTCTATTCGCCTTATAAAAATAAACAATAAAGCACCTTACAACCAAATTTATACAGGTTAATACTATAGCTACCAAAACTATCAACTTACAAATATTGACTACATATTCATATTTTAAACAAATTGAGAAAACCAAGTAATTTTACATGTAATACGTATAAGGTACGTGGGTCGAAGACGACTAACAACGATGTCTGCCCGCATGCGTCCGCATGCATTCAGATTGCTTAGGGGTTTACATCTACCTCCCCGCACCACTCCATACTTCAACTCTGACCAGGCCCATTTCATTTTCGCGCAAGTTAACTTTGAAAAAATAAGTAATAGATTATTATGACTACACCTCAGTCGTTAAGTAGCAACTCGAAGCCGGTGAACGACCTTAATTCAAAATAAATTTAAATTTATTCCGTAGAACGCTTTCGTACTTGTTACACATTTTTACTCCTTATATCTGTAATATTTACATTTTCTTGTAAAAATTAGATGCAAATATTTTTTTTACAAGAATCTTATTCATAGTTGTTCACGCACCAATCTAACACGAGCCATGACAGTACAACAATTTAATTAAAAGTAATAGATGATTACTCCAAAATGTTAGATTAGATATCTTTATCAGTTTTACTTAAATAGGTCTAGTTTGAATCTTACACTTAAACAAAAATAACTTTCAATAGTACAAATTGAAAAAAATATCCGATTAATACTTCAGCTATTTCAATCGATTTCTGCTAATTAACAGTTAAGAGTTAAAAATTAATATGGTACTCTATTCTCAGAAACTTTACTGCCAAACCTCAGACACTCATTGTTTAAACATTTATCATATTATTTTAATATAAATATATTATATTTAATTTGTATTTATACAGTTATTTTACTTGGTAATTGATACTTAATTATATTCATTAGCTTTTACCATGATTCTAGCAAATGATGATCATTCGGTTTCACCGCAACGGTAAAAGCTAAAATACAACCAAATCTCCAGTGAACCATAATAGTTTCCAATAAATGTATCAAATATAAAAAAACCTTAAAACTATAGACGATTTTCGCAGGAAATCATTTTTCATCAAATTTCAAATTGTAGAAAGTGGAAATTGGGAAATACAACGTTTCTTGTACAGCTAACATCTATCAGCCAATTTATATTTGTTAAATGTATAATATCTAAGGCTACTAGAACAGTATTTCGTAATTATTTTGAGTACAAACCATGATGAGTACAAACAATTTTGAGGGTGGCCCTCAAAATTATATTAAAAAGAAAATTTAATGAGAGCAAGTGAGAAATATCTACCTTATGAGACGGCATATCATCTTCTTTCAATGCAACTTGTATCAGGTGAAAGTAATGATGAATGGTTCTTATATGTCGTGACTGGGTTTTAATTTGTATTGCAGCATAAAAATATATTTGAATCGCCATTGTTGAGTGAACCAAATGATTTTTCCGCTTTAGCTTTTTTGATTTGTTTCACAACCCTCCTGTTTATGTGTGCTTCTAGTACCCGCGCCTTAAGAAAACCTATTAATTTTGACGTAATCAAACTTGATAAATAGATAATAATAATATCTTCAACCCAATCGACACATTCCATACTTTTTATTTCAAAAAACGTTGCAAAAAATATTCCGCACTGAATTCATTTTACTTCCTATTTTAAAAAATAAAGTGTCTATTACTTATATATTGTGGCTCAAGCTAAGTTTATTATTTATAGATTATGGACCATGTATACATACATTCATAGGTTTTAATAACAAAATGCATAAATTTTCATGGTCCTTTATAGGTCCTTGATATTTTCCATTCAGTATGATGCACTTGATTAACCATACTTTAAAAGTAGTTTTTGTTACAATCTGTATACGTACACAATCAATGTTAAAAATGGCTATAACATCACTTCTTGAATTAGAAACGAATAAGTAAATAGTATTGAATTAAAAATGGCTATAACATCACTTCTTGAATTAGAAAGGAATAAGTAAATACTATTGAATTAAAAATGGCTATAACATCACTTCTTGAATTAGAAAGGAGTAAGTAATTACTATTGAATTAAAAATGGCTATAACATCACTTCTTGAATTAGAAAGGAATAAGTAAATACTATTTGAGTTTTTAAAAATTATGTAGTGTTTTTGTATATCTTTTCAATTGTCATCTGAGTGTACTAATTTTCCTTCTTTATAGTGTATAAGACTAATATTTAACAAAAAATTACGAATATTGAGTGAAAATATTCTTTAAAATTAATGACACGTACACTCGCGTAATTGTTACGTTTTTGCATTACTGATATCAAATATTGAATTATACCGTAAATCCCCACTCTCGCGTAGTATTCAATTATTCAATCATAAATTTGATGGCGGTTATACTAGGTGATAATTTATTCGCGATGAAGGAAAAATAATCGCTTAAAATAACTTTTTCCAAAAAAATTATACTGACTTCAAATGAGCATTTAATAAAATTGCTCTGTCAATTTTGTTTGGACTCGAAAAGAATAATAACTAGTAATAATTACTTAAAATATGTTGACAGTAACTGCCATAGCAGTACTTAATTAAGATAAACAGCAACTACTTTTTTTGAGCTCAATTATTTTCTTTTTATTTTATAATTTTTAAACTACTAAACGTACCATAATAACGAAACAATTTTGGTTTGGACTCGAAAATAATAATAATTAGTAACAATTACTTAAAATATATTGACAGTAACTGCTATAGCAGTACTTAACTAAGATAAACAGCAACTACTTTTCTTGAGCTCAATTATTTTCTTTTTATTTTATAATTTTTAAACTACTAAACGTACCATAATAACGAAACAATACAGAAAAGTTTAAAAAACATAGCAGAATAAAGAATATATCAATGGAGAATGTTGAGCAGTATGAAGTTTGACGTTCACAAACGAAAGCTTATACGAATAGGCTCTTAAGTAATAAGAGCGTAGAGGATAATGAGTTTGGGAAATTCCATCCAACAAACAAAAATAAATGATTAAGTATAGCAATAAAATCCAATATAATATTCTTTTTATTTTTTTTATTTTGTTCAGTTGATTTTCGTTTAGATTGACACTTACTGGCAAAACAAGCAAGTAGGTACTTAAATGACTTCAATGCCAATAATAGTTACAGTTAGTGTTTAATGAAGTTTAGGTTAGTTAGAGTAAATACAAATTATTTTATTTATTAAATTTTTTTTCTTAATTTTTTTAAAGTTTAATTTATTGTGCAAAATTTAGTTTGTTAGAGACTTTTTCACATATTAGTAATGCTTACTAAATTCACCATTGTGATGAAAAGTTTAGAAAAATGGAAAAGAAATTCAGAAAATATTTCAAAGTAGAACACAGGTTTCACAAATATGTGTTCACGTAAATACTACGTAAGGAAAGGGTAGAGGGAAACGTTTGCCACCTCGGCTTGATACAGGAATATCTTTGTAACCTTTAAAAGAAAGCCTTTATTATGAATAACGTGTTGACATCCAATAAAAGGTATCATTGTCACAAGCTCATGGACCATCATCACACCCTATTCCATCTGTTTTATTAAAAAAACCTGCCCAAGAAAAGTCTTCATTCATGGTTATTTACATTCGTTAAGGATTTCTAATATTTATATCTGGAGTGTATTGAGTTACGTTCTTCAGAAAGTAAATAAAATCATATACACATGCCGCAGATGATACTTCAAAAATATACAATCGAATTGAGAAACTCCACTTTTTTAAAGTCTTTTTAAACATTAACTGAACCAAATTATGGATTAAAATTAAAATTATTAAAATTTTAAATTTAATAAAAATTCAATTCGCTTCATTAAAATGAAAATGAACTCGTTTAACATCGTATCGCTTTTCATTTTTCTCTCTACACACACACAGACATATATATATATATATATATATATATATATATATATATATATAGTTAAAATGAAAAAGTAAATTGTTAAATATGTGTAAGCAATTAAATTCAATTTAAATCGCTGTTAACCTTCTGATGGAAGTGATGCACTAATAAATAATTAGAGCGACTTCATGAAATTATGTATATATATTAATAACTACATTCACAAAGAGTCTCAATTAAAGTGAGACAAAGATAAAAATAAATAGAAAATTTATAACTCGGGTATGTCATATATATTTTATTTTATTTAAATCCTTCGGAAATAGTTTGAAACAAAAGAGTTTTAAACAGAAAATTTAAAAAATATATAACATGTAAGAAAATACAAATAAGAAAATTTTTTTTGATTCAAAATTCAGAAATTTTTTGTACGTAATGGAAATTTCTTTTAAACTCTTATCGCTGTAGTTATTTTTTTCCTTAAAGAAAAATATTTTTTTATGATTCCTGAATTTGCGAGGATTTATTTGAAATTAAATGAATACTGACAACTGAAAAGAATTTCTATGACTTACCGAGTACGGATTTAAAACGATTCGTTGTTGCTAAATTATTAGTATTAATCAAGAAAATTGCACCGTTAATTTATAACAAGACTAAATATATGATACTTTGACAGGTATTGAAGCACGAAAAAAATTACTCAAAACTTCGCGTTGAGTAAACACAACGGCACGGCATCGACTAACATAGTTCTATCTGATACCCTTAGTGAAAAAAATCTCTCGTGATTAAACAAAGTTCTTCAATATTATTATATAAGGCTAAATTAACGTTCGGTCCTATATTTTTTTTCAAGGTCTATCATCAAATCAAATCTAAATATCAAACTGATTTACGTTATTTGTATGTTTAATAGATTTCAGTACCATAAATAATTCCTTGACTTTAAACTTTTATTGGCAAATATTTAAGTGCAATTAAAAAATTCTTACTGAATTTTTGTATGCATAATGTTAAGAGGTTATTGTGGTTCTGCTTATCTATGTCGTTAAGAAACTACGCCGTAGTTGATCCGTAGTCGTGCTTTTAACCTGCAACTGAACTATATTTCGTATTACTTGAGTATTTCGTATTTATTGTTTTCCATATACTGATATTTACGTCTTTAAAAGTAATGTAATCAATGATTCCTAGTCAGATTTATAGTTTCACAATAACATTTTCCTATTTAGTTTTTCAATTAAACTTTTTCCATTCATAGATTTAAATGATTTACTTTCATCCTTTATTTACATTCATCGATCAAATTTCTTTGTACATGTTTTTGTATGCTATGTGTAGAGCTTCTTTTTTTTCAGTTTTGTTATTTAATACTTTCGTATAACGCTATTCATTCCGTACACTTCATTTCGTATCGTCCCCTGTCCTTTTTTTCCTTAACCAAAAATGTGCACTTTTTTTTTATTTTACATATGGATTTTTATTTGGTTTTTGTAACAAATATAATTTCTTACTTTTTAGTATCTATACATAGATTTTTTAGCACATAGAAACATTTTAACATAATTTTTTTATGTCTAACTAAATGGTTTCAAAATTTAATAGTCGCCTACTGAATACATGACACTATCATTTCCACTCAACTCTCGTAACTTTAACCTGAGATTTTTCTTACATAAAAGCTTTTAGTTAGCTTGCAAATGACTGATATTTTTCCTTTATTATGGCATACCGTAAGATTTTTAGCATATTTATGACAATATGTAAACTATTCAAAATGGAAAAAAATATCAGAATGCGTCAACAATAACTTTACTAATTTTTGTGATTTCTTCCAGTCGGACATAAAATATTATTTTTTACGTCCTTCTGCTCGAGTGATCAATATGGGAAGAACTGAATAATACTCATTATAATTGCGATGCAATATTAAACTAACGGGAGCTGTGTGACCGTAGGTGAAAAAATTACTTCATAACCAATAGCGAAAAGTAAAAATTTTAATTAAATGTACCAAAATAAGTTCCTGCATATAGTAGATAATTGCGGAAGATTAATTGTGAGGACCTATAATTAAACCTGATATTTAGAGGGCAAAATTTATATCAAACCTAAACGCACAGATACATAGGTTACATTAAAATTAAAATGATAAAAATAATACACCTTAAATCACGAAAACACCGACAACGAAAGATATACGCGATCATTCATCCAAGTTCTGATGTAATATCAATACTTGGATGACTCTAATATTTGGGTTTGGTAATTAAATATTAATGCACTTATTTTATCGCCAAAAGCCCAAAAAGGTCATCAGTATCTACCTTGCTATTTTAGTAATCACTAAGGTAAGCGCAGGTATATAAATAATATGTTTTAATTTGATTTTTTTGGAATTTGTACGTGATTAAATGTAATTAATTGAACCGAAAGTAAAGCTAAACTATGTTATAGTTTATATAGACTTCGCAAAAAATATATATTATCAATAACAACTGAGGTATTAAAAAATTAACTCTTGCCAACAGTTGGTGGTTAATAACAGGTATAAATCTTCAATATTTAGGCCGATACTTTTACTAGGTTAAAAATTTCACACAGCGTATTAAAATTATTGGTAGGTTGAAGGCAAAGGACGGGATAGAAAAGATATCCTTGCTATTATTGTTGTATTTAGATGGTTTGTTGTTTGGTTAAACTCATTTCAGACATTGTTCTTTACGTCATTCGCTAGTTTCAAATTAGTTACTCCATAAATTGATGTTAATTATTTTAAAGTGAATTATTAAAAATTAATTTTTGGTTTTAAATTTTTTTTACGACTGAAATGTTAAAACTAAGCTAAAATGCCAACTAAATTGTAAACCGTAAATACTGTACTATATGGTGGTTTACAATTTGATTGGAATTATCTATATCCCTTCATTTTAGATCTTTCTCTAACCCAGTAGTAACGAATATATACAGTTTATTTACGTTTTACTTACAAAGCGCTCCCTGTACTGCCATTTTCGAGTGATAATTTTTTTTGTTACGCTCTCATCTCCTAATTAGAGTAAAATCAAAGTGAAGATTTTCGCTTTAGAATAGAGTTATGAAATAACTCAATGGCAAATTATTATTCGTAAGTGCGTTCAATCAAGGAGGATCTAAAATAAAGAAAAAGAAACTGAAAATTTAATATATTTGGCGTTAATTTTGTAGAAATACATTATTCACAATTGAATGAAACTACGAGATATAGTATTATTTCTACTTTATTTAAGTTCTTTACCACGACCTATGTTTCATTGTATTATAACATCTTCAGGTGGGCTATTAGCAAAGATTCGATCTTTGAAACTGTGAATGTAAAATATGAAAAAATAAATTTTACTAAACCAATTTTCCTCATTAACTTTGTTAATGAAGCCAAACTACGCTTACGCAATCGACATGTGTTCTAGGTAATCAATTATAATTAGTATTTTAAGTAAATTACCCAATACTCAGATATCTTGACGGTATTAGATGGGATCACATTCATACTACAATAAAATTGGAACAAAGAACCATCTGCGAATTAAACATTCTATTAGAGTTTATTTGAGTAACACCAGAATCTACTTTGCCGATTAGAAGGCAAGTTTCACTGAAATAATCAAATTAAAATGTAGGTCACCTTTTGTCTCTTTCGAATACTTCTTAAGAAACATTTTTCCTGTTTGTCTCTTTTTTATTTACAAGTTTGTCTATTGTTTTGCATATAACGTAAAAACTACTAAATAAATAAACTAATAATATTTAAATAAAAAACTGTAATCCTGGTCTCAACGTGTAATTGTAAGTGGTAGGGTAATAAACAAAGCCGTAGATTGTTTCATTGAGCCTTTATATAATGGAATCTTAACGGTGTAATGTGCAACGGAGCGAAATTGCTCTAAAAGTCCGTACCGTCGAAATAAGGTAACATTGAGGTTAATAAAACTTCTGAAATTTGCTTTTGTCCATTTATTTTTTGTGACCAAATTCTACATTATTTACTACATTTATATACATATTAACGAGAAAGTTTGCAGTTTAAACTGCAAACTTTCTCGTTTATCCGAATTTTTTTTGCCGCTTGTAACATTGAATTTGTTTTTACAAAGGTATATTGTAAATAGCGGGATTTAGCGTTTGAAGCAATTTTATGCGAACTTAAAACACAATTAAGAAAATTTTTCAAAGTTTCTTAGCTTAAATATTTTTGTTACAGAAGTATAGAAAATTCTACAGTGTAACGGGCAATTTAATATGTTCTCGGTTTTCAGTAAAATCATCTCATCGCCATCAGCCGGATAACGTGCGCTGCTTAAAATTAATTTCCACATTAACATTTGCAAAGTTAATTGTACGTACCGTTTGGAAAGAATTTGCCTTAATCACGACGGTGGGTAAGTTTACCGGTAGTCGCTGTAATATGTTGCACGTGCGCAAAAAGACACGTCTGACCTGTCCACTTGTATAGAAAAGCTAATTCATTATGTCTTTTCAGACGGAAACGAGTTGAGATTGTATTTTCGGTAGAAATACAAGAAGGCTAGGTCAACGGACTTCAGAGGGTGACGTAGTGCAACAGAATTTCAAGAAGTATAAACGGGAATAAAGTTTTAGCACCTAAATTTAGAAAAATATCTATCTCCATTTGTGGTATATTGCTGATGATATGTTGGTGTAATGTGTATGAGGTGATATGTGATATATTGGTAAGAGCTGGATCTATGCGTGCAAATTGGTCATTTATTTTGTGATTATATTTTTGTTGTTATCAATAACAAGCATCAGGAAATGTAACGGTGCTCACTACATTTTTATATCGATATCTTACGCTTGTTCAGATATGTACCTGGATTTGCTAATGTTTTTCATTAGATGCATTGATGTCTCTACAAGAGAAAGCGGGACTTCTTCGTCTAAAACACTACGTATAAATTGTTGACTATTATTTTCAAACTGTGAGTAGATGTTTGCAACGATTACCACTACTTCTGCCTGGACAAGTGCAAACACCTATTTCGCTACCGATCAGGAGTGTTCTGACGTTTTTGTCGCTCTAATATATGAACATTTTTTGTGTAACTGTACTAAGTTTTTCAACTTTTTTGACTAATGTAACATTTTTGGTTTTCAAAGAGTTTTTTATAAGCTGGGATCAGTTTTTGAGTTCTAGAATTAATAAATCTTGCAACCATTCTCTATGAAATGCCTCAATGTTTTCATAACATAATCTGCCTGTGTGCACATATTGAAAGTTTTACACCTCCAAAGCCCAATATCTTTGAATATCCGTACAGAAGCTCCACAAAAATATAACGTCAATTCTTTACATTTTCCTCGAAGTCTTTTGATTGCTACATAAATTTTGCATTAGCATTTACTGCATCGTGAGAACAAATATTTGAGAGTTATTAATTTTTCTTCGTTCTCAGAAAATCTAATGTCACTAAACATGTTCATAATTAATTTGAGAAAATTGTTACCTTTTAACAAAAGTCAGCGCCAAAGTGTTTGAGTTACATGAAAAATCTAGTCCCTATTTCCTTGTTTTGTTACATTTTTCCTGCTTATTCTGTCAATAATTCGCCAACAGAACGTCTTGAAGTTTCGTTAAATAAACATTATCTTCCCAACATAAATTATGATCTATGACATAATTGCCAGAGAGGTGGCGTAATCAATATTTCTCTTTCCAAGAATGAATCTATTGTGACCTGAAATGACAAATGGTTAACTTACAAGTACACATCATCTTCGCTCGTTTCTATTGAATAAATCATGTCAAGTATCCTTTTCTATTTTTCTCGCAGACAGAATAACCGAAGTAATTCCTAAGACCATTTCAACTGAGTTATGTCCAAAAAGGTAAGAGTCCATTATGACCCCGCCTCAGTCGTTAAGCAGCTGCGCGAAGCTGGTGAACAACCTTAACTTGAAATATATTTTCCCTCATTACGTAGCACCCTTATATACCCGCTACATGTTTTATCTCATTTTACTTTGTAACATTAAAAGTTTTTTCATGTAATAGTTAGATGCAAGTTTTCCTTGTTTATAACGACTTTATTTAACAACAGTAATAAGAGAATATAAATCTAATAAAGAGTTATAGGTAATCGTTGATTACTGCAAAGGCATGCGTAAGCGTTCTGAAAAAAATCACGCATTTTAAAACAAAAATCCATTACCACTTCAGTTACTTCAATGGATCCTTACATTGCTTGACTCCGGTATGTTAATGATATTTTAAAATTTGTTGTTTCAAGTATGCTTTAGAATACAAAGGTCACAGCCGTACTTTTATAATGCTTAAATTAGGATGCATGATGAATGCGGTATAATATTCTGGTACGTTTTACTGCCACACCTCAAGCATTTATTATTTAAATGTTTAATATATCAGGTCGATTTATTTTATGAAAAACTTTAATCTGTTAAATTTTCACACTATTTACTCATTTCATAAAATTTCCTCATATTCGTTTGTATTACAGGTAATATGGCTAGATTAAACACAATGTAATGTAATATATTTGCCTTATCTTTCCAGGAAACAACGTTTATTCAAATTTACCGCATTGCTCCAAAAAGCTATTGTATAAACTACCATACAATTAAAAACTAAATAATTCACAAATGATTGGAGCTATAAAAGGAAACACGGGTATTAAAGATTTATTTTACACTTTTATTAAAACATATCATCTTGTACCTAAATTGAAACAACTTATATATAGTGAATTCCACGAATTTCCCAATTACAGACAGATTAATTTGGAAAAACTAGTTTTCTTGCATATTTTCCCTCTACAATTAACTTTTTAAATCCGATAATTTGGAAACTAGTATAATAATTTCGCATTATTCTATTGAACACAGGCACTTCCACTACTTTTAGAAAGACCTTAAAAGTAAATTTTTATGAGGACCTGAGAGATACATACTGCCTTGTGACGGCATACCTAACTTCATTCCCTTGTTTCAGGTAAAAATAATAATGAACGGTTCATGTATGAATATCGTAGTTGCGAACTTGTTTCGACAAATACTTTTTCATTGTGCTTTTTGGTATCAAATTTAAGTGCCTTTTTGATATGCCTCAAAACCCTTCTATTTATGGGCATTCTCAGTATCCACGCGTTAAGAAAAACTCAACTCTAAGTATTGAAACTCAAAATACAGATTAAAAAGATATCTTCAATAAAAAAATAAACAGTTACAAAACTGCAGTCTTCCGATCTGAGCCAACCGATCTTTTCTGTATTCTAAATTACAAAGTAGCGTATAAAAAATGTTACGTTCTGAATATAGTTCACACGTATAGTTGTAACAAAGAATGTGCATATTATACAAACGGGTGATTATTTGCATCAAACAAAGTATATTTGAAGCGTATTTTTGCAAAAGTAATAATTTTTTGTGAAAGTCGCATCTTTTACTGTAATATCTTTCTGAAACTTTCAAAGTTCCATAACAATTTCTGTTCAGTTCGTAATATAGAATCACCTGTTTGAAAAATGGACTCATTTTTATTACCCTCGTAAATGTGTAAGTATATATTTAAAAACAGTTTGACTTTTATTAACTTCGTGTGATTCCATAACTTGAACTAAATATGTTTAAATTGTATTTCTGTAAAAAATATCAAGGTTTTTTGTAGAAATGACCATTTTGACACTGATATTTTTAGAAACGGTTGACAACTTTCATGTAACCATTTTTTTAAATTGTTTAATCAGTTTGGTGCACAGAATTTAAAGAATAACAGACACATTGTTTCATAAATGTATTATTATTGACCAAAATAGCTGTAATATTATCTCTTAAATTCGGATAGGAGTACGTAAATACAATATGAATCATTAAAAGTCATATTTTGTACCATTTTCCGTTTCCTTATGTCTGTTATCTGAGCATGAAATTTACAAGTAATTTTACAAGTAATAAGCAAAACAACTATGTGCTAAATTTTTGTGGTTCCGTACTTCAAAAGGAAGAGTAGGACTCATGAAAATCTAACGACGTGTCTGTCTGTTCGTTCATCACAGATATTTTTCTCAGAAACCGCTTTACGTAAAATTTTGGTATTGTAATGAAACATATTAGCCATACCAATGATAATTTAAACATTTCTTCTTACGTGCAGCTAAACGTAATTTTATTCTAATATATAAAGCAAAAAAAAAAAGTTTTTAGCCCCAATCTCTGGACATATCCGATTTGAATAATTCTTTGTTTTTGAAATCCTATACTTTGGGAAATATTATTGGCTATATATCTATACATTACAATTAATAGGGGTAGAGCAGGGATGAAGCCAGAATTATTTTTTGTTTGTATTTTTGCTAATCTAAAAAAAATCATTCAAAAAGAACAGATTTAATGAATTGAATCTCAATACGTTCTATATATGCATACTTATCTTCGTAACCCTTCTATTATTTTATGGCTTACAACATAAGCCATCCTATAAAAATATATATTACGTAACTTTATGTAGAAGCACGATGATATTGCACTACCGAGTTATGAAATAGACGCGCGCTACGACCACGAGAATATATTTGAAAACGAAACTCCTTTCCTACAGAACATAAAATATTTTACATTTTTCGGCCTGAACTACTTTTGTCTGCATACTGTATAATTTCTGGGTGGTGATTCTCAAAAACTAGCTTTTGAGATCTCCTTTTTTCGGTAATTCAGCAAACATGAAACGCAGAATACACTAAAACAAAGGTGCTCAACCCCAGGCCCGCGGAAAGAATTTTAAATGGCCCGCGCAAGTAAGTTTTGAAATACGCACCAAATTGCCTGCTGCGAAGAAAGTTAGTACCTACAGTGTCCTACACTGTCCACAACCTCATCGACCCCGCCCGCGCAATATAGTCTCATTATGTTTCGAGAAACAATTGAGTGCGCACGTGATATATTATTTATAGTTTAACAGTTAAACTTAAACTGACTGTTAAAAGTGAAGTTTTTTAATTTGTATTTTTGTTAATGAGTAACTGGCACATACATTTTGTCATTTTCGTAATTACATTGGCTATCAAAGGTATGTTATTCAATGTATTTATATTTTCATATTATTTAGGTACCTACTTATTTTGAAAGGAAAATATAAACAACATGTGTTTTGTTTCAGTATGGCTCACAGCAAACCGAGTACTTCGAAATCAACAGAGACTTATCGTATTTTTCATGATGAATGAGAAAATAAATATTGTTTTATTGAAAGCAAGGCGCGTAAACCTACATGTTTACTTTGCTTCGCTACAGTAGCTATTGCAAAAAAATATAATTTAGAAAGGCATTATAAGTAAAATCATAATAATTTTGAAAAAGAGTACCCTGTTGGTAGTGCTATCAGAGAAGATTTTTTAAAGAAAAAGAAACGGGAACTATTTAACCAACAGAATATTTTCGTGAAAAGGCACGACGAGCTTGAATCCATGGTCAAAACATCTTACGAGTTTTCTTTGCTCTTAGCCAAAAAAAAGAAATCGTTTTCCGATGGAGAGATTGTTAAAGAGGCTTTGACGATCTTTGCACAAAATTGTGATGATAAACACGTCAAAGCTATAGCGGACAGTATTTCACTCTCACGGCACACTGTCACGAGACGGGTAGAGCAAATAGCAGTTGACATCAATGAGCAGATTCAAGAAATCGTAGCTAAGTGCAAATACTTCTCATTGGCGTTAGATGAAACTTGCGATTTAACGAGTAGATCTCAGTTAGCTATTTTTGTGCGGTGTGTAGACGAAAATTGGAATGTGTTGCAAGATTTACTAGAAGTCTGTGAGCTGGAAAGTACAACCCAAGGAAAAGACATATTTTTGAAAATTAAAGAATGTATTGAAAAAAAGGCATTATCATGGGACAAATTGATATCTATTTGCACTGATGGTGCACCGACAATGATTGGAATAAACAATGGTTGCGTGGCTTTGTTACAGAATTTCTTAGGTCGAAATTTATTTTCGTATCATTGCATTATTCACCAGGAAGCATTGTGTGCAAAGGAGTTGAATGATATTATGAATCCAGTAGTACGTTGCATAAATTACATACGTGTAAAAGCTCTTAACAGACGTCAATTCAGACTATTATTTGAAGAAGAAATCAGCGAATATGGAGAGTTACAACTGTGCGATGGCTTTCAAGGGGCAGCATGTTGAAACATTTCTTCAACTTAAGAGAACCGGTGTTGCAATTTTTAAGAGCAGAAAGGGGCTTTATCATTGGAAATTGATTTACTGAAGAATACATCCTGGTTGAGTGACCTTGCATTTCTTGTTGACGTTACGAATTACCTCAATATTTTGAATATCAAATTACAAGGTAAAGATTGTTCACTTCTGACTATGTTTAATTTGATAAACGGATTCAAAGCAAAATGAAATCTCTTTTCGATTCATATGGCTACAGAAAATATTGACCTTTTCCCCACACTAAAACATTTGAAAGAAGAACTGAATATTACTTCTGTAAATTAATCTAAATGCCAATCTAAAATTCGATGCTTATCACAGTCGTTTGAGAAGAGATTTCAAGACTTTGAAAGCAAAAAACAAAATATACAAATTTTTATAGATCCCTTCATAATAAGTTTGGCGAAAATAGTTGGTTATCCTGCCAATATTCAGTTGGAACTCGTTGAACTGCAAAATCATGATACGTTAAAAAACATTTTGCCAACAAATTGTCTTCGAAAGCACAAAATTCTTCAGAAGATTTTGCAGATTTTTGGAAATTGGTATCAAAAGCAGAGTTTCCAGCAATAACTGACCTGGCGTTACAGTTTTTAAGTAGTTTTGGATCAACATATATGTGTGAAAAGGTTTTTATCAGACCTTAATTATGTAAAAAATAAATACCGCACAACCTTAACAGAACAACAATTTGGGACTTGTTGTTACTATCAACATCGAATTTGTCGCCTAACATAAGTAAATTATTAAAAGACAAACAATGGCAGAAATCACATTAATTGTAACAACGACTTACCCTAGATTTAGATTTGAGAAGATACATACTTAAGTACAATTTTCTTTCTTTATTTAGCTGCTAAATTTTAGCATGAGATACTTTCTGTTTGTTCATAATATTACCTAATAAACAATAATTTTATTTTATTTCTTAATATTGAGTTTTTATTGCGCATATCCTTCGGGTATCAAATTGAACTATTAAAATTTATGCGCCGATTATAATACTTTCACTTTTTTTTATTTACATTATAACAGCGTTTAATTTGTTCTGTCTATTATATGAACCTAATTTCAGATCATACCTTTAAAAAAACGGAGGTAATTTTTTAACTGGTGCTCAATACATCGAGGTTTTGAAAACGGTTTTAATATTCAAATCGGAAAGCAAGCTAAGAATTAGAAATTATTTTGTTATATAATACCAAGGAAGTGAAAACATGATTTTTAAAATTGTATTTTGTAGCCAAAACCCACTTTATCCTCGTATTTGTTGGGTCAAACTGACCCAATAATATAAATGTAAAGATTAGAGCCTTAAAAAGGGGGGGGGGAATAAAATTAAAAACGTCTTTTTTCTTATAATGTTTCCTAATAACGGATAGAGTTTTAAAAGTATCTTCATTATGATTAAATATTCGATTTGAGTCAAATAAAATTAGACATTATAGTAGGGTTAAAGCTATATTACTCAAATTAATGTCACGGAAAGTACAGTATTTATAGCAAATTTAATTATAACAATCGATTAAAATATTAAAATAATATGTTTCTTAATTTAACACTTTCCATATATCCGACTGTAAATTTATAGTTGGAGAATTATAGACAGTTGAATGAAATATATTTGATGAAAATAATGGTAGAAATGTATAGAACTACGATAGAGTTTCATATATTTAATAAACTAAAGTGCGGCTTTCGACTCGATTTAATTTCATCATCATATTCAAATAAGGATAAAGATGTTACATCAAACCGAAAAATGCATATTCATCATTATCAATTATCTTTCTAATTCGATCAATGCTTTCAGTACTCCGCAGTACTCTGGAAGGAAAAAAAACGAAACACTTATAAGATCATCTTTTATGCGTCTGTCAAAATCTCTCGAAAAGCGTTTGATATATGAATTTGAAATTTAAATTCTGACACAGTGATAAAATAAATTTAGGCGTACATGTCTCAAGAGATATCACAAATTATAGATATCTCAATATTTATATGGAAATTTTAGAGGCGGCAAATAATAAAACCGATATTTATTATTATTTCCTTCCGTGAGATGTTAATCGAAAGGGAAATTTACAAAGATTACAAAACCAATTTTTTACTTTCAATGAGATATTTCTAGAAGCGTTGTCGAAAATATTGAGAATGTTATTTTATGGGAAACTGGTATGTATCTATATCTCCGAAACTGAAGTGAAAATGGCAATACTAATATTCTAGTAGTTTCCCTAAAATTTCACAGAAAAATATAGCAATATTACTTTTAAATATCAATTGCTATAAATATCAATATTACTTTTGGATCGTTTTAATAACAATGTCACAAAAAATAGGCTTCGGTATCATAAATACTAACGAATTAGCTGACTACTTACTGTCAATTAATTGGAAATAAGAAAAAATGGTTGCAATATTTCATCTATTGTATACTTTCTATGACACCGATCCAGACGATAGTCTCTTTTTAGAGAAGCCTAAAGATATATTCACGACGTAAAGTTACTACGCCGACTGTGATAAACAATAACAAATATAGCAATAATGCCCTAAAGCTATGTAACATAAAACAGATAGTACACTTTTATTAAATGAAATTACTCAAATTATTTAAAAATTGTACTACTTTGCGCTCTATTATACCATCGCAACAAAATGTATGACCCACTATATATACAACTCATACTATTAAATTATAAGGTACACTTTACACGACGCACAACTCACATTAGATATTTCAAGTTGTCTTAAGGCTAACGAAGATTTTTATTTTTATCTCTTTCACACTTATGATGAAAGGTTATGAAACTTTTACTATCAGACAAAAAAGGGATTGATAGCTTCTAAAATCTATTGAACACTAAACATCTTGCAAAGACCTAGGTTTAACACGAAATTGCGATAAATGTTGACACTTGTTCATTGTAGCTGTGTTTTCGTAAATTTGTAATTTGTTTGGAGATAAAGGGTTGATTTTTTTATTGATGTGTAAAGCAAAGAGTTAAAATTTTTAGTTGAATTTTTGTAAGGTTAAATAAATACTACCGTCTGTCAGATCAAACTATAACTCTACTTAGATTTGCTACCAACTTTACAACAGTGCAAATTACAAAAATATTTAGGTAATATTAGTCATACAATGTATACAATTGCTACTAGTTGTTACGTTAAAACAAAATTATTTTATTTGTCATTTAAGAATGAATTACTTATTTGAAATTCTCTGGGATTTTCCTACCTATTAAATTTGCATATTCGATTCGAAACATTTCGCACACACACACACACACACACACACACACACATATATATATATATACTGTAGCAGTACCTAAAATTAATAATTATGGTTTACAGTATATAGATTCTGTAATTAACCAAATGCAAAGTAAACCTCCAACGTGTAGAACATTAATTACCTATTCCAATATTTTGAGGATAAAGTGAATGCCGAAAAGAAGTCGACTTTCAGGTTTATTTAATTACGTTATTCATTATTTCCTTCCTTCTCTTCCACTCTTCTGACCTTCAGAACCTTTCGGACTAAGAACTCGTAATAACACTTGACCAGGAAAGCTATATTACCTTTAATGATATTTTGTTATTTACCACTTATTAAATACAAACTTCGAACTGATTAAAAATAAAAGTTTGATCAGTAATTACGTTGGGTTTGGACTCTTAACGTTTTAACTCGGCGTTGCTTTTTAAGTATGGACAATGAAAGTACCAACTTTAGTCTGTGCTTTTAAAAACTCATTTTATGAAGGTTGTTTTTATGTATACTAAAAATGTATATAGCGAAAAAGATTGTTTATTTGATTGTTCGTGCTAATCACTGAAACCGTTTATCTGATATAAATAATCTTCTCTTTGTGTTAGAAAGGTCGCACTTTTAGGAAGATTATGAACTTTATACGTCAGTATGCAACTATTTATAGAGACACAGTAGTATGAGAAAGTTTAATAGAAATCTAGTTTAATAAATTTAAAAAAAGTAATTTAACAATATAAACTTTAATATAATGTATATTTGGAGAAAGAAATTACCTTACGTCCAAACATCGAGCAGTTACAAAGTAACACGTAACATTTCAACATTATGTTTATTAACATTCCAAAGATCATCATTGCATAATTTGATCTTTCTATATATTTCAAATAAGAATCAAGAATCAGGTAACACGCCTAGTATTATCCTGATTACTGCTTAGAAAAAGTTTGGTATATACTCATAACTATTTAACATTTATAGAATTATGAAATGAAATACATGAATTTAAATATTTAAAACGGACCTTGACTACCTTCTTTAAATTGTTCGAATAGGCTACATTACCTATGAATTAGAATATTTTAAAAAGATCAATAAACTCTCAAATTTTTTTGATACACCTCTGCCATAACCGTTACTCGTTTTGCGTAGTACAAGCTACTGTATTTATTCCCATCCACACGCTAGAGCCGCTAGAGAATCGTACTAAGCAAAACACAGGTGAGACTTTTTCTGTCAACATTAAATTATTATTTTTTTAAATATTATTTTACACATATAAATGATAACCAATAACAATGAAATAATTGAATAATTTATAAAATTGTTCAAATAAGTGTTTAATGATATTCTAAAGATTTTTCCGGAATTTGGATCGCATAGAAATTATAACAATTTTTACTTAACAGTATTAGCTTTTTCAGCTACCGATGATTTATTTCATTTTATTTATGATTTAAGATTTACTTCTAATAATAATTTAGAATATGTAAGACACAGAGCATATAAATTTATGGGTTATGTAATTTTTGATAAATTGATATTTTTCTTAAATGTATTTTAAAGTAACAATAATTATAGAAACGCTTGTACCAATTTCGATTATTGAAATGAATCATATAACAATAATAACGTATTTTGATTTAGTGAAACAATTTTTTTAAATTAATAAGAAATGTTAACTAAATGGAAATAAATTAAAAAGTATCTAATCCTAATTTACTGCAAAACTAAAGTTTAGCCATTCAAGTATTCTCGGCGCATGTTATGCTATATGTGATACTTTACAGTTGTTTCGCGATTTATTTAATAGTACTCTTTTACACTCAGGATAGAGCTATTGTCGTTACAATTCAACTCCCCACGACCATAATGAAACAAAACAAGTCCCTACAGATATAATAAAAATGAAATGTTATCTATGTACCCGTTTGTTTGTCTTTCTTGCACATTTTTAAGAGAATCAATTCAATAAACATTTACAAATATTTAATATGTGTATGATATTAAGTGATAGGCTATATATATTTAGGGTATAATTTATAAAACTGAATGCACTGTCAAACCTATAGAAAAAGTTAGCGACGTCATATATTCGTATCTCTCATCGGAAGATAACATGCAATAAACGTTTTAACAATAAATATAAGTATTATTTCTGAATACCGTAAAAACTTATGAATCATTAAGTAAATAAATTTCTCTGTTGGCAAGAAATTATATTTAATTACAAAAGCGCGGTAACTATATATTTCGACAGGGCGAATAATTCTGGTGAATGAAGTTTTGCGTATTAGCATGAGGTAAAGGAAGGACATCTGCTTGAATAATACGCAAGCATTCGTAGCCACGAGCAAAACCTTTTCAAAAATATGGTCTGTAATTTAACAAAAATCTAATTTCGGTAAAATTACAAAGGATAGGAAATATGTATTTATATAATAGATAAGATAAGCATCAATGATATGTTCCTTTATTAACAGCTAAATATCAATCCCACAATAAAAACTAAAGAGCAGTCTACTGAACCATTTAAATATGTTAAAATTCACAAAATATAACTGCTAATATAAGCTTGCATTTTTAAATGAAATTGAGAAACACGCGGTCACTTAACTCTTTAGATCTTGAATATCACGACAGTCACGATGTAGAGAAATGTCAGGTTAAATGATCTGTTAAGTTAATGTGGATTACCTAAATACTTGAATACTTGCATCTAGCTCAGCTATTCAAAGGAAAAAAGAAAATTACTTGGTCAGCATGCTTCAGTTATCTTACCTTTGTAGTTTAATTTATTTCCCAGAAGAGACTTTCCTCCCTTTGAATATAAGGGCGAATCAAACGACATTTGCCTCACAAATTGCCTTATTTCAGTTTATTTTCATTATTCCTGGCTTGCTTCTCGCTGATTTCCAACTCCGTTGAGAATTGTTCATGTATGTGGGACGAGGTAATAACTTTGAGGAAACATTATTGTGGCTTTATTATTGTTCCATAACCTATAATTAATATACCTTTCTCACTCTGTTTATTTCAACATGAATTTTGTTCGAGGAAATCGTTTTGGTATCATAAGGATATTTATATCATTGGCAATATTTTCCGACTTTATTTTTTGTTATTGATTTCCTATGCACATTAATACTACCACAAATAGTAATATTCCGTGCCTATCACCACAAAAAAGTTTAACAAAATTTCAATTTTCCAGAGACCTTCCCTTCACCTTCGTTTAACCAAATAAATGTCTCGTGAATCTTTCACGGATAAAATGTTAATATGCCCCAGAAATATTCTTTTAATTTATATTTTTAACAGTTTCAAACATATTGAATATATTTGGCGTTAATTTTGTAGAAATTCATTATTCAAAATTAAATGAAACTACGTGATGTAATATTATTTCTAGTTTCTGTTTATCTTAGATAATAGCCCACCTGAACATATTGTAATACAACGAAACCTAGGTCGTGGTAAAGAAATTAAAAAAAGTAGAAATAATACTACATCACGTAGTTTCATTTAATTGTGAGTTCAAAAATACTTATTTATATAAAAAAAGGAATGAAAAATATGATAGCCGTAAGGTCTAAAATATTCAATTGTACCCTAATATATTTATTTTTACCTTTAGTGGCAGTTAAAATTGAAAATCCATTTTAATTTTTGGGAAAATCTTTTATTGGAAATCCTTCTCAAAGCATAGGAAATTAATTTTTAAATGATTTAAAATTAACGAAATTGTTTAAAGAATTTTCTAACTAGGCTTAAGACTTCGTATATATTGAGTTAAATTTTGTAATATTATTTAAATGAAAATTTAATTTAATCTTATCTACGGTTTTTATTTTATGTGATAATTTACAAAACTCAATCGAAATAAGCAATACTAAATACCTTACTTAACTATAGTTACTTTTATTCTATTGTTATTCTATTGTTTTTTTAACTATTGCTGTTTTCTGCGGTTCGTCTTTCATTCAAACCGTCTTACGGCTACAGCTATCTATGTCAAACTTCAAGTGTTTTTTTATTTTTGTCTAACTGATGGTTATCGATTTTGGTTATAAAAAATAGGCAATATATAATTAAGCATAATCATTTACAGAAGCGGGTCAAGATACATAGACTATAAAAAATTATGCCCACGCACATCTATCGAAAGTACATGTAAAGTTCGTCATAATTTTGCTAAATATCTTTCATTAAGGTTGTACTTATGTAAATATTAGTATTTAAGTTATAAATATTAGTAATAAGGTGACAATAATGGTTTTAAGTACACATTAATAAAATTCACATATTCCGTTTTATCTGTAGGCTATAAAATATTTTGCTATCGTTGGTAAAAATATATCATTAGCATAAAAATAGTTGCAAAAATATTGACGGACCTTCAACTAATTACACCAACTCAAGTCATTGAGATAGTATTAAATTAGTCAAAAAATACTCATGTAAAAGTTTTGTCACTTTTGTGATCCTTAGCTTTGAAAATACTCGCAAATATTATTTAAAATCGATTGGTAAAATCTGTTTAAATACATTTCATAGGTTTTCGAAAAATAAACAAAATAGATCAATAAAATATGATGTAAACAAATATTCGGAATCCACGTGAAACATTATGATACGATATTATTGGCGACCACCATAAATATAAATAAAAATAAAATGTTTATTACACACGCTAAAATATGTCAAACAATATTAAGAAAATCGATCAAGCGCGAACCGTACAAGCTTCAAGTATTCCGCGTCCATTTACATTTAAAAGGTTCGTGATAATACATGCCTGGTGAACTATGTGATTATTAATTATAATCTAAATAAAATTATTTAAATTGCAACCGTATTCAGTCATACATTTATAATATCTTTATATTCAGTCATACATTTATAATATATTTATATTCAGTCATACATCAATAAGATATTTAAATACAATTATATTTTACACAGTGCAGTATTTTAAAAAAGTTTTTGTCATGACCAACTATTACAGCGCGCAATGGCTCGTCTCTGTTACTTTGGAAAACGCGAAGTATGATCTCTCTACACACTAATTATATTTGCTCATTAATAATTATGTTTTCCTCAAAACAAACGGAACTATTACCACCGAGGCAAACTTTTATGTGGAAATTAAGAATTCATTCTATTTTGATGATGCTGCGTGAATAAGTACTCAAATTAGGTCAGTATAGTCTCCCAAGGGCGCACTCATTACTTATGTAAGTATTGTACAACGCACCCGCGCGTTGAGTAACGCTGCGGGCAACAATTATAAGCGCTCAGCGTGCCTAGTGGGAACACGCTCGGGCACCTTCTACGCTCCATGTATGCGTAAAACTTAGGCGCACAATATTATATGTCAAACATATTGAAAATGCTTTTACGCAAAATGCTTTTACGCGATGGATGTAACGTATCAAAATTTTATTTAGTATTATTTTGCATTCGCTTGTACAATCCTTTTTAATAATTTGATGTTCGTCTGCCGCAAATCAGCACAAAAAACATTTTTACGACTTTACAAAAGGAAATACTCATCAGTGGTATGGAATATTTCTAAACAGTATATTGATCAAATAAATATCAAAAATAATGTTTCTATTCCTTTAAACTAACCCCAAATTATATAGATGAAACCACTTGTTAGAATTTGATAAAAGAGATTCTATTTTAGGATAATTACATCAAATTATTTTGAAGATATTATCGCTTATTTATAGCATATATCTTCTTCTGAGAAATGTCAAAAACCACGTTTTGTTTTATTAAAACCACTATATATTATGAAGATTAAGTTTCGTGGGCGAATTTAATAATAGAAAAAAATCCCCAAATAGAGAAATAAATTCGCACGATAAATAAGTGGCTTGGAACAAAATGGCTATAATATTATAGAAATACATGTTCGAGCCGTTTTCGTTTTGAATATTGTTTGTGTAATTGTTTTATCGCTTTAGAATTCAGTTTTAATTTGATTCAATATATAACTTATAATAATATTATTAAAAACCGTAGTTGTCATTGCATAAATAGGACTCAACATCATAGTTGGAAAAATAAGCACAATCAAGAATATATAAAAAAATCGACAATAATTTAATATACCTATATTGAGTATAATATGTTTAGCAATTCGTTAGCTTCTAAATGAAACACGGTTATGACAGTTACTGTTTTTAATTGTTTCTACATCTAATTTTAGTTTCACTAATATCTGTCGCAATTTATCTGAATATCCGTTTACACCGAGTAGACTCACTTGAGTAATTTGATATTTTGAAAAATCTTTTATTTAATATTTAAAGAGATTGATGTGTTCCATTGATAGTCAAAGACTAAGGATTACAGTTCAGAATATATCAACAGTAATGAAAAAATAGTCATCCCACGTCAATAATATTACGCTTCGTTCTTGCGTCCGCCCATATTCTGAGTATGTATCACGGATGAGGGCAGACGCATGAAAGCAGATGTCGCTGTCTGTCGTCTTTCACTCATAAAATTGTTCATTGTCATGTATATTCGTTACAAACTTACTACAGTTCCTCAATTTGTGTATTAGTATTATTTCTACTTTCTTTAATTTCTTTGCCACGACCTAGGTTTCGTTGTATTACAACATCTTCACGTGGGATATTAGCAAAGATTAATTTTTAGGAACAACCAACAGCATTTATATGTTTCAAACACAATAGCGGAAGCCTGGTTCGTGCGGATTTTTCCATTGCTTATATTAGTGAGTTTATTGCAGGGGCGCAGTGTAGGTTTTATTGTATTACCGAGAGTTATACAATATACCAGTATTTTAGTGAGGGTAATAAATTCAATTGTTGTTATTATGTGAGGTTTAGTTTTTCATTTAATATATTAACCTTGGTATCTTTCTTATGTCTGTTTATTTCTAATATTTCTAGGATATTAAGTTTATTACCTTTTGTATTTATTTGTAATATATAGGGGTCATTATCAGTATGGGGGTGATGGTTATTTACAATGAGCTGTTTAGCAAAGTGAGATGTGTCTGGTTTATTATTTCGCCAGCTGACAATGTGTTCTTTACATCTTGTATTAAAATCTCTTCCTGTTTGACCTATGTATACACTATTACAGTCGTTACATTTAAGTTTACGGATACCACTCTTTTTATGTTTATTTATTTTTTCTTTATTATTAATAAGGGTTTTACCCAAGTTATTCAAAGTACTATATGTACATGTTATATTATTTATATTTTTATTATTAGTTAAGAGGTTTCCTAATTTGAGTGATACATTACCTATGTATGGGATAGATTTATAGTAAATTACCACCAAAAGATTGCCTAAATATCTTTTCAGATATCCTAGAAAAGAAAAAGTTAAACACCATTGAAGCATCGGAAATTAGAGACTTCTTTAAATTATGCATAGACCAAAATTATTTCCTTTCGGTAAAAAAAAATTTTCAACAAGTCAATGGCCTTGCAATGAGCTCCCCCAGCAGTCCTCTTTTAGCCGAGTTATTTATGAAAAATTTAGAAACCTGCCTCTTAAACAGTAAATTAGCGACCAATATATTATACTATTATAGATACGTTGACGACATCCTTATCTACTGGAAATGTACACAGCGACAGTTACACCAGTATGTTAACTTTACTGACACCTTACACAATAATATCAAATTTACTTTAGAAGTAGAATCCTACATATGTAATGTATCACTCAAATTAAGAAACCTCTTAACTAATAATAAAAATATAAATAATATAACATGTACGTATTGTACTTTAAATAACTTGGGTAAAACCCTTATTAATAATAAAGAAAAAATAGATAAACATAAAAAGAGTGGTATCTATAAACTTAAATGTAACGACTGTAATAGTATATACATAGTTCAAACAGGGAGAGATTTTAATACAAGATATAAAGAACACATTGTCAGCTGGCGAAATAATAAACAAGACACATCTCACTTTGCTAAACATCTCATTGAAAATAACCATCAACCCCATACTGATAATGCCCCCTATATATTACAAATAAATACAAAAGGTAATGAACTTAATATCCTAGAAATATTAGAAATAAACAGACATAAGAAAGATACCAAGGTTAATATATTAAATGAACGACTAAATATAATATCATCACTCATTCTTAATACCTTCTAGATATAATATAAATATACAACATTGATACTACAGTACCCTGGAGATTGTTTCAGCACTAATACACATGTAAATATAAGTATATATAATGAAAACAAAAAATTAAAAGAAATAAATAAATAAATATATGAAAACCCAAAACCGGAGATATGTAGAATTAGTTACCTTATCCTTACTTTCAAATACCCTTGCTTTTGTAGAAATATATTATCGATAATAACTTCCATTTAATTTTATTACATACATCGTAAAATTTGTATTGTATAACCTCACATAATAACAATAATTGAATTTGTTTCCCTCACTAAAATACTGGTATATTGTATAACTCTCGGTAATATAATAAAACCTACACTGCGCCCCTGCAGTAAACTCACTAACATAAGTAATGGTAAAATCCTCACAAACTAGGCTTCCGCTATTGTGTTTGAAACATATAAATGCTGTTGGTTGTTCCTGAGAGTTAATCTTTGCTAATATCCCACCTGAAGATGTTGTAATGCAACGAAACCTAGGTCGTGGTAAAGAAATTAAAGAAAGTAGAATTAATACTACATCACGTAGTTTCATATAAATGTAAATAATGAATTTCTACAAAATTAACGCCAAATATATTCAATATTTTTTTTGTAAAATTGTTTGTTACGAGTATTTTTATTTGCACATATAATTAAACAATAGTATTCGTCTTTCTGTACATTGAAGATATTGATGGAAAATGGGATGGCAAAAGTAATGGGAAACAAAAATATTGCTTTTCGAATTTTTGTCTATTTGTCCGTGAGCCTGTTTATTTATTTACACATTACACAAGCAAGTTTCACTGGTGAATTTTGTTTGTCCTTATTTCATGGTAATCTACTAATTAAAAAGAATATATGGCAATTTGACGTTTTAGTACACAGCGCACTTATGTAAAGAAATATTTACTCAATATATAATGTTATTCGTATCGACATTTTTACAATCTCTTGCGTGAGAATTATGTGTTACATGCACATATGTAAAATAAAATAAATATATTGCAAAAAGTGCTCTGCAAGACATATAGCTATATGATTTTAATTCACATAAGCTTTTGTACAAGTTATGTATTTATTTCCATTTAAATTGAAATATGTATAAAATAGTTCTATATTACAATTATATTTTGTAAAAAAGAGGCTCCTGTGTGAATTACAAATTATTACACTAATTGTATTACAGAAATTTTAGCATTTGTTTTTTAAATACAGGATATTGTCAATGTTAATTAGGAATAACTAAGGCCTAGGTGTTAACTTTACCAATATAGGGATTTCATCCAGATTATTTCTTTTTAAAAGTAGCCCTAATGTCTAGATGGAAAAAAATTATTTTCTCTTTTACAAACCGTCAGGATTATTTCAGAACTTATTCGTCGATATAAGCTGTGATCTGCTGTTTAACCAATTTTTGAAAGCATTTAAGAGTACAATATATAACTAATTGTGTTAACAGACAATTTTTCAGTTGTCGATTTTTAATACAGCAAGGTACTGCTGGGCAATATATAAGGCACAAATCCCTCACATAATTTATGTTGTGTGGAAAATTCTCAGAAATTTTCCTCCTTGTCCTGTCGTGCTTCGCAGTCCTGAGAGATGTAACATCTACAAATCACTTTCCTGTATATTACGTTACTACATATCACTCTATTCTATTCAGTGAGAATCATACCATGTTGTGTTAATTAATTGAATGCAAATATGATTGTGCCAAACCATAGAATATCACTCCCCCAGTCTTTTCCTTCCCCTTTGCTAGCCACCAAAAATTTTTCCAAGTCATCGCCTGTCTTTCTAGCAATATAACTAGATGACTTTCTAGGGTCATGTAATAGAATAATAGAACGGAATCGTTGGTATGTTATCCAGCCTAAAGGATCTGGAGCATTTTTTAATTTTAAATGCCTCTTCACGTGACTGATCAACTTTCCTCGGGATGTATGTTTCAATGTGTTGTATTGAAAATACCAGAGTCGTTACCAACTAACGTTTCTTTTTTCTTTTGAAGAAATCAATTTTCCTCATCTATTTCCAAACTAGCAGTTTTCTTAAGGCCTGAAAGTCACGCTAAATTTGTCACACATGGAATAAATTCAAGTGCAATAAAATGCTTGTCGTTCAAAAAGTGATTTGTAAAAAGTGCTATGTGAGCATGCGTATTGTCTTGCTGAAGAGCGAATTTTGGATATTTGCAGTCTTTCTTTTCTTTATATTTTCTCTCTCAGCTTTATCAAAACTTCCTTGTAATAGCAGAATTTTTATCTACTCTATAGACAAATCGTGGCTTAAAGGAAGACGTTATGAATTAGTTGATGCCCCATAAAGAAAAATGCAGATTTATAGAAATTGATGGGAGAATTGGTGCAAATAAGAAGTATATTTAGTAAGTTAATCAATTTTGTTATTTAATAGGCAAACGTTAAATAACACCAACAACCAATATGTCTCAGCCATCAAAAGTGGATAAGAAACGTACATAAATTTATACATTCATGCTATTTATATTGGTTAATGATCTATTATTCTCTTTGAATAATTCTGAGTAATTGTGGTAACCTATGAAATCCATTCTTTTAAAACTCTACCTTCAATAACTAAAAACACAAAGAGCACGGTTTTTAATTTTGACTTGTTTTGTCGAGCTTTTCCATTGTATGTCACGCAAGCATTTTTTAATGCATTGACTGTCTTTTGTTTTCAGGATCATGCAAGTTTCACATTTCGTCACAAGTATGTGAGTATTAAAAGTGATTCAACTATTAAACTAATCATTTTTTGACACATTCTATCAAGTGTAGTCAAACTAAATGG
Organism: Druceiella hillmani; assembly: GCA_039881145.1. NCBI lineage: Eukaryota > Metazoa > Arthropoda > Insecta > Lepidoptera > Hepialidae > Druceiella > Druceiella hillmani. The sequence continues at coordinate 10,256,192 of JAYKKI010000045.1, forward strand.
CGATTCACAACCAGCTGAACCTTATAGTGTGTTGCTGCTTTTCGGACAGGTTTAGATGTATTTCATTATATGAACGAAATCATAATTTTTTCTGTCTACTTTGTTCAGTGGGTTTAATATCAGTCTCATAATTTAATATATATATATATATATATATATATATATATCTAGTATCTTTAATTTTTTATATACAATATCACAGAGTTATCAATGTAATAAAGTCTTGATTCATTCATCAATCTTGGTTTAAATATATCACGCAGGCGTGTTATAAAACTTTAACAATATCAAGAACTAATAGATAGGAAAATAGGCTTTCATTAAATTTTGTGAATGGTTGAAAATGGAGAATTTTATCGGTGAATTTTCAACCACTTTTGCTAATTTTTTTCGTTCATTTGTGCAGGAGAATGCACGGGAGACATAATAATGTTCTCAAATATTAATAATGACCATAATGTAAAAAGATATCTATCTAAGATTATCAAAAAAATAGTTCTCTTGCATCCATTTCGCAATGGTATTTTAAGGTGTATAATGCAGTCACACATGGTGATAAATGTTAAAATAAAATTTATAAAAAGAATGCATGTATGAAAAACATTCTGAAACTGACAATTTTGAGAGTAGGTTCCTTTAAATGGTTCCAAACAAGGGTTTAAATTCGTTTGTACTTTTTCTATATGTTATTATCCCGCGCTTATTAATCAATTTGGATGATTTTATATTTTAGTTGGAAGAGTACACCCTGTAGTTCGTTTATGAAAATTTGATTAAATTTGACTATGACAATCGAAAACATACCACAGAACGCCTCAATAATAAACAATGTAAGTGCAGTGTAAACAACGTAAGTTAGGATGATGTAGACCCAATGGTATGATAATATAAAATTTAAAAAATTAAAAAGTTTTCACAGTCGGCCAGTTAGTATTTATTGTTGGACAGAATTCGGTAACTGGTCATTTCTATCAATGTTCTATAACTGGGTGGCTTATTCATTAATTTACTTATATCCAATTCAAGCAAAACTGTGCACTCTAAAGTTTTGACAGAATTAAGGCAACGACGAAGTAAATCTATCCATTAACGAAATCAGTATTTAATGAGACCGGAAAGTAATGACGGAAACTTTATTTTGAACTATAAACTCATCTAGTTAATGTTTAATTGACTTGTTTTGTCGTATGTGACTGACTGCGGTGAAGCCAAAAAAGGGATTGTGATGAATATATCCGTATGCTATACATATCCGTATAAATATATATATATATATATATATATATATATATATATATATATATATGTATATGTGAGCAGACATGTATATACGTAGGTGAATATGAATGTATTTATGCTCATTAAATACCTCAAATAAGAGTTTAGATTTCAATAAACAAGATATTATTGATCAAGGAACGCATTGAAAAGTGAAAAATGGGGAAATGAGTATCTGGTTAAAACTTTTGTAGTAAAGATATATAAATTTGCAAAATAAAGCTACTACTAGACGTTTTTGTGGTCAGTTCCAAATCGAATGTAATACTCTGTATTTGTGGGTGCATGCGGAACGCGTCGACTTGGCTCTAGGGCTAAAACCTAACCGCGGCAGTACAAATTAATTTTATTTTTGGAAATGCTACTCTACCGCAATATTTCCAGCAAAATACTCATGTTTTTATTATTTTAAACTATTAAGTACGCTTCTTATTCGTTGGTTATTTAAAGGTGTTAAGTTGTTTGTCAAAATTTTTGTTATAATTAAAACTACAACAAGAGAATAGTTTCTTCAATGTATATGATGGCGATAAACATTTCACTGTAAGCTTTCCCATGTCTCTTGTGCAGATATTGAAATATACTAATTTTGTTCCCGGAAAGAAATATACAGGACATTTGAAGATTCATTACCACATGGTTGATTTTATGAAATATTTGCGTTATGAAGCTTTTAAGCCGAATTGACAAAATTTTGAATTCCCCAGATGCGTCTTGATTTAAAATACCGTTTTAAAGAAAAAAATTGTAAATTATTTCAAAACTTGTTCACTCAATATTTGTTCATATAATTGAAGTAAAGCTTTTACAATCCTATTGGGTATATTCTTCTGAACAAGACGAAGTAGAAGTTTTCTGGGAAAAGATTGTAAATAATTTATGCTTATATATAATTTAAGCTTGACTATTAAGCTTTTAAATAATAAAGCAGTTATTTAATATGATTAAATATACATTTGAGGCAAATTTTGAAATGTTTCCACAATTACTCCGATATCAAAGGGTAATTAGGAAAATTAAGGGAAAGGAATTTTATTAAAAAAATATTTCTTACTAAATGTTTAATTATTTTTTATGTAAATATTTTGCACTATTACAATACTTTTTAGATTGATAACTAACGGCGAAATAAATATTATTTCCTACAAGTCCTACACTACACATACTCAATTGTAGATAAGAAGAAAATATTACAACTCTGTAATAATTCATTATCACATGTTTTGTTTTGATATTTTCAATATATTTGTTAAAATTATGTATTAAAAAATTAAAATTATCTTAAAATAATTATTTTAAAATTATGTAATTTAAATTATATGTACATAAACCTCTCACTACATCAAATGAACAATATGCAGCTTTACATATCTTAATATATAATGCCTAAACGCCTAATACATTGGAATGGTTATCAAGTATAAGAGATTTTGTTATAGTATATAATCTGTAGAAAATGTTTAATATTGATTACGTTATCATGAACTGCATCTTTTATGAAGTAGATATATATGTATGTATATATATATATATATATATATATATATATATATATATATATATATATATATATATATATATTTATATATATATTATATTGAATGTGAAATTGAATGTTTCAGCGATTGATATTCAGTTTCCATAAGAGAAACAGATGAGTTTCACAAGAGAAAACAAAAAGCAGTATAGAATTTACGATAGATATAATTACTAGCCCAATTGGCATTAACATATCCTTCAAGTTCAGTTTAATCTTTCATCTATTTTATTTTCCCTAAGTATTTGAGAGAACTTTTTACGTAAGTTCAATGAATATGAGCACAATTTTTATTAAATAAATTTCAAAAACTAAGGTTAAATGATATATTAAGGTTTAATTACACTAACGAATACGAGGAATGAGGATTAAGAATCACAAATATTATCTTAATAATGTAATGTTTAGAAATGAAATTTTCATTATTTACCTTGTCATATAAAAAATCGTCCCATTAAATGGGTATAATAATTTTTAAATTTTCATTTGCTTGATATACGATTTTTTTAAATTCTTTCAAACTGAGACAAACTATACATTAAGGTCTAGATGACTGATTAATGTCATAAACTTTATTGCCTTATTCCTTGGTTTTTATCGTTTACATTATTTAGACTGATACATTTCGAAATCCGGCCCATATAAATATTTTCTTTAAGATTTCCATTTAAAAAAAAAGTTTTACAAGTAAATATATAAAATTCAAACTAATAGACAGAGCAAATAATTATTTATAAACTGAGTCTGTAACCATAGGTGGATGTCCCATCACTATAAACACCTAGCTTCTGTATAAACCTTTTAATGCTGTTTATTTTCCTTTTAATTTTTCACTTGAAGGCACATCATTCACGCTAACCCAAATATAATTCTGTTTAGATGTATGTAGTTCTTCATTCACTATTTTAATCTATTTATCCTCATTTGCACTATTTGGAGCTTCCTAAATGCTAACAGCTCATTATTTGATTAAGTACTTTAATCAGGCTTTTTGTTAACACTTCCGTAAATTTATTAAAAAATGAGTAAACAGATTTATCTTTTATCTCATCTTCCGTCTTTTTCCCATAATTTGAATCTGTAAATGAGGAATAATCCCACCTTAAAACTGATACCATCATATCCTGTGAGTGGATATTCTGCTGAATAATAACGTTTCTACTAGCAGTTATTTTTTTTTCTAGTATATCGATAGTCACTTGCCCCACAAATATTCGGACGTGACTCTATTCTCTTATTTGTCCAGAATTCAAATATTATTCTTTTTTAAGCCAGGGGAAATAGACCTGTTTAATTGCTTCTACACAAAATCTATTATCAAGCCCCACATCAAAGGATAAACCGTGAGCTCTTTTCACAGTGGTACGACTTGTGCTTTCGCTCATGCTACTTTATTCAAGTGCACACATGTGTTGAGATGAAAAAGAACATTACGATAATGTAAAATATTTAAAACAACTTTTCCTTTTCTCAATTTTAATGCTACTTAAGTACTATGACAAGTGTTTTACATAACACGACGTAATACGTCACGTCGTCGTGTTTAACAAGTAAAACTTTTTTTAATGTTATCTGACGTTGACAACAACCCAAGCTTTATATTATTTCGGTTTAAAATAAAGAAAAACTCTTTACTATTACACGCATCACGTTTAATATAGAAGCTAATGGTTAACAATGAAATTTGTCCACGAATTTTCCATTATATGTTTATTTAGAGACAGTGTTACTTTCGCTATTTTTGTTCAATTAAATTGCCTCAAATCACTGAAATCTTATGTAGTACTGAATGTGTTAGAATATGTTTGCTAATAAAATTAAATTCTTGTGCATTGTAACTTCTAGTCACATAAAATAAGTTTTCCACTTTCATCAAATATTAAATATTTTATATACAAGAAATATTTTAAATAGTTAAATTTTTGTGTGCAAACTTAATATAATTAAAATAATTTAACACAATTAAATGAAACTACGTGATGTAGTATTATTTCTACTATCTTTAATTTCTTTACCACGACCTAGGTTTCGTTCTATTACAACATCTTCAGGTGGGATATTAGCAAAGACCAAAGATATCTTTGCTAATATCCCACCTGAAGATGTTGTAATACAACGAAACCTAGGTCGTGGTAAAGAAATTAAAGATAGTAGAAATAATACTACATCACGTAGTTTCATTTAATTGTGAATAATGAATTTCTACAAAATTTACGCCAAATATATTCAAAATAATTTAAAATAAGTCTTCTCATCATAATTTGTTGTTCTTTTCCAAAATTCACTTCCTCTCTTTCTTATTTTTATATAATTCAATAAAGTATAGCAAGTACAATTTTCAATCATAGTATAGAGAACATCTTCGATGAATTGTACAATCGATAAATTATTGTGTTTTTTTGCGAATAATTGCGGTATGTTGAAAAAACAGCGACTGATTCTTGGTTTATTATATGAAAATAAATCTTGGTTTTATTCATTTTCGTTCATGCCATCTACTTTTCATCCCATTTAAGTAGTAGTTTACTGGAAAGTAATCACACGCTTTATGGTATCCATAAAAAATACTGAGTAAAAGATGGTATAATTATATTTCAAGCAATAATGAAATTTTAAGTAACTCCAGTGATATTGATAATTATGTTCTTGATGATTTATTCCACAACCTTATTGTAACTATAAGGTGATGCTCATAATGTTTTAATTTTTTTTTATTAAATATTGTAAAACCTCAATGAAATTATTATGACTAACTTCTTTTTTAAAATAAATAAATGACAATGTTTTTTCATGGATTCTACTAGGAAGACTGTACGTCGTCACGCCCATTCTTTGAGAAACGTAATTATCTAAGACTCTTCAAAGTCTCTTAAGGATCACAGTTGAACTTTTTTGGAATTTGAAAAAAAATATTGACCTCAAATAAAAACAAAAACGTAACCAAGTCAGATTTAAATAATGTAACCTTTATCTAATTTCCGATTGTCCAATTTCCAGAATGTTTTTAAATTTTTTCTTAAATTTAAAAATTCTACATTGGAGAAGAAACCGGAAATAAATTGAAATATAAACACGTTTTTTTTGCGCCTTTTCCTAAATTATCTATACCAATAGCTGGATATATTTTCTGAAAAAAATTCAGTTATAACTGAATTTAAGAGGTCATATCCATTAAAATTATTTTACGAGACACGAAGATATTCTTATATAAATGCTTACAAATAATTGCAAGACTGATTGTACCAAAATAAATTTATATATATATATTTATATAAATCTTTTGTGATGTTGCAGCAAAATTGTATTGTTTTATTTTATAATATGGTTTATGATTTATTTTTCTTGATTGGCTCCTAAAGCACTAATCATTGCAATGCCACGTTATCTACATCTGTAGCTACACCCCCACCCCTCTGTCGTATTTTGTTTATTAAGATTGATTATAAGTCGTACGTAATCAAACTTGTCTTAGAAAATTAAAGACTGACATAACTTCCCAATAATGTGATAAGTTATAAGAAAACTGGTCGAAGCATTTAAAAAATATATTTTTTTACAGTTGTTTGTATGACAAGTGTTAGATATCGAAATTTTAAAGTTAAAACATGTTTAGAAACGTAGATAGCTATGAAAACGTTTCAAATACTAAATTTCATTAGTATTTGAAACGATTTCAAAGTAAGTCTAGCAATGATTTAAGTGCTAGATCGGCTGATGAACATACACACGGAAAATGCACTCTAAATTTAACTATATGAATAATAAAGAAAAGAGCAAATATATGAAAGCTAGTCCAGATATGAATGCATAGTAATAAACATCGCTATGGGTTTTCTTTTTTATCTTCATTAAATCTATTATTCTAGGTTTTTCCTCATATTATTTTCATAGATAAAAGGCCTAGAGTCATAATTTTCAAGAATACTTAAACTAAAACGTGTTGACAGTGATAAAGAACTTTTAAGGCTCTAACTACGTCGCCACAACGACATTTGGGTGACCTGAATCCGAAATATATTTTATTACATCTAACTGGCCATTTTATTACTAGGGCTGACTATTTATCATTACTTATTGTTTTTCTTGATATCTTTCAAAATACATTCCTCCGAAAACTTTTTTCCTTTGTGTATACAAAATAATTTAACTACTAAAAATTTTATTGGGCACTGATATTTACTTTACCTATTTTAATATTCTTAAATATATTCATAAGAGAGAATCATCCACATAATTTCAATATATTTTCCGCTAAATTAGAAGCAGTATTATAACAGGATATAATTATTGACGGAAAAGGATTTTTATAGTTTTTGATCCATACCTTACAGTTGGCAGCTTGGTCGGTATTAAGAGTCAATTAAAATAAAGTTCCCTTCCTCGTTCGTTTTAGGAATCGCAAATTATTTCTGCTACAGATCCACTGACTACTTACATTAATTAATATTCCATCAAAAACATGACTACAAAAATTGAATCAAATTATTAATATCTAAATCGATGCAAATTTCAGAGTTCTTTAAAATTTACAGAAAATAATATTTTTTACTTTGCCAATTTTCATTTTGTATATTATTAATTATAAAAATATGACATGTATATGAAAACTTGTCAGATTAAAGACTGGGAAATCAGTAAGTAAGATATTTTTCTCTTTAAAATATACTATCAAATTTCTTAGTCAACTGGAAGTGATTACGTTTTTGATGATAGAGTCATTGAGTCAAGCAATGCTAAAAGTAGCAATTATACATACATCAATGCTAAAAGTGACAATTATACATTTGTATATGCATATATATATATATATATATATATATATATATATATATATAAATATATATTTATGTACATATAAATATTTATACATTCATACGTACAATCTTTAAGATATGGTTAAATTAATCTTATCCTTACCCGGATATTTGCAACCTTCAAAAAGAGTTTGATTCTAAGATTTTAATTTACACCTTTATATATGATTCAATTTGATTCCCAGATAAGAACCTTAACAACTTATATGAAATTTTGAGAAATGCGTGATGAGATAAAAGTAAAATGTAATTCTTTCACCTGTCATACAATTGTTAAAAAAGTCCATTTTAATATGCTTCGATTAATTTTCTTATAACTTATTACGTTACATTTACCGATCATTGTGGATAATTACTGATATGGATCACCGACCGTCATATCGTAATTACTGATTGTGTCGACAATTATCAGTCACAATTTTAAACTTGTCTTTGTGTGTTGTGTAGCTGTAATTCAAATATCCTTTATCTACTAATTTTTCATTCATGATTGAAAAAGTAGAGAGAGGCTTATTGCACGTCTCTTCGAAGTTTAATATTTCTCAAGCGATGCTTGAAAATGAAAACTGATATGTAGTGCTGATTTCCTTTTGAAGGAGCTTTTCCCACGCTGAATATGAAGTGGGAAAAAAATTGCCTATAATTTATGTGTTATATATATGAAATGAATTATATGTGGAATATATTACTAAAATAAGTTGTTATACATTTAAGGATAGAATATACTTCTCTGAGAATACAAATCTATATTTACCTTGCTTACTAATGATTGAAATTTTGTTCGCTCTTTGCGCGAATAACTTTTCTATTTTCCACTTTCTAGATCTTCAAATATTCTTCATACAGTTTAATAGACAAAAATAGACACGAATAGATACTGCAATTGCTAATATGGAAATATTTAATCATTACTTGAGACGATTTATTCGAAAAAAAATAAATTCCATCAATTTGTGAAGAATGTCACTATTTATTAATTTACATAATCATTTGTAGTAAGTAATTTAATTTATAAATAATAATAAACTAACATATAAAGCAATAACGTTTGTTTTTTAATTTTTTTTATCACGGTGATATGTTGAATCACATGCCCAATTTCAAAATTTCTTGAATAGTACCAAATTTCGATATTTTAGGTTAAAAAATACATAGGTTCATAATTAAAATAATTCTACTTGGGGCAAACCACAGGATACATCTAGTCCTATTTATAAATGTAATAAATCTATATATCCCTTCAGAAGAAGATGGAAAACATATAAATACGAGTATATACATATGCGCGCACGCGTATGCGCACTTGTGCATACAGACACTGGATTTTCTACATATAAGATTAGAAAAAAATACATGCATCTTTTATTTTCACTTACACAAACGAATTCTACTTTTAGCCCCAAAATATGACATTGCATATTTAATTGAAGTCGATATAATTTTTCTCTATTTTATAACAGTTGACGTATGATTAAAAATGAAGCATATACCGGCATTGAATATAGGAGCATTTCTTTATTTTTTGTTAGCATGGTTACTACATTAATTATAGTATTTTTACATATTTTTATAAATAGGAATCAAGTGAAACGAGAGAAAAATATAACTCTATCTTATCGTCTTCATATTGATATCCTCAATATTCTCATAAGGTGTTAACTGAAAGAGGCTCTTATTATACAATTTAATAAAAACGTTCTTTAAAGTTATTTGCTGGCTTTTATTAAACATTTTCAATTAATGTGTATAAGTTTTATTATAGTAGTGGCATGAATCAAACTGAAAATTTATTAAAAGAATGTTGTATTAGAGATTTTAAAAATACAATGTGTGCGCAAAAACATTTATCAGCAGCGTTAGATCTAGTCTGTCATCGTCATAAATTAAACAACGAGATGGGATGTTGAGATAGAAATGAAATATTATTTCCAGTATAAAAATAAAATACAGAAACATTACTGTTTTTAGGATTCCGTATCTGAAAAGAAAAAAGGATCCACTATGCTGTCTTTGTCAGAAACCGCTTAACGTAGGAACGTGAAGTTTGGCATAGTAATATAATACAGTAATTAACCTGGACATATTTCAATATCTAAACAACGAAAATAATTGTTGAGACATTTTGGAAGGGACATTTTAAGTACACGATTTTTTTTATTTCCATACTAGTTAGGGTACCCGGCTTCACTCACTCGAATTGATGTGAGGTTGTGTGGTAGTTGGAACAAAAGGATAAACTTTAAAATAAAAGAGGTAAACATCTTTTACTGAACAGATATTCTAACTATTTTTACAATACTTATTCATTAACAACATTTTTCATTTTGTTATCCGGGGTATATATGTACAAATTATTCGAATTTCCTACTCAAGAGCAAGCTATACATAGATGACCGTGTGAAAAGCAGGATTCTTTGAGATCGATGCCGCAATGTTTTAAAGCTTGTCTTTGCTCTTTGTTTATTTTAAAACTATAGGCTAGTTTGATTGGAAATTGCAGTCTTTTAAATTGGAATGGCAGTTCAGCAGAGATCAGTGGTATTCTGAGAATAAATACTGTTTGTTCTTTATCCTTTCTAATCATAAACTCGGTATCGATGATGTTAATCGATAGCTTTTTGACGATCATTCTTGTTCCATTGCATAGTTTTGGTAATTTGAGATTTCTGAGTAGTATGATCGGAAATCGAATTTTTAGTCGAGGACAATGTAATGGCATTCCTGATACTTGCAGAGTCTAAAAATTCTGTAGGGAAGACTTTCTTCCACTTTTACTATCATATCGATCGATTTGTTTTTGATTTGTGTTAGATTTGTCTTTTCATCGGGAATTTTCTTTCGAATATGGAAGTTGATATCATTGACAATATTATTTTTAGAGACGGTCGTCTGCTTAATAAAGATATGTGTCTACATCTATTTATAAAAGTTTTTGAAAAAAATGTGCTGTTGTTTCCTCTTTCGATAGTTTAACACTCATAATTTGTAAACATGCATTGATTTCGTCTGCTGGTATTGATTTGCGAATAACTGGAAACGTTTGTCAAAAATTTCCTGAGAGTTTCAGTAGAGCTCCTCCCATCACTTCAGAGTTTCGTCGCAAGTCTTGTAATGTTCCGTCCATGGCTTCGAGGGATTTTTTATGTGCCATTGTGCATTCGTACCTGATGGTAATTTTAGATTGTTTTTGAAATTCACTTCGTCCAGATGCTCCTGATGTTTTACGTACTGAGTATTGTTCTTCGGTTATATTCAACAGCAGTTGTAGGGCAAAATGGGCAGTTCGCCCTCTTCCCATAAGAGTGGTGGCAATGCCGAATGATGCAAGTGCGATATATTGTAGTACATATGTAGCGGCACCGTGAAACGTTTCTAATAAATCTATTGCTGGCAGCAATAGATTTATTAGAAACGTTTTCACGGTGCCGCTGATAAATAATTGATCCGATCAAGGTAACGTTGTAAATGTTTATTTTGATTGCCATTGAGGAGTTGTTTGTTGTGAACGATGTATTAAAGTAGTTCATTGATATTATATCTTTTTGTAATTTTGAAGTTTAGCACAGTAAAATCGTTTTGTTGTGAGGCTCGCATCCCAAGTTGTAATAAGGTCAGATTTTTTATTGATAAATATTAGTCTTCCAGGTGAATGAGTGCTTCATTGAAGATGTCGTCATTGAATTCGATGGCCAGTTCTAGATGAGCTTGTCTGGTATGGTTCAGTATGTCATCACTCATACTCTCTTTGAAGAAGTTCCATAGCTGTTTTAAATTCGATTGGTTATATGTTGATAGTATTATGGTGAATAAGTCTCCGACTTTTTCACACGAGCCTGTGAGTGAAGCTTCTTATAGTGTTAATTCCCAGTAGTTATCGTTTTTCAGTAGTCCTAAGCGTAAACATGCTTCTCTGTACGTCTGTCATAGGTAACCGCCAACAGTCTTGCGATCTGTGAAACTTGTTGGTCCCCGTATTTCGTGTAGCAACATCTGAAGATAGAAACATTCTGAGAAACATTCATTGTTCGAATGTGTGGTGTATACTCGATCTAGTACGTTAGTTTTCATGATTCCTGGATGATCCTCTAAACGATTTTTCTTGTTGTTTTTTACTTGTTTTCGCCGTAAAAAGCCGTTAATATTTTACTTTAGGTAGTTTGCTTGCAATTTTTCTGGCGGTGTCTTTCGTAAAGTAAACTCTCTTTTCATTCTCCAAATGTACTGCTAGATATTGCACAGTTGGTTCTCGTTCGTGTATGGGAAAGCCCAAAATTCGCCACGCTGCTTCGTTACTGTATCTTCCCATTTGTTACATAAGGATCTCACGATTTCTATTTTGTTGTTGCTGTCTTTGGCTATTTGAAATACTGCCATGTCACTGCCTTCGTTCACATACTTACAGACATATTTAGTGAATTTTACTGAATTGCGGTATTCTACGTTTATTTGTGCTTAAAGCATTTTGGAAAGTAGCCGCATATGTGGTATTACTTATTGATTATCTATTTCCGGTCGTCTCTGCCACGTATTCATATTTTTACAGTAGAGCCACCTTTTTTTGTTGATCATCTTCTGTACATCGGATAGCCATCATATCTGGTTTTTGTGTCGTCCAAGTATAGTTTTGAGTATTTCTTGTAAATTTTCCATCACTCGTACATGACGAATTTGGATATAAGGGCCTGCATGGTCCATGAATCATGTTTTTACTATGTCCTATAACTCCGGATCTTCTTGTGGATTGGGAAACGCAGCTTGTATTCTTTTGTCCAAATCCGTGGGATGACTTCTGTCGTTTAGCTATATGAGATTGTGTGAGTGAGGCAATCCTCATTTTTGCCATTCATTTGTGTTCATCCGGCATCTAATGTTTTTAAAGATCTGGTATTTTGTAATGACTTCAATAAATCTCATTTGTTTTTGTGGGAAAACTCGGGCTATTATGTCGTGCCGATCCATAGGGGTTTGTTCGTATCTTAGTTATTCTTTAATTTCTGTTTACGATGAGTTGCATGTGAATGTTATGAAGAGGCCAGGTCATCCATATTTTCTTACATAGGTTATGGCACCTTGAGTGTATTCTTGTATGTGTGTTGGCCTTCCTATGTAAGATGAGGGTAAGATTAGCATTGTTCCAATGTCATTTATGATCGCGTCTCGAAGGTGGATATATTCTTCCGTGCGTAGTTTCTTTTGATTCAGTCTTATGCACAGCATCCATTTCGCTTCTATTTTTGCATACATATCTACCAGGAATTGTTGGAATAAACGGCGAATTTTGAGAATGGAATTGTTTGCTTTATGGTCTCTGATCATTAAGGGGCAAGCATGGAACTCCTTGACTCAAGTGACTTTTTTGTTTTTTTTCTACGCCTGTTTCATGTTGGATTCGTTTCACATTAAAATAATATCTGTCCTTTCCTTGCAGAAATAGTAATAAATAATGGAGGATGATATGAACGTTCTGTCACGATATTGCCATGATATCATGACGTTGTGTCATGATATGAACGTTGTGTCTCCGCAATGCGTTTTAGTCTCTTTCTTCTTCGTTGTATAATTATGTCATAACATGTTTTTTTATTGTGTACAATGACGATAGCGACTTCGTCTATCTGAGGTGCATTATATTGATGTTATTGTTCTCCAGATGGTATCTTGTTGGCTCAAATTATAACTTTATAGTCATCAGAAATCATTCCTTCTAGTGCTGTTATGAACATGTGAATAAGTCGATTGTATTTGTGTAAGATCCTCTGTAAATCTTGAATTATTTCTTGTCTCAATCCACTTATGTTTGCGCATCGTTGATCAATTTCATTTTCTTCATTTCCGATGAAATATGCTTGCAGAAATTTTCATTAGGTAGTGGTAATAACGACCTATTTTATAATAGATTTATCCTTGGATGGAAAAAATCTAACCGATTTCATCCCTGTTAGTGTTGATCGAAGTGACACTGAAAAAAGTCATTGGAATCAGCTTCGTACTCTTTTATATTTTGAAGAAAGTATTTTGATTCTGGAGTTTTCCCGGTCATGTAAATTAAAAATTCCCGAAAATTTCGTAGGTGCTTCCAGTGGTGGTAATCGAATTTTTCCTTTCATGCATCAAAATTAAGTAAAGAAACACAAGGAGTCGGCTCCTTGTGTTTCTTTACTAAATTTTTTTGCATTGCAAAATTGGTAGATGGTATCCATTTTTTTGATTAGGGTGTGGTTGTATTTGTTATATTCATCGTATTTGTTATATTCGTTGGGTCGTAGTGGAACGCATCATTTGTTAGGTTTTATTATTTACTTGTCCTCTTGCGCGCTTCTCATAGTGTGATATTTTCGTGGGTAACTTGCGTTTGCAATCTTTTGTTATCAGATTATGTCACAATTAAGTATTTGACTAATTTTTTTTTATTTCATTAATCATAATTTCAAGGTACAAGCTGATAAAAAGTGAATTTTTTTTAACAGTCTTAAAAATTGACCGAGTTATAAAAGTTTAAATTTAACTTCAGAGAAGGACGGCAATACTGTATTTTGAGGTTATTTTTAATATTACACATTACATTCTACGAGAGGAAAAGAGACAGGGCTATAACCAACTCTAGCCGTATCTTCAAATTTAAAAGCTGTAGGCTGGCTTATTTTTCAATAAATTTTTTAATTTCTTTCAAGATGGTTTTTAATTAACTTATATTTCACAATATTGTACGAAAAATATAAAAATTTAGAATGAGTCAACTACCGTATTCTTGGTTCTTTAATTCATTCATTTCGTTGTTTTTCTGTTTCTCTATTTCTTACGGTGCTCATTCTCGGTCGCTGGGAACATAAACGTGCTTCGCGCTCTTCATCTGTTTCGTTTTTTCGCTGTTCTTTTTGTTTTCGCCATTTTACTTCAGAACTGGCACGATTTCCTTCCGTTTTACGTTTAGGCATTGTTTCAAATATAAATCAAAACAAATTTTCATTAAATAACACAATGTTCCAGAACATTCCACAACATTCGAGAATTTTCTGGCTGTTCCGGAATGTTCCCGAACGTTCCATACTATTCCCAACCATTCTAAAACATTCCAGAATATTCCATGACGTTATGGAATATTGTGGAATGCTCGCAAATATTCTGGACTGTTCTAAAAATTTCTGGACGGCCAAACTTCTAGCCCTAAATCATGTGCTTCAGTTAAAAACGGAAACCTTCTTCATGGATGGGGGATAGAGGGTTACCATACCATATAACACCCTTGATCGTACCGGGACTCGTTTCTTAGTTTTAGCGGCACGCACATTGTACACTCACTTTTATAATATGTATTGATAAAGCGCGTGATACCATTTTAAAGGGCTAGTTATAAGGGTCACCCAAATATATTTTTTTAATATTTTTTAGTTTTAAATCTTCAGAGAGGTATTGATGCAAAAAAATATGGCCCATTTTCCCTTATTTCCGAAACAATTCAACTTAAAATTATGAAAAAAATGTGTCTTCAGAAGTCCACACAAAAGTTGTTGGAAGACTCTAGTGATGATTCTAGACGTAACAATTTTTTATATAATCACCATGATTTCACGCCTACTATGTTGTTCTATGTTCACCGCCGATTTTCTCAGAAATATTAAGATGTAGGAACTTTATATTTTAAATATTAGTCAATATTCTTAATCTACACATATTTTAAAGCAACTTTTAAAGATATTCAAACATGGAACATCACAAAGAGGAATCATTTTAATACGATGTGGTATATTATTGCAAATGGATTATGATGAGAAATTAAAAAATATTTTATTCTCGATTTTAAATTGCATGCTCAAAAGAAATACTCCAAAAACATGACAAAATACTGCATTCTCTATCTTATTCCGAAGCAACAGGATCAAAAATTATGAAGAAAACAGGTTTGATTGAATTTCGTCAGTAGATTAGAGGGCACCGAACTATCATAATTTTCATAGATCTTATAATTTTTTAATTATGTACCACGTTTACGCCTGTGGTATACTTAGGTTGCGAAAAATTTATATTTGTAAATAATTTAATAAAAATACCGTAACCGCGTAGTGCGAGTTCTACTCGCACTTGACAGGTATTTTTATGTGTCTTTAATGATTCAATTATTTTATTAACTACGTTCGACTAGTTATACTGCCTTTCATACTGTTCCAATGAATTAAATAACTTTAAATTCGAATATGTTATAATTAAAAGAAACTAGTGTGTATTTCAACCAATCGCTACATGCAGCCCAACTCCCAACAAATAGTGTGTATAGAGGTGCGTTAAGTATCTCAAGGCAAAACATTTACTTGATTTTGGTTCTAATGTTATCAAACTTGAAAAGAAAGAATAAATATTTGTCATTCATTTAAAAGTGTTTCGAATATTTAAAATTATATCGATAAGTTGCTTGTTTGAATGACCATCGAACCTCACTTTTGTGCGTTTCAAAACTTATTTAATCATTTTTTTTTTAAATGCGCAGGTTCAAAATTGCTTACTTGCAAAATTTTACGTCTCTCTATATAAAAAAGGCTTTGAAATTATTCTTGTACTTCTCGTAACTACTAAATTTACAATAATTAAACAATTGTGTTTTACTTATATTTTTGGTGAATAGTTACCGTGAGAGAAATAAAATAATCTAGAACACCGAATAATTTAGAACTGAGAAGCTGCAGAACTTAAGTAATGGCAATATTCTCATCAGGTATAATGCCTTATCATCACGATTGACCAACCTTGAACATTCTTTTTGATTGCTGGCTTTAGATGAATTTAAATTAGCTAATGTGAATAACAATTATTTAAATTTATGATTTGATTTTTTGATAACATTACATTACTAAAATATATTGCTAACCTATTGTTTGAAAATATGACTTTTCTTTTTCAATATACAGTCCAGTATTGGAGTAAATGGATTTACGACAACGTTTTTTATTCACATGATTTTCCATGATACAACTTTTGTCATCGGTAATAAAGGATTTCCAGCAATAAATAATTTTTAGATTTTGGAGCCGAAAATTTCCTAGTTTTTCATATTTCTGGTTTGTATTATGTTTATACCACATAAATTATTTAACTAGACGGGTTTCGGTACCTTTACTAAAGACATGATAAAAATGTATACTTCGGTAGATAACAAATCGGATGGACGAAAACGTCTGCGCTTACAGCAATGAAAATACATTAAATATATTATATGTTGACAAGCCAATAAATTTATCTCAATATTTATCAAAGGAAAAATTGATGTAAAACATGTTTGCCTTATTTTACAAGGCCACAAATAAAAAGCTTCACATGCATCGCTAAGTCCTGTGATGAAAAGTAATGGGAAAAGTTGAAGTACGAGTTAATAAAATGCGATCAGCTTTGAAGATGTCGTTTGAATAATCCTTTTCTTGTATGTATACACCCACACACACACACATATATATATATATATATATATATATATATATATATATATATTTATATGTATATATATATATATATATATATATATATAAGCTTAGCAAATTAAATCGGTAAGAGCCGATAAAATGCGAAGTTGGCCCGAATGGCAGACACAACGCGAAGCTAACCGGATTAATTCGTAAAGAACCCACAATATCAGGAACAGGCCAAATGGTAAGGCGGGTCTTTCCATCAGAACATTTTAACTCCCATCTAAAGGCGCTATTAGATGTTTCACAAGAAAAAGATAACCTGCAGTTCCCTAACTAAATTAAAATTTTTAAAAACCCGTAGTTTCTTGCGTATATAGTTTTTTTAAAAGTATTTCTATTTCTTCCTTTAACCTTGTATTTACATGCGATTGTAACTATATCATCGACACTGATTTTAATGAAACATCTAGACCAGGGAGAATTTTGTATATTAAAGAGTTACACAAGGGAAATTAAATATTATTAATAAAAATCCAAGTAAATACTAATACGAAAAATGTTGGTCACATTTTGATCCAAATTGACTAGAAAAATTACTGTTCAAAAACAAGAGCAGAAATCGTAAATTAAAGCAGAAGTAATGGAGGACTGCTTATTTCATAAAATATGAAAAAGAAGAAAAAGAGATTCTGTAATATTTGAAATGTAAAAATGAGTTTATTTGTTTATTTCATTGCCATGCTTCAACTACGCAACCAAACTTCGCCAGATAAATATGGTTCGGTCACGTAATACAAAGGCATGACGATCAGGTCATAAAGAAATGTCTCTCTGTGAGAGAAAGATCTCCTAATAACCTAATTAACGAATGTCCGAAAGGATATGAGAAAATTAGGTCCTTCTGGTGACGATGCCTATCGGTGGACAAAAGGGCTCCTCAGAAAAACCGCCCCATTTTAACAGGGAGAGACGAAGGTAAAAAAGGAGAAAAAGAAGGCTGGAATTTTGGAAACTAGAAAGTGAATTTGTCTGCTTATTTGTTTATTCTTGCAATGCTTCAACTGCTGAACTAATTTTCATGAAATTTTGGATACCAATATTTGAAAATATGAAATTAATATAGGATAACGCGTTTAGTTTAAAATACATTTTTAATACTATAATGTTATTGTTGAGAAAGCGAGTTTATTTGTTAATTTGGTCTATTTTCACATCTCAGTCACCAATCTACATAAAATATAACTAACGTATTACCTGTTTTACGAAGATTAAAATAACACATTTATCCCAAAACTTGATTTATTTTGTTTGCTTGTTTTATGTTACACTTTCCAACTGCTCCTCCAATCTCCTCAACCACTTATTCCACCAATCCATAAATCCGATTTACATCTCAAATGCGTTATGTTACATTCAGCTGAAAATTATGGCGCTGAATATAACATAATGCATTTGTCCCAAAATATAATTTATTTTCTTGATTTAAATATACAAGAGAAAACTGCTACCAATTTCATTTCTAATAATAAAATACAATATTTCCTTTTTTTTTACTAATTTCGCCACTATTATTTCCCTCTATCAAGCGCCCAAATACACAAAAACAATTTTTAACGAAATTAAGCAATACCATTTTTTTACATTACGAAGACATAATACTGTGTCGCTTTACGCGTAAAAATACTATCATTGCTCTCATAAAAATAAAAATGGGTCAATTCTTCACAAGTTTGTGTAGAAATACTTTTAGCAATGTTTGTTGTTATTTTCGGTTTGCTTACAGTTTTGTTTAAACTAAAATCTGACAGAGCCCTTGCTGATAAAATACAGGCTGTCTATCAATTCACCTTTATTGCTGAATTATTTCGATTTCCCACAATTTCTTTGCTTCCGATCCATATTCAAATCATTAAACCAATTACTTGTTCCTTCAATCACAGTTACTTCTTACTTCATTTAACAGGATAAAAAATATTCTCAATTGATGCCAGAAGCACATAAAAAATTATTAAATCCTATCGTCCGAAAGTAGGCGCGTCACATTAAACCGGAGATACTGGAGAGCGATGCTGGCGCCAGATAATGGAATTTTGAATTTAATTTATCTCTAACGACTGGTCAATAGAGGATAGCGCGTAGTTTGGAGACATGGATTCAAGTTAATCTTACCTACGATTTTGCTCCTTTCTTTTAAACATTTTTACATTTAGGAATTATTTTGAGCAGAGAATTTATCTACCTATTATATAACTTATGCCTAAACTAAATGATCACGGTTTCTGAAAACTTGCGTTGTCAAGTTACGTAAAATTTTTAATACAATTTTTTTTGGACACTTTTAATCTTAATAATTCATGATTTTAATTTACATGTTTCGTTAGGGTTTAATCAACGTTATGGCCATATTATAAAAAAAAAACATTCTAGCATAATATTTACTTGCACTTTATGTAAACTTTTTATTATTGTCCATGTACATTTTTAATTTCTGCTTCAATATATTGCAAAATATTGTTCATTCTTATATAACATTAACTTGCTCTTTACGTAAACTTCTTATTTTTGTCCACAACATTTTTAATTTCTGCTGCAATATATTGTAAAATATTTTTAATTCTTATATAACATTTACTACCTCATTACGTAAACTTCTTATTTTTGTCCACAACATTTTTAATTTCTGCTATAATATATTGTAAAATATTTTTAATTCTTATATAACATTTACTACCTCATTACGTAAACTTCTTATTTTTGTCCACAACATTTTATAGACTTTTATTATCAAGTTTTATCTCTCTCTATACCGCGCACGTTATTCCTTCTAGTCCCAATTTTAACGAACAATATTTCGTGGAAAAATGAGCTGACATCATCTCTGGAAATAACTGGAAGATTATATAGTTTTTCGCTCTCCACTGTTCTACATCTACGCCTAAACGGATTCCTACCCTTATATGAAATTCAAGTATTTTATTTGGAGTTAGTGTATACATCACATTATTATTTTTTAAAAATTTGGTAGCTGAATTTTACCTTACATGTGCTTTCATTAGTATGAGACCTCGGTGTAAATAAAATGGTGACAGTAAACTGTAGGAAAAAAATATTGATGTAATATTTTGATAAAACATATAACATTATGTTTATGCTGATTTTGTAAATCCCGACCATGTTTAAAGCTAATTTTAAACTCATTGGACAATCGCACATAAATATATTATTTTGGATAAATCAAATGAATGCAATTGGTAATAATTAAGCAAGCACAACTAAGTTAGAACCTAAACAGTATATCAAACTGACATAAAATATAAATTAGCTTTAAATGTTCAAATAAAATTTTATTACTCTAATCCAATATGTAAATCTTATGAAATTTGCGCCATTTTTTCCTTTGTATAACTAACCAATGGTACTCGCATGACTAAATCGAATTTTCCAATACTTCACATAATAAAATATATACTGGGCAGTTCATTCTACATAATATCGCAATTAATTTGCAATAATAAATAAATTTAAGCAATTTGATCTATATGATCTATATATATATATATATATATATATATATATATATATATATATATATATATATATATATATATATATATATATATATATATATATATATATAACATCGCGATCAATAACTTACGTCGTCTATGTTAAATTGTGTTAACTGTGATACAATAAAGCCAATAAACTCTGGCTCGACTTTCAGATGTTAATTTCGACTTTATTAAATTGATATTAAAATAGCTGCAACTTGCACTTCAATAGTATCTTTTGCATATTACGTCAGAATTCATTTTACAATTACTGAAACTTTCAATAATATATCCATGTGTTATTCATATTTTGACAAGTATGATTTACATTCCATGATTTTTGGTCGTGAAATAAAAAACTATCCAAAGTTTTACTTTAAGTCTTGTTAGTACTATTTATATATCGATACATTCTTGTATTATTTAACAAGCACTTATAATTTATTAATTAAATCGTAAACATTATTATCATTGTCCAGAAATTAATTTCTATGTTATGTTAAAATAAATGAGTCTGTACCTCATATTACGACGTAATATTAAATCACCATCGGATTAAATGTTTTGAATCAAAGTTTTTTCTCAAAGTTAGAGCATTAACGCGGCTTTTAAATTAAATAGTATCTAACGAAATATTTAAAGAGCTTCTTTCTATTACACAAATATTATACTACGCCTATTTACCAAGTACGATTTTCAAACAATACAATGCTTTTAGAGCTTTAAGAGTAGAAAATTATGTAAATGGGTCTCATTCTTGAAAAAAGATTAACTCAAATATATCCAAAGCAATTTTCTCAGATTTTCAAATATTTTTCAGAAAGATGAATGTATTTCTTATTTTAATATAATGCCATTTAACACTCTACTATCGTGCTACCAAAAATAATTTAATTTCTTTCTCTTAATATTTAAATTCAATTTAAAAACGAGTGTACCAATTATTCAGCCATTTGTAAGAATTTAATTGAAAATCCCACTTTGGTCTCATTTTGTTTACTGATTATGTAAAGTAAGTATTCACGACCCAATAAAACTTGAGGATGTTGCCTATTTACGTCCCTAACCTTATAACATTACCATCAAATGAAATACACGTTTCGTCTAAGAGTTTTCACTATTTTAGACCTTCGTCGTAACTAAATAACATGTTTGTACCTTAAAATTTATAAAAAAGAAAACATGCACTTATTTATTATATTTAAACTAAATATACACAAAAGATACATTGAAATTGTGACTAAAAAAGATACATAATTTAATAAACTAGCACATGCTTCTAATGAATTACATAACTTATTACATTACTTGTTAATTATAATAAGATAATTTTTTTTTATTAACACAACTGCTTATGAAAGAAGCGTTGGTTTATTGGCAAATAAAATTCATAATATAAATACTATGTAGTTTCAAATATATTTAATGTTTGAATATATAAATATATTTTTAATGAATTAGACGGTGCTACGTTCGAAATATTATTCATTCTCACTAAGCATTACTAAAGAAGACCGTAAAATTTGTTCTCCAGAAAATTTGGCTTTTTCATATCGGTTACTACTTTTTTCCCGCGATGTAATTCGTATTTATTTAAAAAATCCCCTTCTATGGGTTACTGGGTATAAAATAAGGTTATGATTAATAAATTTATTTAGATACTACCACATATAATTCTTGAGATTCACTATTTACGCGTTACCACAAGGGTTAAGCATTTTGTAATACAGGCAGACTGGGCGAATACGTGGCAACGCGAGACGAATAAAGTATTCAGCTTTTAATATTAAGCGATACGAATATTATTTCGTAAAAACAAAAATCTATGATAATCATTCAGTAATTTTTTTTCAGTTGCTTTTTTCTAATGAAGGTCATGAAACAAGGTTATTAGCAAAGATCTTTGCTAATAGCCCACCTGAAGATGTTGTAATACAACGAAACCTAGGTCGTGGTAAGGAACGTAAAGAAAGTTCAATAGTATCGTAAAGATAATACTACATCACCTAGTTTCGTTTAATTGTGGTTAGCGAAACTACATTAAATACATATTGTCCTAAAATAGAGTTACTGATAGATTATTTGACAACTATTTATATCCAGCAAAGACGAGATCCAGGTAGGATGACTAAATACATAATAATTTTTTTAGAAATCACACTATTTCACAATATTCCTATTAAACTATTTAAAACAATTTTATTTTTTTGGAACGAAAACATATTGTCTATTATATATTTCACATACATACATGCATATTTCAAAAATATATTTTTTCGTATGATATAACTACAAATTAACGATTTTTCGATTTCTTTCCTTCACTTGTGCTATAAAACCTTGTTTAATTTCATGATTCTAGATCAACGGGAAATATCCTATAGGTTTTGATTTATTTGAATTATGAGGCGTATATGGTCGTATTTTTGGTATTTTTTAATTCGTTGATTTAGAAACTTGATTTTTCACAGCTTCAAGTCACCTTTGACCTAAGAACTTATTTGATATTAATTTCAACTTGATACCTCCGCGCCTTCCTGAGATAAAAGACAGATGAGAGACGGGAAACGAAGTGATCCTATAAGGGTTTAGATGTACGAAACCCTAAAAGTGAAACACGTATCACTGATGGAAAAAGATGTATCCAATTTTTTAAAATTATACAATAACAGTGGTAAGTATGTAACTCTAATTAGTTTATTTAATTTTACTTAATAATGAAATAGGAGTAGATCGAGATTGTTTCTTTGAATACTTTGATGTAAAAGACTCTCCATTATTTATAAAACTAAAACTAAATAAACTTTTTCATTTAATAAAAACATTCATCTATTTACTTAATCATATTCGAAACAAATTAAAATATACTGGACTTACAACTACAGCCAAAAATTTATAGAAAGGGTTATATTTTAAAGGACGTGTTTTGGATTTTTGTTACTTTCGATCGCCCATAAATTCGAACCTGCGTTTCAATTGTGCTAAATAAATTCAGCCTAAAGAACACAATTTAAAGTTTGTGATCGCGTGTATGCACTTGTGAGTGTACATATACGTGCGCTTACTGTGGGCGTGTGAAAGCGAGTGTTCGTGCACATGCACAGGGCGGGTGTAAATTTTTCGTGTGTGAATATATCTAACCTTTTTTTTTAATTTTATTTTATGTCAAAATTAAGCGTAATTTTTGTACAAAAAATATTTAAAAATACTGTGTTTTTAAAAAAACCTTCATTAATTTTCTTGAAATTTATCAGTTCATTATTTTAAAATAAGTGTGCTTGTTGGCTAACTTGTTATGATAATGAAAATCTAATGAGGGTACCTTGCACATAAAACTTAAATAAATTGGGCATGATTAGAAATGTGCGGGCCTGCGTTGAATAATTAAAGTTATCTCAGCACAGAATTCAATTTTCAAACCCGAATATCTCGGCAAGCAACGGAGCTGGTGGAGGTGGGGTGGGGGGGGTGAGGGGAGAAGTGGCCTTCGATATTTCATTGGCGCGGATTTTTAGTCACTATGTCTCAGAGGTCTAGCACACACTGCGCCTAAGCTGTGGTAGCGTATTTCTGCAACTTTTTTTAGTGAGGCACGACGCAAGTCACATATATTTTATAACACAAATTATAATGTTTAACTCAAAATCAAATAAATAATGAAATTATATTGCGATGTAACAAAAAACATATATTCAGAGTATATTATTTCCTACTTTATATTTTCTCAGGGGTGATCTGTTTTTCCTAAGAGAACTGATGTGAGGAATGACACCAATAACGAAAATTATGAAAAGGTCATATTAAATATGGTAATTACCCTGTGCCTCAGTTTTGATGCAAATGTATTTTTCATTAAATTTTTTTCGTGGAAAGTATCTAATACTCCTTAGAAATAAAAAAAGTAATTTAAGAAAAAAATTTAAACATTTCTTCAAAAAATTAAATTTTTTTCACGATAATTCTTCCATTATATATGCCAATTTTTAAAATGGATTGCCAGTTCCCCGTAATACATTTTTTCCTGTCATGAATTTCCTGTTATGAAGATTATAATATCCTAAAACGTACGTTTTTGAGTGTTTTCTTGATAGAACCATATTAGTTGTTGTAAAATGTTTCAATTTACTCAAAAGGCTTATTACTCAGCTATGCCTAACTATAAAAAATATAACATACTTCATTTGTAGTCGTAGTACCCGAAAGATCAACATAGAGTAGTAATTTTCATAAATAAAAAAAAAAATATCTATATCTCGAAAACTAAGACATTTTTATAAAGATCACATTTTGTCAGTAATCTAGGTATAGCTTAGCGTACCTCTATGCCTAATTACTGACAAAAACAAAAATTAACTGATGTTCGTTATTATTATCCACTAATTTACAATTTTGTTTACACTCGATTAAAGATATTTTATCAATTTGCCTTTTTTATTACATCACATCGGATCCGTAATACCTTTCAACCCATATTCGTTATCATTAAAATAATGGTTTCTACCCGCACGGCAACAGCTACTTGTTACTTAAACTCACACAATACAGGACAGATTCAACTAAAGACAAAGTCACCGGCAAAAAATGTTCAATCTTATCATTCGAGTGCAGGCGCGTCACATTAAACAAACAGGGACAATGGAGAGCTGGCACTAGACAATGGAATTTGCGAATTAATTATCTCTACCGACTGGTCGCAAGGGAAAGCAAGCAGTTCGCCGAAACGGATTTAATCTGATTTTATTATATAATGTCTATACTATCTGTTTCGTCCATTCAAAAGAATGTCCAAAAATTCTTAAATGCACGCTCTCTATTTTTTTTCCTTTGATATGTATAAAGTCGAAGTAACAGGAATATATTTAAAACAAAACTTATATCTAAATATTTAAAATTAAATTGTTGTTTTTCTTTAGTTTTTTGCAAATAATTGCACAATTTTTCACAAATTCTATCATTTAACTTAACCGTAGTTTATACGATCACAATTGGTGCGACAATTGACGTCATGACACCTGTTGTGACAGTGTTTTGCCATGGTAATGTGTATATTCGTTTGCGTATACAAGGCGGCAGTTGGTAGCAATGACGCTGCTAAGACGGCAAGTGTCGCACAAAATGTCACCGTGTAAACGCCGTTTCATAGCGAAGCAAGGTAATCAGTGTTTTTAAATATTTACATTGAACAATTGACATACAATTTTTTACAAAAGCTTTTCGGTTCTGGATTAAATTTTACTCTTAGTATTATTAAGGTTTCCGTTTATTGTCTTCGTTTATGATTATCGTTTGATTAATTCTTAGGTATGCTATATAAAAGCATTATATTTTAGAAATTACCATGTTATAAGGAACTTTTTAATATGTCATAAAATTACTCCGTGCACATTTTTCCTTTTTGTACGTAAGCATTTCTTGATTTGTAATTTAATAGTTTCACTTGTGTTTTAATAAAATTTTAAAGACTACACTAAACACTAACCAGAATTTTAAAATTGAATAAAAAAATTACTAATAGAATTTTTACTAATAAAAAATAAAATTACTAATAAAAACTATGTAGAATTTTTAAATGTTATCAGTAGTTTATGAAACAAGAAAAGTTTATTTCAATGTGAAACGTTTAGCAAAATATAAGTAGAAAAGTAGTTTCACAGTTAAATACGAGTACCCATCTTTAAAATGCGTGATAGTAAGTAATTTACTTTTGAAATCGTATTTTATCTAAGCTAAATATATTTAACATTGTAATTACAAATCTACAAAAAGTTATTATTGTGGTAGGACATGAGATGCATTCGATGTATGTATGATCTGTGAGAGTTAACAAGCTGATCACCTCTGTATCATGTCCGATGGAAAGAAAATTCTCGTGAGGCAACTAGGTGTCTCTTCGTTTTGAATACTTCATATAAAGTTATAATATAAATAAATAAATGATTGGGCATTGTAAGTTATACTTTCAAGCTACTTCTGTAATAGGTCGTAACATTCTAATTATTTTTTTAATGAAAGTTTCAAATATTCGTTATGGAGGTGGAGTTATTTATAAAGGGAACTTCATCGATATTTCCAAAGGCCTTTAAAAGTCATCATATTTATATACACTCGTATAATAAAACTACAGAATTTGCGTATATGCATATTAAAATTATTTATGAAAAAATAGATTATGGGTCATAATAAAGGTGACAGAACACAAAAATATAGTTTTTGGAATTTTTGTCTGTCTGGGCGGATGTCACGTAAAAATACTCACCTAATTTAAATGGAGTTTTCTAAAATATATAAGGGCTGATTTAAAGTAATATTAATTGTTCATTTCATCGGAATCGGTGCTCAAGCAGAAAATATGCAAATTTAATATTTCCAATATTTCATTTGTCTTACATTAGTATTAGAACAAGAAATGTCTAACTACTTGATGCACATTAAATACACAAATGTATAGTACATATCAGTAAGAAACCCAGCCCATATCAAACCAAATATAACCCAACCCAATCTAGCCTAACCATTTTTAACCATTAATTCCAAAGAGTGCTGGCCCCTTGCAATGTACACAAATGCTGGACCGCATCTTTTGTGTGTAAAATGAACTTATTTTAAATTACAATATACTATTTTTAGGCAACAAGATGAATGGCAAAATTATATTAAAAACATGAACCGATTTTTCATTTATAATCAACATAGATGACAGGTTTTAATTGTAAAAAATTGAACACATGATATTTAACACTTAAAAGTACACATATTATAAATTCGGTCCCTTAAAAACTCGAAACAAATTTGGCCGACTCCCGCCCATCCGAATGTTACGAATTAAATGCGCTGACGGTGAAAAGCTAGCTGAACTGAACACGCTGAGGCTGAACACTGAGGCTGAACACGCGCTAATGCAGACAAGACATATTTATTTATTTACTTGACAGTGTGCTGCTCCTAACTTATGCATTAAATTTAGGAAAGTCGGGCGCCAATTCATAAACTACAATATTCGTTACGAACTATTATACTCACTACAAAGACACACACACACACACACACACACACATACACACACGCACACACACACACACACACACACACACACACACACATATATATATATATATACATGCACATATAAATGAGTTGTTCACTTTATACTATCATAAAAGTGTCTTACCTATTGATGGTAGGTATATACAGTCGTAAACTTTTCCTCTAATTTTAACAGTTTCGGTTTTCGTACATAACTTTTGTAGCGTTTATATTCACAATCTCTGTTCCTGCACAAGCTAATATAATCAAATGGAGCCCACCTCTTAATCTAGGATGTATGTTATCCGTGAGCCAACATTTACTGAAATCTCTTTTGTTGTTTAAGCATGAAAAAAAAAACAAAGAAATATACAGAAACAGTTTGAATATTATCCTATTTGTAGCAAATTTCAACCATTTTAGAATAGAAATCACTCTCAGAGTTACCATTTAAAAGAAAAAATACTCTTTTGCAAAAAAATTGGCACTTATAGGAATAAACCATATCAGAGTTATTTTAATATTATTTGATGCATTTTATGTGGCGATATGATAAAAAGATTATTTATTATTGAGATATCGTTTTTACTTCAGTCATTAAAAAATGCGAATAAATAAAAAAAACGATGTAAAGTCCACAGAAAAACGTTTTCATACTGGTACATTAAAAATGGCTAAAGTTTATTTTTTAATATTTTTTTAGAATTTAACATTAAATTAGACAATCTAAGAGAACGAGTATGGCTTCCTCTAGCTAAAATAAATGCGCTTAATCTGCTAGGCATGCTTCCGACGATTCGACATTTCCTGAGGAATACGTTCCAATTCAGCGACGATCACATTTTTAAGGGTCTGAATATTTTCTGGATCTAGTTTTACGGCTCTGACGCGTCGTTTGAGATTATTCCATATTTGTTCTATCGGATTGAGGTCGAGATATCTAGCTGGCCAGTCTAATCGACGAATTCCAACCTTCTGCATATACGCATCAACGTCTCTAGATTGGTGGGCGCGAGCGTTGTCGTCCATAAAAATGGACTCGCCTCCAACTGCTGTTAATGCGGAATAAAAACCTCTGTTATGTACCTTTGAGCATTAAGTGTGCCATTTTCATTAAAAACTAACTCGGTACGGTCATCTACCAGCCCAAAACATTACGGAGCCTCCACTGTATGGGGTGATATCTACAAAACACACTTCTGCGAAGCGTTTTCCAAGTCTTCATAAGACTCGCCGACGTCGATCTTCACGACTAATAAATATACTAGCTTCATCGGAGAATAAAACACTATTCTAGTCTTGTTGAGTCCATGGAAAAAATGTTGAGCGAATCTCAATCTGGCAACTTGATGCTCACGGAGCATTGTAGAGCTCCGAGCTGGGCGATAGCAACGTATATTGACGGCCTGAAGTCTCCTTCTGACTGTCCACATACTTACTCGTGTACCTCTGACATCCTCGAGGTTCTGTTAGAGATCCACGTACGTAACTTGACGATTTCGTAGCGCTTGACTGACTATAAAGCGGTCGTCCCGTGGCTCAGTGTACCGTTTTCTTCCAGAACCGGGCCTTCTACTGACGGAGCCCGTTTCTTGGTATCGTTGCCAGGTCCTTTAGACGGGGGATCGGCTCATATTATACTGCTCAGACACATAACATTTGCTACAGCCTTCTTCAAGTAGCGCAATAATTTTACTAGCTCTTATCGTTTTTTCAATTATACTGAGAACAGCAAACTGAAGTGAACTAATGCAATAAACAGCAGAAATTTTATTAAAATTTATTCGTTAAAATAAAAAACGTAACAAATGGAAAAGAACTTAATAAGACTAGGATTTAATTTACCGCCAAAAAATACGTTTTTGTCAGTGAAAGAGAATTTTCATTAAAAAAGAATAAATTTCAAATTTAGAACGTTACCTGCCAGTAACAATTACAATTAATACAACCCCTTAATAAATAATGTTTTGTTAATAATATGACAAAATCAAAACCGCCCGTTTTCTATGCACAAGCGTGTATATTACTTTCTCACAGAAGCACGCTTTAAAACCATTCAGTTTGGTGCATAGAAACATGTATATATGAACATACATAAATATATACTAAGCAACTATTAATAAGGAAAAAAATGTCAAAAACCTTGCTGAGATTTTATATAATCTGATAATATTGAATATATTTGGCGTTAATTTTGTAGAAATTCATTATTCGAAATTAAATAAAATTACGTCATGTAGTATTATTTCTCCTTTCTTTAAGTTTTTTATCATGACCTAGGTTTTTAGGCAATTATCAAAGATCTTTGCTAACCTGAAGGTGCTGTATTATAACGAAACCTAGGTCGTGGTAAAGAACTTAAAGAAAATAGAAATAATATTACGTCACTTTGTTTCAATTAATTTTGATAGAATTTATAGTGTATAAGCAACCTTTATCCTTAAATCTTCGCAAAAAACAGGTTAGGTAAAAATTTTCTTTACAGCTACGAAAGTCTTAAAAAATGTGAGTTTTTATATTCATTAGTATAATATTAAACTTTTCTTCGTGCATTAAAGAGTATGGCAGATGAATCATTCCAAATTTTAAAATTTTTGATGTATTTCAAAACTCTTTGATTGGAATTAAAAACTTATTAGCATTATATCGTAAGATATTGTGTTATTTATTTAAAAATAAATGTTAAAATACTATTACAATAATCGCTAGTAATTAATAAGATATCTATATCTTAAAATTAAGGTATCGGTTCTCAACGGTTTGGTGTAAGTCGTTCTACTATTCATTCGTTCTACTATATAAAAAAACATAAAAAAAAATCTCGAATAAGTAAGGAATGTAAGTGTTTACCTGTGGACTGTCAAAAGAAGCTTTCTAGAAGTTGATATCCATAGCCGAATACAGGCTGGGAGTCCTAATTTACTCCATGAGTCTCGTTTTTCAAGGGTAAAGTTTGCCTAACATTGTGCGACATGGGCTGACTTAGAGTGGAGTAGGGTTTTATTTTCTGATGAAGCTAGAATCCCTTTATTGCGTGAGGACCAATGTTACCAAGTGTTAGAAAGAACTAAGGAAAGTTCTGTGGATGTATGTTTCGAAGGAATTATGTCTTACGGTCTTTATGTCTGTTATGTTTTATTCAGGGACAACTTCTGAAGATAGTACGGAGTTAGTTTTCGATGAAAATGGCTTTCTGAATGCACAAACATACATTTAAAAAATTACTAATTCTTCATGCATAGTTACAGAAGGTATTGCTGTCTTCATGGACGATAACTTTCGAGCACAATGAGTGAACAAAGTAACATTTACGTGACTGGGGTCGAGATTCATTGTTTAAAATGGCCTGCACGAAGTTTCGACCTCAATTCAATTGGACATCAGTGGGACATTCTAAAACAGCATGATAGAACTGTACATCCATCCCCACAGAATATCCGAGAACTAAATAGAGTTACTACGGCCGAATGGGCGCTTATTCTAAAAAAATCATTAAAAACCTCATCCAGGGTATGCCACGAAGAATTGCAGCAGTGAATTTGGCAAGAGGCAATCACAGTCAATACTTATCTTTTTTTTCTTTTGCAGCCTTTATTAAATTTAGGATATTGCCGGTTGAAAGCCCCTTTTTTATTGATGAGTAATTTGAAAACAATATAAAAAAAAAATTAAGAAACTCTAATTTACAAGCTAAAAGTTCTTTTTAATTTTAGTAAATAATATTTATTTTAGTTTGTTGCATAAAATCTAATTTCCCTACGCTTTCACTAGAACAAATAAAAAAAATCGCAATTGCTCATTTTGTGCAAAGAAGTATACACATATAGGCTGGAAATTTGTATCCATCCTAAAACGTAATAGGCATTTACAAAATTATTGCATATTTTCATTTCTGACGTTATCTTACCTTGTTTACTTTGCTGATAAATATATGTTAAACGCCATAATATTTTTTTTACAAAACGCAATGTTTATAATTTAGCGAAAAACCACATTTATTTTTTTTGTATTATGCTCAACCATCTATTGAGAACCTACTCGTTATTATATTATCCAGTTTTTTCAATTTACAAAATGTTTCCACAAACTTTCTTCTCTCCTCTCCCTTTCTACTCCTTCGATTACTCCTTCTCAAATGAGTTATCGTATTTATTAACTGTAATTTATTTTTCAAATTATTTGTTTATTTGATTGTATTGAACCTACTGAAATCAAACCAAGTTTAATATCTAACATTACTTCTTTCAGTTGTTAAAATTATAAAATGTTAAATACAGAATATAGATTGAATTATATGGAATAGAGAATGTAAATTGAAGAGTGCAGAATTTAGAATGTAGCATGTAGAATGCAAAATGCAGAATGTACAATGCACAATGCACAATGAAGAATACAAACTGCAAAATACAGAATGCATAACGCAAAATGCAGAATACATAGTAAGTGGTAGAGAATACGAAATGTACAAAATAGGATGCAGTGCTTAACCACGCCATTTACTGCAAATGTATTCTAAAAGCATCAGATTTGCTCATTCATATTTCATTTCTTGGCAATGTATACACTTCAAATTCAATATTTTGGGACTTATGCCGATATAAAGAGTGCGTCATAATAACAAAATACACATTGTACACGTGATATGAGAACACAATATCAAGAAATAAAATATATTTCGGATTCGTATCACAGATATTCCTTTTCTAAAAAAAAATCTTTAAAAGATCTTTGTCGGTTTTGCCAAAATAAATTTTTCATAATCCAGAAAACAAATTTTCATACTATTGTGTCATCTATTGAGACCTAATTTTAATTTTCTCGAATATACACAATTAAATGAAACTACGTGATGTAGTATTATTTCTACTTTCTTAAATTTCTTTACCACGACCTAGGGTTCGTTGTATTACAACATTAATTTTCTTTGCTAATATCCCACCTGAAGATGTTGTAATACAACGAAACTTAGGTCGTGGTAAAGAAATTAAAGAAAGTAGCAATAATACTACATTACGTAGTTTCATTTAATTGTGAATAATGAATTGCTACAAAATTAACGCCAAATATATTCAATATCTCGAATATATTAATTTCCATACCACGTCTAATTCATTGGCGTCACAAAAAATATAATGATTTGGACACTATTGAATATATCATGAACGATATTATAATAAGACTAAAGAATAAAATAAAACATTTTTTATATACATATTGTCTTTGCGTTAAGGTTATTAGCTTACATAATTGTAACGCAAAGTTGAAGTATGAAAATGTGGGCTGTGATACATATTAATTTAGTTTAGTTCTAGTTTTCGTTATGCGAGCACGTTTTCTGCGTTATTATTTGTCTTATCTGTTTGCGTTTTATGAAAAAGAATATAAATAAATCCTCAAGTTTAATATTTAATTATAAATCTCATAAAAATTAACATAATGTGCATAATAAACCCTAGAAAAATAACAGGAAATCTTAATAGAAAAAAATATAGAAATATGGGGAACCCAAATAGATCCGGATGATCAATACTGAGACAGATGTTTGATATTGACCTAGCGCTTCAAAATTGACTTTTCACGCCATCAAAGCGAACAATTTCTCGATACAATTATTATTCATCTTAGGGTCATACGGAGATATTTCACGTCTTCAATCTAACGGTTATGTCTCAAAATAGGCTGTCTGATTTTTATATGATTTGTATTCGGCTGTGTCAACGAAAATGAAAATTTATAAAAATTTCATATTTGGCATTATATAAAATATGCGGCTTGAAAAGTATGATATTCTTGTATCTTTTGTAAATTTATTATCAGTTTTGTCTTTAAAGTAATGAACGTAAAAATATACTTATACTACATTGTAAGGTACATTATATAGGCGTCTCTATAAATGAATTAGATTTTAGGGACAACTCAAATGTTTTGTTACATTATTATTATTAAATAATGGCAAAACCGCAACTTCTAGAAAATATAGCAATGAAAATGACTCATAATAGCAACTTTATATTACTCGATAAAGATATTTGTATTTGGATTTAAAATGTATTTGTACGATATTGCAAAAATAGTAGCGTATAAGTATGAAATAAAATATTATGGATCACACTAAGAATTAAAACTACAATGGAGAAATGGTAAACAAATATAATATTTTGAACTAAATTTGGAAACGTTATTTGTTAACCAAAGAATTTTTATTCAAATTTTATGCTAGTTCCAATATGTTTTATGTCAAGATATATGACTTTTAGATACTTCTCTGGCTTTAAATTGTTTTGACCTTTACTGTATTTAAGAATAACATATTTCAAACTAGTATGTTTTGAACTTCCGTTTGAATACATCAGCAATAAAATCCTGGCTAGTTTCATCATGGTTTTTTTTTGATGGCTCCTTTAAAAAAAGATAGTAAACATTTTTGTATTGAAATTTCAAGTATATGTGTTGAATGTTTCAATTTATTGAGCAAGTTATAAAGTAAAAAGACGCTAAAATGCAAAAAGCGCATATATATATATATATATATATATATATATATATATATATATATAAATATTCGGAACCAACAATTTTCATTTCTTTTCAATTTGAAAACATTACGCAAGCTCAAGCATTTTGAAAACATCACTCAAGCAAGTATATGAAATAGTATTTCGAGCTGTCGATATTTTTTCCATCAAGTTTCATATTACAGCTCAGGTGAAACGTATACTTTTATACTGTACTAGAATTTTTAAACAAATTCTTACTAGGTGAGTGTTCATTTCCACAAATATATTTTCTCTCAGAATTAATACGGAATGGTGTATAATTTAGGTTTGTACTAACATTGATATTTATATTACATAATAAATTAAAATATTACAGCTATATTAATTATGTTTTAACTTTTTTATTATGACAAAGGAACAAAGAACTCGTATAGTCATATTCATGAATATATGACACTCCTTTTTGCGTAGTCGTGTAATAACGCAATATTTATTCCTTTTAATGGTATTGGAATCCTAACTTATATATATATATATATATATATATATATATATATATATATATATATATATATATGTATATGTATATATATATAATTTATTATTAATATTCAACGTAATAATAAGTTTATCCAATTAGCTTTTACATGCCTTCGTCCCTTGATAGTGATATTAGAATAATTTGTAACTGACTATATCTATAAGTTAGCATCCTTTACCCAAATGAAAAAGATTTACGATGGCGATGTTGAGCGCGAAACCGCATACAAAAACTGGCTCTTCGATATCGACAATGCAAAGATGTTACGATCTTTAAATACTCTTTAATATTAATATGTCACAATATTTTTTTCTACTCAGACATAACCATTTCATCTCAGTAATTGAACGGATTCGCTTTTATTATTCTAGTGTGTTGAAGTAAACGGTTGAAGGAATAATAAACTTGTCGTATAAACTTTATGGCTCACGCAAACAGAACAGAGGACCATGGCAATAAAATACAAAGTTAAAATATTACACAAGGATATAAGGAAAAGTTACATATCACAGATAAAAATTAGTGGTTTAACCTTGGCTTATATTTGTGGTCTAAGAAAGCTTAACTAGGTTTTCTTACCTTGTTAATCAGCCCAGTGCACACTTCTGAATATAACTATCGATGTTACTCATAGTTCTCAGAAAAATAATACCGCAATAATCTTAAAATTATAATAGAATTGCAAAATCTTTGTAATTTATTTATCACTAATCATAACGATATGAAAAAATACTTGCCGTTTTTGTTCGTTCATAATATGTATCTCCACATTTTATTAAGAATTATCCGGGTCTAGCGTGTGATTCAAACAATTTACCGACTTTATTTTTCGAAGTCGGGTTAAGTGGTGATTAAAGAAACTTCTGTTGAAAAATCATTGAAGAGTAATTCGAACTTGCAATGTTAGTATTTTATGTTCTTGTGTAGACATGTAAAGATAATGAGGCGTACGTGAAATTCATATCAACCGCTTGTATTGTGAGCGAACCTTTTAGCCTAACCGAAAAGGCGAGAAAAGGCTGTCCAAAGTGCAATAAATCTTTGCAGGAATTTTTTTATTCTGATTTTTTGATAGATACAACAAGCAAGTTGACACGACGCAAACGACAATACAACAACCAAGTTGACACGGCTTAAGAAGTCATTCTATTGAACACCAAGAGACATTTCTTGCAGATAAAATTGTTTTGTTTTTACGTGGATCATTTTCTGTATCGATATTTTCCCAGTAAACGTGCTACAAAAGTGTTACTTTCCCTGAAAAGTAATGTGCCTCAAACAAAATATTTCGCAAAAATAAAAGATTATTCTTTGTTTGTGCAAAAGCAATTTC
The DNA here is from genome assembly GCA_039881145.1 of Druceiella hillmani. Taxonomy (NCBI): domain Eukaryota; kingdom Metazoa; phylum Arthropoda; class Insecta; order Lepidoptera; family Hepialidae; genus Druceiella; species Druceiella hillmani. The sequence continues at coordinate 10,292,161 of JAYKKI010000045.1, forward strand.
ATCGTATATTATTTTTCCGACCAGCCATTCCCAAGATATTCGCTAAAATGATTATATCAAAACGACGGTGAACGTACAACTACGAAACTTGGTTTTACACTATCGGCTAATCCAATAATAAGTTCCATTAAAAGTAACTGTAGGTTTTTTTGCGAAAAAACCCTCGACTCGACTACTTTGTCTCTAACCTGTCTGTTTAAATATTTTTATATTATTGTTGTAAAAACTTCAAAGAGATAAATTAAAGTATTAAATATTTTCTAAAGACCTTTAAATCGTAATTTAGATTGAAATAATCAGTACTTTTTAAATTAAGTCATTTAAAAAAATAATAAGATAATTATGTAATGATAATTTTTGGCACATACACACCTCATCGCCGGTATTTCTGACTGTTTTCCGATTTTTCTGACAAGTGGTTTTCTAGGCGGTGACAAAGCACAAATTTTAAAAATGTTAATATATTTGGAAGTTTCTAATCAAATTGTAAATTATCGACATTTTTTCAAAACGAATATCAACAAATAGACCACCTGCTGTCGAAACGAAACAAAATCCACCAAAACGTTGCATTTTTAGAATAGCGTAATGAAACGAAAAATGACGTTTGTATGTTGTTATTCGGCGGTCGGCAACTAATAACTATCATGGGAGATTATCGATCACAATTTTCTCGAAGAAGCGCGCGCCGTCGACTAAATATTTTCCGTCTTCCATCAGCGCGTGTTCATTTATATATTCTATCGTTTTCACGGGCAGAGTCACTCTAAATTTTGGAAAACAAAGTACAAACTTGTCAGAAATTTTTTTTTTTAATAATTATACTTAGTATATGTAATGAGATACTGGAAAATATACAATGAAATATCATTATTCTCTCATGCCCTCTTTCCAAAACTACTAAATCTATAATTATGAAAAAGGCAGAATTTTTAGAAACCTATGCAAAGGTTAGAGGAAAAGTATAAAGATGACACAACTGCAGAATTGTACTCTGTTAATCTGGGCTATATCATATCTCTGTTAATTTTTTTCGAAATCCGTTCGCGTTCATTAGTAACATAATGATCGCATTACATAAGGAAGAAAATTTTGTTTGATTTTTCGCTGCCACCACGCTCGACTTTGGGAATTCGGGGTATACTGTAATAATTAATACATACTCAAATCAAACTGACAGAATATTTCTTACAAACAGCACAACGGAAAAAGAATGGAAAAACACCTTTTTGGATAGATTTATGAAATATGTATATGAATAATATTAACAGACATTCCAGCGTACGAGTACTGTGTGATTTCATATCAATAAAAAACTTGTCTATTTATACCCCTCTGTTGGCTAAAATAATACATAATATGACAAACAAATTTAAACTCGTCAGTTTAATGAACATCATTATTTTTAATTATATCCGTTAATAATAGTAATTTTATGAATTGTATTACCTTTTAGGTAATCTTTTAGAACCTTGTTACAAAATGTCAAAATCGGAAACCTTTCATTTCCTTTTATTTTTCTTTTCACCACAGCATAGTCACTGTGAAATTATTGGATCTATGTCACATAAAATACGTAAATAATAAGTTAAAAAAAACCTAAGTACGAGTCTAGCTCCTGCATAAATGGTTTCGTTTCAGATTTGAGATATCATAAGTTATCACTAACATGGACTTTCTGGAGCAATAATTATTTAATAATACCTAATTTAATATATATATATATATATATATATATATATATATATATATATATAATAAATACTCTAAATTACTATTTAAAGTTTCTATGTCAAGTCGTTTCTAAGATAAACGGATGTTACAAACGTACAAGCGGACATGTGAATGATCTATGAGTGTTCCAATTTCCTTTCAAAGTTCGGAACCCGAAAATTGTAATCTTGAAATTGTATTTTTGATTTAATGTGTTATGATAAAAAAGCGGTTCTACACTATACTAAAGACGTACTATTAGATCCAATCTGAGCTTGTCGTTTCGAAGCTATATTGATAAAAAGTTGAAGAAAATAATTGTAGAATATATTAAAATACACAAAAACGTATGTAAGTCTCAACGTGCGACGGCGCTCATAACTTTTGACCTCGCTCCGAGTCTAATTGCGAGACATTTTATGAAAGCACGTAAGTGTTGTGATTTGTATGAAGCTTAAAACGTTTTGATCGCAGCTAACTTAGCATTTACGACCAGCCCCACTGGTGTCGGTACAACGACTATTTTCAAACCCCGTGTACGGAATTTAAGACTTAAATTCCGTACACGGGGTTTGAAAATAATATCGTAATATAGTAATTATGTTAAATTATTGATTGGACTTATAAAGGCTGCCTAAAGCCATTTCATAAAAATTGTATGATTTATGAATTATTTTGTAAATATGTAACCTTTTTAATATTCCAAACCACACAAGAAAAAATTAAACCTTTCAAGGTCACTCAATCTTCTATACATTTATCGACTTATAGTGTTGATTTCATATCTTGTCATTTTTGAGGAATTTTCGATAATTTTATCGCATCTAAAAGATTTCCTAATCGATTTGTTTGATAATATTAATTCTTAAAATAATCTAACAGAAATTCTATGAATCCTTAAATGTTAAACTTTAATATTTACATAACATATACGGAAATCCTGTAATCAATTATATTTAATATAATTATAAAATTTTTTATTTTTATTTATTTACCAAATTTAATATGCACTATATATGGCAGACTTACTGCTATAGAAGAAATCTCTTCCAGTAAACCATTATTATAATTTTTGGAAAATTGTTTATTTGGACCGTAATAGAATTTACAATATAAAATACAAGTGGCACATACAAAAAAAAAGAAAAACAAAACCTTCAAAACTGATAATATAAATACTATAAGACTTGAGTTGGAAGGGAAGAATGAAAGGACAAGAGCGCAGAAAGACTAGTGTTTAGGATGAGCAAGACTTTAATTAAATCGATTCTAGGCGCTATTTATTGAAGAATTGTTATATATTTGCTCATTTTATAGAAAATACACCTGGTGTCAGGATCCGAGTGATTTGAAAATCTTCCTGTTTGGAAGTAAAAGAACTTTCGTGAGAAGTAGAGGTATATTATTGAATAAATAAAAGCTCACTGCGTGAGCTTTCAGGGCACACTCCAAAGTCGTGAGCAGGCATGACATTAAATATGCCAATGAGATAATTTGGCATCGATGGCATCGTTTTTTTTAATGTAACAGCTCACTTTAACCTCTTTACGAATAATTGAATTCGTTCAACCTTCCCATTAGAAGTATAAATGTGAACCCACCTTCGCCTACTCTTTAGTATAACATTAAAATACGAAACAATACTACAGTTCTATTTATTCATTTTATTGGTGCAAGCTACCTTTTCCAGTTAAATTGCGTTAAGTAATTTTATTGATATTTTCGTAGTTACATGATAATATATAATTTTTTTTCTAGTTTTATGTATTTACATACTACACTGATATTTTGAACTCGTTATATAAAAAATGATATACAATTGGAGAAAAACCATTAGAATGAATACGTAGTTTTACGAATTTAAAAGTTTAAATGATGGTTTTCAAAATATTTATTAAATTTCGAGAAGACATAATGGAATTAAAAAGATGAAAATAATGTTAGGTAATGTTGATATATAAATATCCGTATATTTACTAAACTTATATCCAATTTTTATGATTAAAAATCAAGATGAACTTATTAATCGGGAGTACATAAATTTTTAAATTTTCTTGATAAAATAACCTTAAAAAGTAACTGCTTGGAATGGAATTAGCAAAATACTCGGTAAATATGATGTATGAAAATATTTACGCACGTAAAAAAGCAGATTAAGCAGTTTAGAACATAAATAACAACCATCAAACTAATAAAGCGTACTGAAGCCTTTAAAGAAAATACAAATGTCGATATGTGTTAATATGAAATATGTGGCTTTACTTGTTGACTAATGCTAGGCCGGTGGGATACGACTAGCTTCCAATATTGACCCATTCTTAAAGTTCGTTCCCCCAAATGAAAAAAATGGAACCGTTAAAAATCACTCACATGTCCAGCACTTTTATTATCCAATTACAAACTCACCCCAGCTACCGCTAGCCCGACGACCGTGAATCACACCCAGGACCACACGATAGGCCACGGTTCGCACAATGATAGTCACAAGCCTCTGATCGATCTAACATATCACGGCGGCGAGGAAGCAATGTGATAAAGCATACTAACTCATATAAATATTATTAATTAGCACTCAAAAATAATCACGTTTAACTTTTTAAGGATAAAATAAAACAGATTCCAATAATTAAATTATTTTTATGTCCTGTATTGTGATTAATATCAATTGAAAGAGAAAATTAAAACAATTCATAATGTATAATTACCGGAGAAGCAGCAAGTGCTAAGAAAAACGGTACAAATGATTTTGTACCGTGTCGTCACATTCAAAGAAATCATAGATATGCAGGGATTCACTCCGGACCAAATATTAAAAGCGGACGAGACAGGTCTGTATTGGAAACGTGTGCCTTCCAGAACGTGCGTGCCACAAGAAGAACGACGTGTTCCTGGTTTCAAAACCATGAAATACAGGTTTACCTTTTCTTCTGTACCAATGTAAGCGGAGATTTCAGGTAAGCCTTTCAGTTTTAACAATCCTCAAACTTTCAAAAAGTAGACAAATCTACCTTATCGTCTAAGTCTGCTAAGTTGTATAAATGAAACGTAATTAATTTCCAATGAAATTTTCATCATTTAGGCATAGATCAAAATATTACATAATTCAAAACAATTTCTCGCTCAACAAACATTTGAAATATAAAATTTGTATAAAAGAATTTGACGTTATATTAAAACTAGACACTAAATAATTTAATAAAAATGCCTGCAAAGTTCATAGAGTGAATTATACATGTCTATGTGTGCAATAAAGTTTGAAATAAATAAATAAACAGAACAAGTATTTATTTCTTATTTCTGTTCAAAGTTTATTTCAATGATAAACATTTAACTGATTTTCAGGTTTCATTTAAATGATGTTTCTAATATTATGATGTATTCCATATTTACACATCCAACTATGTGGATTTTAGAAACTCGACATAAAACATTTATATCTGTGACAAAGAAGTAACTAATTGAAAATTTCAGATATCCCCACATTTTTAGAAACTAACAAAAGTCTAAATTTAGGAAATTAATAATTACGTAAATGTGTCACACATAATTAAATTTAAAAAAATGTACCTTCCGCATGCAACAAAAGTACTTGTATATAATTTTATTTCATAACGAAGGTACGTTTATTTTCCATGTTTAGCATATATTGAAATATAATCTTGTTTATTATATATTATTATAAAGAACCTAAAAGTAGCCGAATTAATTGTGGATTTCGTCAACAAAAAATTCGAATGAAACATGAATTCAAATATTCGCACTGACGTTTATGTGAATTCAGCTATCTACTTCAACAAGAAACTTGTTTAATAATTAAATTTGAATTGTAAAGGTTTCGACTTTACTCGAAATTAAAAACTTTCCCGACTCAAGTTTAGTGGTCTACTTTAAAGAAGTACTTCTTGACAAGCCATGCTGACTTGAATTATTAATATTACGACGATCTTTTTACAAGAGACAAGTTCCTTTTCATTTTATCTTTATAAATAATAATACTGGCGCGTAAAACATTACGTACATAACTGGTAATCCTACTTATGAGACGCACAATAATACACGAAATAAACAGTGGTTCAATAAAAATACGGTGAAATCTAGGTGTCCAAAGTAAATCTATAAAATAAATCTATATTTGATTTCATCTCAGTTCGGTAGGTATATGTTTATTATATTACGTAAACATACAAGTTTACAAAAAAATTATATCTAAAATAATACTTTTTTGGCGAAACAAATTTTGTAGTGCACAAAGAAATAAATATTTTTTACCGCTTAATTGATGTTTTTTAATTAAGCGGTAGTAATAAATATTTTTAACCGCTTAATAGGAACTTATGTCATTATTAATTTAATTCTGTTTGGGAAAAACTTGCCTCAACCTGTCGTAAGCCTGTGACGAGCCAAAACAGTTCAGTTTACTCATGATCTCCAAAAAATATTTAACCTTCAGGATGATGGGAGCAATCATCCAAAATGCCACACACTGACTGACTTATCAAGAAATCTCCAGAAATATAAAGCTTACAAACATGAAATTTGGCATGTCTATTTCTTTTGAATTTCAAGTATTGAAATTATGGAAATTTGATAATAAAATGAATGAATATAATTAAATTCGTATGTATGAAAATTCTTATTTGGGTTATCAGATAGAAAAAAGGAAAACCTATTTGAATGTTTCCAGAAACTGCAAATAATTATTATATAAAAAAGCGAATAAAACAAAATTCAGTCGTAACATAAGCACTAATTCGAACATTATGTAAGTTCTTTTCATGAAGCAAATTTTCGTGTTTTAATAGCAGATGAGGCAAAAGGAATTTCTTCAGGTTATTGGCATTTATGAGAACTATTACACAAATTTTTAGAATAAATTTAAATTACATAACTTATCAAAAATTTTCTCATGTAGGTTTTATATTCCAAACATTACATTCCAAAAATCTTATATTGCTTTTTTTCATGAGAAGAAACCTACACGAAAGGTCGATCTTCTTTTACTAGTGGCTCATAAAAATAAACATCACTTATGTTTTATACCCAAACATGTGATTCAGAAAAAGGTTAAAATTAAAGTACGTCACTAATAAAAGTATTATCCTTTTTTTGGTCACCTTCTTAAAAAACGGGGATGATTATATGCATGCTGCTTGAATGGTATATCGCTGAAAAGACTTTTTCGAATAAAGTTTAGGTTTTATTTACCTTTTTCAGGGTTCCATAGCTAAATTACGAAAACAAAACCCTTATAATTTCGTCAAAGGCAACCAATATTAACCTTTGGTAGAACATTTTTTCTTTCCGCATAAGGAAGAAAGACTCGAACCATTGCCTCTTATTTTATTGAGGAAGTAACTATAGTTTATTTATTGAATTCCTTGGGAAAGTTACAACTTCTCTAAAACCCATTTGTGACCCATTCGGAACATTGATTTATGACCTACCTAAGTCTAACGGATTACCTATTTTCAAGGCTACATACATTTTTAAAACTCGTTTCTGGTACTATATAGTCTCTACAGATTTTTTATAGATACTTTCTGTAGTGTTTAGATATATGCTCACATATATTGATATAATATATGTTTTTATGATAATCTATAAATGTATTGACATTTATAGATTATCATGAAAAAATTCAACTAATTTGTTAGATTTTATATAATTGAGATAATAAAAATAATCTTTTTGAAATATGGCTTTATGTAAAATGTATAGAAATTCACACTACCTCTTTTGGTTTTACTTAACAAAACCTGCGACCACTGTTACTTCAGTTAGGGCATATTCCATAAAATGGAAACAACTTTCAACATAGTGAAGATACATTTTCTTCTGGATTTCGGTTTATCAGAATTTCACACACATTATCAAATATAATGTCTTAGGGTAAAATTTATTTTAGTTTTTAAAGTTCTCATGTATGATTTATTTAAGAATACTCCTTAATACTCATTTTTATTCTATATAGTATTTATACATATATATATATATATATATATGTGTGTGTGTGTGTGTGTGTGTGTGTGTGTGTGTGTGTGTATGTAATTAAGTAATTTGAAAACCCCAACCTATAACTGTCAAAATTTAATTCTACAAATAGTGTTACCGCTACATTTCAAAACAATGTTCAAAAATTTAGTTAAAACTTTGAAAATATATACAAACAATAAAAAGGAATCGAAAAGCACAGATACTTCTATGCGCTCATCATACTGTATCTATTTGATGTATATTAGTGAAACTTTGCAGTTACAGGCTTTGCATTTACACATTAGTAATTACAATAACATCATTATCTCGTACCCTAGGATGCACCAAATGAGAAAAATTGTACGATCTACATTGTGAAATTTAGCACAAAAATGCTAGTTTTCTATAAAAGTGTAGTAATATATTTCGTTATTTCATTCGTTTATTGCTAAAGTATAACATTTCTCAAGAAAAATTGTCAATTAGTTAAATCTCTAAACTAAAAAAGTTCCAATCTGTTAGTTAAATTGCAAATATTAAACGGTCTTTTCAATAATCATATGTAATATTTTGCTATGCAATATATTATACATATGAATTTTATTGTAGCCTTACTTCTACAAACATTTATAGAAATTTACAAATTAAATTCCGAATAATATACCACTAAAGCGTCTAAAAATGAAGTCATCTGACATTAAAAATCTGAGATGGGAAACAAACATTTCGATTTAAATATCACATATAGGGCAGAAAATATATAAAATAAAAATAAAAATAAATGGAAATCCATGACATTTTTCACCTTTTAGTGAATATAAAAAATATTTACAAAGCTCTATTATAAAATTTAAAGTTTATATGCTATTTATAAAGGCGTAATTTTTGCTTCTTTAAATAATATGGCTAACGCATCAAATTAATATAGTAATAGTTAATTTTTTTCAATAAATATTTATTAAATTTTGAGATAAATAAAATGTACTAAAGACGACAATCAAAAAGTAAAAAGACGAAAATGTACTAGGACAATCTAGATTCATCTCTGGTTACTCGACAATGTCACATTCAAATGACATGTTTATAAACACATACTTGACACATTCAAGGCAAACAAACCTGTCGATAAATTCAAAGGCTGTGCAAATAGAAGCATATTATATTTTCTAGATCCACCTTAATATTGCAAAAAGACATTTTTCTAATGTACATATGTATATATATATATATATACATATATATATACACATATATATGTATATATATATATATATATATATATATATGTACATATACGTATATATATATATATATATATATATGTACATATACGTATATATATATATATATATATATATATATATATATGTATATATATGTGTGTGTGTGACACTACTTACGCTTCAGTCAATCTTCGTTTTTCTTTTATATGTGAAAAATATTTTCTTATATTAAATGCATAGGTAATAAACAAAAACAAAGTTCAAACAAATAGTTACTGAAAATATGTGAAACCAAAATATTAACAATACATCTTTTCATATACATGCTTTCATCCTTCAGTCTTTCTCACAGAGTTTCTATATATCCCATCAAGTCGGATATAATTTAGCAGGTCTTTCGAAAATAAGGACTTAGTTTATCATTTTTATTTTAAGCCTCTTTTGGGTAATATTAAGCTTTAAAGCAATAAGTAATGTGAGAGAGAGAGAGAGAAAAGAACCTTAACTTTTTCACGAGATTTAATTAAAATTTTCATTAAAATTATTTCAGTCAACTTTGATCAACAATTTCATGTGACATAGACGACTACGCAAGCTACCTACTTTATAGGTATTCCGGCAAATAATTGACCCGTTTTCAAATTTACTAATCAGAATTTAATTATAATAATAAAAATGTCTTAAATATTATTGATACAGAAAAATGTATTTACTAAATTTGAATTTAATAAGTTATTAAATTATACACATTTAGAACTTTATCTATGCTTTATAAATAATTACGAAGTATTTCAGAGAAACAACAATTTTAATTCTCAATATTATAAATTAGCGCCATTTTTATCTGATTCGCTTTGGTGAAAATTATTTCTGACTAACGCTTTCTCCTGTTTGTCATATTCTTACACATTTGTATCTGACACAAATAGACGTTTGTAAACATTTTATAAGAGGGAATTTTACGTTTTAAGAATTTATCTTTATAAAGGACACAAAGACAGAATTTTCAAGAATCGATTTTATAATTTAAAAATGTATAAATTATATAAACTTTACAAAACAATACTGCCTTCAAAAAAATTCTCCACATTAGAGAGCCACAACACTAGTTTATTTTTAAAGCAATTGTGTAAGACCTATTAGAATATGAGTTAATTCCACGTCATCTTATTTATTGTCTGTTTTGTTTAAGACGCAAATAACGAATAAATTCTAGTCTAATTTTGAAAACAAAATATATAGAACTATATCAAAAATTCTCCAATTTAAGTGACCTTGTATGAAAAGTGCATCATTTAAATATAATTTTTAAATATGTTAATCAATCCATCCTCCATTGTTCACGAATATATATACTACTACATAATTACTATAATACATATACTACTACATAATTACTTATATAGTAGTATACATATACTACTACATAATTACTTATATAGTAGTATACATATACTACTACATAATTACTATAATAAATAATAATAGAAATCATGTACGCGCCGGTACCGCCACGGCGCCTATTTCGCCGGCATCTTCTAATGTAAAAATCCACTCATTCGTTGTCATACAGTTTCAACTGCTCCGTACCAATGCCGGTCTAGTTTATACCAAAAGGCGTGGGAATACCTAATTGATTTATTAGTTTGCAGTCTCATGGAATAAATAGAATTTTAACCCCAATATCCATAGCCACACAGCAAAAGAGGGCTGCTGCTAATGCGTTTAATTTAATAAGGATTCGAAATCGAATGCGAATTGTTCAAAGTAGCTTGATGAAACTTTACGGCACATAAAAAAGTGATGATCGAGTGAGTTCGATGCTAATTACATCTCGGAGGTTTTCAGGCAAAAAAAATGTATTTATCTGCGATACAAAACAACTGAAGTGTAGAAACAATTAATTTCTTTTCGAATGGAGACAGTAAGCTTGAGCGAGTTGAAGATATTCAGAGAAGTATTTTGGGGTCGCAAAACTTTTCCATTACGTTCCACATCACGGTTCAGGTGACACACGACATGCTTTGTGTCGCAGCCTTCAAATATTCAACGAAATGTATTAACAATGAACTTTTGCTCCAATAAACACTGACGTGCGTTGACAAGTTTCAAATGAAGCGTCAAAATTTTGACGCAGTTTGATTATGAAATTGTCATGCAATTTCTGGGAGTAGATATAATGGTACAGTAAACTTTATGTAAAAAATAACGAAAATAACTTTCTCAATATTGATGTAGGTAGCTTTATTTATATTTTTCATTAATGTTATAGCCTTTTGGTCATGAGATAATCAATATTCATTATCATTAAACCTGATTTAACAATACAAGATTCCGAAATATAAAAAAACGGATAAGTACGATTCCATTCGCCACTCCGTACCTCGTTTCAGATTAAATTAACTTATTTATCACAGATAATTTCTAATATGGATATTTTATAGCGGTAGATTTTTAAAAATATCTATTATAATTAAGTGGGGCGGGGGGGACAAATGTAAAGAATATCTCAAAAATTACGATATCTGAAACTTTTGCTTTTTCCCTACATATTTACGCAGGTTTTTAAAAACGCGGTTTTTATCATAATTGTATGTTTGGTAGTTTTTAAAACCAGGGAGATGTGTAGAATATATTTTTGCATAATGTTCAATACATCTTTAAAGAAATTAATAGTTTTGAAACTTTTCTCCATAGCTCTTTGAAACAATATCCCACACTAGACAATGAATTAAAAAAAATTTACCGGAAGTAAATTGATAACCCCTTAAATTTCTATATAAACATTTTTAAGGGTTAGCTGTTGAGATTTGTGATGGTTAATAAACTTTATTATAATCCAAATTTAAAGTCTCAATGTCAAATAATTTGTAAGAAAACGGTTATGATAGACAGACATATGGACATGTTTTTCCTTCTTTCTTAAGTAGTTTTTCCTTCTTAAGCACGAATCCCTAAATTTTTTTTTAAATGCAAATTGAATCTGGCACAGTGAGCGTTCCTAATCACATACGTGGTAATAAATTAGATGTGATAATAAACAATCAATAAGTGATGATAAATTTTAGCACTTCTGAAACTGTATGTTATTTAAATATCACTCAAACTTATATGACATGTGAAGTGTGCACAAGCCTTGTATGATGTGCATGCAACCTTTGGATCTATAACATTTGTAACGTGTAAACATGGTAATAACTAAATGAATATAGAAAATATGAAAAAAGTTCACATGGGTTTTATGTATCTTAATTTAAGGAATTTATGAAAATTATTAAATTTAAACTACCTCAAATTTTGGGCGTAATTTAAATTTAAGTTATGAATTAGTTCATAATAAATAAATATTGAGCGTATTATGTACACTTTTTCGATACAGAGATCCGTTAGCAAAATATTAATTTTTAAAGAGGTAACTTTTGTTTGAATTTTACATCCCCACCCCCTATCAATTTAACCTCTATTTTTGAACGTCTGCGATGTATTCACTATATTACTATACATGACGAAATTAGTATGAAAATTATCACAGCTAAGTAGGCCCTACTAGTTTACTTGTAATAACTGTCCAACTTATGACATACAGTTGGGCATGTAAAAGCTCAATAGAAATTCCACATAAATGACTTACATCAACTGCAAAAATAACTTTGTGTTTTCAGTTGTACTATTGGTAGCTAAGTGGTTGAAAATCGATCGTAATTCATTATATTTTTAACTTTGAAAGTTATTGAGGTACTTTTGTCAAAGAGTGTACCTCCATAATCATTGCTTATATTTTTTTGAATTCTGTTCTATTACGTTAGCTGAGAGCATGTACAAATACGTCATTAGCGTATGTTTTTTGCCATAATTCAATACAATAGCTATGAAATGTAAAATTCAAAGTTGGAAAAAATCACGATTACAGCATGTATTTGTATTTATTTTTTGATATAATTTATTTTCAGTTATATCTTTTTCATATTATCATTGAATCAAATAAACACAATAAAAATGAAACTTGGTATTAATAGAAATATAAGATACATTGTTTAGTTACGTACTCACTTTGTTAAAAACACTAAAATGTTGGCGAAAGTGAGTCAATTCAGATTGCTGCTACAAACGTTTTCTTTTGAATTAGATATATATTAAGCAAGCTGACATATTTTTCCTTTCGCAACATGTGTAAGAAACTATATTTCCCTAATATATACAACACAGGTATCGATTACACAAAATACAAAATAAACGCTTTTTTCCTTTAACATACACTTCACAAATTATTGAAAAAAGAAAATTTTAAATCACACAAAATTCACAGCTCGAACTCACTAAATCGGGTATTTTACAATTTTTTGGTGACAACCTCTACTCTGTGTGATTCTTCCTTCCCTATATAAACTTTATGTCAAATTTCACACTCCTTCGAGTGCGTAACATACTTAGAAAGAGAGTACAAATGTTTTTCTTCACACAGTAATATATAGATATTTATTATGTCAATGAAAAATAATCTAGGATATTTATTTATATATTCAAAAGGAGAAAAAAAATATTATTTAAGTATGCACCGTGTCTTTATGTCTTTATGCCCATCGAAAGCGATATATTTACATTGTGTTAAATTATTGTTTTTCAATACTTTAATAGAAATACTATGTAAACTTTAATGTTGCCTAAATACGTACTTACATTTTAATTTAGAACTTCATCTTACCTGCAAGTTTTACGGGAATAATTTTAGACTTGCAGAAACTATCAACATTGGACAAAGAACTGAACAGAACGATAAAACCATAAAGTTCTGTAGTTTGTTTACATGAGTCAAGAAAAATAATCTGCAATTACCTCAATATAAGACGTCAATTATTCTACGCGACACTCAAAGAATATATGATCATATTGTCTAATGAACCATAGCTGTAAGCATTTTATTTCATATTACATCAGAAGCGGAAAAATTTTACATTTGTTATTTTGACGTATGTTCGAGTCAAAAAATGCGTGTAGTTCGAAAATAAAACTATTTTGCCAACAAAACTTATATCGTTTATACGTTAGTTTAATGACTAATTTTTAAAACGTCACGCACGTGTGTTAACAGTCCAGATTTGTTTCGTGATATTTGTGGCGAGTTTAGGCCAATATCGAAAAAAGCCACATTATGAGAGCGTTATCTAGCTTATTATAACTATATAAGTCGTTGGTTCTTAAAGTATGCTGTTGAAGGTATTATACGTATCTTAATGGTTGGTATATTGAAAGCATGAAAAAATTGCTTTTCGGTACACCACATGTGGACTGAGCCAACAAAACACGCTGTGGATTACTATTTCTGTCAACTAAATTAAAAGGTTTTTCCTGAGAAATCCAAAAAAGTAAATGTGTCGGTATTTCATCTATAACAAAACCTCAGCCGATTAAATTTTGACAATTTACCTGCTTCTGAGTACACAGTTCAACTTTCAACTGAAATTGTAAGTAATTCTAATTTAACAGACTGAAAATCGTGATGATCAGGAATTTACAAGGAAATATGCATCGAAGGTACTTTTTGTTAATGAAACCTTACTCAATGACCTGGTAAGTGAATGAATTGATAAATCATAATTATTGAGTTCAAGATTACATCAATATGACCTCCGCGAACGAGATGTCAAGGTAATTTTCTACTGAAGAAGACATAGTTCATTAGTTCCTATTATTCTAAAGAAGATGGTTTAGTTTTTGCAAAGATGTGAGTACATTAATATCTCAACTTGGTCTTGACCATGTTGTCGTATAATAGTAATTGGTTATTGATTCTTCAAAAACTAGTTTAAAAGTACGTATTATGTCTTGAAACTTATGTCAGAGGAAATACAATATAAACAACATAAATGACTAATTGGATCTTAAATTTGTTTATCTGTTAACTAGCTTGCAATCAGGCTATACAAAATATTGCTGATTTCTCTGCGAGTGGGAAAATTGGCCACCGTATCACTTTTTTATACTGAGACAAAAAAATTTTAAATTTGAACCTTTGATCGAGTCATATAAAATGATTTTGCTGTCGTTACACATAAAATTGGGTTTCATAAAAATGTTTATAAAACGCTTAAACAAAGACGGTTCTGCATTTCAATTTCTTAAGCAAAAGTTCTCCAAGCTTAATGAGGTAAAAATCAAATACGAATATGCCCATATTTGTAGATCAAGACATTAAAAATTACTGAAGGGTCATCTCTTATACCCTTAATTCTATTGAAAAAGAAACATGGAACGCATTAATTGATATTAACTAAAATTTCCGTGGCAACAATAAATCCGCCAACTTTTGTGACTAAAGTATTACTTTTTCTCGTCTACGTTTTAATATTTTTATCAGAATTATCTCGAGTTGCCATTAATAATATTAGTGAGGATGAAATTTTTTCATTTTTTATGGAGGCTGAGTTTACAAAACATCAATATTTATTGATAACTTGAACTTTGCTAATATTAAGAGTTCTAGAAAAAAATTACCATCATATCAGAGGGTTTTGAAAGCTAAGAAAAAGTGACGTCCTAGCGATATGGTAATGACAGAATGAATAGCTATATATAATAGTAATAAAGATCGAATTGAAAAGGTTATTAGACTTCATGGATCTTAGAGTTAGAAAAATTTGTTTTAAATAGTATTCCAGTTGAGTAAATTAATTTAACTTTAATTGGGTAATATGGTTTTGACTGTTGTACGGGTCATAATGAATACCAACATTCTTTCGCGGATTCTATTTTAGATGGTGATAGTAGTTTATTTGCACTTTTTGCGTTCTTATACAGTTACTAGTACATTCAGATAGTGAAACCAAAATTTTGTGGAATAATCCCCTCCTCTCTTCCACGAGATACTACTGTAGAACTATTCCTTTGCAACTTGTGAAATTTTAAACTGTATTTAAGTATAAGGAATGTTATTTTTAAGAAAAGACAGCTCAGAGGAACATCATCTGCTAGGTGTTGTATTTGTGAAGCAATACCCAAAAACTGAATGACATAAATAAATGTTTGCAAAAAGAAAGCGATGCGAACTGTTTTGGATTCAGTTCGTCACTTGTACATTCGTGAATTGGTTTCTTTAATTATTTCCTTCACCTTCCTTAGAGAATAGATTTTAAAAATTGACAGGTCAGGTCAGGAGACGATAAAAAATTTAAATATAAATTTTCTACAATGCTACGATGCAGCGAAATATTAGTACACAAATATTTCCGGCCTCCAAATTTCCTGTGAAGAATCATCATATGATACATCTTTCGAATATTACAAACTATCTATGAATCTAAAAATAATTTTTATACAGCAATTTATAATATTTTTAAATAGCAATACTGTGTAACAAAATAAAAGGTAAGCCATCTGAACTAAGATGCTATAAAATATAATAAGATCGTTCCATCCACTATCTCTCGACCGTCTCAGGACGTGGCTAAGTACTTACCTTTTCATTACAATTAAATTAAACTATTTTTCATTTGTTTATAAAATATCTACAAACAATTGTCTCTTATTTAGAGAAGGAAACGTTTTTAATCAAATTTAAAAAACATTTTTTTATATTTCTTCACTAAGATTTATCATATCTTCGTTTTCCTTTCTTTTTTAAACTTTTTTTAAAATTAAAAGTAAAATGTTTAATTGTTGTTTAGTATGCTACCAGCAACTTAATATTTCTGTTTTTGTAAGTGTGCCTTATCTTATTCTAACTTTTACCTAATTAACTTTTCTTAATTCGATATATATACACATATACATATACATATATATATATATATATATATATATATATATATGTATATATATATATATATATGTATATATATATATAAATATATTTATTTATAATTGATATAGAGCCGTAACTCGGACATGGGTTGAATGATTTTTATAATTATCTTTTGTTGGATGAATTATCGTTTCGGATAAGGTCCATGTAATTACCCCAGAAACTCTTCCACGGATGAGAGTATAAGGCACATTTAGGCAATTTAATACCGAGTTTTATCTAATTTGACTTATCTTCATAAGTATAATATTGGCGAGGGTGTGATGATTGAGGCGAAAGGAGGGGCCAACTTTTTTTATTAATGAAGAATAGGTTAGTTCTTTAGTTCAATTGAACTGGTGGTGAAAATGTGGTTTTTTGTTCAATTTGTCAATTCAATTTTCTCGGTCAATTTTCCAAGAAGACCGAGGCACGGAAATCAACGTAAGCGTAGTAACTTCAGGCGATATATACCAGACAATAACAAGTACTATAAATAATCCAATTTTAAAACACATAACTTCTTGAACCCAACAAACGATTATCTCAGTAATTTAAAAATTGTATTCAGGATGCAGCGAAAAAATTTCATGGAAACTTAAAACAAATATTAATTTAAAAATATATAAAACTAAGAAATTTCTCTCTCAAAACCCCATGTCTATTTTCAATTCGTTTTAAAAATGTGTGTAACTATACATATGTTTGTGTGTGTGCGTGTGCGTATGCGTGCGCGTGTGCGTGCGTATTCATATGTATGTGCGCGTGTTTGTGTGTGTATATGTGTGTGTGCGCGAGTGTATTGTATGTAACATATATACTTTTCAGTTTCATATCTCTAAAAAATAACGTGCAGCGCAGGATTCATCATCCATGTTATGTTGTTAATACAAATTTTTAGTCAGAGTGGAGACAAATAGAGCATCAAAATGGTATATTTGCCATTTTCAATGTCGATCTTCTACTGCTCCTTTTTCTTGTACGTTGATATACCTTTTTCTTGTACCTTAGAATATACATTACAATATAGCGCGCGATTCCTAGTGGGAACAGCATGCACGGGTGAGAATATTGCATCAGTTAGTTCGCAAACGTACGTAGTCTCAGTCAAGTCCCAGTCCAGCAATAAGCATCACTTGTGAGATGCTAAAAAGTTATTTCAATATTTATGTTGTAAAAATGGTCAAATATGCAGTAAAAACGACACTCGGAAACGCACCAAACAGAAACTAGTATCACATTTCACCGATAAGCCAATTTTTAATATTTTTAAGCAATTTAAAAAAATACACCGTGATGTTAGAAGCACGTGGGCGGGACTATTGTGAGTTGTGCGTTCAGTTCCTACAGCTCCGTAATTCCATTGCATAGTCAGCAGTCGAATGGTGCATACGCGATAAATTCGCAAGTCGATATTTTTATCAGTTTATAAACATGGTACGCGGTTAAATATGTATACGCATAAACATTTGAACTTACATTGATTACATTACCTACATAATAATTTAAATATGTATGAATTATTATGGATTTCATACATAAATTTATACTCTAATTTATACTCTAGGAATGTATGGTCTAAGGCCCCAGCCTAATCAAATCAACCAATTTAAAAATTATGGTCTATTCACTTTGTTGTTTTCAAAACTAATGCATTTGAAATGTATTTTCAACTAAAAGAAGCCTAAGTTATTATTATATTTAAAAAAGCTATGAAAAACACTCTAAAATATCTTATTACAATTCTGTAGCCTAATCGAAAGAAATAAGTTTAACAAATAATGGCACGTGTATTTCTTTTCCAACGATTCCATCTAGTAAATTTTTTAAATGTTTATGGCAAGAAAGTATTTAATTTATTTTTAAATTGGACAAAACTATTAAAAGAATCTTTGCTAATATCCCACCAGAAGATGTTGTAATACAACGAAACCAAGGTCGTGGTAAAGAAAGTAGAAATAATACTGCATCACGTAGTTTCATTTAATTGTGTAGTAATTCTTTAATAGTAATTTCACATTTGTGAAAATATAGTCCGACTTACTAAACCGATTTCAGGGAATGATGGCTTATCTTCTTTAGCGAATGATAGATATAAGTAATCATAAAAAGTTTGTCATATCGTAAAAGGTTACCGCCAAGTTTTCAACCCAAAAAAAATTTAACCTCAAATATTACGATTTTTGCTCTGGATACTTAGCTTGACTAAAATCAGAAGTTTAGTTTTTAGCTAGCTTTACATTCTAATTTCTTAAATACGATTTTTCCCATTAGATTGTTTTGAAATAATATACGTATTACCTTAGAATGTATTTATATAATCTATGGAGCGGCAGTCTCTATTGTATCCGGAGTAGATTTCTCCTGTTTTCGGACTGAACATTTGGAGTGGAACATTTAACCGTAAAGAATTTTTTCCGATTTCACATTTTAAAATTATTTTTTATACTTTATTGGTAAAAATTAGTAATATTCTCCTTAAGTAGAAAATAGAATGGGCATTTTTTGATACTTTAACCCAGATAGTCTATAAAAATCATCGTGCAAAGACAGAGGATAGAAATACAATTAAGAAAATTTATATGCAAATTTACTTTCTTGTAATTATAATTATAGCCAATAATAAATATTTCGTAAAATAACAGATCAATAACATCGAAAAAATTAAGGGTAATTTTAATTAAAACCAAATTATTTCATTTCTTTTTCAATAGTTTTCACAGATACTAACAAAATTTCCTAGTATACACATTTGGTAAACATGAAATTATAACCACAAATATATTATTCATAAAGAAACAAAGTTAACATATCTATGTTCATTTTCAGGACGTAGTACGAACAATCTTATTAATTCATAAGATAAAATCTAGACTGTTTATTACCAATCTCACTAAACGAGTAAGCTTGGTATCAGTCTCTTCTACATAAGCAATTTTCAATTCAGGTCACGCGCTAAATATTCAAGAGGCGTGTATAAGAATTGGCCCTCTTGCCAGAAAAAAGACGATAAAATGTTTCATTCATATGCGTAAATCTTTACGAGTATGTTGTACAACTTTGTTTGCAAAGATGCTGCAAGAAAATGGATCCATAAAATTAACCGACAACACACACATCCTATACAAAGAGAATCCTTTAATAATAATATTGCCAATATGAGGAACATGACGGATCGGTTTTAAAGCATATAATTTTAATGAGAAATACTCAAATATGAAGATAGAATAAATACACATTTTAAAATACAAATTAATTTTTTTCATTTGATTTAAGTCATTTGTATCGAATATATATGAACTTCTTGCAGACCTAACTACATGTTATAAGTTCGTGGACTATTACTCGTAAACTAGTAAAACCTACTAACTGTGATAATTTTCCTTTTAATTTCATTATATACACTCCTGTTGGGAGTACTTTTCCGGAATTATGGTATATGTGGAAGAGGTGGGACATGGACCTTTAACAAAAATGACCACTTTGAAACTTAATATCGCATAAAGAGATCCCTGCATGAAAAAAATGTTCCAGACGTACCCAATATTTGTTGAAAGACCTATTCAACCATAATCTAAACAGCAATACCCTACATCTGTACCTTACATTTAGAGAAGGTACAACAAACATTTTTTTTTAAGAATTTATTATTGAAACTTTGTAGGCGTTAAAATATGTATGGGTTTAAATGTTAGTTTTACAGCATTCAAAATGCAAGTAATACGGCTATAATATACATATAAACAGACATATTGACGTTACGAAATTATAAAAGCTTCCAGTTTGCTTACGGGATCTTAAAAATTGTTGTATTAAAATATACAAAATAATATACACCAATTTCAATTCAAAACATGTTACGAAAACGACACGCCCGTATTTTTATCGTCAGTAAAACTCCTTTGGGTCAACCTTAAATTGATTAAACAATTAGAAGTATAATGAAAAAGCAATAAAAATCATGATAAACTAACCATAACCAACAAATAATTAACTTAACAAGAACCTTTGAAATAAAATGGTCAAGTAGGTGTCAATATCCGCATAGAAACATAATTGTCTATACCTCTTTAAATAGATGATGTAAGCTGAAGGCAGTAACTTTAATTGAAAGATTTAATGTAATATTGGTATCTAGAATTTTCTTATATTTTTCTCAAATCGACGGATGAATTGAAGAAAAGGAGGGATTATTTTGAAACATTCGTTTTTAGATTCGCAGGTAATTTTGAAACTTTGTATTTCGCAAACGAAGCGTTTCAATTAAAAAAAGATGGTAAGTTTAAATTCCATTTTAAATTAAATTCTTACTCAGTAATATCCAACTAGATGGAATGTGGGACCAAAATTCACTATTTCTTTGTATAAGTTAGGAGGTATATTATTTGTTATACCTCCCAACTTATTTAACAAAAGAATGGATTTTTGTTGCCAATGGCAGAATTCCGACTGACTAACCGCAAAAATCAAAATGCAAGCGCTACCTAATAAATGCCGTCCGCGTGTTTTACTCTTTTCTTAGTACGCTTTACCTCGTGATGTTCGGATTGGCGAGAGTCATCCATAATCGTACCGATGTTTTATAAAATCGATTTTTCTCAGACCTGTACGTTAAAGTATTAAATGTCGTATATTCTATTTTTCATATTTTAAATTTTTTTCGAAGTATTCACTAGTAAAAGTATTGTTAGTTTTACACAAATATATACGTTTTCTATAAGACGGGCTATAATTCGTATAGTAATAATACATGAAAAATAATTTGATTCGACGTGCAAAGATATATAACCGAACAGATATTATAATTAATCTCCATAATAAAACAAACAAAAAGGTCATTTTGCCAGTGAACTGCAAGTTATTATAAATAAATACTTTTAAATTAAATAAGTCAAACTGATGAGTATATATCAGTTTTCCAACCTATAATTCTACAAATCCTCGATCTGAATCACTGCGTAATATTCCTCGCATTTGTATTTCAATTGCTATCTCGCAGCAGAGAACACGTATATATTGTAGTAACGCGACAGCAAAGAAATTTCTTCTCTTTTTATCAATCCCACACAAATCACAATGCTTTATAATTTATCAACTTAATTAATTCACTAACATGTTGACCCACACTTCCATTATACATAAATAGATAAAGTTCGTCGATTAAGTAGTAAGTCAGAGGTCACGAGAGACAGCTTCAAATTCAATATTCAAAGAAGTTTAATTTCGTTGTTTTTTTGGAGCTGGCAAGCGCAGTAAAGCCAAATATAAATATATTATACAAGGAGATAAGCGAATATGCTGAAAGTATTAACCGACGCATAACAGTATTTCATGTATAGCACATTTTTAATTTTTTATTGTAGTGTGGAACTCACCGTAATGTACACCTATTTAAACATAAACAATACGTTAAAATCAAAATTGCAAGTTAATTCTTAAAAACAAAATTAAAAAATTTAGCTTGGTTATGAAAAATATAAAAGTAAAGAGATACATGAAACGCAAATAGTTTTTTCATGTTAATTATTCACTTCACAAAAAAATATTTACTTCCATTCAAAGGGACGTCCGTACATGACGACACCACTCGACTTTCATTTATGCTACCGCATATGTGCAAATGTGCAAACGCATGAGTTTATTATTTTTTATATGAACACTTATTTCATATTACAGAATCGATGTGAGTGGAACCTTTATTTACACATTTTTTTCTGGAAACGCTTATCTTGTATATAACAACACCATATAAAACTTTGCAAACAACTAATGGGCATAGAAAAGTTCACACCACTGAACGCAAATCACTTTCCTTTAGATAACGATAAAAAATGTATATACACTCTTTTGCATAAAAGACGGGCGGTTTTGATTTTGTCATATTATTAACAAAATATAATTTATTAAGGGGTTGTATTAATTGTAATTGTTACTCGCAGGTAGTGTATTCTGGCACATAAAAACACACTTTCTAAATTTGAAATTTATTCTTTTTGAATGAAAATTCTCTTTCACTGACAAAAACGTATTTTTTAAATGAAATTCAACTCTTATTAAGTTCATTTTCATTTGTTACGTTTTTTATTTCAACGAATAAATTTTTATTAAATTTCTGCTGTTCACTTCTGTTTGCAGTTCTCAATATGGTTGAAAAAATGATAAGAGCTAGTAAAATTATCGCGCTGCTTGAAGAAGGCTGTAGCCAATTTCATGTGTCTTAGCAGTATACTGTGAGCCGTTCCATCGTCCAAAGGATCTGGCAAAGATACCAAGAAACGGGCTCCGTTAGTAGAAGGCCCGGTTCTGGAAGAAAACGGTGCCCTGAGCTACGGGACGACCGCTTCATAGTCAGTCAAGCGCTATGAAATCGTCAAGTTACGTACGTGGATCTCGAGCAGAACCTCAAGGACGTCAGAGGTATACGAGTAAGCCTATGGACAGTCAGAAGGAGACTTCAGACCGTCAATATACGTAGCTATTGCCCTGGTCGGGCCCTATATTACTCCGTGAGCATCGAGTTGCCAGATTGAGATTCGCTCAAAATTTTTCGTCATGGACTCAACAAGACTGGAATAGTGTTTTATTCTCGGATGAAGCTCGTATATCGATTAGTGTTGAGGATCGACGTCGGCGAGTCTTACGAAGACCTGCAGAACGCTTCGCAGAAGTGTACTTTGAGGAAATCACCCCTTACGGTGGAGGCTCCGTAATGTTTTGGGCCTCTATTAACTCAGATGACCGTACCGAGTTAGTTTTTATTAAAAATGACACACTTAATGGGCAAAGGTACATAACAGAGGTTCTTATTCCTCATGCCCAACCCACATTAACAGTAGTTGGAGGCGAGTCCATTTTTATGGACGACAACGCTCGCGCCTACCGCTCTAGAGACGTTAATGCGTATATGCAGGAGGCCGGAATTCGTCGGTTAGACTGGTTAGCTAGAAGCCCCGACCTCAATCCGATAGAACACATATGGGATAATCTCAAACGACGCGTCGGAGCCGTAAAACCAGCTCCAGAAAACATTCAGGTCCTTAAAAATGTGATCGTCGCTGAATGGGAACGTATTCCTCAGAAAATGATAAAAAACGTCGTCGAAAGCATGCCTAGCAGATTAAGTCCATTGATTTTAGCTATAGGAGGCCATACTCGTTACTAAATTTTAAATTTTTTTCTTAAATTAATAAAAAATATTCAAAAATAAACTTAAGCCGTTTTGAATGTACCAGTATAAAAACGCTCGTTTATCGACATTACATCGTTTTTTTTTATTTATTTGAATTTTTAATTCCTGAGTAAAAATTATATCTCATTAATAAATAACAGTATATAACTAATAACAGTACATCGCCATATAAAATGAACCAAATAATAATAAAATAACTCTGATAAGGTTTATTTCTATAAGTGCCCGTTTTTTTTTGCAAAAGAGTTTATAATGTATATCACATTAATATACTCGGGTAATTAATTGGTACCCCAAAAATTCTTCTTGCATTTCTCTGAAAAATGTAACACAAAAATTATCTCCACCGCTTTTTGAATTAAGCGCTTATTCCGAAGTATTTTTTTATTCTGCATTTTTAGTTTTAGTATTTTCAGATTTTTGTTTTTTTTCGGACAAAAACGGTTTCATGTCACTCAATATTTAAAGTCCCATAAGAGGATCGTCGCGTGACGTCTCATACTGATTGTACTTGGCGGCGCCCGGCATTCGATTCACTACACCATGCTTAAACTTTGTATTAAAGTTGAAATAATTTATTCAGGGAATGGGATCAAATAACTAATAAATGAAAATTGTCATAGGTACACTATTTTTGGTAAACCATCTCTCGTAAAATCGTATCCTTAATAGGAATAAAAGTAACTTATTTCTTAGCTTTTCTAAGCTAAATCCCTGTTACAGTTTGGCCTATGTATATTCATTAGTTCTTTATCTGTGTACTTAATCTTACTGCCTAAATTGAATTCCATGTCCTTTATATAATATTTTCTTGAAACTAATACTGGCCAAAATTAATCTATACTCCAATTGTCACAATAATGAAAGTTCCTTTCAAATATATATTATTGTAAAAAAGTATGTTTTACTCAAACCGATATATATCCCCTATTTATTTTTTTTTCTAAATATTTCAAAACGCAATTTTGTGAAGTGTACTGCATACTGGGTATTTGGTTGAACAAAGCTACGATTTCAAAAGTAGAAGTGGAATCAATGGAAAGGCGTTAGTCGAAAAAACGGGTTTATCTAAAAACTATGCTTTCCAAAATAGAGATATCGAAGTAAAAGTAGAAAAAATTGTAATGTTCCCTTTCACGATGGCGCACCATATTCAAAGCGTCGGTTCGACGGCTAGCTTAAAACGGCCGCTCGGATACAAATGCGGGTGTTAACGATTGATTACGTTCTTTTCAAAATAATGTCTCTTTGTTATATGACTATCGGTGCAGGTAAGTACAACAATACTTACAAACTTCATCCTCCCACGAAAAAATGTTACATAAGTATATAAGTTTAATAAGTAGTAAAGTCATTCACAAATCGAACATACATAGCCATGAATTTAACTTTAATCGCGTATATCGATCAAATTACACAATTCAAAACTATGTACATGCAAAACCAAAATGTTATAATAAAAAACTTCTCTGTAATAAAGCCTTCTTTCAGTGGCTACTCTTTGTAAATATTATATATTCATAGCTGGTAGAAGCGAAAGCTCCACTAGACCTAGGTTTCGCAGTAAGCTATAACTCCGAACGTATTCACAGTTGTAATCTATTGAACTACATAAATATTTAGATAGCATCGATTCAATTCTTTCTAGTCATTACAATATTGGCAGGATAATCACGTTTATCGTATGTATAAACATGATTATCCTGCCAGATATGTAACGCGCCACACGATGTGACACCGTTCTCCTCTCACAGTCGCTCTCCAAGTGCAATCGTGTAAGAGGATGTATATGACTACTTTAACCTGATCCATTAATAAAAACTCAGTCCTCGATATTCAAAGTATTCTTCGCCAGCACCAAATTTCCAAGGCGTTTACCTTTTTAATCTACCTTTCTGCAGTGTAAAGGAAAACTTATCCTCAAACGAGTCTGGTTTTCATAGTGTTGGTAATATTGCGGTTCTTCCATATCTACTTTAGTTCATCCATAGCATACCTAATTATCGTCATACACATTTTAATTTTGTCAATGCATCCGTCAATATTAAAAATGATTACAACTGAGTACAATTCAATACGATAATTATTTGATTAGCTTTAGCATCAACAATTATCATCTTTGTTTTAATTACGTACGTGTAATTGATAAATGTCCATGATAATGGATGATACATGGCACGTGGCAAGTACATGGCGATTGACCAAACAGATATCAGTGTAGTTGGATATAAGATATCAAATGTTTCTAGTCAATCTACGATTTAATTCGAATATGTATTTACTTGCGTGTAAGTTTTGACTTGTCTGACGGAAAGTGTTCCCACTTTATTCCGTTTAAATAAATAAACCTCTTAAGTGTAAGTAGCACTTGTACTTCAAGCGTTGATTACACATTTATGTACATATAAAAATGTTAATATTTAGAGTGTAAATGTTGTTTATCTTTAAATGTGTATTGCATATTAAATGTATATTGCTTAATAAGTCTTTAATAGATGTAAAAAAATAGAGAATTTCTCAAAAATGCTTTAGTTTAATATTTCTAAGTTTTTTTACTATTTCATAGCCTTTTTTGTTTATATTTGCTAATAAAATACCAAGTTTATTTTTTTGAGACAGATTTATAACAAATGATGTGTAAAATTTATAACTTTGGCCAAATTATTATTTTTCTAAGACTATGAAAAAATAAATTAGCCCTCACGGCCCATCATTTTAAGACATCAGAGATATCATTGGAAGCTACTGTCGAACATGCTACGTGTGATTTCTGTTGCCAAATCACAAATTGAAGTTCATGAAGCGAGTAATGACGTACAGCGTAGTTAATGAAGCAAATAGTGAGTTTTAACTTTGTCCATGTTTTCTGGATGCTAAGTCGTCAATGGTCAAACTTCGAATGACATATAATCGTCAAAATATAAATGTTGAAACATGGGGTGCCCTCTTTTATTCAAGTATCCCTTAAGGAGTAGACCAACGAAATGTCTGTGATAGAGAGGTTATCACACTTAGAGAACAATAAATTTTACTATCCTAGGTCTAATATTTGGAGAGAAATGTAGAAATTTTTGTGACTGCGCATGAAAAAAGTTTTTTTTAAAATATTTAATAATACCTAAAAAATTTTTTTTTTATTAGGTGTTATTATAATTATACGGTGAAACATGTGCATTTTTTCAATTACAAAACATGAAAAGTGATTTTTGAACAATGCTAGAGTAAAAAAATGTACGGCAACCTTTTAGAAATTTATTTTAAAAATATGTACTATACACGCAGATTTTAAAAAAGTAACATCGTTACAATTA
Organism: Druceiella hillmani; assembly: GCA_039881145.1. Classification (NCBI taxonomy): domain Eukaryota; kingdom Metazoa; phylum Arthropoda; class Insecta; order Lepidoptera; family Hepialidae; genus Druceiella; species Druceiella hillmani. The sequence goes on from JAYKKI010000045.1 coordinate 10,319,347, forward strand.
ATTCTGTAAACGTTCGAAAAATGTCTGCTTTATTAAAATAACTCAGTATTCGCAGAAATGCTTACGACCAAAATAATTACTTATCAGAACTGTTTCGCTATTTCTTTCTCCACTTGTATGGTCTTTTTATTGTTTCCGGCCATCAAGCGACCCCCGCTACTCTTTACCTCAACAACTTTGCTTCTTTAGTGACTTACATATCGCTCGGAGCTAATAACGTGTCTTTGCTGTTTTGTTCCCTACCACTATTTTTATTTATTGACCTACGCTTGAATTAGACTTTGCGTTTGTGAATTACATATTGTTTAACCGACTGCATTGCAAAATGCCTCAGACCTACACTGTGTTGGGAATACTCGGCAAGCCGCATGTACGTATCGCGAGCGCTACCCTAATCGCGATTGATATCCCGATCACGGAGCCTTTCTTCGTGTCATTAACGCACATTTAAAGGATTGAATTTCTGGAAATGTAGTTCCTGAAGGAAGATCTAGAAATGTTGATGAGTATCAAGCGCTGGCCGAAGGGGAAGAAGCTCCTTCTATTAATGTTCGCCAAATTTCTCAACGTACTGATGTCGCAAGAAGTACAGTACACCATATTTTAAGAAGAAATAATTTGTACCCGTACCAAGTATGACGACTCCAAGCACTGCTACCTGCTGACTATCAACGACGAATAGATTTCTGTTGGGAGATACTGCGTCGATGCAGCCAAGATCCGCTTTTTTTAATTCAACCTCATGGAGCGATGAATCATGTTTAAAAAGAATCGGGGTATTTAATATGCACATTTTATTTTTTTAAATGCTACAAGATGTACGTGTCAGGATGTGGCTACAGTACTATGGTGGACCGGCCCACTTTTCGCGACAAGTAACGAAATAGTTAAATGCAACTTACCCAAATCGATGGCTAGGACGTGGTGGCACAATTGCATAGACATCTCGTACGCCAAACCTCAATTCATTGGACTATTTTCAATGCGGATATTTCATGGAGGTGGTTTATCAGACTACTAATGATAATGAACAACAATTAAGTCAAAAATTACACCATATCTGAAGTGGTAAAAAACAACGAAAAGGCTTACGAACTTTAATAAGAAATTTTATAAGAAGATGCTTGTTATGCAGAAAAGCTCGTGGAAGGCATTTTGAGCATTTACTGTAATTAAAAAAAGCATAAAAGTGGTATGATCATAAATACTACGCTTGTTTTATTTTACCTTGACTGTAAAAATTATCAATGGTATGGGTTTAGGAATAAAAAACCTGTTATCAAATGATTTGGTACCAGAAAGTTATACATTTTTGGAATCGGTGTAAGTTGCGGATGTTTTTTAAATAAATATTTATAAGACTGCTATACATTTTTTTATATTAGCATTGTTAAAAAATCGCTTGTCATGCTATTTTTATGTCAATAATAATGAAGAATTTTAATTAGAAAGACAAATGTTCACATAAAGATTTTGGCAATAAAAAAACAGAAATAGTAATAATACCTAATAAAAAAAATTCTTTTCATACGCAGCAACAAACATTTTTAAAAAAAATTAAAAATCATATCTCTAAAACTAGTATGCCGAGGATAATAAAATTTAATGTTTAATATGGATAATAACCCCCTCTATTACCGACATTTCGTTAGTCCTTACTCCTTACGGGACAGCCTGTATATTCGACCGTAGAAGATTTTCGAAGTTTCTCAAATATTCTAAATATATTTTAAAAGCCATAAGTATGTCGGTCGGTGGGTTGTATTAATCATCACAACTATTTTCTTTCTTAGAATATTGCATAGTTATTAATAGTCACGGGAAATAGTTAATATATGGAAAATTTCATCTTTGTCTAAAGATGATTATCAACAACACATAGAAATGAAGCTATAGTAGTAGCCGCCAATGGTTAGCTGTTAGTCGTTGAGGATATAGCAAATATAAAGCTACCATACGAGGAGTTTCGTTCTCCATATCCAAAATCCAATATCAGATTTTCCAAAGTAATAACTAAACTAACGACTAACCAATAGTGTGTATATTGAATCACGATCGATTTACTACCATCCGCTAAGGAGTTACGTTATTCATCTTCAGAACTCATCGTCACGACCAGATTAGTGGTAGATGATGCAGTAAAATTATTTTGCAATTTACCAATAGTAAACATTTTGAAATAAATTTAATTTACTACCATCCTATAAGGAGTTCCAATATTCATCATCAGACTCTGGTGTAATCCGTAGTGTAGTTATTTAACAAAATAACATATACCAGTAGCAAATACCTTGAATCGTTTTCAATTTACTACCATCCGTTAAGTAGTTCCATTGTTCACCTCCAGAACTTATCATCAGACCAGACAGTAGTTATTTTGCAAAACAATAACTACCCGTAGCAAATATTTTGAATCTTCACAATCAATTTTAAATCTTATTTGATTTACTGCCATCCGTTAAGGAATTCCATTGTTCATTTCCGGACATCGTCATCATATATAAGGGACCATACCTATAGCGGTCCATTCCGTAAATCTGTCCACTCGGTAAAGAATTATCGCTGAACATACATAAAGAAAAGATTCCAACTAATTGAGGAACTCCTCCTTTTTTGAAGTCGCTTAAAAAGATATCACCAAAGTAAATCCGTTGATGAAAGAAGCGTTTATGACTTATATTTCTGTTACAGCTGATGTCGTTTATTAATAATATGTGTTTTTTTAAATTAAACTAATATGATAACTGCTTGACAGGAATACTTACAATGGTATCAATGAAAACTGACAAAATAAAAATTGTAATGAATATGATGAAAATCACGATTATTATATTTAATAATACAATCAAATCATTTAAAAATTACATGCTTATTTTCAAGGCGAATAAGATGTTATCAACCTATATGTGGTCGATGCGTCAAGCATCGGCGAGTTTTCATTGTCACATATAAACTTGGTGATATATTCTATCGGATAATGGCCGAAATAGGTTTACTACTTAAATAACATCAATGATTAATCTCACATATAATCAAAAGCGACAAAGTTAAATGAGGTGTGTTTGAATCGAATGTTACTTTATAAAGAGTATATCGTAAAGTTTAGTACAGGAGGCTTAAATAACATTGAGAAAATGTATATTTTTTACAATTTTCCTCTCTCTCTCTGTCACTCTATTTACAGGGGGTAAATTTAATGACTAAAAACAAAATTATATTAGTGACAGCATCTAAATAATATTATTTTTTTGTTTTGGATCTTTAAATTGATTTGCAACTTACTTATGCTTTACAATAGTGGAATATAAAGTGAAATCTGAGGTAGGATACATATGACTTTGAAAGTATTCGAATACCTTTTATAGATGTAAAACTACCCATAACGGTCACTATTGCGAATTATTTTTTTTTATATTTCTGAGATGCTGAAAATCTGTGTCTGTTATCTCTAGCATTAAGAAGTGCCGATAAGGAAATTAAAAAATTAAAAGGTTTCCGAAAATTTACTTACCGTCCCAGAAATCAACAGATTTTTCCTACTAGTTCCGTACAAATTTTTCGCAAACAAGTGATAAGTTATCCATTTCCACGCTAAATTACCTTGCATGAAACACTTGAATAAAGTAATGAAAAAAAACCTGTATCCAGCAAAGAAACGACCCTTCAAATTTAAAATTTGTAAGTCGATTTTCAGCCGATTTATTAAAATTTGATATTACTCTGATAGATAGGTAGACATTAGTCACTTGGGCGCGATTTTCTATCCATATCCGCCACCGATTTTAAAGACGTGTTCATATCCAAAAATAAATTCCAAATTAAATAATTTAAGATACGGAATTACGGGTATTATTTAATTTACAATACGGAATTACGGAATTAATACTACGTGTAATTTATAAAATTAATTACAATAAAAATATTGACAACAGAAAAAAATATTTATTGACATGAACATTTCATGATAAATAGTATACATAACAATATTTAGGTAACTTTTTTATATTTTTATTGTAATCTATAAGTTACATATCGAGTTCTATTTGAACATTTTAAGCAGTTTCAAAGGTCGCGCGCGCATGGCGCGTGTTTTTTCATGCATTTCGCCCGCGCATTCAAGTTTTCTTAAGTAAGTTGGTAACACGTAGTGGTAACGTTGGTAAAGTTGGTAACATCAAGTTCTTTAAATGAAATTTAATTTGAAGAAAAATAAAAATAATTTTAAATTTCCCAAAACACATAATCATACTGATACCACTTTTCCTTATACAACAGAATCACATATTAGTAAACGTTATATAATTTAGAAAAAAAACTTTGTTTCGAAATATTTCTAATTTTTCCTTCAGTTTTAATTTATTATTATATGAATATATTTCATTATCGATATTGATATATATATATATATATATATATATATATATATATATATATATATATATATGTATATATATATATATATATATGTATACTTCATGGAGTCCAACCTCTCGGGTTGGATCTTGGTTGGCATTCAATATAGTCTCGTCCGCACAAATTTTCAGCTCAGAATTTTTCTAATGAAAATGGCACGTAAAAATGACAAAACATTATTGAAATATTATGCGCTTTTTGTTAAAAGAAAAGTGTGTTGAAATATTATGCAACTTTTGTTAAAATAGTGTTTAATATTTAAATAATGTATGGTTTTTAGTGGTCGTACCTATTTTGCTTTAAGCTATACAGCTTGCATGACAGGTTTTCTGCACTTTCAAGTTGTGCGAATGTTTATTTTATTGCTTACATGCAAATATTATCAGTAGCGTGCAGTGGTTTTTGGGTAGGTCGAGCCTAATGGAGGCAATGAATTATATTTTGGTTTTATGAAGACCAAAGGGCAAAGACAATAAGGTAAAAACACAGATACTAATGCAAATAGACAAACTAACAAAGTAAGGATCACCACATTCTCACTATTACTACATTTGCGTTTGACATTAATATTTTGTCAGTCATTTCTATAAATATCTTACTATTTTTTTGTTATAATTCTTCAAAATTTTTTTTAATTTACATGCGCAATAAAGTTTGTGTAAAGAAAAGTCAATATTTGACTGCCCTTTCTTTGTAGTAAAGGTACTTTCCAATTAATTTTGAAGTGAAAACTTCTTTAGGCGCATCGAGCGATTTTTAGTAAGGAAAAATCTTAAGGCTTCACGTCACCGACATGCTAATATTAGAAGTATATCTGTATATACCCGACTATATGATATGCAAGTTGGGTGTTGTTTTGGATAGGTAAAATCTTCTGAGTTCGCATCACCAACATGCCGTAATAGCAGTATATCTGTAGCCATCCATTAGGTTGACGTGTTGTGCATCATTAGTGCTGTGTATATCTGTATAGTTAAAGCAAAACTGACTATATGGATAATTTTGTTATTATAAGTAGTTTTAATATTAAGTAGTTTTAATTTCTGTCGGCAGTTCCCATGATTGCCCGTGTTCTTTTTTTATAAAAAATCATCATGAGCGGAAATTTGTTTTTTACTAAGTTGTTTTTTATGAATATACTTTCATTTACAGAAAGAAAAAACTCTAATGACCATCAATGCCAGCAAAACGTTTTATTCAAATGCAATCTCCGACTAACCACAAATATTTAATGCATCTAAAATTGCCATGCCATACTTTTATTAAAAACACGTATTTTAAAATTGGCTTCGATCTGTCATACTCACTTAAATTACTTGTATAATAAAGAAGACATTGAAACATTTTACCTAAATGTCATAATCCATGATGTAACATATATGATACCATTTAAATATTCGCGATAAAAATGAACGTTCACAATAAATAACTAATGAAATAAATAAAAAGAGGGAACTGATACCACAATTACTAATTCAGTGAATTGAATAGGTGTTTTAAGAAGAAATCGAAAGCTAGATATTTCACAAAAATGTATTTCTTTGAAATTTGCCTACCTCGATTCACAGTACAGATCGTAATAATAACCCAGTGATTCCTGATGTCCTAATAGAGAAAATAATACTCGGGATTGTTTCATTCTGCATGTGGTCCTAAACTATCATATGATAGCTTGTATTTTCTCAACAAATCGGGCGCTTGAAATGACGTAATCATTTTACTTTCTTATCAAAAACGTTTGTGGCGAGAAGTATACTTCTAATTTTGAACTTTGCGAGATAGGGAAAGAGTTTATACGTTTTATCATAAATTGCACATACTAACAACAATCCGTTTGCGGGTTCAAAATTTCAGATCATATACTAAATTCTCCTAAATACCATAAATGAATTATGTCTAAATATTTATAATTATATATCAGATATAGGTCAGATGTTCAGGGCAAGCTACGCACAATTGCTTATACGCCATTGATAATTAGAATATGCACATGAAAAATTCCAATAGCATTAGCGCTAACGACAGTTCAGTGACAGAAGTCCATTAACGGAGAGATAACTGAAAGACACAAGCCGAGCGGGGTATGTTCATAGGTCCGCTCGTTACAAATATTCGTGAGGACATTCATAGGGAGATCGCGACAAGAGATACGAAGTCGAAGTTACATCGTTGGTATGAAGGACATCGATAGGACAGGATCGTTGGTACAAGGAACATATTATAAGGTATAATACAGTATTATCATTTGCGACAGTGTTATTGATAAATTATTCGTCATACCTAGATGCAAGAATGTCTCCTTAGTAAATAGTAATTGAGGTATATGTGTGTGTGTATATATATATATATATATATATATATATATATATATATATATATATATATGCACGCTCAACTGGGCAAAAACATTTATATTTGACGTGACCCATATATATATATTATATTTCTCTTAATTATAACTCTTCTACTTTACACAACTTCCTCATCAGGCATTTTTCCGATACTACGTCGTTTGTGTCCTTATTAAGTGTTTGGGAATATGCTTGTGATTATGTTTTCAAATATTTGTTCTAACATAGTAATTGATATAAACTGTTTTTTATATCATCGCTATTATGACGGGGAAAGTCATTGTCTCCAAAACTCATCCCTACCATCAAAATATAAATATTTTAACAGGAAATACATATCACGCGCTACAAACTCTATTTTTAAGTTTACCTAGAAATTATTGACACAACAATTTTCTGAATCATTTGAGATTGAAACTATTTTCGTTTATAAAAGTAACTGTTATTATACTTAACAGTGCTACATTTAGTTCCATAGTGAGTGTTTATATTCTTTAATATATTATTTTGGATTTAATCAATTAAAATCTCAATTAAAATGTAGCATTTGTGATTTCGAAATATATCGTATTAAATACGAGACTGGGCAAAAACATTTATAATTGCGGAATGTACCGTGAGTTTGAAAAGGAAATACTTTGCGGTGCGTATTGAAGGGTTAATTCTAATTTAAAATTCCGTCGAGAACACGATTTTTATGCTCGTTACTCTCAGTATTCATATTTTATTCAATAGTCCGAGATCATAGTTGTAAGAAGTGAGAAAAATAAGTTTACCCGAAAAAAAGCAATTCGAGAGAAGCGTAGCTCAATATTCAACAAAGGTTCGGTCCATTCGGAAAAAAGACAAGCGGGTCGGAAAATGTACAATCTGATGCGAGCGGACCGAACTTATTGCGGAAGGCGGTTAAGGCGGCATTTTAACAAAATGGATATTCTTCGTGCCTCACCCGTCTTTATTTAAAAAAAAAATATCCGAAAACTAAAATAAACGATGACCGAGTGGACTGGTGTGCCGCAGAAACTTATTAAATTGTGTGATTCGTTAATTCATAGAAACATGTGTTAGCCATTTTACTTAAGATATCAATTTCGATTTTTAGTTTTTTTTATCAAATCGTATTCTGTTCTTTTCTGTTTTTTAAAGGAAAATTATAATGAACTCGATTCTTTATAAAACCAGTTTAAATATGAGCTGATTTTATGTCGCTTAATTATAAAAAATAAGATATAACAACAGCGAGAACATCATTTTACTTTAAATTTCACAAGTTGGCCAGTTTCTATCGAAGCGTTTGAATAAAACACGTTTTTGTTTTTTACCAAATTTTGTGTTAGAACTAAATGTTGCTATTAATAAATAATTATAAAGAACGTGGTAATATTAATCTTACTAGGTCAATAGAAAAAAAGTTAAGTAAAACCAGAGGTGAAGTGTAAAGTGGTGCGGGAGGGCTGATTGATTGATCGAATTCCGGTGAACGTATAAGGGCTGTTGTCTTTATTAGTCCTCTTCCGCACATAATTTTTTTGATATTGTATATGTTTAGTACAAACTTATTTGTTTCCTCAATTTGTTTAAAATTTTAGTACGTTTTCGATATTTGCAATTTATTAATTAAAAAAATTTAAAATGGTCGGTTTAGTATTAGGCTATACAAATTAGGTTGTTAAGCACTTTATTATCTACAAATATATTAAAATAGTAGAATTGATATGTATGTACAGTAAAAATATGTCATCACCTTGGTGTGTTGGGTTAATCACAAGGCATACGGCATTTGACTGCGAGGTGCACTACAGGGACCCGGTTTCGATTCATGGCCGCTCGTCGAGCGAGGCTGGACTGGTGTTATGGTTGGCTGTAAGATATTGCTCTTGTAACAATAAATGCGCCACTTGTATCAATTAGATACATTAAAGCACAGAAATAAATAAGTATAGATGATAAAATAATTACGAAAAAAAATGTTTAGGAAACATAACAAAAGTATTGGAACACGAAAATTGTTTTTTGGGATTTTGACCTACTTGTCTGTAAATCTGTTTATATGTCCACACATCACGCAAGACTAGCTCAAGAAGTTTTGATGAAGCTTTCACTATTGGGTTATATTAGTATTGAGGTAATGTAAAGGTTATGTTTTTTTACAATAAACCAACTATAAAAACTGGTACAGTAATTTGACATTTCAGTCAAAAGTGCAATTACTTAAAAAAATTACTGTAAGTGCTGTAATATATGGTGTATGTTAATTACACTAAGTTATTTTTGTAATAGTTTTTAAAAATCCACACGAACGACATTGCGAGTACTAGTACTTAATAATATATTTGCATTAGAATTATTAGTATTTTCAGTAAGAGCCAGAGACTCCTAACTAACGAACGCACACAACATAGTAACTACATTGAAGGTCAGTTTCTGTTGAGTTTCGAACTTTCAGTACCATTTATAATAATGAAATACTAATTAAATAAATTTTCACAGATACTTTTAAAGTACCAAATTTATTTTATTCATTTTACGTGACCTGTAAACATTTAAAGAATTTATTTGACGTGACCCATACGCGGATAACAAATACTTGCGTAATCAAAATCCGTATAATAAATTTCTATTTTACTTGATAGTTCCACACACCCAACAACAATTTAGGTTTGTATTTAATCTGTAAATTGTTTTGAACTCAAACTCCGAATTTTCTTGTTCGAAAAAATAATTGATGAGAAAGGAAACGACTGAATCAGGGCGAGATCTCTCTAGGGCTGTCCAACCTAGTGAATGTGTTTCATTACGACTATTACAGAATTGATCACCATATTTTTCTTTTGATATCAAAACGCAGCTATAAATATTACAGTTAATTATGCTCCGCATTAAATTAAGGCTCTCTCTACATTTCTAAATATTTTCAATGCTTGACTTATTTTGAAAACATTTCAAATATTTAGGGAGGTATAATAAAAGTAATAAAATTAAAAATATATTATTTCGGAAATGTTTGTCTGTTTATGGGAGTCTATCAATTTAGCCTTTTCAGTAGTACTCGCCTACTATATGAGAACTACTAAAAATGTTTTTATAGAGTACACTATTCTCCAGAGCTTATGGGAATACATAAGCTTTGTTTAATCAGAGTTGATCTACTGAAAAAGGAATCATGGTAATTTTAAATTTTAATGCAACACACACTAACTTGGAGAAAAATGTTATTTTTATTTTGATTACGTGTATTTAATCAATCTTATAGCCAGCGATATTTACTAATCTTATAGCTAACAACATTTCCCAATCGTTTACGCAAACTGAATTGCGACACAGCAAATACTACATTACCTTTTATATTTATTTCGCATAATACCAGTTTTACCCGTTGAATAGTAAAAAATTTACGCACAAAGTTTTCGGGTAGCACAAATTTTATATACACAGTATTTACTGTTATAATATCTTATCGTGTAATTAGGTACAAAAAAATTAATATCACGATGCTTATTTAATGGGCGGAAGCAAAAATGTGCTGATAATTTTCTTCATCACGTGTCTTCCACATTTTTTTCCTGAAGGTTTTCATGCCTTCAAAAATTCTTATCCGGGCAATTTTCTTTTATTGCCCTAATTATTTTTTGTTACTCAATTTGTTTACTTTTTAATATAATGCAAGATATGAGCGAAAAAGGGAAATTAAACATAAAAGGGTCACGATTTATTATTTGTTTTATTTGACAGCTAGGCTAGGATAAAATTTATTCCAAAGCTTAGCAGCACATACTCAGAATATAATTTGAAACAGTAAATAATTCATGCAGAAAATTTAAAACTAACACACGACAAACAGTTGAACTTATAATCAATACGTAAAGAAGCAATTATAAGGTAGCATTTAAACAATTGAAGAAGCAATATTAAAAATTAAAAATAACTCATAAGGAACTATAATTGTGTGTTTAAAATAGTTGTGTTTACCATATTCAAAAGAAATAAAAAATTCTCCGGACATTTTAACATAAAAATTACGCGTTATGGACACGAATTTTATGTTAAACATCAAGTTTATAAATTTTATATTATAATCTCAAACCAAATTTAATAATACAAAACTGAAAACCGATGATTTTTATTATTTATTCAAAATAATGTTTTCCTTAGAAAGTCAATCACCATAAATTTCGATTATTGCTATAAACGTAGACCTTTAAAGCCATTATCGTCACTCTGTTAGCTTTCGTTAAGCTTACAAAAATGAAGCATACCAAATTAACTACAGAAGTACCTGATTAAATTTAAATCATAGATTTTTTCCGAGCTAAGTGAATAATGGCAGTATTTCATCATAAATGGATCACAAATCTAATTTCCATAAAGCTCATCGTTTACTACAAGGGATTTCCTTATTTCTAGTCTACCTTATTTATCACTGAACCTTAACATCTACAAGATAATTAAGTAATAAAGTATAGACTTCCGATCGTGTAATGGCTTAAATATAATTGATTTTTGTTATCTTTAGCTCAATTTCAAATTCGTCGACTTGTCTGTCCAGTGCCTTGATATATGCACCTAACAGTTTCCAGAAGTGATAATCTTATGTTTAGATATATATTGCCAATAGTGCCAAATTATGAAAATAAGTGAATTTCGATATCAAAAACCTTTGTTTGTGCTCATATTCAAAAGTTGTTTCAAATGGTACATCACTCTTAAACCTTTAATTACTTTTATGATTTATTCACTCCTATTACTTATAACAACATTTATTCACTGCTATTCAGTCTGGCACTTGTATTAAGTTTTTTATTTGTTACTTCTGTTTTTATATACTTATATTTAAAGGTTATGAGCATTTTTGTAAAAGCTTTCATACATCAAAATGAAAAAAAAATTCTCATAAAAACACTCACGCGTCCGTGTGCCGAATGTCTCGGAAACCATTCGACGTAGAAACTTAAAAAGTGTCCTAGTTTACATAAAATTACATATTTTGAAGTCTTTAAGCTAATACTTTAACATATCTATGTTTTCTTTAGAAGGACCAAGGTGGGTATTTGAAACTTTGTTGTTTGTTTTGTTATGGATTTCTGCCAATTAACTGACACACTCTTAGAGTTATCCACAAAAATGTGCAAAAAGGTGGACATACCCCTTCACACTATACTTCCAAAACTATGTAACTAAAAACCGTAAAAGATACAGGGTAACAGAATCTAATTAAAAGACTGCACAAAAGCTATAGCGAGCATCTTAAGTTACGAGGACCGAGTAAATTTTATATAGTTTTTAAGAAATTCATAATATTTTACGTCACAAAAACCATGATTTTTATTTTTTCAAGGTATATCCTGAGATACATTAATATGCTGAAAAACAATATAAATATTTACAAATTGTTAAATAGATCAAATTTGTACCCTTTATATTAAATAAGATTATACATTTGTACCCTTATTTGTTTAAATTTTTATATGTACCTAAACAAATATAGAAGCCTCGTTTTGGGTGTTTTACTTACAGGTAGCAAGTTCTTTTTATATTTGTTATTTCTGTGACCTCTTGCAATTAACTCCATTGGTATTTTCAAACTACTTTGCTTCAGTGGAATAAACGAAACTTACAAGTGCATATCCTGTCAGTACATTAAGACTATTACAATATAAATATTATATATAAATCACCGCGGAAACATTTCACTCTCATTCATTAATTTTTTTATAACACATTCACGATTAATACAGACAATACTTGCAAAAAAATCCCATTTTACTAAAAATTATTGGAATTTCTGTGAATATCAAACTTTTACATCTCCCATATTAAATTAATATTTCCAGTTTCTTTAAAAATTGTAATACTTGCTGGCGACATTGTAAAACTTTCCGCGCACAGAAAATTCATATAATTTTAACTAAGTAATTCCGGGAAAGCCGTTAAAAAGGTCTCTGTTTAATGGCGCATAAGGAAAAGTTTTTGTCGAGATAATGAGGCGAACAAATTGATGCTGGTCCATTTCAAGCTTCCTGCGGTGGAGGGCATCAACCGAGGTCACGCCCAAAAACGCAAAAATTTGCAAGTATTTTTAATGCATATCGTTATTTCCTTTAGCGTTATATCTCATTCTTTAACATTAAAATATATCCAATAAGATTATACATCTACAAAATAATTAAAAGCCATAGCTTAAATATTTATGTGCTTTATAAATGTTGTATATATTAAATTTTTGTAAATAATATAAACAATTCGCTATCAGATACATCTAGGTAACGTCATAAGGGCAAAAATTTGTTCATATTCAATTTCCATATTTTTGATACAACATTTCGTTTTTGGATTGATAAAATATCATAAACTAAAAAAGAATAAAGAGAGTTAACTTCGAGAGTTTGTTCTAAAAAATCACTTCCGTTTTCGGTTTCCATAAACTACGCATGACCTAGGAAACCTATATATAGTACCAGGAAACACATAACCGACAAGGTATATATGTTTAGGAATATTTCTGTAATCTTTAAATTAAGTCTTGAAGTATTAAATATCTCACGTTTTCGAATAGAGAAGGTGTGACAATAAAAAAAGGAAATGAAAAATTTAGGTAATTTTTTTATTCACTTCTCTTTCCTTATGTTTTCCAAGATAATCGAGAAAATATCTCTTTCAAATTTCTCGCAATCTTTAACACCTAATTCGTCCAAGTTTCTCGCTAATTTTAGCAAATTTAACGATTATTTAGATATAAGAATGTTTATGCACGCAGGTATTATGAAATCGATATTTTTGAACTCTATTTCGTGCACTTTATTAAAATTATCGGTGACCACATGTATTTTCTCAACTGAATAGTATTCAAGAGTTGCCATAGTTTTCAATTGGCTCAAGAAGGATCAAATGAAGTAGCGTTTTTGCCAAGAGTTACCTTATTTTAACACTAAGTGTTAAGTTTTCTGTTTGATTTTGTAACAGAGCAAGAATTAAAAATAATAAAAAATTTTAAGAAAAAGTTTCAAAACCAACTTACACATCAATGGAGTTACATATATCGTTTTCTACTTCTGTCATTTTTAATGGGTTGTCGGTGGTGAAAATGCTAGAAAATCTATCGGTGCAAAGAACTAACGGACGCTTTTTTTCATTTTAATGGAGGTACTGCTTGTAGGGAATTATTAAAAATATCAGTGATCATTACCACAACCGATATTCATTTACAAATTTCTAAAGTGATTTTTTTATTTCCACAGATCTGGAAACACTGACAGTTTAACACTCTGTAAAGTTCCTGACGCTCTGGAACCGAGTGAGATTTAAACAAATTGGTCTCTTCATACATTAAAGTTACGATTCAAATTAACATTTTTGAAATCTTGAATTTCGGAAAAAGAACGTTTATGATCACTCGCATGTTTGTTCGTCTGTCCATAGTTTAAAACCGTTTTTCCTTGAAACTGTTTCTTTAAAACTGAAGAAATTAAAATTTTAAGGGAATGATAAAGAATACTAATTCGAAAATATTCATATGGAAATTTTATAGAGGGCAAAAATATTATAAAAAAATATTTCACATATCATACAGAATGTAATTTTAAAGGGCGACAGAAGAATTTGAAAAATATTTGTTTCATAATTTTATGTGAGATAGTTCTAAAGATTTTGTTAAACAACTTCACAAATTTTTTTTCATAAATCGTTTGACGTGAATTTGGCTTAATTTTAAATCGTGTTTACCCAAACATATCTAAGTAGATAATTCTCAAAAATACTCATACGAATATTTTTGGTCGGGTAAATAATATAATCAAAATTTATTTTATTTTATGTATCGTACGAGATATCAATTGGAAGGGTGAATTTTTGGAGATAATATTAAAAATGTCAAAAACCCTTTGCATACCCTATCCCAGCCCATCTCTGACACTGTCGAAAGTATGAAAATCAATTAACGTATTAAAAGTTAATCTAAAAATCTATAAATTTAAAAAGTTAATCTAATATTAAATTGAATTTCTACATTGAACAGTTTCAAAGAAAAACGGTTTTGAACGATGGACAGACAGACAACAATTTAAAAAGTTAATCTAATAATAATAATCTAAGGTTTGCTGGAAAACTATAGTGGAAAATATAATTCCTTGGAATAGAATTACTACAATGTTTATGCCAGTGTTGGGTGATTGTGAATGATTTTCATAATTAGATCATTTTTAATGAGATATTCTAATAATCGATTATAAATTTAGTAATTGGATAATCCTCATAATAAAATAATTACTAATGGTAATTACTGATTCTGATAATTCATTGTACGTCCAAGTCAAGTACTATTCGATCAATAAAATCATGTCCATTCAATAGTTTCATATTAAACTCGAGGCCATAGTGACACGTAGGCATTTGTGTAGAAAAATAAAATAAAACAGCATTTATTAGTATCTCAAATACTTATCCGGTATCTGCACTGTTTAATTCACTTATGTATTATATAAAATATTAATAATCAATCGATATTGTCAAAATGTTTTCATAGCTTAATAATTCCATTAGTATTGCTCATAATCGCCCATCGCTAATTTACACGTGCTTAAGTATATAGAAAATTGTCATAATGAGAGTTCCAGTCGTTCATTTCTGTAAATAAAAATATTCGTTTTATTTTCTAAATGTTTAATATACTTCAAAACTTTTTTGGTAGTTTCTATCATTATAATAACTTTTCACAGTTCACCTCTAAACTAATTGTTACATTTCCATTGTTGTAGCTGAATAGAAGTTGCTGTTTTATGGTTATAATTTTGCGAGTAATTAATTCATTTTTCCCTTGCTAAGTATCAATTCTTCGCAACTGAGGAAGGTTATCATTTATAATATTTAAAAACTTATGTTTCGATTACAAGAAAAATTAATATTGTGTTCAGTATTATTGAATTTCTAGCCGTACCTGTACGTACCATACAACTAAATTCAATAATGAAATAATGAAGAAAACTATTCTGAAAAGATCAACATATTCACACTCGTCGTCGTCAATCTCCGAGCAACGTACCAATTAACAGGTTGAAACGACACGCCATCATGCATTTTCAGCTCTTGTCAGTTTGTACGAGTGCACAGCAATACAATGCGACATATCGCAGTCAAACCAACACGTTTTTGCAAAGCCAGTATGTGCATCGATAAAGTTCACTCTGCACGGCGATCGAGGATGGAAAGAGCGAGTGTATTCGACATTGGCATATTTATATCTTCGCGAGCACGCTTTTCACAATTTCTCTTTTATTCTTATCTCTTTTTAGGTCAAGCATTTTTTTTGTCTAAACAAACTTTTTATTATTCTACTCATCAAGCCAATCTTTACTCCACGAAACTCCCTCTTTGCAGAACCCGAAGAATACATCCTTGTAAGAATATATCCTTGTATTTTAAACGAGAATTAGAATCTAAATTAGGTACAATGTTTGGTATCTATTTTTCCCTACTATAATAATACGTATTTAATTCTAACACAAGTAATAGTTATTTCTTTATTTTGTCCCTTCATATATTTTTCTTACTTTTACTTTATTATAATAATTCCTTCGCGCAACTGCTTCTTTGTCTTCACCACTTCCCATCAAGGGTCGTCTTCGGACAGACCCAACTCCTTCAAGTCGCGCTTAATATTTGTAAGCTTGACAGTACTAGTTCTTCCTCTCCCCTTTTTTCAGCTTTGGTTTCAACAATGCGGTGCTACGTGCCATACAAAACGCTACACAATCGATTTAATGCAAGAAATATTTGATAAGCGCATAAGTTTCGATAATTCACTTGTGAATTGATCTCCACGATCATGTGATAGCACACCTATGGATTATTTTCTGTTGTTGTGAATTGGACTTCCATATTGTGGTTTGTTCTAGTCAGCCGCGTTAACCGTATGCCTGATATCATAATTAAACACTAATGGCGTGAAATTAAATATTAAGTAAGGCCATTATCATGATTTTTACTTTTTTTTATCGTAAACCTCTAAAAACACCCGTAATTTTATTTTAATTTATGGATGACACAAGAACCGTCCTCAGTAGTAGTCTAATATAATTAATTATATTTCATTGGCACTTAGTTTGATTTTGCGATCTTATTTAGATAAATAGTTTTAGATGTAAACTCACCTACGACAAAAAGAAGGAAAAATAATACTTATTAATTAGCCGGATGGTGGACAATTAGAATCAATTTGCATGGACCATAAGTACGATGAAAGTGTATCTCGAAATACATGAATTATTATACTATATTTATGGTAAGTTTCGTTCCTATCGAACAATAAATTTGGGTTTCGGAACGTATATATATATATATATATATAAATATATATATACATATATATATATATATATATATATATATATATGTATATATATATATATATATATATGTATATATATATATATATATATATATATATATATATATATACATATATATGTATATCTAAGTTACTATTCCGTACACTTATCAAGTACATCATAGTTGGCACTTCGATGCAGCTACCACAAAACTGTATTTACCACCATAAACTAAGAAAGTAATCTGTATATGCCATAAAGTTAAAAACAGTATTGAATACTTACTTATTCGATATTATCGTATCTCTGTTGCTAAAATATCTGTACATCTGTACTGTAATATCTTGTTTAAAACCTGTTCTCTCATTTAGACCAACTTTTCATTTACTGAATCTTATTTTGATTACAGAAATACTTAAAGACAAAACCTATTTGATTTTGCCTAGCGGTTTACTAATAAACTTTACATTTTCCTTGCTATTATTATGCGGCAAACCTATGGCTTTGTGCGCAATAATATCAGAATATTGCGAAATCATTTTCACAAAAGATTTTTAAAAACTTTGTTGAAACGTATTCAATTATTTGTGAGCAGAGGCATAGTTTCTGCACAAGTTTATGTATTGGCAATGACGATTATTGATAATTTCTACAATTCAGCTCCTTGGCATCGCACTGTGATAATAAAATTACATATGTTATTCCAAGATATATAACGATAAATTAATGTTTCTATCAAAACATCAACAAATGACAAATTTTTTGCGGTTTGGATAAAATGTCCATTGACATTATAAATACTATAATTATTAGAATACCACAAACGCAAGCTGCAGCTGATTGCAATTGTTTTAAATTGCGCGTAATAGAAGTATAATCATTACTAAGTTTTGATGTTATATTATGGATTTCATATACTAATTATATTTTAACTGCTTTAAACCATTTAAACACGAAATTGAACTTGAGTGGACAATGGGTCTATTATATTTAATAACGATTTTTATTCAATCCAATTAAGTTTTAGGCTAATATACAGTATTGGTAGACAGAAACTTTTTGCAACCTTTTCAATAAATCACTTCTTCTATCACAAATCTTGCAAACATAATTTCAGCTCCTTCCAGATAAGTTAGAGCTTTGAAATTTGGTATATCTGGTTTAAATCCGTCCAAAGTACAATAATAGTCTGATGTCATCCTAGATTCAATATGGCATATCACTTTCTTTTACAACCTCCTTAATATGGGTATGAATATGAAAGAGTTTGGTGAGTAAAATACGATAAACTATTTAATGCAAGTATAAACTCAACAAGATGAATGCCTCAAAATGGTAAATTTCGAATTGTAAAGTTTTAAAAAATATATAAAAACAAACTGAAAGGGCTTTTATAAATATAGAAAAAAAAGAAAAAATAATTGGTTTCACATAATTTTTTTAAATTTACACAAGATATTAAAACTAAATAAATCAAAAATTTTATCAAATACAACAGTGTATATAAAAATATGCTTTCGTCCATAAATGACTACCTAAAATTAAGAATAAATAAGGTTTTTTGGAACGTTACTCTTTATATTATACATACTCGTAGGTATTAGAAGAACCGCAACGAAATTATGGATTTCATACTTTTTGAGATATTCACGATAATATGTGTGTCCATCCTATTAAACTATATTAGTTGTTATTAAATATTTCTTCTTTTAATAAGTACAAATCAACGAATACTTATCATAAATAAAGTAATTCTACTTCGAACAGGAAGTCATTTCGCCTCGAAGAGGTTTAGTTTTAAAAAATAAATATTGAATTGTTTTTTTTTGCACAATCTCTTATAGCCCCTCTCACGACTAATTTTTAAAAATGATATCTTTTTAGTTGATTGTCAAAAATTGCTCTTATAGTAATTTAATAGTAATTTTTAAAACATTACATAAACAGATGGTAAATCACATATTTACCTTTACTGAAAGCAAAACATGTACACATACACGTTCTATTTCCCTTAAGTAAATTTGAAAACATTTCCACTAAATAGCCCGGATGTCTAAATATATCTACAGCAACATTGGTAATTATCTACACCAACATCTGTAACTTCGGTAATTACCACCCATTTCAAAACGCCGTTATATTAACACTTGGTAACAAGGAAATCAATGTGTGCCAGTGGAAAAACAAGACAGCTTACATTTTCTTATCGACCTGTTATTACACCCGAGCTACAGGTTGAATGTTAGCTAATGTTGATTGTCTCGAAAACTACTTTGCTCCCAGGGGATAGCACTGAAGTAAATAACTGAAAATTGTACTTGAAATATATTTATGGAATAGTGGATTTTGGTTTAAATTTTATTAATAATATTTTATTATTTCAGATATATATTTCTCCCGGCGTTTTTTCCGATTTCAGTTAGATTATGAAGCCAGCAAAAAATCTTATTAAAATCAATTAGGTTTCATAATTTAAATAATTTCCGCTTGCAATTTTGGCAAGCGGAAAAATGTCATGAATTTTCTTTAAAATTATGAGATCTAGTTTTATCGCTTTGACTTTCTTATAAACTATAAGTAAGCTTGTAATAAATGCTGTTATTTGTATAATTTTAGATTTAGAATTGCCAGAAAAGCGAGATGAGTGGGTATTTTTATGCATGTTTATCTCACAGGAAATACATAAAACAACAATTCGAATAATCGGTTTGCCCATATAAAATTTCGGTATTTATATACATTTTGAAGTGCTACCTATTAGGACAAAATGCAATGTAATAAGCATTATCACAATGCTTAACTTTAAATGTTTACTTCAAATTATTTCTGATAAAAATTACTGTGAGAAACAAAAAGACGAACATATTACTAATTCCATAAGATTCCCTTTTTTTATCTGTTGTGACTAAAAATAATCTCTAAACGACGTATACGATATATGAACTGTTATCCATCTGAAATGTTTTGACATATACCATAGTCAATCTATAATACAAATTATTACATTTTTAAGTGGATCTCTTTCAATTATCGTGACGACTAGCAATCATGGCATTAAATAATGTTATTGCTATAAGCTTTGCGCTGACTTCGATCGCTTTTTGCTACATTTAGACTTCAGCAGGTCACGTAAAAGAATTGCTATCTTATATTGCAGAATAATAGTGTGAGAATTGAAAATATTTTTAAAAGAGATTCATAATATAAAATTTTTCATTGTGGCTTGATCTCCAAGTTTTCGTTCATGGCCGGAGCTTCTGAATTGTTTACCAAATTAATAAATATATTCTTCAGATATGTAATAATGTAAATAAAAATGTCCTTTTTTAAGTATGTCTAATGATTTGTTAAGTTTATTATTCAAACATTACAAATATTTGCTAATATATAAAGCGGAAAATTGGAGGGTGGGGGTGTTGTTAAGTGAGGTAGCATACCGCGCGGCCCTCATTTAAGCGTTCGGCCCCTTAGGCAACGGACGTGTCCCAGTGAATTCTTTTTAATAAGGTTAATTTATTAACAATAAAATAAAATACCAAAAATAGTATGATAATTTTCAATTGTCTATTTTTGTATTCCATGTAGTTTGTAGCAGTACACAAGGGAAATAAAATTTGTAGTATATTCCTAAGCACTATAAGAAACTGATACGGTACGAATTTTTTAAATATTTTATTTAAAACTAATTAAACCCATAATTAAGATAATTCTAAGCGAGAGAAACCGCGGTGCTTTGCTAGTAAGTTATACAATACATTTCCAATAGGAGGAATGTTTATCAAATTGATGAATTTATTCCTTATAAATCAGGTAATCCTAATGGATTGCAATACCTGTCGGTCCATGACTTTGAATTACGTCCTAAAAAAATTGAACACAATCCAAGACCTAAACAAAGAACTGCACTCAGAGGACAATGCTTCAATATTTCGATATTCTTTTTATTTAACTTTATATTAATTCTAAATTTTTCATACTTATAATTATGGGTATAGTGAATATATTTGGCGTTAATTTTGTAGAAATTCATTATTCACAATTAAATGAAACTACGTTATGTAGTATTATTTCTGCTATCTTTAATTTCTTTACCACGGCCTAGGTTTCGTTGTAGTACAACATCTTCAGGTGGGATATTATTAAAGATCTTTGCTAATAGCCCACCTGAAGATGTTGTAATACAACGAAAATTAGGCCGTGGTAAAGAAATTAAAGATAGTAGAAATAATACTACATCACGTAGTTTCATTTAATTGTGTATGGGTATAGTTTTATTTTATGTTGTGTCATAAACAAATAAATAAAATAATAAATAAAGCGATTGCAACACTAAACTGGCCTTAAGATAAATGACAGAATACAATTCCAATTTATGTCTTTATATTGCTTAACTACTGCTATCTTAGATAATCGTGAAAATATAATATGCATACGCACTTAATCCATAATTATGTAATAAAAAACATATGCCATCTAACAATTTGCTCGTTTTTACTCAATAGCCATAATTTGCTCCATAGTCACAATCTATAGGTTAATCGCTTTTAAATCATAGGCATATTCTTTGTATTTCAAAGATCTAAATTTATATTGTGTATCACTGTCTATACTATAAAAAATGAACTACAGCATGGACAGCATATTCACATTTTTATGCAAAACGTAATTATTCAACACCTTGAACCTTTTTATGCAAAACGTAATTATTCAACACCTTGAACCTATACTATAAAAAATGAACTATAGCATGGACAGCATATTCACATTTTTATGCAAAACGTAATTATTCAACACCTTGAACCTAATTCAAATCCACATTTCTAACTAAAATCGTGAACAAATCAAGTAATTAAGTTACATAATGAATTTCATTCCTTCGGCACTAATAATTATACTTTTAATAATTTTATTAATTCGCGTTGATCCTACATTAACCCATAAACCATTGCACATTTTTCTGACACCGCGTTATTCTTCACTAAAAAAATAGAAGCTTACGTCACTATGTATGAGGAGGTCGACGTCTACAACAATGATGTCATATTTCAGTGCACGCAAATCACCAAATGATGTTCTATATTATATCCTGTTTCCGAAAATAAACAAGGGTGGCTCGCTACGGAAATACGCTCCATTGAATGGCCGCTTACACGAACTACAGCCCCGAGCCTTGTCCGTATCGGTTTCGTTTCAGTGAATTGCGGATTTAGAACGTAATTATATCTATAGATAATATCGCTGTGTAAACGGACCATAGTTTGGTATATGAGTAAATTAAAACTTTGTGCCGCCATGTCATGCCTTGTCTAATCTCATTAAAAGTTTCAAACTGTAAATACAGATTAGCTGTCGCCCGCAGTTTTACACGTGTCAAACGAGTATTTCTCTTAATAATATTTATTAACATAAAAGGAGTAATTTTGAAACCAAATTTTATGAACATTATCTAAATAGATAAATCATGAAAGTGGAACAATAAACTTATTTTCTCTTGCATTGATTGGAATAAGTTAGATAAAATTAAAAAAAGGTATATTTACATAAAGACATATATATATATATATATATATATATATATATATATATATGTATATTTTGTTTTTTCTTTTTTTTTACATAAACTATTATAGAATGACTATTATAGAATCCTTGAAAGTTAAACTTAATTATTCTACCAATTTTATAACATATTACCGTAATCTGAATTACACTACCACTACGTACCATATTTTAAAAATTTGTTTACATGACACATACACCACTCACAAGTGACAGTGTTACATATCAAAACATATGGACGTATTAGCACTCCGTATATATTTTTATATTGTGGCACTCCATACAATTTTCACAAAAATCGATTTTTATAGTGCTTCTAAGAAATTTCGAATTAATAGGACTTTAACTATTACATTTCAAAAAAAAATTTCTTCATAGAAATTCATGCTAAATGAGAAACTACAATATTTCAAGTTTCTACGGCCAGCGACTTGGGCTGTGCTTTTATAAATCCTAAGTAATCAGTTTCTTGTTATCCTAAGTAATCAGTACAGACAAAATGAAACAAATTCAGTATAATTCTCCTACTATTGAAGTCTATTTTGTTATACTATATTATCATAGGTGATTATATTCATGTGCATTCACAAAAAGGAGAGAAAATCAAAAAAATCGAGCAGTTCTTTTTTTCACGGACAGAATGCATAAATATAATTTGTAAATAATTTTACCAAATCAATATAAACAAATGATGGAACGAAAAAAATTTGTTTTCTATATATACATTTTCGTCCATTTCATTTATCTTAGAAACTACGAAATATTTAGTTGAAACATTTATTTTCCATAATTTAAGAAATATTTACTATAAAATACTACTACGACCAAGGCCTTAGCTATAATTTAAAATTTTTGGACCTGACAATTTCATTAACAGTATAAAAAGTAAAATTTGTGCAAAATTTTCAAATATTTTCCTCTCACGCAACAATGTACATGTAAAGTGCTCCATTTTCGCTAAATTAAAAAAAAATAAATCAATGAATATTTATAGAAAATATTTTAATTTGGAAATGAGCTGTTTTTTAAAGTATCCATTTATTAGTTAACAACAATTATCTAGAACAAATAACAAATCATTAATTTGCTAAAAGTAAAGAAAAATGATAAGAACATTTGAACAACAACTTTTAAGAGTGAATTTGTAAAATATTTTGCAAAATTAGAATAAACTACCCAAACATTACGATGAAAGTAATTAGGCCCAATGGTTAAAGTTTCTGTTTTAGGGCTGCATGTCTTTTTGTATTCATAGCTTTTATCACAAAATATGTACTGATTTTAATGAAACTAGCCAATATATTCAGAAAGATATAACGAAGGCCCCACATAATTTTCAGTAAAATGAATTTAATTATTTTTTTTATTTTTTTTTTACTAATTTCATTAAAATATTTTTTTTCTGAATGCAACGATTCCGAAACAAGTGTTAGAATGACATGAAAGACTTTATTTTTATAGTTTCATGGGAGCTGGAACATACATATATATATATATATATATATATATATATATATATATATATATATGTATCGCTTGAATATTTATTTTTTTACTTAAAAATAAATAATTAGGCCTTTGGATTTCAAAGATTTATTCCGTTTCCACAGACATAGATATATGGACGCTATTTCTTCAGATGAGTCAAAAATACAATTTACGATAATTCTAACAACGTAACTAAAATGGTACCATTTAGGTACTGATGTTGTTATAACATGAGTAAATAATCATGTTTGAAGATATATAAATACATCTATAAAATAGACGCCACCGATCATTTTCAGCGACATATTTGATTTTTTTTATCTGAAATACGTATCTCATATTGTAATCTATTTTGAGACATAAATGAGATAATTGTTCAATAAATGTGATGGCGACCATAAAATATTATCTACTAATTTCTGTGTTTCAAATTTGAAATAACGTTCGTGGCTTAAAAACCCAATTGGAAGTAAAGAAAGTAATTTTCATGGAAAATTAATTTTCATTTTCAAAAATCATTTACTGTTATGGATCCGCCATTTTCAATTAAAAATCTGATGGCATTTTCATCAACTGTTGATGAAAATAAATAATTTAAAATTCATCAGATAGATGTTTTTTCGCCGGTATTGAGCGGCGAAAGAAACATGAACACGAACACAAATATTGACGTAAACAGGTCAGCGGGCAAGTCGTTTTTGAGTGAGGGGAACAAGGGCAAGATGACATAATGAAAGGAGCCAGGCTCGACTTGAGATTGTCTTGAGTTCTCTTGAACTTAGGACATTGTCTCCATCCTCTCCACATTGTGCATGGACTAACTTCGCAATCTTCGAGATGATTTTATTCATATTGCTTTCTCCTGTAATTTCAGGTTTATCGTTTGACACTGAAACGGAGCTTTGAAATAATAATTCACTTTGATATCGAGTTACGATCATACAATATATTGTATTTTAATATTATGTTTACGATATTCTTTTCACAATGTTATCAGGTAGTAATTTAAATCACGAACTTATTATATTTAATAGCCACTATACTTATATATATACACGTATATTTATAAATGTATGTATGCATGTATGTATACATGTATATATTATATATATATATATATATATATATATATATATATATGTGTGTGTGTGCGTGTGTGTGTGTGTGTGTGTGTATGGGTGTATATGTGTGTGTACGTGTGTGAGCCTAGCGATCATTTGATCTGAAGCCGCTTTGAGTACTTTAGAGATGAACTGTATCTCAATTTAATATTAAATATCTTGCTATAACTATAAATTACTTACGAAGAAAAAAGACTTCAAAGTGCATTTAATCCGTACGCACTATTTTTAAGAAATCGGTAATACACCCATGAACTCCCCAAAACTAAACCCCAAAACTAACTCCTCTTAACTAAATGCAAACTTGAAAGTCCTGACTATTACTAATAATGTCTCGTCTTTGATATAAACATATATTGTTATGTACTTTATTTCTATAATAAAGTAAATCTTAGCGAAGAGGTTCATTTCGTACATAAAATATGGATTTTCATAATTTCTTCCAAAAAATTAATAGCAAATATGATCGCTAACATTTTGTTTGGCCTTTATTACGGAGAAATAATTTATTTTACTGTGATAAAACATTTTTATATTTCCGACATATAATTTATATTCATAATATTACAATTGACAATGGATCCTTGCCTAATTATCAATGAATTGACGAAGGTAAATTAATCGTATTACTCACACGGGTAAATATGACAGAAAAATATTTAATATTAAAATAATGTGTGTTTTGGTTTTACCAGTGATTTGAAATATATATATCATTATTCTCGTCATCATGTCATCCTCCAAATGATGTACATAGGTATGCCATAGATTGATGTAACTGCAAATTGTCAAATCACTAAGCACTTTATTGTTAGTGTTGTACTAATGCAATGTAAACGAAAAGTTTAAAATTTTGTATCCGCATATCTTCTAAGTGAATAAACTGATAGTCAAGATGTAAAAATTGAATTTTACTTAACCTGATTCTTAGTTTTTTTTATACTCCTTCGAAATTGGTTTAGTAAGTTTAACGTAACACGTGTACAAAGACACAAGCAAATAAACGAACTAAACGAACAAAAATAATATATTAAGATCACAATGACACGTCACAGCTTCGCTCGAGTGATAACTAGTTATTTAATAAACACACTGAATATGTATATTTTTTGATATTAAAAGAAAAATTAATTTAAAATTATGGATGATATTACAAAGTATTTGTATTTTTCAAAGTATTTACATTTCACAATCACTAATCATCGCAACATTTCTGAGGATTAAACTTTTTTTGGAAAGAACTCCGGGTGTTGACTACGTGTCAATGTGGTGTTGATATCCGCGATGAATGTTTTAAAAATTTTAAATTAAAAGAAACTTGAAATATTTGAAAACGGATAAAACGTTATTAACTGAATAAATCCAATGCAATCTAATGCCGCCTACAGTAACTAATTAGGAGCTCTTCTCCTTGACTTCCAGTTCCGTTAAAAGATCTTGGTCTCCACTTGTGACCAAAATGCACGTCAACTCATTAGTCCCCGGTAATGAGAGGTTCCCATCGCCCTCTTCTGCCTCATCATCAAACCCTCGTCACAATCAAGAAAGTCACTCATCAAGAAAGTCAAGCAAACTTAAACATAACAAATTTACTTCTCACCATTGAGTAGTTCCTGTCACTCATCTTTTCACCAGGCCTTGGTCACAATTCGTGACCTAAGAATTGAGGAGTTTTGCCGACACTTTTCAACTCCATAATAAGTCTCTGACCGCTGTCTATGGCTAAAGTACTTATAAAGACTTATCAAATGAAGGTCCCTTGGATATTTCGTAGTTCATTGTCGGATCCTGACCACATTTGCAAATAACTTATTCGAAAAGATTTTGTGTGAAAAAAATTAATCATGTCAATCGGTCAACGCATTATAGTGCTAACGAAAACCAAAGTCATCGATACTAATTAATTTACTTTACTAAAATAAATTAATAGTACTGAAGTGTTCTACCCAAATTACTTTTGAACAAGAATATGTATTAATATTGGTGCACTGAATGTAAGCAACAATGTGTGCATTGTTCAATAATTGCTAAAACTACAGGATGACTATTATTCTCTTTCAAATATATTATGTTTTGATTATAGTGAGTATAACTTGAGAATACAGTATATAACTATCCGTGATCAAGACATATTTATTAACCACACTATTTCAACCAATTGTGCAATTTATCAAGTTTAATCTAGCAAACTATTTTTTTACATAAATAGTCTAGTTTATGAAATAATTAGAATTTCAATTATGTATGAAATCATTATTTTGCACCCTTTATTACTAATAATAATTATCAGTTTCACAACGCGTAACATCTCTTCAAATTTGATAATGATATATAAAAATATTAGGTTAAATGTAAATTAGGAAGGTAGCTTTTCATAATTAACTTCATAATTATCATTCATATCATATCATTCATCATATCATATCATATCATTCATCATTAACTTCAGATGATGTAATAAGTTATTAAAATATTATCATGGTAATAAATAATAATTTAATGAAATTAACTGAGAGACCCGCCCTTCATTCAATGCATTTCCTTCCTTTAAAACATTTACCACATACTAACTCGCACATTAGTCGTTTAGTCGTTATCAAAGCATCATAACCAAAATAATATAATTAGTTTGTTTTGAGATTGATCATAATATGCAAAACAAAACTGTTTCACACTTACTTGCCTTATCGGTCTTTTGTATACTTAATGTGGAT
The DNA here is from genome assembly GCA_039881145.1 of Druceiella hillmani. NCBI lineage: Eukaryota > Metazoa > Arthropoda > Insecta > Lepidoptera > Hepialidae > Druceiella > Druceiella hillmani. Next base: position 10,347,312 of record JAYKKI010000045.1, read on the forward strand.
TCAACTAAAAATGCAACTTTTAAGTTATACGTCCTAATTAACCAATTGAAATATTTTCGGACAAATTGAAATATGATTTATTATTTCACGACTGTCATTTGTCTTTCGAAACAATGAAGTAATCGTAATGACTTATTACGTAATGTATTTATCAATAGATCGTTTTCCACATCTAGAGTCACTTTTATTTTATCGCCACCAAGAATGCGTACTATTTTTTATTTTGTGATTAAAGTTACAAAAAGACAGTCCCAGTATTAATATTTCTATTTTTTTTTATTTACACGAGCAATACTATCACAGAAGGAAAACGTGTGAATATCTAAAACGAGAAAATTTCACATATTTTTGTTTATTATAATTTTTATTGAAATAAATTGTGACAATTTTTTCTAGATGTAGGTTATTTCTAGAGACATTTGTTGAAAGTGAAAGGTTTGGTTATAATATTATTTTATTTCATATTTCGATTACTTTTGAAGCTAAGGATATTACTAATCAAGACATAAGCAATTGACCCCTGCCGTTAATAAAAATAATAATATTAAAAAAACGAAACTTCTGTAGTTATTCCCTTATAGATATTATTAATTTGATTCACTTATAGATGCTATAATCGAAAAAATTAAAAGCTACTTATATATCACCAAATTTGTCCGTCAACACATTTATACGATTTTCAAAAATTATTTAAAAAGTATTTTACAAACAAAAGTTTTAATTTGTTGTTATATGTTTAAAAATGAAAAAATACGTTACGTATTTATAACGTGGGTTCCATTTTTAATTATTTCTTTATAAGTCCTAATAACATATAAGGCTTCAAATTGTACTGATTAACTTATGAACTTGTAACTCGTAATATTCCAAATCTTAACTTTATCAGTAACCGAATCTGTACGGAAATGGATCTACTGTATATTTTGTTGTACCATTCCACAGATGGAATTAGCCCAAACGATCTTTTTAGAAATATTTGTTAATCGTCATTCCAATTTTCAAGACTTTAAATTTAATTTGCGATAGGATTAATGATACGTATTCAATCTTTAAAAACACTAAATATGCCAGAGATTTAACCCAAAACCATTTTTTATTACGTGTAATTATAGCATTAGGCTACAATGACAACGAATTGTTATTTAGAAATATCTTTACACTTTTCACATTATTTATTTCTTACCTATTAAATATTTCCCTTTTATTTCACCTTAAGAAAATTTTTTGTCACACGGTTTTATCTCACACTTTATCTGCCTTTATGTAACCATATTAGTATATTCATTTTATAATCTATTTTTTCTGACATTCCCATTAACGGTTGACTTGAAATCGTGTATATGTGCTTAAAATTGTGCAAATATATGACATATCCATCAACGTTAAAAATTGTGCAAATATATGATATTTCCATTAACGGTTGACTTGAAGTTGTGAATATGTGCTTAAAATTGTGCTAATATTTGTGCAAATATTCTTACTGGCTTGCACTATAAAATGTAGAACATCAATTATATATATGACATGTTATTCAAGCCATTTTTTGTGTATTGCACATCCGTTTAAATGATTCAATTTGTGTCGAGACCATTTTTGCTTCCTTTGAAGACTTATGAACTATCTTGAAGATGAAGATACTTTCCGTTTCATGAATTTAATTAAAATATCATGAAATAAAATTTTATATATAGGGGTTTAAATGATTCATTGTTAGCGATTGAAGTGGTGTGCTTAAAAATAATTACCTAAAATATAATATAGATTTAAAATCATGGAAAATATCAAAACGTTGCAACTTGTAGAGTGTTTCTGTATGTGTATAAATAGTCTCTAGGTTTCAGCTCGATATGAGATATAAGAGCACAAAATTTGGGATTTTATTAGACTTACCTTACGTAAGGAGATAACGTATCTCATATTATAATCTGTCATTACATTAACAAGAAACTGCACTCCAACTTGCTAGGTGAAAGAAATTACCTCATTTTGTAACTGTATAACTACATTAAAACGATAACAGGCGACAAGATATCTCCAACTATATGCATGCAACATATGAACAAGAAATTTGGTTGAATTGAGGCGGTGATAGTTTTAGCTATACTGAAACACTTTATCACGCTAGGCAATAATAAAGTAAATCCTGCTTCATAAACATAAAATGATATCAGAAAATAATATAATTTATAAGCTGAAAAATTGTTCTGTCGATTTGCCAGCACTTCAGCGTGATAAGCAATAATCGAGTAAACTTCGCTTTACAGGTGCAAAATTACATTAAAGCATTTTCAGGACACACCATATCTTATATTAAAAGAAGAAAATTATAAAGAAGAATGTTAAATTCAAAGAGGATAATACGCACACCTTGCTTGTTGAGTATTTCGGAGTAATATAGAAAAGATACAAGAGATATAAGATCTCAAAATACGTAAACTCGATAACTTCGTGATATATGCAATAAAATAATTACACGTAAAGTCTCTCTAAAAATTGAAATAAAAATCGCCGAGCGATGATAATTTAGATATAAATCTTTTAACCTTTTCGTATCACGTATTCACTGTTTCTGCCCTTTCCGAATTATCTTTCGCAGTCTTTCTATAAATAACTTTTAACCACTCTCAGTAACTCGATTCATAAAATCCTACACATTTTATTCGACTAAAATCATTAAATCTACTAAATACACTACGATTTCTTCACTTTCGATACTTTCCAAAATACATTACGATTGTAGCAAACAGGCTACAATCGTAGTATCTTTTGGAAAGTCATGGATAATTTCTCTGTCACAAGGTCGTTTTCGTATGGAATGTACAATTGGTCCAATGTCGAACAAGAAACGGGCGTGTTTCAAGTTAAATATCCAGTTTCGGCGAACGTCTGGTATCCCGTTGCGAGATTTATTGTTGAATGGGATGGATCCTTTTGGTAGGTATAACTATAAAACCGGATATCGTCGAATATTTTTGTAACGTGATAGATATTGTTAATTTATGTCCAACTAATAATAATTTTTTTAACAAAAAGAACTATTTTATTAAGTGAACATAAATATATTAATAGGAGCTTTGATACAACAATATTAGACATTCAAGAGCGAGTTTCGATTAACAGATCAAGGATGAGGGAGTCATTTTATAATTATTTTAATTTATGATATAGTAAAAGAACTAAACTGTTTTTAAGAAGACTACATATAACCCAATTATCCTATAATAGGGTTATTTGAATCGTGATATATGGACCGTGATAACAGTAAAGTCAAGTAAAATTAAAATCCAACTATGGATAAAACCAACGATTTTACTACGATTGCTTCTGTAGAGGATTGTTTACAAAATTACACTGTTTGATAAAGCATTCCTCCATTTCAATAGTAAACTAATCGATACAAAATATAATACCTTAAATTGGTTAAGAATCCCAACCTATAGCTTGTTCTTAAACGTATGTATGTACATAGATACCAACTAACGCACACAGACTCATGTTATTTTTAAGGCAAATTTAGTACAAAATAAATATTGAAAAACATATAAGAGCAGTAAGGTTTTTTGGGAGAGTGTCTCTATTTTACAAAAACCCGGAATTAAACTTAATTACTAACAAAATTACTCGACCTATATTAACTTCTGACATCAATATTCGAAAAGAGAAAAGAACAGTACATATTAACAGGTTTACTATCATCTGATGAGCCATAATACATTACTAGTTAATGTAAAAATGCTGATAATGAAGTGAAAATATGTGGCAAGAATATCAGTTAGAAAAAACAGATAATTGTGGATTCTTGAAAATTTATGTCGGAAGACGATGTAAGGACGTCTACATCCTTGGTAATGTAAACACGTTATTCCTAAGTGAAGCGTAGAAAGGACCAGAAAGAGCAGTGTTTAAAAGCAGTGCCTGAAGAACTTTAGTGTTGTGAAAGCATCGGTTCGTGTGCATATGCTCCACATAATGGGACTGTAATACAGAGCAAATGGGTTCTAAAAACAAATGTAGTAGTGAAAATAACGTCAAATTTCCTAGAAGCTGTGTGCCTAATGGTTTTATGCAAAAACAAGATGTATATTACTCCGAGACTATTTAATTGTTAGTTAGACATATATCACTGAGATAGTTATTAGCATCTCTAAACAACTAGGTTGACATACAACACATCTTGTTACTACAGTTATTTTGAATTGTTTATACGCAAAAACCATAGAGTTTTGGTAATACAGAGAGTGATAATAAAGTAATTAAATTGTGCTATTTATGACTTTAAACGTTCCTTAAGAACCAGTACTAAAATGTTAATGTAATATCAATTATAAGCGACCCAAAATAGAATTATGGTTATGTATTGAAAATAAAATGGTAAAATACATAACATTTTAATAGACGATTTGTTATTTTTTTTTTAAATGATCAAACGGAAATAATACATTAAAAGTATATCAAATTCACAGGTTAAACTCAAACAAAAAGGAAATATTAAGCGATATGTTGGAATGATTATTTATGAAAATAAAAGTAATTTTGTAATAACTTGAAATCAGAGAAGCGGTTCAGAATAATTATTGAATCGTTTCAACTTCACAGAGAGATAAATAGCAAAAGTTCTTGTAGAAGCTAAGATGAATATAAGTAAAGAAAGTAATTTTGTAATTCTATATCAACAATATATAGGCAGCTTATGCATCGAACTATTTTAATTGGATCAGAAATTATAATTTTAGTTATATTTTAAAGTTATATTTTATAAGTTATACAATAAAAGAATTTCAAAATATCTAAATAAAACAAAAAAATTGTCTTAAAATACTCTCAAAATTATAATTGACAATTCGATTTTGTATTTATTTATTTATCATATACGAGGAAAAAATACATAAATCATAATGACAGTCAATAAAAAAGATTTTTAGATATTAGGTTAACTTATATTCTAACATTCCCTCATCAAGATAATGTTATACCTACATATATCCTTAAACTTTTTGGGACATTAAAATAACATACAAAATTAAATTATAAAATATATAATATTGGTGATAAATTATAGAAGTAAAGCTTTCGTTTAAAATTCCTGATAGTCATCTTCAGTAATAAAAGAAATAAATATAATATAAAAATAATATGAAATTCTTGCGAAGATGAGAAAAGAATAAAAAATTTCATATAGACCTTCAAAAAAATATAATTTCACATAGTTTCAAAGGACGAATGGTTGTACAGGATCCATATAATTGACAACTTGTATTGAAATAATGAGCTAAATGAAATGTCCAGAGAATGGAATGCCCTGTCTAATAATATACAATTGAGCACGAGCATCAGCATTGGTTCATGCGGTAGGTAGACAGAAAAGTGTAGAGCTAGGGGTTGCACTCCCCTGGCACACGAATCTCCAACTGACTCACTATATCAGCGCAATCGTAACGACTGTAACAGATATTATAAAACATAATTGCCTCGAGTTCAATATACTTTTCACGCAGAGTATATTATTTAAATCAGTACAATTCATTACAATTTTTTTTTGGACAAATTCACTATATCAGCGCAATCGTAACGACTATGAGAGATATTATAAAACATAATTGCTCCGAGTTCAATATACTTTTCACGCAGAGCATATTATTTAAATGAGTACAATTCATTAAAATTTTTTTTTGGACAAATTCACTATATCAGCGCAATCGTAACGACTATGAGAGATATTATAAAACATAATTGCTCCGAGTTCAACATACTTTTCACGTAGAGCATATTATTTAAGTGAGTATAATTCATTACATTTTTTTTGGACAAATGTAAGTAAAGTTTTATATGGATATAAGTCGTATAGAGTGTTTAAGCTTTCGTTCGATTATGTTATAATATGTTACGCAGTATGGATTGTAGACTGCAACATATTAAAGTTGAGACACAAGAGTTGTGAAGAGGATTCGATACATTCTCATTTGCATAAAGTGTTTGGTAGTTCTTAAAACAAAGCCCCGCAAGTGTAAGCCCGCTAAGTAATCTGCTTAACGTAAGTATTAAAATGTGAGTTACGATCAAACATCGATGTAAGAGATTCCGAAGGATGACCTTTGTTGTAAATACTAAAATCGATTATCTTGTTTTAATATCAAGTTATAAATTTGTACTATGCATTTTCATTTAATTGTATCTTGTTTAGTCTACAGTATGCACCTAGTCTATTAAGATCTTCTTGTAGCTTTGCATGATGTAAAATTTTTATTTTAGAGAAAATGTTTAGGTCATCAACAGGAAACAGGAAAAAGACACGTGCAAGAATTCTGATACTCAAATACACCAAAGGTCGCTGTTTAGAATTACGTACTGTATGGGACATTTTTCATGTATCTTGTGCGTCCCGCACGATACGTGAAGTGGAAAAAAAATATTATAGTAAATTATATTCACTTTATATAAAATTTCAGTAAAAATATTGCTAAGACAAAACGACGGTAAAGATTAACAAAAAAAATTTCCTATGTTAAACGGTTCCTGGGAAAGTGTTGTGAATATTTTTAGCAATATTTTTAAAACTATCTCACATACATTCTAAAATTAATAGCTTTGAAATCCTTAGAAGTCGCTATTTCATTTGGTATTCTAAACAACACAAATTTTTAAAAAATCAGATACTTTATTTGTTCCGCTCTAAAATATCTACATGACTGTTTTTTAATTTGATGTATCTGTGGGTTAGTATTCATTTTCACTAAAACAAATTTTAATTCTAACGGTTTCCGAGAAAAACGGCCACTGGGCTTTAAAAGACGGACAGACGGACGGCCACACGAATGATTTTGTTAGGTTTTCTTTTTTTCAAATGTACACTTTCGTTTTTGTCCTTTAAATAAACATGGTGCTAATAATTATTTACGCAATCAACTTTATTAAGCCATGCAAGTGATTTCATTAAGTTTTAATTGTGTTTAATATACTTGACCCTTTTCTTTTAAGATCTAATAATACCGAAGAGCAGAAAGTTGGGAGTCTCCAATCATAGCCCCACAAAATAGTATGATACATAATGTATCGAATTTAAGCTTCACAAAAGCTAATTGCATTTTTGACGAAATTTTCCTAAATTAGAATAAATTTGCTTGGTATTTTTAAGAAATTCCAAAGTAAGACAATTTTTCGAAAATTCTCGAAAACTTAAAATAAATTTCCTTGACATTTTAGCATTTTTTTTAATTATATCTAATTTTCTTGTCAGTATATTAATCACCTATTCCTTTAATATCATCGTAAATCATTGGTTAGGTATCATCACATTTTCCTTATCCTACAAATCTTTTGAACATGTCACGCGTCGAAATGTAATTTGAATATGTTACGGAGGCCGCCACACCCAACCACCCTTCAAATCAAACGATCACGCCAATATTGGATCTAATCCCCGGAAGTATACACGCTTACATTCGCTCCATTAAATACTCGCTCATATCAACTGCGGCGTTCATCCTTACTGCTCACACCGTCCGCAGATTAGGATTGACATTTGATCCGCCGGATATGTTGCGAAGTGTCTGCTTACATTAGTGCCTGAAAGTAATTTGAATATCCATTACTGCCTGTAATGATATCAATATAAAAAAAATGTATATATATATATATATACATATACATATACATATATATATATATATATATATATACATATATATATATATATATATATATATATATATATATATATATATATATATATTTATATATTTATATATACAAGGTCTGTCAATCAGTTTTCCTGTTTGTTTGCTTAGAGCTTGAGTTCCACAGCATTGATCTCAATGCGATTTTCCCCAATCTGTTTGTTGTTTCCTCTCGAAGGGTTATGCGCATAAAACTTTAGTATTAGGGTTGAAATAACGAATATATGTTAATAATCACGAGGCGTGTCCTGGAGTAATGGTAAACAGGAAAAGCTATGAGTGGCGAAGAAAATGGCGGTGCTGGGTGGTGTGAGTGAAAGTCATTCTGTCACTAAAGTTCAACCATAATTTTCATACAACCCTTTGGTCAAAATATAATTTAATCATATTTAGACTGTGCCTACTTGTTTAATATTTAGACTGTGTTACTTTAAACTGTATCAGGTATTTGTTTTTTCGAGGACAAATATCTTGAAATACTAGTTTGCATCTTACTTATTACAATTAAAATTTTGCGTACTGCTAAGATACGATAAGATACTGCTATCATCAGATAGCAATATATTAAAATGTATTCACTTTATATATATATATATATATATATATATATATATATATATACATATATATATATATATATATATATATATATATATATAAATATATATATATATATATATATATATATATATATAAATATATATATATAAAAATTTCGCCTCTTTAAAAATCTCTCTGCCTTAAATATTACTGCATGAAACGAACGGCCGTACACAAAAGGGAACGTATACAAAGGGCCTGTATTTTCATTTTGTAGTACCGATCCCTAAAAATTATTAAATTAAATATACTTCATCTTTCTAGTATAACTCCATTCATTACAAGAATATTCTTAATAGGACACAAAACTTTCATATAAGTGCAAGTACATTTCTTTAAAAAGACACCATGTGGTACAGAAAATATAGTAAATATAGTTGCACAAAAAGATATTGGAAAAAATAAAATGTTGAGCATTGCAGATAAAAACACTAACTTATCTATCTTGCAAGGTCAAATTAAGGAAAACATTATATTGCACATAATGCTATTACTAAAACTCGCAAAACTATTTGAATAGGAATAGCTAATGAAATATTCATAGCCACTAGGAATATAAAGAAATGGGCCGGATGGTATACAAATGGGTTGGCGGTTTAAGTACGTCAATATCAATGCTAATGGAGGGACATATCTTTTAGTGAACTTGCGAGTAATTTGTCCTTTTTGGAGGAGAAGATACGACTCAATCAATTGGAAATTTTCCACAAAAATGACAAGCGGAATATTTCAGATATTGGAATGCATTCGAACTTTAAAATTGCCTGATAATGCCACATATTTTCGAAATACAAATATGTTAAATGGACATATACATAATATATTAAATGGAATATTACATTAAAAATTCATATACTTCAAAGATAAAAATAAAATTAAAAACAACCCAAAAAATACGTTAAGAAAGATATTATTCTCACTCCCTTCATCTTTGTATTAATACTTTTAAGTTTAATGAGTAATATTCAATAGTACCAAAATATAATCAGTTTATTGATTTTCTTCTTACTCTTCTTTTATAAGTACTGTTAGAGGTAGAACTATTCCACTTATTAATTTATAAAAATACTATGAACAATACTTTTTCTTACAGTTATTCATAGAATTGTATGTTAATATGATAATTATTAAATTCCAAGAAACAAATTTCATAGCGTATTGAAAGTTATGACCAGGAGTTTTGTGGTGTTTGATTATGTATCTTATCTCCGATCGTTTTATATCAAAGTTACATACGATACATGTTAAACACTAAAATTAAAAAATATCACCGGGGAAAGCAATTTGGCGATGATGATTTATTAAAATATGTAATTGAACAAAATATCGACGAAAAGAACAACCGATATAATATATTAAACTTAATGAAATAATATTATATTTTAAAAATTATATTTTATAATCAAAAAATAGAATTTTTACCTCTCTGACAACTTGCTGTGTGGTCAGGTCATCGTGTAATGTGTGTGTGAATTTAACATTCGTTCATAAAATGTTTAATGTTTGGAAATAATAACATTTATTTAGCTCGTGATCATAAAAATTCTTTGGCTTAAAAATTTTAACTTAACATTAAATCAACTCGAACTAAATTCCATATCATTAAACCAAAATTAGGTCATTAATGAACCAAAATTAAATATTTGTTCGTACCGCTAATACTACATAAAGTATATTGATGAGATTTTTGCAATTATACATCGCAAGCCCTAACTGCGGTAAAAGCCAATATATTTATCAAAGCTAATAATTTTATCAAATTGTTTATTGAATATGTAGCAAAATTTGCTGTATATTCAATATCAGCTCTGTCTAGGACTTCGGTCGCGTGTAATTAGGAAAAAAAAAATTTCTGCTATTTTTTCTCTTACAAGTTGCTCCTGGGTATATAATATTACTACACCAAAGTTCATCAAAATACCGATTAACTTCCACTAAAATCATATAGTCATTATAAATGTCATTGCTTAAACTTATAATAGCTGCTTTTGTTTATCTAATCGTCTCTTCTTCGTCATATATCCTGTCTCTCCATATATCCTAGCCGTTTTCTTCTGTTTAAGAAAATTTAAACGTACTATAGTGATAAAGTACGAAAACAAAAGCAAAACGACGTTTAATGGGAAGGAAGATAGATAGAATATAGAAGGGATTATAATCTGCCGATTATGACAAATACTGTAATTTTAGACGGCTTTTGAAAGCAGACAATGAGGGGTCCTTTTATGTATTGGTTATCCGTTGTTTCCACAATCTGGTAGAATACAGAGTAAAGATTTAGCCTTTTCGCGATTTTTTTCACAGCATTGCAAAGCACTTAAAAAGCATTTAAAGAAATGGACGGCTCAGAAATCTGTATTCCATTCCTACAATCTGACGGAAACCAAAGTGAATCCCGTGCAGAAATTATCAATATGGCAACTTATTTCTATGCCGAACTGTATAGCTGACCAAATCCAATACAAAACATCATATACAACCAGGTTATTACTAAACAATCCGATGTTGGACAAAATTGAAGTCCTCAAATATACACTAAAACTAAAGCTAGAAAAATGTCCAAGATCTGATGGCTTAGAAAGGAACATATTAAATACGGTAAGAAACTAATGCTTGCTCTACAGACACATCTATTCAACAAAATCCTTATAAAGGAACATGAGCCTGAGAACTGGACTAAATCGGAAATTGTTCTACTGTACAAAAGAGCTGATCCAGCTGACATAGGAAATTACGAACCAATAAGTTTGATTGTTCGCTTCATATCTACTAAACAAAATCTCTTTAGACACTAATAATAACCAACCTTACGAACAGGTCGGTTTCAGATAAAGCTTTAATACAATAGATCATATACACATATCAGGCGATAAAAAAATGTCTAGAGTTTCGCAGACCACTTTATCTAGCCTTCATTGATTGTAAAAAAGCTTTTGACTCTATCTCTTACAATAGCATCTGGGAGGCGCTAACTGGTCAAAAATAGATACCAAATATATACACATCCTGAAAGATATATATGATAAAATCACAAGCAGAATCAGGTTAGAGAAGAAAAGCGAATGTATAAACATCAACAGAGGGATGAGACAAAGTGATCCAATATCACCTAAATTATTTACAGAGGTACTGCAGAATATAATGAAGGATCTGCCTTAGTCAACATAAGAAATAAACGTGAACGGAAGGTTCATGAGTTATCTGAGGTTTGCCGACGATATCGTCCTGTCATCAGAAAACCCTGAAAAGCTAAATAGCATGAAGAATGATTTACAAACTGGAAGCAATCGTGCAGGGTTAGAGATGAATCTCAGTAAAACAAAAATCATGACTAGTGACATAATGATACCCATCTAAATGAATATTGAGCCACTAGAATACGTACATAACTATGTCTACCTAGGAAAACAGCAATCATAAAATGCGAAAAAAAATGTAGAAGAAAGAAATAAAAGAATAGCCTTATCCTGGAAGAATTTATGGTCTCATAAAAATATATTAAAAACACAGCCCCCTATTAAATTAAAAAAAACTGTCATGGATTCAGCGATATTACTTTGTCATTATATATAAGTACTGTACTTATAAAATAATAATAAAAAGAAAATCAATAACCTAATTTAATTTAATATGCGGTATTCGTTAGGAATAGAGTCAGAATTTAGCAACATCTGGAACATTCCGCATGTAATTTTTGTGCAAAATTTCCAATTGGTACTCAACCAATTGGAAATTTTGCCGTAACCGTATCTTCTCCTCCAGAAAAGGACAGATTACTCCCTAGTTTACTAAAAGATAAGTTATTCCATTTCCATTGATATTGACTCACTTAAACCGCTAACCCAATTGAATACCATCCGGCCCACTTCTTTATATTCCTAGTGGCTATGAATGTTTAAGTACCTATTCCCATTTAAATAGTTTTACCCGTTTCCGTAATCGCATTATGTGCAATATAATGTTTTCTTTAATTTGACATTGCAAGATAGTTAGTTTTTATTCCTAATACTCAACATTTTATTTTATACAATATCTGTTTGTGCAACTGAATATATTTTCTGCACCACTTGGTACCTTTTTAAAGAAACGTACTTGAACTTACATGAAAGTTTTATCTCTTATTAAGAATATTCTTGTTATGGAGTTATATTATAAAGATGATGACAGGAATTTGGAGTATATTTAATTTAAAAATTTTTAGGAATTCGTTTACTATATATATATATATATATATATATATATATATATATATATATATATATATATATATATATTTATACATATATATATATATATATATAAATGTGTGTGTGTGTGTGTGTATAATTTATTATTAACCTAATTATGTTTTTTGCTTTGTTCCATAAATTATTAATTGTTTTATTTAAAGAAACATTTACTGAATTTCATATTCTTGGTCCTGAATTGACCACATTCAATAACATGTGAAAATGAATGCTAGTAAAGATTTTAATATAAATACTACGTATAGTTAAATATTTATAACTACTTAAATGTGCACGGAAACCTCGTATTCCGTGTTCCACTCCTGCTTGAAAGGTTTTGGTAAATATTTTAACAGAAATTCTAGGTACTGTTGAATATTTACAAATACTTAAATGTATACGGAACCCTCGTAGTCGGAGTTTTACTTTTGCTTGAAAGATCTTGGTAAATACTAGGTACTGTTGAATATTTGTAAGTATTTAAATGTGTAAGGAACCCTTGCAGTCAGTAGTCCTTGAAAGGTTTTGCTTATCATTTTACTTTATCATTTTGGGTTTCGGTGATAGAATATATTTTTGTGCGTCTATCTAACTACACTGACCAAAATTCTATTTCGTTTCAAATCTGGAACTCCAATTAGTTGCTCTTTTAATTTATACTCCACCCGATTTACAAAACAACAAACAATTGAAACATTTTATTTTCACCTTCTCATGTTTCGTTATGAATATTTATACATGTTAATTATCGAGATACAGCTGAATTATATTTAATATGTTTCATAACTATAGCAAATCTAACATTTCTACGTCAAATTATTTCAGAAAAAAAAGGCTATGACATGCGGACAGACGGACGAACATTTGGATAATTTTATAAGGTTGCTGCTTTTTTCCCATCATTTGAGGAGAGAAAACATCTTGACAATTATGTTATCATATTGTATAAAAACATATTGTTATATCATATTGTGTAAAAAACCTTTCTTTTCGTTTATTACATTTAATTAAATAATTAAATACGCCTTTTATTTCACTTGTATTTAAAAATGTTCCTCGCAACTCATAGTAGTCAATTACTGAAAATAGATCCGTAAAATGAAATAAAATATACTGATACCTTTATTCAATTCACGATAAAGTAACCTTGCAAGAGCGTCAATTATAAAATACTTCAATATCTAAAAAAATTAATTGCTTTTCGATATATCCATTAAGCTCGCTGCTGAACAAAGCCTTTTTTCTCGACCTCGCCATTAGTAAGCCTTAATTCTGTCGCTATTGTCTTTTTCAGTTTGGAAGAAGCTCAATCGAAATTTATTTAATTACGTCGAAAGAGAGACCATTAATTGACTAAAGGTGGCGATTACATTTACAGCGATTATACAAATTTTGTTGAAATTAATCGTTTTACAAAAAGAAATTTATAAGACGACCGAAAAATATCCGTTCTCCTTTTTGTAATATTGAATATATAACAACCTGTCAAATCAGTTTACTTAGAAAAGAGGGAAAAATTATTAATACTGAATTTGTTGGTATCTTGGCGTCTATTGCAGTTATGGGCGCATATATATTTTAACTAATCATTTTGAACACACTTTATAATAACATGTGACTTAAAATTGCAAAAATATCATGAATATACATTCCGTAGTTTTTGCAATACGATCAGATATACAAATTGTATTTATTACTAAGAAATTTAATTCGAGTTCATTTAATAATTAAGCCAAAAAAGATTGCGAGCTTAATAAATCTTTCTAACGTTTTCGAACATTAAAAATGTTATAATCGAATTTAAAAATCGCAACATTACTTGATGAACACACCACACAAAAAGTTATGAGAGGGTAAAAATACATTTCAATTATTTCAATAAAATTCCCATTAACGATAATACACGTGTAACATCAAGTAATTAATTTAAGTATTTATATTTGTATAATCGTTTATTCAATTCTACTTTCCTGTCAAGGTTTTGCCTTGATTGCATCTTTGACGAATAATCATCACTTAATTGGTTTCCATTGAGATATTCTTTCATGCTTAAGGTGAACCATTTAGCATGTGTCACTTTAATTTAAATCAATCAAAGATGAGATCCACAGTTCTACCTCTTAGAATAGTAATGATGGGAGGAAAAGAAAACAATCATTAAACTGATTACATTTAGTACTAAAAAATGTTCGATATCTAAACTTTGAAATTGTTTTAGTAAAGAGGGCAGGAATTAAATATGTATTTCCTGACGTTTTTTATTTTGTTTTCAATTTTCATTTTATATTAAAAATAAATGACATTTTTTCTGAAATATTTTAAATATGTGTCACTAGTCAGAAAAACAATATAGTAATTTAGTAAGAAGTCCGTTTAATGTATTTGCATTTCTAAAAAATGTAGAATTAACAAACAATTCTCAAGTTTTAATGCAGTCATACATGTGAAACTTTGGGCATGTTATTTCTGTGCAAATCCTCCATATATTCGAGCTGAATTTTCACCTTTAGCAAAATGCAAATCGCCCGCAATTCTACTAATAAATATGTTACTCTATTTGCATCGAAATGAATGCATTTGGGCCGCCAACTCATTTGTGTATTATCCGGCTCACGGCTTTCTATTCCTAATGGTTACGAATATTTTATTCGCTATTCCTTTTTGAATGGCTTTACAGGTTCCTGTAATCACTTTAGATGCAATATAATGCTTTCCTTAATTCCCTTCCTTCAAACATGAAACTCAAGCCCAAGTTAGACCATTCATCTGCAATGGACAACATTTTCTTTTATACTATATATTTTTTTCAACTAGATACTATATTTTCTATATTAAATGACGTCTCGTTTTAACAGACCTAATTAAATTTAAATGTAGGCCAATTGTCCTATTGGGAAAATCCTTGTAATATTGACTACATGAGAAAGAGCATGAGAGTGATGGGGAGTATATTTAATTTAACATTAATGTGCCTCAGCCGCTTTATTCACATACGGATTCACTCAGAAACTTGAAATTAGATATAGTGATAAAGCATATTAACCCTCATATATCTCATATACGTAATAGTCAAAGTTATTTATAATATTCAAAACGCAGACGAAGCAAATATAGTAAACAATTTTCCTTATTTTTCATGTATGTTTGAATTAGTGAGTTAGAATGATTCCAAATTTTCTTTGTGAACTTTTATACGATTGCTCTAGAGAAATTGTTTAAAATGTCTACGAAAAATATGTCAGTTTCCTCCCTCTCTTTCCGAAACTATTAAATTAAAAATAGTAAAAAATAACGTTATTATAAGTTTTCGAAAAAGTAGCAATGACCCTTAATTTTATATTTTCAAGTTATTTACTCCATTTTTATGCCTGTGAAAGACATGAAAGGCAACGTATTTGCATGTTAAAGAAAGTTATTAATATTTATAAATATTATTAAGTTATTACATATTTAAAAATATAGCGACCTCTACTCGTTATTAATAGAATTTTTACATATTATATATGATAACTAACAAATCATCAACAATTTTGAAATATTTGTGAAATTGTCACATGGCCATTTGTATGCGACCGCAGATGCAGTTTGGTCCTGGCGTATACCTTATTTTATTGGATTTTATCCAAGTTTAAAAAACAGGCCTTGATTTTTCTGCGTATATATTGATATGACAATGCTTAAGTTATTTGGAACTTCCTAACTGTAGTTCCTAACTGAATGCTTAAATTACTAAAACGAATGACTCAAAATTAAGGTAAATTAACCATCTCAACTTCAATCTGTGCTAATTAGTTTGTAATTATTCCCCGTATCGGGTAGTTGTCTCTTATGTACTTTATTTGGTAGTCTTTTATTTTACACGAATATGTCAAAGTGCCATCTTGTGTGATAAAAAAATCTATAAATTCTATTATTGCTACTAGTCTACAATTTGGGTTCAAATATCTTAAGAATAAAAAAAAAATGTTGTGCAAACAGAGGCAATATACAAGCTCTACATATGTTTGAAATCCAATAGTAACAAGGATACCTAAGTTTAACTTATTAAAAAAATTATTACCACATTTGACTGTACTAGTCGAATGTGGTATAAAGTTTTTCCATTCCATTTTCTTGACGTATTTATAGTTATCAGCATCGGTAAGACGATTATGCAAGAACCGGTACATATAAACATCGTTAGCAATGAAACAGTCAAAATTGAAAAAAATTGTATTTAAAAAAAAATTAATAAACTCATATTATAATACTCTCCGCCAACATATAGGAGTATATCTACGAAATATTTTCGACGAATTATTTTCGTTAATTATTTATTTACCCTGTCCCCATATTTTATAATACTTTAGTTTATTTGGTAATATTTGTTTTCTTTGTAATATTATGTTTATTACTTTTGTGCAAAAGGGGTAAAGTTCAAAATATATAGAAACATACCGAGTCAGTCAGGATCACATTGAAATTCTGTTGGTCCACATGATAAAATGTGAATTTTCTATTACAATTCTGTAGCAACACACTTCAAAGATTATATACCACACATTATTAATTCATTTTAAATTACGTTATGCTTTCGTGTTTTATTTACTT
The DNA here is from genome assembly GCA_039881145.1 of Druceiella hillmani. Classification (NCBI taxonomy): domain Eukaryota; kingdom Metazoa; phylum Arthropoda; class Insecta; order Lepidoptera; family Hepialidae; genus Druceiella; species Druceiella hillmani. Next base: position 10,364,401 of record JAYKKI010000045.1, read on the forward strand.
TTTAAAAAAATCCCTTTATAATAGCTCTTCCAGCATTTTAAAAATTATTAAAATTTTTGACAGAATAAATTTAAATTGATTTTAAAGAGTGAGAAAACAAGATCGATATGTTTTCAAATATTTCAAATAATTATTATTTGAAAGGTATATATATATGTATACGTATGTATATATATATATATATATATATGTATATATATATATATATATATATGTATATATATATATATATATATATATATATATATATATATATATATGTATATATATATATATATATATATATATATATATATGTATATACATATATATATATATACATATATATATATATATATATATGTGTGTGTGTGTGTGTGTGTTTGTGTCTGTGTGTGCGTATATATGTATGCGTAAGGTTTTCAACTAAACTAAACCGATAATAAATTTCATTGAAATTTGTTGCAAATGAAATTCATTACAGTACACCATGAACAGTTCTAATAAGAAAGTACGAGTTTCACTTGAGATATATGACCTTTGTAATTAAACAAAATTATAAAAAGACGAGCCATATAAATTTAAGGTAATAAAATGTAATGCAAAAATACCAAAAATACGAATGGCACTTATCAATATTCAACTCATGCAATAATTGAAACATTAAGTTGGCATGTTATATCGATAAAGTTCCGTTGCTTATAAAAATAAGGAAAAAAAACAATTATTTCAAAACTTTTCTCCTTTGACTTACATTGCACCGGACGTATAATTTTTCATCTTTAAAACGCTTTTTGTGTGTTACCTATTGATGAGAGATGCATGTCGTCCTGAAGTTTTCCTATAGTTTTGGGGACGCATTCAGTTTTTCGCGCGCGGCCGTAATTCTTTTAGCTCTTATGTTTACTGCTCTTCTCCAATAAATGATCACGTCATTGTACACAGTCTATGTTCTAATATAGAATGAATATTTATGAAATATATAGATAATGAACAAAATTTTACTGAAATTTCTTAAAGAGTTTAAGTGTAAAAGAAAGGAAAACAACCACTGAAAAAAACTTTTGAAACTCTAAGTCGCAAAATATAGAAAAATGTACTGAAATTTATGACGTTGTTGGGATAAAAATCAATAACCATAAATTTTTTATCCATAATAAATTTATAATCCTATACACTCAATTTAATGAAAATAAATTTAATGTAAATTTATACACCTTTATTATTTTATTATAAATATAGATAAAATTCTGTTAATATGCATTTAATAGCTGTTATGAATCCTTCAGTTTGGATTGCTTTTTTTTTAGATATTTTTCATAAAATTAATAATTTGTAAATAATTATATTAATTAAATATTGATATGACATAAAAAATAATTTACTTTGAATTTCTTTGGGACATTTTAAAATTTAGTAAATGCAATATTTAAAACATATGGAGACAAGGGATATGTATATATAAAACAGGAAAACCAATAAATACTGGGAATATATTTAGGAGGATACAAATAATTTTAGTAGCTAGTTCTTAGTCCGAAGGCTCTTTGAGGCTTCAATAAGGTAAGTAGATACAGAAGTGAATACAGTAAGTTGGAAATAACGTGGCATGAATAACATCACAATTCAAAAGGAGTTAATAAATTTCCAACATTCTCTCGACAATTCACTTTGATATTCTTTCGAAGCCCTTTTCCAAAACTCAATGAGTAAATCGCTACAATTGATAAAATTTTAAACTTTAAATTAGCAATTAAATGAAACTACGTGACGTAGTATTATTTCTACTATCTTTAATTTCTTTACCACGACCTAGGTTTCGTTGTATTAAGATTTATTTTCCTGAAAATGTCGTAAAACAACGAAACCTAGGTCGTGGTAAAGAAATTAAAGATAGTAGAAATAATGCTACATGACGTAGTTTCATTTAAGTGTGGATAATGAATTTCAATAAAATTAACGCCAAATATATTCAATATTTTAAATTAGGTAACGGTTAATGCTTTAGTATTATTACGAAAAATTTTAGTTATTTTAAAACTCGTTCAATTGTATTCAAAAGTGAAATGATCCGATTTACGTATCGGGTGGCGTATTTTGTTTACCGTCTTAATAATCGTGTTTGATCAAAGAAGTCATTAATCAAAACTTAAATTAATATTTCACAAATAAATGCTATGGAAAATTTTATTAAACCCTTGCACATAAACACCGTTTGGTAAATTTTGTAATACTTTATAACACTACTGAGACAATACGTAATGACGTGTAGGACAATGCAGAGATGCGATTTTTGCAGAAATTCATTTTTCAAACTGCTTTTTACACTAAAATATTAATACAGGTTTACTATTTCCAAAAATGTCACCTGATTATAAACATACAACGATAATAAGTAACCCTCTTCTTTTCTATCTCGTCGTACATCTTTGAAAGACACCTTTAAACCAAACCAACCTTTAATTAGTCATATTGTAAATTCTCTCCGAAAAACACAAAGAATGTAAATAGTTATTTTTATGAGAAATGAAAGTTGTTAATCTCTCATTTAAAAATGTTTAATTATCTTTATTTATATCTAGTAAAAATGTACCTTTGTATATAAACAAAGATCGAAATTCCCATGTCTGATTATTTACTTATAGATTTAAAGGAAACGCCTAATTCAGATTCGTCCCAAAACTGCACTCTTCTTTCCACAAAGAAGATATTTAAAACAATATATTCTTCACAATAATTCTCTCTTTTTTGTATTATCGGGGAATTAATTAAGTACTTAATTTAAAAAAAATTAAGAATTCAACTTAAAATTTAAGAATTCTCCTCACAGAATTAATAATAATGCTTTAATATGAATGGAATTCACGCCGACTTCAACTAGAAGCTAGAAAAGAATCGATTATGAAATATTCCATTACACAAAAGAAATCAGAGCGCTACGCGAAGTATTAGCTCATTTTCCACGTTTAGTATTATACTCATATCTGAAAGTGGTTTCCGCAGATTCGGAAACCACTTTCAGGAAACCACAATCTACGATTAAAAGAAGTTTCAAAAGATATTTATTCAATTACATCGATCGCAACAAACAAAAGGCCAATAGACTACTGAAGATAAAATTATCACCGTAAGTGGGTGACATATATAGCAATTATGGTAATTTACGTAGAAGCTAATATTTTCAGAAAAATCGATTTATAAGACGATTTAAAAAATTATTGCTTTTCTTTGTTACAAAACTGAAAATTTAATTAATTTTAGAGGTAGTTCTATTGGTATCTACGTCTATGTTAGTACCTAGTATATATATTTATATATAGGTATATATATCCATACACATACATATAGACATGTCCTAGAGTGCGGACAAGCAGGAAGCGCTCAAGGATACAGGAAGCGGAAGACAGTGGCGGCGCTCAGTCGCCAGAGGGGAAATCATTCCATTACGAAAGTTCAACCTCATAGTGTTCATACGATGGTGCTGCGAGTAAAATCTACTTTTATAATATTTAAAACCTACTTTTTGAAAACTTCTTTTAACTCATCTTGTCCAAAATTTATTGTTGGAAAAGTTTGCAATTTTGTCTCACGACAAGACTGCCCGCGCGTGACGTGAAATTATGTACTGCGGGTAATCGGCTGTATAGAATATTGCCGAACGATTTGATACTTTTCCGAGACAAGTGAAGAAAGCGTCAAAGTTAGTAAGTATATTTTAATTTCATCGCTTTGCCCAGTATGTCATTATCGTAGCGGTGAAACACTGGATTAAATATGGAACGCGACAGAAGTCAGAGTTCAAATCACGAGGCACAAATATTTCCCGACTACTGTTAATGTTAATTATACATGTTTTTTTATTTTTTATATTCAAAGTGTTCCACACACATAGTAGGATTACATTGGTTGTCAAAGTTTTCATTTCTATACTTCATACTACATTAAGTATAACAATTGTATTTCATCAACTTGAAATTATATCAGGTATTTGTATCTTAAAGTATATACTGACCTTACAATAAATATTTTCTTCTTATTTATTATAATTAAAATTCTAGTACGCATTTTTCTAAATTTATAGAGACTGGCATTTTCCCCAACCTTGTTCGCGCATGTAACGAAAATAGTTTAATATTTAAAATTTTGTTTGCTGTTCATTTCTTTTTGTTTTTCAATTTTTTTTTTTAATATATTTTTTTGTTAAAATAGTATAATGAAAGAAAAAGAGATATTCATAGGGAATCAAGTGGAGAAAGGGAGAAAGAGTTGTAGCTCATAAGTAAAATTACACCGTAAACAACTATCTTTCAAGGCATTTGATCTTTTCTTTTAAACTTACCGTTAAATTTAGAATACTAACCTCACATTTTACCTTTCCGTTTTAATGCAAACTTCAACCTATTATGCGATTTTTGTTAAAATATAGGCATTTTCCTCCGACTTTCAAAATTTCAACCCACTTTACAGCAACCCTTTTATGTAAAATCAAATAAAACGTAATTTTTTTTAAAACACAGTATCCAATTTAAGCACAAGCAACTTTTTTTTTAAATCATCCGATCTGACAACCTCACAAATTTTACTTGTTTACTGTATTAAGTGAAGATGCTAATATCATAAAGTATCGGACACGCAGTTATAAAAGCTTGGCTTTATAAAGTTAAAACAATAGGAATTTCTAAAGGGGACAAAAACCTAAAAATTAATATATATATATAAATATATATATATATATATATATATATATATATATGTATAAATAAATAAATATATATATGTATATATATGTATATATATATATATATATATATATATATATATATATATATATATATACACATACATATATATCAAATATAAAGACCACAGTTACATATGTAAATGCCATAAGAGAGATTAATTTAGAATATTAAATTAAACCTAATCGTTATGAGTCACACAAATATGTTTATATAACAATTTAAAGAACATACTTAATAACAAGGCTGTAAAAATATTGCTCCGTATGTAAAAACTAGAAGTAATTACCACTATTATCCTTATAAACTACGTACAATAAGAAATTAGTTTGAAAAATCAGTTATTTTTTCTTTTTTTGATCTTTATATATTTTTAAAATATAACATAACATGGAGGTAAAAGTGACTGACATAAAATCTAAATAAGTTAAATAATTAATCCATTTGCAATAATGCTCAAAGTTTTGTTTTAAAAAGTATGCTCATAAAAATCTAAAAATACATTTGAATATCAATTAATGCGGGAAAATGACTTGCACCTAGATAAAATATATACACACACATACACACGCACGCACACACACACATGCACGCGCACGCAAGGGCACACATATGCACACGCATGCGTACCCAAACACGGTGTGCACGCACACAAGCACGTAGGTACGCGCACATACAAGCACATATATATATATATATATATATATATACATATATATATATATGTATGTATATATATATATATATATTTCTATACGTAATTCCGTTGTTTCTCACTTCATTCAATAAATAAGAAATAGTTTTATTTCAAGAAAATTATTTAATGAAATAATATCTTTGTTTTACGTACATATAAAAATGTTTGTTACAAATGAAAATAAATATTTTCTGAAAATCGGGCGATAAAATAAAATAAATATAAATTACCTTTATTAACTTCACGACAAATTAACCTTGTCGCCGTACGAAATCAAGCAATGTCCATTGTAAAATACTGCAATCAATAAAATAATTCATTTATTTCGACCTTTCCATTCAACCTGTAACTGAAGAAGGCCTCCTTTTCTGGAAGTTGCTATTAGCAAATTCTGCCGCCCGCCTTTTGTCCGTCTCATTTTCAATTTGAAAAGAGCTTCAATCGAAATTTATTTAATTTTGTCGATAGCGAAGAAGAGGCCATTAAATGACTAAAGGCGGGGATTATCGTTTTAAAAGGTGACATTTACAGTGATTAGACATATTTAGTTGAAGTTAATTGGTTTACAAATAATCGACAGAAAAAATATAGGTTCCCTTTCTTGTAGTATTGAATATATAACGAATTTCAAGCCACTTTAATTATAAAAGAGGGAAAAATTTGACAAAATTTAATGTACTAAATTTGTGACAGATATATTGGTTCTTACTCCAGTTACGGTTTCGTAGGTATAGTAAGATCATTAAAAGATGATTGAACACTAAATCCGTGAATTAAATCCAAGTGTCGCTATAGACGGTCGGATCCGTCAATAGCAGTACAGGAGGCAGAGCATACGGACATCTTGCCTCTGCATTTTTTTCCTGTCTCATCACATCACCTTGATGAGAAAAGTTGTTAAAATTTGTGCCGTTTGATTCAATTTATTATTTAAGCAATCTTATACAAAAGTAAAACCCCCGTTACGTGCGTTTCGTACGAATTGAAGCGCTTATAAGCATTAAGTGTACACAGTATTTCTGTTTAACAATTTATACATCGAAATTTTTTACATTGTGTGTAAATTTCCAACTATTCTTCTACAAGCAAAAAAACATGGTTGTGTAGTTACAAAATTATGACATCTAGAATTGTTGCTATAGTTTTCCTGCAACCTTTGCATATACTTCTAATTTTTTTTATAATAAGGAAACAGGTAGTAGTCACAGTCCCGCACTTGACTGTTGCTCGGTTGGAAGATTCCACGTTCACTAGATCTACGTTAATGTTATCTCTGCAGTCATGAGAGAACTCGCTGGGTCGAATACCAATGAATACTCTTCGTCGTTGTAAGAGAATTTTTTAATTATTTATTTATTAATTTAAAAGTATACTGTTGCAAGAACTGTAGCGAACTAGAAGTTGAACTCAAAGTCGAACTGATCGATGACTATATTTTGTAGCATCGTGAACCTTTTTGTATGTCGCCAAGTGATCTCTTTATGAGGCAGCCGGTTGTCACGCCAGGGGTTACGAACGCCGGCCGCCTTATCGTCGTATCGGTTAATGCGCACGTCCATCACCAAGTATGGTCAAAGTGCGAGGCTGCGTTGGCTTCGCTCTTACTACCGTAAGTGTATTATCATTCGTTCGTTCGGTTTCAGACGAGAATCTAATAGTGTTGGCAACAATCGTTTGGCACCGTTTCGACTCCGGCGGGAAGTAACTGTTTGTGCGAGTATTCTATCCATAGCTTGGTTACATGATGTTTTCCGTCGACTATCAGAGGGCCTTTCTGTGTGTCCGTAACTTTATTCGATGCGACTTTTAACCGTATTATTTCGTCCCCGAAAGTCACAGTTAATGAGCGCAAACGACTTTTGCTGGATACAGCTCTATTATTTCTCTAGTCTTCTGTTTCTTCCGTAAATGACTACTCTTGATTGGTTCGGATCAATATCTTTTCAGCTTTGTGAAGGTATTTTACTCGTAAAGGCAGGTAGTACATTATATTCCCCGCCTTTACTCTCAGTCCTTTATACTTGAACGCAGATCTTTTAGCACGTTGTTTCCAATTGGAACCATTATCTCTGTTCTTTGCCGTTCGCGTGTAATAAGTTTTATCTTGGGAGAATATTGTTTTTCAGACGAAAATTACCGGTCTCCAATCACTTTATAGGCTACATTGTGCTTGGTTGGCGCCCACCGCCTCTTGCTGACTGTGTTTTTTTCTTCTATCGATGTCATGTTATGTAAGAAGTTTACAAGGAGAAGCCGTGACATGCCATGAAGTACCTAGCCGCGCGACGTGAGAGTGATAATCGGTTGAGTTACCTTTCCTTTTCGCACTTCTGTCGCAAGCGACATCTGCCAGTTATTTTGTCAAATGAAAATATTGGGGTTAATGTTTTTATACTGGAGGCTGTCTTGAATATCGTATAGGTTTTCACATCCAGCTATATCTTTTTTGTTATTTCTTGGGCCGAGAGTTGCAGATTCTGGATGCTGCGGGCGTGGATCTTGTTCCGTCGAGTTCCGCCCGTAATGGTAAATGCAACTCGTCGTATCCGAAATGGCTTCTGTGCGTAATGGGTTGACGAGACCTTTGGAGCTGACTTGATTGTCCAAGTTGGCATCAATAAGACTCACTCTTGAACCAACATCGAATAACGCGTGCGCGTCAGTCTCCGGCTGCAAGTCAAAAATTCTTAACTGGAACAATTTTTAGGTATGAACAGGTTTTCTTATTTGTACATGTAGATCTGACGGCTTCTGTATTTGAATTTTCTGTCTCTTCGTCTCGGATTTCTTGTACGAAGTATAGTAAACTATAGTAAGAATGTTTGAATCCGTCGCCATCACATGTCTTCATGCAACATCTGTATCTTCTAGTACGGTAATGTAGACATCTGAAGCATAGGCAAAGTATATTCGCCAGGTGCCACCTTTGTTTCGGAATCATTTGATTCTTTAAACTTTTTGCACTCGGTCGTGGAATATCCCATTTTTGAACACACCGGACATTTAATCTCGTTTCTGTCTTTTGCGGTAAACGTTCTTTGCGTTTGTTGCTGAACGGTGTTATTTGTCTGTACAATTGTTTCTGGCTGTGCAAAGTGGTCGCAGATTTCTGCCTCGTGATCAAGGAAGCGAAAAAGCTTGACTTAATTACCTTCATCTGTCCGTTGTGCGGCAGATTAGTTGAACCAGAGATACCTCAAGGACGATTTAAGTTTCTCAATTATCGCCTTCGTAACCTCAGGATTATTTAGGTATTGAACCCTGTTGAGAGCTCAAAGTGTCGCTACTCTGTTTGAGATGCAACTTGCGAAGAAGCGATGTCCTTTGGCGTGTCCGTTTACCGTGGTAGCAAACCCAGCCTTTTTTTTCGGCGAGAGCAATAGAGTTCGGTCAACCAAAGCGACATTCGAGTGTCTTCATGACATTTTGCGGACTTGAATCGTTGATTAAGATACTGTTGACGGAATTTGTCACATTCCGTAAGAGACTGCGCCATATTTTCTACTTCAGTAAGAGTGGCCAGCGACTCAAAATAGACGGCTTTGAACGGTAGCCAGCCTTGATGCGCACCGTTGAAGAGAGGTAATTCCACATTGCGTGCGACTGTTAATTCCACGTGCGACTGTTGTCCGGCCTTTACGGTGAAAATGATCGCAGACCCTAGTTCGGAGAAGTCGACTTGTGGCTGACACGTAGCTATAGCGTTAGTTTCCACTATTACAGGTTACGACTGCACGACTTTAGTACGCTCTTTGCTCTGCGGGCATAGATTGGTATGTATCGGCGCTGTATTTGGATGAACGTAACCGATACCGTTCTGTTTCAGCGGTCGATCGACGGTAACCAGATTTACGCTACTGTTGGCTATGCAGTCAGGAGAGAACTTATTGTGTCGAATACCAATGAATGTCCGTCGTTGTTCTAAGAGAATTCCTTTATTATTTATTTACTAATTACAAGGCATATTATTACTATAATTGTATCGAACTAGAAATTGAACTCGAAGTTGAACTGATCGATGACTATTCGGCGACTATATTCTGTAGCGTCCTGAACCCTTTTATATGCCGCTAATTGATACCTTTATACGACCGCCGGTGGTTACACCATGGATTATGAACCCACAGCCGCAGTGGTTAGTGCGCCCGCCCGGAATAATTAGTTTTTCACATTTTTGAAATATCATTTAACACATTAAATTAAAAATTAGAGGAAAATTGTCTGTACTCCTCATGACAAGCATTTTTAAACAAGCATGATATGAAATTGAAAAATAATGGTTCTTTAATTCTAACATGAACATTTAAAAAATAATTAGCCAACAAAAACTAGTCAAATATCGATATGTATTATTATGCTTAGGTTCAAGTTTTTACACCACATAATTTCTTCGGAAATTTTTGAACTGGATTGGATAGACGTACTAATAGAGAGGCACTTAAAAATTTAATTTATAAGGTTTTCGTCATTTACACCACTGAACTCACTGCGTTTGTTTTAAATTATGTAACCCTCTTGAAGTATTTATGGTGCTTGAATTCAAGTTGTTTTATTTAAAGTAATTCATTGGGGAAATCCCATGAACATAAGAAAGCCTTGTACGTTTCTAAAACGTCAGCTTAGACGTTTCTTTTGGAATAAAGGACGACATTGCGCTTGACCGTCAAGCACTACATTATGATGGTGATTAATGACGATTGGTCCAGGCGGATTCAATTTGAAATGGACTATAATACAGAATATTGAACGGCGCAGAAATAAAATAATAATATTTAAAGTCGTCAAACAACTCTCCGCACAAGCGAATACGATTAGACAGCGTGACTCGAATCCGTGGTCCACCTGAAACTATACTGATCGTCTATTAGCGGGTTAACTAAACATACTTAAGTTTCTGTACATATGATACAAAATTGCAAAAATCTTATCAATACACTTTCTGTAGTCTTAAGATAGGACCATATATAAAGTCAAAGATGCAAGTCTGATTTATTTACCACGAATTTCTGTTTCACTTGATTTAATAGTGAAGCCAAAGCAGGTCAAAAAGTAAATAAATGTTTCTAATTGTTGTAAAATCAATGAAAATTTTATAAATAACTTTTTAAAATGATAAGATTTCCCAATGAACAGAAACCTGAATAAGTTACGTGATGCGTAAAAATTATATTTTAAATTTTCAATGTAATTCTCATTAACATTAATACGCATATAACATCAATTAATTAATTTAAATGCCTATGGAATATAAATTACATACATAATGAATTATGTATTCTTTGCTGTCAACATTATGTGTTAATTGCGTTCTTTGATGAATTATAATCACCAAATTGCTTTCCCGCCGAAATATTAGTATGTTAAAGTGGACCATTTAGCACGTGTGACTTTTAATCAAATCAAATCCATATTCAGCAACCAAAAAGCCCTTAGTACATAATTTTCAACATTTTAAGGAATTAATTTTTTGGAAGCAAATAGATCACAGTTATGTTAGAAAAATGTTCACAACATTTTTATAAATTAATAAATAGAACAGATCTACCTCTTAAAGTAATTCCAATAGGAGAAAGAGAAGGAAATTATTAACCTGAATATATTTTAGTGCTATTGAATATTCTACAATCATAACTTGGAAAGTATTATGATAAAGATGGCAGACATTAGATTTATATATTTCCTAACAAATATATCAATCGGCAGAAAAAAATGCCGAAATTTAGCGACATGTTCATTTAATGAATTAGCATTTCGAGAAGATGCAGAATTAACAATCTTCAAGTTTAATGCATTCCTACATATAAATCCCTACGCTGTGGAAAATTTTCAACTAGTAAACCATATTTTCACCTCTAGCAAAGCGCAGATCATCTGCGAGTCTACTAAAAGAGATTTGCATTGAAATAATTTGGCGGTTTAAGCGCTTAAACCGCCGACTTCTTTTGCATACCATCCGGCCCATTGATTTATATTCCTAATGGGTATGAAAATTTAATTAGCTTTTTTTCCAGAAAGCTTTGAAGGCTTCAGTATGTGCAATATAATGTTTCTCTCATTATACGAAATTTCCACTCAAGTTAGAGTTTTTATCTGCAATGGACAACATTTTCTTTCATAAAATATATGTTTATTCAACTGGTTATGATATTTTCTATACTACATCGTGGATCTTCGTAAAGATACTTTAATTTAAATGAAGATTTGGCATCCTTTAGGAAACATCCTTGTGATAAAGACTGAAAATAGAGAGTTTATAAGTTCACTTGTTCTTTCGTCTATCTGTCTGTCACAACCGCTTTTCCCACACACCTTTTTGCACAGAAACATAAAATTAGGTATAGTGATAAAGCATATTAACCCACACATATCTCATTTATTACAAAGGACAAAACTATTTACACAAATGGAAATTGTAGACGGAGCAAATAAAGACCAAGTTAGAAGTATTCCAAAAATATTATTTTAGAAATTGTGTAAGATTGCTCTCCAAAAATATTTTTAAAAATCTCTATGAAAGTTATTTTCCCTCCCCAGCTGTTTTCAAAACTATTGTAGTCAAAATTGTGAAAAATAACATTACAAGAAATTTGCCGGAAAACAAATACTAATCTGAATTTCATAATTTTACAGTTATTCACGTTATTTTTACGTCATTGGAAGGTATGCTATGCAATATATTTGCATGCGGTAAAATAATAATATTTGTAAAGAGTCTAATTTACTACTAAGTAATTTTTTATTTAGAAATAGAGTAACTTGTACTCGTATTTAATAATGCTTTTTTTCCATGACAACTAATACTTTGAAAAAATGTTGTCACCTTGTTGTTGAGGAAAAAACGTATATTGCAAATCATCTTTCCGTCGTAACACTCTCAGTAAATGAATGGAATACTATACGATTTGAAATATTTCAATAGTTTTCTTTTTTCTTTGCTCTAAACTATGTTGAAAAAGCCAAAAACAATGTCTAATTAGGGATATCGATAAAATATAAATTTCGGTTCAAAATCGGTTTATTAAAACTAAAAACATTGTGCATGAACGTCACAACGTGCTATAGTATTCCAAAGAGATACGTTCATTATTTGTCAAGTATTAATACTCTTTTGTAATACGCACACATTGATGTATTTGTAAAAATTAAAAAAAATAAAATATCAGTAGAAAATTATTTTTCTCTTTCGATACTTATATTTATTAAAAAGCGTTTTAATTTTTTATTTAAACCTTATATATATATATATATATATATATATATATATATATATATATATATATATATATATATGTTCAAATATAAATCTTATTATATTTCATTTGATACCGATATCAAAATGATTTAAAAAAAAGATATTTCACCATTTTAGTTCCCTCATTTTCATCCGTCAATTAACGTTCGCCACATCGGATTTAGCACAATATTAGATAGATGATATTATATTGTCACCGGACTTAAACACGTGTGCGAAATTTCAAACATCTAGCTTAAGCAAAGCTAGTTAATGGTTGCTTTGTAACATTTAGTACGTACAAAGAAACAGCGTTAATAAAAGTGTTTTAAAAATAATATATAAACTGAATACTGACTTAAGAGATTATCCGTTTCACAATGCTAATTTAGTACCATAGTTGCAACCGTTAAGTGGAAGATAAAATTTAAGTTAACGTGGTGATAAATTTCATTCCAATTTGTTGCAAATGAAATTCAGTGACGTACACCACAAAGAGCCCTAATAGGAAAGTGTGAGTTTCATTTGACGTATTCTTTATGATTTAAAATAAAAATATAAAAGAATGAGCTATGTAATTTTAAAATTAAAATATAATGAGGAATGAATACCAAAAATACGAATGAATTCAATATTTAACCCGTGCACTAATTAAACAGATAATTTGGCATGCACCCGTAAATATACCGAAATCACTGTCAGCTACATAAATACGCGAAAGTAAGTCAGTGTAATTTTATTTGTGTCAGACACTGTTTAAATTATATAAATTATAATAAAAGTTACATGATCAATTTGATTAAATGTATCAGAATACTCGCTCTTTGCCTCTCGCCTTTTTAATATATTATATAAGATTACAGTACGGAAACCGAATACTTTCAAAAATGACGTATACCGTCATCTTAAAAAGCTGTCTGTTTTAAATTTCAGTATGAAAAATGTTGAAAGAAGAGGGAACGATACTTTATATTTTGCTTCTACAAAAAATCCGTATAGAATTTAAAAGGAATTAAAACAATAAAACTCTCTGGAGGGGACAAAACCTTGGTTGTCAAGCAAAAAGCGTTAGGACCGCTTTAAAAAATTTGTCATTCTGAACGTGATGCAATTTCATGCGATTCTTATATCAAAGGGATACTGAAGATGCGTAATTTTGATGACACGTATATATTCGTCAATAGCACTACATGACTTTAATAACCATGATAAGGTTGGCAACCAACCACGTAGTATGCGTGAGACGTGTTTCGTCAACAGCATAGCGTCACACACATTCGCACACACATTCGCTCACGCACGCACACATACGCACGCTCATGCACGCACGCGCACGCAATCACATGCACGTGTACACAAACACATCCGAGCACGCGCACGCATCAATGCCAAACTATTAAAATGTGCGAAAAAACTGAATTAGAATTTGAAAGAGCTATTGTATTTGACCGAAGCTGAAAGATATTTCTCTCGAAGTCCTTATTAAAAAGTCCCAATTTTGCCTTCCACTCTTAACCATTTCTTTAATTTTGAAGAAATCTTTACCGAAATATACTCAGTTACATTACTTGGGCATTACCCTACAGATGACTCAGTGTAGCTATTATAATATCTATACAATTTAAAATTGCTATTAAATGAATTGATTTAAAAAAATTAAAACCGACGCTTTTATAAAAGTAGTCATTAAATATTTTTCTTATCTGATCAAATTTTCTTTTTAAATAAATTTTTTTAAAGCGCTGAAATTGATCAGAGACTGTAGACTTTGTTCCCGGGAGTTGTCCATAGGTGATATGAATAGGTAATACGTACATTCGTAATATGTCGAGTATCATCAAGTGTAATTCGTATACACTTATGTATTTCTTAAAATTTACAAATTCTCGGGTTCAACGCTTTTAATTTCGATAAGTGTTAAGATTAAGAAAAGAGTACTGAAATGGTGTGGACTTGTGGATTTTATAATTACAGATTCATTCACAGAAAAAGCATATGTGGACGAAATAAGAGACTAAAGATGATATGGATAACGAACATGGGTCAATTAATAATATGGTAATACAAAGAGGTGTAAAAGAATCTGTATGAAAGAATAAATAAGAACTGATGGAAAAAGTGAATATATTCACTTATTCCATCAGTTCTTATTTACTCTCAGGTACAGAAAATAAAGTCACTTCATCTTCTATTTGTAGCAAATCTACAAAAAAATGACGCCGAAATATATGCACAAAAACTTGCGCCTGGATTTTTCGAATAACTTTTGCAAAACAAAATATTCTTCATCACAGTTTCGTTACTAAATAACGAAGAGGTGTTTCGGAATTTGGGAACTACGATATTTAAAACTAATGAAGACATAATTCAAAATGATGCCACAACTAACTATGGAGAATATTTTTAGAATAGGAGATAAAAATTTAACAGCCAGTTCTTAGAATCATTATTTTTATTATATATTCTATATATAATATACATTAAATTTGAACCGCGTATATTCTTTACCGTCGTATTTAATCAAACTAAATACTTAATAAGAAATTTAAATTAATATATCGTAAATAAGTATAAGGGAATATTTCGAATACATTCCACAAAAACACCGTGTGAAAAATGTAACATTTCGAAATTGACCACATCTGACAATACTAAAACAATATATGATAGCATGAAAACAAGACTGAGATGCGATTATTAGCGTGGTTAAGTTTGCAGACATATATTTTTTTCACACTAAAATATGAAACCATCAGCGTGTTGATCCCAAAAAGCTTTAATTATGTGAGCTTTTTGGGATCATACAATAGTAATAAAGAATCTCTTCGTTTTTAGATTGTTTCATCTCGTCCTATATGTTTAAAAGAAACCTATGTGACAAAGCGACTTTTAAGTAGTCAAATTATTAATTCTCTCCAAAAAATACGAAGTAAATACACTCGTTTTCCTATGAACTGAAAAATGTTCAGTTCGGATTTTGGAGCTTTGCTTTTATTTATGTTTAGTTAAAATATATTTTTACATGTACACAAAGATAAAACTGCGATGTCTGATGTTTACCTGCGATAAAAGCGATGTTTGATGTTACCTGCGACACAAAGATAAAACTGCGATGCCTGATGTTTACCTGCGATAAAAGCGATGTTTGATGTTATCTGCGACACAAAGATAAAACTGCGATGTCTGATGTTTACCTCCGATAAAAGCAATGTTTGATGTTACCTGCGACACAAAGATAAAATTGCGATGTTTACCTGTAGAAGTAAAACGAATACCTAATTTCAACTTCTGATAAAGCGTTATTTCATCGATAACATAGAAGTTGAAATCTACATGTTCTTTAAATATGTTTCTTTACTTCCTAATAATAAAAAAAAAGCAATGAAAATCCAAATATATTGTAATTGAAATAAAAATTTAAGAACTCGATTTAAAATTGCCAAGCAATTTCTTGACAAACTTGTTATAAATGGACTTCACGTCAAATCCATTTTCAAATAAAAAGCATCGATTATGAAATATTTCATAAGATAAAAAGAAATCAATGCGCTACATCAGGTATTCGTTCATTTTCTACGTTTCCATTCTACTCGCAGTTGAAAGAGATTTTTTTCTGAAGTCCGCATTTACATTTGGAAGAAGCTTCAATAGATATTTATTCAGTTATATCTAAGGCAAGAAAAAAGGCTATTAGACTACCGGAGTTAGAAATTATAACTTTAAATTGATTATTTAGAGCAATTTTGGCAATTTACGTTAGCGTAAATTGTCATATTTTTTAGGAAAATCTATTTATAAGACGATTGTTTCCTTTTTTACAAAACTGAAAATTGAATTAATTTTACAAGTGGTTAACTTTAAAAAGGAAAAGTTATTTTGAAACCTAACAATATGAAATTATTTTAATTGCAAATATATCTGTAAGAAGAAAAGTAGAATAGGTTATTAAAGTAATTCAAATACCACAATTTCAAATATGATTGCCATACCAATAAAAAGTAAATTATACAAGGTTGTAATCAAAATCTAAAAAAGAAAATTATGTTATTTTATTATTCTAATCCTGCAGACTTTATTCCATTATACCCCGACGTTTACATAAAAATAATATTATAAGAACTTTACAGAAAAATTGATCCTGAATAAAACTAACATCAACACCGTTAAATTTTTGTATGTATTCATCGAGCATCCCCATACTTCATCTTAAATCTGGTAGATCTTTAAAGTGAAAATTATATTTGTCATTTCTTAAAATAACAGTGAGCGTTTAATAGAGTAGGGTGAAGGAAAGAAAAGATGTACTGATGGGTGGAAGAGATGGGTAAAATTATGGGAGGGAAGATCGGTAAGGAAGGATGGCAGAAGAATATAGAGGGCGTATGATGGGACGAGCGAGAAGAAACGAGAACTTTTACAAAGGTCGTGTACAGGGATGGAGAGGCGGAGAGTAGAGGTACAGAGGAAATAGCGGAAGGGAGAGAAAGGAACAAAGAAAGATGAGGAGAGTAGGATAAAGTAAAATAGGGGAAAAGTGAGACTGAATGAGAAATTGAGAGTTGAACAAGGTTATATAAAAGAAATTAAGAAAGAGTGGACTAAATCGAAAGGAGGGGAGAGAGAAGAGAGAAGATCCAGGGTAAAAGGGAGAGAGGTTCAATAGATGCGAGTAAAGAGAAATTGAAAAGTGAGTGCGTGAAGAGGAAAGTAGGAATAGTAAGGGAAAGAGGAGATGAAAAGAAGGAGACAAAATGGGGGAAAAGAAAGTCAGTAAAGAAGAAGATAGACGTTTAAATTAAAGTATTGACGTATGAACGTGACGTAAAACAACGACAATAAAAAACAAGAAGTTTCAGTTCTAATACGCGTAACATTAACGTGCCCTTATTTCAGGGGGATGATAATTCAATTCATATACAATTTTTTTTTCGGTTATAGGCTTATTTAATTCATTTGAGTTATTAACGCTAGTTCCAATCAATAAATACACAAATCTATGTAATACTCTGAAACTGAACTGCAGACAGTTTGACCAATTTTTGAACTATAATAGTTTAAGATCGTTATCTTGTAATACGCATGGTCGATGAAATTCACTGATTTTTTTTGTTATTTAAACTATAAATATCTAACTTGCTTTCAAATTTAAAAATTACTTACCATTTAGTTTTGGTAATAAAAATCCGTCTCAAAAATTATGCAATTAACATTAAAGAAAAAGTAATTACTTTACCAAACCACTAATTTTATTTAAAAAACCCGTCGATTATTACATCGATGTAAGACGACTATTTGGCTGAAGAAGTAGATCAATGTAAAATTTTGTTACATTAACATTTTGAATAAAGGAATTCAACATTGATTTTGGTAAAAATGGCTCTTTTAAAAATTGTACAATGGACATTACAGGAAACATTTATTATATACTAGTTACATCCCAGTTGTGAACCATCACTCTTTTTTTGGGTATCAATTGTCTAACCACTGAATGTGGAACATATAGTTCAATTAATTTAAGATATGCTATTTATTTTCTATACTTTGCGACAGAAGCTTTGGTTCAAAGAAAATGGGATCAGAAAGATAGAGGAATTTAGTTTTTAAATCTTTTTTATAATAAAAAAGTAACCAGACTGGGAATAGCAATTGATATATTAAGGAATTTTTCATTAAACAATTTTATAATAATATGTATATCTTACTGTCAAAGACGATCTTACTGTCAAAGCTGTTCAACTATCTTAAAAAGTAATATCATAGCAGCATAATCAAAAAAGAAAACTTATTTTTTTGTTTGAAATTTCAAATGTTCTATTTCCCTCTATATGGAGCATTTACAATAAAGTTCAAAAATAAGTGCATTTGCATTTAAATTTATGAATTCTAAATTAATAGCAATGCAAATAAACATTTTTCTATAAGTAAACATTCCAGGCTGGTATACTCATAAAAATCTTGATATATAGGCAGTTACTAATATCATATTTTAGTTATTAGCGACATCCGACTACTTTAGATTGAATAAACATTAATTTTAAAAACAAAGAAAAATTACAATATATATTAAATTTATCTGCGTTAATCTATAAGCAAACCTTTATTTACTTGGTCCGCGATTTGGTTCCAACAGTGTGTTATTTAATCAATCAAGTTTCTTGCATTTTTATTAAAAGAAACACTAATCACTCTATTTAAACTGGAATAAATCTTTGTAGATCCCGAATATATCCGCATAGAATCCAATTTACTTCATAACATTCTTGATACCTGCAAATATTTCATTTATTTCTTACGTCTCAAGTAGTTTTACGAAATCAAATCCTGAATCCTATCAGAGGAATAGTGATAGAAGGTTATTAACAATACTGGCCAATTTTGATTTCGTTTCTATTTTTATTAATGTGTCGGCTTTTAAGTAGTAGTTGTGAGTCCGTTCGCATTGAGCTAAACTCATGGAGGTCTGTTGAATATCTCAAGATATAATATTTGTTTGAATTTTATTCACAGTTTACTTTGCTTAAAGAAAAAATGAGTCCAGTTCTAATATTTTAAATTCCCTTTTAATAATCGTAATATGTAGTCACAAGGTCTATAATCAAGTATTATCTATACTATTTTAAAGTATTATTATATTTTGATTCCTATTATATAAAAACGTATTTAAGAACACTGTATTTCAAAATCCAAAATTAAACACCTTAATCTCAAAATGAAAAACACTTGTGTGGTTTTCGTTTTGAGACTGAGGTGTTAGAGAACATTTATTATAAAAAAGCCGTTAGAATTTTTGGACATTAAATAAAAACAGAAATAATTTTGATCTTTCCTTATGAATCAGAGAGACCTAAAGCTCATTTTCTATGAGGCGTATATTAAAGGTTATTTTGAAACGGCTAAATGCTTTTATTTAATATAATTTACCCCATATTATATACATTAAATAGTGTGGAGGAATTTAGTACAAGAAAAAGGCACCAAATGGATAAAAAAAGTCGCGGAGCGCAAATATCAATACATACAGTCGATTTTTGATTAAATGTAGTAATATAATATGTTTCGACAATATGTTTTATGAATATTACTCTTGTAGTTATTTTGTTGCTTTAGAATGTTTTTATTTTCATTTAGTTCAATCAATTGTTTGTACTCCTAATTGTATGAATCGTGTATAAAATATTTGACCGTGTAGATAAGAACTAATTTCTGGTAGGATACTATTCTACATATTATGATCATTGACAACGGACCACAATCGCACGAGTTCTTTGATATTTTAAAAGACCTATAATTATTAGTCAATGAGGTTAGTTCCACAATGCGGACAGTTAGAGACTCTAAAGGTTACACTATAAACTACTATTAAACGGTAATGAAAAAATGTTTCTCTTCAATTTGAATTTAAATCTTCCCAATAATCACCGAACACTAAGATTTGTTTGCAACGTATTAACTAAATATAAGAAAATGAAGCTGGTTTTATTGTGGTACTCCTATTGTTGATACGATACTGTGTTGTCCATAGTGATCCATGGTAACTTGGGTGTTTCTTTTTAATAACGATTAATAAAGTAGGATAAAGAAACTTTCGCATTTAAAATATTAAGTAAGTAAATGTGGTTCATGAGGCGCATGTTAAACATTTCTTGGGCCTCTTTTGGCAATAATATATCCATTATAAAGGAGTTGAAAATTAAATAAATACTTTTATCGACTGCACAATTTCGAATTCTTAAATTCTTTAGACAAATCTCCAGAAAACTATTTGAGATTGATAAAGGGTCAAAACTTGCAGTGACGGGTTAAATTATAAGGAGAGCAAGTTCCAACCCAATGGACTTGATAAAGACGGCAACATTTTCGATTCAGAGACGATTTCAGAGCGTTCTAGAAACGCTCCAACCGACTGAAATGGAAACACATTGTTAAAACAGCCACCCGAGTTGAGAAGAGCCAGAAAGAAAATCAATCGCGTGATGGACGCTGTTGATTTTCTTTCTCGTGTCTTTTTGCTTTCTTATTTTTGCATCTTCTTAAGTTCTTACCATGATTTTCTGATCAGACATTCAAAATATAATATCCGGTACTACTCAATATCGTGTTCTTTGAAACAGAAGTTTTTTGATTATTTATTGGACCAAATTTACACGTTATCTTGGTAAAAACAATTTGTTTATTTTACCTCCCTCATTTTCTGTTGATAATGCCATATTAGTTCTTAGGTATAAAACTGAAATTCGTTATGTATTCGAACATCATGTTATGCTTATGGATAATACTTATGAATGATTATATCCTTTTCAGTTTTTAGTGTATTCAATTCTTTCAATTCTTCAAAATTACTTTATTTGAATTTTATCTTTCCACTAGACTTATTTTGCTATTTTATTTTAAATTTTACATAATTAACAAATTTTTAAATATAACTGGTAAATACTCGCTTTCTCTTTAAAAAGAAGTACTTTTTACTATTACAAGTTTATATTGAGTAATAATATTTGTCAAATATTAGCTCCCAAATCCACCGCTTTAGTAGATATAGAAAACAAACATCAGATTTTGGTTGAAGTAAGGTCGCAGCAAAAGTCGTTTTCATTAATTTAAATGGCTGGTCTCTGTACACCAAATATGAGAACAATCGCAGAATCGTTCACACCAAATTACTGTGAACAAATCTAAAACTTTGAAAATTTGCAAAGAAGTTGCAAATCCATAGAATATATTTCACTTAATATTTACGTTAGAATGGCATTAGAGCTCCAATTATAGTAAAATTTATCACAGCAATCTTGTTAGAATTGACAATTTTATTGGAACTCCAAACATATATGAAAACAATAATTTAATTTAGTAATCGACTTAATATAATCCCTGATACGCTGCTTTAAGTTAATATGTATCTGCTGCAAATCTTATATGCACACTTCGTATTTAATACCTTTGCATCTGTCTTATTTAATACCTCCGACAGTATGCCAAATTTCAAGAATAGAAACTTAAGTTATATATAGAAGTTACGCCTTCTTTCGAAACAGATGTAATAAACGAAGTAGCAAATAATCAAGATCCAGCTATTTTTAGTGAAATGAATAAATTAATAATAACTAAACTAAAATCCCTACCAGTCATTGGCAGTTAGCTTAAAACTATATGTTGCTCAAAGTAGGCATAGAGAAACTTTAATTAAGTAGGATGGACAAGAGTAAAAAAAACGGAAAATGGTACATGACTAAATTTCCAACACGTAACAGAAATTTTGTAATACGTAACAGACATTAATTTTCCGGTGACCGTCAGTTGCAATATTAATATTTGGCTATTTACTTGTCGTAAGTGGTCCATCAAATATGCTGTTTATTATAGACTATAAACTCTTAGCCACCAAACATCTTAAGTATCACGTGAAATTGATAAATAAGATATAAACATTCAGCCAGTTAACCAAATCGCTATTGATTTAAAAAATTATTTTAAATTACGTTCTTTTTAAAGGACGCTCGCTGGTCGTGAAAACTATAAATGGTGGGGAAATAACTAATTGCATTATATAGGTCATTACGGTGTGCAACAATAAATATACACTTTGTATTAGTGTCACAAATAATAAAATAATAATTTACGTTCGTTAGACACTTACGAACCTTCTTTGATGCATTTTGTATAATTTTCGTACTTTCTTCGGAGGTTCACATTGCTTGACCGGAAGGTTTTCATTAGCTTTTTTATTTTTAGTCGATGTTTACAGACACATTCTGTATTGCATTGCTTTTTTCTGGGAAATTTTGCTATTTCGTTGTCTTTTTTCCAACGTTACTCTTTTTTCGAGATATTTTAAAATTTTTAGCTATAACAAATTTATTTTCAACTATTTTACCATTACACTAATTTCTAATTATTCTAATATCAAAACTGAGGTGATGTCAATTTTTCGAAATTTCTCCAAATTTGACGACAAACTTGTCAAAGTCATAACCTGTGTAAAGAAAATAAGAAAAATATGCACTTCGAATAAATGATACATTAATTTGTGTAGGTTTAATAGTTTATTAGTTTTGGAGCATTACAAATCATCCGCCATCGTGACGTCCAGAATGAAACGATATATATTCATGGAAATTCATGGCAAAAGATCTCAATTTTGAAAACGTCTGATCCATATTAGACGAACAATCTTATATATGAATCTAAAATTTCACCTCATCAACAAGATTTTCTAGCGTAAACAATTGTCTTTAATAGCATTTTTAATAAATTACCTTTTATAAATTATTAAATACTGTAATTATATGTGTGGTAATCCAGCATTATTATTAAACTCACTTCAAATATTTGCGTTCCTCAACGGATCTCAGTGTAATAGCATATTCTATACGCTGTCGAATTTTTGGCCTTGGAATACTTTGTGACTTTAAACAGATCAATTACGTCTTGCTTGTTGAAAATTCGTCATTAATTTGTAAAACCTGTTCAACGTTCTAATATCGTATTGAATAAATTTTCTTTAATTTGTGCAGCCCATAAAAAATTGCATGCCCATACAATATGCAAATTAACCTTTTCAAGAAATAATTCAATTCTACCTGGGAAATTTATTCAACATGTACATTTTCGTATTTAATTATACTATATACGGTCTGAAATGTTTTACCAAAAATCACATATTTTAATTTTGCAAAGCTATCGCCAAAAATCTTGTTTCTCATTTCTCAATACTACCAACTAACGTTTCCTTTGTGATATTTTTGTAATAGTTAAAAGAAATTATTTTTTAATAATTTTTATTTCGCACCGCTTCATTTTTTTCGAAAATATAATTTCCTCTATCAAAAAATGTATCCCCTAAAATTCCAATTGAATTAGCATAAATATGGTTTTTTTGACAATTTTTTAAATTAATAAGAAAACCTACCAAGGACGTGTAAAACTCGCACTAAGTGGGATTCGTACACACTGAAGTACATATTACAATTTTAACAATCAAGCGTACATAATTTATATTAAACTGTTTACAAATATTAGTATTAGTTTTCGTCATATAAATATATGGCCTAAAGATACATCTTAAAAAAACGTAAAAATATTGTGAATTTTGCAAAACTCCAAGACATAGAATAATGTTTGTAGTTTTTCTATGATATTCTAGTCAGACTCTACAAACCCTGTTATTATTTTAATTTGGATCCGTAATTTCGGGAATATTTGTAGGTTATTGGAATTTTTCAAACATTTTCTTGCAAATCTCTGAGTTTGCACCACATACAATTCTGAAAAAAATATCTTTTTAGTTACTTAGAATTGAACCCAGCCAATGTCATTCCAGACGATATGTAAGACCAAAAAATTGTACATAATTTCCTCCTGTAAAAAATATTTTGTAAATTTTTTACAGTTAGTCACTGTAAAATATGTGGATTAATATGATCTCTTGCAATGAACAATTTCAAGTTTCTACAACAATATTTTTTTGTGAACATCATTCTCTGACGAATAAATAGACAAATACCGTGAGTGACCTTATAATGCTTCTGTTTAACCTTATAATGTTCGGTCGACGTACTGAACACAATAGAAATAAAAAATAAAAATAAAATTTTTCCAATTCTTCTCTCATTTTTATTACACCATTCTTGCATTACATAGAAGCGCCATTGCTTGAAATGCACATGAATACATCGCATGTTACACTGAAATTTCAGGTTATCTTTAAAAATGCAATGAAAAATAAAATTTGCTCTATCACAACAATTTAATAATTAATTTTTTTATTACTTGTGCGAGAAATGCATTAAAAACAGTTGAAACAGAGAAATAAACTTAGCAATGAACTTTAGTGTAGGCCCGATATTGTGTGAAAAGCGGTCGAGAAAATGCACAAAACCTTTTAGTTATACTTCAATCGCACCATTACTTTGAGTAGAACGTATTATTTTTTCGTTCTGTAAAATGCCAACTCTACGTAATTAAGATGCCTATTTCTATTGGTTAGGTTAGGTTAGGTTAGGTTAGGTTAAAAATACATAAGTACTTAATTGCAGATCTCTTAATAAACTGCAAGACTTCAAGAATGGAAAAAAATATTAGACAACTTTCCAGCAACATACACAACTCAATTGAATTCTCGAATATATTCAAATACATTTACGTTATTCTAAATATTCGTTGAAGTTCAATTTAATCCGAAACAAGTTTCCACCTCGTTCAACATGATTTCATTTGTTATATTAGTTCAAAGTAGACTTCTAATTTTGACTTCATAAATGGCAATTATGATGTTTGTTTGTATCAGGACAGAGACTTGTTATCGCAAGTTTTGAGATGTGGTTAATTGAGTTTGCCGAAGTTTTGAAACACTGTTACTAATGGGCATGAAGGATCTGCGATAAAGTTTTCTCGACGATCAGAGGTCATTTCGTTACCAAACAGTTAAAGGTCCATATACCGCAAAACTTATGTAAATTTAAATAGTTATTGAATTTTAAATTTGCACACAAAAAAAACGTTATTATCTATGTTCTTCTCCGCTTACAATCAAGTGGAGTAATGAGAAATAATCTTGAGAAAATATTGTAGTATATTTATAAAATTACTATTAAGCATCCGAAAATTAGTAAACCGTTAAATCGAATAATACAAAGCTAATTTTTGTCGAACAAGGGTTAAATATTTGTTTTTTTTATGCTATACAATAACATTTTATTTTATTATTAAAATTGTGACCAATTTCAATTTTAATGTACTAAATGCGTAGTTGGTGAAGGGTTTGGCAAGATAGTATAATTTTACACACTAATTTTATAACAAAATGTTCATATATTTTTTAAAAAACCTACATGCCATTTAAAATAATATGAACGACAAAAATAAGAAACTTTAAATTTATTTTTAGAGATTACATCAGCCAGTGGCTATGGTAATTGTCCAAACAATTTTGCAGATGTGCGATAAAGTTTTTCATATTTATTTTAAACACAAGAGAAAACACTAATTTTTTTCTGAAATGGCCTTAATAATAATTTTTTAAAGTCTTCATAGTCTAATATAAGTCGTAATTAGTTGGCATCATACGTAGGCTATCGAGAGTTACTCAACGTCAATCACTCATATCATTATCAAATCGAACTTTTTCTTAACAAAATTTACATATGAAAAGGTAAACTGCTCAGCAATCCTATAAGCTTTCTAATAGTGCAAAAATGTGTGTAATATACATAAATTATTACTTTTAATAATAATTCGTTTAAACTATTATTAAAAAAAAACAATAAATAAATTGTACTAAAAATTCTTGAAACAAATTTCATGCACCTTTTTAATATTAAAATATTCATCGTTATTTTATTTTCTACCCCCAAAAATTCAGCACCACTTATAAGATAAATTTTACTTTCAATATAATATTATATAAATATTATACATCACAACAACAAGCAATGAAATAAAGTTGAACTCTCGGAAGATAGCACAAGCTATACCATCTCACCGGTTCCATTATCTTAAGGAAAATATTTTTTATTCGCTCTATGCAACAGGGTGGTCTTTGCGTAGCTATTTTGCGAACGCAATGCGAGTGGGCGGTAGTAACAGCTCTAGACAAAGACAAAAGAAGTTTTTGTTATTTTTTAAAAATCGCAAAATGAAAACGAAAAAGTGAGAGTAATCACGCACGCCGTATAACTCTTTGAGAGACTTTGCAATTCCGAATATATAAAATACATATTTCCTTATTATTTCCACAATATATACGAGCTAACAGATTACCCGAATACATTCGAATCTCTCTGCGGTATTACAAACATTCATCGAATGCTAGTTTAATTTGAAACATGTCTGCCCCTAGTTAGACATCGGTTCGGCTGTAATTTATAGACAACGCGAGCTTTCCGATTTCAACATACTTTACGACTTGTTAAATGGCAATTACGCTGTTGAGTTGCGCCCCAGTGGAGGTTTGTTTGCGGAAGTTTTGAGTTGAAGTTAGTTAACTTTATCGATGTTGCGCTAATGGAATCGACTTCATTCCAAGTATTTCAATTTCCGTCGACTGCAGAAAAGACATTAAAAGCGATTTACATCTGGAAATATATTTTACAATTTTTTGTGTAATTCAGGCATTTACTATTTACATATCTTCATTTGAGAGATATTTCTTAATAACAGGTTCAGAATTCGGAAAAATTGTTTTGGGAATCACTCATATCGACTGACAATGATTCTATTTGCGACGAACGTCATTTTTTTCATTTTAATATCTTTAAAAAATGTAACAAAATTATGGTGAGTCAATTCAAGATCTTTAGATTGGTTAGATCATAAACAAATGGTATATTCCTAAAATATAAATTGAAATAGTTTTGATGATTAAAAGCTGAATTATAAGATTGATAATGTAGCAATACACAGCGTTATTAAAATAAAATTAATAAACTGGTCATTCTAGCAACACGCGAGTACACATTTTATTCCTTAGTCATGATTGTTAAGGAAAATTAAGACAATGTTTTGCACTGTACCTATATTCTCATAGTGTCAAATAATTAAATATGTTTTTTTTTCATTCTCGACTCCAGAAAACCTGACTGTTTCAATCGCATTACCCTATACACCCCTTTCATAGCTTTACCCGGGCAAAAAAAGTAATCCAGAACTGAAATTGATTTTAATTCTTTTTTCTTTATGATTTAGCGTAAACAGTTTGGTTATTTTTAATATTTTATCTTGAACAAACATATTTGCAGACACTACTCATCTTGAACAAACATATTTGCAGTCAGTAGTGCTATTTGATTCATATATCTGTTAACATTGTAATTTTGTTTAGTATGGATTAACTATATAAAAGCTAAAGATACATGTTGATATATTTAATGGTTGATGTATTCATCGGTTCTTCTATGCGGTAATTGTTAATTAACTTCTAAATTTAAACAGATATTTTCTGGGCCAATTTAAATATTATTTTAGAACAAAACTGTCCACATGGTGTTGTGCTATTTATACGCCGCACCATAATCTCTGATAATTATTTATAAACTTCATTCTGTCAATTTATAAATGTGTACTTACAACAGCACAACATATAAATGTAGCTAAAAATGCTTAAATATAATTGACTTCATTACTGTTGCTCGTTTTCTACACAACCTAGAAATATATTACACTCCCCACAATCAATACAATGACAAAAGCTCCATGTAAATCAAGTAACATGTTTTTACTGCAACCAAAAAAAACGAAAGCACACAAAAACTTCAACCAAAAAAATTTCTCGGACAGAGCACTTTTTTATTATATTAAAAATGCTTTTTAAAATGAAGCTTTCGAAGTTACCAATAAAGAAAAATTCTTAATTAAAATGAACGTGAAAAACAAAACGTATCATTTATTTTATCACTGTTCGGTAAATACTGTGAACAAAACAAAGATAAAATAAGTAAGTCTGGGTGAATTGAACATTAAATTCTGAAAAAAGGCGAACACCGAAAGAAAATTAGTCGCTTCCAAAGAACGTTGGATGATTTTTTCCATTCCACTCGTTCCATTATCTCGACGACAATTCCTTTTTCACACAACTGAACTGCAAAGATACCTTTATGGATATAGTGCACTTTTAGAAGAGACAATTATGTTCAGTATTTAGCACAAAAGTAATATTTACTGAATTCTATTTGAGGAAAATTCTTTTGATTTAAAGTATTAATATTTGCATTTCAACACTTTCACATCCTTTCCATTAAAGCAAAAAATACAATGTTATTAAAACAATGTAAGTAGCTTATCAACCTGTTAACTTGTATTTAACGTAGAATATAGGTATATTTTACATTTTTTTATTTTTTTTCACAAGATTTTATCTGAAAATTCATTATATTCTTTACAGATAGTAAATCCAGGACTGCGAGCGTAGCTGAAATCACGTTAAAACTCCGTCGTAACTTTTAAACTATTAATTGTAAAATATAACAGTTTGCAAGGAAAATGTTATCTATATGAATTGAAGAAGATTATTTTGAAACTTAGTTTCACAAAGATTAACATTAATTGACAATATTTCACAATAATCTGTAGAAAACTGAGTTAAAAAAATTATGTTCCATAACAGTAAAATATTTGTTATTATATGCTAAACAAAGCGTGCTGTAGCAGATTTCATTCATCGCAAGTATATTTTGTACCAAACAGTACAGGAATACCGGGAGACAATTCGATTTTGGGCCAAACAGTACAGTTATAACGGAAAAATTATGTGAATATTTATTAATAATTAAACACGCTTTACCTATTTAGTTGGTATATTTTCATGATTACAAATATTTGTCGTAAAATTATTATTAATTTGCTTGGTATTATTCACGGCATTTTAATTATTTGAACCGAAGCGAATGGCCTGTTTACTTAGGAAATTAAATAAGAACCTTAATATTTACGTTTTCTGTAGCTCGTGACTCATGACTTTATTTTTAAAAATTCCTTTTTGACCCTTCCTAGATCTCTCATGATCCAAAGAGCCGAGATTAAAGGGCAAACAACAATAAATGGGGGACAACTTATAAATTGTACCTCGCTAAATACTACCAAAAAGATTGACTCTTTACAGTGAAAATACTTCGTGAATTATTTTTGTTAATAAAGAAACGTTTTGTGTAGTCGGTCTATACGTTTCTAAAATACGTAAACACTAACATTTGATAACGATTACGTGAGAAAAATACAGTAATTATGTTACACGGGATAACCGCAAACGTTTTCGTTGAGATTTCTATTTAATTTTATACTATTTTATATCTTCTGATATAATATCGCTTATAGAAATAAACATAGTGTTAGTATTAAATGAGATGTTTATAACGAACCTAATTACGTACCTGGTTATACCAATAAGTTATAAAAAAGGTTCGGAGATCGACTTGAAGTAATAAGTAGTTTTTATTTCACCGGACTTGAGTCATTACAACAATAAAAAAAATTCTCAAGCTACTCGATACTTTGCAATTACACCAATCTATAATGTCATCTGTGTACACACATATTTATGTACATACGTAAATAGAAAGCGCTACGTGTGTTTTAAATCGCGTAATACAACTTTCCACCCGAGCTTAGATTGGTGCGGGAGGAAGAAATGCTTTCATAAAAAATGTGAAAACGTGCCAGTGCATGAGGGCAGACATCGTTTCGGTCGTCTATGGTACTTACTATTTTTCCATATTTTATATAATCGATATGATCTCATTTTGTTTCCTCAATTCGGTTGAAATATGGACTGAATCTGTTTTTTTTTATATTTGCAAATTAATTACTTTTGTAGGATTAGTATCAGGCTGTTTACATTTTATTTTTATGTACTTTATTATATGCACTTATAACTAAACTGTCAAATAAGCTTATTTGCACATTAAGGCTGTATCGAAAAAAAATATTTAAGGTAAGACAAGAAAAGAAAAATGATACAGAAACATTGTTTTTGGAATGTTTGGCCGTTTTCCCGTGAGCCCGTTTATTTGTTTGCATATTACCAAAGAGTAGCAAAAAAGATTTTGATGACGTTTTATTGCTTAAATCTCTTAGGCTTGGAATAATATATAAGCTATGTTTTATAGCAATCGTATATTGAAATAAAACATGTGGCAACATTATATTTAATTCAAAAGTGTACTTATGAGAATTTCAAATCAAAGCGTACTTCAAGAATTTTCTGCAGTTGTAAGTCTTAATTCAAATTATATTTATAAGACCTTCCTTTTTTAATTATTTAAAAAGATTACTTTAGTTGTATTAGTATTTAAGCTAACATAATAATATTGTCTAAACCGCACGCGAATGAAATTGTGGATACAGCTAATAAAACATATTTTTAAATGTAAGATTGCCATAACAGATTACTACGCTTCAATCTAACTGAATTAATGATTTTATCTTACATTTTATCAGCTTAATTTTATATTTATACTTCTAAATATAAAATAAATACGTAAATCAACACCTTTCTTAGTATGATTTACAATAAGTTATGTAAAATATTACCAATATGGTTATTTATTTGGACAAAAATTCACGGTAAGAGTATATTGAGACGGTATTAAAAACACATTTTGTATGAAAACTAACTCGGCGATAAAAAGGGAGCGGGAAAGCATAACATCGGCTAAAGAAATTCATAATATCAGCATTGAAATAGTTTGTTTTTTGATTTAGGGAGATACCAACACAATTTATGTTACTTAAACTATCGTCTGTTTTCGGTTTAATTCCATTTTTTTCAACAGGTAATTTTATGTCTTTTTACTACAAATGTTAAAAGTAAATCGAATACTAATAAATACTTAAATAAAAAAAATTGTATCTACAGGATCTCGTGAAGAAAAGCGGTCGCACGTTTCTGAATTCGAAATGCTTGCGTAGAAGTGAGGTGCGAATTTTACGTGCTATTTGTGTTTAGCTAAATTGTCAGTGGTATAAAATTAGGAAAGGAATTGCGTATTTAATTCAATAAATTACATTATCAACGTTTGCAATTAAGATAAAATTGCACATATCGATAAAAATATTATTTGGAAATTAATACAATAAACAATTAAATTATCGAAATATTTGATACGGAATATTAAACTACATCATATTTTTTTATTTAAAATTGTCGATATGAAATACGTCACTTCACATTTCATTAATATTAAATGGCAGTGGATTATATGCGAATAATATATGTCCAGAAATTGAATAAAATTGGGCTTGCTTATGATAAATGACAGTTTTTTTAATTCTCGTCTATAGAAAATGTCCCTCCACTATAGTTTTTGAACATTTTGACGACACGCCTAACATTTTTTTAATAAAAATAAATATAATTCACAAAGGGGAAGCGTTAAGCCTCAACTATACTGAGTCAAAATGTGACTGGCGACGTTTAATCGCTTGCAAAATAATGTCAAAGTTAACAAACTTTCTACACGCGATGTATGGACGTATTAACCACTACTTTGATTATTGTCGCTATGACATTAGGATACACGACATTTTGGTGTAATGCCATTAAGATTTCGTAAATCTGGTCTAAATTGTATAATTATAATTGTATAAATATAAATTGTATAATTGTATATAATTATATAAGACAAAGTATTTCATCCCATACAAATAAAAAAACAAAAAAAAGAACAGATGAATATATTTGAAAGGATTGATTAACGACATTGATTTATTTTCTCTTCATTGGAATAGAAAAGTTTTCTTCCACAACGTAATAAAAAATATTGAAACGTTTTATCCCGTCGATCAAGTTTAACTTCGAACAAAAGCTTTGTCACGTTAAATGGAAAACTTCAGTTTTTACTAGGAAATGCCCGTTCGATTTGAAATTCTAAATGTAACGAAATTGTAAGTACAAGTTTTTAAAAAGTGTTAAAGGCTTACTTTATATAAAGTTACTTTTAAATGTGTATTTCGTTTCCGTTACCAATATACGTATACATTCGTGTACTTTGAATTACCTCAATAATAATGAAGCCAACAGTTGAAAAATTCTTCCAGTCGTTTGATTTCAATACTACCAAATATTATTTTCCACTTATTTTCGTTATGCTTGTTAACTGAGAAAATACTGTCCAATTCATGATGAATAAAAATGATGGAGTAAATATTTTTTCATAATCTATACTGAAAATAGATGTTTTCCATTCATCATTATACCACTTTTCTGCTTTTTGTTTGAAACGACGAACCCAACTTGATGGTAAGATAAACTTGAAATTAATTATATTCCCTCATTAATATCGACTTTTTTAACCAAGCGATATATAAGAATGATAAAAAAATATTTATGGAAATTAAACATACTTTACTTATCAGCTAGAAGAGATGAACTAAGAAAGATCATTAAAATATATTGAATATTGTTATATAAATAACGCTATGCAACACTTACGAGTATTCTTAGTTGCAAAAAGGATGACTCTAAGTAGATTAAGCACCTTCACAGCGACTCTCAACATGATTTTTTCTGTACTACTTTGGCCTAAAATCTGATTGCCTGACTTGAATTTAATCTTTAATAATAAAAAATATATCGAATTAAAACAATATGTCGACCATGTGTACTGACCATTACAATATAATCTTATATATAATCTTAAGAAAGGGAAACAGTAGAACAAGAAAAAGAGATAGGTAAGCTATTTTCTATCTATATAATAAAAAGTATTACCCAACTGTTTATAATGCGTTATTCAACAAAAAAGAGAAGGAAATATTCTGTAATAAAAACGTCAGGAAAATTTTTTTTCATTTCAAAACAAATTAAATAGATTCTGTAACATTTCTAGAGAATAAAATATAATTACATAATTATTTTCTTTACTTCTTTTATATATTTATACGTATTCTTGTTTATTAATAATCAAATCACTAACCTTTATCTATACCAAATTCATGAGCTTATAAAACTAATTGCATAGAATTACGCGTACCGTTTTTCCTGTCGACGACACGAATACTTTTGAAAACTGTAAGAAGCCACAAAGTATAAAAGATCTTAAATGAAAGTATGACGAGTGAAGTAAAAGAATTATGTTAGGGTTTAAAAAGGATGGCGCAAGTTAAATTAGTAATATTATAAAATATTATCAATATAAAAGCAAAAAAAACGATAAAAAACCTTGCAGTGTTTTTTTAAATTTTTGTTCTATTTATATGATTAAAGTTACATATATATGTGCGCTCTAGAGCCAAAGGTTGCGCGCGCATAATATGAGCTTAGTACGGTCTTCATACATTTCGATGTACGTCTGTAAGTAAACACAGGTAACAGTTTGCTAATTACGTAAGTGCAGCTTGCATTTGTATTCATTTAAAAATATGTGATACTGAACTCTAAGCATATTATTGCAAATGTCAATTATTTACTCGAATCCTATTTAATTAATTTTTTTTATAGTTTTTTTTACTTTTACATACATTTTTATAACATATTCCTTGTTCATACTTTTAAGATAACCGTTTCACTATTATAATTCCTTTGGCAAACACACTTTTTTGTTACAATATTGCCAAATATCTGCAGGATAAATTCTGTCAAATTCTGTCGTAAAAATTTGAATTGTTTTCAAAATTACTTTTATTGTTCTCGTTCCAGATAATCAAAGGAACTGGAAAAAATATTACTTTTTCTATGCAGAAAAAACTTTAACCTTAATTATTTACACCAACATATAAAGCTTTATAATTTCAAAATTTTGAAAGAAATTTGATTTAAATTATCATCCAAGCTTCAGTCCTCGTACAAAGATAATTTTTATACATTTAAAAAAAAAAAAAAAGTAAAGTCTGCTCGGTGAGACTATGTGAAAATATTTCTCAAAGCCACGAGATATATCAAATATAATCTTTCATGGATACTGCCATAATCCTTGGCTGACCATTTGTTATCTTTTTCTCCATTCTTAGTTTCTTCCGGTCAATCTTAAGTTTTTCGAGGCATGCACGCAATCGTGTAAGTGGATTAATGTGATATTGTGAAAAAACTAATTTTATAATGATTCCAAAGATTTTAAAAAAAGAACGTAAAAAGCGTAGTTGAACAAAGTAATTAAAAGTCGATCAAATGTTTTATTTTAAGGAAGTATTTAAAAGCTAAAAACCAATGCACTAATGGGGTTTTGCAAGTTCTCAGTTCTTCGGCTTATCGCGTTATTGGTTGCAAGTGTTCAAATATAAAAATGAGGCATCACAAGGAATCATAACATATTTTTCATGAGCAAATTTTAGAATGGCCGTAATGATTTGGAAAAAGAACGTAAGAATCGCATTTGAACACAAAGCAATTATAAAGTAGAAAAATTTAATATAGATTTTAGCCATTTATAAAAAAGCAAAAACTAAAGTAGGTATGGCATTTCATAACTTCTTAATGTAATCATACTTATTTGGTTTTTATTTCTGTTTCTTTTTTACCTAATTATCCTTCATTTTGATACTTTTCTGATGAAATAAATGTTCAACACGATGAAAAAATATTCCCCTTGGTATTTAATTTCGACTTAAATTTTTCGTCGCGGGAATAACGCTTTTCACGAAGGTTTTCCTTATATAGTTAAGTCTTATCTGTCTATAAAGTTATACAATAGATAAGATTCATTAGAGACAAAGTCAGGGTTGCACAATAGATCGTTAATATCTTCAAATCACATCTAACAGGAAGTCCGGCAACGACGCATAAACGCAGGTCATTAAAAAGAAACACGTCTGTACTGCATCGTTATGGAGAAAAAACTAAAGAGAAAAGAAGAGAGAGAACAAGACACTTTGAAAATACTGGTGAATCAAAATGTTACGTAACACTAAATGACGTTCAAGTAAATAATGCAATTCCGGATTCGTTTTGCAAAACACACGTTCTGAAGGAAATTAACCGTCGCACAGAGTTGACCTTCTTGAGAAAATTTACTAACCTTGCTTGATTATGGAAATGCATACTATTCAATTATCCTTAATACAAATATAACACGTTCACGTTTTCTGAAGCCAAATAAATATCGTACATATATGTATCGTATTTCTAGTGGTACAACAAAATAAATCGAGAACCGACTCACTTTGAAAATTATACGTATCCTGCTTCATATTTTGAAGAATCAACATAGAATGTCTTAATTTTATTTTCACATTCATATTTTAGATTCAGAGCCTTAGTTGCACATTAACTTGTTTTAGATCATTTTTATAAATATTGCGTTACGTTTGAATAATACTGTGATGGGTTATTTAAGCGTAAAACGCTTTCAAGTTTTCAAGCATATGGGATAGTATGTAATTAAGCATGAATTAAAGGAATAGACTTAAGTAGTAATATCAAATATTGAAAATATTCTTTATGTCTGTGGTAGATATTGTCCTGAAACACAGGACATTATATAGTGGAAGGCTCGGTTCGATTAAACGCAGATACATTATGATATTATCGAATAAATCAATTTTGTTACATTCATGATATTAACTGATTAGCAAAATATGTTCAGTAAAAAGAAAAAATATAGAAAAGAAAAAATATTTTATCTAAATAATAAAAAAATCCTCAATTTAAAGTGTTACTTCCCGTTAGTAACATAAACGGATTCTTTTCTGTAACCAAATTGATATTGCAAACCTTATACTAAAAACAAAATATTTAGAGCGTCAAAGTCACATAAGACCCTTAACATGTATCATATTCACAGGGAGATTCATTTGTGGTGTCCCTACTAATGAAATAATTATCTTATTGAGATAACTAGTCAACTTTGTGTTAAATTTGATATAATATCCAAATCGTCCCTTGAAAGAAGATACCGAAAAATACACACAGAACGAAGAGACAAGCATTGGATTATCTAAGTGCACAGAAACCACATATCCTTCTCAAACCGTGATGATATTAATTTATTATTTTAGAGAAACATGAGCGAGGGCACTTAAAGATACCCTCTTGAATCTCTATGAGATACTAGTTTTAAATCCAATAAAAATTATATTAAAAAAACCTTCTACACATACAAAAACTTGTCAACTTTGATATTATAAAAGTTTAGCAGGTTATTTATGAAAATAATTATTATGTTTTGAAAGTGAAAAATTAAAATTTCAAACTAATAAAATGTAACTTTGAATTTAAAAAATGTAATTGAATAATAATGATAAATAGGCTCATAACTTAAATAAAACAAACATAAGTTGACATCGATCGTATACAATCGAGAAGTTCTGCAGTGACTTCATTCCAAAAACAGTTTCCGTTCAAATATAGTCTAAATATTATATCATATTCAATTACTCTAGACAATTTTTTTTTATTACCAAATATTCCAACGTTTTATCACCAAAACATTAAAAATTACTACAAAACTTTTTCCTAAATATTGGAGATTAAATAAAAATAAAAACGATTTGTATTGAATAACATTTTAATATCGTCAATAGTTTTAAGGTATACAGTTAAAACCAGGTCTATCAGGTTATAATCTGATTTAAAATCGGGTCCAAAGGGACCTAACAAATAAAAAATATGCGTTTTTTTACACTAAGACAGGAAAAGTTTAATCCAACAGCATTAAAATATTAGCTACTGGTTAGTGCTATAACGTCAATAATTGGACAAGTGCCTCTATAATTAGAACTTTGTATTTTACATATTTCAGTTTTATTTTGAAAAGTTTCTTTTATAACATTAAAGTAAGCAAATTAATTTGAATGATAATTGTCAAACAGAAATGTCGGGTTCAGAATTTGGAGTATAAAACAACCGACGGGATCTCCAAGAAAATGTCAAATTTGTTAACGTTGAGAGAACACTGGCTTTTGTTACATTATTTAACTATATACAAGTATCTACGAATTTCCAAACGCTGGACCATGTTTCTCTTTAATTTGTTAGCTGATGTGATTCACTTTAAAGCTTCTTCACGCTTGCTACGCCTCATTCCTCATCGCTTTGTAAGATTCTCAGAGAAGATAATAAGAGGAGGATAAAGTTTCGTAGTGATGCTGTGTGTCTCTGTGAGCCCCATCTCAATGATTTTCTTATTTGTACCTATTGATATATAGATAAGTATTGATTATCCAAAAGCAGAAATGAGTTTGATTAGAAAAAAAGTTTTTGTCCCCTGCTCTCATAAAATAAAAAGGAAAACAAAACAAACTTCTACTTATCCCATCGACTGATGTATTGTGGACATTTTTTGTTAAATAGAATAAAATGTCATTCGGAATTTAAATATTACAGTCGCTAGATATGTGTATTCAGATCCTTAAAAAGACATCCCCTTTTCAACTGTAAAGATATTTTAATGAAAATTATAATATATAAGAAAATTATATACTGCAGCATATATAATTTTAGAAAAACTTTGTAAAAAAATATCTTCATGGAATGACGATATTTTTGGTAAGGTAAAATATGATTTGTTATATAAAGTTTAAATCAAGTTCAAGGTTCAATAAATAAATAGATAACTTGGTAAGTAGTAGATAAGTCTGGCAAATTCAGTACATGCATACTCAACTATACAACGTACGTCTCGCGAGCTGCAAAATAGATTTCATATTGTTACTGAAAATGTACAATAATATATGCTTCACCTAATACTAAAGGAAATTTCAGTGATTCTAATGTATATTATTATAAAATGGCTATGTAAACCTGTCGTGGAGTTCAACACGCTCTTGGGCCTTTTTTTATGTACATTTGGATTAATTTCGTTTCTTAAGGAAAGACTTTGCCACGATTATGTTTTACATATAACGCACGTGTTAATATCGCTAGTTCTGGAGCACGTAACAAAGATCGATTCGATCAGCGTAACAAGCGTAATTATGTCAGTCCTCCTTCAGGCCGCCATCAATCTTTCCGTGTTTCAGTCCGCTATAAATCACTCCCTTCTCTACGTTTTGCATCTCCCTGGGCGGCTTGCTCTACCACCGTGGCGTATTCTTGCCAATTTTTTAGGAGATATCTCCCATAAGAAAAACTGATGGCTTATCACGGGCTACGTTAATTCTAGATTGAATTGCTTGCAAATTATATTATGAGAGCACTTCTTACCTAATAATCGTCGCATATGAGACTTTGCTTGTTCAATTACGGACTTGGGAGACAACGGGAGGGTTTGTGAACTTGGGAGTTATGGTGGATTAACTGGATATAAGATTATATTTTATGCACTTATTTTGAGGTCATTTAATTATTTTCTATGAATAAGTGAACATTTGGAAAGAAGTTGTAAGATGATTCAAGTTAATAACTATTTGGAAATATTGCGGATGCCACCAAAATTTTTAATTCCTAATTAAATTTAATGCTTTAATACGTTCCGTTCTAATTAAGGGATAAGTAATAAGACAATATGCGTTAACATTCCAAAATTATTGCTCAATGATACAATAAAATAACAGTATGTCTATTTATTGATGTATTACAATTAATAATTTTAGGCACTGACAGGTGGCACAAAGCGCATTTGCCACTGTATAGGAGAAAAGCTGGAAAATCTCTTAAATCGGATATTATCTTTGCATTTTTAGTCTTTTTATTCATCCTATGTAAAATGAAACATTCTTTGTTATTTATTTTAGGCAATTCTTTATATTTTAGAACGAAATACAAAAATATAAGGGGTAATCAAATACAAAATGATATTTTTTGATCAGAGATTAAATGTACCGTACGTTTCTGCCCAAACCGCTAGGATACAGTCATTTAGAAAATTTAGCTTTCGATATGATATGTATAGAGGAGATTCAATTGTCTTGTTAGAACCTAGCGTGACGAGCTAGCAAATAAGGTCATGTCTTGTTATGTCACTCATTGTTGCAAAGTAAGTGAAAAACAAGTGTTAAACAAATATACATTATGCGAAAGATATAGTAACAAAAAGTCGTCCAAAAAGTAGGTATTTATGTTATACAACCCGCTTGCTAATACACAAAGCGATGTGCACAATTTTATGTATTTAGGTCGATTGTGACCTAAATCATAGCAAATATACTAACCTGAAATAACAAAAGAAAATACCTGTAGTTTATGATATCATTAATACAACTAGAATGAAATACTACAAAAATTAAATATTACTTTTTAGTTAATAAAATATTTTTTGGAAACCATTGCACTGTTTCGAAAAAAAGTATTTTGAGAAAAACTCAGGCTTTCAGTGAAATAAAATAATATATAAATATATATATAATTAAGTAAATATATTTTGTTCATTAAATTGGCTCTGGGCTGGCTACACACAAAGCCTATAAGAAGTTCATTAACCTGGTTAAAGCTGTTGGCATGTTGCAATTTGGTGGTAAACACTTTAAAGGATTTATACCTTTAACTTGATATCGTAAACTTGTTTCAATAACTTGCACATAACGTAACAAAAATCGACCCAACAATAATCGGAGGAAATAAGTCTTATGATATTTAATTAACACTTTAACGTAGATATTCCTTAAAAAATGGTCTTACAAAAAATCGAAGTGACTCGGGCCAAGCCCCCCCGAACCGGACTAATAAAAGACAAAACATATAAGCACGACTAAACGAGCTCTTACGAAAACAGCAGACATTAAGTAACCTTGACTTATACAGTAAATCAGTGGAAAGTCGGCCAAAGTTTCGGTATTTTCGACACCATTTACAAATTGGCGTATCTATATTATGCGTAAATTGATGATTTTTTTTTTATGAAATTTTAAATTTTGGAAACTATATTTTGAGACATCTTATTTAAAAGTACCTTAAATATAACTTGCAATGAAAAGTTTTTCAAAATTCAAACTGAATGTGACCTCTTAAGTGTAATAATTTACTTACGCAGGTACTTAGGAATTACTATCGCATTTAAATAGATGGTGAATTTTATGTAAAACATTTTCTCTTCACAAATAATTGTCGATATCATATAAAACTAAATGGCATTAAATATGAAATTAGTTATTAGCTAATCTACAATAAACTGTCGGAAGTGTTTCATATGAACCTGAAAGCCCTGACATTTTCACAAGACCGGCCCGCCAAGATTGATTATATACCATTTCCTACCCGCTGTGGTCTCTCCGCCCACCGCTTCCAGTAGCAGCAACTTTATATAATTTGTCATTTTTATTGCTCCTCGGAAACCTTTTGCGTTTACTTGTTTAGAAAGTCCTATTAGTTAAAAGAAAATTATGGACTAAATTTATATTTGCGAACTTCTAACTTGTTGAATATTTGTAAGAGAGCAAAACCTACTTAAAACATGTTATGTTATTTGTAACAAGTCAAATAAAAGTTGCGCTAAATATAATTTGCAAATAGTAACCGTGACATATTTAATTAAAAAACGTTTTAAAACGAAATTTTATATAATAACTAGCGTTTGCCCTTGGCTGCGCTTGCATAGAGTTGACCTTATGACAAAATAATTTCTTACGTTTAATTCATTTTCCACACTTATTGCATAAGTACAACCACAAATTGTTATGTAGTTTTAAAAAGTTTAATAAATGAAAGAACTCTTGTTTTTGATAAGATATTCATTTGAGGTATTTACTTTGAGGTATTTAATTTGAACAAAATTCAGCGAATTTTGTTGATAACGAGTTTAATTTTAATGAATGTAGTATTAACGTAACTAAAATCAAATAATAATATTTAAAGAAAGCCTTAAGAAAGGGCGTAGGTAAAATTTTACATCCAGCAGATCTTATTTTGTGCTAGTTTAAGATTTATTTATATTAGTTAGATTTCTTCCTAGTTTCGACTTGTTTTTGTGATAGATAGTGAAAATAAATTTAAATTGAACGAATTCACAGAAAAATTGTAAGTTGGCTCGTTGTTAGTTTTGTTGAATGAATTTATGATTACCATTTCTGCAGTTCTATAACAGAAAAATAAGTACCGAAACTTGCCAAAAAGTTTCCTTTCGGTCTATCAATCGCAAGCATAGGTATGTGTTCTGCACTACGAAGTACAGATTCGTTAAGTTTGAAGTATACCTGAAACTTGCTAACCTCCTGATAAAGCAAATTGTATCTATGAAAAACCAAGAAAATATGAAACAAATTTATTATTTAAATTTTTTTTTATGACTGATAGGTTAAATGAAATCATGCTAATCATACAAATCGTCATTAGTTAAAAGTAACTTAATAAAAATCAATTATCTTTAAAGTTTTCTTCAATCTTTAAAGAACCTGATAACAATATATATCGTGGCGACGTATTTTTTTAAAGGAAATTAAAGCCTTTAATAGTAATTAAGAATTTATACAGTAATAAAAGAAAAATTAAGGCGGACCCACAGTTCTCTCCTTTATCTAGTAGATTATTAAAGAAAACAATGATTTCAAAATTTTAAAAGAAATTTCATTAAAATTATTTAATAATACAATATTTATGAAAAATCCACACAACAATAAACAACGTAACAACTTAAATGAAAATGTCTGTGGCCTTCTGCAGTGAATGACAATAAAGAACTTCGTTAATAAATGAAATGAACGTCCTCTTCATACTATCGGATTTATTTTCATGCTGAACTGTGTGAATAATTATATTCATTATAATATTAGAGCTTTACTTTTTATCAAAAAAAAAATTGAATTCCTTTAGAAATGATAATTTATTGGAGATTTTTAGTTCCAGCGTGAAATGTTCATTTCATTAATTCTGTCTGTGTGAATGTATATTTGTTAGACATTTTGGCGACTAATTTATGGTAATACTTAAAGTAAAACAATTTTGTTAAAATATTTGTTTAGAAATAACTTAACATTCCACATATTTTTATAAGGCCCCATCAAACTACCATATATACAAGATGAAGTATTTTTTAAAATCCTGTTAGATGAAGGTCTGTGGTATTATGATTACACATGAGTTTAATAAAGATATACATCCCTTTGCATTGAGTTTAAAATTTAAGCACATTTTATGAAAAAGGCTTTTGACCGCAAGTATTTCGCGTTACGTCATTCTTTTTTATTTAAATGCGATTCAAGAATACAATGAAGAGCTCTCGGAAAAATGCCAGCCGACAGTCGGAAACGTATTTAGACGACAGCTTGCAATAAGAGGCACATTACAATGAATCCGGCGACATACCGGTTGGATTTGGGTTAAGCCGCTTATTCGGACATTCAGTTCTGTGAGGCAGCTAACATCGTTGTTCACTATGTATGTCTTTTCAGAGGCAAAATTCAGAAAGTTATCTTCTGTTTGGAATCTGGGTCAGTATGAAATTTTGTTTTTAACTATTATACAAATCGACTTTAAACAAGATATTAGTACAATAGCTCTCATAAAAATCGACTTGTTTCATCTCTTTATTTTCAGTTCAAATATTTATATACGTTGTAAATATTAATGTCATATTACGAAAAGCATAGAAGAAATATGCGTGTACATGTATGTATATATATATATATATATATATATATATATATATATATATATATATATACACATATATATACACACATTTGAAAAATTTAACACAAATATGTAATAAATAAAAGAGCCATTAATTAATTTAATTATTTTTATTCTCACAAAAACCTTTATTATTTTTACAGCTCAGTAAAAGGATTAGGCAAGATAATGAGATAAATTAGACAAGGCATAGAAAAATTTGATAAGACAATATTATAATAAAACAGCTAAATCAAGAAAAAAGAGATCGCACACAAATTGAAATTTAGGCCAATAATTATTCCGTAGATCCATACTAAATTCTCTGAGACATATATTTTTGTATTCTGTATTGTGTTTTGAGTCACTTTGACAATCCCCGGATGAAGATATTGGGCTATGTATGTTAGTTCGATGTTTAATAAATTGTTATATTGCATTTTCGGTAGTATCCCATAGTTTCTCAATCACACAGGGGACGGCTTCTTCATCAATAGTAATAAAGTCTTCTTACACAATGGAATTGATTATACTCGTCTAATATTTATTCCTTATCATAGGAAGGTGGCTGAGATATTCAAAAGTATTTATTTGTTTTCCAACTAAAATCTAAACTACACTATTATAGATTTTTCAAAGCCTTTAAAGACTTGATAAGAATGCTCAAGAAGAATCAACCGCGACTGTGATATAAATCTCATATGAACAAATGCATCTAGGCAGGATATTCACTATTTTTGATTCACACGTGGTAATATTCAAATTCAGGCCAATATTGCTACTCTTCAACCTATAGTTTTCCAATAAATACTTTTTTATTTTTTCTCATTAAATTTCCTCTCAAAACTAGCAGCTTTCTTACTTCTCTACTATAGTGTTTACAGGTTACAACATTATCATTTTAAATCCAAGTATTTACTTTTTATACTGGATACAACACAAGGTATTTTGGATTGGAAGAATA
Organism: Druceiella hillmani; assembly: GCA_039881145.1. Taxonomy (NCBI): domain Eukaryota; kingdom Metazoa; phylum Arthropoda; class Insecta; order Lepidoptera; family Hepialidae; genus Druceiella; species Druceiella hillmani. The sequence continues at coordinate 10,407,913 of JAYKKI010000045.1, forward strand.
AACACATGTTTGTGTGTGAATGCGATAGATATAACTATATAAAATTTAAAGTATTGAATATATTTGACGTTAGTTTTGTAGAAATTCATTATTCACAATTAAATGAAACTACGTTACGTAGTATTATTTCTACTTTCTTTAAGTTCTTTACCACAACCTAGGTTTCGTTGCATTACAACATTTTGCAAAGATAATGGCCCACCTGAAGATGTTGTAATACAACGAAACCTATGTCATGGTAAACAATTTAAAGAAAGTAGGAATAATACTACATCACGTAGTTTCATTTAATTGTGTAAAATTTTAAGCAAAGCCTTTAGGGGCATGTTTCAAATATTGGAAATAAATGAATAAAAAAATAAAACTACCAAGAAAAATTTTAGTAATATTTTTGGCTATTTTTCAAGTTTATTTAATGTCAATGTAATCATACATTAGAAGATTTGATTTGCTAGGCTCATCCCTGAGTGTTGAAAAATATATACATACACTTAAGTTCAGTTTTAATGAGAGGAAAGCGGTCTTCTAGGTGATACCAATAAGTTTTCTAGACGATACCTGAAAATGCAGACAACATTCATGTCTCACATTCCGACGAAATGTATTTTGGATAATTCTTTAGCACTTTGCTTGGCGTTACTGGTAATTGTTGCAACAAGTTTCCCACTTCTTAATCGATGTTTTGCAAGCAGGTCTTTTTGACGAAAAATACATTTACAGCACACTCGGGTAATTCCATTGGGACGAACGACATAATTTATTTTAAAGAAAGTTTCACGCAATAATTGCTTCCACTTTGGCTCGCGATATAACTAATTTTCTAAATAACTTCAAATCTCATTTCTTGATACTCCATAGAGTCATATAATGTTATATTCATTGACTTAATTATTTGAAAAATTATTGGATCAATTTAAAAGAAAGTTCTGTCTTTTGCAAATGATGACCGTGTCGTTATTTACCTTTTAATGTATAGGAAGATAAACAAATATATTAAATGCAATGGTAGAAGAATATTCCACTCAGTCATGCTCGAAATCGAAATCCAGCATACGTGTACATGTTCCGTCAGTTTTTAAAGTCAATATTTGATTTCACACTTCGGCTGCCTCGATATTCGACTTTAAACGAGTTACGGTGGTGCTGGATGCGGAACAAGTCCGTTCAGAGTTATCACGTGGGACACGCAGTTGCTTTAACGATAAACATTTTATGGAAATTGTTTTTCGTAATCATAATGACGGTGACCATACACAGAGCGGAAGCGCCGTCTCTTCGGTAGAAATTTCATATACCCCATTTAAATTATCCGCACTAACACAATTATATAATAAATAATTGTGTTAGTGCGGATGTTCTTATTGTTAGAAATATACCCCACTTAAGTAATGAAGGCGGGATATCGTTATGAAATGATACTACTTCCATAGTTTAAGGAATATGTCAAAGAAAATAACTTTATCCACTTAGTAAATATACTTTTTATTTACGCTCCATTACCATGTTTAGGTACTGCTGCATAATTATTTTGTAGCAGTAAACATGTCAATAGAGGGTCAAAACTTAGTCACGGGTTATTTTGTTATATAGATGTGCTTGAAACATATATGTGTGTATACTGTCACGTTCTTTAGAAGCAAATACACTACTATGACCAAGAGCATGAAACTGAAACAAGTTCACCGTACTTTGCTTAGGATCTGCCATTCACCAATGTAGTGAATGCCTGGCAGTGAAAAGAACATTTTATCCATCCTTCATTCGGAATATCACTATTAGATTTAACTTCACTTCTTGTGCTATGGAAGTAAGATTTCTTTTTCCACAGTTATATAGTTCACTATTGAAGTTTCACTTCAAGAAATGTCACATAAAATGTTTCCATCGCCCACCACTATAACATTTACAAGATTTAATGATTAAGTTATCGGTATCTGAAGAGACCACGGGTCTACTAAGGTAATTAAAATATAGCGTTTCTTAGTTAGTTCCCATTTCTATGTCAGTAAAAGATTCAAGCAAAAGCAAAAGCTTCATTCACTTGTATGAAGCCAGAGAGTGAGTAATAATTTGAACCGCATTATTTCTTCAAAAAATGTTATTACCATTTTCAAAATGTTATTTATTTGCAGAGATTTCAATTAAATACCAACAATAGCGTCATCTGTTGGTAGCTCATAAAAAATACGGTATGAAAAATTAATCTATTTTCCATTATGTTTTTAATGTTGAATTGTTGTCCTTCTAACGCCTTCCTGGAGACCTCAAACAAGTGATTGTTACTACGCTATTGAGATTTCCAGGTAATGACGACGGGGAGAGATTTATGGTTCTAATGTGGAAACTATTCATTTTCGATTAAACTGCATATAACTTGCTTAGACCTTTTTCTATATTTTGCAATAAAACAAAAAATCATATTAATGGACATGGCGTTAATAAATAAAAAATCATATTAATGGACATGGCGGTCACTATATTGGAATCATTTAAATATCTAACACTCTTTTGGTTCTACACAATTAACATCGTTAATTATTAGTAAGTTATTACCGAATTAAATAAAAAAGTTAATTACATAGTTTACTTTTCAGTAAAGAAATTTATCTTCAATGAAACTTAAATTTTGCTACGGAACCTAATCTTTTCATTAAAATTCAATAATCCCATATAATCATTTCATTTGAATATAGTAGAACGTCTACGGCAGCAATCCTCTTAACCAGACAAGATTGATGATATGCCGTTTCACCGAAGTGATTGTAAAACCCATCACTTGCAATGGAGATAACTTTGCACAATTTGTCATTTTTTGTTACTCTTGGAAGATTGTTTACCTAACGTGTTCACAAGGTTATTTCGGGAGAAAAAATGACATTGTTAAACTTTTCTAATGGAGTTCAACTTCTAACTTGTTGAACGGGCGAACAAACGTTATGTTAATATTACACAAACATAGATTCTCGTAAATATGTTCTTATTTTTTTATATTTAAATATCAGAGCGTATCTTGTTAAAATAATACCTTAATTACAAATGATATCTGTTAGATAATAATTTGGTTTAGGTGATAAACTAACGGTCTCTTTTGTAACAATAATTACGCTGTTCGAGGTTATTTCAATAAAAAAACGTTTTCCATACGAACTGTGGAAAAACAGTGTTACCTTTGCAATAAACAACATTTTTATAACAGCATAGGTTTTAAAATTGCGATTTAATTTCACCGCCATAGCAACGAAATAAACATAAAGTTTTGTGCACTTTTTATATGTTAAATTGTATGTTTATTTATTCCACTGTAGATTAATAGCAAATAAACACACAAACTTTCATGTGCCTATGTTAATAAGGGAGTAAAATAAGGATTGAATGTTTTTCTACTTAACATATTGCTTATTTAGACTGAATTTATTAGCTACCAGATTGTCGTGTCTTGCGAAACAAATGTTAAATAGGTAATTTTTTTTACAAATTGTATTATTATAATAGATATGAATACTGAAGAAAGCTGGATCTACTTCCGAAGTTATGACAACCAGAAATGTGTAGTAAAAATCTAGAAAAATATTTTTTTTTTGGAAAAACTTTGTAGTAAAACGCTATGTCGGGTGATAATTTTAAAAATATTGATTTTACTTCTGTTAATACGACAGAGTTCTTGTAATCTATTATGATCAGTGAGAATACCGATATTCTTTCAAATCAGCTTATTATGTGGAACTACCTACATTGTAAATTTGTTATTTCTGAAGTTCGCTACCAAAAAATAATCGTACATTCATGCAACAGATTCCTTGTTGTTTAACTGCCCGTCTGCCCACTAGAGCTGTTTGTTCAAAGACCACAAAGAGCTGAATTTAAACACAGTTATACTTAATAATAATCCAAACTAGACCAAAATGGCAACAAAAATAAATAGTTTATAACTGTAAAAGTATATTCAAGGGAAAATTATTTGTGATCTATATAATCTTTTTATTCTGTCGCTACTTTATATTGTTTCAAATAATCGACACAAATCTTTTTACCTCGGTGTCAAATTCACAAACTTTCTACCCGTGACCTAGCTTTATGTTCGTAAAACATACGCCCGCTTCTCATTCATATACATCAGTCATCATTTAGTAAAATTTTTCTTCCCTGTTTTTTTGCAAATTTATAGAATTAATCAGTTTCCGGCATGAGAAACTATCAAAAGTCGCACAAGCTATCAAAAGCCGTCTGAAAAAAGCACTCCTCCGTTTGCGTCCTGTTTTCTTCACACCACCTCCTTTTCTTTTCTCCAATTGACGTCTTTTTTCTTTTTCCTACCGATATATGAAATCATTTTTATAAATACTTTTTAGTATATATACATCTCAGTGTATCGTCTTTTTGTTTTTATTTAGAATTTCGTTATTAGTTGTTGTTTAAGTGTATTAGTAGCATGTTTGGTATGGTTAATCGGGAGAGATTGCTTTTGTAACAATAAATTCACTGTATATTCGTTAATATTAAATTCAAATAGTGTTGAAAACTCGATATCATATCCGTCTATCTCCGCACTGAATGCAATATTCATTCAGTGCGAAGATAGACGGATATGATATGCATTATTCAGTCGGCTGCACACATACAAAATTAATAACAATTGTAGTATAGAATACCTATCATACAAATTCAATATGCGCTTTATCATGTTTATTTCATTTTGGATACTAAAATAATAAAAAAACTAATAAACATGCATTTGGTTAATAAATGATGGTCCAGTGCGAGCAGATGCTATATATAATAATATCTAATCAAATGACAATGGTGTATTAAATTTTAATTCTTGGTCAATTTTTGAAAGTGGGTATCTAGTATTCTTTTTACTTCAAGATAATAGGTGGGAAAAAATATCTCCGAGCGTATCAAAAAAATGAATACGCTACATGCTTTCGTGAAGACTTCATAATACGTAATATAGCAGAAAAATAACGACTTTCTACTATCAGATATGCAATCACGTTTTCGGAAAGCGATTTCAAATCATGGTTAAGTTTGTAGCAGGAAACCTCACGTCACCTCTAAATTTGAGGATTATTGATTAAAAGTGATCATATCTAAAATCGACTGAAAGCTCACTGTTATTAAAAAAAGCAAATACGGCTAAAAGAAACAATAATAAAAAGATAATAAGCAAATGTCATTAATTACGGTTTGCCTATAATGCTATATGGAGCAGTACATTATATAAATATTAATGTAATGATAAGGTTGGAAGAAGGAGATAGAGATTATAAGAAGGGTTGGAAAAAAGAGAGGTAGGATATGTTCATAATCAAAAAACATTTTAACGGTATCGCAAATTAAATCAATGGTTTTATAGTTATCTGTTTTATTTCACTTTAACAACAATGTTTAAAACAAAATTAGTAACAATTTTCGTGGCTGCTTGAGTAAGAAATTTTTCCAAATTATAAGAAATGTTATACGACAAAATCCATCAAGGTTATTTTTAACATTATATTAAACATTCACAAAATAATAGGAAGATATGCATATAAAGAGACAAACGGTCATTCGTTTACTTAATACATATTAAAACCAAATATAGCCACCCATTACACAAAAGTACAATCCAAAAAATTAAACAAATCAGTGCAATTCAATTGCTGACCAAGAAAATGTATAAGAGAAAGAACGACATTACATGTAATGATATGGTAAATTATATAAATTCCAAGAGTAATTGAGCAATAAATATCAAGGAAAATAGTATAAAGAGTCTCTAGTAGACCAATAAACTCATTGTTGAATTAAATTAAAGAATTATAAGATTCAGATAAAATGATAAATTGATTGATTAACCGAAATCTAAGTCCTTTCTTTCAATTCATTATGGTCTTTTGCTTCTAATAGCTCAAGAAGGGTATTCCATCATCTCAAGAACATGAGTAGAAGTAGTCCATTACTTGAATCTTAAATTAAATTAGTATAATTAAGGTGCGATTATTTAGGACTCATGAGTACCTTAACAAATATTTGATCTTTTATTCCTTATGGACAGAAGATTCCAAATCTGCTTTAGTATTAAGCGATTGGAATAAATATTTTATAGAAGAAAGATTAAGGTCAACGTTTTGATTTTTTGGGTCGCAAGTAAATTATTAGAACAAATCGGAGATATTAAAAATTAAATTTATCATCCTGGATTACTTATTAGGCAATTGGCGCAACAAAAGCATCCTGCAGAAATATGAGAGGAAAAGAACCAATAAAGGAATGAACCTTCCTTATACTATTTGAACCGTTTATACAAACCGTTGGTAAGAATCTTATTTGCAATGTGCCAATGCAGTCAAATAGGTTGAGGAAAAGCTCAAAGTTTATGCGTATATGGATGATTATGAAAGTAAATAGAAGACATCATACATAAAGTGAAAATTAAAATATATCTTTTTGTCTGACCATTAGCTTTAAGAATCATTTCTTGCGGTTATAATTTGAGTTAGTATTCGCATATCCATACTCCTTGAAATGCACCTATTTTTAAAAAGAGTCCAATAGCCTTACACGAGATAAAAAACTGACACTTTTTATTTTAATTAGTAATTTTAGTATTCAGTAACTGAGGCACAGAAATGTTTACCGTACAAGTAGCAAAAATAAAGATTGAGAAACATCTGTAATCTTTCAAAGATATTTTGAAATATCTTAAAAATATTGTAAAGCTGTAGAATATAGCTTCAATAGCAATAAATCCACCATATGTATCGACTGCACACATTAAAGTTTGTAAATAATATAATTGCAGATGCGACTTTGTTTATATTGGTTTATCGTTTTGTTTTCACACCTCAAATACTCAATAAATTTTAATGAAATGTTGCAAATATAATTATCCCAAAATATAATATTTATTAATACAAAACACAGTATTTTCAAAAATCATCACATTAAGGACAAGAGCGTGAATAATAACATACATACATACATATATATATATATATATATATATATATACATATATATATATATATATATATGTGTGTGTGTGTATGTTTGTGTATATGTGTATATATATATATATATATATATATATATATAAATATATATTCAAACATATCGAAACTGAGGCTGGCATCCAGCAGAACAAGCTACGAGTGTGTCGCATTTTAAGCTTCGTCGCTCCATAAACTCGATGCGCGGCGCGATATGCACGAATTCCACATGTTTGACTTTGGAGAAAGACATATAAATCTGGTTGAGATTAAACAACCTAAGGCGTTGTAATTCGTGGTTACCTGTGAATTTAGTGAGCTAAATATTCAATATTTTAGTAACTTACCACTCAGCTAGCTTAGTGTATACTCCATAATGCTTTTGTATTTAAGTACACAATATGCTTTCGTAGAATTCAACAAACTCACTAACTTTCTAACTTATTTTTTACTAGCTTTTAGATATAACATATATAATGAAAGTCAGTTTTATTTTTGAAAAATCGCGAGTCAAAATAGATGTTTAAAATAATAAATGTCAAACACCGACAAGAAAATATACATGATGATATAGGATATTCCACTGAGTCTGACTTCAAGACGAAATTACCCATATTCACTCTTCGCAAATCTAATAAAAGCTTGTTGCTCCTCTCGAAGGCTTTCAGATTTGATAATCGCTTTCACGGTATATAGCTGCGCACCGCTTGGCAGCAAGTCGTGGCGTCATCACCTTGTAACTACGGTGTCTAAATTGTACGTTATAATGTAGGATGGGAAATTGTTTTAGCAAGGAAAATTTGGCAAAAATGGTTTTTCGTAACTTAATAACGACCAGCCTTATATGTTTAGCAGTGCAGTCTTTCAAATTAAGGTTTATATATCCCATTAAATTTCTATTTACTTTGCGTCGTATCTCCGGCTCGAATTGTTGCGAGAGTGTTCGGAATTAAAATGCCAATATTACAAGTGATATTGTCGAATAAAATTATATTAAAAAATCGTCGTATAGATATCGTTTAGGGACATCGATGTAATTGGAGCACCATATTTAATATTGTGAACATTATGTATAGCGAGTGCAATTTCTCTGTAGTCAAAATAACGTTTATAATTAATATAACACCGGCACTTGTCCGCTGATTTATAAATAAAATTAATAAGAATGGATTTAAATTAATCCAATTTTCAGTATGTTTATATTAAAAAAATTATGTTGTGGTACAAAGTTTTATAAGTACGGGTTTATTAATCGTAATGATTCCAGAAACAAGTCTTAAATAATCCCAAGGAGCGAGTTACTCCCAAGAGCAAAATAAAATAAGTAACTGCCAGGAGTCCGGCTATTTTTTATTAAATATTACTTTCATGTTAATAGTCACGATTTAAATTTGACATAATGTTTTGTTTTCGCTTTGTTTAAAAAATATTTAAAGTTTTAGAATAAACAGAACGGATGTATGTATGATATGAATAAAGGTTTATATTTATCACGTTCTAACTTTGACCTGTGGCTTCATCCGTATGGGAAAAATAATAAATGATAATAAATTATATGGGTAAGGTATAATTAATAATATATATATATATATATATATATATATATATATATATACATACATATATATATATATATACATATATATATATATATATATATACATATATATATATATATATATATATATATGTATGGGTAAGTTATAACGTTCTTGACAACAAAACTTTCTTTTAATAAGTATTTCCCAGAATAAAATTCAAGAAAATATTCCACGATAATTGAAGTATTTCCCAAAGATAATATGCAGAAATCTTATGTATTTTTAATCAATTAATCCAATTTTGAGTATGTTAATTTTCAGTATATACATCTTATTTTCATAATAGCTTAGTGAAATTAACATCTTGAGATTAAGGTACCACTTTATCGATCAGAGATCTTTTTGTGGTTTGCTAAATAATTAATGAACTTTCAGAGGTGTCTGGGATCATTGACTTGTTGAAAGATAAAACTCATAATCCATCAATTGTTTCCCAAAAGGAACAACATGATTTTGAATTACATAGTGGTAGACGTTTTCGTCAAGATTTTCCTTCATTCGGTCAACATTTAATACATGACCGCAATTAAAACATTTCCACAATATAAAATGCCTTCCAGCTAGCTGATCAGGCTGATATTATCCTGAAGACCTCCAACGCACATTAATTCTACGCGTCTGTCTAAATTACTCTAACTTACAAAGCTTAGTCTATTATACAAAGCTTAGGCTTAGTATGTTCTTGAATATATTTTAGTCTTCTTTGTTGCCCCAAAATTGAGGTTTTGGTGAAAATTCTAGCCAAAGCCTTGATTTAGGCAAACCGTAATTAATGACATTTGCTTATTATCTTTTTATTATTGTTTCTTTTAGCCGTATTTGCTTTTTTTAATAACAGTGAGCTTTCAGTCGATTTTAGATATGATCACTTTTAATCAATAATCCTCAAATTTAGAGGTGACGTGAGGTTTCCTGCTACAAACTTAACCATGATTTGAAATCGCTTTCCGAAAACGTGATTGCATATCTGATAGTAGAAAGTCGTTATTTTTCTGCTATATTACGTATTATGAAGTCTTCACGAAAGCATGTAGCGTATTCATTTTTTTGATACGCTCGGAGATATTTTTTCCCACCTATTATCTTGAAGTAAAAAGAATACTAGATACCCACTTTCAAAAATTGACCAAGAATTAAAATTTAATACACCATTGTCATTTGATTAGATATTATTATATATAGCATCTGCTCGCACTGGACCATCATTTATTAACCAAATGCATGTTTATTAGTTTTTTTATTATTTTAGTATCCAAAATGAAATAAACATGATAAAGCGCATATTGAATTTGTATGATAGGTATTCTATACTACAATTGTTATTAATTTTGTATGTGTGCAGCCGACTGAATAATGCATATCATATCCGTCTATCTTCGCACTGAATGAATATTGCATTCAGTGCGGAGATAGACGGATATGATATCGAGTTTTCAACACTATTTGAATTTAATATTAACGAATATACAGTGAATTTATTGTTACAAAAGCAATCTCTCCCGATTAACCATACCAAACATGCTACTAATACACTTAAACAACAACTAATAACGAAATTCTAAATAAAAACAAAAAGACGATACACTGAGATGTATATATACTAAAAAGTATTTATAAAAATGATTTCATATATCGGTAGGAAAAAGAAAAAAGACGTCAATTGGAGAAAAGAAAAGGAGGTGGTGTGAAGAAAACAGGACGCAAACGGAGGAGTGCTTTTTTCAGACGGCTTTTGATAGCTTGTGCGACTTTTGATAGTTTCTCATGCCGGAAACTGATTAATTCTATAAATTTGCAAAAAAACAGGGAAGAAAAATTTTACTAAATGATGACTGATGTATATGAATGAGAAGCGGGCGTATGTTTTACGAACATAAAGCTAGGTCACGGGTAGAAAGTTTGTGAATTTGACACCGAGGTAAAAAGATTTGTGTCGATTATTTGAAACAATATAAAGTAGCGACAGAATAAAAAGATTATATAGATCACAAATAATTTTCCCTTGAATATACTTTTACAGTTATAAACTATTTATTTTTGTTGCCATTTTGGTCTAGTTTGGATTATTATTAAGTATAACTGTGTTTAAATTCAGCTCTTTGTGGTCTTTGAACAAACAGCTCTAGTGGGCAGACGGGCAGTTAAACAACAAGGAATCTGTTGCATGAATGTACGATTATATATCGTATCGATGATAACTTCAGAAATAACAAATTTACAATGTAGGTAGTTCCACATAATAAGCTGATTTGAAAGAATATCGGTATTCTCACTGATCATAATAGATTACAAGAACTCTATCGTATTAACAGAAGTAAAATCAATATTTTTAAAATTATCACCCGACCTCGCGTTTTACTACAAAGTTTTCCCAAAAAAAAATATTTTTCTAGATTTTTACTACACATTTCTGGTTGTCATAACTTTGGAAGTAGATCCAGCTTTCTTCAGTATTCATATCTATTATAATAATACAATTTGTAAAAAAAATTACCTATTTAACATTTGTTTCGCAAGACACGACAATCTGGTAGCTAATAAATTCAGTCTAAATAAGCAATATGTTAAGTAGAAAAACATTCAATCCTTATTTTACTCCCTTATTAACATACGCACATGAAAGTTTGTGTGTTTATTTGCTATTAATCTACAGTGGAATAAATAAACATACAATTTAACATATAAAAAGTGCACAAAACTTTATGTTCGTTTCGTTGCTATGGCGGTGAAATTAAATCGCAATTTTAAAACCTATGCTGTTATAAAAATGTTGTTTATTGCAAAGCTCACACTGGTTTTCCACAGTTCGTATGGAAAACGTTTTTTTATTGAAGTAACCTCGAACAGCGTAATTATTGTTACAAAAGAGACCATTAGTATATCACCTAAACCAAATTATTATATAACAGATATCATTTGTAATTAAGGTATTATTTTAACAAGATACGCTCTGATACCAAGGGGTATATTTAAATATAATACCACCTTGGTATATTTAAATATAAAAAAATAAGAACATATTTACGAGAATCTATGTTTGTGTAATATTAACATAACGTTTGTTAGCACGTTCAACAAGTTAGAAGTTGAACTCCAGAAGAAAAGTTTATCAATGTCATTTTTTCTCCCGAAATAACCTTGTGAACACGTAAGGCAAACAATCTTCCAAGAGTAACAAAAAATTACAAATTGTGCAAAGTTATCTCCATTGCAAGTGATGGGTTTTACAATCACTTCGGTGAAACGGCATATCATCAATCTTGTCTGGTTAAGAGGATTGCTGCCGCAGACGTTCCACTATATTCAAATGAAATGCTTATATGGGATTATGGAATTTCAAAGAAAAGATTAGGTTCCGTAGCAAAAGTCGAAGGCATCACACAACGCAGCAGATTACCAATGAGGTGAACAGATCAAATAAAGAAGACCTTCAACTGACCACGGCACGAATGAACAAGGAAAGTGGGCGTTCGCGAAGAGTGGCGTCGCATTGTGAAACAGGACACTAAAGTCGAGGTGCGACCACGACCACTATGCAAAGAGTGTAACGACCAAGAAGGAAGGAACATGTAATATAATATAATATAACCGATTAAAGATTTATTTAACCCTAGCTCACTAACCTTAATTTCTAGTAACTTTATCACTAACCATTCGTAATTTTTACGAGTGATTGAAACATCAATATTTATTTAATCAACTTTAATAATAACAGATAATGACTTTTAATCATAGTCTTAGTTTCATCTTAATGTAATTATATTAATTATTATTTTAGACATAACTTATGTTGAACAATAATTACACATCGGAACAGAATGCTCCTTGCAAATAGCTTTCTTGCAAGTTTTGCAGAAGGTCGTGGTCATACGACGTTTTTTTGCAGGGCAGATACTGCAAGTTTTACGCGTTTTGGAAACGACATGACTAGAACCTTCTTGACGGTCGTTATTTTTTAAGATCTCTGCCAGGATGAGCTTTATGTTTCATGGTAACGTTATAGTCTGATATTTCTCTTGCAGCCAAGGCTTCATCAGGTCGTCTGCCATTTTGAACGCAAAAGACCTTCTTTTCATGGCTTTTTTTCCATTATGGATCGCATTACTGACGTGGATGACATACGCGTTAACTATAGACAAATTCAGTATGTTGTAGAACAAGCACATTGGCCATCGATGGTCTTTCAGTTAGTACTCATGATCGAGCACATTTGGTTTACTGTATCAACCGCACCCTTTGTGGAGTTATAAAATTCAATAATTTCGGGCTTTTTTGAAGTAGCATTTATATGAGGTTGATCATGTGTGGTAGAAAGAAGGTAAATGACCTTATTGGACTTCGGCTTATAAGATACCAAAGTAATTTCTTTATCGAAACCGAATATCATAGTACCTGCAGGTCTGTTTCTAGTATTCACCATTTCCTTAGGAATCTCTCGTTTATTACTTCTTAGTGTACCTACTACTGTAAAGTTATATGGTGACTCCAATAGTTCAGTAACCAAAGGAACTGACGTAAACCAATTATCCATGGTTATGGTTTATATCCGGTTTGACCTATAGTATGGTTTAGATAGCTCCTTTATAAAATAAGTTGCTTATGGCTCGTTACATGTGTTTGTGTTTTTCCCCATATAGGGTATAGCAATGCACATGTACTTTGTACTGGAATCAGCCATCATTACAAGTTTCAAGCCATATTTATTGGGCGTATTAGGGATATACATACGGAAGGGACAGCGTCCTATAAAACCAACTAGTTGTTAGTCCACGGTAATGTAAGAACCTGGCTTGTACCATTTTCTGCAATTGTCTATAATTTTTTCCCAGAAATCCCTTATTGGTGCCAGTCTATCAGAAGCTCTTCTCTCTTGTCTAGTATTTCTATCATCAAATCTTATACATCTAAATAAAAGGCGAATCTTTCGGCACTCATGCAGGCTTTGTAAGTTTTCGCACTTCTAATAGTATCAAACAAAGTTCATGTAGGTAAATGGTTACTCTTGAGAGCCGCAGATTGAATTAGCAAACCCAGCAATGCCTTGATTTCATTGGCTGACGTTGGTGCAGTAGTATACTTAGAAGTTTCATACTTATTACTCTTGATGTTAATCTCGACGTTCGTATACTGTACTATAAGTTCGATCATTTCTTCCTCAACAAAAAGATGAAACAGATGTTTTGGCTCCGAGAGTTCTCTAGATATACCTACAGGACCAGGTTTAATATGCAGCACATTACGAGCTCCTGTACAGGTACGTGAGTCGCGAGGGTTCGTTGACCATCTATGTTGATTCTTACCAAACAGGGTATTTTATCTTGGTTGAATGATTAATTGCTGCTGCGGTATATCCTCATGGTTCAATTCCATCTGATCGGTGCGGGATGTCGGTGACGCGTCATCATCAGAATTTATAACTAACCTTCGATAACGGCCACGACGGCTACGTGGAACGAATACCTCATCCTCCGAAGAAGGTGTTGCGTCCTCGTCGCTGCCATCAGTTTCTATGTGAATTTCCGTCTCTAAATTACTATCTTCCTCTGAATCCGATGAGTGTGGCTGATTATCGGGTATTGACTCTGCGTTCGAATCTTGCAACCATTGTATATTTTTTTCATTTTATCTTCTCAAATCCATCTGAAATCATAAACTAAATAAATTTCGAATCTAAAAACAACGAAAACGTTACAATCTATTGATTTATAAATAAAATAGAGTTATTATTACGTACTGTAATAACATAAAAGTAATATATTTTTATAGTAATTATTGAATATAATAGACAAATAAAGAAATACAAAAGTTTTAAAAAAGTTACGTAGTTACTAACCTTTCGTATTTTTTACGACGATTGCACGATATCTCCTGACCTAATAAACGTGCATCAGCAATGAGTGCTTGCGGGTCACTGGAGATGCGAATTAGGAAGGTACTAGAAAGGGGCGGGGCGGCGGGGGTGTGGAACTTACCGAACCTCTAAAAGCGCACGGCACAAGTCGTAATTTTTACGACTGGTTAGTGATCTAGGGTTAACTATGTATATATGTTTTGATAAAATTTTTTACATACTATTTTTAAATAACCGATATAAGTATTCAGTTTGATTTGTGATAGCACAATGTTGTTATACAAGATAATATATATATATATATATATATATATATATATATATATATATATATATATATATATATACATATATATAAATATATATGTATGTATATATATATATATATACATACATATATATATATATATATATATACTTGTATATGTGTATGTGTGCATGTGCATGTACATATATATGAGGGTGCGTGTGTACGTTTGCGTGTGCTCTGCATGCGGGTGTGTATGTATACATGTAATTCTTGAATTAGTTCGTAATTTCGAATTCTATTTCTGAATTGGGGGTATAAAAGAAGAATAAATTGCATTATGTCTTCGGACATCTTTATTTAATGGAAAACATGAAAATAATAAATATTATCTAAGGAAAAAAACTCTCACAATTAAAAAAGACTGACATTGCAGAATGTAATAAAACTAATTAATACGTCGGAAATGAGTTTTATGAGTGAATAATAAATTTTCCCGTAAACGTAGGTACTAATGATGATTAAATCATCTAACTTAAAACAGCTTTGTAATTTCAACATTTCCTTAAATTCCAATTTTAAATTTTGTGGTGACCTCAAATAAAACAATTTAGAACAATGTGATAAAAAGGAATTTTATTCCCAAGCGTTACAAAAACAGACTGGACCTTTTTCCAGCGGCGTTGGCGAAGCTGTTTTGACTTTAGAAATGTGTGGTTATTTCAATAGCTAATTTATTATACCTATTTAAATAGTAATAAAATGAAACTTTCTCGCTTTATTCTTTCTATCTGTCATAAAGGTGATATTGCAAAATATATATAAATACAATACAATACAATAAACCAGTATAGAAATTTTGATCAAAAGAGGCCTGATGTCCAAAATGTTCAATGATCTCTTAACAAAATTCGTTTCTTTTTTATGATTTTAAATAAAGACATAAGATGAGAAACTACAAACGATCAATTTACAAATAAAAGGTTTTTACGTTTACAAGAAACCCACCATATAAACGACTTAAAAAATATGTTTGGTCCCAATAATAAAATTTAATTTAATTTAAAATATTTCAAGTGTTGATTTACATATTATTAGTTAAATTACCGTTCTGTTCAGTCATGTTATTGTTTTCTGTTATAAATTTCAAACTTTTTTAACTTTTTCCGAAAGGTTTTTGTACCAAATTTTAGCTTTCTAAATCATACGGTCCAAGCTTTATAAGCAGATTGGTGGGGCATACACTGCGTTGTTACGTTACGTTAAAATTGCTATCAGTTTCATGTTATAACGTTGTTTGTCGTGTTTATTGTTGTAAATATAGACTTCTTTAATTAGTTAATGGTCATCGAACTTACTACAGTCGACTTAAACTTTTGAGTCAAGTATTTGTGCTACTTTTAATGGACTCGCTGACCTTTAACTTAAGACATTTCATAACTATATTATATCAGCAGTAATCACAATAAAGAATTATTTGAATGTTAAGACATGGGCATCTCAAGTTAAAAAGTAGATAATAATTTATATAAAATTATATTATTTCAATAACATAAGCACCATCATGATCCAAGACTTGTCACCGTCATATATGGGCAGATGAAATTCCTTCTTTGTAGACCTTTTTATAATTTTGATTCAAAATTTGGGTGGTTTCAACTTAAAGGTGATCTGCGTCTTTAAAATCGGTATTGCATAAATAGATAGACATCGAGCAAAATTGATGATAATCAGAAGGCTGGTGATTCAAACAGTATGGTGGGAGAGAAAGCACAGTCCATCGAAGTATTCTTCATACATTGTAATGGGAATGTGCTAGCTCTGTGCAAAAGTCGGTCCTATTATTAAGTCGCATTATAATATTTTAAATTTTTCCTAACATATTAGTTTGTCTTTTTATTGCAGTATACAATCATGCAAATAGATCAGCGAAGTGACACGAATTTAACCTGTGATCCGTTTCACGAAGGCTCTGTTAAAGTTAAAGATTATTGATGAAATCAACATGTTTTCTTTGTATCATGGTAAAGTACAGTTTCACTCATTAGTATGCATACCTTGCCTGTTATTCTGCCCGCTTATCGCCCTAAGCGGAACTCATATAATAAGAGTAATATCTTCTCTTCGTAAAATTTCCATATATTTTTCGTTCTTTACTCACAAAAACTCAGTTGCTAACTGAAGGGAATATCGTGCAATTTATACACCCTATCTAGAGATGTTAGCTCGTTAAATTTCTCTAATATTCCAGAAGTAGCTGTAACAATGGTGACTTATTTTAAAATTATATTTGTATCTATGCAAGTCGAATATAATCGTAACTGCTCATTCTGCTATTCTAAATAAATGTTAAATGGCAATCCAACTAACGGCTTAAAAATAAAATACTTCATTTAACATCTGAGCTTAGTTCACGTTCATATCTTGACTCGCACATAAATAAGTAAGTTTGTTAGATAAAAACTTTAATCAGTAATTGGCATCATATTATTAAACAGCATCCAGTTATTTTAAATTTTAAAATACTTTTTTTACTAAATGAATATATTTTATCAGATGTGCAGTTCACAAACATGTAAAGAAAATCGTCACGACTTTGGATAAAGCTTTCCAATATCCGTAAGCGTTGTGTTGCAATGACGGAGCGGTTGGAAGCGCGCCCAAGTCGGATATAGATTTCCGCACGCCAGCCGAGACCGCGTGTTTCATATTAAGGATCACCGCGTACATTCATATTAAGGAGTTTATTACATTTTTCACTTAATGTTGCTTATGATTTTCTTTCTTAGGTGAGACTTATAATTTTGTCCTTGTATAATATAATAAAAACTAATAACATTTATAGCTTTCTCACTGTTTTAACGCCGTAACATCACTATTCTTATTTAATTGGGATGAAACAGTTTTGATGCACATTTTTTTTAAATATTGAACCTCAGTTTTTTCAGGCCCTTTTTATCATCTTGGAAATAGAAAATTTTAGTTAACAATCAATGGAAGTTAAATTAAATATGAATTAAAGGAATAAACTTGTGGGCAAACAATAAGACAAACATTTGGAATATGATTGGATTTAAAATTAAAAAAAAAAATTGAGAATATTTCAGTTTGCCAATGTAGTACCTTAATAACTTTGTTGTCTATTATCTTACAATTATTTATTATTATTTTAATGGTTCATGACCTTCAACTGGGAATACTTTTAGATAATTGTAACGAAATTTTTATATTAAAATTTATGTTAATGCTTAAACTTAAAATTAAATCTATAATTGGTTTGCTCAAGTATTCTTTAAAGAATTTGAAATTGAAACATTGGTCTTCACGCAATGATGTTGAACATGGGTGCCTAATTGCAGTTTTAAAAAAATACATCTTAAAGTCGCCTTAGATATGTGCTTTATAAATTTTGAAATGATTGGTTTTCCAGTCATTGATATAAGTCTGGTGAGTAAATTATATTATAGTAAATTAATTATAGTATAGTAAATTTTCGTACGCACAACAACAGCCGTTCATCTTTATCTGTGTAATTTAGATATCTTTATTATGGTCACATAAGTATTTGTAATATAACATTATTAAAGAAAATGGTAACAAATTATTTTACCACGTTTCTCTCAAACCACTGTTCCCCCACACGGTGATCGCAATTTCTTAAAAACTTTTGAATCGGTTTATTTCTAATAAACTTTTTTGTTATGGTAAAACCTCTGTTGTAGTATCAAAGTAATTGTTATTATTATTATTTGAAAAAAATCATAATTTTACTAAAATACACATTTTAAATTAAAACTTCCTTTGTAACTTTAATTAGTTATTTTTGGGTATGCCGAAAATGTTCATTCCTCTTTTTATTTCGAATTTTAAAAAGTTTTACAGACATTTAACCTAAAATTCAAATTAAGGTATGCTTTAACATTTATTTTAAGTGTATTTTTTAAGTTCAAAAATAAAAAAAATAACTTTGCCACATTGATCAAGTAATGAAAATTGAAATATTATTCCTCTAGGTTTTCATCTCTTATATCTTATAAATGAAGTCTGCTTATATCTAATAAGTAACCCCTTCACCTCTCTTTCGCCTCGACCTCTTTGAAGTACCAAAATTAATAAGCGAACGTAATTACTTTCAAGTTTGTTTGTTCACAAGTAGAAGTGTTGCGTTCGTTGCAAATTGTTAAATTGTACTTTACGTAAGACTATGAAAAAGGGTCGAGTTGTATAAGATTTTCACGGAAGGTTTCGACCATAGTTCTGTTTACGTTCCGATTATTGTTCTGGTTATAAAGAAAATAATTTTTTTGTTGAAATTATAAGTTTTATTTTTTAATAGGTTTTGTTATATTTTTAGAGAAGTTTCTATGTAATTGTTATTTATGAAGTTGGTTATAAAATAAATATTGGTTTGTTACTTCAAATTTAATGACAAATTTAGCGGTAACGAGATCATTTATATTGTGTGATGAATCAAGGATAATTATTATTTAATGGATTTTAGCTGTATCTGACGGCTGAGTGAATTTCCGAAGTAAAAGTGCCTTGTTTTAATGCGTTTATTTCATATTCTTATAATGAACACAAATAAGTAGTTTAGTTTAAATCTCGCGCGAGCTGACTTGCGCCCCCTATTCGTTCTTCTGCCCTCTCTCACAAATTCCCGTAGCAACGCTGCTGCCAATCAATCGAGCTTTTTTTTAATTTCGGACGTAATCTTTCTATTATTTTAACTTTTGGTATTATCTTAACTTTGATTTTGGTAATAGATGACCTATGTGTAATCCATGTTAATACCTTCAGTATTTTCCGAATTAAAGCCATTCGTAAAGAAAGAGAGATAAATAATTCTAAGATAAAAGTAGTAGTCAAATATTTAAACGGAAAAACCATTTATGAGTTGAAAATTCGAAAATCACAGACAAACATTTAAGTTTTATTTCTCTGCATGATAACAATTAAAATGACTTTATTTAGTTTTCTTGAACACAGACCCATAAAATGCACTTAATTTTTCTCTTCATTAATTTATATAACTTAAATCTACTTATTTGTCGAATCTATCTTCGTTAGCATCACATATTAGTTATCCATTTCTTTTACTTTTCATGGCAAAAGCCTCCTCCTTTGTTTTTTCACAATAGTTAGTCAGATAGCCCTCTGTAATTAGCTAATCATATAGTATTTTATTCGTATCTATGAAATGCTTGTAATACGTTATTTCATTGTGAGGAACCATGTTAATCATGTTGAACCAATTCTAATATATTCGTTTCTGTTGCTAGCGACATGTTTTAAGCTTGACTGGTTATAGTACCTACATCGCGGTGACAAGTTGTTCTGAGTGAGATTATTTTCGTCCTCTTTTGGTATTTCTTTTCCCTTTTTTTCTTCTTTTTGAAATTGGTCTTGGAAAGTCTTTTGTCTTTCATAATAGACAATCTTCTCTTCTGTACAGGTTTAAATAATTTAATTAATTTGTATTTCTTAAAACTGACAATATCTTTCTCCGCGGTCTTGTTTTGTCATTCTCTTTTTATCCACCCGTCTCGCCGTTCTAAATAGTTTTATTGCGTGTAATTTGATTCAAATTACACGCAATAAAACAACAAATTCTGCAAGGTTTATTCTGATTATAAGAAAAAGCAAAAGAGGGATTTTTCAATACCAAACTAAAATTAATGCAGGGAATTTTCAACTAATGAAAAAAATTATAAACTATTTTTATTCAAATTATTTTTATAAAAATTATAAAATTGGAACTAGAGAGTTATAACTCAAACAAACTCAATATCTAAATGATTTACAATGTTATGTTGGGACTGCGATGTTATAGAAATTAATGGATAATAATATGCAAGACTTTCGGCCAAGGTGCGTATCATTGTTGTTTTGAAAAGTTATAAAGATATAAAATGTACCCCAACTAATAAAACGTATCTTAAAAATGAGGAGTTTCGAATAAATTTCAACCTTTAATCTCTAATTTTTTGAGACTAGGTCTCGAGTAATAACTGTTTCTTTGTTCATTATTTGTTAATGTTGTAATACATAAATATTTCGAATGAATTAATAAAAGATATTTTATGATCGCTGCGTACTCTGCGTAAACATTATCACATTCTAGGCAAATTAACAATTATTATGCATCAATATACATATATTTTGTAACAGCTACGCTTTTTTTTCCTGAAAATATTTTCAAACGAAAAAAAAATATATAAAGATCTCTGAGTAACAGTTTGATCATCAATTATTTCGCATCCAAATATTTACGCAATGTTTTAACGAGTAGGATTTTTTTCGATAATGTTTAGTGAAAATATATTTATTTTCCAGCCTCGATATCAGCGTCATTCAAACAAAATTCCTTTTTCTGCTTATTTATTCGAGTTACGAGATAATGGACGGTCAGCCATCAACAATTATTTACCCGGATGAATGTATACACGAGTAGCGTTAACGTGGAGATTTAGTGATTCGATACAAACAAATTGGCTGACATTACCATGGCAATAAAAATTATCATAAAAATATATTTCTGCCCGGGAAAAAAGAAAATAAGTTGTTTATTTCAGTTAAATTGTCCAAAAATTTAGGTTAATAATATATGGTTAGACTGAACTAATTTTTGTTGAGCGTTTTTAAGTGTGAATTTCTGAGTATTATTTTAGCTGATACGATCTGAAAAGTTATACTAAATTGGTAAGTTTTGTGAAAATTTTAAACCAACATATTATCTGATACCACGAAAAAAAATTTAAAATATTTTTATAGACAATTCAGTCCATTACAATTTTCATGTGTAATTTATAAGACATTTTTTAATAATCTGTTATTTATAAATTATATCACGTTAAACTGCGTAAATTTCTTTAGTTATGTAGTTTGCAAACTTGCGCACTTTAACATGCTATAATTTATAAATAACAAATTATTAAAAAATTACTTCGGGAACTCAACTACAGTCATTGCGAAACAGTAATAAGACGCTCCGATGATGTTATATATGATTTAAACACTTTCATCAAAATCTAATTTTTAGGGGTTTCGTCTTTTGGCCGTCACGTTTATTCATCCAATAAGTGAGATGGAGAAATTCCTAAGGTATTTAGGAACTGGTTAATAACCGGTCGTGAGTTGAAGTGATCCATCATGACCGCAGCATTGAAATGTGCCTCATTAGCTGGGCAGCGCCTTTTTTTGCCCATATGAATGAGCAAGGTGGAAAGAGAGGCAAAATGCTTAGCACCGCTTCCCCCACCTTGGTCCGCTTTAAATATGTGTATGCGAACGTGCGTGCGCGTATGCGCGTGTGTACGTGTGTTAAGGAAATAAATAATGTTTACTATAAGAACTAATAAGAACCTAAATAATATTTAATGAATAATGTGTTGAGATTTACATTTGTCTTATATAATATTTACCAAGCAGATATATGCATCACTTGTTGTATACACAACTTAATTCGCGTGAATTTCCAGTTTGACACACTTAAACAAATCGAAGTAAAGCGTGGACATATACATTTAATCGTAGGTTTTATTACCGCGCTAAAGATAGCATATGACATTTTGTCAAAAAATCTGTTGATAATAAAAAATTCTGCTACTACACTGTCGATGGTTTCTTGTGTGTTTATATTACTAACATGCTATAGGTGGCGCCTTATGAAATATGACCAACAATTTTGGTATTGTTCATAGAAATTTAAAGTATTGATAAAAAAAGTAGATGTTTTAGGTTGCGTTATATTTGGTTGCATATTTGAGCTGCGGAACAGAGTATCTGTTTATGCCCAGGCAATATGTATGTAAAGGAATCGCATTCACAAAAAGTAACAGACAGACAAGTTTTAAAATTTTATTTGTTTCTATTATCTGCATTATTAAATATAATATAAATATATTATCGTATATATGTATATATATATATATATATATATATATATATATATATATATATATATATATATATATATATATGTATATGGTTCAAATAACTGGTTACAAATTTTCTATGTAAGTTATATTAGTCAGTTGAAAAATCAATACATCGTACTAGTATGAACTGCATATAATATTTTGTTACTTCTTCTATATACTTTTGTTATACTTTTATTCCTATAAATCATTATTCTTTTTATACTCTAAATAATTTCAAAATCGTGAATATGACACAACAGAAATATCTACCATAAACAGCTTAAAGATTGAAATCATAATTTTACTGAAAATGATAATTTATAAGTTTATCGCAATAAATGTTTATTGAAAAATCTAGTAGAGTGTAAATAAAAAGAGACATTTACTAATTTATAGTTCATCTAAATAATTATCTTAGTAAGTTAATTATTTCTTCCATTAAATTATTAAATTAGTCTCTGGCTGTAATATTTTTTAATATAATTCACAAGTTAGTAAAATTCGAATGGTTAGCGAAAATAAATTTATATCAGGAAAATTACGTCAGATGGGGTCCGCCTAATTTCATTAAGTTTTGACGATATCTTTTCTTTTTTAATCATATTAGAAGCAAAGATTTGTTTATTTAAGGACGTATTAATAAAATCTTTCCGCTTTACAATGAATATTGACTAGTCTCAAAAGACTAATACACGCATAGCGAGGGCACTTTCATGCAATAAATTTATTTTACAACAAATTTATAGTCTATTCACATTATTGATCGCCTATATTATAATTAAAATAAAAATGTGTGTACAATATTTTTCGGCAATCAGTTTTATTTATTTTGTGTTAATTAGCATTTCGTCCGTTGATCAGACTGGCTAACTAGAACGGCTGCGTAAAATTATTTTGTTTCCCACATTTTACTTCATTCTAGCAATAATAAAATACTCGTGACTACTAGTTAGTATTTACTAGTCTTTTGCCTTTTGATATCCTCTTTGGTTGATCTAATTGTTTTCTGCCTTTAAATTAAAAACACGGCTTGAAAATATAACCACTAAATTTCATATTGTTACGTGAATGAAAATTTAAATACAAAAATATATTCTGTAAAATATATTTTTGTAGATATCTCCAATGTACAAATATATTGTAGTCCTAACTAAGATTGTAAATGAAGAACTATGTTTATTTGTCCTTCTTTCACATTAGGCCAGACAGCAAAGGATTGATATATTATTTTTACATGGAGATAGTCGGCGGGTCAGAAAATGGCATACACTACTTTATAATCCAGGAAATTTCATCTTAAATAATATTACAATCCTAACTAATTTTAAAAAATCCGAAGGTGTATTTCTTTGTTCTTCTTTCACGTCACAGTGGATCGGAGTAACTTTTTGCACAGAGATGGTTCGCGGGCCAAGAAATGACATATGCTACATTCCGACCCGTAAAATCTCATCCTAATTAATATTTCTTTCCTAACGAATATCATTAATGCTAAAATGCTTTTGTTTGTCTCCCTCTCACGTAGTTTGCTGGCTGGAAAATGATACAAATTGCTTTTTATTTCGGGAAATGTCCATACCTTTGGGAACATTCTTATTTGAAATAAAAAACTATACGTCGTATAACGTCGTAAAACAGTTAAAGATAGGTGTGATTTTTTGAAATGCTATGTACGCAATGTAAGGTAGTAATAACAATTCTTCCTTTAATCCCTGATTTAGAGAGAAAGATTCTCATTTTAATGGTCATTTGTATTAATAAGTCATGAAAATAAATTTTATAATCAAATTTTTAGTTTCATAAGTTTTCAACTATAATCACATGAGTGAAGTCACTGGTAGACATTAATATTCATAGCTAAAACGGGTCTCTTATTAGATATTTTGTATAAAAACATGAAATAAATTAGGATTAATCTGGATTATTAGTTTGAAATTAAAAAAAAACAGGATTCGTAGTGTTTCACTCGTTTCAATATATTCGAAATTCAAATCAAAATTAACAAGTAAACAGATGAAATAATTCAAATACTTCTTAAGAGTTAATTTACAAAAAAAAATTACTAGGAGGAATAAGCAAAAAGCATTAATAAGTCAAATAAATGGTATTAAATCGAATCTAATAATAATAGGGTTGGGAGATGATTAATTTGATTGTGAATATAACGCTAGGATGACATAGGTAGAACAATTTTAAATCATAACATATGTACACATTTACATATAATACATAAAAATATTGAATAGTGAATATATTTGGCGTTAATTTTATAGGAATTCATTATTCATAATTAAATGAAACTACGTGATGTATTATTATTTCTACTTTCTTATGGAAAGCAGAAATAATACTACATCACGTAGTTTCATTTAAGTGTACATAAAAATCTATCCAGCACAGACAGAACACACGTTACGAAACTTCCGTATACATTTAGACAATTCCGAACATTTAAGGATAAATAGTATTTATATTAAACTCGCAATTCAATATTTATTACTATATATTTTTCAAGTTCCAAATTAGATTATAATAATATGGAATGAATCTAACCTTACCCCTTTTTAACTGTTTTGGCGTGGAATGAGGTGAAAATCTGATTTTAATCAAATAAATATGAAACTAATAAAAAGTAATCAACTGGAATTACAAATAAAAGTTTAAATTATTCCTCGATAATAAAATCTTTGAACTACATATTCCCATAGTTTAGACCAAACATGTCAAATATGAAAATTTTACATCAAAAAATGTAAACACGGCCTTAATTGTAATAATTATTCACAATTTTTTGATAATTGTAAATTGGGCTAATTGATTGCATAAGAATAATATATAAGAACTATTTTGATATCTGGCTTTAATATTATTTTAAATTAATCTAGCCTAAAGTCTAGAAACCAACCGCATGTAAACCAAAGATTATATTGGTTATCTCCGTAAGAAAAATGAACAGATACGCTTCAAAATAGATATCTTAAAAAATAAAAAAAACTATTTCTCGTTAAATAAATTAAATTAATTTGATTTGAAAATAATGCCTCAACTTAAGACAATACTCCTTATTATTATACAACAAAGTATTTACTTTGACAATATGATAAGCAAACACCTTCAATATTGCTAAATGAAGGTCATAATAAACTCAATCAATTAAAGGTGAAACTTAAATGTCCTTATCCCTTACTCAAGGGCTCCTTATTAGTCAAAAGTCTTCTAAGCAGGACAGCAACAACAATAAATAAACCGCAGACACAAAATGATGAAGAAACTGGTGGAGGAAAAAATAACACATGAAGTAAAAATATAAATTTAGAAGATTAGCTTTCGCGCAGACGACGATATACGAGAGCTTATTAAATATCACTAATGCCATTGCGCTATCTCGTCGAGTCGAGTTTCAGTCGTTCGCTCGTATTTTGGGCGGGCGTCGCCGAAGTTGTTTGCAAAGCAGTCGCAATAATCTTTCTGTGAGATCCTTAAAATAAAAATTATTTATTGGCTTTGACGTTAAATTTGATTAACTAACTTATCTGTCATGGAAATAACAAAACCAGATGCTAATAAAATATTTGACATTGATCAATCTATCGGTTAGTACTGGTTGACCTTCGATTTTCTACTAACATGATAATCCCCTGCTCAGAAGTGACAGTGCACTCACGGCTTATATTATTGCAAAAAGTATATTCGTGTATTACATTTTTACCTATATTTATGAACTATACAATTACGGCAATCGAAAGGAACATTAAGATAGTGTGACTCTATTGCATTTCAATGTTATATATATATATATATATATATATATATATACATATATATATATATATATATATATATATATATATATATATATATACATATATACGTACAAAATTTTCGCAGATATTTGAACACCATTCCAGGTGCGATTCGGTAATCGAATGCAACTTTTAAATAGTTCAATTCTGTTACACTACAATATTACTCTTATCAGTGGCGGCCTAACAGGCAACAGGTACATCATTATTGCACAAGGCCCAGGGCAACTGCTCAGGGCCTCATGCAATGACCCAAGTAGAAATAAAGTAAGGAAAATTAACCATATTAAAATTCTCAAACACCAAAATGTACTTGAAAAATTAATTACAATTTCAATTTCGCGCCTCGTGCACTAGAACTTCAACGAGCAGTTTTGTTACTGTCATCGTATTCCCTATGTAAATTCGGGGAATCCCCGTATTTCATTACCCCATCAACTTATCACCCACTTATTTTGCTAGCTGCTTATTTGCTTTCAATAGGTAAATAAACATTAAATAGTATTAAGTTTAAGTGAATCATACATTATTAACATTACTTATGATATAAATTATTTCTGAATAAGTGTTATATGCAAAGCAAGATTTAAATCACGTGATGGTGATGTTGGAAGAAAATTTGAGTCCGGTAGTTCAAAGAGAAAACGAGCTATTAAAAGAAAGCAGACAGAAGAAAATCTATGTGGGTCTTTATATAAATATGTAAAAAGTGCCGATCAAGAAACATCTAAAAACTCTACTTTGACTGAAAGTGACACATTATTGCACTTAACCCTAACCTAGCTGAAATTATTTCTTCAACATCGTTATGAGTGCCATTTAGTAATAATAGCAAGGATATTGAATCAACAATACCGTTGTCTCTTACACCACTGCCACCACCATCATTAACACTATCCAGCCAAGAAAATGTATCTGAGTCTATGTCTACATCTTTGTCTGATGGAATTACAAATGTGAAGTATTAAAATGACATAGTTTTTGGCCATTGACCGAACTGACATTGTATTGAATGGTTCAATTTGGGATAAAGTTAATTTAACCCAGGATCAAAATGAAAAAGAAAGGCAAGGAGGGATATTTTTTATTGGCTATTATGAATTTTTTAGAATCTTATAATGTGGCCTTCAGAGGTCACAGAGAAACAATAAAGTCTGACTCAGATTCAAAGGATACCAGTGATAACTTTTTAGATTTAGTAAAGTTTATAGCCGAATTTGCTCTAATATTGCAACTTTACATACAATAAGTAACAGACAAGAGTATTAATCACCACTACCTAAGAAACATATTTAAAATAAATTTATACAATTAATGGCAGGTCACGTAAAGGCTCAAATCATTGCCAAAATAAAAAAGAATAAATATTTCTCGATGATTATAGATTGTACCCGCTATGTTTTTCGTGTTCAGCAACTGTCAATTTTTATAAATTTTTTTAATTTAAATATAGCCAAAACTGACTTCTTAGCTGTCGAAATAAGCACAGCTGAAGGTTTCACAAATTATATAATCAGAGAACTAGTACATCTGGGTTTATTATTGCAAAACTGCAGAGGCCAAGGGTACGATAATAGAGACAATATGCGTGCAGAAAAAAGTGGTGTTCAGAAACGTATACTTGAAATTAATCTGCTTGCTTATTTTATACCTCGTGAGAGTCCTAGCTGGAATCATAACTTAGGATCGTCTTGTGTTCAAGCAAATTTTTTTTTTCAATTTGCTACAACATCTTTACAATACGTTTACCGTCTTAAATCAGCGGTGAGCTATGTTAAAAGCATATGTAAAAAAAATATAAACTAAGCGATATATGCGATGCTTTGAAGGATTTAATAGAAAATACAACAGGCTGTCAGTTAGTTGGTGAATGCAGTTCTATTAAAAAGGAATTAACTGGCTACGAATTTGTTGCTCTCGTCGTATGGTATCATATTCTTGCAAAGATAAACATAATAAGTAAAATATGGCAGAGTGAAAAATGCACCTATTGCGGTTATTCAACACTTTTAAAAAACGGCTTGTTAAATATTGGGAAAATGGTTTCCTATTATCTTTAGTAACAGCGATAGAAATTTCTGAGGAAAATGATATTGAGAAAGATTTCAAAGACGTGAAAAGGAGACATATTAGAAAGAATTTTAATTATGAATGGGAAGACGAAGATCTTTCCGAATTGTCTGGGGAAGAAAATTTTAAAAGAAACTATTTTTTATGTCATTGTCAACAATGTGCGCGTAAGCTGCCAACATACATTTGAAGTAGTTAAACATCATGATAGGATATTTGTTTTCATGTATAACATAAAACATTAAAGGAAATAAATGCTTGTGAACTTTTGAAGAAATTAAGCGACTCGCAAATATATCTAACAGTAGAGGATACATCTGATATTTATAGATATGAATTATATAAAGAACTGAATATATTTATCCATGTATATGAAGGAAACAACGACTTTATCTCGGTGTTGAAATGTATAATAAAAAAAATTTAATGGAATTTTTCCCCACTGTTGGAATAGTCCTAAGAATTATTGCCACAGCACCTGTGATAGTTGCGTCTGCCGAAAGAAGCTTTTCGAGTTTAAAACTTATTGAAGGAATTCGATGACACAAGACCGGCTTTAAGCTCTTGATATTCTCTCAATTGAACATTACATAGCTCATTCGTTAAATTTTAGTTATAATTTAATTCATTATTTTAGTCTTAAGAGAAGTCGCACATGATTTTTCAACTCCTTGCGTAGGTATATTTTTAGCTTAGTTTTTTTCATAACTAAAAATTCATGTATTTTTTATAAAACTTCTAATATAACATTTTAAAGCTCTAAATTTATTTTATTATACATTTCATTTCTTATCTATCATCAGTAATACCTACATTCAATTTAAATATTTTCTGCAATGGACAAGGTCCTCGTAAAGATCTGCCGCTCGGAGTCTCGCAGTGATTAAGGCCGCCACCAGCTCTTATATACATATATTTAAATACATAGGGGCATAAGAAAAGGCCTACAAATAATCTTCTTCAACGAACTAATAACTTGTTATATTTGTGACTTTTATGTCATTTCTGAAGCTATTCGCTAATCGAATACGACTTTAAATAGTTTTACATTTATTTTATTGTATTTACAATGTTTGTTATATTTAACCAATGGATAATTTGGTGTACTTCAATCAAATATGATCAGTTTTTTAGAAATATCTGTTACGCCATTTCATACAAAATAGTTAGATAATTAAAATACTATGACGCTGTTACACTCCAATGCTATTCGTGTCTACAATGTTTAGTTAAATATTCAAGGGCATAAGCGAAATGTTTTCAAATGTTCTACTATAGAGAATTAATAATTTGTTACATTTATATAAAATGCGATCAGTTTTCGCAAATGTCTGGTGCGCCAACTCTTATTTTAGACAAGAGGCATGAAATATTTAGATACAACAAAATTTATGCGAAACGGCGAATTTAATTTAATAATCTTGTTCGCGTACATGAGACAACATTCCGTCTCGAAACAAAGGGTCGTGAAATGTTCAATATTGGAAAATCTCCGCCATCACCCCTAATCTCGAGAATAATGTAACCTTTGAAACAGATAGCCCGCGGGAATAATTTTTCATTTCACGAGCGAGAACTGTTCACATGTCGCCTACTGGGAACGGGTGCATCATTAACGTGATTTTCATCATTAACGTGATTAGTAAGAAATATATTTCCCGAGGTTACGTTTTAAATTTTATAACTCGATTGTTTCAAGGATTTTTTTATTAAAATAACTCGATTGCAAAAAAATTATTAATGAAAATACAAGGTTTCATTTTCTTTTTATTTTTATTAAAGAATTAAAATTATTTCAAGACGTGAATTAATTTTTGTGTAAAATTGAATAAATTGTGCTGTTAATGTTTGAACTTTTATGTTATATTTCAATAAATATAATAGCCATAAATATTTACATATTGCGCGTTAATAAGAAGTTTATTTTATTTAGATTTTGATGATATATCTAAGAAAATAGAAACCATGTAGCATAATCCCTACACAAGGAAAAATATAAAGTATTCTACACTTTAATCTTTGTACACACGACTATGCTCTTTACGGGACGGATATTAATACGGAAATGTAAGCTACTTACATCTTACAGATATCTTAAGTAAGAATACCTACAAAATCTATGCATTCTTGACGACTTTGGTCACAGAAAATATGCCCATACTTTTGAATATACAGCGAAAATTAAATACAAATTAAATATAAATGAACTGCTGAAAATTAAAAAACTTTTCTGCATACATATATATTAGTTTATAAGTAAGATATGCGAGTTGCCAACATTTCTTTAACTGTACTAGGTTTAATCTTAAGAAAAACGTGATGCAAACTAAAGTCAGGAATAATTAATAATTAAATGAATACCAATTTTTCTGGATTTATAAAAGTTTATAATTAAGATGCGCAAATTACCGGCAACTGTAATTTAAATATAACCAACAGGTTAAATACACAAAAAAAACTATAGAAACTTAAAACTTTTGAGCGGATCAAAAATTCGTAACAGTGCAATCCATTGATTTTTCTGGGATTGTGCTTATAACTGACTTTTCTGGGATAGTGGTTATAATTAACGGTTGAATTTTAACGTTAAAAATCACGACTCAGTATATTGAGAAGTGGAGCGTTAACATAAAAAACAAATGTAATCTGCGCACGTAACGCTGTTAATGGTCATTTTATTGTCCAGACTATATGGGGGTTTATTTTTAGTCAACATCAGAAAGAACGAAGTTCTCAATTCGACTGAAATTTTTTAAGTATGTTATCGCAGATCTCCGGCATTTTTAACGTTAAATATTTCCCTTATATAATTTGGTCAGAACCTGACTATGAAATTCAAAAATATACCATAAAATTTCTCAAATTTGAACAGCACAGAAATTCTGATCGAGTTTTGATATTATGGGTAAGTATATATGGCTACATTCAATATAATTTCAACTTTTCATCTATGATGCTGCAGGTATGCCGCCTGCCTGAACCGTGAGACTTGAAGATCTGCTGTTTTGGAATTAGTATTATGATTTTCAAGCAAAGACTCATTCTGTCGCTTAACTCTGGGTTCCTACTACTTAGCCCTAATCATGCCCGTATAAACTGTGAGACTTGAGGATCTGCTGTTACGAAAAAGTCATTGTGAGTCTCAAGCAATGGTTCTACCAATAAACGCAGGTTCCAAATCCTCAGTTCGAATTTTTCAAGAGCACTGATTGCCTAAACCGTGAGACTTGAGGATCTGCATTTTTTTTAAGTTAGTATCATGTGCTCAAGCAGAGACTACCACTAAATTTCGGGCTTTCACATCTCAGCTATGATGCCTCCGGGGTATTGCCTACTTAAATTGTACGACTTGAGGACCTGCTCAACCCGAAATCCTAATATTAAACTCCGGGTTACAACACCTCAGTCCTAATGCTTAAACGTTTACAAAACTTGTCATACTTGAAAATTTGCTATTTTAGAATCAGAATTTTAACTCTCAAGCAAATTCTTTACCAATAAACTCAAGGTTCCAATTCCCAGAATTGACGCTGTGAGTGTACTGTTTGCTTAAACTGTGAGACTTAAAGATCTGCTGTTTTTAAATTAGTATTGCAGATCTCAAGCAAAAGTTTTGTCATTGAACTCAGGACTCCGATTCCTTAGCCTAACGCTGCAGTCGTACGGTCTGTTTTTGTACTAACTCATATTTCAACCATTAATCAACCAACTTAGATAATTCTCTTTACTTTTAAATCTCGTAAAAAATAATTCGAATTTCACCGTGGAAATTGAAGGTACCTGACAGAATTCTTCAACAATGTACAGCATGCATATCGTAATTGAATTTGGGTGATATAGCTCTCATTATTATCTAGTGACAAAGTCTTGAAAATTTTGACACTTCTAAAAGCGGTGTAAATCAACCGTTAGCAACATTTAGGCACCATGATAAAGCCGGGAGCTAGTGGACGGAACTTCTTACTTATAAAGCGTAAATTCATCGAGTATTGGCTCATTTCATTTGTGCTAACGTAAGCAAAAAAATAACAAAGAGAATAGACAGATAAATATATTCATGTATATGCAAAGGCATGATAAAAGTAAGTTATTAATTGGTAGGTAGATAAATACTTGTAAGTAGAGATATAAACAAATGCATGAATTGACCAAATATTAGCACGTTATTAGGCAGGCAAGGAAGTACGTACAGGTATCTTTGTGTATAGCAGCAAGAATATTAGTAGGCACATATATAATATATACAGGATTCAAGCACTGACTATGGTAAAACGAAAGGAGGCAATATGATTTATACGTCCGTATATATGTATGTGTATACTTGGATGTAAGTATGTAGATACACACGAATATATGCTAGGTTAATAAATGCGCAAAGGTCTGTTTTGATTTTATAAATGAGATAGTACTGATATTTTCGGTGCCAAGTGAAATATAGCACCCATCTGCGTGTTTGATTGTCAATATACTTGGAGGTAAACGTCGTGATTGGCAGATAGTATATCAGAAGCGGGTGTAACGCTGCTGTTCTCATGTTAGAGAAGATCAAGACGGGAGGTTCAACGCGTCTGTCCTCACGTCAGAAAGAATAGAAACGTTGACTTAGCACTGATTCCAAAAATCTCTTAACAGTAGTAGTATTTTGCAATTTTATTATGTGCGGAAACTATATTGAACCTCAAATCTTCCAACCCAGTACTAGTTCTTTCATTATTTAATAATTTTCAGACTGCTTCTTGTTCGATGGTTATTTGAAAACGATTAATTTTTTTTTATTTTACATCAACTCACAGTTATTCTTCTATATATTTTAATATTCATAAAAATTCATACAGAAACAACAAGATACAAGAGGTTTGCAATTCATTACGTAAATTGTGAACAGAATCGCGAGATGCATTCCACTCTAATATACGTCCAGACAATTGTGCGAAAGATGCCTATGCCTATTATGCTCGTCTACAAAATGTTTTCGCTCGTAAGATGAAAAATTAATCCCGGGAGTTCTCCGCACTAAAGGCTGTCGGAACGGTATATAATGGAGAAGCAGCGACTTTCCGGTGTGGAAATTTTATGGCGCTTCATTCTGTTGGGACGTAATATTGTCATATTTTGAAATTTTACTGTTTGCTTCATTTTGCTCGAAACAAAGTAAGGTATTTATTCCCTTATACTCTTGAGCAGGTGATCCAAAGCACAAATCATTTAGGGCCCCATTTTAACTTTCATAATGTGATGACATTTAGCTTGCATATATCACGTATGTGATAAAGTTTTTTCCCCCGGTTTTAATTAGTCCATTTTCCAAAATGATGATAATTTTAACTATCGTTTTTTTTAAGAAAATGGAAAATCTACCCTTCAATTATAGCATGAGATTCCCTTCACGCTCACTCCTTCCCCTGTCCCCTTACCCCTTCCCCTCACACTTCCTCTCACCCTTACCCGCCCTCACCCTCCTCGTTCCCCTCCCCTCCGTAATAATACGTTCGTTCATAATGAAGAACATAATGATACGTTTTTTGATACATGTGTTAATATCATGCTGATTAACAAGAAACCATTGACACTAAGTATAAGTGACATAATCGATGAGAATCGTGAAACTACATTAAAAAGAGATTATGAGAAAAGATTGAAATTAAAACCAATGAATGGAGAAAAAATTATCTTACTTGTGTTATTTCTTACTTTAAAAATCATTTGAATTAATAATTAAATCTGTGCGCATTAAATGAAGCTGAAAAAAATGTCGTAGAATTTAACACGATGGTAGCTAAAGTTCAAAGATAAAATGTATGATAATGGTCACGCAATTAATTTCAGGATCATTTTCATGCCCATGAAATTTTGATATTATATATTCGCCCTTTGAAAACGTCAATATTTATATAAATCGACCGATAGATACGTACAGATAAAATGCTATGGAATTACTCCGTACTCACGAGAAGTGTCAATTAAAAAAAAAACGTGAGTGACAACTTATTTCAATGATCCGACAATTTATCGCAAAAAATGAATGCACACGCTTTGTAAATATGAATGAAAAATGCTAAGAAGTAATCAATTTTTAACCGTTTCGAGAAAAGGACTGTTAAAATTGCGATGCCAAAAAAATATATTTATATGATGAAACGCGCTTCAAATAAATTTAATTCAGTGCATAACGTCAGCTGTATGAATAGTATAATAGATGTTCGTTGTGGTATATTTGCGCATATATATATATATATATATATATATATATATATATATATATGTACATATGTATGTATATATGCAAATATCTTCGTCGCATCTTCATTGGCAGGTCGTGCCCCTCTTAAAGTTTCCTCCAATCGCTTGAATACGTTCCTTTCTTCCATTTGTCTCGGGGTGGCAATTACAGGGTGTCCGACGATAATCTTAATCTAATTAGTCTAATTATAGTTTTGGTTTCAGATCTATCATTCAGAAGCCCCACTCATCCCATCCACCTCTCCTGAACAGTTCTGCAAATTCCTGTACTAATTGCGGAAAGAATGTGGTGTCATAAGCGTATCTGAAGTTACTGATTATGTTGGCTCCTTTTGCGATACCTTTTTCTCATCTGTGTACGGTTTTTCTCATGAGATATTTTCTCCATAGATGTTTTACAAAAGAGATAATAAAATATGGCATCAAGTCCCCTTCTCCAGGTTCCCAGTTAGCCACCAGATAGATAGATGTAAAGGAACACTATTTCGTATGGGATGATCCACAAGTTGTTCCATTGCAAACAGCGCCTTCGAATTGTCAATAAAGCACATCAGTATTGGTATAACTCTTGGAAAAATCTGCATATGTATATATGTATATACATATACATACATATATATATATATATATATATATATATATATAAAACGTTTTGGTTTAATTTTATTAAATTTTTATAAATCCAGCCAAAATTAAATAAAAGACATCAAGTCTAAGTATCCCATTCGACAAGCGATATAAACTAAAAAAAACTAATATATATGAGATGATTGTTTAACGAGATTGATTTATTTTTTCTTCATTGGAATTTAAAAGTTTTCTTTCGCAACGTAATAAAAACAATTCTGAAACCTTTTGTCCCGTCAATCAAGTTTAACTTCGAATAAAGGCTTTGTTACGTTAAATGAAAAACTTCAGTTTCATAAAAGGCAATACCCGTTCAATGTGATATTCTGATGTAACAAAGTGACAAGTTAAGTTGTTAAAAGCGATTTAGTGGCTTATTTTTATGAACTTATTTTTTTTGTGAAAAGTTATATGTAAAAAAATTGCGTCGCCAATGTGTGTGTGTTTTTATTTCCTCAGCAACAAAAAATCTGTCAGTCTTTGATTTTTCCTTTCATTAATATACTCCATAATATTTTCTAGTTATTTTTTTCTGAACAATAATGAATTAATGAAAAACAATGACGCAATGATGGGAAATATTATTCCAGAAAATAGGAAAATATTTCCTCATCATCCTATTTTCATGGGATTTTTTTTTGTATTGTGCTTAGCACAGCAATCTGTTTTTCACATTTAGCTGTTATTATTGGTGACTACAGTATGCGTATGTAATTTAGCTATGAGGAGAATCCATCGATCTCTCTCACTTTGGGTTTAGAAATCTGCTATGAAGAGTTGGAATACTGTTCCTTCTTAGTCGTGAGTGTTTAACACTGCCATCTCTTAATAGTTTAGTAGCCAGCACATTCACATGTTCAGATAGCTTGGTCTGGTATTTAATACTTCTGGTGGCTATTTCCTGTTTCACAGCTGTTAGGTTCAAATCTCGGAGTATGTATTTGTTACTTATACAGTTTGGGATTTGGCACATATATCTCATTGTCTTGGTTTGAAATCTTTCCAAGATCTCGATGTTACTGTTAGATGCTGTATCCCATAGCTCGATCCCGTATGTCCACACTGGCTTTAAAATTATTTTGTAGACAGCCATTTTGCTTTCATTAGATAGTTGTGATTTTTTCCCGATGAGCCAGGAAAAGCTTCGAAATTTTGCGTCTAATAGTTTACGTTTATTACAAATATGTTTTTGCCACGTCAATCGTCTATCCAAGTGCATGCCGAGGTATTTAGAATTCTGTTGCCCGTTTAAAGTAATTGCTGGGCAATCTCCTTTTCTGAGACTGAATGTTACGTGAACGGATTTACTGTTATTCGCTTTTATTCTCCATTCTGCAAGCCACGCTTCAACTTCAGTAAGGTGTTTTTGAAGAAATATAGTCGCGGTTATTACTTCAAAATATACGGATAGTATAGCAGTATCCTCTGCATACGTGGCCATTACTGTGTCAACATTTTTAGGAATATCCGCAGTGTAGATCAGATACAATACGGGCCCGAGGATACTGCCCTGAGGGACACCCGAGTGGATTTCGTAGAGTTCTGACATTTCAGTGTTGACCTTTACTTCAAAGCATCTTTTATCTAAGTACCTTCTTAGAAGTAGATAAAATGAGTACGGTAGATGCTTCTTTATTTTGTATAAGAGGCCCATGTGCCATACTTTATCGAAGGCTTGACTTATATCAAGAAAAACAGTGGAGCAGTAATCTTTGTTCTCTAAGGCTTCGTTAATTGTGTTTGTTAATCTATGAACTTGTTCGATTGTGCCATGTTTTTGCCTGAAGCCAAATTGATGGTCGGGAATTATTTCATTCAGTTTGGGTTGCAATCGACTCAGGATTATTTTTTCGAAAAGTTTGCCGACCAGAGGGAGTAAGCTGATTGGCCTGTATGATACAACTTCAGCTGCTTCTTTACCAGGTTTCAAGATCATTACGACATGGGCAAGCTTCCATTGGCAGGGGAAATGACAGAGTCTTAGACTTGCGTTGAATAGTACTACCAGGTACATTAATCCCTTTTTTGGTAGGTTAGTTAAGAGAGTAGTATCTATTTGGTCATAACCGGGAGCTTTTCTGACCGGAAGAGATTTAATTTGTCTATTAACTTCTCTGGGGCTCACTGGTTTTAATGGAAGACATAATTGATCTGGGGAGTTTAAGAAATCTGTTATTTATTTGTCTTTTTCCAGGTTGCTGCTCGGTAAAGGCGTAAAGACGTCTTTGAGGTGTTCTGCAAAAGTTGTTGCCTTCTCGTGGTCCGATCTGGCCCAACAGTTATCTCCTCTTATAGGTGGCATGTGTTCTTTTGGTCGCTTAAGATTCTTAGTAGAACGCCAAAGCGAGTAATTACTATCCTGGTAAGGCGGGCTAAATAATTTTGAAAGTTTAAGTTTTCATGCTCATTAATCATTTTCTTGAGTTCCTCAGTCGCTCTGTTCAGGATTGTTTTATCTGAGGGATACCTAGATCTATGCCATTCTTTCCTTAATCTACATCTTTCCAATACTTTCTTCATTATGTTCTTAGGATATTCTTTGTCATTTTGTTTGTTTGAGCTGCCACTAAAGGACGATGATCTCTGCCTAGTTTCGCAAAGGTCTTTGGATAAGACTTGTGTTAGGTTGGTTTTATGTTGCTTTATGTTTTGTAATTTATTTTCGGTTTTATTTAGACTCATATTGTTCCCACGAGTTTCGACAAATTTGTGGTCACTCACAGGGGCACTTTGTGGTCACTCACTTTGCGAACACCTTTGTATATAGCCTTCTCACCTTTCCTGTGAGAAGGTTATATACAAAGGTGTTCGCCAAGTTCACCAAGGTTAGCGCTAGAGACTGGGCGCCCTCCCAGCCATGCATCCTTTTGGCGCGGTCTCCACCGTAGGATTAGGGTGAATTTTTAATGAGGCTTTCTACCTCATGACACGGGCCGTTAAGCCAGTGCCCCCGATTCCATAAACAGGAGTAGCGAGTCGTGGGGATCATTTCCTATCGCCCACTGGAGGGATCATTCGGGTTTATTAACCGCCGCCCGAGGCTCGGCGTTGACCTTCTGCGGCTGGTGCGGTCAAGTTCTCAGCCAATCCTTCTCCTTTTTCATCCGGGCTTGGGACTGGCAATGGCGGAGTTAATCATGTTTCATGGGATGATGAAGAAATATTTTGCTATTTTCAGTTTCATTATTGCTAAGAGACGATTCCAGATCATCATTACATCACTTTCCTAGTTTTTGTTTACCTTTAGGGTTTTGCACCTCAAAAGGAAAAACGGAAATCTTACAAGATCACTCACGTGTTTGTCCGTCCGTCCACCAGTGTCGATTGAAGTAGAAACTTGAAAAGGACATAGTTATGATACTTGTAACCCGCAAATATCTCAATAGTTAAAATTGAAAAATATTCGTTTGGAAAGTTTTTGGGGCGGGGTCAAATTATATGTACAAATTTAGTTTCTTATTTCTATAAGAGAATCAGGTATGGTTTGAAAGAGTTTTTCAAAACAATCTAAAAAAAAATTTTCATCAATTTAAGTATTACATTTTCGAAGACAAAGCGAAAAATAAGTAAAAACTTTGGTTCTTCTCCTTTTTTACAAAACAAAATAAAATAGGTTTCAGAAGACCACGCTATAATGAAATAGGAAAACTAGAGCAATGATTCTAGATGTCGTATTGTTTTAAACAAACACCGTATTTTTACGCCTATGAGAATATAGTAGGCAATATATTTACGTTTTTCTAAATTCGCAGCTTATTTTCTTAGAAGCCAAGCGATGTTATAGTTGAAATTTGGCAAAGTTATACATGTTATTAACTTAAATGTAATAAATACATGTTATTAACTTAGTCATAGGAAATGCATGTTATTAACCCACACATTTTGAACTTGATATTTATATAACAATTATATTACTATTTAAGAGAAGGTCAATAAAGCCCTTATTTAATAGTAATACTATGTACCCTTATTCGTTCGTTAAACTTTAGTTCGTTCATACGAAAACAAAAAAAAAATGCTGTCAATACCTGTTGCTAGAGAAAGCTGGATATTAATTCTGTTTCATGTTTAAATCAAAAAACATGTTTTAATTATATTTTATTTAACTAAAATTAATACTAGTCAAAATTTATAGGAGAATAAATTTATGAGACGACACCTAAATCTAAGTAAGTATTTGCAATGCCTTCAGGATATCAAAGCTCAATTAATTTAACAATTTAATAGCGTGTAAATTTCTGTACAGATAAACTACTGTAATGTTTCTGATCAACGAGTCTATAAACTCTTTGTACCATTCAAATTCCAAATAAAAATAAATATGATCGGTGATTGTTTATTTTGACTATTTTATAAACGTTAAAATAATGATGACCAATGTTTACACAAATTTATAGACATAGGTATTTGGTTATAACATTAATTGTAGGGCAATCGACACTTATTACATCTAATAAATTGGTGTACATAAGAACATCTACTACATAGATCACATTTAATGTTAACGTCAACTTTATTTCCATAAACGATATAATATCATAAATGTCCATAAATTAGTGTAAAATATATTATAATACACGGACAAACCAGTAAACAAATGAAAGTATTTCTCTGTAATACACTTTTATACGGTACTCGTTTAATTGTAATTAAACATTTTTAAAAGTATTATTATGATTATTCGAGACATTTGTTTATTATTGAAAGTAATTCGCAAAATATTTTAAATTTTACTCCTTTTTGTGATAATTTACAAATTTATATTAAGAAAGGATCCTAGCCTAGGATTAAGATAAACTTGAAATTAATTATTTTCTACCATTAATTTCAGTTCTTTTGACTCAGCGATGTTTAATGAGGATTTATTAAAAATTTAAATATTTCCCTCACAGACTAGAAAAGATGAAGATATCAAAGTTTTAATTTAAATTCCGAAAGAAACACTATATTGAAATTTAATGTTTCCATTTTTCTGGGCCTTGAACATTACAGTATAGTGGAAAATGTGATAAATATTGCAATATAAATTATATTTTACAATACATATATATAACTATGAAGGCGACAACTTTATATAAGTAAAACGCGTTTAATTGGTAGTTCTGTCCGGATGATTTTTCTGGTTTATGTGAATTGAATATTTGAAATAAACCTCTGATGAAAGAAAATAGATGAGTTAATGCAAAATTTCCACATAAAAATCAATATATCGACTACACAAGCAAGTCATATATGGACTTTCAGCTTATATATAATCTTAAAACGTAACACTATCGATATACTGTTTTTGATGCATTATTTATGGCAAATGAAATGAAAAATGAAGAAAATATAAAAATCAATACAATTTTCTTTCATTTTCCTTTCTCTTTTTACATATTTATACATATACCGATCAATTTAATATTCAATAGGCCATTAACCTTTACCTATGCCAAACTCATAGACTAACAAGTTATTTAGGATTTAGGATTTTTATTATTTAACAGTTATTTAGAATTTTGCTGTCGTCGACATGCGAAATAAGGATTAACTATTTAATATTAAAAGACGATAGTGCAAGGAGTCGTAAAGAATGGGATGGTAATGAATAAAAAGCAAAGAATAAATAAAAGCATGTGCGAGGATGAATGAAGTAAAATAATTACGTTGGATATAGGAATTATGACCTTTCATCATTACAGTAGCGAGAGGCGGTGCAAAGTAATAGTTATTTAGTATAGGTGCAAGTTAATTCAATCATTTCTCCATTTAATCTGAATTGTATGTTTATTAGAACTTGAGAAATTCATTGCTAACGCGCAAGGCACACAAACGACTTTTATGAGTCGGTGGCCGACAACAGTCAACTTTTGTGTTTGACGAGACTTTTGTTCGACTTACCGCACGATCTAAAACGCACACGCCGCCCTCACTTTTAGCGTGTCTTCAGACGTATGTTTTATCTTTTTCTTCTTTAGCGCGTTTAACTCGTAACGTTCGGATCGACGAGAGGCGGTCTGAGTTGTTACTATATTTTTGGTTTTTGTAGGACCAAATTTTGTGAGTTAAGTGCATTAAGTTATTATATATTACGTGTTCTGTTTTTTTCAATTATTTTCGATCGTCTACAATGCGTAGAATTACGTTCATCGATAGTAGTATATCGATAAATGGAATTTTCATGGTTAAAATAGAAAACAAATAACTCTTACTCAATAGGGAATCTTGCATAAAAAGGAAAGATCACAATAAACGGAAAACCCATTGACAAGCATATGTGTGTATTTATTTGCTAAAATTGTCTAAATAGATAGTGTTTAGATGGAAGGGAGTTAGATTTTTTCATCTATTTAAATCAAATTTTGTTCAATTTCATAAAAGATCCTTAAAATATAAATTCAAAATAGAAATATTTGATTTATTTAAAGTATTTTTTTTTCAAGAAAGCTATGAATACTATTGATCAGAAAAATTAGGAATATTGATAACGAAGTCTACACGGATCATTTAATATCAGCATTGCATTACCTGAGATAACTTAATTATATATTGACTATTTAATTATTTAAAATAATGCCAGTTATCAACAATAGTAATATAATAGTTATATCATTAATCTAATTGTTGTAAATTAGATAATTGATATTATAAAATTATTGATAGAATCATAATAATGACTGATATGAAACAAATATACTCAAATACATAGAAAACATTATAATACTTTTATATATATTTTTTCTATTTATCAGTACACTAATTATATGAACTATTTAAATCTGAAAGTCACAAACGCATCATACGTGATCGGTACGGTCTCCACCGTAGACTTATTATACTACGATCTAAGCATAATTCAACTCATGTACGTGTCTAAACAACGGTAAAAGATTACCAATCGCATAAGTTTAGCTTGTATTCATTTTCATTTAAAAATGTATGTAATATTAATTTATTCAATTAAACATTACAATAATTCCAATCGAATTTATGAATCTTTATTTTTGGTACAATGTAATGTAAAAGCAATTTTGCGTAAAGGCGCC
Source organism: Druceiella hillmani (assembly GCA_039881145.1). NCBI lineage: Eukaryota > Metazoa > Arthropoda > Insecta > Lepidoptera > Hepialidae > Druceiella > Druceiella hillmani. The sequence goes on from JAYKKI010000045.1 coordinate 10,450,273, forward strand.
GGCAAAATCAATCTCAATTTCAAAATTTACTGAACGAAACTAAATGAACCGTATCCGACGCAATTTTCTCGAGTTAAATTATTCCTCCCTATTCAATTTCTTCGTTTTCCAATTTTCCATTTACACGATGAAGAAATTTCCTACCAGCCTAATAGAAACCTAATAGAAATATTATCTCTCGTTCTAAATTAAAAAAAATATCTCGCCCCAGTAAATATTGCTTAGTTTGGGGGACGCTAACTAAGTCGACATTCTTCATGCCTATAAATTATTATATTTTGTGTAAATTATTTTCTTTAATAAACATTTAGAATAGAAAAGTTTTAAGAATACATCTGAAAAGCTGGCTCGTATTCATACTTAATACCATTTTTAGTGCCATTCCATTTTTAGTGCCCCTAGCTTTAACCCACATAATCTTAATTATGAATTTCTACCCTCGCATTCGTCAAACGGCATCGATATACTCGGTTCAATAAATAAATAATCCGGTCTTTCTCTACATTTCACCATTTAAAAAGTTTTCCTTGATATCTGTTATATTTTCATTACCACTTTTCTCTTAAAAGCCATAATGTGGTAATAATAAGTAGGATGTAGTCTTGCTCAAAGTATGACCTCAAACAAACTTTCTTGTTTTATAACTTAGAAGGAATAAGCTGTTTTTATTTCATAAGGCGACAAAATTTATCTTAACAGTCTAATTAAAACATAAAAGTCTCTGGTTACAAATATGTATTGTCTCTAGAAGTGTATTCTTATTTAATTTTTTATGAAGTTAATTTTTATTTTACTTCAATGTAAGTAAAAGAAGACCCAATTCCAATAAAAAGCATTTATTTTTCTCTTCTTAAAAAAGTAAACATATTCACAAAAATAATCAAGATTTTTTTCTCGTGCGATTTCTTTACATTTTTAAAAGTTTTTTTTTTCAGAAAATAGATGGATGATTAAAAATCTCTAAATATATTTACGATAAATAACCAAAAACGCATATGTGTGCTTCAAGAAAATTAATCATGAATAGTCAAGTGGCATAATAGATCGTGAAGGGCCATTGAATGTAATATTTTAAAGAGTTTTAGAGCTAAATAGTTTAAACGGATTTTTGAATATTAAAATATTTAATGCCCTGACAAATTTTGTAGAAGCAAATGACAACCTAGAAATATTTTTGTAAACTAACTGAAAGCAGACTATATATTTTATTTGTTACGAGTCAACTCATGTTATGGTAATTTTGTATTTTTTTGAACCAAGATCTGTTTTTTTTTCTAAAACCAAACTGCTAGTTTTTAAAAAAAATCGCTTCAATAGTTATAAAATATGTATCAAAATTCTCAAGAAAGTAACCTATAAAATTTGATGATCTGTCAGTGAGTGAGTGATGAACAGGCTACGAAATTCGTGGTTTTGTTGTCAAATATCTCAAAAACTACAATATATACAAATTTATGATTTGAAATACGTTTCAGTCTACATTCCTCTTCCGATATATAAGGCTTCCAGTATTTATTGAGACTTAAGGGATTGTTAAAAGAACTACCAAGCGCTTAAGGTAAAGGATGCAATATCTGACAGAGTGACCCGGAATTTGACGACGCATCCAGATTTATGTAACACACTATTAATAAAACTAAGCATTATATTTAAAAAACAATCATAATTCAATAATAAAATTTAACGGTTTAAACCTGTTATCTTCTGTGTAACATTTTTCCTATCGGCTCTTATATATTACTTTATATTCCTTTTATCTAAATTCTCCCCTGTGGAGACTTTTTAGGTAATCGTTTGATTATCACAATATTTCTTTCATAATTTTTACAAGCAAACTTTCATCTTGTGACAATGTTGTCAATTATGTGCAATATCAATTCACTTAAGTAAATAATTCAGTAAATATTTTGTAATTATATAATTAATGCTGTATTTAAATTTATTTATACCTTCTCGCAAAAAAGATAGAGGAAATAACAGATATTATCGAAATAAAATTCTGGCTATGGGCAGATTTTATTTTTAATTAAAATGGTTATTTTTTTAACACTCATTCAAAAGTATCATCAAGGCGTCATCTTTTTTTCTCTCTTTCTCTCCAGCTTTTCATTCTCATCTTGCCTTTCAGTTTCTACCTATTCACTCACTCTCATTTCGCCAGTTTCCCTTTATACGCACCAGTACCCTCTCTTTCCCTTCTATTCTACGCCTTCCCTATTCCCTTTCCCTACCTCTCTCTCTCCCTATCTATCTATCTATCTATCTGTCTCTTTCTCTTTCTCTCTCTTACTTCGCTATCCTCTTCTCACCATCTTCTCCACGCACATTCTCTCTCACTCTCCCCTATATCTACCGTCGCACTCTCCATTTACCATCCTGTACTTTCCCATTTTACCGTACCCAACTTTCTCCCGTCTTACTTTGTTTCATACTCTCGCATCCGCTCTTTTGTCTACTCTCTACCTCTCAAGACCTCTACACGATCCTTGCCAAATTCCTCTTTTTTATCGCTCACACTCCTTTCCATCTTTATATTTTATTCCATACCTTCCGCTTAACCCTTTCCTTCCCATAAGCCTCCTATAACAATTTTCAAAATTATTCCCAATATGTGAACTTATCCTATTGAGATATATGAAGTTTTCACTTAAAAGATCTATCAGCATTAAGTAGAAGTATCAGGGTGCTCAATAAATGTATTCCAAATATAACGGAGTTTTCTTCCCCCACACTGATTAGTTCTATAAGAGCTGTCATAATATTGGTTTTAAGCAAATGTTGGAATTGATATAAAGAAAATGGATTCGTAGAATTCAGAATAATAAATTAAAATAATTTTCCTTTTTTTAATAGAAACTTCCATAAGTATTTTTTTTGGAATATTATTATTATAAATGTTAGATACTACTTTTATATTTTTTCTCTTTGTTACATTAAGATCTTTCCATAGGGTCCAGTTCAGCCATACTTAAAATTATGATATATGTGCTACTTTCCTATTCTATTCCACCCTAAATTTGTTTGAATTATATTTTCAATTAAAATTAATTCCACCCAAGAAATTCCAAAGCAGGTTTTCCTTTTTAGTAATTACATAATCTAACTCTAAAAATAATTCGATTTCCAGTTTTTTAACAAAGGAAAACAATTATATTAAACAACCATCTCATAAAAAGCTTTTCCTGAAAATATTAGTTTCGGCATAAATTTCCATAATTACTGTAAATGTCACCCACTTAAGGTTATTATTTTTGCCTTCAGTAGATTTTTTTGCGATCTACGTAATTGAATAAAAATCCAATAAAGCTTCTTTACAATGGAAATGCAAATTAAGGTAAAAAATCTCTTTGAACAGTGAGAATAATAGGAAGGTAGAAAATGGACGATAACCTCGCGTAGCTCATTATTTTATGTAATGTTATATTCGTGTAATGTTATATTTCTATTAAATATGTTATATTTGTTACATTTGTTTTAAGGATCTATTATTTAACTATTTCTTCCCACAGTATCACTCGCGTGAAATGTGGAAAAGAAAAGTTATAGAATTTGTTTCTCAAATGTAACCATACCAAATTTAATTCAAATCCGACCAGCAGATTTTTCGTAATTGACAAACAAATTAACGTACCGACAGACAAACAGAAAAAAATATAAAAACAGTTTTTCCGGCTTCTATTATCATTCCTTATACTAAATCGATTACTCTTAAAAAATATTTTCCATTCACAGAATTTCTTCTGTTATAAATTTAATTATATAAATAGATTTCGTCAGGAGAATTATTGGAGATCTAAATTAAATTATTAGTTAATTACAGAGTTACAATATATTTTGATCTACCTTGGTAATTATCACAGTGTTACAAACAAGAAAGAAATATATTAAAAATCATTTAGATTTTAACTTCAATTTTATCGGTAAAATAATGCCGTTTTAACGCGAGTTTAAATTAGGCGTTTCCTTTACATCTATAGATAAATAATCAGATATCGCAATTTCATCTTTGCGTAAACACAAAATGTATCCTAGCTAAAATAAGACTAACAAAAAATCTTAACATTAGAAAATAAAAATATTTCAATTTTCTTGATCTTTTTATAATAAATAAATCTACTGTTTGAAATTTAATGTGAATCAAATGGAAAAATAAATTTCTACAAACTTTTCGTACTGGCTATATCCATAATTTAATAATATCAATAATCAAATCTCAATATTATATTACCTGTAATTGTTTCAGTATTATGTGACGTAGTCAGTTTTAAAATATCACTAAACTTTCAACACAGTGTTTCTATGGAGGGTTTCAACAACATATTCTGTTGCGTTAATTAATGAAATATTTGTTCAAGTTTCTGATCATTGGCTTTGTTTGATAAAATACGAGTATAAAGATGATAAAGAAAATACGCTGCCCAAAATGAAGATCGCAATCTTCCATTCTTTAAGACGATTAAGTGATCTTAACATTTTTGTATTTACACTTTAGTATTACAATGTTATCTAAATCAAAGTTTAAATTTTATTTACAGCTATTTAATGTTTTAATATCAAAAAATATTTTTTAATGAGAACAGATAAAACAGAGAACAGTTTGAGAAATGTTTTAGTTTATCTTAGTTGTAATATTTTTCATGCCACGTTATTTCCAATATCACAATAGTTATTTTTGCAAGCAAAAAATCAAAATTAAACAAAACAAATCAAAATTTCAAAAATCTGAAAAATTCTTCATGCTAAGAACTGGTTGCTCATATTATCAGTCTTGTTCTAAAGAGATTCTATGTAATCACTTGTGTCGTCATTTTGCGACATTCTTTCATTAATTTTAAATATCGTAGTTACCAAATTCTGAAATTTCTTCTCATTGTTTAATTGCAAAAATAGGATGAAGCATATTTCGTTTTCTGACAATTATTGGAATAATTCAGTCGTAAGTTACTAAAGCAGATATTTCGGCATTATTCATGATACAAACATACTACAAAAAGGAGATCAAATAATTTCACTCTTGCATTTATAAAAATAATTTTATTCTTTATAACGAGTATTGAAATTGGAGGAGCCCAATTTTAATTAAATCGCCTATAATAATAATATTTTATCAGTGGTATAGTATCCACCTATAACTTTGCTTCGTGTATAGCCTAAATCAAGTTAGCAGTAATTACGAATATCTTTCCTTTCATTCTTTATTCATTAATTCTCATTCATTCCTTCATGGACCCACTTTCATAGCCTTATATCACTATCAACTTGCATATAATTGCATTGTTCAGATCAGATTTTTGCACTTACTTTTTCAACAAATATTTTTCTTCCCAATGCTTCTGTATTTCTATATTTCTCACGTCCCAACCATATCAGCATACTTTTCATAATTTTTACAATAACATATTCTTTGGTTTTCTATTTGCACTAAATATTACAATTTTCAGAGTTCAAGTGATAACATCGTTCACGTTCATCGTTCGAAAAGGGCAAGTGATAACATCGCTCACTTGCCCTTTTTTTTCGTTTAGTACATTCATTTTTCTCACAATTAAATAAAACTACGTAGTAGTATTCTTTCTTTAAGTTCTTTACCACGACCTAGGTTTCGTAGTATTCTAACATATTTAGGTAGGATATTATCAAAGAAAGAAATAGAAATAATACCACATCACGTAGTTTAATTTAATTGTGAATAATGAATTTCTACAAAATTAAGGCCAAATATATTCAATATTCATTTTTCCATTAAACCGCTGGGGATGGAAAACACATTAAAAAAACAACGAGAATATATTGAGGAGCATTGAGAAGTTGAGATACAGCGTATATTTATCAACGGTATATATATTATTTTTTTTACCTAAACCGGCCTAATTTTATTTAAATTTCTATCTCCCTGATGAAAAAAATTGACTCATATCTCAATTATTATCTGAAAACATGGCCTTAAAAATTTAAATTTTATCATTGATCAAGGCAAGTTTATTGCTGGGGGCGAAAAACTTGTCGAAATTTTTCTTATATTATTAAAAAGAATCTAATACATATTTCAAACCGGGAATGTGATTTTATTAACATAACAAAATTTAAACGTTGTTGCATTCGTTTTTTCTTTTCTTCCATACTAGGCTTGCGCAGCGGATTTCCGCAATTTTTTTTTACATTCAAGATTGAAAAGGCTACATGCAATAACGTTATCATTTATTGGACCAGAGCAGTGAACATAAGGGCTATATAGAAAAAAGGCAACGCCCGGAAAAATGATTGCATTGCTCAAATCAAGGGAAAATTTTGCGACGACATGTACACTGTATTGATAAATAAAATATAATGAGCATTTAATGATGATTAATTATACGTCCGGTTAATTTAATTTTTATAAATTCCAAATGTTTCATGTAAGCTGCCAAATTAATGGGTTAATTACTGCACGACATTTAGTCCAAACTACCCTCGCATAGCTCTAGCGATGCGCCACACTGCAAAACGACAAATATTAACATTTGGCAAATTTTGGTCGAAATAATTTTTAATTCATAAAAATATAACTGCCCTTAATGAAATCTGCACCGATTTGTTTAAAGAGCGATTTTTTACATTTTTCTTGTATCATGAAACCGCGGGTAAAACTTGATAGATAATAAGAAATTTAGAGGCGCTACCAGCCCTGAAATCATGAATTATGCCACTCGTTTTTGTATCCATATCTCATTAGATTTTTATATTCTTAAAATGTTATTATTCTCGACATAATTTTTTTCTTTTAAATAACGAATATTCAATTTAAAAGCAAAAATCATTTAAAATGAAACTCATACTCTCATCATATTGAATTTTATTTGTAGCAAATTAAAGTGAAATATGTCAATATGCTTACTTTAATTGAATATTCAGTTAATTAAGGCAAACATAACACAAAAATAATACGAACAGTTTGTTAATATAATATTCATTTTATCAATTATTTTTGCAACACTTCCATTAACTCACTTTCTCTGTCCACGAAAAACTTTAAAATTAAAATATTGACAAGATGTAATTTGGCTATAACTTTGAAATTTTACAGACGTGTGTAAGTCCAATGACAATGCATAATATATACACATATACTATGTAAACTTGGGAATTTAATTTGTAGTAGTACTACATGGGTAGATTGCAATAGGCCAATTTTTTTTAAATCATACAACTTTTTTATACTTAAAAATTGTCATAAGTAATTAACATGCAAATGCCTTATATTTCTATACCTTATCCCATACCTTATATTTCAATAAACCTAAGAAATGTGGCAATATTACATAACTATCTTCCCTAGCGATCTATGATGAATTTGAATTTTCTAACTAATCCTTTTATTTACATAATTTTCCAAAAAAAGTTAGGATTAAAGAAACGGATGTCCAAATTAAATTTCAAGGTCAATTTGTTTACATATCGTAAACCAAAATTATTGCCATTTGAAAATCTTTACCATTAATCCATAATTCGCTCAAACCTTTAAGATTACAAAAAATATTCTACTATTTTTAAAATAAACTTACCAGAATAACTGTTAGAACGATATTTCTGCATTTGTCATTTAGATAAATTATTGTTATTTTTTTATTAATAATAATATATTAATTTAAATTACGCTTTGAAATAAAATTGTTATGGATTATTTATTATTTAATATGGCAACCCTCACCCATTTTTTCGACCAACAAGAACGTTAAATGTTATTGAAAGTTTAGTTTTGACATATCAGTTAACTCGTGCAACGTTCGTAGCTGGCTTCTTATTAAATAATTTTTATTTTTTGTGATATCGTGTGGGTGAAATTACGATAGGTCGTTTTTTAGTGCTGGTGAATATTTTGACATTGTACTAACATATGCCGAATGCCATTACAATACTGGAACAACCGGCAAAGTGTATGCTCAACTTTATCCAAACCGGTGACAAGCCAGTGGAGGCCAAGTTATTATCAACGCAATTAGGAAATAACGTGAGAATAGGCCCATCGTTCCGTTGAATTTAGGTGATACTCCGTGAATATCGGTAAATATATAAGAAGATGTGTTAAGTTACTTCAGAAGGAAGCCACATTCAATTACCAGGCACTGTGATAGATTATTTAACATAGGCCATACGTCAGTACATAAGATTTTAAAAAAGACAACCAATATCCGTACGCCATTTAAAAACACAAGAGTTGGAAACGGCAGATTATGCACCTAGAATAAATTACGCTGAATGGGCTTTACAAATATGTAGTGAAAATCTTCGTCGGGTCGAAAATGTTACTTGGTCTGATGAAAGTTTATTTACGAAAAATTGAATGTAGAGTCGACTAACTTATCACTATTGCTCGCAGAAAAGAAGACATCCACATGTCATATACCACTTATCTCATCAAGCCAGATAGACTATTAATGTATGGGCTGGTATACACGGTGATTGGCCCCGTTTTCATTCCCGGCACTTTGAATCGGTAAAGGTATCTGGCGCTATTTAATGGCCACTCAGCCGATATTTGGACTATATTACACTAGCTAGGCTTCGTTTTGGGTTTCTGCGACGTGTGTTTTGGGTATGATGGTGCTCCACCTCACACTGCATCTGAAGTCAGGAGTCGTCTCCAAGAATTGTCTGACGAGCAATGGATAGGCAGGTTCGGTCCCATACAGTGGGCTCCGCGCTTGCCCGACCTTACACCACTAGATTTTTTTGGGACTGTGTGAAATAACTTGTGTTCCGCAAGGAATCACAAATTGAAGCGAAATGAGAAATCGGATTTGTAAGCTTTTAACATAATAAGACGGCGCATTCGAGAGGATCGCGACCTAATGAGACCCGTTCGCGCCAATAATTGTCGTCGGCTGCAAAAGTGCCTCGAAGAACGAGGAAGAACTTTTGAACATAAAATTTAGGTAAGTGGAAATACATTCTGAAACAAAATAATTTGTATTTTAATTACTATGTACGCGTGTTTCTTAGATTTTTGAAACCGATAAGTGACATTTCACTTTCACACTTGACAGTTTGCAAAATTTATAACATTACCAAACTAACATTTAGTGTTAAGTTTAAGTTTATATGGTTAATTTGAAAATAATTAGGATTCGTACAAAATTCAAACTTTAATTATTTCATAAACTAGGCGACTAATTGAAAAAAATAACATTTTGTCGGACTACACAGGATAAATGGGACAAGTGGTTGAAGCGACAAAGTCTCTTTCCTATACATAGTGAATATATATATATATATATATATATATATATATATATATATATATATATATCTTCAATATTTGGTCACAAACACTAAAAAGTATTAAAAAGAAGAAATAAGTTTCTTTTGGTATTACAACTTTTTTTCAATTTATATTTTATATTGAATCTAAGACTTGAACACGAGAATACGTAAATTTTAAGAAATACGAATTGCACTTGATAATTAATTCAAAACATATCATAAATGTATACATATTGTATAGTCACATAACCAAAAAATAGTCCTCGGAAACAATTTCTACAGTATCTTGAGCGTTGGCTCAATGCTTTTAGTTTTAATAAAATATATAATTTATAAAAAATATTAAGATTGAAAAAAAATATTCTTCTCTTTTTATTACGTTTTTAAAATCGTTGTTTTTTTAAGTCCATTCGCTTCGTTGTTAAATTTAATTGTACAAAAGTTATAATATCAACCATGCGTCATCAAATCGCTAATGGCCATGGATGTAATCGAATATACATCTGTGCAGACTGCTTTTAAATTGTAAAAGTGCGAACCGTAAAAGTGAGTCTCGCTAATAAGGACTTCGAAATATTAGTTTCAAAAATATATCAAAACATTTTTTGACAGTTTACACGGGGACATAAAAAAGCCATTACATACTAATGGAACTCGCACTATTTGTAAATAATAATTTAATAATATTTTTAAATATTAATATTATTTTTGTACATTGACATATATTGTCTGGTATATCTTCTACAAGCAAGAAAATAACTCGAAAACTATGAAATTCAGGGTCACTGTTAGTTTTCCAGTAAACTTATAGTAACGCTCTTTTTCATAATTTTGATAATTTTGGAGTGGGAATTTTTGTGGTTGTTTCCAATAATATCTCTGGAGTAATTTTACGTAATTTATAAAAAAATATTTTGGAATCCTTTTAACTCACTCCTTCAATTACTTTATTTGCTCCGTCTATAAATGACATGTCTTATTGTTTGACTATTTTATGCGAAATATATGGAGATTAGCAAGCTGTATCACTGTACCAATATTTAAGTTTTTGTGTAAAAGAGTTTGCAAGGAAAACGGTTATAATAGACAGACAGACGAACGGACAAGTAACCTCATACAAGAGTACTTTATTTAAGTTTGAAAGCAGGGAACCTCAAAAACTGTTAATTAAATATACTCCATAATCCTGTCATGTCTTTTTCAATCTAGTCTCCATCACAAAATGTTCCCTGCAGAATGCAAAATCTTTATATAAATTCTAGTTAGTCTCTTTAAAAAAACACATCTTGTAGTATAGTAAATACCATATCCAGTTGTACAGAAACATATTGTAAAAACGAACAATTTTTCCATTACAAATTGAAGCTCTAAATTGGGCAGGAGTTTCAATATTTGGCGCAGGTCAAATTAAAGAACACATTATATTGCACATAACGCAATTACTAAAATCTGTAAAGCTATTCGAAAGGAAATAGCTATTGAAATATTCAGATATTGAGAATATAAAAAAATGGGCCTGATGGTATGCAAAAGGGATTGGCATACATTTGCGTCAATTTCAATGCAAACGTTACCCCATCTTTTAATAGATTCTTTATTATTATCTTCGCGGGTGATCTGCGCTTGCTAGAGGTGAAGATACAGCTTGACTAGAAGGAAATTTTGCTCAGAGATATCCCACTGATAATTTCATATATACAATTGTATTAAAACTAGAAAATTATTTGTTAATTCTTCACCTTTTCGAAATTCAAACACATTAAGTGAGTTGTTACCAAATTATCACACTCTTTTTATACTAATTGCTGCATGTTTAAAATATTATACATTTCAGAAAAATGGCCTTTATTTTGAATATAAAAAGAAAATTAAAAACTAGAAAACAAAATACGTTGTGAAAAATATAAATTTGACATCCGTATTTTTAACATGGTACTTTTAAAGCCTTGACCTTGGAATATTCAATATTATTAAATTTAGTCACATTTAATATTTTCGTCTTTCGCTCCTAGTCGAGCACAATATATTGTAAAGCCAAACATTTATTAATTTATAAAAATATTGCGAATAATATTTTTTGAAAATTAATGAATATACTTTTTAACATCCATTCACAGAACAGCACGTATACGTTGTACATATTAGTTTTCAAAAATCTAATTTCGTGCATATTAAAATTAAGTTAAGTGTTTTTCTTGTTCTTGTGGATGTGATCTCCGATTTAAATTTAAAGTGACATATTCCTAACGACCTACCTTAAAAATGAATAACTTTCACCGCGGAAAGCTTTAAAAGGTGCAATTGTTACAAAACATTGACAGCAAAGAACAGCTGCATTATTATAAAATATATTTAACTTAATTAATTGTTGTTACGAGGGTACTAATCTTAATAAGAATTACATTGAGCAACTCTCATAAATTACTGCGGGGTCAGCTCATCGGGCATCGGGATTTGAACATTGACTTATGAAATTTTTAACGTTTGGAAAGATTAGAAATATTTACATACCTCGAAATCTTCTTTGGCTTAACTAATAAATTAACTTGAGTTAAACTAAGTAGCTAATAAACCAAATGGTATATTTGATCGCTTTTATGTATTTATCCGTACCTCGGAAGTTACAGATTTTCAGCGAGATTTTCGCAATTCTAAATCACACGTTATGGTGCAGAAACTGCTATATTTAGTGGCAATAACTACGCGATCGTAAATAGAGTAAAAAACAATTTCCCGTAACTTGTACAAATTTAGGATAAATAATTATATCAAATTTTTCCCTGGTTTAGAATTAAATCGACTTGAAAATGTATTATGTATTAAATATTACGGGAAGAGAATTCGATATTTTTTTCGGTCGCCTTATGAACGATTTTTTATTAACCAATTAACTTAACAAAATTCGTATAATCGCTGTAAATGTCATCGCTTAAAGTGATAATCGCCATCTTTACTCGTATAATAGCCTTTACTACACCATTGACGTAATTGGATAAATTTCTGCTGAAGCTTATTCCAAATTGAAAAAGAGACGGGCGAAGAGTGGGCGGCAGAATTGAGGCTTGCTAATGGCGACTTTGAGAAAAAAGACCTTCTTCCGCTGCGAGCCTAATAGAAATGTCAAAAATTGATGAATTATATATTAAAGTGTTTTATAATTGACGCTCTCCAATTTCGCACTGTGACAAGGTTACATTGTTGTGAAGTTAATAAAGAAATTGACTTATTTTATTTTATTTTATAGCCCGATTTCCAGTAAGTGACTACTTTGAGTTGCAAAGAACATTAAGTGTACATGACACGAAGAGCTTATTTAAATAATTAATTAATTCTAAATATATTTATAAAAAATTCGTTAATTGATTTTTATAAAATATTAATGGCACTACTCGCAAGAAATATATTTACGAATTTTCAGAATTTTCTGTGATAATATTTATGTTTAATTTTTTTTTTACTTTTAATAAATAGGCGGCACTTTTATAAATTCATTACCGTGCCTGTCTGTCTGTCTGTATGTCACAGCTGTTTTTCTCTGAAATTATTTGACGAAGAAATTTCAGATTTTCTCCAGTGATAAAGCATCTTTACTTGTATATTTCTATATAAATAATAAAAATAAATATTTATAAGAAAACTTCAGGGGGCAAAAATAAAGTATTGAATTTTTTTTACTTTGTATATAGTGTACCCGTCTGTTTGTCCGTATGTCACAGCCGTTTTTCTCTGAAATAATTTGACATAGAAATTTGAGATTTGCTACAATAATGAAGCATATTAACTCTTATATTTCTATATAATTAACAAACATAAATATTCATAAGGAAATTTGAGAGGACGCAAATAAGATATTGGATTTTTTTTTATTTTGTACGTCGTTTACCCGCTCTTCTGTTCATATGTTACAGCAGTTTTTCTCTGAAATAATTTTACGTGGAAATTTCAGGTTTGCTACAGTGATAAAGGATATTAACTCGTATATTTTTATATAATTAAAAAATATAAATACTCATGAAGAAATTTGGGCAGACGAAAACAAAGTATTTCATTTTTTTATTATTTGTTTTTTATAATAATTAAAAGAACACAAAATAGGAGTTCCAAGTTTAGGAAAATATGAAATTTATGTGAGATATTTTAAAATTTGTTTCTTTTATTATGGGACTGATAACGTCAAAATAATAAACAAAAGCTGTCAAGCACGATTAGAATACGAGGATTCCGTTCACATTTAGGTACTTATATTCAATATATTCAAAAAACATCATAACATAAACATTTTAATATATTAAACTATTTACAAATTTTATTTTTTAACAACCTAAATATATTGCCTATTATATCTTTTGCAGGCGTAAAATATACAAATGGATATTTCAAAGATCATGAGATTTAAGATAACCGGTATATTTTAAAATTGCGCCAACGCTGCTTTGTTTACGATTTTTGGCTCAGTAGTATTTGAAAACTTGGCTAGTGCAAAATTTGTGGGTTAATGATTCGTGCTATCATGTCAATTTTATAATTTCCACATCTCAGCGTTTCTGTGAACATAGAAATACATAAATGCATTGCCCACTATGTTTTTTGTAGGCGTAAAAACCTGATGCATATCTCATAATTTATGACGTCTAGAATTATGGCTATAGTTTTCGTACAACTTTTGCGCGCTCTTTTACAAACACATATTTTTTTAAATTTTTACTTTGAGTAGTTTCGGAAATAAGAAGAAGGAACATTTTTTTGCATAATCGGAATATTTCTGAAGACCAAACCAAAGATCTGAGAATAAAAAATTAGAAAAAAAATTTTTTTGAGACCTTTTTAGAGACTAGTTCTACTACTTTATATTTCGAGATAAAAAATATAAGCCTGCTCAAACCGTAATCTATTCGTATGCAAAATATAATTTTGCTTTCGTCAGAAAATACGGGCTTATAAAATAACAAACCTCCATCCTTATATACATTAATCCAAACTTTCGTACTTATAACATCAGTAAGGAATCAATATATATCCGCGCCTGTGAAAAATATACTAGAAAATGTGCTAACATATATTGTAATGTATTTCATCGTCTATACTTTCATTCGTTTACAAATTGAAACTAATTTGCAAATTACGGATAACCCTAAAAACTACAACCCTGTAATTTTACTTGTTGTAAATCAGAACTCTTACGTGAAAATTATTTATGCTATCGGCACCTAATAACAATGTAGCTCCTTGTTACTGCCACCTACTCTGTAATTCCAATTGTGACTTTAACCCTACTACAAACTTGAAGCTTAGGAGAATATGATAAAATCTCTAATGGTACCCTACCTTCACATACGTTGAAATACTGCACACGTAAAATTTTTTAAAGTTTATTGAGACTTCGTTTGGAGCTTTATTAAGACAATAAAGAGATATATTTCAAAATAATACGATTAGATGGACCATTTGCATATCGAGCTAAACGATTATGAATAAAACAAAGTATTTTGGATTCGACACGGTTTATTTTGTGAAAGCAAAATATAAATAGAAAGCAATGTTCCCTGCGCGCTCGACGTTTCTTACAGAAATATTTAAAATAGACAACATATTTAGATAGCGAAATTGATATGTACCTCTAAAGTATTACTACAGATAAATTATACTTGAAAAAATTAAAAGATCCTAAATGACGTTCGTATAAACCAGATAATGACATTATGTAAAGATGTATTTGTTCGAATTTTTGTGGTGTGATCATATATATGTCAATATCACTATTTTAAAACAAAACTAAAATGTATCTGAACACATTGAACTATACTGTCTTACTCCTGTATTTCTACCGCGTATTTATATAGCTGGCAATGATTTGAGGCGGATTGTCTTGGTAAGTGAACTCGGCGTACTTATAGGTGGCCGTATATGTGCACTCAGTTGAACCACATTCTGATTTACATGGACTCCAAAAATATCTAACAATTGTAGTATTTTACAAATTTTTTATGTTCCAAGACGATAGTATACCGCAAATTTCCAACTGTATACTTATATTTTTATTATTTTGTACTTTTCACTGCGTTTCTTATTCAGTTGTTATTTGAAAGTGGTTAAATTCAATTGTAGTTAAATTCAATTAAAATATTTTATTCAATAATGGGAAATAATACTAAATTAAAAGTGAAGTTAGCCAAGACTACTTATCTTCATATACATGATTTTATTTCCTCAAGACAAATTAATCACCTGTTAGATTAAGTTCAGATAGTACCGATTATAAGGAAATTATCAAAAGACAATGACGGAATTAGACAATGAATGCGATGAGATTGCGTGCGGTGCATTGAGGCAGAGGTCTCTATTGAAAGCCGCTCGAAACAATACAGTTCCGGGAGCCTCATTATATCGTCGTCTATTTTTTTGTTCATTCTATTGAACGGAAGACCAGCAATGTATACGTAAAGAGGAAAAAGCTATATATAGGTAAAGAGGGAACTTTCATTTGCGTTATTTAGCATCTTTCAAGGTGAAATATTGCTCTGGAAGTTAATTTTGGATATAAAGGAAAACAGAACTCTATAAGTATACAATAATAAATAAAACAACATCAAAAAATACCTACATGTATACAGATTTGCAAGTTATGAGGAAGAAAGTATGATATTACTATATAGTTACAGTTGTTTTTTTCCCTTTGATTCATTTCATACATTATTAAACACAACGTAAATTTGACGTAAGAATTTCATAAAATAGTGGTTCACTACATGCAGACTGCAGCGAATTTTTTATTATGAAAATTTTTAGTAAATTATGGAAATCTTATTTCCGAAATAGGAGTCGCAAGTGCACTGACATATATATATATATATATATATATATATATATATATATATATATATATATATACATATATATATATAAGCTACGGTACAGATTTATTTTGAGAATAAATAAATGTTGATTAATGTTACAAAGATCTGACCTGCTCCTACGTGTGTACATTTTCTGTCAGTAATTGTGTTTAATTCTATTTCTTTGGATTTCAATATTTAATAAAACTTTCAGACCATATTAGTAGCGACAGAGGGCGTATAGGTGCCTAATATTTAAAACCCATTCCATACATGTCAGTCGTATTGAAAGTATTCATTCCAAATTTACACTGTCAATAAATTATTATTTTACTTATAGTTACCGGAGAAGTTTAAAAAATTGTGTGCATTTGTAACTGATTGAATGCATAATATCATGTGTAATAATAAAAATGTCATTGTAATAATTTATTATTTTATATTGCATTATAAATAGCGTGCTTGTATGCGGGTTGTTATTTAATTGGTATAGCAATATTTTTTTATTATTTTCAAAAACATAAGACGAAAACAACATTTAATAAAATTTGATTTTGGCATTTATTATATTAAATTATTTATATAAATAAATATATGAATAAATAAAACCGAATATATGTTGAATTAGTAGTATAACCTTGTTTTACTTTCAGGTACCCTTGCTTTTGTACAAATATATTACCGAGAATAACTTCTATTTAATTTTATTAGATACACCAGAATATTTGCATTGTACAACCTCACATAATAGCAACAATTAAATTTATTACTAAAATACTGGTATATCGTATAACTCTCGGAAATATAATAAAACCTACACCGCTCACCTACAATAAACTCACAAATATAAGCAGTGGGAAAACCCACACAAACCAGGCTTCCGCTATTGTATTTGAAACATATAAATGCTGTTGGATGTTCCTAAGAGTTAATCTTTTCTAATAGCCCACCTGAAGATGTTGTAAGACAACGAAATCTAGATCGTGGTAAAGAACTTAAAGAAAGTAAAAATAATACTACATCACGTAGTTTCATTTAATTGCGAATAATGAATTTCTACAAAATTAACGCATATTTAGCATTTATTACGACGGAAAAGATTTATTTTTTTGGTTTCAATATACTTTCCATTTTCACCATTTTCTTAGTCATAAATAAATTTAAACGTTTCATTGTCATAAGTACAACCTCCAGAGAGACAAATTATAATTGTGAAAAGTTTACAATTGTGAAATAATTAGAATATAGAACAAACAAATCATGCTAATGAGATAAATAAAATTATGGTATATCCACTACTAAAAACGTTAATACAGATTATATTGACACAATAAAAAAAAGATAAAACGATGAATTGTAAAAGGAAAGGTAAAGTGTCTTGAAAATCATCTGTTTATGATGTAATGTTATATGTGGGGTTCTGCAGAAAACAGCTCTTTGTGTCCTTCTTCACTTGATTCCCCGTGAAAGTGTCTTTCGCTTTACCAGTAAATAAATCCTTACAGACAAAGCAGATTAAAGATAAAGTCTGTTATTTTATGGTTGATATCGAATTAAGTTCAGAGCGCTTTTCTTATGGATTTCACACTTTCTCACCAATACATCAAGTTTTTCAGAGTGGCAACTCAAGAAAAAAGTATATTTTAATCGTACAAAATAACAAAATGAAATAAATTCATATATAATAATAAAAAAACATTAGAAAATTAACATTTAATGGAATGACCTCTCCTTTAGCCAGCCAGCGCTAGGATACTCCTCGTAAATATTAACGTAGCTACGTAACTTCAACTTCTACACCAACATTTTCTACACGTAAACATTTTCGAGTAAACTACATATAGAATGGTGATAATCGTATTACAGTCAATCCAATAAAATTTCAGGTGTATGCGAAAGAACAGAAAGTCGGTCGCAATATTGATATACATGTAAATATATGATAACACACACGTGTGTGTGAATATATATATAAATGTTGATATTGCGGTAGACAGTGATATTTGTCACGTCATCTAATGGAAATCCACATTTATTTTCAGACTTCAATATAACTTACAAAATTCATTTCATTTTCAGTTTTGTAACAAAAGAAAGCAATAAATTTTCCAATCGCCTCATAATTCGATTTGAATGAAAATATTAGCTTCGACGTAAATTTCCATAATTGGTGTAAATATTATCCACTTAAATTAACTATTTTTATCTTGAGTAGTTTCATCACTTTTTCTTTCCAAACGTAAATACAGAATGGAGGAAAAAATATCTTGTAACTATTGGTATAGTGGTAACGTATAAAATGAACGACTATCTCGCGTACCACCTCGATTTCATTTATGAAATAAAATATTTGATAAACGATTTTTTTAACTCCTGAATTGAATTGACTGTGATCCTAATTGAAGTGAGTTGGGCGTAAGACCATAAACATTAAAGTTTCATTATTTCATTTTGCCAGGAGAATTTTTAGAAATTAGTAATTTAATCTATATGTAAACAATCAACCATTACAGTTTTATCTTGGGCTACATACAAAGATATATTTGGATTTAATATAAATAGAGGCAACTAAACATCTTAAAATAGGACACTTAAAATTGTTCAGTCTATGACTAATTAAAAGATATAGAAAAACGACGAAATAGCAAAATGCAAAAAAAGAAGACATTTCTTGCAACTATTGCATGTTTATTATTTAAGTAAGTTAGGTACTTTTTGGAATCAATAAACCTACTGTTTCATAATTTATTGTGAAAAAAGTGCCCCAAAATGAAAATCAGAATTTTGAATTCGATTGACTTATCTTCAAGCTTTTATTATTTATATTGCAGTGTTACAATGTTCTCCATTTTAAAGTTTAACTTTGTATAATAGCGATATGCTGTTTGAATTTGGGGAAAGGGCCTTGAATTAAAATAGAATCACCAGTTTTTTAAAATTATTTTAAATTTATTTAGCTTTAAATTGTAATATATTTTATGTCACTTTATTTGCAATATTATTGTAATTACTTCTGTAAGTACTAAACTTACGGTATTCTCAAAAAACTGTCGTGCCAAGAACTGACTTAAAATTATATGTCCTGTATTAAAAGATTCTCCGCAATTATATATCGTTGCGCGATATTGCTCCATTAGTTTTAAATATCGCAGTTACCGAATTTTGAAACAACAGTTTTATTATTTAATTACAAATGTTTGACAAAGCATATTTCGTTCTGTTAAAAGTATTCGAATAATCCAATTACAAGTTATGAAATAGATATTTCCGGCTTCATTTATTTTATAGATATACTTTAAAAAGAAGATCAAATCTTTTCACTCCCGCACTTACGCATAAGAATTCCACTCTTAATAAATGGTATTGAAATAGAAACGGTCAAATATTAATTAAGTCAACTTTTATCATTAACCTAGTCGCTGTAACATTGCTATGGAGCATGTATACGGAACGTGTATATGGAGCAATGACGAATATTAAAAAGACCCGACTTGCTGTCCTGACCTGAGTCGCTGTTACATTGCTCCATATGTATATGGAGCAATGCAAGAGCTACGATGCTGTAGCACTGATTAGGCCAGTAGCAGTGATGGAACTCCATTCTTCTCTAACTTAATTTACTACTTACATCATTTCTCATTTAATCTTTCATGAACACTTTCCTACAGCTCTCTATAGGTTCATTTTTCTAATCCATCCATGTGCACATAACTCCACTCTAAAGATCTCCTTTATCCATTCACTTTATATCTTTCTGCAAATGCTTCTGAAGTTATAAATTTCTCACGTCCTCACCGTCTCAGAATTCCTCTGTTAATCTTCACGATAACATTTTGTTCGATTTCACATTCAAGCTAAATATTCACGTTCTTAAGTTTCCGTACCTCATAAGGAAAAAGAATTAGTAATAATTATATGATCACTCAGGTGTCCGTCTATTAACCTATTACAGCCATTTTTTTTTCAAAAAATACTTGACAGAGAAAATTGGAATTTTGTATGGCAATAAATCATATTATGACTGTTGATTTAAAAAAATCTTTACATTTTAATCCTGCTATTACATTTCAGCTCTGAATTACACAGGCGTAATAAAGAACAGATATAGGCTGCTTCACATTTCAGCTGTAAATTAAACAAATGTAATGAAGAATGCATATATTATTCACACAGATTGTCTATCAAATTTTCGTAGTTTATTAAGAGTTTTAATATTTCAATATACATACTCGTAGTATCTCTTCATTAATTGAGTCTTTTTCATATATTTCTTGACGTATTCTTTTTGAGATATGACAATTCAAGGTATATTTTCTGTGATATGTGAATATATATTTAATATGGTAATTTATAGATTGTTCAGTTCATAAAATAAAACTAAATGATATTCTCTACTTTATTATATTCTTTACTGAGTTTATAGAGGTTATTAAGACCAGCTTAATGAAAATAAAATCTAAATATGTGACTAAATAACAAAATTTTAAAAGTTTCCACAATACAATTGTTTCCATACAAAAAATTTCAGTGGAGTTAATTGATCCTAGAAAGTAAATCGACGGTTTTAGAACATTCTTCCCACTAATTATGTAAATTTTTTTAGATTTTTTTTTATTTTACAACTTAGAAAATCTCTTGTCAAAAGTAAGCGAGATACATTTAAGTGCATCATGACGTTGCAACATAATATTTATTTACCCATAGTGTCTGTAATATTTTATGTTCTTATAGGTAGAATAACTGACTCAATTTAAATTAAGCTTTTATTTCCCCTGAAAAAAATTTACATGTTTTTAACTGATAATACGACCTTAAAAAGTTGAAACTTAATCATCCGTCACTGTCGTTGATAAGTACAATAAAAAATAAATTCCCATTCGTTGGGGCGAGAAAAGGGGCATATTCTTCGGGATTAATTTTTTTGTGGACCTTTTCAACAATAGCTCTGGAGAGCAATCTCACACAAGTTCTAAAAAATTGTTTTTTTGCTTTCTTGCAACTCACTCTTTTCATTATTCTATTTACTCCGTCTACAATTTAGATTTACATTAATTGTTGATAAATTATTGACTATTATGATATATGAGATATGCGAAGGTTAATATGCTTTACGACTATACCAAATGTCGAGTCTCTGCGCAAAAGGGTGTGTGAGGAAAAAGGCTATGAGAAACAGACAGACGAACGCACAAGTAAACTTATACAAGAATTCCATATTTTTGTTTCGAGACACCCCCAAAAACGGTTAATTAAATATAATCCACATTCACAATTAAATGAAACTACGTGATGTAGTATTATTTCTATTTTACCACGACCTAGGTGTCATCACCTAGGTTAACATCTTCAGGTCCCTAGGTAATATCCCAATATTAGCAAAAAAAGCTGTTTTTATTGCTAATATCCCACCTGAAGATGTTGCAATACAACGAAACCTAGGTCGTGGTAAAGAACAAAAAGAAAGTAGAAATAATACTACATCACGTAGTTTCATTTAATTGTGAATAATAAATTTATATAAAATTAACGCCAAATATATTCAATAATCCACATCCTTGTTGTAACTTTTTCATCCAGTCTCCATCACAAGAAAATGTCTTAAAGGAAATTTAAGTTCATATACGTCTTGTTTAAAGAAACGCACCGTGTAGAGCAGAAAATATCATATCCAGTTACACAAAAATATAGTGTAAAAAATAAAACATAGAGCATTGTACATACAAACTCTAACTGGGGCGGGAGTTTCTTGTCTTACAAAGGTCATATTAAGGAAAAAGTAATAGTTATAGTAGTATATAATTCGATTAATGAAACCTGTAAACCTATTAAAAAAAATAGCGAGTGAAATATTCATATCCATTAGGAATATAAAAAAGTGTTCCGGATGGTATGCAAAAGGGTGGGCGGTTCAAGCGTGTTCATTTCAATGCAAATGGAGTAACATATCTTTTAATAGACTTGGATGCGATTTATGCTTTGCTGGAATAAAGGTACAGCACGAACAGATGGAAATTCTGCACAAAAATAACATACGGAGGGTTTCAAACGGACGATTGCATTAAAACATGAAAAATGTTTTTTAATTCATGTTTTTGAATTGGAAAATAATTAAATGGACTTTTTATTATATTTTCACACCATTTCTTCTGGTAAGCATTACCAGATCTAAAATATTTTATTTTAGAAGAAATGTCATTTACTTTTAATACTAATCTGACTACAGCCATCTTTGTAATGATACTTTCAAAGTAAACATTTTGAAATATTCAATAGTACCAAAATGTAATCCGATTAATAATTTTCTGCTTTACCGCGCATTAAAATTACTCTTACAGGTAGAAGATTTCTTAATTTGTAAAAAAAGTTTTTAACAATATACTGTATTAGAGTTATTTATAGAACAGTGTGGTACCTTTCAGCTTTAAAAAAACTAATTTCAAGCTAATTAAAAATTATGTCAATGGTTTTTGTGGCGGTTGATTACAAAAGTGACCCATTCTAAATGATCCATTTTAAAATTGGCAGTATATCTCCGGAGAAAGCAATTTGGCGATGATTCATTATAGGATTCAGTTAGCATAAAATGTTAACATAAAAAAACAACTGAATTATTACCAAAATTTATTTAAGTTAATTAATTGGTGTCCTAAGCCCATTAATGTTAATGAGAATCACATTGAAAATCTCAAGTAAAATGTTTACCGTTCTCGTAACTTTATCATTCGTTTATGAAATGTTTAATATTTTGGAATGTTATAAACATTTATTTAGCTCGCAATATCCTTTAGTTTAACTATTAAACCGACTCGAGCTAAATATCATAGTCAATGAACCGTAATTGTATATTTAGTCGTACTTCAAATTTTGCAGAAATCACATTGGTGTCATTTTTGGAATTTCACGTCACATATTGTGGTATAGAAACTGCAGAGTTTTCAGTTACAATACTTGCGCGACCGTAACTGCAGTAAGAACCAAAATTGCTTTCACAGATTTATTATAAATAGTTTTCACAATTAAATGAAACTACGTGATTTAATATGATTTCTACTTTCTTTTAGTTCTATACCATGACCTAGGTTTCGTTGTATTACAACATCTTCAGGTGGGCTATTAGCAAAGATAGTTATAATACAACGAAACCTAGGTCGTGGTAAAGAACTTAAAGAAAGTAGAAATCATACTACATCACGTAGTTTAATTTAATTGTGAATAATGAATTTCTACAAAATTGACGCCAAATACATTCAATATAAATAATTTTATCAAATATTTCCCTTTTTAGAATTAATTTGACTTGAAAATTTATTTTATATTAAATATTACAAGGCCCCTCCTTGTTCCAATTACAAGGACCCTCCTTGTTCCAATTACAAGGCCCCTCCTTGTTCCTTTACCAATATTTTTTCGGCCGTCTTATAAATTATTTTTTGTAAACCGATTAACTTCAACCAATATCACAAAATCGCTTAATGTCATCGCTTAAAACGGCAATGACAGCTTTTATTCAGCTAATCGTCTCTCTTTTTCCATTGATGTAACTGAACACATTTCGGTTAAAGCTTCTTCCGAATTGAAAAAAGAAGGTCGGCAGAATTGAGGTTTACTAATAGCGACTTTGAGAAAAAAGACCGTCTTCAGCTGCGAACCTAATGGAAATGTCGAAAATGAACAAATTCTTTTATATATTTTACAATAGACGCTCCCTTATTTTGAAAGGTGACGAAGTTCCTTTGTTGTGAAGTTAATATATTTATAATATTTTAATTTATCCCCTGAATTTTTGGTGAGTGTACAACCGTTTATTTTAAGTTTCAAGGAACATTTTTGAATATGAATTAAACAAAGGGCTTATTTCACTAATTAATAATTTTAATTTAATATATCGGTAAAAGAGGATGTTAATCACTTTTTGTGTAATATTGTAACAAGCTTATAATGGCAAGAAATATATTAAAGCGATAAAAATATTATAACAAGTAAGAAATATATTTTTTAATTTTTGGAATAATCTTTTTACAATTTTTCTTACTTTTCTCTTAACTGATTTTCTTAACGAACTGAAAAAAACGACACCATCAGATAATTCTCGTGTCACATCCTTTTTTTACTGAAATCACTTGACGTAGAAACTTTTGATTTGCTACAGTGATAAAACGTATAACCGTACCGTGTGGGGTATTATCGCTCGATGACAAACATAAAAAAAAATTCTAAGACGAAAAATTTAATTGGGAGACAAAGGTTTAGGTTACTAATATGAACAATTACGTCATAATTAAAGTTCCCACATCGCATGGGTCCTGACAAAGCTGGCTATGACATAAATGTCATAACCAGCTTTCGAAAAACAAATGTCAAATTGTCTACTATGTCTTCCGTAGGCGTGAAATCATAGTGCATATTTTAAAAATTATGATATTTAGGATCATTATCAAAGCTTTTCTATAACTTTTGCGTAGATTTCTAAACGCCAATATTATTTTCATAATTTTAGGTTGCGTTATTTCGGAAATAAGGAGAAGAACGTGTCTTTGCATATTTTCTAGTATATATCTGAAGATATGAAACCTAAAGTAATTAAAACATAATTTTTGAGACCCTCATAATTAGCCCTTTCAAACGATATCACACATACTATATGAAAATTTAAAAAAAAATCGATTATTTAATAAATACCGCAAAATTTCGAAACAAATATTTTCAAATTTAATGTTTTAGTATATGTGCAGGTAAATATATTTTATACTTTACCAAATTTCAAGTTACTAAGTCAAGCGGTTTCTCAGAAGAACGGTTGTGACTGTAGGATGGAAAGACATGTGAGTCGTCTTATGTGGTTTCCATTTTCTCTTTTGAAGTAGATAACCCTAAAAACATGATTAATAAAAGTATATCTAAAGTTTATTGGAAAACTGAATGGATGGTTGTAAATTTTATAGATGTTGAACACATTTTCACACGTGTAAAAGATAGACGATATATTAGGTTTTGTCTGCGACTTAGTTCGCGTGAATATAATAATGTGTCGTATCCGAGTCCGGGCTATAATTTAATTCTGATTTTCAAAATCCGTCACTTTCAATAGTAACATCGGGAGTGAGTTATAAGTTGGACAAGATTCTTTGTACTATTCCACGAAACCGCCCTCGAATTGGAAAATGTCGAATATACGGTATAAGTTGATTTATGCTATAATCAAACTATTAAAATTTTCCTTCTAGATAACACTACGTGATGTATGGACAGGATAAATATGGATGTTACACCTAAACGATGGTTTCCAAATTAATATTTAAATTAGAATTTTTCTCGTGAGTATAAATTATTTAGGTTGATCGTTTAATTGACAAAATGATTTCCCGCTTGATTACGATGGACGATGTAATACGATGAGATTATTTTGTCCTAATTTGTTCATTTTACTATTATTAATTAATAGGACCAACTGATCATTTAAGTAAGTCATCGACATACAAAGTTAGTCCATTTTTATCCACTTTCAAAATACTTTCAAGCAAGGATATGCACATATTGTAGGAGGTATCGATTTAAATTTATTTAAATAATATTATTTCCAACAAATTAGTATTTTACACAAAAAAAACTTTGACTTAAACACTTATTTTCATTTACGCTTATGTACAAATCTTAATTAATTTACGAATTATAGATAATCTTATAACTATAGTTCTGTAACTCTATTTCTTATAAATCAGAATTTTCGCGCGTAATTGTTATCGCAACATTCTCTGAAATTCCACTTGTGACTATTAACTCCACTATCAATTTGAAGCTCTAGTAATACACATACATTGAAATACTACACACTTGTCATAAAGTTTATTGGAGCCGTTTGGCATTCTTAAGATACCAAAGAGATAAGTTTCGGTACAATGCGATTAGGAGGATCACTTTGATGGTAGAGCTTAATGATTGTGAATAAAGTAAGGCGTTTCATAACCAGGCGTGTTTCAAAATCAAATTAATGCGCGTGCGCTTGTGCGTGCGCGTATGTATGCGTATGTTTGTGCGCGCGTACAGGCGAGCGTGCATGCGTGCGTTCATGCATGCGCGGGTGCATGTACGCGTGCGCTTACGAGAGTGCGCGCGAGCGTGCGAGCGGTTATACGAATACAATGATTTTGATTATCTTTTCGTCTTCTGCTATTTTCTAATTTTATGTTTAGTGCGTAGTCTACGTATACCAATATAATTAAATTAAAAAAAATTGTTTTTAGTTAGCGTTTTTCACTTAAAACGGTTTTTATACATACCATTATGATAAGCACAAGTCGCGTCCGACAACTAGTAGCAGTTAATTATACAATTAAGGATAAAATAGGCTTATAATAAGATTGGCTGGGATACAAACATTTTTATCCCAATTAAATGAAAATTTCTAAAGAATTTCTTTGAAAAAGATTTTTCTTTGCTAATAACCCACCTGAAGATGTAATACAACGAACATAGGTCGTGGTAAAGAACTTAAAGAAAGTAGAAATAATATTACATCACGTAGTTTCATTTAATTGTCAATAATGGATTTCTACAAAATTAAAGCCAAATATATTCAATGTTTCAAGAACACTTACGTAAATTTTACGTTCTAATAATTAACACACAAATCGCTTATTATCGTGAGGCTATACTATTTGTGGCTTGCGTAATATTACACATATCTAATCATGATAATATTAAAATTATATGTTTAATCATTTACAATATGTAATAATGGTTTTATAATTATACTCGTAAAAATAAAATTTTTCGAAGTTTTAAGACCGTAGCCAGCCATATAATATCGAATAAAAAAATTAAAAAACGAAATTTTCACCGTAAAATTTGAAATCTTTTTTAGTTTTTAACTTAAGATTTATACAACTAAGCACCTTATATTTTTTTATTAAATTCGAACATGCTGACAAATTAATTTTCATATTTTATTCAGTTAGCAATTATAAAAGTCAGTTCATGAAGTTATTTTATTTCTGTATATAATTAATGAAATGAATCTTCAATTAATAAAATGTCATAAATTACTTGGCGACAGCGTATTTATAGAGACGTAATTCCTTCCTAGTAGATTTCTTTGAGCTTTAGATATAACAATTGGGTAAGTTCAGTTTCAATAACTGGACGTTAGAATTTTTTAATTTTCAGTGTCAAATTATGGTCCTTTAAATTTATCATGAGGTAGATATATATATATATATATATATATATATATATATATATATATATATATGTATATATGTATATATATATGTATATGTATATATATGTCCATATATATATATATATATGTATATATATATATATATATATGTATATATATGTATATATATATATATATATATAAAAATTCTCAAAATATATTTCAAAAATACATGCAAAATGCCACTAGACATTTAAAAATTATTAAGATGGTACTTTTCATAGAGACATAGTTTTTAATAACATTTTTTTTTCAGTTTGCGACTTGGGGCATTTTTCTTAACAAATTTTTTCTAAACAAGTTTGAACTAAACTTGACCAATTGAATCGGTGACAAGCCGACGCTTCTCCCCCTCTGACATTCTGATATTCTTTTACTCGCTTCTGATATTCTTTTTAACTTCACGACCCTTCTCTCCTCTCTGATATTCAAAAGTATATTCATAAATAAGTGCTTCATTTCTTTTGGCACCGACACCCAAAATCTCTGGCAGAAGCAATTTAGCAAATTTTATTATGTTCTGAAACAATACTGTGCGCAAAGATCCAACGGAATACTTATATTTTTGTTTTTTTTTTATAATTTTCTGTGCGTTTCTTATTCGATGGTTATTTCAAGTCCATTCAATGTTATTTGAAGTCCGTTCAATTTCAAGAACCTACGGCAAATTCAATATTAACAATATTTAATTTTTTTGAATCGTGATAAACCTTTGAAGCATTTAATGAATACATACACACATGCATGTGTACACACACACACACATATATACAAGAACGTTGATCCGCTAGTGAATACAAGATGTTTATATAGCTTTGATCTATGGCCAAACGCGATATAAAAAAATCTTAGAGCTGATTACATTTATAATGTTGAATTGATTTAGATAAGTAACTATGCATTGTTTTGACAACATATAAATACCCAAAAAGCCACCCGCGGCTCTCACGACGTGGGTTCATGCGATGGCGTGATTGCCCGCTGCCCAGGAGCGGCTGAAGCTTTCGCTAGGCATTTGCGGTTGGTGTACAGTTCGAACATTCCTCAGACAAGGTTGCGGCGGGGGTTTGTTGCTACCGAACTGGACCCCGTAGCTTATTGCCACCGTGCTGGAGCCGTAATCTGCGTTGGAAATTGATCCAAATAACACTTACACCTTAGGACGACACGGAGTCAGATATAAATAATTTCTGGCCGATCGCTATCCTCTCTGCACTGGCTAAATTGTTTGCTTTGTTTTACATCACAACATCTATTCGAGCTAGAGAGGTCAAATATGTGATGAGGAGCGTGAGTTTTGAATGGGGCGTTCGGTGGTCACTAACTTTGTATGTTTCCTTTACTATGTTGTTATCACGTTGACCTCGAATTTCAAGTAGATATTTTGAAAAGCAAAAAGCTATCGATCATGTAGATAAAAATATCTTATTAAATTGCCTCGGTGAGGAACAGAGAACCCCATTCAAATTTTACGATTGTTTCCTTCACAACTTGCTGATAGAAAGCAATACTTACGATTGAGTAACTTTATATCCGAGACTTACTTTACATGGTCGAGACTGAGCTAGGATTGGAACCTCGGACCTTTACTTTTCAATATTCTGGTAAACGATTAGTTATTTAAAATTACTTTACAATTCTTTTTTGGTAGCGGAATATTTGGTTTCTGAATTCGACAGCGTTCTCAAAGCCTGAGCCTGATAATCGTTTTGGAATAAAACGATGCCCAGAGCTACATCGTTGACATCGATTTTTATGTAACTTCTCTTCGTGATACTCTTGTTCGTTTTTTACTCACCAAAACTCAATAACTGAAACGAGGATTAAATATTAAGCTGTTTGTATTTCTACAAAATATGTACGAGAAATTTTCACGTGAGTAACAATCTGAAAGTCGCTGGAACAAGTGGTGGGTTTATTATTCACCAACCAAATACTAAACTAATCCCATCAATTATATGATGTTGCAGAAAAGTTCAAAGTGGGTAGAATGTTATTTTTTAAAGGAGATATGAGAACAGTATAATAATGGAAGTTATTATAGAGTGATCAAGTGCGAGTAAACTTCACTGCAACAATTTATCTTTCAATAAGGATCTCGTCAAGTCACTATTATTTGAAAAGTTCTGAGAAATAAAACTTTTTAACGGAAAAGTGGATTGCCTTTAAATAATCACTAATTAAAAAGCCCCTGAAAATTAAAAAAAAACAAAAAATGTACGGATACTTGGCGTGCAATAGAGTTTTCGAACATAAATAAATTTGCAAAATACTGCATCTGTTAGAGATTTTAGGAACCGATAATAAGTGGATGCCTCCCTCCTCTCTCTCTCTCTCTCTCTCTTTCCCTCTCCCTCCCTCTCTCTGTCACACATACCAATTTTTTTACGTGCTGAATCGCAAAATTTCCCACTAAGTACGCATATTTTGATTATAAAAATGTAAAGTTATAGTTACATTTTTATTATAAAAATGTAAGTTATCTCCCCTACATGTAAATTGGAATGAATTTTGTTTTCTTGGCATACTCTATTATACAGCATATCGTTGGATAGGTCTTTCAAAAACTTTGGGGTGTATCATGTATACTTTTTCTATACAAAGATTTGTTTCAAACTATTGTGGTTTAAAATGGTTATTTTCGTTTGGGTTAGGTGTCCCCATCCCCTGCCAGCTATTTTGGAATATCTGAAAGTATTCACAATGGTGGTATACCTAAAGAAATTTAAAGAAAAAATATTACAGCCAAGAAAGTTCTAATAGTTGACGAGTAACAATTGGCCAATTTATGCCATATAATCGGCTCAGTAAAAAGTTTAC
Organism: Druceiella hillmani; assembly: GCA_039881145.1. Taxonomy (NCBI): domain Eukaryota; kingdom Metazoa; phylum Arthropoda; class Insecta; order Lepidoptera; family Hepialidae; genus Druceiella; species Druceiella hillmani. The sequence goes on from JAYKKI010000045.1 coordinate 10,480,384, forward strand.
AAAATTTACTTCCAAATAACTCAAGTAAAATGGAAAAAAGATTGTATTTTAAAACGTATCTTTGTTTTTCAAGGAAGTAAAGAAAAAATGATAACAGTAACTTAAACAACGATATGCTGTATAATAAGTATGTAGATACAGTTGATAGCACTTTAGATTTTGAACTATGACTCGTCTTTATCTCAGCGACATAGGAATGAAATTTCTAGTTCAATTGTAAACCTTCATATGCTGTGGTCTGTACCTATATCTACTTAATTACTTTTATTATTATTTAGTGAGATATTTACGAAAATATGTACATGTACCAATCCCTCCCCCTTTCCTATATATTTATCTTAGTTATTATTAAATATTTATTGTGTTAGGAAATCCAAATTAGTGATGATTTATGATTAAGAAAATAATTTCACTTCAACCAAGGTAGACAAGCTTCAATGTCCCAACCATACTTACATTTACCCGGTTTATTCATTTAAAACACATAAAAATTTATAATTAATTTCTTTTAACATAAATTAACAAACGCGTAATTGACTGTTTTTGATTGTATATGAAAAAAATTTAATTTAAATTTATTGATTCGCTATACAGGGGACTGGTTGCAAACGCTCCATTTACCCCAGTTTGGCTTGATCCATACCCATATTGTATAACCCTTTGTAGTAAATATTTTAGTACCATTTGTGAAACCAAAAGTGCACAAACCGCGCTTTTTCCACTGTTGTTAATATTCATTTAATACGTAACATTTGTTCTCGTGTTTGTATATGTAAATAATATGATTATTTTACGGTCGATTATTTGTAAATTATAATCTGGTAAAATATACCAAAATCGACAAGAAATGGAACCTGTAATCTGTACTATATGCACATACGTATCAAGCCATATATAGACAGATGTAATTTTTTAAAACATTATTTAAACCCTAATATTTATTTCAATCGATTACTTGTAAAGTTATACGAATTATAAATATTTCTTTCCTGAAAATTCAAGGATGGCACACTAGATCAAATATCTACGGAATATGACAGTAAAAATAAAAAAATTAAAAAATTAATTAATTTGTAATATTTTTAATGGAAAATTTTAGACGAATTAACGATAGTTGGACGATTTTCAAGTTTGGACATTGAAAGCTGTAAGCTGTTACCAAAACTTGCATTTATAAGCTCGAAATTTCAACTTTAAAATATTTATTTATAAAATTTTCCTTAATATTTTTTTTTTCAAATCGGTTTATAATTCATGTAAAAACCGCCATCTCAGTTTTAAATTTTATATTGTATGAAAAATTCTATTAAAATTTTATATTCATTGCCACATTTTTTTAATATCATTTTTTTAATAGTCAGTTTTTAATAGTTTAACAGTCAGGACTTTTGAAATTGCGTTTAATTGAATTTGAGAAATTCGTGTCCGCCGAAATAATATCAGTAATGGAATTGAATATTAACAGGTCTCCCATAACATCAATGGGTAAAAACAAGTTAATAATTTTAGCAGCGTTGATAATCTGGGCAGTTAATTATTTTTTAATTTATAATTAGATTATAATTTGTTTATTAAACACAAAGTATACTTTTAATGTGCATCATAATAAATTGTGTAATTTGACGGTCATTATTTAGCAGGCCGTTCCAGCAAGATTTTTAGTATTTAATGGAGGTTCAGAGTATTTAAGAGATGTAAATCTCTAAAATACTCAATACTGCTGCAGATCTAATGATTATCAGACTCCTCACAGCGAAATTTTCAAAAGTATACATTAGATATTTTAATGACACTATATACAAATAGGATATTGAAAAGATACTATAAAAATATGAGGAGAAATTCGTATCGCAAACTTATTACAATTGTTATATCTTAATATCATAAGTGTTATCAAAACAGAATATTATCTCAAATCTCCGTTCCAATAAAGAATAACATCATTTAGATCCCCGGCACAATGGAGACAGCATTCTAAACTCAAGGGCACTCAAGATAATCTACAATCGCCTCGCTTGTCATATTATGCCATCCTGTCCTTATTTACTTCACTGAACAAGAGCTAGCCCGCTGACCTTCTCACGTGAGGCGTAAATATTTGTGTGCGTGTTTTCGTGTATTTAAATCAATCGTTAAAGTACTCATTCCTCCCTTACTCTTTAGCTTGAGTGAAGAAAATATTATATTCGCACTATAGTTAGATTTCCTACCATTAACTACTTACAATATTTTCCATTTTTAGACTCCAAAAAAATTTTGATAGCTTAATATCTCCGCAAAAAATTCGTCTCACAAATTTTAAGCTATAATGGGATTTTTCGTATCACTGTTGATGAATATGGTATACAATTTTCGGGTTTTCAGAATTATTAAAAATTGTATTCATGACTACACCCCATTTATATGTACAGAAACCAAAAAAAAATCTAAACCAAAAATGTTTAATTTTTATGTTTAAGTTATATATGTTCAAACCTTAATAATGTATTTACTACTTCTTTTGTCATGATGCCCTCATGGAATTATAAAAATAATGTCTGTATAACGTCCGAAAACTTACTCCTGAATCTAAGCATTAAAAAAATGTATATAAATGGGCTACGTTTATTTAACTAGACAAATTTATATAAATGACAAAACTTTAAAAAGATGACTTAATTGATTTTTCTGAAAACAGTTTTGGACCTTCGCCCTGTCTTTCTAAAGATATTGCATATAGTTTCATTAAAATTGACATACCTTTTGTGGCAAAATCGATGAATATGAAAAATACACAACCCTCAAATGTAAACTGTGTAACATTCGAATTTATTTTCTCCAATTTCACAAAATGTTTAACAAATCTACTATTTACCATCAATGTTAAAATGGTTTTAATATTTTTTTCAATATACAAGTGATTTATTTCTTGTTCCAGATAATTAAAGTTTATTGGTAAACGAATACTAAAAAGATGTCTTATTTACATTGTTAAACAATTTTATGTAAGTATTCGTTTTATTTTATTTTCTAAACTAATAGAATAAGTGTACTGAGAGAAAATGGAGCATCTTAAATGTAAAAAAAATAGTGAGAAAAAAAACATTGAAAAATCTTCACGTCACAAATAAAATTATCAGGTTCAAAAAATTAATATTGTGATTCATTCTTTTAGCCGTGACATTTAAAATAGGTATTTCTCAAATTAAAGCAACACCAACCTTGCCTAAATAATTCCAAACTTATAATATAAGTACAATGAAAGACAAGGTAAATAATGAAAAACATTTTTCTTCTGTTTAAATAATTTATGAACAGAGAGGGTTTTCAGAATTTATGTTCATATCAATTTTACAATATTAAATACAAATCATATTGATACATTCAAGACATAAAAATAAATTGGGCAAAATTGCCTTCTGTTTAAATGGTTCTTATTTTCTTTCGTTTCTATGTATGCTTAGGAGTGTAAGCATCTGTATTTATATAGTATAACAAAATTACTTTCTTCGACTGTTATTATACTTTAACTATAGGAGAATGATATTGAGCTCGTTTCATTTTATCCGTATGTAGAAAAAAAGAAACGGATATCTGACTGACAAATCAATAGATGTAGAAACTTGACGCTATGGAAAATTTGGCATAGATTTTCTTATATAGCTAACATATTAACTAGTAATTTTTCAAAATGAAATATGTAAATAGTTGGAATAGAAATTTTTGTTTGAAAAAAGTTGGTCCTGCTTACTCGAAATTTCGCAGAAACATTCTAAAAAATATTTTCGTGACGCTGAAACTTGTTAGTGGTGTGAAGGTCAAGTAAAGAAATGTGTAAGATATATTATTAGATGGACGGGTATCTTGTGGTAATGCAATTCAGATCTCATTAATATTTCAAAACATGAGTAGAATGGATAAGTACAGTAACCCTGGGAGCACATCTTTAAAACGCATTCGTACTGCTAGCAAGTTTGCGTAAATATATATTTTTTATATCAATTCTTTCTCACTTATACCATACAATGAAATAAATGGAAAATTGTTTATTCAACTTTTATGACTTATATATTGAGTCAATCTTCATGACATTTAGTTTTCAAATTACCTATTTCATAAAGATACACATAAAATACTTTCCTTTATGAGAAATACTAATTACACAAGAGTAAAGCTGAGGGCCCCTTTTAATCTCTTAATGAGAATAGGCGAAATGTGATACGACACAAATATTTAATTTGCTCGTATAACGAACTGTAATCCGGCTAAACAACCATATTATCTGTGGATATAATTCCGTTCAGAATTCACGGTTCAATGGAAATCAATACGGATAAGGCTCGATACTTTACTCTGTCTTAGCCGCCATTCAATAGAGCATATTTTTGCAGCGCCCTTCCTCTGTTTATTTTCGGAAACAGGATTTAATATAGAGCACAATCTGACGACTAAATGTGACGTCATTGCTTTAGACGTCGACGTCCTTTTATATATAATGACGTGTCTTTTAATTTATTTTTAGTTGAGAATAGCATGATGTCAAACCATTGTGCACTAATTCGGGGATTAATTTACGATCGATGCAAATAAGTAAAATGTTTGAGAATATAATGACATTTTTATCGGAGGAATGAAGTCCATTATGAAACTAAATAACAAATAAAAATCGACTTGATTCTTTTGCGATTTTGATCCTGATGTTTGCGATTTTATATGGACATGTGATTTTAAAGTGGGGTGAAGACTTTGAAAATTTATGTCACCTTAATAAGAGATTAAGTACTGCATTGAAATGTTTGAGCATAAACATTTCAAAACCTTCTTCATGCTATAATATACCTTTTAAAGCATAGACAGAAATATACAGCAGAAATTTAGATCTTTCAAATTATGTCGTGAAATATGTTACTGAGCCTCTATTCATAAATGTAAATAAATTAGCACATTGAGTTATTTTGTATTGTTTCCTGCCGTTCATACGAAATACCAAGGATATAGAAATATACGAACATATTTAAATTTAAAGGCGATAAGCGTACCAATATTATATATATATATATATATATATATATATATATATATATATATATATATATATATACATATATATACATTTAAGACAGCTGCAGTTATTAATATAAAGACAAAAATTGGAATTGCACTTTCGCTTGCTTAACAGTTAGTTTAGTGTTGTAACCGTAATATTTATTTATATTTTTATGACACTTGCAAAACAAAATAATGATATTTATGTACATGTAAATATAAATATATAGAATTAATATAAATGTAAATAAAAACAAAAGCGAAACGATAAAAGATTCCACAGAGTGCAGTTCTGTGCTCAGGGATTGGAGCGTGTTCATGTTTTTAGAACGTAATTTAAGGTCGTGGGTTGATACAATTGAAGATATATAAGAATTAAAAATGTAAAGAGATTATTATTGTATTAACAAATTAAGGATATTGTAAAAAAACATAAACGATAGGGTTGGGCCGATCACGAATCTCTAATCCTTTAAGTCGTGACCAATGCTCAGATGTACGGTCATATTTTTTAAAGTCAAAAACGTATCGAACACACAGGTTTTAAAGTATCGTGTTACTATATTTCAGTATAAATTTTTATATCCATTTCCTTTATTTTTCAGCATTATTTTTAATGTAATCTACGTTTATCGGAAAGATTAGATGGACTAACTCCAAAATATGGTTTACACTATAGTATAAATAACTATACGATATATACATGTGTATATATATATATATATATATATATATATATATATACATATATATATATATATATATATATAAATTCTTTTCGGAAATATAATATTTTTGTGTATAATTTGCCGTGTATACCCACGCACCCACGTAGAGTTACCCTATTATACGTCTCATAACTTTTAAATCAGATATCCCGAAATTCACTACTATAGCAATTCTTAATAGTGCTTCAGAATATACTACATCCTTCGTTTTATTTCCCCTAGATAATACTACCATAAACGACATGAAGTACGAAACAAAAACAATTGAAAATACTATACCCACTAAGCCAATCGATTATTAGGACACGTCCGATGCCCAGAGAGTCAATCGCGTGAGTGAACCGCGCGGTATGCGGAGAATTCGCGGTACCTCACTGAGTTACTCCCCCCTCCCTCAACCCCTCTCCGCAGTTACCGTTTTTCAAACGATTTTGGTCCTCCAGGTTAGAGTTTATATATATCTGGAATTCTCTAGATGACCAGTTAATAAACTAGCAAAAGCATGGCTTTGTGAGAGCTCGCGAGTTAATTAATACGCGTCCATTACAATAATGCTTTCAGGATGCAATTGGACTGCTGCACTTCTGTAGTGCTTTGGACATATTTGCAGATGGACGATACCTCTATTATACAGCCTAGGATGTACGACGGTTCCAACACCATCCAAAACATGATCTCAGGTTGATTACTCATTTAAATGCATGCACAAACTGGTTATATGAAACCAGTTTGTTTAAAATCCATAAAATTATAAGTACATACATACAACTTTAAAAATCATTATATTAATAAATACTAATTGTAAATATTGCATATTCGGATAATCTGCCATGTAACAATTAAAAAAAAAACAAAATAAAAATTGGAAATGTTTAAATATTCTTTTTTCAGTACAGTTAGGCATAATTATGATACATTAGTTACTATTAAAGAAACAGTAGTTAAACCTTTAACAATTTTCATTTAATTAACGCCTTTTCACATTCGAATTTCTAAGCGAATTTCACATTCGAATTTCTTCTCGCCTCCTACAGTTTAACATATGTGAGTTTGTAATATGACATAATCCATCATACGGAATTGTTCTATTTAATATTAATCCTTCTGATGTTTTAATTCTTGAAAACGCGACATATGTTAAACCAACAAAAATTTATTTTTCTCCAACATCTACAACTACTTTCATTTTAAACCTTGCGACTTATGTTGTGGTCCAAGATCCATATTATTGTCTGCGGAAAATTAATTGATTTCATTTTCTCTTAAAATTTGTTACAAAGAGTACCAAGACCATTTTGTTCAATATCAAACAAACGACGATGATATAAGTTGCAATGTGTCTATTCGATTTTCTTGTATTGTAAATTAGCAGCATATTAAAAAAAATGAGCATTTTCTTGATAAGAATATAATTCATCATCTCGAAGTCTTTTCTGACGTTCTTTTGAATCAGACATAAAAGAACGGTTATCATCTCTTTTTTTACGACCAGATAAAGTAAGTCTTCTTGATATTTCGCGGTGACAACAACAAATATAAAATATTTAAAACTATTTCAATACAGATGTTTAAAAAAATCTCAAGAGCGCAAGGTGCATAAATATACTAATAATTTGTTCTGTATAGTCCAAAAAAATTAAAAACTAACTTTGATTTTTTTTAATGTAAGTCGATTTAGTTTCACGTAATGATCATATTATTGTAAGTATAGAATTACTAAATAGTAGAAACAAGTAAAAAAAAACAGGTCCAATACAAATTGTATTTGTTTATGTATTCATTTACATCTAAAATTTCGTAATTCAGCACCTTCCTATATCTTGTTTTATTCGATTTACGTAAATTATTTAACCTCCATGATTTACTATCCGTTAATTTATGATATAAAAACAACCATGTGTGATACATCGATTATGTTAGAAAACATTCTTTCTCGAAATATTACACATCTGCATGCCCTATTAATTCAGTAATTTGATGAGATGACTTTAGTAACAGTGTAGTTAATAAAAACATTCACATATTACGTTTCGATTTTGTTATTAAACATTCTAGAAATATGAACCATTTGCATGCATGCTCTATTAATTAATGTTATAACAGATGGCGCTAGTAACCATGTACTAGTATTACGCATCGTTGTTTCGTATTTTTTAATTATTAAGTAAAAGGTTTAAATACAAAAATAACTATAGATGACAAATCTAGACGTGACTTTAAATTATCATGTCAAATTTCCAAACTAGAGCTGTGATTTGTCATAAAAAGTTCCAGAAAACTGTATGGGTTGTGGAATAGTGACAGGGCTGGCTCCACTTGCCCTAACAAGCTCATCTCTCTCTCTCTCTCTCTCTCTCCCTCTCTCCACTTCCCCCCCCCCTCTCCCCCTCTACCTAATACCGTTTAAGCAGCGTTCCCTAAACTCAGCTACATTTATATCACTGTTCTGCTCGAATAAATCGTAACTTAATAGTGTGTAGCCTATCCGAAATATGTGTAGCCTATAATCTTTCACAAAGTAAGGGCTTTCTAACACAAGAAGGGTTTTTATAATTAAACTTGTGGTTCCAGAAATGAGCGCAAACGACGACAAATAAATAATTTTTCCACTTCATATATCAGTAAAAACTTAATATATTTGAATATTAAAATTTACAAATAGGATATACATTTAAAAAAAGTAATTTCATTGTGTATATTACCTAACATTTGAAAATCTATTTATTATTTCGAAAAACGATTCATAAGTCTCAGCCATAGATGAAAATTTAAAGATCATGCCACCATTAATAGACGTAAATCCTTTCTTTAAAATCTTTATATATAAATACATCTAATATTTTTAATACTCACACAATTAATCTGCAATATAACACAGTAAGTCTTTTGAATCACTTACTTCTGGTAATGAGCGGTCGAAGTATCTGCAAATATATATGGCAACAGTACTATTTAATACCATACTCCCATGATAATGTAGTTTGACTACAACATATGACAAAATATATAGAGAATGAAAATATTTCACGTTAATTTTATAGAAATTCATTATTTACAAATAAATGAAACTACGTGATGTAGTATTCTTTCTACTTTCTTTAAGTTCTTTACCGCAACCTAGATTTCGTTGTATTACAACATCTTCAGGTGGGCTCTACCATGCACCTGAAGATGTTGTAATACACTTCAGTTGTAACGCTTTCTTTGCTAATAGCACACCTGTAGATGTGGTAATACAACTAAACCTAGGTCGTGGTAAAGAATTTAAAGAAAGTAGAAATAATACTACATCATGTAGTTCAATTTAATTACAAAAACCACTATTACACTGGAATACTTAAAATAAACAGAACTTTCAATATAAAATACTTTCAATTTATTTTAGTTCAGTGCTTCCTCCTAAGAGCAAAGTTGCTTTCAAGACAACCAATATTAACGACCATTCAGCCCGTATCTTGGACGAATAATAGATCTATAAGTAAACGTAAGCGGTCCTCTTTAACACTGGCATATATTGATTGTCTTGTTACAGCGTGTTAATATATGGGCGCTTTGCAATGAGTGGTAATTATTGAAGATTTATGTTTCTGTGGAAAGATGTAGACTGGCGGGCTGTTCAGTGAAAATGTTTCCATATTTATTTGAGGAAAATAGAACATGAGTAAATGTTACGTATTTAATAAGGATAAACAATTGATTTGCCATCTGTTTATATGATTTCCATTATTAGAACTGAAACAAAAAATAGATAATTTTTGAGAGTTTGTGGTGAGGCGGACGGTAAGTGATTATGGGTTCAATGTAAGAAATAATATCTATAGTGCAAGTCTAACTCCATACATTGAGGTTTCCGCACACAATTTTAAGTCAAATCATTTATAGTAAATAATCATTAATATCGAATTACTAATGCATTAAACATTTAATAATTCCTTGAGTAATTAGATATGGGGACATGTATTTTATCCTGAATATCTCAATAACGTGACATTTATATTCATTCTTATTATTCTTCTTCTAAAAACCCACTTTTTTCATAACTTATGGAGACATGTTTTGTATATTTTTCAATTTATCTATGATATGCCTAACATTACAAAAAAAATGTTTAGCCTTACATTTTAAACGAGCTAGCATTTTTAAACGAGACACTACATATGCGATTTAAACAAATGATTCGTACACTTGAATGAACCCCTTCCCTGGAAAAGTGGCTTAACATTTCATAATATAATCATAATATTCAAGGCCAAGAAAACATCCATTTAAAATATTATGAACTTACCTAAAAGGGTCTTTATGATATTTTCAAAAATCACCTAAGTCTTAAATACACAAAACTAAACTTTTTATGAAGATTAATGGATGTATTTAAAATAATAATAACAATAACCTTCGGAAGGAAGGCCATTCAGATCAATGAAAAAAAGCCTTTAAAACTCAAAAATTTGATTAAAAATCTTGTCTTACTCGCAATCTGGCAAACTTATACAATCTTCAGCGCTTCTTTATAACACGCAAAACAAAATAGATTCTCACGTACTTCCGAAAGTGCTCGACCTAAAGTTAATAACAAATAGGAATAAAGTCTGCATAATTATTCCAGGAAAACCTTTATAGTTGTATAATTTTTAAAATATGCTCCATAATTTAACGCATGTCAAAGAAATTATGGGCACTAAATTTATATGATGGAAAATTAATATTTTTAAAGAATTTAATAGAAACGCTACGTTCATACATATAAATGTAATTTCACCACAAATTCGAATCAACTCTCGCAGTGCGTGTTCTATGCATGCTTGATAGGCCATGATATTATGTCTCCTAATTTATATTTCTGTGTTGAAATTATAATTTCGTTTTATTTAAACGCCATATGAATTTAAATTTGACTCATAATACAACAAAATACGTACATAAGGTTATGAGGTCACATCGCCGACTTAATGACATCATCATTCAGCAACCCTATGATCGTTTATTTTAATTTCTGGAAATAAAGGCAGACGGGGCAAAAAGAAAACCTACTTTATTAAATTGTTGCTTTCACCCCCTTTCGTGTTAAGTCCTTACAGTTCGCTGGTATCGCATTGTAACTATCCCGACCCGCTTTCCATTTTTATGAATGGATCGAACCAATGTCCAATATTTGGTTTTGCTTTTCTCGAGTTGTGTTTTCCGGGTAATAGGTATTTCTCCCACAACACACTTTATTCAACTAAGAGCTCGGAATAGCGATAAAAATTTTGTCACCCCAAGTGATAAAATTCGAGCATGAAAAACGAGCGGGAAAATCTTGCTCTCGACGTAGATTGTAATAAGAATCAGCTCTTCAATATGCACCAGAAACGATGACTTTAAAAGGAATCTTTTCATATTAACAGGGCATTATGCAAATGTGGATATTTTTTTGGCCAGTCTTACGTCAAGATATATTTAGTATTATATATTTGAGAATGGAAAACGCTATATTTTATTTACTTATATTACTATACTCCAATCATGTTATATTAATTAGTACTGTGAAAAATAGTCATTGGTATAGATGAAAAGCGACCTTGGTAATAATCCAAGTCTGTATTTAATCTGAAAAAGATTCTTAAATGTTAAATAATTTCTGTGTTAGCTTAAATATTTTAAGTAGATATTTTCTTTACAAAGTATTTATATTTGCGATGCGCTGGATGCTTTTCCTGTAAAACGATTTGTGTTCTGACAGTGGCAGTGAGTTTCTTAGAAAATTACATTTAATTTCATTGCAACAATGAATTCGATAAAGATTTATGTAAAATTTTATGAAATCAAAAATATTTGAAAATTCAACTATACAAATACTTCATAGCGGCACTAATGATGTAGTACCAGAAAAAAGTGAGGTGATGATTAATCCCAATTAAACGTGAATTAATAAAAGAAAATTAAGCTCGCTGTGACAACTAGTTTATTATGAGATGTTTGTTCTAAATTGCGTACTTTTGTCAATATTAAAAAAAAGTAAAAATCCGTTGAGCGCATATTTTACACAAGCCCTGAAGTTTTTGTAAATTTGTAAGCTTGTGTAAGAAATTATTGAACGAAAAATGTATTTCATTTTAAAACGAAGTAAGTCTAGACATAATGGAAAATAAGAAAAGATCTTACTATTTTTTACAATACTAAGGTGTGTGTTTGTATTATTTATATAAAATTTATCGAAGCCTTAATATATACCTTTGTAAATAAAATTGTAGTGTTTTTGATTTTCTAATACAAAATATTAAGAATTTCCTAAGATAAAATTGTCCAAAAAATATTAACATTTACGTAATGCCCAATAAATTTGAAAAGATTCCCTTTTCAAGTCACCGTTTCCGCTGGGTATTGAAGAGTTGATTCTATAAAGCATATCGAGAGCACGATTTTCATACTTGTCACTTGCAGTGATCAAATATTCGTCTTTAGTTGGAGATCGTAGTTGAACAAAGTGTGTTGTGGGAGAAATACACATCACACGGAAAAATGCAATTCGAGAGAAGCAAAACTCAATATCGAACATTGGTTCGCTCTATTCAGAAAAATGGCCAGCGGGTCGAGATATGTATAATCTGACACGAGCGGACTGAGCTTAACGTGGAAGGCGGTTATAGCGGAAATTTAATAAAGTGGATATTCTTTGCGCCCGCCCGCCTTTATTTCCGGAAACTAAAATAAACTTTTATCGGGTGGATTGGCGTTTCGTTGAATAAAGACGTCATTGCGTCGGCGACGTGATCTAACAGCCTTATGTACGAATTTTGTTATATATTGTGTAAAATATTATGGCTTATTTTAACCACGAAGCTAAAATATCAAAAAAAATTATATTAACATGGAAAACCTGTCAAGTACTTGTAGAACTGCATTTTTAGAGTTCCATACTCATTTAGGAATTTGTAAATATTTAAGGATACGTAAAATTAAATGAAACTACGTGATGTAGTATTATTTCTATTTTCTTCAAGTTCTTTACCATGACCTAGGTTTCGTTGTATTACAACATCTTCAAGTGGGCAATTAGCAAAGATATCTTTGCTAATAGCCCATCTGAAGATGTTGAGATACAACGAAACCTAGGTCGTGGTAAAGAAATTAAAGAAAGTAGAAATAATACTACATCATGCAGTTTCATTTAAATGTGAATAATATATTTCGCCAAATATAATCAATATTACATAGTATCCTACCTAAAATAAAACGTGAAAAAAAATAGTGGTCATTATTATTAGCCCTTTCAAACGATATCCCATAATGTTTATGGAATTAGAAAGTATTTTTTGAATATTTAATCTGTAGTTAATTTGATCCACATAATTGTTTTTGACTGTTACCTCTTGAGATATAGATATATAGATGGATTATTATGTCTTTTCACTACGCCAAAGTTCAAGTTTCTACGTCAAATTATTTTATTATTCGTTTTCTTTTTTGAGGTACGGAACCCCAAAAATAAACAATGTATTGACTTTCATTGATATATGTATGTATATATATATATATATATATATATATATATATATATATATATATTATAAGTTGCGATAAGTTCGATTCTTTACTATAATTAGAAAAGATTCATTACCAAAAATAAATTAAAAAGAAACCGCATGTCGGAAGGATAAATGTAACAAGCATATCGATTCATTGTTCTTGTTTACGTGTTGGGTTAAACGTGTTTCATTCTAATTTAGAAAAATGATACAGAAAATCCCATTGAAATCAACTGTCTTAAAGATGACAGCATAGTTGTGAACTTTATGCTGTTTAAAACTTTGTTATCTTTCTGTGATCATATGTCGTGAATGATGGAGATAAAAGTTTACACAAGTACGGATTAAATATATAAACAAGTATATTAAAACGGCAATAAAACATTGAAAACTCTGCTTAAATTTATGTAAAAATACAAAGAAAATAATAATTTCGTTTTAGCATTAAATACATATTAATTCAATTCAATACATTTTTGATTAATTTATTCCCGTATTAGTTGCGACTTTGAAAAATATAATTTAAAATAGCCTATTTATAGCAAATATTTCTTCACAAGCACAGCAGCCTACTAGATACTTCAGCTACCTCAACAATATGCTTCTTTCAGCATTCATTCTTTAGAGTTGCCTTTCTTTATTTTTTCAATGTTTAGTATTTTTTTAAAGTGTCCAGCGAATGTTGGGCAACTTTGTCTAAAGTCCATACACTGCTATATAATAGAAGTAGCTAGATAAGTAAATTATGTATTCTGAATTTTGTTTTGCGCCGGATGACATAATATTCTGTTTCCTCAGTCCATATAAGTATTTGTAAGCAATTTTAATTTATAAGCAAGTTTTCGCTTTCATTTAAATAGGTTAACCAAACCGCCATTATCAAATCGCATCCTGTTGACTTCTGGCCTTAATATAAATAAACGATAACAGACTTGATTCACGATTTCATCAGTCTAAAAATGTGCTTATTTCGTTTGTCGTTTAACTATGAGGACTAAGAAATAAACGATATTAAGGCCAGTTATTTTACATAAAATTATCGGTCAGTTTACAAGTTGCTGCCTTGAATCGTGGTGTTTAAATAAGATACAGTTTTAATTTTTCTACTAAATTTTATCTTATTTCTCCGCGTTATTTTTAATTTTTAGCTTCAAGATACTTTTCTCCTTTGGTTGTTCTAAAACAAATCAACTCTATAAAATAAATGTGTCTATCTGTTTGTATAAAAGCTTTTAAATCCATTGTTTTGATTTTACACCCATTATAATAAACTTTAGTTTTTGGTTCATCGTTATGTCTCAAATGACTCCGAAGTTACAATGATGAAAATATTACGTAGAAAATTCAAGAAAATTACTGCGTCACAGATTATGGGCAGCAACGAGCACTATTAAGAACACGCGGGAGCAGACAGAGGAATCGGAGAGGTAGCGCAGGTTGGATCAACGAACTGAACTCAATTCAAAATATTTATGTCTAATGTCTCTTACATTAACCTAAAATAAATTTACCTAAAATAAAATCATTAAAATATTGCGCTTGTATTTCAGAATTGCAATGCTGATGAAGTCGCAAGGTACTGCCTATAAAAGAAGTCATAAGCTAAAATATTGTGATGAATATATTAATGTTAACCTTTTTGGGGGTCTTTATTTCGAAAAGAAAAAAAATAAAACTCTTATCAAGTCACTTTCGTGTCCATCCGTTATTCTATCGGGTACAGCTGAAGCGTACTTTTTTCCGAGAAACTGAAGAAAAATTTTAAAAAATGTCGTAGATATTGGATATCGAACTATCTAAATTTCAATGCTTAAAACTAAAAAAATACGTAGAATTTTGTAAAAGCAAATTACATAATTTGTTTTCATGTGTTTTGTTATCAATTGAAAGAAAAATTGATAAAAGTGTCAAAGCAGTTTTTTCAGAATCTGGTGTAAAGTAATTCTAGAGACATTATTAAAAGCTTCTGCAAAAATACGTTTTTCCCTATTTATAAAACTACTAATTTGAAAATAGTGAAAAAATTCTTTAGTAAAAGCTGACTAAAAATCATAGTGATGATTCTAAACCTCATAGACCTTGAGAAATATTTCGAGACCCTTGAGTGGTACATTAGGTAACAAACATGTTAGAAAATAACATTAATATTTGTGAATATTGTAATAGTAATACTATGTAACCTTAAAGTTTGATGTGCCTAAGTGTTCACGTGACTCCCGTAGTGTAGATTCCATTACTACTTAATAGGTTTTATTTGAACAACAGACTATGAACGGTAAATTTACAAATTTTATTTGCTGTGCTTAAGATTCTTTATTTCATCTCACAGAGGTACAGGTGGTGCTTAAAATTTGTGAGTGTAGATATATTTAACAAAATGGTTGAGAGTTTTATGACGTCTGAAGAGAAAATTGTTTTCTTTAAAAAATCCTTTTCATAAACAAAACTTTATTCAGTTCTAAGTTCCGTTTAGATATTATCCACAGACAAGTTACTCATTGTGTCGGAATAGGACAGTTATATTTATTTTCAAAATTCAATGTTTTGACTGAAACTCGCTTATTTCATTTGAGACTTTCATTTCAATTACGGATTTCAGTCAGTTCATTCTACTGATTAAATAGTTTTATCTTATTATATTTGTATTTCCTCTGACACTCTTACATATGTCACTTTACTGTTAGTTAAGGACTGCTTCGATATCTTGTGGGTATCGGCCATAACAAATGATGAGAGATTTGATTACTTCTCGTTACAATAGTAAAGTAATGAAGCAGCGAATTCCAGTAAAATATATTTTCATATATTTTAGTTTATTAAAGTAATTATTAGAACGGTGAGTAACTTGTTATTTAGGAAATATTTAAACTCTTATAAAGTAGAGCATCAATAATAATTTTAATTAGCTTTTTCTCTTTCGAGTATCTATTTAACTCTGAATATAGAACATAATTCGGAGAAAATTCACAAGTTTTCAGTTGAAATATTTAGAATTCGAAATTAACCATTAATCAACTTTCTTGTTCCAATAGACTCGCTGAACTCGTATGAAAGTGAAGTTAAATATCTATATCATTTGGATATGTATTTTGAGGGACATTTACTGGTGATATTAATTTATATTAATATTTATATCTATATTAAATCTGGGTAGATTAACACAGCTTCATATATAAAGACTGAATTAAAAAAATTCAATTACTTTTGCATTTTAACAATAAATGACGCAAAATCAGCACAAAATTTTTCACTGATAGATTAAAGTTTTGATAGATGCGTAAGTAGAAAGAGATTACAAATACTCCTCGTAAAAATCGTAGCTAAAGAACAATGTGCCTTTGGGACCCTTGTCTGTACTGTTGTGTTTTGGTAACAAATGATACAAAATTAGCACAATATTTCGCACCGCTAGATTCAAGTTATGATAAATAGGTTATGATAAAAGGTGAGCGTGCTAAGGTTCATCCAGGAATTTTAAATAAAGCCTTATATGTTTCCAAACTTTTCTGTCACTGTTGTATTTTGGCAACAAATGATATAAAATCAACAGACAATTTTGAATGGTAGACTGAAGTTGTGCTATATGAGTATACAAGAGGAGGTTGCAAAGATTCCTCGTATAAATTGCAAATAAAGAAAAACGTGTGTTTTGGAACATTTATTACTGATTATTTTTTATTACTGTTTATTTTGACAACAAATGACACAAAATTAGCACGATATTTTGTACTAGTATATTGAAGTAATTTTAGATAGATAAGAGGGAAAAGCTTGCAAAAATTCCTTGAGCGTGTGTGTTTTGAAACCTTGTGGTCGCTGTTGTATTTTGGCAAAAAGTGACGCATAATCAGCACACTATTTTGCACTGGCATTTTTAAATTTGTAAAAATGGGTAGAAAAAATGAGTTTGCAAAAATTACTAGTAGAAATTGTAGATGTAAGAGTCATGTGTTTTTGGAACTTTTCTCTTACCATCGTATTTTGGCAACAAAAAACACCACGAAAAATCACCATGAAATTTCATAGTGGTGGATTGAAGTTGTAATAGGAGGCTAGGAAAGATGACATTACGAAGATTCTTAGTAAAAAGACTAATAAGAATGTATGTTTTAGAACTTTGTCGGTACTGCTGTATTTTGAAAACAAGTTACATCATATCAACACGACATTTCACATTGGTAGATTGAAGTTGTGAAAGATGGGTACGGAGAGCTTATCAAGATGTCTCATAGAAATTTTAGATAAAGCCATGTGTTTTTAAAACCTTTTCATTGCTGTTTATTTTGCTAATATATTACGCAAAATCGACACTATATTTTACACTAACATATTGACGTTGTATCAGTAAGTAGATAAGGTGAGCATATAATGATTTTTCATAAAAATTGCAGATGAATAACCATGTGTATTTTAGCAATAAATGACGTAAAATTAGCGCAAAAATTTGCGTTGGTAGATTTAAATTATTATAGGTGGGTAGGCAAAATGAATTTGCAAATACTTCTCACAGAAATTGTAAGTAAAGAGCCATATGTGCTTTAGAATGTTAACACAAAATGAACACGACATTTTACAATGGTAGATTAAAGTTATGAAAGAAGGATAGGCAGTATGAGAAATTGTGAATAAAGTGTCACGTGTGTTTTAGAATCTAGTCGTAATGTTGTATTTTGGCAACAAGTGAAGCAAAACCTGTACAAAATTGCGCCTTGATAGTAGAGAAAGCAAAATGAGCTTACAATGTTTCTTCGTTGAAATAGTACATAAAGTGCTATGTGTATTTTGGACCATTGTCATAAGAGCTGCATATTTGTGCTATCGTTGAAAGTCGCTTCGATACAAATTAATTTTCATAGTTTGTGTGCCTACGTCCACAAGCTATTGACTTTTGTTCTATCATGCTGTGTTGCCTAGTTAAAATCTGATTTGCATAGTTTGTATCTCTAGGTCATAAAACTTGCGATTCCTTTTAACCGGCATAGTGTATAAATGAATCTACAATATTACGCAGTTATTGTGCAGAATTATAGAAACAAAGGTCTATATGTTCAATGGTACTTAAACCATTCGATTACTAAATAGTAGTTATGATTATATGTTATTAAGAAGAAAAAGTAAAAATTGAAGTTCTTTATGATTAACATTGCATTTGTTTGAACGAATTTATAAGCTGAATAGTTATGGTTTGCAAAAATAAACGAGAATATAAGTAACTGTATTTAAGTTGTTGTTATTAAAATAGGCATGGGCCCTGAAAAAAAACCGGTTTTACTTCTGACTTTATTAGGAATCAAAATGTGTTGTAAATATCTAAAATATTCTTCTAGCACTTAAGCAATTATATTACAACCTAAGAGGAATCTATGTAGTAAAAAACATACTTAGCTTTGCCGGTAATTATTTACTTAAAATGATATAACTTTTGGTAAAAGTATTGAAATTTTTGAATATCATAATAAAATTAATCTTCATTTTATATGAAATTATCTATATTTTATTATTTTTATTTCTGATAATCTGTTCCAAATATATAACTTAATATTTATAGTAACAACTCAATGTCTTTTGTACCTCCATCTCTTTGCCAGAGGCTTTTTCAAATAGCGTGCAGCACAGAGAGTTGTATTGGAATATAATTATATTTAATGGTATTCCAAACTAGATTAAAATAGGCAAAAACGATAATAATTTGTAATGTTAAAAATATACAGGTGTCCAGTGGCAGATTTCAATGTTTGAAAAATTGTAAAAAAAAACTACACCTCTAATACAAAGTAGGTTTATTTTAACTTTATAACAACAAATGCGGATTTCATTTTTTAAAAACCACACACACTCTTCGAGTTGACACACTCTTCGAGTCTAGCACGCATGTTTTCAAAAACGCGTTTGCAGAGCGACTGGGGTATCCTACTGGCTTCGGCTCGAATATTTTCTTTAAGTTGTGTCACAGTGCTCGGATTTGTTTTATAAACAATGGATTTTAAATTTCCCATAGGAGAAAGTTACATGGGCTTAAATCGGGTGACCTAGGTGGCCACGGTACGGTACAGTTTCGGGATATGTTTTTTTCTGGGAATAACTGCCGCACTGCATTCATGGACACATTAGCAGTGTGAGCTGTGGCCCCGTCCTGCTGGAACCATGTATTTTGGTTGAAAGATGTACTATTCTGTAGTTCTACTCTGAAAAAGTCATTTAGCATCTGGGCATATCTCTCCGAATTCACAGTTACAGTTTGGCCACGTTGATTTTCAGAGAAATAAAGCCCTATGATTGCAGATGCAGACATGGCACACCAGACTGTTACTTTAGGCTTATGTAAAGGCTCTTGATGCATTTGTCTTAGGTTGTGGACATCCCAGTAACGAAACTTCTGCTTATCCACATATCCTCCAATGTGAAAGTGAGCTTCGTCACTAAAAAATATGTTGCCCATCCGGGTAGCTGTACGAAATCTCAACAACATCACCTCCGCGTAAGTTTCTCTTAATTCAAAGTCAGAATCGTGTAAATCTTGAACAATTTGAATTTTATATGGATGGAACTTGAGCTTTCTTCGCATTATTACCTGTAAAGTTGATTTTGGAATTCCCAATATCGATGAACGTTTACGCAGTGATAAACGGGGATTTTCAACGACAGAAACCATAACACGCTCAAAATTTTCATCCGTGGCTACCAATGGTGTAGGTCCTGGCCTGGGCCTATTTAATGTTGATCCTGTAGCTCTGAACCTTGCTACCCATGACTGAGTGAGGTTGATCGACGGTCCATCACGTAATCGACGAATACTGTAACGATTATTGAATCGACGGCGTGCCACAGACAGAAAATCCACTCGAAATGTACGCCTCGACGGCAAAAGCGCTGTGCTCTCCACTGTTCCATGACTACTAAAACATCTGCACCGCTTGCGCTTCTAACGACGCCCCCCGCGCCCCTCTCATGTGTTGCGTTCAGAAACTATGTTGTTCAAACTTTGAAATCTGCCACTGGACACTCTGTATTTGAGAGCCAATATATATGTAAATAAGTGACCAGTTGTCATTGTTTATCACTTTATTGCATGAAGTATGAGACGCAATTATTTGTCACTTCTATATATTATAATTATATATATATATATATATATACATATATATATATATATATATATATATTCAAATAACTCACATAGATCTTTTTACGGCAATCACGTATCATTTCAGCCGAATTTATGAACTTATCTACCCAAGGCATGATTGTAAGTTCAGAAAACCGACGCAATTTTTTCATTCATAAATATTATTCATCACTTTTATAATAATATCCTTCTTCTTCTGTCAATTTATGAAATTCCATAAGTTTTCAAACTAGTCTTAAAAATAATAAATCTTCTTTATCTCGGGTCGTCATTTTATTTGCATCCTGTTAGTTCACACTACTTCATTTTCTTTGTTCAAATCTAAGCCCTTTTCCTTTTTGCTGCCAACATTTAAAAAGTAGATCTTTTTGCTATTATTCATTAGTTTAGTATCATGCTTTTTAATTTCCGAACTTTGTTATTATTCGTGTATTTATAGAATGTTTGATTTAGTTAATTTCAACAGGTTGCTTTTGCAAGCGTGGGTCCATTGTAAATTAATTAATGTCACATTATAAAAATCGACATTATATCCCTCCATATCTATGTTAATATAATCCATCGCATACATGTAAAATTGGAAATATTTGTGATATAGATTACGTATTATGCTAGGTCGATACCAATTCACGCTTTTTAAGGATACTAAAATAATGGAAAAATAAATAAATATGCATGTAGCTAAAAAAGGCGTTCATATTCGAGTGGAGCTCATACTCTGAGCGTTCAGAATCTTTATGTAATATTATGGTAAAGCCAAGTAAGTAGATATTCCATAAATATACAAAAATAAACAAATATTTTAAGTCCAAAATAATTAGTTTGTCGAGTAATAATGAAATATGCATTTATAAATTAATGCTTTTTCTTTTCTTTGTGCTTTCAGGCCTTCTTTTCTGTTCAATTTTAAGATTATATGAGTGAGTCGGTATCAAAGTACGTTATATTTAAAAAGCTTTTTATTGCATCGAGTCGTAAGCATGATTTGACAGGACAGTGGGACTCTAGATATTTTAGATCATTAGTATTTTCTGATACCAAAAAAATAAAGTAATCCTATATAGATTCCGTTTTTGCATTCGATTTATATAAATGTATGGTGAATATATTAAATAATTTATATTTATTATAGTACACATATTTAATATAAAAATTGGTATAAACTTTAAGCTGAATTTTATAATTGCGTTGAAAAACACAGTTTTAATCACAGAATTCTGCCAAACCAATTATTTCAAGTAAAACTTCAGATTAATCAAACTGCCTTTGGGGATAACAGAACTTAGCAGACAAGACGTCAAGATCTCCTACTTTAACTAAAATGTAGAAAAGTTCTTCAATTTGGAGCGAGGAAAACATCATAGTGGGAGATGTTGCAAGTTGTGATTGGATAATTAGCAAATTAAGTTACTTGTGGATGTTAGTTTGGGATTAATGTATTATTCTAGGTTTCAACAAGAGTCCTCCTTAAAACTATTTCTAGCAAGTTGGATTCAGTAGCAGTAAGTTAACAAAATGTAGAACGAAAACTTGTTAAAACGATGCAGGGGAGTTCTGACGGAGCATCAAACATAACGATGAGAGAGGAACGTGTCAATATACCCTACAGTTTTTGTATTGAAACTATCGAGGGAAGGGTGTAGTCGTTCTAACTAGACTTAGCAATGATCTGCGTTAGAGGAACGGGAGAGAATCGTCACGTTTTTGATTGAAGAGAAACGTGATATTTAAAATTGATTATTGCGAAAAACCATGGACACTATCAAAATGATAAAGAATACGAAGAAGAAGATACGGCTTAAATATTGAATAGTGTTTAAGCATATTTATGTATGAAAGTACATTTAAAGCCTGGCAGTAAAATATTACTGCCAAATTTGAAAAATAAATTTGCAGTAGATACACGTATTATCATGAGAATATTTTTAGAGACGGTCACATAACGTAGTGGATGTAAACATTTTTGTGATAATTAGGATTATAATTGCAAATAAAATTATCATCGCTACCAATATTCCAATATATGTCACTTTCAAGGGAAACGTTGAATCGGGCAAGGTGATTAATAAAAATTCAAACTTCATTGTTTATCACAGTGTTTGGGCGTTATGAAAAATGTTAAACGACTGTTGGGCAATTTTATGTAATAGTACTCTAGCGGGAGATGCAGTGTGCGAAGCAGGGACAAAGTTAAGTTAGGTTTGTTTAGATTAAGTCAGGTTAAATAGATTAGATTAGGTGAGATTAGGCTAGTAATGTTAAATCAGGTGAGATTAGGCTAAGTAATTATATGTTAGGTTAGGTGCGATTAGATTATGTTTGATTAGGTTGGATTATGTTGGGTAATATTATGTATATATATTAGATTGGCTTAGATGAAATAATGGCAGATTAGTTTAAATTTTGGCGGACTTATTACGATAGCAATTTATTACATCCCAATAGAATACTACTCCAACCCCACTCAAGGGCCGACAGGGAATCGAACCCAGGACCCCGCGGTGTACCACGCCGTCAAAAGCCGTATGCCTTGTGATCAATCCAACACAACACGGCGACGAAAATTTATAGAGGTGCTAACGGTATAAAGATTTATAATACACATGTTACAGTATCTTGTCTTATCTAAAATATATTCATAAAATTTTAAATATAGCTAATAATATAATATCTGTTTGCTGATATAATTGACTATAATTTTGTCTACTTATCATACTATAATTTTTTATGTTTTATGAGTTTTTAATGAGAATATATTTAGAAAATTTGAGCGGAAGTTTCTTTTTTATTTTTCTGTTTTTTTAGAACGCTCTACAAGAACTACTGAACCAATTTGAATGGAGCTTTTATTGAAATTATCTATGTGATTATGATTAAAACTTAAGCTGACACATTAAATAAAAATTAAATCTATCTTTTTCTGGTTAAATATTATTTTAGAAATTTGGACTTTGATTATTATTGTCCGCATAATGACTGTGAAATTTGGGTCGTAATTGGCAAAATACATATACCCTTTGAATTTCAGGTTGATCAGAATACTTCGGCGAAGTAATACGACTCCTAGGTAACCATGTGCGAAAATTTTTACAAAACCGTTATTTTTATCTGGGTAAATAAATTATTTCTTTTGTCACGTATGTATTCGTAAAATATCATTATTAGTGTAAATCTGATTTAGTAAAGAGAATGATTATTGTCCTAATATTTTCTATACGAATTTTTCTGAAAACTCTTCTGTTTATTAAAAACTGTTGAACTGATTTATTTTCAGTTTCAAGATAGGGAAAAGGTTGTCATTAATAAGACATTATTATTTTTGATTCATATTTTTATGTTATGAAAAACATATGTTGTAATACTTAATATAATATTTTTGAAAAAAAAATTAGGATATAATTAAAAAATTAAACAGTTTTTTTGACAATGACCCGTAGATCTTGCATAAAAAATAGGAAAATTTTCATTTAGTTTTTCTATTACAAATAAGCGTTTCCCTTAATATAAATAATGTCAAATATGACAGCGATTTAGACTAAAATTGAAATAAACATTTGGTTTCCTTTTTTTTCACGATATTTTTGGTATTATAAAATATTATTTCATACATAAACTCTCTCGCAATGATCATGTTTTTTCACGAAAATTAAAAGTTAGCTTACCATCCCTCGAGATATTCATCTCTTACATCTTAAAAGTGAAGTCTCTTTATTTCTAATAACTACTATTTCAATAAATCCCATCTTTAATAAATTAACGAGCGAACGTAATTAATTTTAATGTTGTTTTTCTGCAATTGCTTTCGGTACAAAATTATTAAATTCTACGTAAGAGCTCAAAAGAGGGTCGTTTTTTACAAAATTTTTGCAGAATATTTCCACATTCGTTCTAATTATAAATAGCCTGAATAAAAAAAAACAATAATTTTTTTTTATTCAAGCCTTTGCTTTTCTTGTTGTATAAATTTGGTTAATATCTTTTATGAAAGTTTCCAAATAATTTATTTTTTATTAAAGAATTCTCGGTGGTTATTAATCACATTAAGCACATCTTAATTTGCCATAGTATTAATTCCTAGCAAGATTATATAATTATTTTATTATTATTAGGTATTATACGTACCTTGCGTCTTCATCTGCATAGAATTCCGAAATGTAAGTGCAATGTTTTAATGTGTTTATTTTATGTCGTACTTTTGAAATGCCTATAATGTCGCATTTCATTGCAGGAATTTCATATTATAACTATAATATTTATACTTTAGTTGCTGGTGACTAAGTTTCATTCAAGTTTTTGAATTGAAAATTGTCGTAGTGTACATAATCACGCGGTAACGAATCGTTTTGAGGGATATTTATTTTCGAAATTTTTACGATGTTTGATTTTATTTGAGTCATATAAGTTGTGTAAGATAAACGTACCAACGATTGCTCTCCTTAGTTATAGCGATAGAAGGATAAATTGACCTATGTTTGTTTTCATTACGATCAATTTGTCTTACAGCTTTGTTTCCTCTTTTTCTCTTTTTGTAATTGATCATGGAATGATTCCAGTCTTGTAGAGAATAAACTACTACGTGCAGATTTCAGTCCTTTAAATAGCCTTTAATAATAGAACTGATTTTTTTAAGGAGACAATGATAGGTCTTGTTTTATCCTTTTCTTTTTTAATCACGCATATTTTCCTTCTAAATTATTTTTGTTGCACGTAATTTTAATATTATTATTATAAGGTATATTGCTAGCTATTTTTACGAGGCAATCTTATTACAAAATTAGGCAGACGTTGATCATTAATAAGTAGCGAGTTGGAGAAATGTCATATTGACATTTGCGCAAGAAAAAATAAAGCAAGCGCTGTGTATCAAATAGGTCATGCCGTTCAGCAAGAATAGATGAAATATGTATTCAAGGGAACTTTCTGTGTTGCGCAGATAAGTTGGTTGAAATTTATTCTAATATTATGACAAAAGGTAAAATATTGATTTTTTAACAGCTCAAGGAATTCAAAAAGAAATTTATGGCGATAATTTTTTTAGGAGTACGAAGGGATAATTCTCATAAATTGCCTATGTAAAAAACTACAATTTTATACTCGAACTACATAATTATATGGATGAATAGAAAACATTATATTGGGATTTTAGCTAAGGTGAGTTTGGCCGTTGTTGAGAAAAGAGGGGACAAAATCCGTAAAGGTAACATATTTTTGCAACACAACGTACCGTTTAGTATACCCAAGTTATGAAACATATCTTGAGAGTGAAGGAATGCAAAAACCTACTATCATGAATCTCCAATTGTTACGTCTATAATTCGAACTTGGTCTGTAGTGATTAGTATTTCTTCAGGAATGTGAGCGTGGTGAGCGTAAATGAATATTTTGATGGTTAGAATAAAGACCAACTTATTGGTATCGTACTTTAACATCACTACATGTTCTGCCGATTGCATTGTGTTGGAAATAGTAAATAAGAAAATAATAAACATTTGACCTTTTTCATGACATTCTATTCAAACTGACGAATAGCATGTATGTATGTATCATGTAACAGCGATACTTTTTCCTCCTCACAATATCCAAAGGGCATCAATTTGATCATCAATTATTTTGCCTGAAAATATTTACGTAATGTTTTACAAAGCAGGATTTTTTCTCATAATATTTTGTTAAAGGGTTTTTATTTTTCAGCCTTGATATCAGCGTTATTGACACAAAGTCTGCGTATTTAATCAGGTTATGAAACAATGGAAGGTCGAAGTTTGATCATTGTTTACCAGAATACATGTTTACACGCGTAACGTTAATGTAGAAAAAATTGGCTAGCATTTCAATGGCAATAAATATTGTTAGAAGAATATATTTTTGCCACGAAAAAAGAAATCAAACAGTTTATTCCAGTAAACAGACCGATAATATAGGTGTACATTTTATAATAATGCTAAATTAATCTTTTTTGAGCATTTTGTCAAGTACGATGACTTAGTAATTTTCCAAGTTGACGTTATTTGATAGGTTAGGAGAAATCAATTACTTTTGTAAAAATTGTAAACTGAAATATTTTGTGAACCATTGACGCTATAACTGGAATTAAAAAATTGTTTTTGTGTAAAACATTAAATTCTTTACAATTTTTATTCCTGTTGGCCATTTTCAAATAAACGATCAATTGCGAATTAAACTTTTTAAAAATCAGTGCGAATTAAACTTAAAAAAAATTATCTACATAATTACTTATCAACAAACTAATTTAAAATAACTTACCTAATTAAAAAAATACCAACAACTAAGGCTTCATATTTTCCAAACAATAGATCGTACAAAAATGGCTTTGGAAAAGTAACTATAGTATTCAACTACGCTCGAAAACTTTCTTAATTTTTGATAGCTATACACAATATAAACCTTTCATCTTAAGTTAATTTCTCTTTACGATTTCGGTAGCGTCTACTATTTAGTTCACGCAATCTCTTTCAATAAGCTATTTAGTTACTGATTAATAGAATCGTAATTATTATTCCCATATTTTTTATATATTTTTATGTAATCTGATGCAACATTAAGATATTTTTTCCTCAATCTTAATAAATAATAAACTAAAAATAGTATTTTTAGTTCCAAACTTGCAAAGCAGATTTTAAGTAACACGACTACAAACTTACTGAAAGAGCTACTACTGTTGCTATTATTCTTACTTTAATAATATAATAGCAAAACTCTGATCTAAATATGTCCACTAATTTTAAAGCCTTAGCTCAGACAGAGAAGTAATCAAAAAAGAACAGTCTACTGTTTCACAAGCAATAGTTATAAGTAGACGTAAGATTGCGTGAAAATGAAGATGAATAATAAGTGCATAATATAACATATAGATGAATAATAAGCGAAAACGTGTAATACACGATAACACTAGATTTTTCACAATTATCTAGTGTTGGCCCTGGCTGGAATGTTGATTTGCTGTTCTCTGCGACTATATTCGAATCAATTTCAAGAGAGAATTTTGTATACAAACGAATTTCACAGTTGAAATATGGTTGGCACAAATATATATTCGATCAGTTGACGACTATTTATAAAACTCGTTGCATTATACCCAGAGTATCATTAAAGGATATTATGAAAACATTAACTTTATAAAGTTTCATCAAAAACAATGTTATAAATACAAGTATGACAATATTATTTTAC
This sequence comes from Druceiella hillmani, assembly GCA_039881145.1. Lineage (NCBI taxonomy): Eukaryota > Metazoa > Arthropoda > Insecta > Lepidoptera > Hepialidae > Druceiella > Druceiella hillmani. The sequence goes on from JAYKKI010000045.1 coordinate 10,507,962, forward strand.
TAACACGAGTTGTCAAATTTACATAGTGAAAATGGACAACCCTCCATTTTTATTGCAAAGTAATCAGGTAATTGCAACATTTCGTAACTGGAAGTTTAACGCTGAGAACGCTTTGAGCAAATATGGTATTCATTAATTTTTAAGACCTTAGAGTGAGATAGTTACAATATATCAGCTTACGCTGCTATATTTCTAGTTTTAATTGTATTATATACAAGTATGCTTATCTTGTATTTTGCGTACATATAAATAAACATTGTGACATGTCATTTTTTTTTAAATAAGTGTTAGTATTACAATAGTTTCCAGTGAAACATATATATTACATACATAATTTTGGATTATGTTTTTGTAATAACTAAGTTTTTACACTTATGTATATATATATATATATATATATATATATATATATATATATATATATATATATAATGTATATGTATATATATATATATATATTTATATATAAATGTGTATATATTCTGTACTATGGGCTCTAGCAGCCATCTAAGAGGTTAAGGGTTTGAATCCCGGCTGGGTGTTTAAACTTCCTATATTATTTATCTAATTGTGAATTATTTACTACACGTTGAATTTGGCCGAGAGGTACAATTAAATAGAAACCCGCAACCCATCATGTTCGATCTCAGAAAAACATACTCATGAGGACAATTTATTTTATAGAATGAATTGTAAACGCTGATTACCCCGGATGCTGAGAGGTGGCCAGGGACCGAAACGTAACAAAACAATGTAATGCAACAATGTTTGATAAAATTAAAGCATTCGTTTTTGTTTTGGGGACAACCAATGCGGTTTTGTGTGATTATCTATCTGTTTGTTGCATAAACACGAAACCTAACAATTTAATTGAGGTGGCCATATATAAAAGTACACAGGACAAGTAAATTCTAATTAATGCGAACGTACAGCTAATATCATCATTTGCGATCTTCATGAATCATGTTTACAAGAGTCACACTACTTACATCGAAAGGCATATAGATTCAGGACATCAATTATAGTTTTTTTTGTTATTTCTATGCCAATGCATATCAACTTAATGTAAAAACTAAACTGTAAAAAATGTATCAAACACTTTGAAGAAGAAAATTATGTGACTTGCGATATCCAAGCTGCAATTGTAACAGTTGAGACAACTAAACAAAAAGTCACAGTAAGTGCAATCTTAGTCGTAAGATGATGTTCAGCGCATTTAAAACATTTAGATGCCTTGTTACGATGGTTTTTATTATGACCAAATGATTGGCAGGTTTTAGACTACGGTATTAATTTACTGCTTTTAATTGGTGCGACAGTAACGACCGCATTACAAATTTTTTAATACTGTATATTTTATGTCCGTCTTCTTCTTAAATACAACAATACACATATCTAATGATTCCTTCGTTTTCCTTTTCAATTTAGCTGTAGCATTAATTGCTTCCAATAATTTAGATTATTTATAATATTTATTGGGCTGAAATAATGATGTATATTTTTGATCATTACTTTAATATCCCCATCTTGTTTATTATCATAGGAAAGCAATGAAGTTTCACTTTTTTTCAATTCGTTAGTCAAGGCTCTATATGCATAATCACTCGAAACATTTACTTTACTAACGTTATTGTTCAATAATTTATTTCGAAAATGATCACTAGTGATTGTTTAGTTTTTAACGCAGTTCATTCGCTAATATTTTCAACGGTATTCCTACTATGTTAATAGTAGGCGGTGGTTTATGCATTTGCTTTGGTTGTGACTCTATAACAGGTTTGGTATTATGACGTTCTTTGTTTATCATTTACTAGTAACGTTTCGGTGATTTAATATGAGCCAACTTCCTTTTTTTCTTGTTATTTTTAACTCTTATCCATTCTGTATCGACCGCGAAGTCATCATTGCTTAACTCATCTGTTCCTTGTGACTTTATTCAATCAAATTCGCATTTAGTTTTAATTTTTCGATTTCCAATTTTAATGTTTTCACTTGTTCTCGAAGATCAAAGATAATTTTTTTCATATTCTCTTCATTCTGTCTGGTTTGGCACCAAGCTATTCCTTCCTAAGTTCTTCCTTTCTTCTTTTTTATTCAGTTTTTCAGCGAAGAGTATATTATTTGATTGAAACATTTGGGCTTCATTAAATGAAGGAGTATAATATTATGTCATCACTGTCTATGATTTTGGCTTTGAATTCTCATTGCTCATGCTTTTTCACACGCTGCCCGATGTAACTTGCGTAGCGTGATGACTTCGCATTCCAACTCAACGCATATTAAATGTCCAATTCCAACTCAACGCATATGAAATGCTCGATGTTAGATGGCGGTAGTAGTGTGGTTTTTCTCTGAACCAAGATAATACAAAACAGAAAACAAGGCGGGCTACTAGCTTATCTCGAACCCGTGGAGCTTATGCCGCCCGCTGTACAACGGAGCAACGCAGGCGCAAGAGTTACACGCTGCGCGTCGAACGTGCTGCGCGGAACGGCAAAAAATGGTTAGCGTTTTTACGTGATGTGCGGTTGTCGACAAAGTTTTAAAACACGATTTGTCTTCACACCGGGTACCGATTTAAAATTACGGACCACCCACTTTTTTATCAATATTAAATCACAATTGCGATCGCGATATTTAGTAATTGATATTTTTGTATAGTTTACGAGAAATTGACACCACTTTTACACAATTTTATTTAATATCACCTGTACAAATTAAATATACATTGCTCTAAAGGTAACACTGAAATTCTTATATTTTAAATTATACGGGAGCTATTCTACTCACGTCAATGATTGTTTCCATACGCGGACAAACTTCTTAAAAATTATCAGAATAAATGAAATTAAAAAAAAACACAAGTATTATAGTTTTTATATGTCATTTTTAAAATAAAGAAAGCAATTCTATACAAGAACTGGAGAATTCAGAACATAATCTTGATACAGCAATTCCTTTTAAGTTTACAAGTATCTAGACAAACACTCGGTCGACCATTGTATGAGCATTCAAAGAACTCACACTCATAAGATGAAAATTATTCCTATGGGCTCTTACTACCGAAAACTGTATTCCAAACAAGGATACTAATAGGAAAACAGTGATTTTGAGACGTAGACGTTGTATAGCGCTTTATTCCGTTGGGGTGGAACGTTCTTTCATTTTGAATGTCGTAAGTGAAGAAGATTTATTAAATGAATTGAATTTTGTTTCGCATAATTTACAGAATCCAGCGATGAAGCGATTTCAATATAAATGTGTACATTCATCGTTGATTGTTTTCTGAAAAAAAAACGAAATTTAAAATATTTGTGATGATTGATAATGTTTAAAGTTAAACGGAAAATTATTTGCTTTAATATGTGACATATCTGTAAGATTTCTGCTTGTGTTCACTAGTCTATAATTTAATAAACGAATTATGTCCGAGCCTATGACAGCTAATAAGGTTATTTCTTATTCCAAGTCTTGTATCATAGCTAAAATAGGGTAATGAATATGAACATGATGGATATAACATTTGACACGTTCAATTTCAAGTCTATTCGAATCTCTTTGTCCGTTGGTCAGGATGATTGATTATAAAAAAGTGCTAGTTAGCCAAAGACTGAAAACTTCAAAGGTTTATATTAGATGAACAGGATAAGAACTTATTATTAATTTCTCTTCTTTTCATTTTCTAGATTTTTCTATTGACTGGTAGAATGGGACTAATGGAAGAAAAAATAACTTGAGTTTGGGACTAATTTAAGAAAAAATAAGTTGAGTAAATACTTTGAGTTTTATGAAAATAATAAACAAGTGATTTTGATGATGGGAAAGAGGGTTTAACTGATAACAAAAAATCTTTGGAGCTGAATCATATTACGGAATACAAATTTAAAAGAACATATTTTAGAAAGTTTGAATATTATGTAGATATATAATATTCTCAATGTCGATTCTCCAAAAGTTAGGTTTGTATTGTATTATACCCTTAAGTTAAAGAAACATTGATAAATTTTATTAGCGTGCTGTAATCAGTGCTAACTTTATACAATTGGGGGCTTGTTTTGATGATATCCTTAATTATATTATTAAATATGTCGTATCTGGTTCGTTTAGTTACAACAGTACATTTCAATTATGATATTGAAAATAGTTGGTTCATAAATATTATTAACACACAATTCTAAAACAGCAAACCAAATACAAGAACAAAACGCACACTTTAAACACATGTCTCAAGAAAACAACATCATAGTTATTTTCTGTCGCACCACAATTTATTTTGTATTTTTAAATTTCCACCAGGATATGCTCCTGGCACCTACGTAATTTGGAAAACGTTTTCTAAATAAAACTTGATTTTTGACATTTACTAGAAGCGTAATTTTAAATTATTTATTGATAAGAATTCCCCTTTTAAATGAATAATTAGACGCGCATTTAAATGTAATTTACTTTAAACTAAATCAAATAAATAAAATTAAATTCAAGTCATCCAAATATACGTAAATCACATCAAACAACAAACAACTATATACTCTTACTTGTATCAATACAACATCTATAACAGTGACAGCATTTGGCAAATTTATTCACGGTCAGAACAATATTTTACTGTTAAATTTCCAATTAACACCGTAATTTTTATTATTTTGTATAGTACAAATGGCGCGCGGTTCTTATTCAATGGTTTTTTGAAGTTAGTCAAAAAGTTTTGTTGTCCTATTATATGATTTTTGACATTTACTAGTAGCATAATTTTAAATTATTTATTGATAAACATTCCCCTTTTAAATGAATAATGACGTGCATTTAAATGTAATTTACTGTAAACTAAATCAAATAAATAAAACTAAATTCAAGTCATCCAAATATACGTAAATCACATCAAACAACAAACAACTATATACTGGTACTTGTATCAATACAACATCTATAACAGTGACAGCATTTGGCAAATTTATTCACGGTCAGAACAATATTTTACTGTTAAATTTCCAATTAACACAGGAATTTTTATTATTTTGTATAGTACAAATGGCGCGCGGTTCTTATTCAATGGTTTTTTTGAAGTTAGTCAAAAAGTTTTGTTGTCCTATTTTCATGCTTATTATATGCTATATTATTCAGAATGTAATGACCCGTGAAGAATTTAATAATATATAATTAATTGAAAATGAAACAGGCGTTTTAGGCATTTAACGACATGCATACGCTCATACATACTTACATACATACACACATACTTATCTAATACCTACATACGGACATATCAATAACATAACGCTCTTTTCGCCTCACCGTGGTCCGATAAAAAAATACTATTAATCAGACTAACTTTTTCTACTCAGCGATAGATTGTGCTTATTCGGTTTTTTTCTGTCAGATCTACCACCAAATAGATTGTTATCGAAGCCACATGACAGCCAAGGTTTGGCAGAAATGAAGAGATTAAGATAATTTTAGGAAATTACATTGAGTATTATTCCTTATCGCTTATATGCCCAATTTAATTATGCTGTCCATTCATATCTCTCCATGTACACTTATCTACCTGGTAATTTTAATGCTTACTTATTTACCTACTTAATATAAAACGAATGCAAACAGGATGAAATTACTCCCCGCCATTGAGGAGTTACTGTTGCCGTCTTCCGTCTCTATCGACATATTCTTGTTATTATCTGTGACCCATTAACATGTCAGGACAAATTAAATGAGCCCAAACCGGATAAATCTATTCCTTATTTCGCGAATTTCGTCATCATCTTTCAGCTTCATCACCAGACCCTGATCACCATGTGCAACTGATGTACTCGTAAAAATATGTTAAGCGAGTTCAAATTCTGTATCAATTTTCTCAGGGGTCATGTTTACTAATCCTTTGAAGAGTTCCTTAGGATAAAAAACATATTACCTGGTCTTGACCATATTTATTTGAGCTTTATTTGAAACCGTTTTCTTTCATATAAGAAAAGAATAATGAAAATTGATCAACAGCTTTCTAATTTACAGCTGTACATGAATATAAATACAAACCTATTGAATTGAAAATTTCCTGTTTTGAAGTCGGTTAAAAGTTATAAAAAGAATATATTACGAGTTTGAAAGCCCTGAAAATTAAAGTTATAAATTAACCTAATGATTTTTTTTTAATTTAAATAAAATTTTAGTAATTTTTAGTGTTCCGTCCGTCACAATAAAAAGCTTGGAATACTTATTAAATGTCTCGCGTGTATCTTTATATAGGAACTTCAAATTTATGGTGATAAAGTGAATTAACATAAAATACATATATCTCAAGGTCAGATTTTTTTCACATTTCTTGTGTCATATGAGTATCATTTAAAAAAGTGATTTATAAAGTTGGTAAGACTATTAATTATACAATACCATCCAAAATAGAAATGTCCTCAAATGTGCTCAAGAATTTTCTTCCTAACGGTTTTTAATAGAAATTTTAAATTTAGTATATTGATACAGCGCATTAATGCGCATGTATATCTAAATATAACACTCAAAAATAATATGGTAGAAAATTACTACGTCTATTAATAGGCTGTCATTTTCACCATTTTGGGGTAAGTATAAAATTCTAAATGGATCCTTCTAATTTCTATCAATATAATGATTTTCACAGATATCATTTTCATAGACTGTTCATATCTATGCACCATATATACATTCGAGACCATTTGTATATACACACCTTGGTACCGTTAGCAAAAGTGGGTCAGAGAGATCGGTGTGCTCACCCTTGGCCAGCTATTATAACTCAATGAAGTTGTATAAAAATATTGGACATATACACATATCCCAACTACAAACAGCAAGTACGCCGACATTTCAGGAGCGCGTCAACAAAGAGTGATAGAAATATAATAATTTAATGTTAATATAGTAAATAGCCGAAAAGGTCAAATTGAGATAAGAAACTCAAAAATCGACATTCGATGCATTTAATTAAGATTGCAATTTATTCATATCGACATTTTACTAATTACATAAATGAACTCTGTGTGGAAGTTTTAAGAATAATTTATACGCATTACGTAATCGGTATCAGAAATTTTGATAAATTTTCACTTTGAAAATAAAATATCTCCTTAAATATGTTTACATTTAAAGGTGTTTTGCATAAAAAATAAGCATTCATATGATCTGGATAATAAAACGACAACTATTCCGCGCCAAGATTCGTATCCAAGAAAAATATAATATTAATGGTGGGATATCGACGGAGTAACCCCTTGCGAGTTATTTTCATTTTCTTATATAATCGATGTGTACTGCTCACAATTAGAAAGCCTAAATGAAAAGTTAAACGTTAGTCGTTAAGTAAACAAAAATTTAAACATTAGTCATTAGGAGAACAAAAAGTTAAACGTTAGTTAATTGTGAAAGTATTTTTTCGTTAACCTGATAACGCTAAATCTAATACAGTTTTATCTTTGAAATTTTCCAGTTCCTTTTCTCCCTACCTGGCACCTACAAGCCTCATCATCTGTTTTATCTTCGTATGACAATTTGGCTCAGAATAACTTTGATAAATTGAAAAAGTCCAATAACAAAACAAGAACCTTTATGTTATATAAAGTGAAATAATTTGATATAAGCAGAATTTTATTCCTTTTCTTTTCAATGGTTTATTTTTAGCATTTTTTTTTGCTATAAAATTATTATTTAGAAATATAAAATTTAAATTCTTTTCAGTTCGATTATAACTCTCCGTCTAAATTTACACTACGAAATATCGTCATTTTTTCCATCTCGATTTGAAGATATTTTTGCTTTTAAAACATTTTAGGAAAAATAAGTTTGACTTGGACAGAAAGAATTCCGTGTAATAGGAGTAAACTCCTAACGAGATACTTATTCATATTTGATATTATAACTTTAATTTTAACTAAAACATCTTTTATTTGGTATTCAATGAAAATCTATATGCTCAAACATTTAATTTAAGGCAGAATTATTTCTATTTTTGTATTTCAACAGAACAATTATTGATTTTATAAATAGGTGATCATTTGAATGCTATGGATACCCTTCAGTGGTAAACAGAGATCAATGTGACAAATTTACCAAAGACATAAATGTGACAAATTTACCAAAGGCATCAATGTGACAAATTTAGCAAAGACATCAATGTGATAAATTTACCAAAGACATCAATGTGACAAATTTACCAAAGACATCAATGTGACAAATTTACCAAAGACATCAATGTGACAAATTTACCAAAGACATCAATGTGACAAATTTACCCAAACCCTGTTCTTTCACGGGTGTATTATTTACTGCTAACTATAGCAGTAAATCATACAAATATTTAGTAAATATTAGAACCTTCGTTTATTCCTTCAATATTACAATGCAATCCAAATCTATTAGCATTTTCGACTAGTTGTGCCCGCAACTATGTTGTCTTTAATATGTTTCCTTCTGCACTTATCTCTGAGGACGCCTATTTTGCCTATGTATGTATGGATGAAAAATATTGTTGCGCGAATTAAAATGCACATAGTGCCCTCTATTTATATACAATACGTATACTATACATGTCTATAATTACGAGTTCTACTCTGTTTCTGTATTAATCTAACGCGCTTTTGGTATTAAATGATATATAACGCTGTCAATGGTAGTACGAGTATATAGGATTTCTAAATATATTCGCGTATATTCAAAGTTTAGGAGGTAATTTTATAAGTCTCATAGTGAACACTTTATATCCGTAGCTTTAGCGGTTAACGTTAATAACAATTTACAGGGTTGATTAAAAAAATTATAATTTTTTTAATTGTAAACTACATTTTGCCTTCGACATTTTTTAAATCAACTTCTTTTGCACCCTCAACTATGTATTTGTTATAGGTTTTCATAATGACTTCGAGGTGGCATAAAATGAGGCTCTGAATTAAACGCTTCTGGTATTTTATTGGTATCGCAATAGTACTTTTTTAATTAGAGTGCGCGAGTTAAAGTTAGAGTGCGTTTTTAATCTAATACCTGCAATCTGCAGTTGATTCAAATCTGGCCAATTCATAAGAAATAAAAGCTGTCTGTAACAATACCTAGTAAAGTCGAACTAAATCAGATTAGATTTGACAAAGTGCAAAAAGGCGGAAAATCGGCGAAAAGCAGTATTTTCTTCGATTCAATGTAGAGCAAAAATGAAAAAGGGTCATGACGAGAAAAGTATCTTTCAGGTTTGTGTAACTTTTCGATACCCTTCCTTCCTGATGGCTACAAGTAACTGCAATTTAATCAAATCATTTGTTAAGAAAACATAAAATTATAAATTTTAAATAAACTCATGAATTGCGAACTACGTAGTTTATCCGTTAGTGTATTTTTATATGTAAAGATAGTGGTGTCTTTCACAGGAATGCAAATATCTTGAAATCCAGAAACTGTGAAATTTAATATCTTCGCTATAGTTTTAGTTTGTTTTAATAAGGACATGTATTGTTTGAAGATATTTTAATAATGTCTAGAGCTGTCTTTATATTGCAAAAAAAAAATTATTTGAATTCCTAATAACTTGCTCTACCCATTAAAAAAACACAGAAAAAACGAAACGGAAAAAATCGAACACAATCAAAAGTGTAATTCGTAAGACTTATATATATAAATATATATATATATATATATATATATATATATATATATATATATATATATATATATGTTTATTACACTCCACCTTACTTATACCTTAATATCTCTTAGCACCCGGTCTTTCTAGTCATCAGTTAAATATCCTTACATACAAACAACTTTCTCGAAAAGAAAGACTACACAAACAAATTTAAAAAATTATTACATAGTTTTATATGTTCCGATTATCTACTAAAACTAATTATTATTTGCATACAATTCCAAGTATTAAAAATTAATATTTATACAGCGGAGTATTCAAATAACCCCATTCTGACAGTAAATACTCAAATTTATAAACCGAAAAGATGACAAAGTAATTGTAATTTCTTGGCCTTTGAAGTCTCTAATTTTAGGCTGAGCAATTCGTGGTCAATAATCAATCAATATCATTCTGATATATAAAAATTCAAAGAAGACTTGATGAATTCGAAAATGCCATAAATTAAACGTGTCGATTGTTGTATTTGTTGTTGTTTTGATTGTTTACTAAACTTACTCGAACGTACCACCGAACATTTTGCAAATGTTTCTCATCTCAAAGCGATAAATATTCTGTTATTCTAAACATAATCAATATTTACAAATATTCTGAACGTCATTTCTAGGTTACGAAAATAATATGCGCCAAATTTAAAAAGATTCAATGCAATTGCTTCTTTGTTTAATTCTGGAAATTGCTACGGAACGTAATTGAATTTATTTAATAAATCTTTTTCGCTTAGAAGATTCTAAATAAAACAACGTTCTTTCCCAACGGATTGAAGCGCTATACAATTTCCACGTCGGAAAATATCTATTTTTTCATTACTTGTCTCGTTTGGAGTACAGCTTTCAGTGGTGAGGACTCATGAGAATCATTTTTCATCTTACGAGCGAGAGTTTTTTATATGCGCACACAATGATCGGCCAAGCCTTTGTCTAGATACTTGTAAACTAAAAAGGGATTGATATCTCAAGATTACATTCTGAATTCCCTAGTTTTTGTATTACAAGACTTTTTTTCATTTTATAAACATTTTAGGAGAAGCAATCTCATAATTCATTTCAATTTCATTTATTTCGGAGGTTCCGTCAAATCTATTCCGTGTATGGTAGGGTTTATTCTTCACGTTTCATATAAAAGCAAATCTATTTGAATATGAGTAACGTCGATGGCAAGCTCCGGTTGGAAATATGAATTCGGTAAAGCCTTTTTTAACTTTATTTTATGTGATATTTAAAAAATTATATTCGAAAACTTTCAGTGTACGGGGGACATATTTTTTATTTAACTTTTTCATACACATAATTTAAACTGACACGTTGATTTAAGAATAAAATTTTGAGAAAAATTGTTCTTAAAATAACACGTTATTCGGCTTTTTGAAATATAGTACTTCAACAAAATTTTAATTTAAATTGTTTTTTTTAAATAATTCCGCTATCTTCTAGTATTTTGTTGTACGAGGTTATCTACGTATCTATTTTGGATAGCTTACCTGCCTACGTCACACGAAAAAAAATAAATATTAGTTTGCAAGACTTAAATAATACACTAAAATATGAAATCGAGTCGAAATATTCATCAAAATAATGTGAATTTTTAGAAGTATCGTAGGTGTTTATGTTGATATGGCATTCGAAACGTTTTCTTTTTTTCCAACAAATGAAGGAACAAAATTTGTTTATGGAAATATTTTAGTATTGTATAAGTTCTTTTCAGCTTTGTGACATTTGGGTTTATTATATAAGATAAATATTCGAGATTGGTTTACGTTCTGAACCGCTACTATTTAGAAACTATTGGACCGATTTCCCCATCTATCAACTTAGCCTAGACTTTGATCTCTGGACTTTTTGTGCCAAGATTTCGTTCCGATATAGTAAGGAATGTCAAATAAGGAACCCAAAATTATTACGAATTATATGTGTATATGCACATGATTTTTTGTCTGGAAATCATGATCGACGAAGGCATCACCTCTCAAGCGAAATCAACTCTAAATTTAAAAAATCGAGATCTCTGTAATAGATATATATCAGAGTATTTAATCTGAAACGATGTATGAGTATGTCGAAAAATTTTTGATACCTAAGTAATGAAATATTTGCATCCTTCAGCCAATCTCATCCAAACAAATCATTACGTTCCATACAAAACAGTATTTTAAAATTTAGTTAGAAAACCCTATACTAAAAATATTTAAGCTAAGATTTTCTTCCATTCACCATATAATCAGAGAAAACGTATCATAAACGTATGTATATAAGTCAGTAAAATTTTGTCGCGATTGCTGGTTTAACTCATTAATGGTGAATATCATTATCATAAAACCAAATTAGTTTACAATCCTAAACAATTTGCAAAGCTTATTTTTTGGCACTTATTAATTATTTAAATAACGTAGGTAATTCATAATCATCTTGATAATCATAAACCAAGAAAGGTAATTTGCTGTAAATCAAACTATAGCTAAATTAATTATATATTTACATTAATAATTTCAACGTTTAGGACATTAAATTTTGGTTTTAAAACTAGCTCTGCCCAATTTTAAAAATTTTACTTACGTATTTATCTTTATATTTTATTCTAATATTTTTAGTTTAATAATTTCAACGTTTAAGACATTAAATTTTGGTTTCAAAACAACTCTGCCCAATTTTAAAAATTTTACTTACGTATTTATCTACATATTTTATTCTATTTTTAGTTTAATAATTTCAATGTTTAAGACATTAAATTTTGATTTCAAAACTAGCTCTGCCCAATTTTAAAAATTTTACTTATGTATTTATCTACATATTTTATTCTAGTATTTTTAGTGTATAAGAAAGTTATTATAATTTTATTGTCCTAATAACTTTCTCATTTTTACTGTGACATATGCAATAAAAAATGAATGTGGCATAAAGCAATCAATAGTGGAATCATGGATGCGGCTAGTTTTATAATTAGACAGAATCACGAAATATTTCAGCTTATTCTATTTCCAGGATAATAAATTAGATATTAAATAGTTATAAAACGTTAAAAAATTAATTGGTCAGCCTTTGGAAGGAGACGTTTAAATTTAAAACAATACTCTTCAGTTATTACAATGAAATATTTATCTAGACTGTAAAATTAACGAAATGTTTTGTTGTGCTTAATGATTTCCATAATAATTTCATAAATTTAAATGTTCATTATCTCTCTTTGACAGTTTCCGCAATTAAAAAAAAATAAACTCCAGGTACAGTTTGATGAGAAACTGCCGAAAAAAAAATAACAAATGGAGTAATAACATCAATTTAGAAGATGATTCTTGGTGCGCAGAAAATGATAAAGAGGAGGGGGGGGGTTGTCAAATATCAATAATGTTGCGCTCTCTCACCAAATCGGGTTTCAATCGTTCGCTTACATTTGGGCTAGCGTCGTCAAAATTATGTACAAGGCGGCCTGTGGCAATATTTCTCAAAAATAATTTATATAAAATTTAAATATCAGCTACGATGACAATTTTAATTTTATTTTATCGATGTAGAATTCTATGTTCAAGCAATATTCAGTCAGTAAAGCGCGACCTCTATTATTGTTTGGCATAGTAAAGACAAAACAAGTTGACCTTCAATTCACCAATTGGCCTTCAATCATATGTTGACTTGATTGGGACTCCTCCGATATTTGCAGGTCTAGGGATTCCAAAAAGAACACATTTTTTCATGTAACACGTTTTGTATATTAGCTTCGCCATTACGTTATTAAATACAAACAGCAATGTTTATTTTAATCCAATTTACTCTGAAAGTATGGTAATCAGGGACGAGTTGACAATTTTGAAAACTGTTGCTTTGTTATCCTAAATAATTAAACGTTACATTAAAAGAAAAAAGTCTTCAAAATTGCAAATAATAAATGCACATATGAATTCAGAGGTTCTCTAAGCTCATAAATCTTAACAGATAGAAACAAAGAATGACAAAGAGATTTCAGTATATATGGTTGTTTGTCTTAAAACATAGTCTATGACTAATATGTAGATGTACCTGAACTATGTTAATGAGAGAAATAAATCCAAACAAAAATAAATCTCAAAGTCCTTCCTACGGATTAGTGGATACAGTAATAGGACAGAGTTAAATCTTAAATTTTTATGAGACAAAAGTAAATCTTCACAATTAGTTGTTAAATAATACGATATTTTATTTTTATTTATTTCCAATAACGAAACTTTTATATTTGTGTGATAGTCAAAGGTAACACATAATATGTTTAGTGACGTATAAAATTCATATAGGGTAAATTTCGTGTAAAGTATTGCGGTATGATTTTAAACATATAACACATAACTATAAATATTATGTGATAAAAATGTATTTCAAACTTCTTTGTACACGGAAACAAAGGATATCATAAAAGAGTTATTACCCTTTCAAAATAACAAATAATAACTCTTATTCAAGTGTATAGTTTTTCACGATTCCATCTTTTTATGTCTATTATTCCATCGTAAGACTCAATTTGAATATATCTTCAAATGTACCGTATTATGAATAATACATGTACAATCAAATATATGTATGGCAATAATAGTCATATATATGTATGATTGTTAAAATCAGATTAGTGTGAAAAATTATTGCAATTGTTATCCGGGACATATCTTTTCATTATAAATATGTCTTTATTATCTATTATCTTTTGCCTTATAAATATGTCATTCATCTTCATTACTCTCGCTTCTATCTATAATAATTGCTTGTGATACGGTAAACTGTCTTATTTCGTGTTTTTCTGTTCGCTTGATCGCCCGTGCCATGAAATTAATGGACATATATAGATTGGAATTTTGCTATTAATTTATTTAGACCAGAATAAAAATAAGGTATTCAGCATTTTTAGAAAGTGTGTCTGCCAAACAATGTATCTTTAAGTATGTTGGTTTGTAGTCGCGCCAGTTAAAATATACTTAACAAAGTAAGATAAATCTTTTACTTCACAAATTATTAATATTGAGGGAAAAAATGTCTTAACATCGCATTAGACAATTTAAAATGTATAAAAGTTATTGGAATACTTACGATTACGACTTTATTAACCAGCTACTAAATAACTGTCAGTCACTGATTTAGCAGAACTAAATAGAAGACATAACCAAAAACGCTAAGAGGATTTAGTTTGAGACGAATGCCTCTATATCATACTTAGTTATCAAAGATTAAGGAAGTAAATCGAGTTTAGTTGAAGACTTTAGTTGAATTCCCAAGGCCACTAATCCAAAGCATTTTAAGGTTTGAAATTACTTTTTGTTATCGGGTTCCTTGCTCTCTGATTTGGATTGAGTTTTAACTTATCATACCTCAGCGGTATGGATAAAATTTAATCATGTAAATCACCATAGAAAAGATTATCTTTATAATACACCGTATTTCTTCCTCGAGTATTTCTTCTGTTACTAATTGAGCTGCAGAAATATTGAAATAATACTAAGATATATTATTAAGATAATGCCTCAATAACACGTCCAAGTGTGTAAATTCATGGCACTAGACATAAGTACGACCTACTTGCACAACCAAATTCGACCCGTGTAATAATTATAATCCACCGGAATATAGTAACTCCGAACTATCACACCGCTTCGCGTTGAAATGGTGAAAAAATTGGGATTAACTTTCGTTATCGCCTAGCGATTTACAGTCATACCGTAAATATGAAAATACAAGCATTTTGGCTATTTCTTTCTTCTACACAGATACTTCAGAACTGTACGCATACTTCTCTCTACTGGTTTGTGTCTTCATAGCTTCATAGCTTCATCATCATGATAAGTACAAAAAATTACCAATACGTACTTTGTTTTAAAGTTGAAAAAATCGTCATTACAAAAGCTATGTATTGAAAAACTAAGTATTAAAAACTGAGGGAAGAAAACTTTATCATACTAAGCCTATCACCGTCATACTACAAAGAAGATAATGAGGCCCCAACCACCATATCTTGGACAACAAACTTAAAAATAGAATGGAGTAAGTAGTTCATTTCATCAAAGAATGAAATAAGGATGAAGCAAACTCGTTTAATCTTCGCAATTTGTAAATTAACATGGAATGGCTTGTTCACGGCAAAGTTTCAAAATAAGACAATATTACATCTCGGCAAAATGAAACGCCGTAAAATGTTCATGCCGGGAAATTGCTGTTTCCCATTATCCGCCATCTCGCTTGCCTTTGGTGCAGAGAGCCCGCGGGAATAATTTTTCATCTTAAGAGCAAAAACACTTTTGCAGACGTGCACAATGAACAAAGGCGTCATCAACGCAATGGCCTGCACTTGTATTCGAGCAGAATACCTCTCGTGATTGTGTTCACGAGATTATATGCTGAACCTCACTCTGTTCGTGTCTCGTTTACTATTGTATCACTTCTCGTGAATGTTAAAATAAACGGTTATTCTAATTCTATTTTGAATAAATGTTTCTTTTAATATTTAACTAGTTTTATAAATATGGATGACTTAAAAACTACTTATTTATAGTTTGCACAAAACTAAATATTCAAAGTTCAAAGCCATTTATTCAAACAACTCCATTTTGGCAGTATTTACATAAATTTTTAAAGGGAAAATATGAGAAAGGAATTATAAATTCTTGGCATTTCATGTCTGTGATTTTAGGCTGGCTAGCTTCTTGACAATAATTAATTATTCCGATCAATAGATAAAAATTCAAAGAAAACTGAATGAATTCCAGAAATTCGAAAAACTAAACGCGTCATTGTAGTAACCGTCATTTCTATTTTAATTAGCACATCTTGGTAGTGAAACAGGACTTGGAGTAAGTAATAATATCGCGTGTACTTCGACATAATTCATTCAATAAATTATAAACTCGACAGCATTAGCAACAATCGTATTTAATTCCAAACACAATCAATCTTTGCAAATATTTTGAATGTCTTTACGTCAAATATAAATAGGTAGAATAAAATTCCTTGGTTATTGGATTCTGTAAATTGAGACGAAAAGAAATTGAATTCATTTAATAAATCTTCTTCGCTTACGTGATTCTAAATGGAACAACGGTCTATCTCAACGGAATAAAGCTCTATACGGTACTATCACTATTTTCTCATTACTGATCTCGTTTGGAGTGCAGCTATCGTTGAGAATTCTTTATATACACCCACACAATGATCGGCCGAGCCTTGGTCCAGATACTTATAAACTAAAAAAGAATTGATATCTTTCGATTACGTTCCAAAATCTCTAGTTTTTTTATTGTATGACTTCTCTCTCTTTCTTTGTTTTAAAAACACATATTACAAAATAATCTTATTATTCACTTCGATTTCACTTATTCTGGTGGTTTCAACAACTCTGTTCTGTCTATAATAGTCTTTATTACTTATCTTTCATGTAAAAATATTTCTATTTAAAATACGTGTAGTGCCGATGACAAGCGCCGGTTGAAAAAATGAATTTCGTTGAGTTTTTTTCCCTTATTTTGTGTGATATTAATTGAAACAATATTCGGAAACAGTTAGTCTACTAATAATATACTGTTCATTTACCTTTTTCGTAAACACAATTTGAAATGTCATTTAATAAAATTGTACGAAAAAACTACTTAAAAAATTTGGTAAATAATACAGCATCGACACCTTTTGACTTCTAATAGAAACTTTGTTAGTTCTTTTAACAAATATAGAAATATGTCAATACAACCATTTAGTTGAAATATGATATAATGAAATATGGAATTAAGTTTGTTGTACGGCGATATCTAGGTATCTAGTTTAGATAACTTTCTTAACTACACCGCACAAGAAATAATAAATTGTAATTAATTAGCAAGTCAAGAAATCATATTAAAATAGTTATCAATATGTAATGAGAAATACCGTAAGTATCGTGGGCGTATAGAATGCTAAAGTAGAGTGTGCTGAAATCAAATTTAGAACGTTTTCCTTTTTTACCAGTAAGTAATGGAACAAAACATTTTCATGAAAAGACTATATCGTTTTAAAGGTATTTTTAACGATGAGTACATTTGTGTACCTTTCCTGTAAGATAAATTTCAGCGAATGTTTTTTACGTTTGGAGCCGCTACTACTTTGAACTTTTAGATTGATTTTATCCATCTGTAAACTTAGCTTAAATTTTTATTATTGCTGTATTTGTGTCAAAATTTATTTTAATCGAATAATAAATGTTGAATAAAAAACCCAAAGTCATCTTGTAAGTTATGTGTATGTATACATATAACTTTTTGTTTAAAAATCATAAACAATGAAGTTTTAAATTTAATATAAAGTTATTATAATTGTATTGTCCTAATAACCTTCTCATTGTTGTTGTGGCCTCTCAAAATGAAAAATTATTGGCGCGTATAGCAATCAATAGTGAAAACTTGAATGCAGCTTCTTTTATAGTTAGATGGAACCAAAAAACTTTTCAACTTATTCCACTTGCTGGATTATTAAATAAACATCCAACATTTACAAAATGGAAAAAAAAAATTATTTGTTAAAAACGATTGAGAGACCAAACGTTTTTTCCAAAGTATAATTAACAAGATCTCCAATTACTTCGTACGCCAATAATGATATACGAAGGGTTTTTATATATCAATAATACCATTCCGCTATCTTGCCGAGTCGTGTTTCAGTCGTTTGCTTGTATTGGGGGGGGGGGGGGGGGGAAGTGTCGTCAAAATTCTACGTTTTATCAAGATTCGAAAAGAAATTTTGCAAATCATGAAATCTATTATTTTCTGCCACAGTAAAGACAAAACAAGATACCTAAAAAGATTGATTACTCCATCGATAAGTACTAATTGACCATCAGTCATCTACTAACTTAAATGAGACTCCTTCGCAATTTCTTATTCATGGGAGTCCCAAAAACAGCACGTCTTTTCACGTAACATATTTTGTATATTAATCTTCGCCACTAGTTTATTTAATAAAAAAGATATTAATTTATTTAATTTGCTTTAAAAGGATGGTATTAAGAGGGCGCGTTGACAAGTTTGATCACTGTCGTTTTATTTTCTAAAATAACTGAATGTTAAAACAAAAATCCTCCAGAAGTGCAAACAGTAAATGCACAAGTTGTTTAAGGTTATCATCTTAGAAGGTACGAAACTCAGGGAGATGATCAACACAGTCGACGTGCAAGATCAACTCATGTGTCTATAGGAGATAATACTTTGATGAAAAGAACTAGTTGGGTGGGTTCATTGTATAATTTTTTAATTAGAAATCCAACAGTTTATATTTTGATGGTATCCATTCTAGGCCAAATAAATGAAAACGGGCAACCAATAATGATGATGTACATTTCACTAGTGATTAGTTACTTTCGAGACGCTCATTAAGCCAATATATTCCAAATGGTATGAAATAATTCACGCGTTCGTCGAACCCATACAGGGTCAATTTTGTTATAACATGTAATTATTTTGAATCAAATATTCACCGTTATCAAATTATAAGACCAACTATTGCCTCTTAAATTAATTCGAAGTTATATCGGCGCTAGATGTGAAAATATTTCTGGTTATCCTTAACATTTACATAATCAATTAGCTCAATTTGCTATCATCAACAAAAACATGAATTATTACTTCAGTTAAATCTACGAATCATCACTTCTAATATGACGTATTAAAAAGAGAACGAAGACGTCGTCAAAATTTTGAGAAATGGAATGAATCTCCTCTGACTTAATTTTCCTGAGATAAATTTATAATCCACGTCTAGTCAAATTTCTCTCAGTGGTAAGTTATAATAAAAAAAATTACAGCCAGAGGAATATCAGAAAACGTTTTATTGAGTAATTAACTCGTTCAGCCAATTCAACATTAAAATAATATTTAGGACGATAGTAAACTACTCGATTCCTCTTTTTATCCATGCTCTGCTGCGTTTCTAATAAAGATTCATTGTGATAAACTTACAAAGGTTCATTTTCAGTAACAACATGGTCCAAATCTTTAAGTCCATGGCAGTAGATACTTCTGTTATTTTATTTTTATAATTTTGGAATCAATTATAAAATGAAAAACAAATCGTCCTTCATCGAGCAAAAAAAATGTTCATAAAATCAAATATTAGGAAAAGTATTCGAGTGTAGTATTGTAAAACTCTAGTTGGATTCCCAAGGCCATTTTTGTAAAGTCTATTGTTTACGAGCTGCAGTGCTTTAAAGTTTACAAATTGCTTTTAATTGGGTACTTTGCAAACAACTTATCGTGCGTGCAATTTTTTTAAAGTTTTACACGCTGTGTCTCATAAACGGTACGAAAAAGGCCACCTGAAATAAAATGGAAAGAATGAAAGGCTCTACAAAAAATATTTTATAATTTTTGTGGTGATGTCAACGGTATTTAAGGTTTAAACTTTTCACAAAGATTATTTATTAAGCCTAAACTCTCAAATAATATCAACTTAGAAATTTACACAGGACATTACATTTTAAAACATTCTAAAAAAATAGCCTAGCCTGACCAAACCTCTATTTTTCAACTTTCCAGTGAAAACTGGATTAAAATGCTTAATTTCTTTTTCCCGTAACAAAACTATATTCTTCTAACACTATTTATTGCGCTGGAAATGTCGGCCAATTTTTTTCTTACGAATCACAAACTTTCCATATTAACGTGACAAATGTAGACATTCATCCAAATATACAATAATCGACTTTTTACCTTCCATTGTTTTATAGTTCGATTAAATATGCAAAAAAGAGGCTTTGCGTGAATACTACTTATATCATAAAAACCTTTAAATAAAATGTTACCAGAAAAAATCTTGCTTTGTAAAACTTCCCGTATATATTTTAATGTGAAATAATTGATGACAAAACGGTGGCCCTTCATAATTATTTTCAGTAGAAAAAGATATGGCTTTTATATAATGTGTGTAAATACATGCGGGGTAATCGACGATTTGGATATCAATAACTCTTTTGAATATTTCATTTCGTCTCTTTTTACCTAACGGCATGAGCGTTTTAACATCCAGCGTATTCTCAATTTTTTCTTACGCAAATGTTGATACAAAACTTCCCCAACTCCTTACCTATAATGTTCAGAGTCTGACTATTATCCAATTAAAATAGTTTACTGAATAATTATTAGCAGCATACCTTATAACAATAATATGAATTTTATATGCAACAAATATTATTTACAATAGCACTACGCATAGATAAAATGGGAAAATGTTAAAAGAAGCCCCATTAATATCTCTTTCACAATAAACAGCAAAAAATAACCTGTTTTAAGAAATACAAATAATATAAAGGATTCAAAACTATGCGTAGAAGAAGATTATCGACTAAAATTATTTGAAATATAAGTCACTCCAAGTTCAATTATGCAAAGAGAAAAAAGAGGAATGAAAGCAGTTTGACAAATTAATAGTAATAAAAATGAGCAGAAACATAAAAGAAGGAACCAAAAAAAAAATCGAGAGCGCAAGTCGACACGCGCAAGAAAAACTAAACTAATTACATTATTGGGTCTAATGTATAAGAGGACAAACTAAACCCATTACGACACAGTACTTGCATTTCAGAATTCCGTGCAGAAGAAAGCGCAAGATACTGCTAATACCAAATAATAAAAAGATAATTATCCTCGATTTCCAACAAATATAGGTATAATTTTACTGCAGCTAAATTTAATGGCAAACTAGGATATGTGAATGTTCCTTTATGACCACCTTCATTAAATGAAGACTTTTTATTTATATTCATAAAAAAATTAGAGAATTCAAATTATTAATTGAAAATTTAAAAATATATCTGCATCAGAAAACACATATTAATGCAAAACTATTAACTTAAATGAAATGTAAATTTCTGTAGCACGTAAATAACCAAATTTTAAGTTATTTTTTAATCACACAATTAATTTTTAATTAAAATAGTGTATAATCATCCTATTAAGAGTCACTTAAAAATTCACATAACAAATATAAACCAAATTTATTAAAAAAGAAAACTAAAAATCTTCTCGAAATCTTATCTTCCTTTTTACATGACCAAAGTCTTGGACAAGGCAAGAAATAATGATTTCATGTTGGAAAGAAATGATATATATATATATATATATATATATATATATATATATATATATATATATATATATATATATATATACATATATATATATGTATGTACATACATATATTTTAAATTTATTAGTTGGAACCAAAGCTAAAAAAAATATTACCATTGCGTAATTTTCCAGCACATCCGTCAGGGAACATATACAACTCATCTAAAATTTGTTTTAGACAGGAATCAAAAGAAGTTGAAGATTTTTTGCATATATACTTACCAAAAATATTGGTGGATATATGCATAGCCAGGTGTTCTAAAATTCCAAGAAAAGTTTGCCTTATAATATTTCCAGTAAAACCATATTTAATATCTTAACATTTTAGATACTTTTCTAAAAATTGGTGTGCATTTTTTATGTCAAGGAAAGCACTGAGTTATTTTTTTTCTGAATTACCATAATGCACAGATTTTACATTAAAATATTTAATACGTTCCTCTATCTTCATATAATAATCACCATCAATTGCCCATCGAGAGCACACTTCATTTTTACGTCCAACTTTTGGCAGTTTCCCAATTTATTTCAGAAAAGATAATCGAATAACGATTTTTCCTATTACTGCAAATATTACCATAAAAGCATTTTTGCATACCGGAAGACTTGTTTTTCACTTCAATACAGTATATATAGCTTCCAAATCGATTTTAGCTTTTTCAGAACCTTGTAATATCTTGTTCAATTATTAAAATCAAATTACTTAAAAGTTAAAAATCAGATGTTTTATGAAATAACTTTATTTTTATGAGTGTTGTATATTCTGCACACGGTTTTCGTTATTTCTTACACTTTCTTCCGTTTTTTCTTAATATTCGCAATATTTACCTGATTTTTCGAGTTACATTTTGAGGTAATAATGCCAACGTGACGTTTTGTAAGAAAAAGGAACAAATCCCGGACTTATGACTTTTTCAAAATAAATGGGGAGGGACAGAAGATACATCTCTGCAATTAAACAGCGGACTAGTTTCGATGGAAACCTGCAGGGACCATAAAAAACAATTTTTTGTACTTAACTAATTTTAATAAAATGTATCACTTGTATCCCTCTCAAAATAACCGATTTAATTGTAGTTAACTTTTTAAAATTCGCCGCACTTCATGTAAAAAATATTTAATTATTTAAATTTAAATGACAATTAAAATATTGTTGATAACGGAATTATATTGATCGAATATATTAATAAAACAAAAATAATAAAACACGAATTGTATTATTGTGTTATACGAATAATGTAATACAGATTTTATTATATTTTAAATTTCACAAAAATAATACATTTGCCAAACAGAGGCCATTATCGTTTTATTGGTTATCACATTTGCTTCAAAATATATTGGATATACATTTCTCTATGCCAGGTACATGGAAGCGATGTAAAATATATAACAATAAACAACAAGTTTATTGAGCAGAACATTAATTAAACCATTCTTATAACAAACAATAACTAAAATATATTAAATTAATTTTCATTTAAGAATTAGGTCCTAAAATATTTTTAAAATTTGTTTAACTAATATGGTCATTATTTTGTAAACGTGCGAAGCTTACATGTGTAAGTTGTACTCAATCTCTTTTCCTACGCCCTTTTAAATCTTTTTTGAAAATTTAAATTTTATACAAATGTTCAAACAATGATATGTTCAAATAATAAATTGTATTCACATATTATTTAATTTGTTTGAATATAAAATTATAAATATTTTTTTGTTAAGAGATTACCTTTATTTTTATAGTGAAGAGAAATTCAAAGTAAATTTTAGAAAATCTCTAACTTACACTGAGATGCATAAATAAAAGCGATTCAAATACCTATAATAAAATAAAATGAAATGTCTATTGAAATAACAACGCGTTTATAAATTCAAATTCGAATACTTAAACACTTATGTTGGGATTAGAATTTTAACATCATATCCGTTCTATATTCCTGTCACCTGGGAATTAAATTCCATTTCATTACAAAAAACATTTCTGTGAAGGTATTTGAATTCAAATGGAATTTCAAATTTAAACTGAAACTAACGTCAAAATTACAAAGTCATTTTAAATAAATGAAGGGTTTAATTAAAAAGGAGCGCCTATAATTATGAGAAAATTCATTTTCTACAAATGAAATTCAGCTCAGATTCTTCTTAAGGATTTCTGAAATTATGGTCGGGCGTGTAACTTATTTTTTGTAATTTTTATATTAATGTAGTAAATAACAATATATGAAACTTGTGTGTTTTCTTCGTGTAAATTTTATTATAAAGGTTCATAAACAAATTTAACAACGTATAAAAAAAGTGAAATAAACGAATAGTCGATAATATTACGTAATAAGTATTAATAATGTGAAGAAAAAGTAAAGGAATACGCTTTACTTATTTTGACTAGTCAACCGAGGCTAAACTAGATGGGGTTGCTTAGAAATTAATTAGTTCCCATATATATCACCACCTTCCAACATCAGACTGTCCTCGTTATAATACATAATCAAATGACTCAGTAAGATAAGTAAAACGAGCCCCAACTTTGTGTTTTCTGGAAGCTATTAAAAGTGCCCATGGCCACCTATCCCTTTCATCATCAGATCATTTCAGTAAAAAAATATAGCCCAAGGGTTCATTAGGATAAACTAAATGAGCCCAAATTTGATGGGTTTATTGACATATTGTACATTATTAAGTTCCCATAAACCCTTTCCTCCTTTATCACCAGATGCTCCTAGTTACAATATTTAAAACAAGCATAAACTCGATGAATGGACCGTTGGGAAGTTCCTATGACAGCCTCCCTTTTCCATCCGCAAATTAGCTCTTTTATACCATTTTATTTTACTGCTATCGAAAGTGGTGAGTGAAAATCTACTTCCTTGCATTATTTATATTGAAAATTATTTACATGCACACAAGTTAATATAAACGAAAACGAGTTAAAAACAGATGCGTTCCTAACGCATTTAAGAATTGAGTATTCAGAAATCTACTCGTATTTTACTTCTTGGTGCGCCGTTGTACTGAACAGTATTCCTCAGAACACTTTAGGGCTCCTTGGTCATTAGAGGCAATGGTTAACATTTATATACCGGCCTAATTATTCTATTAGCTTATTAAGTGGATTGACTGGAACCAAATAAATTTGAGTCCAAACTAGTTCAATATAAAATCATTAAACTGAATGAAATTAATTAAGATGAAGTTTAATGAACCTTAATTTATCTGTTTTAAGAATACCTAACCTAATCTTATCTAATCAAACAAACATGTTTATTCAAATCGATTAAATTAATATCCCTCCAGCCTAATTAGAATAAATCGTTTTTTCAATCGAAACATTTTTGAAATCTGCAAAAAAAGAAAGATATATCATAAATAACCCTTCTAACACGGAGTAAATTTCGGAGCTTTACAAAATATACTTCAAAGAAAGAAACATTTTAACCTTTAAAAACAGGACGGGATCGGAAGGCTGAAATATATTTAAATTCACGGAATATTTTAAGAAAAATTGAAAACATCTCATAAAATTCGTGAATTTAAATAATTATTTCTCTGTAAAGTATTATAGAAATGTAGTGCATTTTAGTGATATAAAACATTACTCATTTGCATTTTATCACAAATAACACAATAAATTTGATATAATTCAAAATAAACAACGTTGTCAATGCCGTGAAACGCTCGTTTCCATTTATTCGCAATTAAAATGTTGCAATGCTGTATCGGCTTAAGATTGCTTTAATATATAGTTTTGACGGTAAAAATTTGGACGAAAACATGGAAATAAATATCTACGAGTATCTGTATAAATATCATTGATGACTTATAATCATGTCCAAATTCAATTACAGTAATATTTATCTTTAAAATTAACTGGCCATTAAACCTGATATTAACAGTGGCCCAGGAATATTGAACATCTTTAACTGAATGCTTGCGTAGAAAGGATCCAATGCTCGTTTAGAACCGCATTTCTTTTTAATAAATATGGTACAATTTTTTCCAGGATATAAAACGCATAAGTTTCTCTTTGGCAGTGTAAAATTTATATTCACTTAAAATCTTTACCCGGTAGTCACAAAAATTGATCACCAACCGATTGAACGTTTCCGAATAACAACTCACTAAGAATAATTTTAATAGTATATGCAAAATAATTGGATTATTTTAAATGATCATCTTCCCAATAGCCATTTTCATATAATTTATTAAATATTGTTACCCCTTTGTTGGAATAAAATTTGTCATACTGCAGTATTGAAAAACGTTTATTTACTTCGAATTATGTATTTCAAAAAACACCCTTGAACTAAGTTCATAAAAGACTAACTTTTAGCAACTTACTGTATAAGTTCACCCCTTAAAGACGTTTTATAACAATATTAAAGCTAAAGAAAATTAAAAGCTTGAAATCAATATTTTTATAAGCAATTATCCAAAAAAGTTTAATGTTAAGAAAGTAACTTTGTCAAAATGCCGTTTTTGGAGTCGTTTATAAGATTTAATTTACTCTAAAAGTCATCGTATATCTAAAGAAATACAAACTGGTAATTAATTACGTTTTTGTTTGAAAGTAAATGAAAGAGGATCGCGGAAGATTTATTAAAAATGAACAAACTGTATTCGGAAGCTGTTGAAAACAAACATCTTGAGGGATCAAACATCTGATCAAACATCTGATACTGGTCGATGCAAATATCTCTCTTAACAAGTGGAAGAAGGAGTGACGTAGTGTATTTAGGTTTTTGTAAGCAGAAGAGTGTAGTGCAGCTGAAATTCATCTTCATTTGAACCGTTTGTATAAGTCTGGCTCAATGAGTGTAGGTGTGATAAAAAAAGTTCTTGGGTATGAAAATGACAAATGTTTGTTTATAATGTGGTCAAATAAAGAAGTCTGCGGTGACAAAAGTTCTGTTGCTGCTGCGAGGATCAAATAAATCGGGATCAAATAATAAAAGTTTACATAAAAAAATATTAAACAAATTGATAGAATTAAATTGATGATCTAGAAAAAAATATAGGAGGGAGAACGATGTTATACATAATGATAATATGAATCATGAATATTCCAAAAATGATTGAATAATTAATGAAAGACAAAAAAATAGAAAAGAGCCTGTAATGGACTAAGCAATTTCAAGATTCATACTATGTACTAAAGAAATTCACCAGCCACTAAATTCACACTACACTAAATTCTCCCACACAGTACACTAAATTCACCCTTCTAATCCGTAATTAACTTTTATCTCTAATAGCCTAACGTAAGTATCCCATCAACTCATTTTCATACTTTAATTTTAAGTTGAATTAGTTTATTTGAGGTGCAATTAATTTAATATCAAGGATGCACTTTGACTCTTCATTCATCGCGGACATGAGATTCCAAGTCCTCCCAAGTATTAAGTACATAAATCAACAGTTATTTTGAAGAGTAATGAAATAAATAGAATAAATTGCAGACGTTAAGGTGTACCTTTATGATTCACAATAATTTATGGATGCAGTTGGTGCATCAGAAGCATCTTACAAAAACATAAGACCAACAATACAACAATACCCTTCTCTGAATGACTTTTCCACATAATACTCGAAACCCTATTTGTATAAACTTTTCATTGATAAGAATCTCATTTACAATGTCCCAATGCGGTCAAATGTCTTGAAGTAAAATTCTAAATTTATACGTACATAGATGAATATGGACCTAAATAGATGATTTCGGGTAAAGTAAAATGTTAAAATTGATCTTTTCATTCGACCACTGACTAAGAAATATTTCGCGCAGTTGTAAGTTGGTTATTTTAATTTTATCTCAATTTTTCCTTATTTAACTTGAATGAAACTGCGAATCAAACTAATAAGTTATAAATTGAAATCTCCATTCACATCAAATACTCAGCAAACCTGTTCATTCCAAAAAGTCAAATATTTTTTAAAGACGGTAAATGTGACCCATATTGTCAAACTTACATCAGGTGTAAGAAGTAGCCATATTAATTCTCATAACTATGAATCTCCGTGTTAATTTCTAGACTATTTTCAAGAAATGTCACGTTTAGTGAATCCAGCTCTAAAACGTTGTATAAATATAAAATCAATATATTTTTAAATATAAATATTTATAGCCATTAAACCAAGTTAAATCCTGACTTGTGTATTATACTTCTTATTTATAACCCTAGGACGGATAACGGTATTAAATTCATTATAACTCGTGTCCTCGTCACCACCTGCTCGTGTATTAATAACAAAAACCAAGAAATCAATAATTGAGCATGCTTGGTGCCCCTATTTTATTTTTGTCCATCGACGATATTATAAGGAATATTATTGTAACGCCAGCATAATATTCCGAAAAATCTCGTAAGAATACATTAAATGGGAAATATTAAATTTAATTTTAGACTGCGCTATTTTAACGCATAAGGCGAAGGTAATTACTGAGTACCGAAAAAGAACTTTCACCAAATTGTCATTGCTAAAAAAAATTAAAATCTCACATTATAACGTAGAACATAATCGTTACACCATGAAATCGATTTTCAAAACTCAAATATACCGAGAGAAGGAGAAAGTTTTTATTTCTTTTACAAAGTACATAAGAATAAATATGAGGAACTTTGTCTTTAATTCAGATTAAGTGCAATGTCCTTTATAAACGCATACATTTTCTAGCTCATGTCTTATTTCTCACGAGTTTAAACATGTATTTTTGGCTCACAATTTCCAAAAATAAAAATTGACTCCCATTCAACAAGTTACCTCTAAAGATAATGTTATTGTATTCTACTAAAATGTTTTATATACTCAAATATCAAAGCACTACACACTAAACTAGCATACTGCTTGTAATAGTACTTTATTACAAGCACTATGCTTTTATATATTTGTATATATATATATATATATATATATATATATATATATATATATATATATATATATATATTACATACTGTGTGAAACCTTATTGAAAAAATTTAATATTGAATTGAAGATTATTAGATTTAACACTTCTTTAGGTCTTAAATATCACTGTTGATATTCGATTCTTTTGTTGATTATATTAAAGGGTAAAGAAAAATTATTTAAATTTTAAAACACACAGCTCTTTGGTATAGCAATAGTACGGTATTTGACTCGTTCTAAATTTTGATATTTTTCGTGAAATATTGTGAAATATAAGTTAATTTAAAACCAGTCTTGAAAAAAATTAAAAAATTTATTGAAAAATAAGTCAGTTGTATGCTTCTAAATTTGAAAATACGGATAGAGTTGGGTATATGCCTGTCTCTTTTCGTCTCGTAGAATATAATGTGCAATATAAAAAATGACCTCACAACACAGTATTTCCGTCCTTCTCTAAAGGTTAAACTTAAACTTTTATAACTCGGTCAATTTGTAAGATTATTACATTTTTTTTCACTCTTCGTCAGCTTGTACCTTGAAATTCTGATTAATGAAATAAAAAAAATTAGTCAAATACCCAATTCGCAACTATGAGAACATCAGTTCGTGGTGAAAAATATACAAACAACTGACAACTACTCGGGACTATACGCAAGACTTTAAAAAATATGACTTACCATATGGAAACACAATAGTAAAGTAGTATAAAAACAATAGTAACATGGATGTGAACGATGCTTTTCTTGCTTTTACAATTGTGTAATTACGAGCTACATAGAACCAGTTTGCATAAAAATGTATTTACGTAATATCATGCTAGGGTGAACGATACAACATATATTGTATTACCTTCCCTATAATCGTTACAAGTTTGCGATATAAATACATATGATAGTTTGTGTATTGCCACAATAGCTTAAATCGATACTGAGAACACTCCTCGGTAATACGGTCGTTTTTGAAAGAGTCACGTTCAATTGAAGTGTTTTCTTTACATTTTGTGTTCAATTTTAATTTTTCTTATTTATTTTCATTATTGCTAATATCATTTAATCGTTGAAAATGCGTCTAACATGAGATAAGGGTAAAATAAACAAATGTATTCCCTTTACATTTACTTCTTGAAGTAACGTAACGTAAAATAATATTACTTAGAAGAAAAAACCTAAACTGACCAAACAAACGTACGATATTACTATACGCTTACGAAACTTCCTCTTTGGTGGTACAATCATGAAGATTGATTAAATGGATAAATGGATAGTTTATTTCCTCGATAAGGTACACGCGGATTATGTTATTGTATTATTAGTCCCATTTAATATTTTATGAATATGTCTAAGAAAAGATATTCGGCTGCATGTATGTCATAAATATTTATACCTTTGTCACCTCTATTTCTCCATAATGAAGTGTCTCATTATCCCAGTACTTAATTAGGGTGACATTGTTCATGATTCATGGCTACTGAAGCATTGTATCAACTCAATATAAAGAACACAATGTGCATATTTGCTTCATCGTAAGGGATGCACTCTCCATTTATTCACTACATGCAAGAAGCACGCTCATTAATACATGACGAAAGCTGAAGCTACTCGTTATCATGGAGTACCATGCGACCGGATTCCATGCAGTTTCAAATATGCTGCGACAAATATTTATGTATATGAATCGACCTTCCTCTACTCTTTAAGCTAACCGTGTTCATTGCGACCGCTAAATATTAACATATTGCTGGTCCATTGTAATTTCTGCTGGTTCATGCAGCTGAAACAAAATATTTATTATTTGAAAATAAAATATTATGTTTACGGAATATTGCTAAATTTAGTTCATTAATTTTTCTGTAATATCAGCAGTAAAAGGAATTATTCATTTATATTTATAGGGTTAACTCTAAACATTTTATGTTGTTTATATCTCTAAGCTAGTAAATTTAACGCAAATCCGCCCCAAAATTGTTTATCGGGACAGCACATTCTATAGTCGGTTAAATTTAATGAACTGCTGCATTTCTCATAAAAATTCTACATAATTGCAGTGAATCAGAATTTATTTAAATATTTATTTATTGAATATTTATCATCCTATAATATATTATGAATTATTTCAGTGACTATTTGTCTCTTTTCCTATTGAAAACCTATAGTATGTCATTATTCACACAATAATATGAAACGTATAATAAATGTACAAATCGCTTAATATATTTGTTATTACACACTTTTCAACACATATTACACGCAAATAATTTGGTTATAAAACTACGAATAGTCATCGAATTATTTTAAAAATTTGTCAAAGTCTAGAAACATCGGAATATTCCGTAACTTTATCTATAATTACAGGTAAATAATTTTTAAAATGTTAAACGTTCAATGGCTAATAATTTATAAAATACTCACCAGGGTACAATAACGTACCTTTTAGATTCAAGGGGATTATAAAATATTTTTATTAATTATATTTTTTTAATGTATCACTAATCGATTTTGAGATGACGTATATATTAATCTATTGCTAGTAATCATAATTAAATTGGTCATAATAATTTCTAATTATCACCATCTCTTTACACCCACTGCGTTGTATGTCGCCACCATAGAAGGATCTCGTGAAAACCAGTCTGTGTCTGCACATTTAGTTTTCTGAGTTGAGTGAGGAATTACATCTTGTTATATTAAGAATATACTGTCATATATAAATACATAACCGTTCATTCCCAGCTATATCTACTTCTTCGTATACTAGGTCATCTTAATATAACACAGCTTGTCAACGGTTCTTTACCATAATAATCTGTCTTTAGCATGATGTTTAGCTTACTTCAAGTCTTATCAAGCTATTCAATTCCGCCAGCTTAGATCGTCGCCAAGTCCGACTTGAATGAACAAACCTTGCCCTGGAAAGTTACAATCCAAAACTTTTGGCCAGTTTTTACATGTTCCTCCCCCAGCGTTTTATTTGATGCCCCGTAAGAACTCTCCTGCATCCTTCTAACATGTTTTCGTTATAAACCTTCTTACGTGATAATATATGGGGAAGCGATAAACTTGGGTACACCCCATTGGATTTTCCAAACTATATAAAATAACATATTACCGTTGAACCCAACTTGCTACAAAACAGTTTTAAAGAGAACTTTTATCGAAGCAGAGAATGATACACTCACCCTATACCAACGTCTATAAGTATATCGATTAGCCAATTAGCCCATAAGAACTTGCGTCCTCTCATATACGTCAGTATTTTTCTCAAGAAATACTAATGTCTATGATCCCATAGCCCTGTCAAATTAAATTTATGACTCTACAACAAAAAGGTTTTAAAATATCCATACTTTAATACTGACTCACTAATGAAAACTATTAAGGATACTTCCCATTAAGGCAGGACTAAGAAATTTTATACGAAATGGTAATATAACGTTACGTAACTCAGGGAGTGAATTCTACTCCCACTTGATCGCATTTTTAACGACATGCAAGTTTCTTGGTTTTTCCATTATTTTAGTATTCAAAATAAACAAGAATCAAGAGAAGATCAAAGAATTTCCCGCAATTGATACTTTAACCATGTCCATAATTTCATGGAAACGTTTTTCTATAAAGCATTAAAATAGTCCAAACAGTGCACAAAATACGATAGCATTTTCTATACATAGGAAATAAATCTTTGATACCTGAAACGCGTTACAAATACCTACATAGATTTAGATGTCGTCCGATAAAGTTATTTCTCTTTAAATTTTTACCAGCAATGCTTTCCTGGAATTAAAAGCAACAAAGAAAATTATTTTTGATTTTCGCCCTTAAAACAATACACAATTAATATTTAATATCGTTAGCATGAAGTATCGACCCACCACCAATGTATTTTATTTTTTTTTCATATGAAAAGATATCAATATGGCAACAAAAAAATATAAACTGGCGAAAAGTATAATCAAGACAAACGTGTACTAGGAATGTGAGATAATAATTTGAAAACTTTACTCTCTTACCAACTATGAAATTAAAAAATGGAGACGACTGCGAATAACAATTGAATAAAAAGCGAATTGGAAGGTATAAAATAAAAAAATAACGTAAATTCGACTGTTTAGTTGAAACTTTTGTGGTACAATATCCTTTTCGACATGAATAAATTTGTAAAATACTGCCGCTTCTAGAAATTTTGGAATCGATGCTAAGTCCACGTTTCTTTCTTATCTCAAATACATGGACACACACACACACACACACACACAAAGATGGGTGCTATATTTTGCTTAGCATCAACCCCAAAAATGACTAACAGTAGCAATATTTTGCGAATTTATTTATTTTCTAAAACGACATTGTACAGCCAAATGTCCCAATTATGTTTTATTTTCTTTGTTTTATACTTTCTAAGACGCTCCTGATCTGGTAGTTATCTGAAGTTGGTTTAAATTTTTTGGAATAATTTTAATCTTCCATTTTTAGTGCCTATGATATCATACGTTCCCCGAAATGTCACAAGCTTACGATGAATTTAATATCAATTATATATTATTTAATGCCATCGGAATAGACGTTTGTAGCGTTAAACGATAAAAAAAATAATATCTATCCGTATACACATTCAGACACAAAAATCACAATCCACCTTTTAGCTCCAGCGTAGTCTGAGTTTCAAGCTCTTATATATATGTTTGGATACTAAATATTCACCAACAAATGTCTTTGTGACTTTGTGCTTTTGTATATTTCTGTCTTATCCGCTACCTAATATTCTACTTGCTATGCATCTTTTTATATACCTATACCTACTTACATATCTACTAACCAACTAATGCGTTTTGCATTTGTATATACTTCTTTATGCTCTCCTAACTACTTTTATTATTTTCTTGCTTAGGCCAACGAGGAATCTAAACTCGATACTTTACCCCTCAGTAGTGAAAAGTTCTTGCCGCAACTTTCCGGTTCCGGGATAAAAAAATCACACAAAGTGGTTGATTAATGTCAGAGATATGAATTAACGTTTAAGAAACAAACTGTACTCTTGAAGCATCAGACTGAGGAATGGGAATCTAGCGTTCAACGACAGAATCTTTGCCTCAGATTCAAAATACTAATTTTAAAAAAACAAGTAATCAAATCTCAGTATTTTAACAAACATTATGCATGCAACGTCTGAGTAGTTGCAACCCAGAAATCACTGATATAATCTCTGCTTAAGATCTACTATTCTAATTTTAAACATTAAAAAACAGCAGATTAGGCAGGGAGTGCTTCTGTAGTATTAGTAATGAGAAATTATAACCCGTAATTCAATACAAGGATCTCTGCTACACACCAAATCAGCTCTATTATTAATAAATCAAGTTTAGGCGGACAGTACCTCTGCGGCATAAAGAGTTGGAACCCGAAATTCAACGATGACATACAGTATATCCAAATTAAAAAATAACATTATGAAATGTAAGCCTCTCGACGGCCTTTAACAACTTTTTCTTACATTTAAAATCGAACGAGGGATGCCTTATAAAAACTCTGAAGTCTTCCATTTAAAGTAACAATACTTTTATTCGAAGTTCAACTTCGTTGACGGGACTCGGATATTTAGGGATATTTCAAGACTTTTTTTATTGCGTTACAAAGGAAAACTTTTAGCCTGGGAAACGAAATAATGTCTAAAGGGAAAAGAAATTAATGTCGTTAATCAATCATTTCCGATAAATTTGTGTTCCTTTTTTTTGGCTTATTCTCAGTGCAGAATAAGATAATTAGACTCGATGTTGTAAAAAAAATTCGTCATTTTCTCGAAAATTTAATAAAGTGATGGGCCTTATTAAATATTCGAAGACGTTTGACTGCATGAGATGGAATTACCTGTAAAACACCATTCGCGAAATGTATGTTTCTTTATATCTAACCTGCATAGCAGTGATAAGTTAATGTCAAGAATAAATTAAATAATCTCAAGATCTTTTAAATTTGAAAATATGGTGCGCTAAGTATATGTTTTATCATCTCTTCTATTTAAGATCTATGTAGAAAACATTAGAAGAAAGTCTCCACACAGAATCGATAACCTAAGGTATGATGCTGATGGCACTACATCCTTTGCACTATTAAAGCAATAACTTGCAGAAATGTCCACAGGAATGGAGCACGAGACTGGGTTTGTTAGAGTCTCGATCAATAGATATATAACCAAGGTCATGCTCATAGACAGAGGTGGTTAACTCTCACTAGCTGGACAACTGTCAGATCTAAATTGTGTAAGGGTGTTCCTTTACTTTGCATCTATGATGATTGATTAGGAGAGAAATGAGGTGACGTGTTCGGATGGTCAAAGCTGCATTGAGCAATCTCAATAAATATGGCAAATCGAAAACGTCTCCAATATCGTTAAGAAGAGATTGAGGCGAAGTCTCGTTTTCTCCGCTTCTCTCATTCGGATATCTATAATATCCGACAATATACGACATATGCACAATCTGTGCAGTGGACGGGAAGAAGATCGATGATTTTAAGATGCAGTGTTGAAGGAAAATGGTGCGTATATCTTGAACTGCCAAAGTAACCAACAAATCCATACACAACACATTTCCATATTAAGACCACATTACCAACAGCGATTGTGCGACAAGGAATTTGTAAATGAATCTGGAGTAACTTTAATATGCTGATTACGAAAATATTATTAGATTTGCAAGATTCACCCTAATTTTGGAGACAGACTACCTATAATTAATAGTAACAAATAAGTATAAAGAATATTGAATAGACGATTCGCATTTTTATTTTACTTTCGATGGTATATTTATTACATTTACGCCGTGTAGAAAATATGCGTTTTCAGTTCCCTTATTATGCGGTGATTGTTTGAAGTCGGTTCGGCTTTTTTTCGTAAAAAGTATAATTGCACTTCGAAATATTAAATATACATAATAAAACATTTTCTAACTAGATTTACAATAAATGACATAAATATGTCATCAATTAGCGTATTAGTATAAACTAAAATGTCGTCGTCACCGTGGTATGTTGGGTTGATTACAAGGCATACGGACTTTGACTGCGGGGCGCACCAGGAAATCCAGGTTCGATTCCCGGATGCTCCTCGTGCGGGGCTGGACTGGTGTTCTGGTTGGCTATGAGAGATTGCTCTTGAAGCAGTAAGTACGCTATATATATATATATATATATATATATATATATATATATATATATATAAATTTTAAATGTCCTAAAACGCGCTAATGAAGTTTTTATAGAATATAAACTTTGCACTCAAATTAGATGAACATTTTATTATTTCTGCGGTGATTGATTAAAATGTTTACATGACTTTGGCTGAGGATTTTCACAGATCTTATTTGCAGAATTGGATTTTGTTGGTAGGAAAGATGTAATAAATGAAATAGATTGCCCAAGATAAAGAGAAATAAAATCCACAGAAGGAGTTAGAAGAAGGTTTTCTAACGACTGTGCACTCGAGAAGGAAATAAAAGCTATACAACAGGAGTTGGAACAATGCTTAGAAGAAATATCAATTTTAGCATTGTTGGTCTTGCCTGTGGGTCAGTTGGTATTGTGTTACACGCTCATTAAGAATAAATGTAATGTACAAACTCTTCAAACAATATTTAGCCATGGTTTAGTTAGCAATTTCGTAACTAAGCCACGGTTTAGTTACGAAATTGAAATTGCTAAAGTAAACATATTTTTACCAGGAATATCTTCTGATATGTATAACTTGTGTCATCACTATTTCAAAAATATTCTTTATTTTTTATTGACCAAATATATCTTGCTACCACGAAAGTGAAGAATTTGAGTGGAGTATATTTAAAAAACTTTGATTCTAGCCAGGTCACATTCGAAGAAAATGCTATTATAGAGTACAATAGATATAGGGCGCTTTATGTAGAGTTCAGATTTCTAAATATATGTTACAAAAAGAATAGATACTGAAAAGTTTTACGTCCAGATATTGCATCGGTTAAATTACATTAAAGACGTAATAGTCACCAAGAAGAATGACGAATTCAAAGATTTTGGATGGAATCAATTTACGAGACTTCACGTTGGGTTTATGAAAAAGTACTTTTGATTTCGATTTCAACAATTTTGTTAGCCCATCAAGTTATTATTCCTCAAAGACATCTAGTATCGGTTTTTTTTAACATTGATAAAATGTTACTGAAATATAATGAGAAAAGATACTTTTTTGTTTTTATTTTTATATACCCTAGTAGTATCTTTTTTCTGGAGGCCTGAATAAAATTTAAGATAAAAATAACACGAACAACATTTAAATATAATTCTCTTTTCAACCACACTAAAAAAATGTTTTTTCCCTGATTGATGTTTTGTTCTATTTATTTTAATTAAAAATAACTTACAATAAATCAATCGACCATTTTTGTAAATCTATTTTTTTTAATTTAATTAACCGTCGTTACACACTTACGTTTACGTTTATAATATTTTGTCTCAAATTATGAAAGTCCAAATAAAATATTTCATTAAATGTTTTTACTTTCAACATTGTTACCAATATTATTCGTATTAATCTATTTCTTTGCTCATTTTACCAAGTTGTTAAACAATAGTAGGTCGGTCACTTTATCTGGTCATTATCAACCCGACTTTATATCTGTACACCCATAAGTTAAATGGTTGATTAAAGATTCTATCGCCAGAACTATGATTAAGCAAGAAATTAATTGCCATATTCATAATAGGATCAAATACGGAAATTCGAAACCGGAATGAAAAATATCGAAACCAGAAAATTGCGTGAGGCAATGTTTAGAAGAGGTATTATTTCATTTCATGAACCGTCGTGTTCCGAAATTTTAACTTTACTACAGTAAATCAAATTTTTTTATAATACAATGGTTAATTTTGACGGTATAATCGGTCATAAATACGGTTAATTTTGACACAAAAATCATCGTTTCATTTCACCCATACTACTACTACGTGGAATATTTTTTTTTTAAATCTCTCTTGACAGTATACAGTCATTATTTTCCATTGCTTTTTATTGTTACCGTATCCACATAATCAAGTAATTTAGTCTTTCTAGATTAAATAGAATTTGTTATTACATATTGCTTTATAGAATGAAACGATATTCTGCATGTGCAGTGTTTCTTTTTTATTCATATGATATCAGCTTGTATATATATATATATATATATATATATATATATATATATATATGTACATATATATATATATATATATATATATATATATATATGTATATATGTATATATATATATATATATATATATATATATATATATATATATATATATATATATCAACGTTCCAAAATAATCTACATTTTTATAATATAGTTTTGTAATATGGTATAATGTTCCGGCGCAAGAGTTAATGTATTAACTCTTCGTTAACCTACCGTTATCTATTGCCTTGCACGGATTAGAGCGACATTTCCGTATGATATTATTTGTATTTTCGTATCACATAATCTTTCTCAAATTTCTAAAGTAACCATTATCACAACATCATCTTTACTAACCGAAGTCTCTTAGTATTGTTTTCTTAAGTCGTTCATATAAGCCAACGTCGTTAGATATTATTGTTACGAACCAAGTAATAATCGTTCACATTAACTTGCTTTATTCTACGGTTTGTTATAAATATGTATCTAATAAAGCGTTGTCTACGTTAATTTACTTTTATTGTACTGGTCGTTTAAGAAGATTAATATTATTCTATAACAAAAAAATAAAATATTTTATTCCATATTGTATTCTTTTGAGATTTACATTTCATTACTTTTTTACGTTTTATTTTAAAATTGTACAAATTTTAATTACTGGCATAATAAAACATACACTAAACTACTTTTCTTTTTAATAAAATAAATATTACCTAACACTTGCAGATTCTTATACACTCCGAAGAGACTTGGCCATATTTTTAATATTCATTAATCAAAATTTTGTACTTTTTGCATAAGGGTTGAGTAGATAAATTATTGTAAATTCACTTGTTTCTAAAAGCGTGTCAATTCACTCGATTCTTAAATTATGAACATCCGTGATTCTTAAATTATGAACATATTACAGCCGATGATGAAATATAATTTTTAGTTATGGAATTGAAATCTGAAATAATTGTTTAGTGTCGACTGAGACATTTCAAGGCGTAAATCGAATAAATATGATATTAATACTTAAAATGAAGTAAATTTTCGTTTTACCAAATGCCTCATCAAATTATTGCATTCACACCAACATTATAATCACTTTGAATTATGGTCTTCGATTATCCAGTTACGCACAATTACCAGAAATTAAATAAAGGGTTTTACAAAAGATAACCCACGTAGCCGAATATTTCAAGGCGATAAAACGATGATTCAAAGAAAATGTAAAAAAATATATATTAAAAAAACTCATAACTTTTAACTACTTTCTATGTATAAGGTTATATGCGAATATTAAACATTTAAAAATTTCTCTACGTTTATACCCTAAACCAAGTATATTTTCCAAATTTAAAATTTTCAAGTACTGACTGTATATATATGTTGCGTCCCTATTTATGTAGCTATCCAAGCCTCCTTTTCTATATTTCTAGCTTACTTGCAAAATCTTATAGTATAATTTGGAACAAAGGATAAGAATATACAGTTCAATAATTATACTAAGGTTACAAACAGAGTATTATCCTCAAAAAATACGACAATTTTTTTATAATTTTTATTGGAGTTGGTGATAATAATTTGAAAACATTAAGTACTATAATGTTTATGTATATAGTGTGATAATATAAACACACACACTCGCGCACAAACACATACACGCACGCACACGCATCCACACGTGTACGTAATTTTATTTCTTGAACTACTATTATTATAATATATTTAATCAAATAAATCCTTAATTTTTTTAAAAAGTAAAAGTTTTAACTTCTGTAAGCACAGTCGGCATTATTTTAAAGCTTCCACCTTCTAGTATTAAAAAACGCAACACTGTTCCAATGCTAAACTAACTGAGCGACGAGCAGCCTATTAGTGACGTTTACTTCATTAAAATTGTTTCTTTCCTTCTATCTGCAATTTTAGCTGCGCACTAAATTCGAAGTTTGCAGGAAATACATTTTGTACCAATTAATTATATGATCCTAAATAATGTTTATAACTTTTTCTTTCTTTCGTCAGTCAAAGTATCAAACAGCTTAACAGTCTATGTTAACAACCAATTATAAGAAAATTACGTATAATTTAGGGAATAAAAGATAACCCGGAACACTTATTATGGAAAACGATAACATGAATAATTTATCCTCTCGACCGACTGCTGCCGTCGACATCATTTCCATCCATTACAATTTAAAAGTTTTCACTCGTTACTGATGAATTGGAAAAACGTCTCGTCCCATCTGTTGAGTTTAACTTGGAAAAAAATTTTCTTTCTACAGGAAAATACCGCACGAACAGTTATTTTAAGATAAGGAAACAAAAAGTACAATTTGTTAAAACTTTTTGGATGGCTCAGTTTTCCATATTCTTTTTTTCCGTATTCTTAAATTTTATTTCATTTATTATGTTGCAAAATCATCAATAAATATGTGTACTAAAGTTTGTATTAAATAGTGAAGATAAGTATAGAAAAATCAGGAAATATTCCACCCCCTCATTGTTATACGCGTATTACCGCCCTGGCTATATATTTAAAATTGATATATTTTCCCCCTATATATACTTGGTAATAAAAAACACGTACTTAAATGAAATAATACCACGTGTAATTAAATTGTTCTCACTCTGAGTTCAATCATTTACACTGTTCACGCGCAATGACCATCATAATCTCAAATTTCCATAGAAATGCTCACTTAATATTAAATTTTGATTTATTTCTTTTTTAATAATAATTGTGTAGAGTGCTGTATTAACAATTATTGCAATCGTTTTTCATTTTTAAGGGTATATAATGAAACAAGGAGCCTTTATAATTTAATCTTATATTAATGGACGTAGCGTAGCTACCCTTTCATAATGCAGCATTCAAGTGTTATTGCTTACTTCTTAAGTTGTTGTGTCAACAATCAGCAAGTAAAATGTCGCACTATTTTTTCATACTTAATTTCTGGATCACTTAGTACGTTTAAAGGCTACGCAATAGAATGAAATTATAAAAATTCTCCACAGGGACTGTAAATTTTGGTAAAAACTGATTCTTCTAAAACGTTCTAAGGCAATATGTCATTACTTTAAATGGTTCCTTAGTCACGTCTCTTGGGATGGAGATATAGAAAACGTATAAAGAACATTCATATCTGAAATTTCCCTTATTAAACAAGTTCAATAAATTAAAACCTTCGCTATCGCTGAATACTCAACATAATTATTTTTATGGTACTTATCATACGGTCCAATTTCAACAACGTAATTCTAGATCTTAAATCAACTGATAAAGGCGTGTAGCAATATTTAATAAAGTTAAACGATTTGTATCGCAACAATTTTCACTAATTCAAACCACTTCACCTATTACCATTTATTTTCCCATTTTCACAGCAGGGCTCTCACTACGGGGTAAATTTACTGCGAGAAGAACTTTTGCAAAGGTTATACCGCTATATTATTTATTGACCTATTTAAAGATATGTAGAAAGTATCTGTACGATGCTGATAATTTTCATTTTCATCGTTAGATGATTTCGTAGCTTGATTACATTTGTATACGAAATTATATTAGCTTAAACTTCATTTCTTTCTGACAATTAGTCTATTATATATTATATAATAACTCATTTGATAAAAGAACTCCTTGAAAACGTTTTGGAGCCTAAGAAGATATATATAATAATCTTTGTTTTTAATATTTCACTATGATTAGTAATCATTGGATAAAGCGATTTTCTTTAAAAACACTTCTATCCTAAAGAAAAAATATGAATTACCCACCACGTTGTTAATTGTTTCATGACAATTAGCGTCCATTTGATGACAGAAACTTTCCAGGTAACATCTTTATACTTAAGAAGAAATTCAAAATATCTACTAAGTTGTTAAATAATATCGCTAATCGCTATTTATTGTTAATTTGGATTTATGCTATGGCCGGTATTAAAGTACATTATTTTGCGAAACTCAGAACGACGTTTTACATATATAATAAAGTGAAAATAATTTTTTAATAGAAATTAAACAGAACGACTAAATTGTTCACACTATGATAAAAAATATTTCATACAATCGATTTGTATAATGAAAAATATTTCAAATATTTGATATGAATAGAAAAGGAAAATGAAAGTCGCAATCGATTTTTTCCAAAAGGAAATCAAATAATAATTTTTCAAAAATATATTTAAAATCAGGTAGGTATTTAATGAATGTATGTGTGCGTGCGTGTGTGCGCACATGTGTCGTACATGCATATTTGCGCATATTTTTTTTTAATTGACTAAGTTATTCTCGGTAAAATACTTGCTGAAATATAGAGACATATATATTTTACAAAAAAAAGAAGAAAATCTTATGCCATAATGGAAGAGTAACAGTAGTTACTATACCATTGTAATGGAAACTTGACCAATTAAAAATTGAGGAAGACATTTTTATCACATTCGTGACACACGTGACCCATGCATTATCATAATATACATGGAAAAACGCGATCTCAACTGACATATATCTTGGGCGATACACTCCAA
Source organism: Druceiella hillmani (assembly GCA_039881145.1). Taxonomy (NCBI): domain Eukaryota; kingdom Metazoa; phylum Arthropoda; class Insecta; order Lepidoptera; family Hepialidae; genus Druceiella; species Druceiella hillmani. Next base: position 10,550,302 of record JAYKKI010000045.1, read on the forward strand.
GCGCAAGGAAATAAATATTTCATTCCAAGGAATTTAACAACGACAAAGCAAAATTTATAACTTAACACGGAATGGCAAAATTCATTTAAGAAATGTTATTCACTGCAATATTACATCCTGATGGAATGAAGCACGGTAAAATTTCTCACACTGGAAAATTGCCATTTTCCTAGTACCCGCTATTTCGACAGTCTTTGGTTCGGAGCGGGAACAATTTTTCACCTCAGGAGCAAAAGCCACTTACAGCCGTATACGATAGGCGGGGGCGTCATCAACGCATTGTCTGCACGTGTTTTAAAGCTACATACATCCATGAAGGTACGTGCTATATTGAAATCCTTATTATATTCTATTTAACATCTATTGTTCTTTGGTGAAGTTGTGTAAAAAAATTTACCAGATATAACTTAAATACAGATAGCAAGTATAAGGCCAGACATTATTTTTTATTTGACACGCTTATATTAAGCAGTCGAAAATGCTCTGTCAGAGAAAATTATAAAATAAGTTCGGAAATTGTCATACATTTAATAACATTTAATTAAGGTTGAACTTGATATAAAATCTACATGATATTTTTATAAGCTTCATGATGAACTTGGTAAAAATGCTAAGAATAATTTTTAATTACTTCCAAATTGCTATCATAATTTTTAACAAATTTCTCCTTCGTAAAAGTAATAAAAATTCACGCAATTACTATACCATAATATAAGGAAAATTCTATATATTGGTGCTGTATAAGGACGTTTGATTTGAACAGGTAAGCACATGTATGATCTCAACATAAAAATGAGGATTAACAATGCGCGTGTGCAATTTGCTTTTGTGTAACGCATCGCCTACTAAATATAGAGTTACGACGTTTCATTACGTCAAAACCATCATGTCCTTATAGAATGAACACATATTTCTGATTACATTTTCATGAATTTTTGATCGTGCTCAAGAGCCATTATATTCTGTTATTTGTTTCGTTCATATTTGTCCCATTGTCAATTTGTAAAGCAGTAACTTTCTCACTTCAATTTAAACTATTGTCAATCTGTTGCTACCAGTAACTCGCATGTCTTTTTAATAAACGATATGCGAGTTAGTGGCAGCAACTATTATTACTTTTTTTTCTATACTTTACATGTTGAAAAGGATCGAAATGACATATGTTTTCTTTTCACTCTCTTTTCCAAAACGTACTCATATTTTCTGTTACCAAAGTTGTAACGAATGCATAGATTTTGATGGTGTTCTGATTTAAAACAATCGGCCAGTACGATCAGAGTATCTTATATCTGTAATATATATGGAGATATATATAGATAAATAACAACACTCACATAAAGAGTATAGTTGTGTTCTATATATATATATATATATATATATATATATATATATATATATATATATACATACACACATATATATATGTATATATATATATATATATATATATATATATATATATATATATACATATACATATATATATATATATATATATATATATATATATATGCCGTTAATGTGACGTATCTCACTATTAATTTCTATTATATTTATTAAAGTTAATCTAAGAATTAAGACAAAAGGTTACAAATCGCATTATCAATTATAACTTGTCTAAAAATAAATTCCCACCACATTTTCTGACACAGTGTTAATTGTTTAATAAATTTTTGTTCATATGAATGATAATTTCTTTAAATATTTCCACGGAATATACATATAAATATATTATTATAATACTTTGATAAGTTTAACTTGAAGACGTTCATTTCTACTTTTTTTTTTTTAACAAAATATTTTCATCCAAAAATATCAGTAAAAGTACCATGAAATAATTAGCTATTTTAGGGAGTCATTTAACAAAAAACATTCCGCGAACAAGTTATTATAGTATTATAAAACTTACAACATCATCTCGAGAAAGATATTTCTTTCCAATATACGTACAGACAATCACGTTAATTGCACCCGTTCACTGCGCGGCATGTGAAGAGTTCTCGTTAGTGTATTGAAAAATTATTCCCGCAGGCTGTTTGCCCCGAAGGCTGCATTTCCGTCGAGATCACGGGTAATGGTAAAGATTTTCTAACGCTGAAAATTTTATGACGCTTCGTTTCGTCGAGATGGAATGTTGCTTCATTTTGTATCTCCACGCGAACAAGATTTATTAAATAAATATTGCTGTTTCGTATCAATTTACAGAATACGTGGCTTCGACAATTTGGTTACATCTGCACATTTTCTGAAACATGAAAAGGCGTACGAGGTATTTGCAAATAATGATTGAATTTTGTACAAATAAAACAATTTATTCCTTCTCCAAAGTGTATTAGTTTTAAGCCTTTTCTTGTACTCAAGACTATGTATTTGATATATGTATATAATGATAACATGAAAATGTAATCACACTATTTCAATGTTTTATTTAATTACCAAAACTAAATGGAATTTACTATTGATTATATATAAAATGCTTGACGTATCCCTTCATTGAACTTACCAATAATTGTGGGCACGATCTATAATTATGCAAACTTTATTCCGTGCACACACTGTGATACCTGAGCATCGTGATGAACAATTTGAGACAATATATTGAAGTGACTTTTTCGATTATTTATTAGACGTAATGAATAGCACTCAAAATACTTTGAAGGCGACGCGTTATCGCAAAACCTAATGAACCGGTGGACGCGCATTATTAGGTATCACTTTAATGCCCAATCTTAAAAATATTTATTTTTCACTCAAAATATCCTAAAATACACTTTAAAATGTTTCACTTTATCAAATACAAATTTGAAAAATACAAATATATCAAATATAAAAAATTATAAATTTTTCAGATACCAATTGGATAATAATAAAAAGTTGTTCAATAATTTTACGAAGTTGGTTATAAAATTTAAAAAATCCTTTCTTATATCAATTTTAGTCCTAATTAAATGCACCTAATTCCGATTTTCAAATAAAATTAGTAAAAAAACAACATTCTTAGAATTTAATTGAGTGAGATTTACGAAAACTATATAGAAATTTCAATTTTCACAGTTCCAGAGATATTCAATATATTTTTTTACCTATGTATTACCTATTCAGCAATATATTTACTTGAAGAAAATTTATATTAACAGCTGTAAACCATTTCGTAAAAATACAATATTCCTTTTAATGTTTATATAATAAAGCATTTTTTGTTATTTAATATAAGTTTGCCAACTTGTTATTTTGCTATTACGATTTTTAGATGCTTTAATAAAAACTCGTAGTGGTTGTTTAGTCTTATATTTGTTATTTGCCGTTTTGTATTGCTAATTTTTTTACACAGTTTCATTGAGTAATAACAACTGTACAAGATTGGGCACAACATTTTCTCTGACCTACTTTCCCTAGTGGTACCGAAATATGTGTCAAATAAAAATGAGCTCGAATGGGTATTTGGTACATTAATGTAAACATTTTAGGAAAATGTTCATATTTGTGTCAAAAGTAATTTCAGCAATCTAATTAAATTTTACACTAACTGCAAAATGTGGAAATGTTAGCCTATCTATAAAAAGCAGTAATTTTGTTCACTTCAATGTTATATGACAAATAGAAATGCTCATAACACAAAAATAATTTTCTTGGTTTAGTGACCTTTTAATGTAAAAAACCTTTAACTCGTGATAACTGTAAATAATAGTAAAAGCAATTTAAGAAAATTGTCATTTGCTAAAAATGTAAAATTATGTATTTCAAATAAACTTGTTAATTTCAAATAGAACTCGAACTACGCACGTATAAAAATTTAAAACAACGTAGTATTTTTATTTAATAGTTTAAAAATGTTATTACCATTTTTCTTCATGTAAAGATATTGCCTAATAATTGTTTAATAGGTAAACAGATATATTGAATATGAGATTTACAATCTCGATATAGTTGCAGTAAACTTCAATAATCTTCCAACAACGTTATTCTTTCCACTAATTTTTATTTTAACAATTTCGGCTATAAAAAGGGGACTGTATTTTTTATGGTTATTTTAAACAATATGACTCGAACTCTGGCTCATAAAATTCTAAAATAAAATATTTCATAAGGTAATAACTCACTCCTTCCGGTTCTTGTGGTTATCAATTGATAACCACACAAACAAGAAAAGAAATAGAAAATTGGATTGCATTAAAAAATATAAGTGGTAAAACTTTTATTCGTGTGTATGGTATATATATATATATATATATATATATATACAAAACCTTATATATACATATATGTATATATAAGGTTTCAAATAGTGCATTACCGCTTAGCATATGCAAATACGTAATTAACTAGAACTTACCATATATAAAGTAAACAGAAAAATTATTAGGTATAGTAACAATAAACATTTTAGGAATCGTTATCACATTGGGTGACTAGAATTACTGCCCTTTAAAAATGTATAAATTAAAAAAGCACTTATAAAACAACTCTACTCTGGAACATCACTAAAGCTTCTGTATAGTTATTTATCGAGATTTCACCTTAAAAGCCATATATATATTCATTATACTCGACCTTGCTATATTTAAATGCCTTAATATCTTTTCGATCCTCGTACTTCTCTTAATCATCTAAACCTCCTTTCATAAGAATTATTTTATCCCAAAAACTTCTCCGATTATCCACTAAGGCAATATTTGCATAACACTGTTAATATTTTAAATGCTTATTTATAAAGCTACACATTCAAAGAAATTCCATTCGGACAGTCAATAGCTAAATTTTTAAAACAAAGAAACGAATTATAAATTCTTGTCCTGCCCACCTAATATCGTCGCCGTGGTTTCTTGAATTGATCAAAGGCTTTTAAGGCGCGACGCACCGCCAGCTCGGGGTGCAATTCCCGACAGCTCGTCAAGTGAGGCTGGACTAATGTTCTGGTTGACTGTAATAGATTGCATTTGTAGCAATAAATAATAAAAAAAAAAACATATATATATATATATATATATTATATATATATATATATATATATATATATATATATATATATATATATAAATCGGGTACATTCAAGTCTGTATATAATGTAACACCTTCAGGCCTCTACTTTTAAACTGAAGAGTTCCTGATCGTGGACTTAGTGACAGTGACACGCAGTGCCTTGTAAGCAATTATATGTAGCTTGCCCTGGATATTTAGCAAATACACATGACATACTTACGAAAATTTAGGTATATTTAATTTATGGTATTCATGCGGAATCCATATTTCAATATATGATTTGTAGCACAAAGCCGATGTCACGTGCACTTTTAAATAAAGCCTACTAACTTCATTTCTATAAAATTACAAAAACTTCTCAACGGGAAATTGGTCCATGCTGAATTAAAATTGACCACCTCACTTCAGTGTGTCGCTTCCTAGTCTTAAAATAAGTTGGAGTTGACAAGATTATCACGATCACAGAACAAATACGTAATCCCGGCTAAATTCAGACTGACGCAATCTTGTGTTTATTACGCACATATTGTATTATTATAACGTCGTCAGTCAGTGTTTGATGTCATTCTCGTAATTATCTCGTTTGTAAGATAATTTTATAAATCATTTTAATAGTTTTCCAGTCTTTAAGTAATGTATTATATTTTGTCAGTGGAATACTTATTGCGATTTCTTTGTTCGTTAAAATTAATATTATATTAGTAATTTTGAAAATGGTAGATCGAAGCCAATTTAGAAACGATTCTAATAAAACTAATATGGACCATTTTCACGTAATTTTTACGATTAGTGTTGGTCGATAAATGGTAGTTGCGTTTTAAAAAAAATGTTTTTCACAATATAGTGAACGAAATAAAGGTGGTTTTGATAATATAGGTACTTTGACAATTTCAGATAAAAAATACGAAACAAGTTCAGATTAACAAAAATGTGAATTTCCTATTTTTGTTTTTTATTTTAAATGAAAGAAAATGGGTAAAAAACGAAGTTTTAACCAAAGTAGGACTCGACTCCAATAATTTTATTACACTTTGTCAAGCAAGTATTAGTTATAATTTTTTCGACCTAAGTGCCATTATTAATGACACTCGATAGAAAACTTGTAAATACAAAGAGGAATCGACACAAAAAAAACCCAAAAAATAAAAACATGGCAATGCGCAAAGTAGGTCGCAGATCACATAAAGAGATTATAAAATTTATATTTGATAGCCAATTAACAACAGTTTCTTCATAGAAAGAGCATTTTTTAAATCACATTTTATAATAAAGCAATCCCTTTTTTTTTAAATATGTCGTTTTTATTATTATATTATATTCTTTCATTGAAAACCAAAAAACGGGAAATTTACATTTTCACTAAACTGAACTTATAGCAATGATATGTTAATTAAGAAAAATATTTATCATGCACAGTAGAAACAAATTTGTATCGAGGGGGCAACTAGCTATTGCGAATCGGGGACGTAATGACAGGGTAAATGGAAATAGTTTAAAAAGGTTAACAGATTCTGTTGTATTTTTTTCATGATCACGATGAAAGTCAAAGTGAATACATCCAGAGTTTATTATTTTTGAGTGCCTACGATTTAATTATTGAGACACATTTTCAATCTATTATACATTTTCAGGGCCATCAGGGATCGCGTTCACGGATGCATGTACTTCTGTGTATATATCCATATAATTTTCATGACACTTCCTTTGCTGCTTAGTGAATATCATAAATACATTAAATTAAACGCGCCAAATATTGTATCAGTCATTTCTATTTTTCTTAATTATGAAGCAAGAATTAAAATGAGAAATAGTCTCGTCAGATGTCGTACGCTCAGGTATTTTCTGTTTACTAAATTATAGACTAGATAGTATAAACGAAAACATTTCATTGCGACACAGTCAATCTTCATAATTTTTTACTTCATTTCTAATTTATAAAAATGAACACATGTACAATGAAATAGCTTCATCATTGGACTTTGGAAATTAATACGAAACGAAATTGAATTAATTTAATTAATCTTCTTCGTTCACGAGATTCTCAATGAAACAATTGAAGCACTGTACAATTTCCAAATTGGAAAATCACTGTTATCCTATTATTTATCCCGCTCTGAGTACAGCTAACGAAAGCTAATAGGAATCATTTTTTATCTTACAAGTGCGAATTATTTATATGCTTACACAATGATCATGTGACCATCTGTCTTTATTTTGAAAACAACACATTAAATATATTATTTACTTTGAAAAATCACTTGTTCTGAAACTTTCGACAAGAGAAATATAATATTTTTCTAGATAAACTATAAATTTGATTTAATTTGTACTTATAAATGACTTAATTTAATTGGATATACTATAACTATCATGGGCGTATATGTTGAAATACAGTTTGGGACATTTCTCTATTGTTGCAATAAGTGACAGAAATATATATATATATATATATAAATTTTCAAAGTGAACTTGAGCTCGACGTCTGCAGACCATCGAATGAATGAATGAACTTTAAATTTGAAAATCGAGATCTCCGCGAGAGGCGCATTTTGTAATAAAATATATGTCTTTCAGCAAACCTCATCAAAACATATCTTTTGGCAACAATTTTTAATTTTAATTATGATAGTCTTGAAAATAAGATTTATGATGATTCATAATCGTCTTGAAATTTATAATCCAAGATAACATAAGGAGCTGTAAATCAAACATATATAGCAAAATTAATTAAATATAATAATAATTAATTGACGTTTGGTTTCAAAAGTAGCTCTGTACAGTTTTCGATATTTTAAGAGAAAGACATAAAACACTTTACACGGGAGTATTATACGTAGATTATTTTATTCTTATATTTTTAGTGAATTATATAAATAATGATTGTTTTATTCTAACAATCTTCCAATTATTATTGCGACCTTTCTGACTGAAAAATTAATAGTGCCTACAGCAGTCAGTAATAAACTTAGACGCAACTAGTTATGATGTATAACTATATATTATAATATCTTTTTATAGAATCAAGCTGCATTTGAGCTTAATACATTTGCTGGATAATAAAACAGACATAAAACAATTATAAAATAGAAAAAAATGTAAATTTTTAGTTAAACGTTAATTTTATATATGCAATAACGATACTCCTTAATTCTTGTAATAAAATATTTTATTAGACAGTACAATTAAAAATATTTAATTGTACTAAATGAAGCTCATAACAATTTCAAAAACATAAATGTTTATTATCCGTTACTCAATATATCTCCAGTAGTATAAAGTCTTGTTACCATGTCAACACCAACAATAAATAAACCGCCTATACAGTATGAGGAAGAAACTGGCGGAGAATAAATAATGGATGCAGTTATAATATCAATTTAGAAGATGATCTTCCATGTGCAGATTATGATATACGAAGGGTTGCTAAATATCAGTAATGCCATTCCGCTATCTCGCCGAGTCGAGTTTCAGTCGTCTGCCATGTTTTGGACATGTTTCGTAGACATTGTTTGCAAAGCGGCCGGAAAAATCTTTCCATGAGATCTTGAACATTGCTAAGCGCACCTCAACTAAAAATCAAGAATGATGTTTTATATTCACCCATACACTACAGAAGGCTCAGCGTAAAAGTATAAACACATAGATAGGTAATTAATAAGAAATGTCCCTTTTTAATTCCTAAAAGTTATTGCCATGGTCTTCGATCTCCATTTATTAAATTCCTTAGGCTATTTTTTCGTTCTAAATCATTCTAAATCTTGACATTACTAGATTTCCCTAAGTCTTCATAGGCGCTGACCGTATCTTCGACATCCATCAAAAATTGTACATCATTGTTTTTATACATTGCCACACAATTATAACAAGAACAAAGTTTTGACATTGACTTTAGTTTCGATACCGGGACGTATTGAAAAATCCATATTTTAACTGTCATTATAATACTAGAACAAATTTTTACCAGCTTCTCTTTTCACAATATTTATTTATCTTTTGTTTTCGAACGGCATGAGCATTTTGATCTAAGATGTATGCTATTTTTTTTACAAAAATATTGATAAATGCGGATATTTAGAGTCTGACTATTATTTAAAAAGAATAATCTAATAGAAAATTTCTAGCAACATGTTTTTAATAATATTGTGAAAATTACATGTTACAAAAACGACTTTGAATGACAAGAAAGTTACTTAATTTTTATTAATGAAAAGTACAAAACAAAGTCCATTAATATCTTCTGCGTAAGATGTATCAAGAATAACAAAAATTATTTAAAATTTTGAAATTGCACACAGAAAAAATTATGAACTAAAACTATTAGAGACAGAAGGCACTCAAAGATTGATCACAAAAAGAGGAAAAGTCGGAGAAGGGAGTGCTATGACAAATTAATCGTTATAACAGCAAATAGAAACAACAAATATGGCACGGAAGTAGAATTTTTCTAAGATGAAAATCAAAGGTCGATTTATGCCTCGACCATGATCTACAGCTCTGTAGCTCTAAAAATGGAGCATAATACAGATTCTAGATCTGTAGAAACATGAAATGTAATAAAAAACATGAAAATGAATCTCCTCAAAACAACTTGCCATTGCGAGGTAGATATGCTAGAGCCATCTCAAGCTTATAGAATGTTATATCTGACTTTAAAGTTTTAGTTGCTAGGGAAAGGATCAAAAATATAAGAGCTAGAATATGAATATCATTCAATGAACTGGAATATTGTAGTCATCTTAGAAGTATAACAATAAGGCTATATGATTAGATCACTAAATAGAACTACCTGCTCCGCTATCGTGGAATAATGAAGGAGAAAGTTTTCAAAATGAAAAACAGTCTCTGCTCCAGTAATATTCAATGCAAATAGGTTCACGAAATAAGTTTACTCATACAAAAGAACGAACAGAAAAGTGAAATGTGTTGTGTGTGCATGTGCGCATGCGCGTGCATGCTTGTGTGCGTATATTTGTGCGTGTGTGTATGTATATGCGTGTGTGTGCGTGTGGGTGTGTATTGGGAACTATTATTACTATTATCATATCGACAATTGCTACTCTAATGCTAAAAAATGTTTTGTGTGTCTGTACGAATGGATTTAACTTCAAAACTATTAAAGTTATATACAACAATGTTACACAGTTTTTGTATAATAATCCTGAGACAATTTAGATTTCTATTCTCCAACGTAAAACGTAAAGAAAGTCTGATAATAAAAAGTTTACTTCAAAAATAAAACAACTCGGATGGTGTGTAACGACGACCTGTAGGAATACGTGGATACCGGGATTGGAGGAACTAAGGGAGGGAACTCAAGTCGACCCGCGAGGGATTTAAATTAGACTAATTACGTCTAATAAAAGAGCATAATAATTATTTATATTAAAAATTAATTCACCACGTTTTAAAAATGGGCCAATAAATATGGACGACCCAAAAACATATTGGTCACTAAGTCACTAACAATATTATTGCACCACAAAATTGTATAACCTATTGTGTGAATTTTCTCAACGAGAACTACTCTCTGTTATTATCTCAAATTTTTTAGTCCATTTTAAGAACGCCGTAAATTGAAAATTTATTAGGGTAAGTAAGTATTATCTAATTTTTAGCGGTACGTGAGTGAACATTTCTAATCTATTTCACATATCTTGATAATGGTAATAATATTAATGAATTCCTTAATTCAAACATATATAACTTAATATGTTAACGTAATACATTAATAATAAGAAGCAAAAATCAAATTAAAAAACTAACTTGCATCCCGCAAATTAGTTGTGACTTAAATTTCGCCGTGCGCATAGGTTAAGGTAAATGAGTGGACATTCTTCCTTGTACCAAACAGACAATTAGACAAACAAGAAATCATTAATATTGCATTGTAAATGTTAATATTGTAAAAAAATATTAAAGTTAATGTTGCATTGTCAGACAGAAAACAAAAACGAACTAGTATAAACGTGGTAAACTAAACACATTAAAGCACTGCACTTGCATGTGTGAGTTCTGTGCCGACAATGTCACAAGATACGGCTAATACATGTTCACATCTTGCTGCAGCTTAATTTGTTGGCAAGCTAGGACAGGCGAATATTCTTTAGTAACCATATTTGTAAAAAAAACTACTTTGGAACTCGTATAAAAATGTAAACGAGATTTACCAAAGAATAAAACTAAATAAATTTCAATTTTGTTACAACAGTACACCAATCGATATCTTGTACCAATCGACCCCTTTTCATGCTCTTACACAAATTACAATTTAACAATGTACCACAAAGCAAAACTCCTAGTTGTGAACAAACTTGAAATTAATTACGGTCGCTCATTGATTTCGGTACTCTAGACGGGATCGAGATGAAAGCGAAGTCAAAGGGTAATATTAGAAATAGGCAGCTTCCACTTATAAAATGTAAATGATCAATATCTCGAGGGTCGACGTTTTAACTTAATTTTAGTGAAAAACAAAGCGGCAAATTGTTTATAAATAATATTAGCCCCTCAAAAATATTCAGAAAAAAAAAAAATTATATACTTATTTGAATTTCAGGCATAATCGCTGTTACACTCAACGAAATTCAATTCATAATTTGTAAAAAAATTATTTGAAACAAAAAACAACAGTTTTAATTTTTAATTGAATGATGATTTTTTTATTAAAATCAATGAAATTTGGTATTACAATAAATGTTTTCCTATAACAAAAATATGATTTAAAAAATTCTCTGATCAACGACCACATTCAATATATAAAACTAAAAAATATATTAAATTAGAACGAAAGCAGTTCGTCTGTTTTTGAGAAATCACGTTCACTACTTTGATAAGCAGTGTTTTGGAAAAAATCCGCGAAAAACACTTTAGAATCTAGACGAATTTTTATCTGGAAATAAGAATTGATTATCATTTTTTTTTACTAGATCTGAGGATAATATATTAAAACACATACGTGACAACAAAAGAAAATTAATTCAAGCAGATAAAAATGGACGGCTATCGTTGTTTACAGAAAAACTTTCCCGCGCGACTTATACGCAGTTAGGAGACATAACGTCAAAGTTTTTCCGATCAATTTAAAGTTCATAAAGCACGTGTATGAGCAATTCTCAAGATTATTTTTTTACCCCCTTCTTTCCTACGATATATTCACATTACGTCACCATAATTCATCATTCAATTAAAGTAGAAATAATATATCACGTAGTTTCATTTAATTGTGAATAATGAAATTCCACAAAATTAACGCCAAATATATCCAAAAGAAGTTTTGTTTTTGAACATATTCTCAGTAAAAATTCATGAACCATCTTAAATAATAGTGAAATAATAAACATTAAAACAATTGTTTTTTTTTTCTTCAAAGAAATATTGTTTTTTTTTGCAGTTTAAATGTCAAACAATATTTTTCAAATCTTTGCCCAATTGTTTTGTTTCCTTACTACACATAAAATTGTCATTGCTTGTTAACTAAATGTTTCTGACATTTACAAAATATTGAAAAATGGCTGAGAAAAATGCGGTGCAATAGTGAAAACGTTAAATAAAACCGTTGTAACCTAATTAAATAATACTCGATTTTATAGACTCGTGGCAAATCTATAAAATAACTAAAATATATATTGCAAAGTTAGGACGGGAAAAGTAAGGAACCAGTCAATTTTGTTAATATTTATTATATTACACAAGTACATTATTGGAAGCCTTCTCCAAGAGAACTCACGCACAACATTTAATAAAGACTGTAATAAACTCCCTAACATGAATAACCACTGAATAAAATCTTTAAAACCGGCATAGACTAATACATCAAGCTACATTACGACAAGATTGATTGCAAACTGTCTCATTAGACGCAATGCCAGTGGATATTAGAAAGCTGTCTCCAAAGTCATGTTCTTTAATTGACTTACGCACATACATGGTAACAGATAGTCATTCAGCAAAAGAATACTTCACATATGAAAATAATGAGATGTTGTTTGTAAGTATCTTGCTAAGTATAGTATGTTTACGTGACATATATAAGTCCTGATATTAAAGTGAAATAAGCCGGAACGTACTAGTAATTATTGCATTTTTAAGTCATTTGTTATAGTGACGTTTAATATTTATTTTGAATAAAAAAATTAAACGGCTTTAATGTTTTAGAATTATATTCAACATGCCTGGATACGAATTATATTTAGAAAAAATCCTCCACTTTTTCGGCTACTTCAAAATGTTGCAGAATTTTCACGAACACCTTTGCGTAGGTTATGTAAAATTCACAGCGTTCGATATTCTTTTAATTATCAACTATGTTTTCGCGAGTAACGAACAAACAAAATTTGCAAATTTTACAAGCAGCACTTAGAGAATTATGCTTTGTGAATACCGCTTAGAGCGAAAAGTGAGCAAAACAACACGCAAGGCATGCACAACAATGAGTGCAACTGTACTCTCCTATGATAGAGCAAAGCATGGCTTCCGAAGCTGCAAAAAAATATGTTAATAATCTTCAACTAGAATAGCCTACTTTAAATATATAACAATTAAAAGAGCATTATAAAATAGATCACAGGTTAATTTCACGTCGAATGGCAGAGATCCCTCTGTGATCACATACTGCAATGGAAATATAAATGGATATTTTGAGAAAGAAATAAAGATAATTTTTGCGGCTACCACATTAATTAATGGAATACCCATTTAATAAAGTTCGATGACTCTATTAAAAGTAACACAAATACTTAACTCATATATATAGTCTATTTTAGTTTAATCGACTCTTGTTAATTACTGTAAAAAAACTATATTTACGAGCAAGAAATCCGACATACAAATTTAAAAAATTAAGTCGATAGTAATTAAAACGATGCATATTCAACAACATTACATTTTGTTATAATTCTTTATCATTGATATTAAATATTAATGATGTCGGTCCGAATAAATACGTTATAAAATTTGAACCCTATGATTACAATTAATAGTTGGCACGAACTGCCTTCGCGAAGTATAATTATTATATTGAGTTCAAAATGATTTGTTTTATAAAATAAGAATTGAAAAGAATTTGGAAAGCTTTTCTAAATTGTAATCTAATAACGAGATTAAAAAAATTGTAGTTAATATTTTAAAATTTATCACACTTTTATTAAGAGAAGTTAAGTTACATAAATTGAAATGACAAATAAAGTATTGTCGATAGCAACATAATATTGAATCAGAGATAAAAAAAATAAATAGTAAAGCACTCATTGTATTATTATATTATACAAATAATATAATACAAATGTTATTATATTTTAAATTGTTCTCAAAATAAGGCATTCGCCAAATACAGGCCATTATCGTTTTATCGGTTTGCATTTTTGGTTCAAAGTAGATACAAATTTCTACATACCTGATTTGTTGGCAACGACATGAAATATGCATTACGCAACCATACTATTGAACAGAACGCTAATATAACCATTGTTATGAAGATTAATAATTAAAATATTGAAAATTATTTTGCTTTTGTAATTAAGACCTCAAATATTCTTCAAATTTTTTTATAATAATATAGTTTTTTTTTCGGAAACATACAAAGTTTCATGTGTAACTTGTACTCAAACAATAATTTTTCCAGCAGCAATGATTATTTCCATATAAAAAAAAAAAATATATATATATATATATATATATATATATATATATGTATATATATATATATATATATACATATATATGTATATATATATATATATATATATATATATATTATATAATGTCACTTTTGTAACAGACAGGTAAAAAACATAAAACGGAGAACATTTTTGGTCTTGAAATTAATTTTAGTTTTACAGCAAATATAAATTTAAACTAACTGTGAAATCTATAACTTATTCTGAGGAGCAAAAATAAGAACAAATCCAATACATGTGATAAAACATGTTGCAATAACTATTAAAATAACCACACATTTCTAAATTCCCATTCAAAAGCTTCGACATTTCCTCTGGGAAAATGTTTTAACGTAATCTCCGATCCGTGTTTTCGTCGCCTGGGAACAAAGTTCGATTTCATTGCAAAAAAAACATTTTCCTGAAGTCATTTTCATGATGCCGCTACGGAATTCAAAATTTAAATTAGAACAAATATCAAAATTACGAAGTAATTTTAATTAAGCTAAGGATTTAACTGTTATTACCATATGGAATCAATAGGAAATTCATTTTCTATTAATAAAATTTGGATATTTTTAATGATTTCTGAAATGTTACTTAATTTTTTTTTATTTTCATGTTATTGTAGTAAGTAAATATGTCTGGAAACTAAGTGTCTTCTCTACAATTATTTTATTATATATACGTCCAGATCCTTATGACAATGTCATTATCTGAAAGAGAATTTGTAAATAATTACTAACTCCAGTATTTTAAATATGTTAATATACATATATATATATATATATATATATATGTACTTTTATGTAAAATGGCATACAAAAAATATTAATAAAGTAAATATAAAGTTACATAAACCAAAAATCCACAATAATATAACAATGACTTACAAAAAACTAAAAATATGTTCTTTCCCATTACCACATTCGTCCTTTATAATTAGATCATCCCAATTATAATACGTTATTAAAGTACTCACTGACACAAATGAAACGAGTCCAGACAAGATGGGTTTACTCTTATATACACATTAAGAAATTTCCATTACCACCTCCCTCCTCAATCACCAGATACCACTGGTTACAATATGAAAGTAAGAACTAATTGAGACGAGTCAAACGAACCCAAGCTCGATGTATGTACCTTTGGCAAGTCCTTATGACCACCTCCCTCTTCTGTCATCATATGATCTCGATTGTACTATTTTATTATTCGAGTTCCTTGATAGTTTTTACATTCACAATTACTTAGAAATTAAGCTAAAAATGAAAACAAATGATAGTTCCTGACGCCCACTTAATATATTAGTATTCAGATATCTGTTTTACTTTTGAGTGCTCCGTTGCACGAAGTCAATAGCTTTAAATGCCAGTTAGCACTTCAGTGCTCTATTGTTACTTAACAGGTTTGATTATTAAATAAGCCTTTTAAGTAATCTGGAAAGAAATAAATCAATCCGAGTCGCAATTACGTCAATACGAAATGATCAATCTGGATAAAAGGATTTCAAAATAATTTTAATTAAACGAGATAAGCTTAAGTTAACTGTCCAAAAAATACATAACAACCTAATCTAATTAATAAAGTTTAAGAATTACACTAATTTTCATATTGTTTATCCGTTAACCTAACTTGTCTAACTACTCTACAACTGTACAAAAATTTTAAAACAATTCAAAATTTAGTTTATGACATATTATCAAGTTACTATTAGATACATTTTGAGAGCTTAAGTAATATATAAAATTATTCATTACATTTCAACAAATAACAGTAACCCGATAAAATTATTTTGATTCTCCATAAATTATATTCCAATGCCGTAAAATTCTCCTTTGGTGTATAACTACAATTAATATAATGAGATTGAGATTGTTTTATGAATTCAAGTCGGCTAACAAATATAAACATCTTTAATGCATGCGTTGATAAGAAAAGTCCAATGCTCGCTTAGAAGATAATTTCAGTTTAATATCAATAACATTTTTTCCAGGAGAAACACATATTTTTCTCATTATCAGTACATTTATATTTTTACAGAATTTTAACCCGTTAATCACTAAAATATATCATGACCCTATTGTACCCTACCCAGTTGCAATTTGTAAATCATAATTATAATGTACGGTATCAGTTTCAAATCTTACGGAATAATCTGATTGCTTTGAATGCATGATTTTCGCAACAGTTATTTAGGATTTTTAAAAATTTTACTAAATATTGATTCTCCTTTGTTTCAAATTTGTTTCTGACAACTTTCTTCCACTTTTCAATCCAACCAACTTCAAACATAAATTTAATTCGAATTCAATTTTTCACATTAAATCGAGTCTATCAAAGACTGTAACTTCTTCGGCTCTCAGCAACTTGATGTAAAATCTGAACACTTAAATGCGATTTATAACAATATTGTAGCTACACAAAATTTAATAATCATAAACAATTATCTAAAACATTTTTATGTTAAAATAGCACTTGACGGAAATGCCTTTTTCGTTTATAAGATTCAATTTACCCTAAACGTCGACATTTACCCGAGGGGATACAAACTTGTAATTAATGAGGTTTTGATCGAAAGTAAATAAAAGAAGAGTCAAGGGAGATTTATTAAAAATAAACAAGCTTTACTCGCAAGCTGTTGAAAACAAGCATCTTAAGGGATTACTTCCTAATTTGAATCCTCATGAAAAACAGGTAGCGAAATTAAAAGCAATTATTTATTAAAGTTTATTATTAGTAAGTACATCAAATACTAAAGTACATTTATAAACATTAATCATGAAAATTGCTTTGCTAGGAATTTAAATACGTATATTAATTTAAATACGTATATTACTAAAGAAGAGTGACCAGTATAAAATAACTTGCCAGCGAGCGAATATGGCCGATGCGATTAACTCTCATGCCCAGTGGAAGTAACGTAGTGGAATGCGGTTTTTGCAAGCAGAGGAGATAGTGCGGCTGAAAATCACTGTTAATGTACTGTGTATATGAATTAGATTTTACAAGTGTAAATGTGACGGAAAAATTGTTAAGGAAAAATGTTTTCAAGAATGACGAATATACATATTCTTAATAAAGATTGTAAGGAAAGGAAGGCTGAAGCGATCGAAGGTCTATTATAGTATAAAATAGATAGAATACTCCGAAATCAAATTTTATGTCTTCTGAATTGTTCAACGAACTTCTTGCAATTTTAAAATCAATCATCTAGCAAACTCTAATGAGTTTTTTTTAATATCGTAAAAGATATGACCCCCATCGCGTAGGTGAAGAAGACGCTTACTGAAAATTACAAGATTAAGAATAAGCTCAGCCTTTTAATTAGCGTGATCTGACGGATTTAAAAAAAACTGTTACCGTAGAGGAAACTTGGGTTAATTTTGACAGCTTAGAACTAAGGAAACCATTCCAACCGTATATGCGCCACCAAAAACATAACACTTTAAACATATTCCCACAAATAAAAAACTTATGTCTACAATGTCCTGGAATAAAAAAGGTGCATTGTTGGTTGAATTTATGAAGCCAAGGACAATAATAAAGGTTATGAGAGCAACATGCTTTTTGATACTCAATATCTAGAATCTAGGACGATAAGTCTTGAGGGCGTAAATCGGAACTTACATCAAAATCCTCCCAAAAGATTAAGCAAAATATTACTTACTCTCATTTTTGCATTATCGTTTATTAATAACTTAAGTATACATAACTTAAACTAAATTACCGAATTAGACATTGGTCATAAAATAGCAATTTTTGTGGCCACGAAAAACTAGTTATAATATAAAAAAATACTTTTAGAATGAAAGTACCACGATACGTTCACTAAAATCAAAATATATAGGAAATACATGAACTAAATGCATTATTTATGTAAAAAAACTTATAATGTTTATTTAAAGAAAATTTTGACAATATTTTTTATTTCAAATTGACACATATTTAGAATACAAAGAAAAAATACTATCCGTATTGTAATGAAAAATAATTAGAGACAAGATAGTAAATGATATGTATGTCCCTTGGCAACAATATATTCATTTCTTCCTCTTCTTTTTCAATGCTACAATCCTTGAAAATCCTTGACTCTACATTGATTTGCAAATGAAAAATTATAATATATATAAAAAATAGCGTAAAATAACTAAAAGTCTTATGTGTTATACCGTAAAAACTAAAGGTTCATATGTTATCATAGAAATGTTCTAAGTCTGTAACTCAATATGAGGAACTCATTCTATAAATATTATCTTTTATTTATACTAGTTTCTGCTTTCAAAATCTTTCCCAAAAGTTTAGTTCTTGCTCATTTCCACATAAATATAGTTTTAGTAGTCATATTTTTGTAGTCATCTTGATGGATTTTGTAGTCATCGTTAGCTTTTATCGTTTATAATGCTATAAGGTACTATTTATTTTTTCTTATATTCATTTTATTTTTTGCCATATTCGTTGTCTCGTCTATATTCGTTGGCTTTTTCCAAACTGATATATTTTAACCCCATGTATTTTTTTCCGTACATAAGTCTCCCAGAAATATAAATAGCATGTCTGGTGATTGTTTTCTAGGCAAATTTAATACTGGCCGGATGAAGGCGAATATTTTCTATTATTATATACTTAGTTAAATGAGTTCAGGATAAAAACGTCGAAAAGGCTATACTAGTTTCGTCGATGGTCATGAAAACCACATAAAAATGGTATTTATATTCTATAACAATATAATATTTTATGCTCTGCCACCAAATACGACACATATAATGCAATACTGTACTGAAAAAAATAACTATTTGTCCATTGCTTGATAAATTTTTAAGCAAGCCTAAGCTTAAGCATGATATCAAAAACGAAAATGCGGACTTTTGGAAATGTGGTCTGTTTTGTTTCGTTCCAATGGCAGCTGATTATAGAAAATGCGTACAAAATAATCAAGAGAAATTAAATACTTATATTCCAATCGATTTCAAAAAGGTACTGAAAGAAAAAAGGCGGTGACTGCTTCTAAAGTCACCAAACACTTGAGCTATAATTTGATAGCCGTCGGTATTGATGTTGAAGATGTGCTGGAAATTATGAAAGTACAAAATCAAATCATGTTTCAAACTATTCAGCCAAAAGTAATGTTATACTGAATAATTCAATACAGAAAAATGATCGTAATCGTAAAAGATAATACTGGACAATATAATATCAATAACTAAGGTATTTTAGAAAATGGAAGGGTTTGCTTCGAGAACTTAACGATAACATAAACAGTGCATCAGAAAATAAGCGTACAAAAAGTTATGAATAGTGATAGAGCAATAATTAATACGATTGAAATTCAATGCAACAATGACGAGAACACCATAGCAACGCAATGAAGATTAGATGCCGATAATACCAAAAAGGGTCTACCATTACTTGGTGACCTCACATTCCTTAATGATATTCTTTCCGAAAATAAAATTTAATTTGGGACGTTTGAAGTAAATAAGAAATCATTTTGGATCTCTATCCAAAGTACACCCACAACCACACCCATTAATACAGGAAAATTTAAATTCTATTAAATTCTAACAATAACTCATATACTGTATCTCGGTCACGGAGGGTTTCATGCTTTATAAAGAGAAATCTATTATTCTGTCACCAATAAAAAAATATTCGCCGCCTTATCTCATGAACCGAATTGGAGTAATTTCCTCACTTGATTGGAGAAAATTTTAACAAAAGGAAGAAGAGGAAAAACGAAATAAAAAAAATATTGTACGGGAAAGAATGTTGAAGAGACAATGAATTAGGGAAGAAAAATTAAAAATAAGTAAACAAAAAGAACTACAGCTGGTAAAAATAAAAAATTAATCATTTTTAAAGTCAAAAGACAATTTAATTACTGTGAAAATTATTTTTGGTGAATATTACATAATTATTATAAGTGAATCGCCAAAATATTTCATTGATACCCTAATTAGTATTTAAGGGAAAAGTTAATTTTTAAGATTTTATATTAAAGTACTTTGCGCGTTGGAGAAAAATATCATATATTATTCAAGTTTCTTTTTTTAATAATAATAATTTAAGTCGATTATTAATTAATAATTACGTTAATTACGTTAGTTTTAAAAGGAAGTTAAATAAATGACTGATTCGTTAATAGCATTTGTTTTGCTTTCACATTTTTATAATAGAAATAGCACAAACTTCTCTGCTAATATCCCACCTGAAGATGTTATAATACAACGAAACCTAGGTCGTGGTAAAGAACTTAAAGAAAGTAGAAATAATACTAAATCACGTAGTTTCATTTAATTGTGAATAATGAATTTCTACAAAATTAACGCCAAATATATTCTATAGAAATAGCATTATTGAGGGATCGTCCACCATTTTGTTTAGACAACTCGTCCACCATTTTATTTTTGCTGGCTTTCCATTGTAAGCCAATTATCTGCGAGACCATTTCCAAATTATCGCGCTTCAACATTATTATTTTCTCATACAACGTAGTAAAAAAATTGATCTTGTTTTGAAATTCAATTTAATTATTTTAAAATGTTCATTTCAATTTTTAAAACAATTATATTTAATTCTTAATTAATAATGAAAAGTTTAATTTAATTATTAATTTTAAGTATTTAATCATTTATAATTTACAACGCTAATAATACCGAATTCGAAACAGATAAATAAAATGGTGGAATACTTATCTGTCAAATAAACTATATAAATATATGTTTAGTGAGCAATTTCGATCGATTGGTGTCCATTTTTATTGCACTGTGTCAATCTCATTCTTCATTTTCAAAATTTCACTCTAATAATTATTGCATAACGCGTCTAAAGTAGCATAACTTCAAAATAGGGTTTTTAGAAGTCTACGCAAAACGTTGTAGTATCCTACAACGTTTTGCGTCCAGCTATTGTCCTAGAGCTTAACATTTTTTTAAACTAATACTATGTTTTAATGCCTGTTAAAGTAGTAGCAGGTAACATATTTACGTTATAAAATATTAATATTTATAAATAGTTTAATAGAAATACTATGTCTCCTTAAATGTTGACAAGTGCCTAAATACGTAGAGAATCCTCGTTATGCGAGTACAACTTGTACTTGATAGGTTTTTTAATACAATAACTGGCATCACAAATGCAAAACTAAGTTATACCAATATCCATGAACTTTTGCATACATACGACCTGAGTCATGGAGGTAATATAGAATAACACACTTAACACGAAATAGAATATTTTTTGGTGTTTCAAAAAATCATCTCGTTAAAAATAAATCGTGAGCAATAATATATTGCGGCAAAGTGTATAACTAAGTCTAATTCGATTCTCTGCATTTTAAACCATTTAAACTTTTCAATTGCTAAGATTCAACTTTTTCTTAAAATGTCATCAACAGTTTTACCCTTTTCGACGAGAATCAAACTGGTTTATTATAAATGAAAATCTCTGTTCGTGTCAAATATTCCTGATCATGATCGGTTCATTTTCTAAAGTCAAACATTTTTTAAATGCATTTATATCGTACAACGAAATAGTTCACTGTACGACAAATTTTATAAAACTTAAATTGTAACTAGTAGACGATTTAATGATAGCTTGTATTAAATCCTCGTATTAGTCCTTATAACTATAAACATGAAAATAATGTTCAAGAAAAAATTACCGGACTTCTGATGACTTTTTATTTATTTTTATTATTTGCAATAGTTGCACTAATTTAAGTATTACTTTTACCACATAAAAATTAAGACCAAATAGTTTATTATATAATAAATTATTGCAACTAACTCGTGTTATTATTAACAACGTGTGATCGTCGTGAACAATAACAAAAAACACAAAATTAAAAATAATTAGGGACCTCTTGGTGGTTCAATTATATCTATGTCCTTCAACAATATCTCTACGAATATCGGTTTGTAATATCGGCATTGTAATTCCGAACACTCTCTTAATAAAACGAGCCGCCGCGCACGCGGCAAAATAAATGGGCATTAAAAGGGAAATATAAAACTTAATTTGAAAGACAGTGCTGCTACAACGCACAATGTCGGTCGTTATTAAGTTACGGAAAACAATTTTCAGCAAATTTTTGTTGCTAAAACAATTTCACGTTGCACATTACAACGTTTTCTATGTTTTAACGTACGTGGTGGCCGTGGTTACAACATGATGCCGCCACTACTTGCCTCTAAGTGACGCGCCGCTATGCCGTGAAATCGATTATCGAAACTGAAAGCTGCCGAGAGGAGGAGAAAACTTTTATTTTATTTACAAATAGGAATTATGCGGAAAGACGGACTGAGTAGACGGTTCGATATCATCATATATATTTTCGACTCGATGTCTTATTTCTCATCATTTTTTAATTTTTTTGATTTCCAAAAAATAAAGTTTACCTTCATTAAATGAAACCTCAAAGGCAACAAAGTAGAATTTGGCGTATTTTGCTGAAATATGTTATATACTCAAATATATAGACCAAGCTAGGTTAAGCTAGCTGAGTGGCAAAGTATTAAAATATTACATATTAAATTCACTATATTCACGTTCAAATAGTAATGCCCAGCGTTATTTGATTACAACCAAGTTCGGCTATCTTCCTTCGGCATCAAGTGTGTATATTTTCAATGATAAGGCAGGGATCGCAATGTTGGGTAAACCAAAGGGTGAAGTTTGAATTGCAGCACAGCTGTAGCTGACGTTATTAATACCAAACTGAATTGCAATGTGTTTTCGTATGTTGATATCTATCATGAAAGAGCAGTGAGTCATATTGATTGAATACCGACATAGCACTCTATTGTCTCATTACACGGATGGTAATAAAATATGTTACAAAATATATATATATATATATATATATATATATATATATATATATATATATATACATGTATGTTATTCTTTGACTTGAGCTATTGAGTTGATCCAAACACAACATTTTAGATCATTAGAAGTTTTTGAAATGTTAAAGTGTTTTAATCAAATAGTATATAGGTTTTATCTATTACTATCGACATTTGACTTGTTTGCAAGCAATAAAAGTGCGTAAAATAGTTTACATTTTAAGACGCATAGCTCAGTTATAGCAATAATTCGGCACTTCTGAAGAGAATCTGTGAAAAGTATGATTTTCATCTCTGTATCTAGCAGATACTCGGGCTTAAAAAAAACTGATAAAATATTTTATCAACAAGAAAAGCCAATAGTGACGACACAAAGTGACACGTTACTGAGCCACTATAATTATGAGTAACAATTCACGATATTAGAAAAAAATCTCATAAAAATGTATTTATATGATACATGCTTCAAAGCGTAGACAAGAAGATATTTCTAGTATCACTTTCCTTGTGATAATTACAAGATGGCTCCATACATAAATGCTGTAAATCAAGCTTAGGCACAAAAGCTTAACTCGATACTGAGAACTGGTCGCATTTCGATCTGTTTTATTGTTCTATTTGCTCCTCGGTACGATCATATGGTCGTATTTGAATGAATCACGATCCGTTTGTAGCTTTTTCTCAATATTTTCAAGTTTCGTTCTTTATTTTATTAAAGCCAATATCCAGTCGCATCAATCTTTTAATGAGGGTAGGAGGAACGATAATATTTATGGAATAATATTGCCAAAAACTTCGATATTACTTATATTACTAAAAGCTGCCAAAACTACCTGCCTTTTAATTACTAAGAAGTAGGTGGTAAAATAAAAAAGATTGAAGCTCGTCAAAAATGTATATTTTATGCCCTTAATGGAGTAAACTATTATGATATACTTAGCCTCATTTAAAATAGAATGCATGCATCAAAGATAAGAATAAATTATCGTAAACTTTTATACAACATCGTAAATCTTCATACCGCTACAATTTCAACTTCCCGTAGCGATATAAAAATGTATGATGTGGTATAAATATTTCTTCCTGGCAAGAAAGAATTCACATTCATTAGAACATGACACCAACTCAACTAAATCATCCAAATTCGTTCTCATATTTTTATAGGCTAACTAATCCTTGAGCGATTGCTACCTAACATGCGTGATCCATTTAACCTGGCAACGCACGCTGGTTGCCCCGTGAAATAAGTCAGAGCTGCTCATTATCAATTTGGTATTAATCATCAGATTTCATCCAATTTTTGCCACAAATGTGCATTTAAGAATCAAACTCCTCCACAGTACATACTGTATGCATGTATTGAGATCGTTATATATTAACCTATTGATGATATTTGGCAGAACAAAGATGCACATTTTAATTCAGCTATAGCATAGCAAGAATATTGAACATTCTTTTAGAGCGTATTAGATTTGTCGCTTTATTGATGTAACTAACAATACGTCTAAAGCTAATACATATAAATATTAAATAATTTGAAAACCCAACTGCGAAAAAAAATAAACTCGGGAGACCTAGAACACTGCCTTTTAATATAAAACCAAAACAATAGATTATTAACAGGAGTCTAACAATGAAGATTTTGCACAAAAAGAAATAAACTTTGAGTAAGTTTTATTTAAGACTACATTTATTATCCTGGATCATTCGGCAATGCAACTGGTGTAAAAGAAGCACCCCATAAAATATATGGGGAACAATGCCAATAAATGAATAAACCAGTGTGCAAAAACGTATTTGTACCGAAAGGTTTTTTTCTCTTAATCACATCCCATTTTTTAAACTTTTCTTTG
This sequence comes from Druceiella hillmani, assembly GCA_039881145.1. Classification (NCBI taxonomy): domain Eukaryota; kingdom Metazoa; phylum Arthropoda; class Insecta; order Lepidoptera; family Hepialidae; genus Druceiella; species Druceiella hillmani. Next base: position 10,575,637 of record JAYKKI010000045.1, read on the forward strand.
GACAGAAACCCATTTTCTTCGTTGCGATGTACTTGAACCCTTAAAACATAATTCGAAGTCACTCATATAATTATGAGTGATTCATGTAAGATAAAATATTAAGAAGGATTAATTTTTCCGATCATTAAATTTAATAAACATTTCCGTGGTTATAATTCAAAAAAACATCCAAGATTTCCCTTTCAAGAAAATTCACTTCCATTGGACGGATACTGGATATATATTTTTTTCCCTTGTCATAATATCAAACAAACTCCTTTATAAAACTACAATATGTAGTAGTAATGAAAACCTTGAATCTTTGTTTTATTTATGTTTAAAATCTTCTATTTATCTAACAAATTGGGATATAAAAATTATTACTGGACACAAAGTGCATTAATACACTTAGAAGAATTAATTCAAATATTACTGTAATCTATCACAAAAAATTGTAAATAATTTAGTTTTAAATATCCTAACTAACATCGTATTTGCAAAAGTGAGTGTGTTTCACTGTTAGTTATTAAAATATATTTCTTCTGTAATAAAAAAATCATCCCATGAAGTATAAAAACGTCAAAAAAAACACACAACGGATTTTTTTCTTTTAATGCTACTACTTTCTTTCTCTGATTTTAAAACGCTTTATCATTTTTTAAATGATTTATCATTTAACACTTACAAATGCTAAGATTTTCCGACAATAATTTTTTTTCAAATTTCATCACAATTTCGTCCTTTTTCCATGCAAGTGCAGCGGCGGGTCAAAGCTAGTACATTATTAAAAATATATAAAGTTACCAGACTTCTGAAATGCGTTCATTTTATTTCGCTTTCGGGAGTTTTTCGGTCTCCGAATTCACTTCTGGATTTGATTATAAAAAGTAACAATTAATAAATCCTACATTCCAAAACTTTGTCTAATAATATCATTTCAATATATATTCAAATATGAAGAGCCATTTTATCGCTAGATTGATTTAAATTCAGACCTAATACGGACAACGCAAACAATTCGGAAGCAAAATAACATGAATTATTTTCAGAAGTCTGGTAATTTTTCCACAAGTGTTATTTTTAACCGACTTCAAAAAAAAGATTCTCAATTTGTCGGAATCTTCTTTTTATACAAGTTCAGCGATAATTTTTTACCGAGCAAACCGATTTTGATGATTCTTTTTTATTTGAAAGAAGATACTTTAGAAGTGGTTCTATATAAATATGATGATGATTTGATCATGAAGTCCAGAAATAAACGATGGAACTATTTAACGTATGGCATTAAATCAATTACGATTCAATATATTTGCGATGGTTAGTTATTACTTTGCAAAATAGTTATTTTGCAACACCACTGACCAAGACAGGATCTAATGATGAATTCTGTAGATGTGAAATGGAACTTTTTAACGGATGTTAGTAAAAAAATCCGATATTAGATTTCTTACATGGAGAAAGGAACTCCTCAAGTGGTAGTTGTTACCACACAAAATTTGATATTGGACTTCTGATTTGGAGAATGAAAATGTTCAACAGTTACCAGCTAACTAGTGGTGGTTACTACTACGCTTCAATTCTGTGTATTGTTGATAACCAACTTTAAGCAAAGAGGAAATCACCATCCTCATCACACATTTTTGGGTTCCGCACCTCACTATAAAAAACGAAATCCTTATTATCAATTTTTCTAGTGTTAGGCCTTTTTTCTCAAAAATGTTTGAGAAGTATTAAATTTATTTTGATTAATATCAAACACTGACATCAATGGCCCCAGAGTCTTGTAACGACCTTCTAACTCGGTGCAATAAAAACATGTAGCCTTTCTAAAGTCACGTATGTTGATTTTCACTGATTCATTAAAACTACTGAGGGTACTTCCTACTGGTTTCGAATGTCAATTTATTAGGTCTTATAGTATAAGGAAAGGAATTACTACGTAGCAAACTATTTTTACTTTTTCGACCTTTAGTTCTGTTTTTATATTTGTAAAATATGTTAAAGTATACGATAAAATTATATAACGATACGAAACCATAAGAGTGCCACTTTTACTCATATTTGACCAATTTTCAACTGCGTACACGCGCACATTATTTATTTTCTTTTTCTCTACTCTCCAAAATGAACGGAAGTTGATAAATCAAAAATCAAACTCACATGTCATGTTTCTTTGTTACAATTACTATTATTTTATATCTACAGCCGAGAATATGCGCTCAATATAGACCTCGTCATATATCTTTCTAATATTTATAAAGCTTTTTTCCAATTCTTTAAATTTTATAGGAATGTGACACCGGTTTTTACTACGTCTTCAATGTAACATTAATGATCATACTACGGACTTATTCGTACAAAAGCAATATTTTCCTGTCAACCTGAGAAAATGTATTACCAATGTACAATTAAAAATAAAGTTTAGCAATAAAAAAATAAAAACTCAGTCAAAATCACTTACTAACCTAAACAAAATGTTATGTAAAAATAAATTTAATCTTTACTTTACTTACTTATATGTAAACGTGACAGTTTGTATTTTTGTCTATTAACCAACATCGTGAGCGCTGTGTAACAAGAACAAATTTTGCATTCAAAAAGTACGCAAAACATTGGGTTTTTTGTTCGCTACGCTGCCGTTGGTTAAATGGAAGCGCAATTTTAAGACCCATATTATATAAGAACTGTGTATAATCCTAGGTATCGTAATAATAAAGAAGGCACAAATGTTCTGTTTAATTAATAATTAATTTATTAACTTCCTAATTAATAATGATTAAAATTTATTTGCTAATATGCCTAATTCCTTTTCTTAAGGACGCCTAAGCTATTGACTGGAAAAAAAATCGTATTCATTGAATATATCGATGGCAATATTATTGCATTCAGCGGTTGCATCATTAATATTCTCGACAAACATGTAGCCCTAATCAATGAAAATTAAACAGAGAGCTGTTTCTTTAATAAATTAGCCCATTAAAAAAATTATAAAAGAACATATAGGGCTAAAGCGAAGAATAAGGCAGTCTCCGTTCCAAATCGATGGAAAGATTTAGAGTGCTTAGAAATAAATATTTTCAAATATACAGAAATGCAAAAAAACATTATATTACCACATCGCCACACTCTTATTAATATTTGAAAATACCTTAGGTATTGATAGGTCTTCTACTAATTCGGAGAGTTTGAAATTAGAATTAAAGGTAGATTACCTTCAATCAATTAATCACATAAATATGTGCTATCTTGATCTTAATTAGGAATATATGAACATGTTGAAACACCTTCAAAACTTATGCACCAAGAACATCCCCAGCTGTGGTAAATATTATCATATTACTGAATACAGGTTGTGACTTAAATTTTAAAAGATCCGCGATCGACGTCAAATGTACATACTTAAGCTTCTCTTCAACATTTTGAAAAGTCCTCTGAACTCAAGTTATCTTAATAGCAGATTTCAATAAATATTAATTCACGACCTTGGATTATGCTCTGAAAGCTCCCTCACCCTACTTTATCCTACGCATCTATTAGCAATAATTCTTTGCTCTCCAAGTAACGAAACTTTGGAATTAAATTTAAAAGTATGAATAGCATTTCGAAAAATTAAGAAAAAATTTTCAAAAAATGGGATACAATTGTTATTATGATTTTACCTTATGTAACATTTTGCAAGTGCGTTGTCCACTAACATAGAAATAGGAACCAACGTAAAAAGACTATATCGTCCACTGACATAGAAATAGGAACCAACGTAAGAACACTATATGTACTGTATCAAATTAGCAGACCTATTTTAATGATTCCTTTCTGATAGAGCAGGGATACAGAAAAAAATACATAAAATCTTATAAGAATGGTAGGTAATTTATTATCGCATAGTGAGAAATTCTTAAATGAAACTACTTTTGCCACTGTAGTAAACTGAACTACCGTTTAAAGGAACTGCAGTACCGGTGAGTTACATTTCCGTAGCTAAAGAAGTTAAGTGAAAAGTTTTAATAATAAGAAGGATGAAGTATGGATAAAGTTTCCCATTGACTGCCAGAATCTCACCGCGTCAGTGAAAGGTAATCTGCTAGTAAATAAACCTAACTTGTTTCATTTTCGTGCTCTTGTATATAGTACTGCATATATTGGCTTTTAATGTACGTGGTAACTAGAAAAACTCTGTCAAAAATATTTGCTTTAAAATATTTCATGATTCCAACCCTTTGTTGATTCCACACCGACAACGGTTCCAAATATTTCACCCTCCATTGATTCTAAACCAACATGTAATTGAAACATAAACAAAATATAATAAAGAACTATCTATTATTCATCCCACAAAGTGATTTTATACATCAAACTAAGTAAAAATATCAAGAAACTATATAAAAATTCTTTACAGTTTCTGAATAATCACTGTTAAATTTTCAGTGAAAAAAAAATTATTACAGAAACACGCTAAAATGCATTCAATTTGATGCAAGAAACCTGATTATAATAAACAGGTTCTTTGTTACACATCACATTTGGTAATTGAATAAATTTATTTTCGTTAATATATTCCATGTTCAACCATAATGCAACGAATATAGTATCATTATACTGACATATTTTTTCTACTCAAGTGGTTTATGCTACTCAAATTAGGGGGTCAAGAATTATTGCTCTTAACAGTAGAAGCCACTGCCCTAAAATAAAATGGAAGGGAAATAAAATATACGAAGCCACGGGTGAACTCTACGTACGGTCACCGTTATTATGTTTATGAAAAACAATTTCTATAAAATGATTGTTTTTAAATTCGTGTCTCATGTCATAACTGTGTTACGGTTAACTATGTACCGACTCGTCCCAGTTAGAAGTAACGCCGCCGTGATTCGCATAAAGTCAAATATTGAAGCAGCTAAACTGTGAAATCAAATATTGACGCTAAAAGCTGACGACACATTGCGGGCACTTTTATTTTACTCGCATTTAACATGTACGCAGGAATTTCGATTTCAAGCTTGGCTGAGCGGAATATTCCACTAACGCATATATTTTATTCGAATCTAGATTATTTTTATTTAAAGCACCAATACGGCCAAATATGTCTTAAGCCAAAAATATTTTCAACGAGTCAATTATTTCTTATATTGCTTGTTCACATTAGTACATTTTTATCTTCTCCACAGTTAAAAAGGTACAAGTATTTTTAAAATTATTTTTGAAGCCTGAACTTTGCTATAAGTATGAAAATAAATTTTCAAGCATTTTCTCTACACTTTTCTTAAAAAATACATTAGAATTTATTACATGTCTGCTGTACCTTGAAACAAATAAAACGAAATAGAAATTGTTTGTTTAAAAATGATCATATGATCACATGTTTTTTTTGTACAGAAGTTTCGGTTAAATTTTGGCTAATAATTTTTATGTATGGAGGTTAATGAGAAAATCGATATAATATGATACAATATTATGTAGTAGAACTTGAAGTTAATTGTCGCATGGAAAATCGGTTAAAATATTTTACACTTCTGAAATAAGAAGTACTGGTACGAAGTGATTAGGTAACTTATTTTTAAGGTGTTAAATGTTAAGTATAAAGTAAATGATCGCACCGTGATTAGTGATTCTTGCAGGTTCAAAGTATGTGTCTGCATCGTGGTGTTTCACTTCTATACAAAATGGATAACGAACGGAGATAAGAATTACAAAATATTTTATAACAGATAGTCGCAGTAATCACATCTGAAATCAAACATGAACTGTTAGTTGAAATACAAAGTCCTCAAAGATTATGGCGAAATGTTAACTATGCGTTGTCAAAGCAACACACGCTGTCGAAGCTGCTAGTGCGGAGAGTTCGCGGGTGTGCGGGGGAGGCTACTTAACAGCAAAAATAGACTGTGCTTCTAATCACTTTACTCGCACTCGCACTTCACATTTAACTGCGTGACCGTTTACACGTTGATTTTACTAATCACTTAACACCTGCATTTCTCATCTGCACTGCTTTAACGTAACAAAACGTAAATTAGTTTTGTTTAAAAAGTTAAGAGCAGCACCATCCAAAATGTTAGTGGACAACCAAAATATATATTATTACTACTTGAAACTTCAAAATATACATAATATATACATTTGGACGACTTATTGCCACAAGGGCAATCTCTTCCAGTCAACCATATTGATTAAATTTCAATATTTTGGAATGTGGAAACTGTAAAACCACTAATAAAAACAAAACTAATCCTTGTATTACAAGCCACAAAAATATAACAACAGATAAATAAACAAAACCAAACAAAATATTAAAGAAAAGAAAAAAAGGAAAAAATTATTTATTAAAAATCTAGACATTGTTGGGAATAAGGAAAGGGGAACAAAATGGACTTAGGAAGGATAGGACTAAGGGATTATAAGACGAAAGACTTTTTCAGATGGTCCTTAAACATATTTATAGCGGACAAGTTCTTGGTATATGTTTTCAGTTGATTACAAAGCCTTATGCTTGGATTGCGAAGGATTTTTCATAAAAGGTGGTATGTTTAGGAAAAAGGAGATGACTAATATCATTTTCTTGAGTTTGCCAGTCAAGATTTTGCTCGATTAGTAGATCCAAGTCTTGAATATTTGGCGCAAATGGAATTTGTGTATCATTTAATATTAGATACTGCAGATTTGATAGCCTAATTTCAGAAAGTAGTCTTTCGCTACCAATTAAAAAAGCTCGAGATTTCACTGGATTAACTAACTAAACCATTTTATGGGCCCACTGACCCATAGAAGCGTGGTCTTTATTAAAGGTGTGGATGAAAGTTGCTAAAGAGTTTACACCAGTATGAGCATTCATGTGTAAGTCATCAGCGGAAAAATGACAATTACTACATAAATTCCCAACATCCCAATCAGTGAATATTGAGAAAAGAAGGCGAGAACGAACCCCTGGTTGAGGCACACCATGATAAGTATGTCTGTTCAGAGAACACATCTGAAGATTTAACAGATTGTCGGCATCCACATAGATATGATCTAAACCATTGTAATAAGTTTTGAAATATATTCAAAGGCTTCAAACAAGTTAGCGAAATATCAAAATGCACTCAGCTCTGATGCTGAGTGCACTGCTAAAATCAAGATGAGATTATACCTAGAGTGTCGAAGAACTTCCAAACGTTTATAAAATAGAATTGTCTTATGGAAGTGGATATAAATACTTTTTGGTATTTCTATGTATTTGTGTACATCTTAAAAGATGTTTCAGTGGAAGAAATTATACTCGCTTCTTTCTATGCACGGAGAAAAATAAAGATTTATCTGAAAGCTTTAAATCGATGACGTAGGGTGCTACAATAGCAATAACTTAAGTGTATCTATACTTAGACCACCACTGTTCACATTTTTAAATGTGATGTCCAAAAGTATTTTTTGGCATTAAAGACAAAAATTTCTAAAAAAGCAAATTAATTATTACTTAGTGGACACACACACATATATGTAAATATATATATATATATATATATATATATATATATATACATGTATATATATATATATATATTTATATATATATATATATATATATATATCGTCATGAAAATGCCAAGATCATTAACATTGAAAGGACACTGTTTTTTTTCATCAAGCTTTATGCCCTAGCTAATTATTCACCCATTTTTTAAACCACAGAGATACTTGGTATGGAAACAGATACGAATTACCCAAAATCGGCACTGAATCGACTGTCACGTTAATACTTATAAAAATAATACATAAATTTATTAAAAGTTTAAAAAATTCATAAATTAAAATGTTAATAATTATTGAAAAAATTTAAATTACATTTTTAATTAACATTAAATGCAAAATTATAACGGATAATGCAGTTCAAAACAAGCTTAAGTTTCAATAAGTAAATCTACATATGTGTCAAAACTGGAAAATTAGCCTGTTTGTACATTAAAGATATTTACGAAAAAAGTGATTTAGGGGCAAATAATAAAATTAAAAGGATTCAATAATATTATTTCTAGAAATTTTGTTTGTTTGTCTGTTTATGTGTTAGTTTGAACACCTCTCACGTAAAAATTATTGCTCACTTTCGGCAAAGATTTTTGAAAAATATGAAGGGACTTGATGTTTCGTTTAGTTTTTTTTGTACTTGACGGAAGCGTTTCACTTATGAAAGAATTCGATGGTTTTGTAGAAGATATGCGAAACGAATATTTTCAAAAATGTATTTGTCTTGCATTATTACAATAATGACAAAAATACCTAGCAACTCAACGTGTATTAATTACACAAATGTGTAATATATCTGAGTACATCAGTAGAAGACTCTAGGAGTATTTTAAACCATGAAATGAATGTTTCCACTCGGACTTATATTTAGTGAAAGGGGTATGACAGAGGTGAAGTGTGGAGTGGTGGGGGACGGGATGGACTTAAGTAAGCAATCTGAATATTGGAAGATGCAGGTGACGTTGTCGGTTGTCTTCCGTTGGTAAAATTTTCGATTTAGTATGTGTTCCATATAATGTACCTACATACATCAATATATGACGTAACAAACTTCCACAAAATGTAAATTTATTGAATTTGAAGATTTTGTAAATATTCGTAATTTGTTTTGATAGGTTTGGCATTAGGCTATGTTTGATTGTTACATACTTTATTTTCTATCCATATAACAAAATTGTAGAACTGGTATATCTGCACACTCAACATTGTAGAACTGGTATATCTACACACAAGGTATTTATGAAAAAAATATTGGGAGATCACAACAAAAGAAAGGAACATAAAAATATTATTTTTTGAAATACTTGTCCGTTTGTGAGTCTGTTTATTTGTTCGTACTTTATGCAAGACCACCAAAACAAATTCGATGAAATGTTTATTGGTGGATTCTGTTGGGATTGGATAAACATACAGGCCTTATTTTATAGTATTCAATCAACTAAAGATAAGATATCGCAATGTATAGTTTCAATACAAGGTGTAGTTTCTTATGGAAAGGTTACTTTTATAATTATCATAATATATAGCATTATGTATAGCCATTTTGGAGTTAATTATACACTTCAAAGTTTCATACGAGAAAGAAGTCGTAGGCATAGCCCATAATAAATGTGCAATATTATTAGATGGCCACATAACTCTATGATGGACAAGTTCGAAACGCTTCTGACCATTTTTCATATTTCGATTTTATTTTATCTTATTTCTTAATGAAAGACTTTGTCACAATTATGTTTTACGTTTAACGCATGTGTTAATATTGCAGGTACTCGAGCATGTAACAATGATCGATTTGACGACCGTAGCAAGTGTAAATATGTACAGTCCTCCTTCAGGCCGCTATCAATCTTTTCGCGCTACCGTCCGCCATCAATCACTCCCTTCTCTGTGATTTGCATGGCGCTGGGAGGCTCAATCTACTGCCGCAGCGCGGCGTATTCTCGCAATGTTTTAGTAGATTGCTTCCAAAATAAAAACTAATGGCTTTTCACGGTTTACGAGAATTCGAAATTGAATTGTCTGCAAATTGTATTGTGAAAGTATTTCTTATTTCACTTACGCTGTTTTGCTTCTTCCGTTACGGACTTGGGAAAATGGTGAGAGATATATTGTTTATGGATTTGAGAGATATGTACAAATTGCGTGCATGTAATAATATATTCTCCTATTCATTAAACTTTTATTAGCTTATGGATGGAAGTAAATTTTATAATAGGATACTTCAAGCCAATAGCTTTTTATAAATAGTGCAGGTAGGACCAAAATTGTCAATATCCAATTGAATTTGATACGTCAATATATTTATGTTTTATTAATGCATTAACAGACATTAATATTGAGAAATGATTGTGTCGAGGTGAAAATTTAATATTGCTTTTACTTTTTATTAGTAAAAAACTGTTATGTTATTGTGAAAACATAACAGTGTATAAAAATAAACAATTATTAAGCGAAGATTCTGATAGCTAGCATAAAGCATAATTATTGACTGTACAGGTGAAAAGTTCGAAAATATTCTCAAATCTAACGTTATTATTTCGTTTTTAATACTTTCAATTATTTAAGTAAAACAATACTATATTAAATTTCCATGTAGATTTACTACATTATATGTCAAAGTACTTATTAAAGGATAATCGTTTACGAATTGATATTTTTAATCATTAATATAATGCATGACCAAAACCTTACAATACAGACGTCGATAAAGTTTAGCCTTGTCCTGTGCTATATTTCCTGAGGAGATTCATGTATCCTGTTAGAACCTAGCATAATGAGTTAGAAAATAGGGTCATGTGTCATACATACAGAAAATAGGGTCATGTGTTTATGTGAATCATTGTTACTAATAAGACGTGTACTCATAGGATATTGCTGAAGAAGTCTGTATTTACGTGACATAAACCTTTTTCTGGCGGATGGAATGATTTTTTTATCATTTAATATAATGATTGATTTATCAGGTTGCTACCAACAAAGACTACTGATTTTTATTTTCTTACTAAATTAGAAAAATAATACACTATATTTTTTTTGATATACCACTATAGCTGATTTGAAAAATAGTTCGGAGTAAAGACCAATTAGAATTTCGAGACGGGTTTTTAATGAAATTAAATAATTTTTTTTTTTAATTATTTCTTTTAACTAAATTAGTTTTACGCTAACACCGAATAATATCAATTCATTTTCTCAATTAAAAATCTCGGCTATTATTAAATATACAACTTTCCCTCTGTAGTGTCTACTGCTCCAGAAACATGCACGCAACATAACTAAGAAGTTTTAAGCGCAACACACACGATCAACAATAATCGGTTCGATAATAATCAGAGAAAATACGACACACCATATTTAACACTTTAGTGTACACGCTCCTCAAAAATTGGTCCTACAAAAAAATGGACCGGCTTTCGCCGATCCGAAGATTACGGGTTAGAACATGCACTTGTGAAGACGGCAGATATTTTGTGGGCAGCGCGCACATCGTGACTTATGTCTTAAATCGGTGAAAGTCAGTCACCGACCTTGTAGTATAGATCATTGTTGTATGCGTTGTGCATAACTCAGTCAGATTTTTTGTGATTTTTGTCAAATTAAAAATTCATGGAATATGACTTAACTTTACTATAATACTGATTTTATAATTCCATGGTTTACTTTTATCCAACAGTCAAATATTCGGGAATTATTCGAACATTTACACGCAAACGTAATTAGTTTTTCGAATGTTTACTTTTCATGCAAATCGCGTTCGATATAACACAGCTAAAAGACATCAAACATGGCTACTTTTGACTCATCTATAATAAACATCACAAGCGTTTCTTTAGAACCGACGAGTAAATGTCATGACATTTTCGCAAGACCGACTCGCCAAGATTGATTATGTGTTGTTTGCCGTCAGTGGTCTTTCCGCCCACAGCATCTTGCGGTTGAGCTACTATACATAATTTGTCATTTTAATTGCTCCTCAAAAAAGTTTTACCTTTATTTGTCTACAAGGTGAACACACTTTCATTGCTAAGTTTTTATTAGTGAAGTTCAACTTTTAATTTGTTGAACGTTTCTGTATAATAATAAAGCCAGGTCTATTTATAATAACACCTTATTTGTAACAACAAATGAAATATAAATATCTTGATAAAGTGACTTTATATATGTAAATATGTAAATGATATATATATATATATATATATATATATATGTATATATATATGTATATTTATATATATATATATATATATATATATATATATATGTATATATATGTATATATATGTGTAAATATGTGATGACTTCAGCAGTTATAGCGCATTCACACATAGCGTTTCCTGCTTCTATCCATAATTACTTATTTTATACCCGTCAGAGAAAGGAACCTACGCTGAGATAAAATCACATCAAAATCGATATAGTCGAACTAAAGTTATAAACGAAAAGACGTAAAGTAGACAGAAAAATGTATAAATATCCATACAAATGTGTATATATATATATATATATATATATATATGTGTGTGTGTGCATAAAGCTCTAATAAAATAATTACAATATTTATTTATATAACTCAGCATGATAGTGTATAGAGGGCGTACATTTAAGTTCTTACCGAAGTCATTTTTCAAAGCTCAACATCGAAAGAAATTGACACATTAAGATGTTAAATTGTTTATTAATTTATCTATTTCCTATAAATATTGAAGTTACTAAATGAATAAAATGCTTATTAAAACTTCAGTGTGCTTTCAGACCAGTACATTTCTTAAACATTCAAAAAAAAAAAGAGGAAATATTAGATATTTCCCATGAAAAAATTCACTGCTTTAATTAAAATTGTGACATCTAAACAATTAAAATATTGACATCTCTTGAAAATAACTTACCTAAATATCAAATTTCAAACCTCTTTTCAATGAGTGTTTCCGTCTATTTAACCTTTTTCTTTGTTATACTAATTTTTATGCTAAAGCCCTAATAATTTCATATCACTTTGCGTTAAATAGCTAATGAAAAAATAATAAAAAAGGAACAGAATTAAAGAAATTTAACATGTGATTGCTTGAAAACACAATTTACTCGATAAATACTTTCAAAAATTTTAGATGTTCTATAACAAAATGGTAAAAAGCTTATAATTTTGTCCTGTCCACCTGTCTGTATATCCGCCTTACGATACAGCATCGTAGCTCTTCAGTTTTAGATTGATTCTGATGATACAAAAAGACGTGGTTGCATTGCAAATTTAACTTGCGAATTAACTTTTTTCCTCACAGATTGCTTAGAGTTGAAATTAAAGAAATCACTTTAAATGCCAAATTTCCATGTTATTTTTATATATACCATCTTTTTTGCAATTCTCCGCACTACACGTGCGCCGCATGGGTGCTTTCTCTCCAATGTCAACCTTAATTATTTACGAATACGTGGCTATGAAACCTGAGTTATTGCATATCCCACACGTGTTTGGCCGGCATCGAGAGCTTTCTTTAGATTAATATCAATTCTTATATATGGGTGTATGTGTTATACGTATAGATATATATATATATATATATATATATATATATATGTATGTATATATATATTTATACATATGTATACATAAAACTCAACGTTTTTCTATCTACTTTACGTCTTTTCGTCTATAACTTTAGTTCGACTATATCGATTTTAATGTGATTTTCATCCCAGCGTAGTGAAAAAAATATAAATATACATATTTTTCGCTACGGACTAAAGCTAATAATTATATAAAATATATCTTTTAGAAGTATTCTTTAATGAAAAAATTAATTTATATATTTACTTATATAAAGTCACTTTAGCCAGATATGTTTATTTCATATGTTGTTACAAATAAGGTGTTATTATAAAAAAGACCTGGCTTTATTATTATACAGAAACGCTCAACAAATTAAAAGCTGAACTCCACTAAGAAAAACTTAGCAATGAAAGTGTTTTCACCCTTACAAACCTTCTAAACAAGTAAAGGTAAAACTTTTTTGAGAAGCAATTAAAATGACAAATTATGTATAGTAAGCAAGATGCTGTGGGCGAAGACATCACTACCGGTAGCAAACAACACATAATCAATCTTGGTGAGTCAGTCTTGCAAAAATGTCATGAAATTTACTCATAGGTTCAAATGGAATGCCCATTTTTTTGTAATCGCGTGTCGCGATACATGTTTCTGGAGCAGTAGACACTGTAGAGGGAAAGCTATAAGTTTAATAATGGCAGAGGGTTTTAATTGTAGAAATTAATTCTTTTTAAAGTGTCATTCGTCGTTAGCGTAAAACTAATTTAGTTAAAAAAATTTATTATCAAAAAAATTTATTTAATTTACTTAAAATCCCGTCTCGAAATTGTAATTAGACTTTTCTCAGAACTATTTTTCAAATCAGCGATAGTGGTATCTCAAAACAGATTTAAGCGTATTATTCTTATTTAATCGGTGACAAGATTTCAGATGAGAGTCAGTAGTCTTGGTCGCTAGCAATCTGATAAATTAATCAATATACTAAATGATAAAAACATCGTTTCATCTGCCAGAAAAAGGTTTATGTCACGTAAATAGAGGCTCGTTCAAAAATATCCCACGAGTTCACCTCTTATTAGTAACAATGCGTTACATAGTGACACATGACCCTATTTTCTAGCTTGTCATGCTAGGTTCTAACAAAATAAATGAGTCGCCTCAGAGAATATAGCATAGGACAAAGCTAATTTTTTTTAACATCTGTATCATAGAGTTTTGGTCGTCCATTATATTAATGACTAAAAATATCATACATTTGATTATACCTTATTAAGTACTTCGACATATAATGTATTAAATCTACTGGGAAAATTAATAAAGTATTGCTTCAATTAAATAATTGAAAGTATTAAAAGCGTAATAATAACGTTATGTTTGAGAATATTTTGAACTTTTCTGATTTAAAGTGTAAATTATAAATATATTTTGTGCTAGCTAACAGAAACTTCACTTAATAGTTATTTATTGTTATACACTGTAATGTTCTCACAATAACATAACAGTTTTTTACTAATAAACAGTAAAGGTAATATTAAATTATCATCTCGATACAATAATTTCTTACTATAAATGTCTATTAATGTATTAATAAAACGTATTCATATTAACGTATTGAATTCAATTAAAATTTAAAAATTTTGGCCCAACCTGCACTATTTGTAAAATAATAACTTTTTAGCTTGAATTGTCATATAATAAAATTTACTTCCATCTATAAGCCAAGAAAAGTTTAGTGAATAGGAGAATATATTATTACATGCACGCAATTTGTACATATCTCTCAAATCCATAAACAATATATCTCTCACCATTTTCCCAAGTCCGTAATTGAACAAGCACAACAGCGTAAGTGAAATAAGAAATACTTTCACAATACAATTTGCAAGCAATTCAATTTCGAATTCTCGTAACCCGTGAAAAACCATTAGTTTTTATTTTTGGAGCAATCTCCTAAAACATTGCGATGATACGCCGCGCGGCGGTGGCAGATTGAGCCTCCCAGCGCCATGCAAATCGTAGAGGAGGGAGTGATTGATGGCGGACGGTAGCGCGGAAAGATTGATGGCGGCCTAAAGGAAGAATGTACATAATTACACTTGTTACGGTAGTCGAATCGATCATTGTTACGTTCTCGAGTACTTGAAATATTAACACATACGTTACATGTAAGACATAATTGTGACTAAGTCTTTCATTGAGAAATAAGATGAAACAAATTCGAAATATGAAAACTGGCCAGAATCGTTTTGAACTTGCCCATCATAGAGTTCCGTGGCAATAGGTGTGTGGTTTTAGAAGAGTTGCTTTTTTTTCTTTCTAAGGCGCGGAACCTTACAACAGTTATTTTTACCAAACTCTGTCTCGTCATACTGTTAAGTACTAATCCTCTCACTGTACATTTATTACCCAAGATGACAATGAGTATGCTATACTGATACCACTGTATTTTTGCTACTTAAAAAGATCCTTAATAACAAGAACAACGCGACGAGACGCCACTGAATAAACAGAAATTGAATGGGATATAAAAAAATTAATTGAGCAAACTGCAATGCAGCGCAGAATAAACTGACAGTACTGAGTTTATAAAAAAATAGATCTACAAAATTTACATTGATCAACTAACTACATGCTCTAAGGTAGAACGCAGTTCCCTTTTTACGACTTTTTTTCTTGCAAGTCCTGAAAATATGAAATAATATAAGAAATTCATTCTTTCTATAAATATAAGATAATATGCCGATCTGCATCTTTGAATAAATATAAAGTTATGTGTCATTCTGAATCTTTTAATGGTAACAATAAATCATAAACATTTTATTTGAACCTAATTAAGAAACACATGATGTATACTCAGAACGTATAATATTTGGTGTTTTTCAACGAAAGAAAATGAATTTCCTTATAAGTATTTCACTAATAATAGTATCAGCTACGTTGGGCTATGAGTATAATATTACTTGACATAATCTAGTACGAGATCGCCTGCAATCATCTGATCTCGATCCAGCGAGAACGTGAACCAATATCTGATTGGACTGCTTCCAGTCATGATGTCATCCCTGCGACTGAACACCGACGGATATTGTAAGCTACAGCTAAAATAAATTACCTTATATTCGGTACGCTTCCAGTGACCTTTTCTCGTATTTTAAAACGCTATTGAGATTGAGAAGCGGATATACAATAATACGTAATAAAAAGTAACAGGATCAAGTAAGAAATTGCTTTAATTTAAATCGTTAAACTAAAGCACGATAACTAATTAGACATTCTTTTAGAAATAGTATCCGTAAATGGCGTACATTTTCCTCTAACATCTAATGAAAATTTAGTACTAATTTAGCAAGAGGTACTGTATATCAATTAAACAGTTTCACACAATTTATTGCTTTCTATAAGTATAAATTTAAATTTTATATTTCAAGAAATTGTTGAATGTTGAATAAATTTGGCGTTAATTTTGTAGAAGTTCATTATTCACAATTAAATGAAACTACGTGATATACTATTATTTCTACTTTCTTTAAGTTCGTTACCACGACCTAGGTTTCGTTGTATTACAACATCTTCAGGTGGGCTATTAGCAAATCAACATCTTCAGGTGAGCTATTAGCAAGTTGTAATACAACGAAACCTAGGTCGTGGTAAAGAACTTAAAGAAAGTAGAAATAATACTACATCACGTAGATTTATTTAATTGTGTAACTAGAAAGAAAAAAAAGTTGTAAATGATCAGAAAAAATTTAAAAGTTCTTTTCAAATATGTATTGAAATTAACACTCCTAAAAACAGCACCGTAACGTAAAAAAGACGAAAATTAATAAAACGATAATAGTCTCCATGTTTCATATGTTTAAATCATTAATTAACCAAAACACCGTAGAAAACTCTAAATAAAAAGGTGATAAATAGATTTTTAACAATACATCAGAATTTCATATTAGAAACCGAAAAATATCTCCAAAAAGGCACACAAACATTTTAATGAAATAAACAAGAAAAATATTCGCTGGTTAAATTCAGAAATATTTTGCCAGTTTATGTTGACATATTTTTTCACATATGCTATTCAAAAGTGTAGTAGAAACGACATCTCAAGACGAAACAAATACAAACTAGATTTTAATCTGAACATTCCGTTACTTTTATACACATTATTCGCTCAAACTACTTCCGTAATAAACGTGTTGCGTGCACCTCACATTCATTGCTATTTAAAGTTACTTATACTACAAACCAAATCTTTAAAATTACTCATCAAAAAAGAATAGCCTCTGTGCAATATAGTAATTGGTATTCCATATCAGTAATTATAAAATAAAAAAGTGTACGAGTATACTGAACTCTACTAGAACAAAGATTAAAAAAGTTATGAACTTATGTGGACTTATTTCCTATGTTCCACTATCGCACCTAAAATTTCTAACTAATTTCCAAAAATTATCTTAAAAGAAAATATCGGAAAATCGTATTCGTCGTAATCAAAGAATTTTATTCTCATCTCAATCAATCACTAAACATGAAACAAAGTGCTTCAAAAAAGACAAAAGAATATTTAATTTTAGTATGTGATAAGTAATTGAATCGGTATTTGTTTTTTTTTATATTCCTCTAATTGTTTTTCCTGTTAAGTTACGTAATTTGTTTTATTGTTTCAAATGGTATAGACCAGGTAATATAATACTATCAGCTTCATTAGCCAATTGTACAAAAAAATTAATGAAAGCAGTACATATTTTCAACAATGTTTGTTACAGTACAAAACGCTTGAGTAAAGTGCAAATACCATACAATATTCTTTTTGATATAATACGAAGCTAAAATTACAAGACACAAATTAAGTAAAATAAGAGCTTTCGCGTCAACTCGCCAGCTTCTAGTGTTAATATTCGATTATATGCTATAGCAGCATGCCATTTTCGCAAGTCGTATATAACTTCGTAACTACGGCGAATTGACAATTTAAAGTACGGCGACTGTATAAAGTAGGATGAAAATTTTGTGAAAACTTTTTACCATAACGCAATAACGGTCGGCCTTATGCATCGCTGCGTTGCGGTCGCCTGAATTAAATTTTATATTCCACATTTAATTTCCCTTTATTATGGGACATAAGCTCATATTATACTCAAGTATGAACTTTTTGATTAGTGACGGGCTAGTAGGGAAATTACGAGTGATATAATTAACATAATGCGATATATTTAATAATATTTATGGTGCAGGTTGCATATAAAAATAAATCTTTCGACTTATGGTACATAGCATGATATTAACCACAATTAATATCAATACCTTAACGAATTACTCCTATATTAAACGGTATTTAAAAATTTACAGTACGTTTCAACGTAACGACTTTTGTCTTGACCAGGTGGTCAATAATTACGCGAATATTACAGTATTCTATCAATAATCAAAGCAAAATATGTTTACGATTCCACAATATTTCTGTTAAAAATGAAAGCTTTACTATGAACATAATGTATTTTTAATGCACATAAATTTTCTCAGTGCATTTTCCCATAATATTTTATTAAATTATTTACTTTACATTAATTATACTCTGGAACAACTGTACATGAATTTATAAGCGCATAGTTTACGAGTGTATAAATGAATTGAAGATAAATTTACTTCCCTGTTACATGCAATTTTTCTCCTGGATAGGCCAGGTGTAGTTACCTGAAA
This sequence comes from Druceiella hillmani, assembly GCA_039881145.1. Taxonomy (NCBI): domain Eukaryota; kingdom Metazoa; phylum Arthropoda; class Insecta; order Lepidoptera; family Hepialidae; genus Druceiella; species Druceiella hillmani. The sequence continues at coordinate 10,594,352 of JAYKKI010000045.1, forward strand.
ATATTCCATAAGATAGGTTAATAATAAAGAATTTCGTCTTTTATTGAAAACATCTTGTGATGACTTACCCTGCGTATATTTTTGCACCATCGGTATATAGAAGCAAATTATTTTTCACTTTCCCATGTTATGCAATTTCTTTATTTTCGCCAACGAGTGATATCTTTATAGAATCAAATCGTTTAAATCTTTACAATAAAATTAATTATCATATTATAGCGATACCAAATTTTCTAGTATTTTCAAGTATTTATTAAAGTGTCATGATAAGTTCGAACACAAACAGGTAAGTTTAGGAAATTAGAGAAATATCCTTAGAAAACTCACTTGTTGTGAAACTTTCTCAGCTCTGTCTACGGAAGAAAACACAACCATTGGTGAGGTCTCAGTAAGACGTAATATTTTGTATTGTGTATGTAGTTGGCTTGCATCTTAATTACTTGTGTAATAACCAGGATCATCATTAAGACATATTTCAATAAAGTAATAAAATTACGTAAGTACGAAATTTTTCCTTAACTGTCTTACCCTTAAATTTATGGTATGCTAAATGTATTTTATGGCTAAAAGAAAATCCATGGACGCGGATAGCTTACATCTGTCGTTTTTCTTTAAATGAATATAAATTATAATTTAATTTCAGCCAATTACAAAAATTTATTAAACATGTTCTATACTTTGCTTTTAAACGTCTGTATAATTTTTTTCTGATGTCGCAATATATTGAAAGTAAATATTCTCATAAGACAATATTTTTCTTGGTTTTAAAGTACTTTTAAACCCACCGCTTCTTTGTTTTCATTTGAACATTTACTGAACTTAAATGACAAGGAATATTACTTTTTTTGGACATATATGAAATAATTTAAAATAAAAAACAATAAAAAGAAAAAGTAATGGAGTATTTAAAAAGAACACGTAGGAAACAAAACTTTATTTTTTGTTACTTATCACTGCCATGTTTCGCACTTTTACACAAAATTTACAGTTTATAAAAATGTACAAAAAAATACACTTTATAATATTTATACACCACTTGATGGATCAACGTTTACTGTAACATAGCTTGCTATCTTTGCGTGATATTATTCAAAGATTATAACATAGTGTTGAATGATAATGTTCATTTCAATAAAGTAGTTTATGAAAAGTGGAGCCCTTGAACAGTGACAGAACGCTTAATGTGCCCGTGATACCGTTTACATTGCATTTCCCTTCTAGGCCAAAATTGCATAAACGTATAGACGAGCTATGAAAATTCGTAACTTTTCTTGAAATAATTTTAAGATTACCTTAATTACTCCAGTCAGATAAATAATGAAAGACAAACACAAATAAAAGACATTGACAAACGTCATATGGACTATTCCCCGCGTGGTAAAATTGATGTACATTTAAAATTTTTCTAATCTTTTATATTATACAAATAACAAATTTTAATTTTATAGTTTATAGAAAATTGCGTTAGTGTTTATAAAACACAGTAAACCCGATAACGGAAGCTATTCGGAAAATTTAATTCTATTATTTTTTCTTTTAATTCTAAAATCTAGAAAATTAAAATCAACGTTAAATAAATTTTGATTTTTGAAATGAATTTACATTTCGATTAATAATGGCCTTGTTTTTTGAAACGCACACTTATCTGAAGTTTTTTTAAGCATCCGATTCATATTATTTTTTACTCGTAGTAAATCTGCTCGCAGGGCACCTTCCAAACTATTTATTTTAAAATATTTGTCAATGATATTACTGACTTCCTTCACCATTCACAATGCTCACAATTTCATTCAATTTGTCTTTCGTGTCGCTCACAGGAAAATGTTTAGCGTTTTCCGTTTCCTTATTGTATTGTAAAGGGTACGTGGAAATATTTTTCATTTGGTGAATATTTACGTCTATTCCATTAAGTCGCATGCGGACATTCACATATGTAAATATATATGTTTAAGCTATTTAAATATTTATTTATTTATACATCAATAAACGCTGGTTCTCACATGTGTTACTATGTTAAAAATGTACTAAAGGAAAGGAGTATAATACGAAAGGAAAAAGGTTTTCTTTTCATATGCATAAAGGAATATTAATTATTCTAGCAAAAAAAAACAGGGAAAAATCACCAGCTCCCTTGCAGATTCACCGGAAACTCTGAATTTGTACAAATGTAATAAAGGTAAAGGGTTTTAAAATATTTTGCAAATAAAAAATATTTTGTAAAAAACGTACAAAAACACCAATTTACATCACACTAACTGATGATCTATCATAGACTGTAAAGCAATATCATGATTGCATTCCTAAAGCGATTAGTTGAGGTGGTGTAAAAAAGGAAAGAAGTAAAAACTTAAAACTATGAAGCAACAGTTGTTTCATAAAGTTTTATAGAATTTTTAATTTTCAAATTTGCATAAAAATGTTATTAAACAACTAGAAATCTGTTTTACCATACTAGTAAGATAACTCCTAAGTCACTATGGAATACTGATATATTGTAGAGGTCGAACATTATAGAAATAAAAAACAAATAATACCAAATATTTAAATGCAAATATTCATACGACTATTGGAAATATACATGCTTTAGTTTTGCTTTTTATATTATTTTTTTAATCAAATTTAGTGCCTTTGCTATTTCATAATTTTGCTGACGCTATTTGTTACTCATAAGTGACATGAAATAATTTTTTAATGATTAGAAATATGTTATATCATGAGAGTCTGCAGCATTGAGTCGTATGTGTTAATTTTCGTATTATTTGGCGAATTTAGAGATTTAGTTAGAGAGATAGGTACTTGATTCGGTATGATAAATAATAATCTTATATGCCCTCTAGATAGGTGAAATAAACTATAACTATCCTTTCATGGAATAACCAGGTGCATAAAGCGCTACGAAACTAAAGAGTAATCTTCTTATGCGCTCTAGATAGGTGAAATAAACTATGACTTTATCCTTTCATGGAATAACCAGGTACATAAAGGGCTACGAAACTAAAGAGTAATCTTCTTATGCGCTCTAGATAGGTGAAATAAACTATGACTTTATCCTTTCATGGAATAACCAGGTACATAAAGGGCTACGAAACTAAAGAGTAATCTTCTTATGCGCTCTAGATAGGTGAAATAAACTATGACTTTATCCTTTCATGGAATAACCAGGTACATAAAGGGCTACGAAACTAAAGAGTAATCTTCTTATACGCTCTAGATAGGTGAAATAAACTATGACTTTATCCTTTCATGGAATAACCAGGTGCATAAAGCGCTACGAAACTAAAGAGTGAGGTGTTGTCAAAATAATAATTAAAAAAATGCATGTTCAAAAAGTTTTCTTCAGAGTAGAAGGAAAATAGTTCTGACCGCACTTATTATGCAATGCGGGGAAATAAATAAGAAGAGGAACCATATCGGTACTTGATTCGGTATGATACAGATTAAGACTGTTTAAAATCTGCCTATTGGACTCTTTCTGACAAACTTGATTTGATAAGTTTAAGTTGTCTTCTTACATTATAATATGCGATTGTGGAAATACCATTAAAACAATTTCTTATAAAATGTAATAATTAATGTAAATATAGTAAACAATTTAGGAATAACATATAAATACATAGCAATTCGAATACTCTAACTGGCGATAAGTAAATAGCAAATAGCTAATACTCTGACTGTAGACAAGAATCATTTTAACTGGTGATAAGTTGTGAATCAACAAGCAACAACGTAACCCTGAAGCAGTTAGTGGAGCAGAAAAAGTATAATAAAATAAATGAACTATTATAAAACAAAAAAAGAAAACGCGACATCAAAAACATTTTTTTACAAAGCACTGAGACGTTAAAAATATTGGCTGTTTACCAAATACTGCGATAAAAAACGACAATGATAATTTTTAAATGCTCACTTGTTATTATTTCCATTTTTTTGGATTTGATTGTTTTTCACTTGATTATTTGGTCTTGGTTTCCATTTAAAAAAACTTATTATTGTGAGTTAAAAATCATTATTATAGTATTTATTTGAAAACACTGAGATAACAATGACGCTATTCTAATAAAATTATTCGGAGCGATATTCGCTCCGAATAATTTTAATAATAATAGAGCACAAAATTTGGTTTCCAAAGAACAAAACCAAAAACAACAAAATTCAATTGTGAAGTCACTACAATCCTTTTTTAGCGCTTTTACCAAGCGCTAAAAAAGGATCATAGAAAACTTAGGAAATAAAACGAATAGTTTTAGAAAATATTTCAAAGGAAAATGCTGGGCCGTGTGAGTATAGATTTTTACAAATGGGTGCTTAAACGAGCAGAATCCTAAGGGATAAAATGCGAAGGGATCGTTTTCGCTGCCTCAGCTTATTAATTATTTGGCTCACAGGCTTTTTGTATTCTGTTGATTTTATCTAATGTTTTAATAAATGAGTAATGTACCGTCATCCATTAAGACGTTCAATTGCCAAAAGTCCACATACCATCAACAGACCAGTTGGCACTGCGATTGAATTTTAATGAAAAACATGCACAGTGAAATAGTTTTCTTTAATCCTCCGGTAAGGCAATGCCATACGTTGAGGAGTCACCTTGAGTAAATTTATATCGGGCAAACATTGAAATATCAGTTAAATGAAACTACGAGATGTAGTATTATTTCTACTATATTTAAATTCTCTTCCACGACCTATGTTTCGTTGTTTGACAGCATCTTCTGGTGACAATTAGAAACTTCCAACACCATTTAGTTAGCGAGTTATACTTTCGTACATAAAAAATAATCATTGAAATCGATCGAGAAATATATTAACATACATAAAAATTACAGTCGAATTGAGAATCCTCTCGAAAAATGGTAAAGTTATTGTCCGGCGTTACTTGGGTTGTCTGGTTTATCCGACTTACACTTTTGCTTACATGAAGTTTATTTTTGATCCATTCTTTTCTCATTCGTCCATAGAAGTTACACTTAGTTTCTTACCATATACTTTGCATTTATACATACGGTTTTCTAAATAAGCTTTGTAAATACATAAATTTTCATAACTTTTTTTACCTTTTTCTTCATTAATATATTTTTTAATCGATACAATATAGCTTTTCACAAGCTCACGTTTATAATGATATCGAATAACCACAGCCTGTTATTCCAAAACAACTTGCTCCGTCTTCCGGTCCTTCTCAATTAGAAAAAAGTCTTGACGTCTCGTCCGTCGAATTCTTTGGCCCGCTGTAATGAGAATTTTGTTTGAAGCAAAGTTTTTTTCTCTTGTGTTAATCACTCTTTTTACTTTACGATGCTGTTTAGAAAGCTGAATATTTTATCTGAAATACTTTGAAAAAAGTTTTCTTCAAAAGATTAATTTTATACAGTTGATATAGATGAGAATGCTATAAATACTCTGCTTTAGGAAAGTAATTCAAATGAAAACACTTGAATACAAAAATAAGCAAATCAAGTTAATCGTTTTGCAATGAAGCCAAACTCAAGAAGAGTTTTCGTTTAGTCACCGATCTTATTAATAATCGCACTCGAGGTTATTAACAACGATAATAAAAAAATAACACCAATGGCAAGCGCCAATGAAAAAGGTAGATTTCATGGAATTTTTGGTTACCGATAGAGTTTGTATTGTTAATGAAAATATAATAATGAGACCGAGTGTATGAGGGACCAATATGACAATTGCATTTATTTATACAAAAATTTGCTTTTAAATTAACATTATACACTTTGTAACATTAATTTATTATTTATTAATTGCCATATACCCAACGAATAGGGTCTTTCTTATGTTATATTTATTATTTAACATAAGAAAGACCCTATTCGTTGGGTATATGGCAATTAATTGTCGTTGAAATAAAACGTAAAACACCGTCTTTTTCTAATTGAGTGTAAAAAAATGTATTACATATAACTCTTTAAAATATAATCAATACTTGCCTGGAGCACTGTGCTTACCCAGGCTGTGCTTAGTAGTGAATTTCTCCATAGAATTTAAATGCTATGTTATAATATAATATAGCATTTAATTGCTCACTTATTATTATTACACTATTGGACCAATTTTGCCTTTCAATGATTCCAAGCTTCACCCCGATTGAATAAAAGTATTTGCTAGAGCGACACAAAAATTCTTTACATCACATTATATTGTGGTGTTGCGCACAAATATAATACTTGAGTATGATACCTGCGGTATTTCTATGACACTTAGAATAACCGAAATTTATCTACTGCTAAAGATGTGAAATATACACATATTTCATTAAATTTTCTCTCAAAAACTGAATTTTATTCCCTGGTAAAAGTAAGTGAATAACTTTAAAGTTATTTCACTTACTTTTACTAACACCTTCTTTTAATCAGTCGCGATAATACTGCAACTTACTGGGACTTATAAAAACAAATAAAGTATCATCAGTGTCTACTTTCTTTCCGGTAGACTCAAATTGGCAATAAAATGCAGTGAACATATTAGTAACATAACATCATTTACATAGCGATATATTTGCAAGTGTTGCCTCCTTACTATTGTTTTCTGATATTCCCATTTTCGATTCCGTTGTAATTTAATATGAATTTAATAGTGACAAAATAAAACATAAAATTATCCTAAAATCCACAGTTATACATTTACATAACTCACTGCCAAGAATAAACGTTCAACAAGTTGAAAGCTGAACTACGTAAGCAGAACATTCATCAATGTCATTTTTTCTTCCGACGTGACCTTGTAAACGCGTAATGTTAACAATTTTCCCAGGAGCAATAAAAATGACAAATTATGCAAAGTTACCATCATTGCAAGCGGTGGGCGGAACAAGTACTACCTGTAACAAACGGCACATAATCGATCTTGTCGGTCTTGCAAGAATATTACTGTCACGGACTCTACTTTATGTTGAAGTACAACGTTTAAGGCGTTTTTTTTCTATGTAATGTAAGAGAAATGAATGGTTTCAACTAATTGTTTATGGCTAAAACTAAAATTGTACCGAGTAAAAATGATTTTAATTAGTCCATTTTTTTTAATTTAAAATTACATTTTGTTTATTAGAAATTTTAAATTACTTCTTTCATTATCCCCTAAAATTTTACAGAGTGAAAGTAGAAACGTGTATATTTCCCAAAAATATTAAGTTAATAAGTTAAATAACTACTTAGTAATAATATCACGATTTGAACAGGATACATGGTTTCTATGTACTTAGGTAATCCCATGTTTGACTCTCTGCTTTGTGTATGTTTTTGTAATCGTTTTCCGGACCGGTTGCATTTAGATGAAATTTAATACAAAATTTACTGATTATACCAATGAGATCATGCAATATCAAGCAGCAGCCCATTAAATTCGCCCTGCGAAGCTTAACGCTTTATGTTTCCGGAATTATATGTGAGTTCGTTGCTCTAAATATTCCGTTTCTGATATCAGATTTGCAATATTACTTTGATACTAAACACCACAGAAATAATATGTAATGACTCTTATAAGATACAATAAAATTCCTATACAACAGAATCCTTCTATTATTTCTAACGGGAACTAGCATCTTATATCTGGAAACGTTTTAATTTCATCAAAATATTTCTTCTTTATATAATTTTTTCTCTACTAATATTGCACGGTACTTAACTAGTTTTTATATGTACTAATCAAAGTTTCTAATCAAAGCGGTATCTAAAATGATACTGGACAAAAATGAGTATCCCTTTTGTCTGTTATTTACTGGTTTGTATGTCATAGCAAAAACGATACGTACGTCTGTGACCAACTTCACGATTCGTCAAACACGGTCACAATTTCGTTTCATGCCTACTGCGAATGGAGTGACGAAAGTCGTAGATACTTTTTAATTTATCTGAATCTAATTGATCTGAATTTTAAAGTATTTTAACTAGCAATCATTTAACTATGGTTTGCGGGACTATACCTCTAGGCTTGAAATACAATTATATTACTATATAAATTGAGTCAATTCCGCATAATAAGTACATACCACAGATATATTACGACAGATATCTCGATGTTAAGTGCACACGGTAAAACTAAAATTAATATATTTTTTGAAGAGTCTGTGTTTTTTGGTCACCCTTAAACTCCATACAATTATGTTTTCACGTCGCAATATAAAAAAGAGGCTAATTAAAACACGTCAAATTTAATTGCAAGTACCCGCAGCACGTCGGCGCTCACGGCCGCCCGTTGACACGTTTGTGAAAAATTATTTGCATAAAAATTCTCGTTGCTAAAGTAATTCTAACCAACTATACAGTGTTGTATATACATGTAAATGTGGTATGTATTTAGGTGTCTATTAGAAAGTAGCTTTGTAGCATCATCACACTGTTAACACCAAAGTTGATGATGTAGCTTTAAATACTAGTAACCCTATTTTTCATAACTTTAAGTTCAGTAGTTTCGTAAATAAACGAAGGAAAAACCTATTTATTTTTCATTTTTTTAGAATATTTCTTAAGATATACTTACTAAAATTATGAAAAAAATGCCCCGCACTAGTGATATATAAACATTTAGAATAAATATTTTGGGGTATTTGATTTGCTCGCCCCTATTTTTCTACGTCAAGCGATTTCCGAGAAAAACTGCTGGGACAGAGGGATAGATAAGTTATCTCTTAAGGGTTTTTCTTTTGAGACACGAATATTAAAAATGCCTAATTTAGCATTGCAGAATCAGGAAGCTTCCTTATAGCATAGTCACGGCTTTGCGACCGGCATGAAAAACTGAGTGTTTAAGCACGTGCTAGCGAACGAGCACATGCTGTAATGTATGTGTATGAATTTCTGAGCATAAATTGAGTGTTCTGAGTGTGTGTGTATCTGTGTGTGTTTGTCTGTGTATGTATGTGTGTTTTTGTTTGTGTGAGTGTATATGTTATCTCATGTAGTAACAAAACCAAATACAGTGCATGTGTTATCTCATGTAGTAAAAAAACTAAATTATTAATCTAAAAAAATAATATTTAAAACCCAATAAAAACCACCAAAGTTACAAAAATAGGTAGTAAGTTTATGTATAAATTTTAAATTAATTCAACCTAAACGTTTGACCTCGGAAATTAATCTTTATAGTATTCGTTCGATTCTAAGAATTGCGTGGTAAAATACTTGCAACTCAACGTTAATTTATATCCCAATTCTTTAATTTTGAGTGATAGTAAGAGTGTAGGAAGTATAATAATTGTCAAAAAAATTTAATTAGAAATTTTAATGGAAATTCATTCGAAAATATAAGGGTTCATTGTAAACTTAAGCACATATCAACATACATTTTTAAGTTTCTCAGTTTCTGTCAAACGCTTTCTGAAAAAAGCGGTTGTGACATATAGGTTGAAAGATGGGCGTGCAAATAATCTTACAAGGGTTCTCGCGTTTTAAATTACTAAACCGTAAAAACATAAAAGTGAAAAACATCTACGTCCGTAATTACCTGCGTACGTGCGTACGTGTCTATGTCAGTGCGTGTATGCGTCAGTATGTGTATGCATACGAACGAGGAAGTGAGTGTGATCTACACTGACACCTGAGTGCATGGTTGTCTTACATATCTGAAACGAATTGCATGCATTCATACAAAAAGAGCAGGATGTGATTGTGAGAGAAGAGTGAGTAAAGATTAGAATGTTGTGAACCCAGTGATAAAAAAAACTTGAACCGTAAAATAACACAATTTTACTCTGAAAACACAAAAGTCAAATATATGCAAACGTTCATTATGCAAAGATATAAAGGAGAGACCACAACACTGCGGTGCCACGTGGCAATGCAAAAATCTTCGAAGACGCACAACGCATCGTGCTGTCTATGTCTCACTAAAACTGAATTGACGGTCAGCGTATTATCAAAATATGCCTTATGCGACGAATTTTTTCCAACGCGTTAGGGCATCATATTGAGATACGCCTTCTGTTTTGTAATGTGATGCCGTACTACAGTGTTTATGACTTCGCCCTTAGATTTCTCCTGTTATCTAAACTCATACAAACTAAAAGTGGTTATATCTTCAATTTTTATCAATCGATGCATAAAAGTGTAATTTTGTTTAATTTATATCTGCTTCTGATCAGAACTCCGATATGGTCAAAACGTTTCAATGTTTCTCATATTACTTTCACAATCGTTCTTTGGATTTCTTGTCAAATATTTAAATTTTTCATAAACTTTTTGACGTGAATACGTTTTTAAATTTGCTACCATACCGGGGTAATCCAAAAAATGTAATGATAAACAAATCGAGGGATACACTTTGGCGTTGCAGTTCGAATCTATCCTACACATCAAAAATTAAATTACTGGAAAAAAATGGAAAATTAAATTACTTTTTATTTTGCTGCTTATCGAGATTTGCATTTAGTATAACTTTTGATTCGGAAAAGCTACGATGTTCGTTTAAGTTTTAATCGTCAGCTGTCGTCAAAATCTATCGATTGTATGTAAAACATTAGTTTACAGTAGTGACAGTGAATATAATAAGGTGTTAGAATAAAAAAATATTATCAAAAATATTTAATGTCGGCCTATACGCGTCGAAAAGTCAGAACCAAATACAGAGATCGCATACGGCTGGAAAGGGCTTCTCAAGAACAATCGAATGGTAATAATAACACCATATGACCGAGTCAAGTAGTGCCGGGAACGTAAAAGAATGAATGCGGCCGAGCGGATCAACGACGGTGCCAGTACATCTACAGCTGGGGCGGTTGAAATTATGCAAGTGATGATGAAATCGCTTCTACATCGACGGACTGTATAGGCACAGATTGTGTTCGATCATCGATTATGAAAACACATTGGGCCGCAATAATTTGGTAATTAACTCATTGCCCTACTTCATACTCAGCGAGTACAATATATCTTATATTAAAACTTCTCCAACAACGTTAGATAATACCTGTATTGGTTTAACTTTTACCAGAAATCTCCATGTATCTTGTATGCCATTTGTGTCGTACTTTTGGTATTACAGACCTATAATTAATAAAGTTATATTGTAACACAGTAATTGTTTTCTTGCTTTTATCCTAAATAGATAAATAAAATATTTAAATAATATAACCCGTTACATAGACGTATTCACGTACAACACACGGCCGTGTCCATGACACAACCACACCCCATTTTTTAGATGAATATATATATCCAAAATGAACCTTATTTCAACCGCATCTGTTTATTTTCATTCTATATTATCACTTTCGTTGTTGACATTAATACAATATTATGTAAAGTTACTCTCACTTTCTTAACTTATTTCCATTCTCTACTACTTTCATAACCGGGCCATTTTTTCCGTGAACCATATATTTTAGTTCTGTCACAGTTAATAGGTTGCTATATATACTGATTGTTAGTTTTGCTTGTAGCGTCTCCTGTTTCTATCAATTATTTTTCTATCAATTATATTTAACGAAAAATGCGATAGTATACGTACTACTTCGTCTCAGTGATGTTTGTTTTACAACCATTTGTTCTTATGTTCTGCCACATGGCTAGCAATGAATATAGTGAGTAAAGTAGTGAAATAAATGAGTTCGCCATGGGTTTCAATAAATAAATAAATATATAAATCTGGCTAAAATGTATTTCTCCGTTAAAAATAGTAATATAAATATGACGATTCTCTCATGAGTTCAAGACTTAGATTTAGAAAAAATTAAACTCGTACGGCTATAATTTACAAAACCTCCTGGTTTCAACATCAAGGAAAAAGTTGTTGTGTGAGTATGTGCCTATATGAGTGTATGTTTGATCAATGAAATTTGCAATTTCGGTTTTTTTGCTACATCTTACACTAAACTGAACTTTCCCTAATTTTAAACTGCCCTACTTAACCATAATGTAATTTACACAAATGAGAAGCGCTATGAAACTGAGAAACTATATCAACAGACGGCCGTTAACTGCTTATTTTCCCAATGTACAAACATATTTAAAAAATAGTTGCGATGCTTTTATCAGCTGTTAGATTAACATCTATAATAATGTATGTTACAATAAGAAAATAATTAAATCTGTTTTCAGGTCGAAGAGTTATTACGAAAATTTACATGCAAACTGCAGAAAATGTGTATTTCCGGTATTGTAAGACTTAAGTTAACTGAAATATATTTTCAAACTGCAGTGTTAAGGGATTCAGAAAGTAATCAAAACAATTGTAATAATAGAAATAATTGTAAGACCTTACATAGTGCGCAAGATCAATTCATGATTCAAAGACTATTTTTTTAAATATCATTCTCTCGTTTTATCCAATCTTTTGATGCAATCGCATCACCGTGCACCGGTCACGGCAAGCTTTTATCGTCGGCACGTAACTCTGCATTCTTTATTTTGAGCTTTCCGATGGCCGGCCATTCAATTAATCCGCAACATTGATGTTGAGCGGATGCAAACGTACGGCGTTTTTGTCGGACGCGATCAGTCAATTTTCAAAATAACACAGCGACATCGTTTTTAGGATTCCGCAATGTAATATATAAACATTATAACTCGTATGTTCGTATGTATACGTATCCCTTCGTTTGTCACATTCTCGTAGTTTCTGCAGTTATAGACCTTGGTTCATGAAACTTTGTAAGTTTATTTGTTGGCTAAAGATTTCAATTAATATATAACACAAATGACTTTTTCTTGTTTTTAGATACTCCCTTATTAAGAAGTGTGTATAAATAAAATGTAGTGTTCTCTGTTGTATGGGATATCATTAGAAAGGTCTTTAAAATTACATATATAGGTCCATCTACTGCATTAAAATTTTAACACTGTTTACAATATATTAAGCTTCAAAAGCTGTTTACCATATATCACCCCATCGTTTTCAAACAATGTAAATATGTGGGAAAATCCCGAAAATAGGTCTGGATGAGTAATTTCAAAAGAATTCCTTTTCTGTTCTTCGTAGGTCTTCATTAGTTATGGTATCCTAAGTGGGCGGAAATAACACAATTAAATTAAAAAGAGTTATTATAGAATTTTTTTTATATTTAATCTAAAAAATATAGAATACAAATCTCAATAGCAAGTCCAGTTGATGGAATATTAGCTACCGTAACCCTTATGAACAGTTGGGAACAGGGTATAGCAGTTTTTAAAATATATGTAGTTTCATATTTTATGAGATGAATACGCCATTCTAATTTTTGCATGGTTCTACAAACACTTGATCGGTTTCATTAATTAGATTGTTATGTAACATCGTCCGGAAGGTTGAATCTGTAAGTTGGATATTTTTAACATTATCGTCTGCTTACTTCTTTAGCTATGTATATGCTTGTCTATTCATTGGAGTAACACCGAACAATTGCTAAAATGAGTTTAATATAATTTTTTTGATAATCATGATAATCAGGTTACTGACTGAGATGAGGATCAAAATCTATCCTATCCCAAAGTGACATTTTGTCTACCTATTTGTTGATTAATCATTCGAAAACTACCGAATGGATTTAAACGAAGCATCTATTATGATGCTGCTTAAACCTTTTACCCTGACCGAATATTCCTTAAGTGTGTTATCTATTTGCTTCTTAGAGCTTCGCGCAAAAAAAATAATTTAATGATTTAAATGAAACATCCGTTGGAATGATGGATAAACTTTTATACTGGTCGAATATTTCCTAAGACTCTTTGTTTATTTGATTGATAGAGTATTACGCAAAAACTAATTTGATTAATTTAAATGAAACGACAAATGCAATGATGCTTAAATCATTTATCCTGATCCAATGTTCCCTAAATGACTGTCTTTTAGGGAATAGTATTTGTTTGTTAGAGCATTATATAAAAACGAAATCGATGAATTTAAATGAAACATCCATTGAATTTTTGTTTAAATCTTTTATTAAGGCCGAATATTACCTAAGTGACTTCTTGTCTATTAGTTTGTTAGAGTAATGTGCAAAAACTACTAAATAAATTTAAATGAAACTTTCATTTGATAGTTGCTTAAACCTTTTATTTGGCTTCAATTTTTTGAAAGAGCTTTAAATTATATTGAATATATTTGGTGTTAATATTATAGAAATTAAATTTTTCTTTAAGTTCTTTACCACGACCTGGGTTTCGTTCTATTACAACATCTTCAGGTGGGCTATCAGCAAAGAATGAATTTTTGTAAGTTAATGAGGAGCTTTAAAAGTCAGAACTATTTAAATAATTTTTAAAATACTACATTTTATTTAAAAAATCTTCTTCGAAGTAAAACTTTTGTTACCACATACTTACACTGGTATGTTTATAGGTTATGAAATGCAATCGTAACAAAAAAGGAAACACGTCGGTAATGGGAGAGCGTGAGATAGATGGAGAGTATCCCACCACTGGAATTCACTCAATACATGTATTATTAACAGATTATAAGTAAAAAATTGAAGGACTCCTGCCTCAAAACAAAAAATCGGATCCCTACGAGATCATTCATGTGCAGGGCCATGTGTCAGTCACAGCAGCTCAGAAGAGTCAAAATAAGTACCCGATTTTTTTATTCTCTATATTAGGTGGAGTATTGTTTGAAAGGACTAGCAATGAGGGGCTCAAAATATTAGTGTATCTTCATAGATATACTGAAGATTATGCCAAAAAAATTTTAACCTCCACCTGCCGACTATATTTTCGACCACTGAACATAAAATTATGAAAAAAATAGGGCTTTAGAAGCTCGCACAAAGATTGTATGGAAACTATAATAATTATTTTAGACTTCACGGTTCTTGATATATTCAATATAATCTTTACTCTATTTATTGTGCGAGAAAGGCCATATTACTGGCGACTTCTTTTAAGGTAACCAATTTATTGATTAAATTATTGACAGAATATTTAACGTCATAACGTTAATATAACGTTATATTTAACGTCAAAATCGGTTAAGTCTGGTATGACGACGACGTAAAAGTAGAAAAACTTACTGTAACGTAAATAATAGGTAAAAAGCCGACAAGTTTAATTTTTTTTTATTTATTTTCATTGACATTAACATAACAGCTTTTATAGATTAAGTAGCCCCAATAATACTTTATGACCTATCGACTTTTAGTAAACTTCAGTGAATAATGGAGGTTTATACACGTAAATATTCAATCGGATTAAAAAGAAAATTTAAGTAAGGTAAATTACATTTCATGAAATATCTTTAAGTAATCAAATATTTATATAACCATAAATTATTTCGGAGTGACAATAAACAAAAACAATCTCTACAAACATATTTATGTCTTCAATAACGAGGTAATAAAACGTCTCGTTCAACATTGCCTTGATTTCCCTCAGGATTAATATTTAAGAGGAAAACTGTTGTTTCTCTTGAATTTTTTCGTTGTGTACCATTACATTTATATACATCGATTTGTATTTACAAATAAGAGCACAGTTTTCTTTTTTCGTTTTCATATTCTTGTTTATGTCTTATCTTACTATTGTTCATATAAAGGAACAGCGAGCATTAAACTTTGTTTTTTTGCATATCTCCTAAATAAGTGGACACAATTTAACAGTACTTCATTGAAAGTACTTGTTCAAAACCTTTTTCAAGATTTGTTGCAAAATTAAAAGAGTTTCCAAAATTGTTTTGCAAAATTTTGGAGACATATGTAGCAAATAACGAGACCAAATATAAAATGGTTTGAAACACAATGTACTTCAACACATATGCAAAAATTACCTCTTTAATATATTATTTATTCAAGTATGTTTTTGTATTCGCAAAATTAAAAGAGTTTCCAAAATTGTTTTGCAAAATTTTGGAGACATATGTAGCAAATAATGAGACCAATTATAAAATGGTTTGAAACACAATGTACTTCAACACGTATGCAAAAATTACCTCTTTAATATATTATTTATTCAAGTATGTTTTTGTATTCGCAAAATTAAAAGAGTTTCCAAAATTGTTTTGCAAAATTTTGGAGACATATGTAGCAAATAATGAGACCAAATATAAAATGGTTTGAAACACAACGTATTTCAACACATATACAAAAATTACCTCTTTAATGTATTATTCATTCAAATATGTTTTTGTATTTGTAAGTAGAGGGTCAGAATAAACAATACTTGATTTCAGGCAAGATAAACTGTTGTTATAAAAATAAACTAGTTTCAATGCAATAAAAAATACAATACAATTTCGAAGTGACAATAATGCAAAAATTTAGATATAAAATCACATTTAGCAAAAACTCACAAAAATAATATAATAAACGTTAGTAGAATAATGTTCCTATAAAATTGAGAACATTTCTACACCACGACAATGAACATGCCATACGTAGTGGTGATTCTTCAGTAATCTTATGTCAAAACAAATTTCAACAATCTGAAGATTTTCTCTGTAAAGTTCTTACAAAACAGCATTATTTGTAAAAATATACCATTAGATTTGTCAAAATGAAACGTGCTTAATAAAAATCTTATTTTGCATTATAATCAATTATTAACAAATGTTTTTTTAATACATCCTTACTAATTTGGAGGTTAAGATCCCATTACCGATTTATAATTGTTTACTTCAATAGAAATATAAACATTAGATATTGCGGTGACCCGATTGCTTGCAAAATCATAATACACGATATCGTGTGTTATGATCGATATTCTAATATAATCGTGGATAAAATAATCTTAGTAGTTTGTGATTATTTATTTCGTTAATGATAACGTGCAAGATTCCGCTCTGTATCATAAATATAGGACCACTACACAAGTGCACCATGATAATGTATTCGTCAGTAAATTGAAGTTACCATATAAACTTTTTGTGACTATTTGGAAAAAATTGTGATTTTTCCTTTTGTGTTTATTTTTTTTGTGTTTTGTGTTTTCCTTTTGTATTTTGTGTTTATTTTTTATGATTTTACCTAGAGAATAATCACAAAACTTTTATGCACAGTCACAGAACTTCTTTTGTGAAAGTTAATATCAAATACATCTCCAACAATTTCTACAATTTGGTTTTAGCTCCACAGAAAAATAGTGTAAGATTTCTGTGTTTATATTAATTATATTTGTAAATAATTTGTCCTTAGACTGACCCATAAAAATTATTGTAAAAGATCCTTTATCCCCTCTAACATCACATTTCAAATCCCATTGTAAATTTTACTTCTCCTATAATCCAGGATATATTGTGAATTTATTATTTCCATTGACCTTGAACATTATACATCAGTCAACTCTGAAAGAAAATAACCTTTATAAAAATTAATTAATTTACTTTCCATGTTCTCCTTCCACCTTTCAATCATTTTCATTCGTCATTGTTACGCCACTTGTACGCGCTAGAAACAATAAACTCGAGGATATTTTTGCCAATTTCATGTATTTGTATAATACTATTTGTTTCATGTCAGTCCACGTGCTAGTTCTAGCATATGGTTCAGAAACCTGGCATTTGACTAGAACTGGAGAAAATAAAATAGCAGCCTTTGAAAGAAGGGTTCTGAGGAGAATTTTTGGGGGTGTCAAGGAAAATGGTATTTGGTTCGCCAAATACGTCTTAACTCAGAAATCTATAGGTTGTTGGGTGAGCCTGATGTCATAAAAAAATCAAAAATATGAACTGGACTGTCCAAGTATCTAGAATGAAATATGAAAACAGAGTAAAGAAAGTTTTCATCGCAAAACCTCGCACAACTCGTAGAAGAGGTAGACCAAAATTAAGACGGATCGATCCAGAATAAAGAACTGGAAAACCCAGGCGAATAGTAGAACCTCCTGGAAGAATCTCCAACAGAAGGTCTTGGCCCACCCTGGGCTGTCGTGCCAAATATGATGATGATGATGATTTGTTTCATGTCACAGTCGAATTTTTTGAACGGCATATTTTCCAATCGAGAACCATATAAAATTTATCTAGTAAGAGGTACACTGTTCGTAGCAGACTCTACATACTTTGCCAAAAAAGGAGCCCTCAAAAGTTCTCGTCGTAGTTCCTCCAACTACTTTCATACTGAGCTATTTAGTAGTCTGTAAGACGAAACTATTAAAATGAACTGAAAGGTAACGTCTGCCGCGAACCCAATGTAATCTATTTACATGAACCGAGTCGTACAGGTTAACTTTATGTGAAACATATGCAATCTACTTGCTTTAACACAATATGTTGCCGAATACCGATAAAAGAACATCGAGTATATCGAATATTATTTCAACATTTGAGAACAATATATGAAGGGATAAACGTGCGAAAACATAAAAGAAATTTACGTGTCTAATCTGGCTACGTGTTCTACATTCACAATATTCATACTCGGAATATTGAGTATGTATATTGTGAATGTAGAACAATATTTTGTACGACATCTTAATATGAACTAGATGTTGGTGACAGATGTCAGTTTTCATTATTTTGGAAATTAATTTTATCCACAAAACACCTACAGAAATTATTAATTTATTTAATGTAAAAAGTCACCTATATTGTTACCAAACAAAACCGTTTCGATAGCACCAAAACCTGAATTTGGGAGAGAAAGGGTTAAGGTTGGGAGGAAGTTATTACACTATCGCAATGGTACCATTGTCTTTTTGCATGGAGACATATAATTTTTGAGAAAGTTAATTTTGAAAATTGCCATATTTTACTCGCGACTAACGCTTTTAGGATCTTTTAGAAAGTGGAAGTACTAGGATGAGATAACTAAGAGATGCACGCTTTCCATCCCTCATAACAACAAATTGTTTCTTGAATAAGAATGAATGTGAATAATGATAACATTTACTTAATGAAGCTTTTTAAGGTTTCATATTATCTACAATATACGTATAAATTATTTCAATGTAGCTATATTGATGTTATTAAAAATACCACTTATGGCACAACTTGAAATTTGACTGAATTGATCAACTGAACCTTAAAAAAATTACACTTTTAATAAATTTCTATAATAGTTTACGCAAAAGCTTAACTTACTTAACACATAAACGGTAAACTGTCATGGCACAAGCTCTGGCAGTCAAATGAGATTACAAGGCTTACTAGGCTATAAATAATCATGCTTTAACTTAAGATAACTTCGAGATCATTACATAGCAGGAAGTTTCTTAAAATGTTTATAA
Organism: Druceiella hillmani; assembly: GCA_039881145.1. Lineage (NCBI taxonomy): Eukaryota > Metazoa > Arthropoda > Insecta > Lepidoptera > Hepialidae > Druceiella > Druceiella hillmani. The sequence continues at coordinate 10,613,431 of JAYKKI010000045.1, forward strand.
ATAAAAAAAAACGATCTCTAGAACTCTGTAAAAATTATTCACATTCTGCAAAAAGAATTGTCAATGGTACCAATTTTGTATGGTTTATCTTCGAGAATTAGCAACTTGTTTCCTTGTAATATCTTCTTTTGTGGCAGTATTTTTTTACCACGATAATAGGCATTAAGACAGTATCTTTGACATAATAGGCATTAAGACAGTATATTTAGAGGCTACAAATGAACAAACTTAGAGCAAATATTTAATGCCAACGAATATGATGGCCACCTTGTTCGGAACATTCTCGTAATTTAATAACAGACAATCAATTTAATATCTACAAGCAATGTTTTTGTAGTTAATGCGACCTCTAAGTGACCGATGATGTCTATCAACAACTCTCGAACAATCTGGAGAATATGATGTGCACTTACACAGACACAAGACTTGATTACACTGTTGCTCATCAAATGTGCCGAAAGAACTATAAATTCTTAACTAAAACAATAAAATGCACAAATATTCCAATGTTTACTGTTTTCCCAATAACAACGATCTTCTTTAACTGAAAACTTGTGCAAATGTATGTATATATATATATATATATATATATATAGATAGATAGATATAAATATAATCTTATTTAATATTTTCATATTTCCATCACTTATAAAATTTATTGAAATAACTGAAAATATTTGAAAAAGTATGGAAATATATTCCATGAGGCACGAATAAAAATTGAAAAAAATATACTGGGTTTACCACAAAAAAGACGTAATAATGAAAAATGCGAATAATTTAAACTGGTGAATGCCAGCAAAATCGGAACGCCTATTTGTTCCCTTTAGTAATACAAAAGAAAAGTATTTCACAGTTTGAATTTTTACGAGAAGCGAGAAATTGACCGAAGCTATTCATCGATCCTTAAATGTTTAAGAGAAAGTTTAAGTTAAAGACTTCAAAAAAATAGGATATCTTTAATTTATTTATTCGTAGTTTCGTGTAAATACTCAACTAACAAACCGACCCGGCTTCGTGGATGGATTTTTCCGACTTAATACGTATTTATCGCCGTAGATCGACCGATTTATACAAAACCTATGTCACTTCTAACTTTGGGGTATTATAAAGTATCTTTGTGCGGATCATTTGTGGTGAAATAATAAATGTATCGGACTGTTGCTTAGAACTTGTAAGTTAGATTAAACAACGACTGGTGTGAATTTTTTCTGACTCTTTTTATTAATAAAACAACGTAATGATTGCTGAATGTTAACTACAAATTTACGTGAAGTGTGTTATAATACAATTTTGAAAATAATAATTCCATGAGAATTAACAATCAGAAGGTGTATAATTATAGACAAATACAAAACCGTCGGATTCCCGTCGACTTCCGTCGGATTAGGTGCAAAAACAAACATATACTTCGATATCATACGGGACAGGGCAACGTAAAATTGACCGTGTGAAAAACATTGAACGCTGAGATCTATTTCAGGAATATTTAAAGTCTGATTTTGTGCTTTATTTATAGTTATTCCAAATGCTATCCGCTAAAAAAATTACAGACACTGTCATACAAAACAAATATTTCTATTGAGTTACTCAGCCCATACCTGTCACATTTTCAAATGTCACGATCCTTTCCGGCTTACTCAAATTTTACATATTATCCACTTAAACCTTTCCCATGAATCACTCTATCTACTGGTGAAAGCTGCATGAAAATACGTGCAGCAGTTTTCGAGATTATCGTGTTCAGACAGAGAGGTGGAGACTTTGTTTTATACAATGTAGTGATGAATATACTTTATACGTCACTCAAGGACGCGTTGACCGATTTCCATAATTTTTTTTCGTTTGTAAGGAAATAATTTTCAATACATCTCATCTAAATATGGTATGAGATATCCTGATAAACTCCTCAATGGAGTTTTTTGGGAAATTATATATCGAGTTTATTTGACATGTCTTTACAAATACATAGTATAGTGACGAGTCTGATGGTGCTTGTGGAACGTCGTGATAGAACTTGTCATTGTGAAGTATAGTTTTATCAACATTGGTCTCATTTGACATGTCTTGATGAGTTATTTGGTTACAGACGAGGGTCTGATCGTGGATTATAGTGACAAGAATTTCTCAATGATGAGTTGTTTCAACATGCACGTACTTGTTTAATTTTCAGTACGAGTCTTTTCATCACATGCTGGAGTCTGATGTCAAAACTAGCAGGGAGGGACAAGAGCTCCTCCAGGTTGAGGAGCAAATTCATCCAGTTTGAGATTGTTTGACATGTCTCGATGAATGCATTTTGTCAATAGTAAAAGTCAAAATTTGATAATGGAGTTGGAAATGGTTATTCATGATTTCTTTTGTCACAAGTAATGTATCTAACGAAGATCTGATGTAACTAAGGTATTAATAGGCAAGTAGGTAGGTAAGACAGGTAAGTTTATACAGTATATGCAAAAATGTATAGTCTATTTATAGAATATATATATAGAATATATATATATATATATATATATATATATATATATATATATATATATGTGCATGTAGGTATATAGGAATATTTTCCTTTCCACTAAAACAAGCAAGTTGCGGTTTACATTTCAATAAAAAAAATATTATTTAATTACACGTAGGTATCACAAGCAGTAAAAATCTAGAAATAAAACTTTGTAACAAAAAAGAAAAAGAATTCACTCAATTTCAAATAACTATAGGATAAGGAGCGGACTGAAAAGTTTAAATAATAAAAATACATGTACTTGCTTGGAACTTTCCAGTTCAGCATGATTTCTAAACGTAAATAAATTTAAAAATAAAAAGGTTTCACTTTTTCTTTCAAATACTAGAGGCAGTTGAGGGCCAGGACATTGTTGATTACGTTTCATCTCTGAACTAAACAATCAATATTCAGTCTGGTATGCTCAATTCCTATGAATTTTTCTGGCTTTACATTCGGAACTTTCATCAAAATTTGCTTCAATATATCCTCTGGGAAAATCCAAGCTAATCAAATCCAATCCAAACGCTACATTGGTTTTGATTTTAAATTATCCGTTCTCGCGAAAAAATTGTTATATTTTTATGCGGATTTTCTGCAAGATCTACAAATGCTCTTGAATCTACCAAATGCCTAGAGCATTTGGTAAATTTTCCATACCTTTGAAAATACGTAACAATACGACTCGTACTTGCAACATCTTCTCTCTTTCACCAAAAGTAAACGTAACTTTGTTTTGAGTAGAGACTATAGCATGTTTAAACAAACATCCGAATGTTATAGATAGTAACACATTAGTTTCAAATGGAAATGAATCTTTTAAAAAATTGTGCAGTTATTTTTTTTTCCTCATAATTTCCTTCGAAATCGTAAATTATAAATATAAATAAACGGCCACTAGTAGCAGACATCAGATTATTACCCGATAACCGAAGTCGATCAACGTTGACTCTATTCAGCACTCGCACCGCATATAAATATAACGTACCATCATCCTGCTTCTTTTCAAGGAAATTCACTTCCAAAAAATTTTGTATAAATCTTGACAAATAGAACATGATCTAGACAAATAGAACATGACACTACATTATTTATTTTATTACTCGATAAGGACACTAACAAAGCTACTCAAATTAAATTTTTAGATAAGTTTATTAGCACTATGAAACCAGGGACCCTTATAATTTTGTTTGTTCTGTTCATCCATCCGTCGGTCATGGTCTTACTGCTTCTACAGTCTCAAATCTATATGCATAAAATTTTGCAAGTGGATGCCTCTATTGATAATACTTTATAAGTGTACTTACCGCAGCTGAGGGAGGAAGTAAAATCAGAGATGAGAGGTGAAGTCAAAGTGGGAATGAAAACCATCTGTTTCGCTCTGGATCGTTCTATTTGTGTAGACGTAAATAAGATAAAAACAGATACAATAATTATTTGTATTTCTAATAGCGAAGTGACAAAGGGGTAAAAAATAACTAAATAGGTCTTTTAAAATGAAACTTAAATTCCAGTTTTTAGTCCCGTCTTCGAAGTATTAAGCTTCAATATGGCCTCCATCTCACCTAATGTTTCAACCATGAATTTAAAACTCCTAATAAATTTTAGATAGTAATATTTCTATGAAAATTTTATGTAAAATAGTAGAAGTAACTTATGTCAATATTTTTAAGAGACACAGCTAATTATGTCAATCTATTTTTGGCGTATATCTACACGCATTGGGCCGATTTTTATTTACATGCTTTATAGTAAGAAAAATACTAGATAAAAAAAGTAAAAAATATGGTGGTGTATTTTTGATAGCTTTGTTGAAGATAAATATTTATACATTGAATATATTTGGCGTTAATTTTGTAGAAATTCATTATTCACAATTAAACTAGGTGATGTATTATTATTTCTTGTTTATTTAAATTCTTTATCACGACCTAGTTTCGTTGTTATACAACATATTCAGGGGGCAATTAGCAAAGATTAACTCTTAGAAACTTTTAACAGCATTGAAATGTTACATGAAACAATAGAAGAAACGGGGTTTGAGCAGCTTTTTTAAACATGTTTTTATAAACCGGACATACTCAATGGAGTATACCCAAATTGTATATTTATAAACGGGACATACACATAATTAACATATGGAATTTTATGGCAATATTCGATTTGTTTGATTATATATTTATTGCCTTGAAATTATCTGCCGTAATGAAATCACTTAAAATTTAATCTCTTATATGGTTTATTATTTTTTATTCAGTCTTGATCTTATATCCAGACAAATAAGTTTCTAGGTCTATTAGCTTTTACTTTCTTTTAACAAGAAATAGTCGAGTTTATTCATATTATTAAAGGGAATGTATATTTCGTTATAAAATTTCTAATTACGTACTTTCTATTGATGACACCGGGACAAATATGAAATAGACATGACATAAGCATTGCATTTAAACCAAGCCTCATATTTATGGGATTTTTAGATAAGCTATTGTGTTTTAAGAATTTTTAGGAATAACTACACTTATAAAATCATCTATGCGATAATTGTGTAAACATTGAAATTTCATATAGGCGGAATCTATCTAATTAAACAGTAATTTAAATTGACCAAAGCTGCTCTAATAAATGCAACTGAACTTTCTTATTTATAGACGGTCATGTAATTTTTAAAATACTTTGGAGTCAGCTTTTATAAAAAATCACAGCTTATCAAAAGCAATGATCGATATTTTTAAATATAAAACTTATAGATTTCGGCTGATAATAAAAAAAATAAAAAATTTTGAATTGATATTTCGCTTCTCAGTGTTATTTTTACATTTAAAGGAAAAATTGTTACAAATGTTGGGGATGAAATTCTAAAAGACCGACATCAAACAATTATGTCAGTGAAAAAAGAATCTAATAAATAAAAATTACAAAAAGTTCGAATGGAGTCTTCTTAGTTCCACTTCGCTCTCTGGTTTCTCTGCCTATGGGTTGCAGTCTTCTAGCTTCTAAGTAAAGTGACCCAATGCGATTATGAGATAAACTCTAAGAGTTACAAAAAATATAAATTAAATCTCGTTTGTCTTATTTTGCGCCTTTGTATATATGCTTATATGTCACAGGCTTCTAGTTTGTAAGTAAAATGATCAAATGCGATTATAAGAAAAACATCTAAAAATTACAAAATATTCAAACCAAATCTTGTTTGTCCTATTCTGCTATTTTGTGTATCTGTTTATGTGCCACATGCTTCTAGATTCTAAATAAAATGACCGAATTCGATTATGAGACAAACAGCTAAAAATTCCAAAAAATCCAAATCAAATCTTGTTTGTCCTATTCTGCTCCTTCGTGTATCTACTTATGTGTCACAGGCTTCTAGATTCTAATTAAAATGACAGAATGCGATTGTGAGACAAACATCCAAAAATTACGAAATATCCAATTCAAATCTCGTTTGTTCTATTCTGCTCCTTCGTGTATCTGTTTATGTGACATAGGCTTCTAGATTCTAAGTAAAATGACCGAATGCGATTATGAGACAAACATCTAAAAATTACAAAAAATCCAAATCAAATCTTGTTTGTCCTATTCTGCTCCTTCGTGTATCTACTTATGTGCCACAGGCTTCTAGATTCTAAGTAAAATGACCGAATGCGATTATGAGACAAACATCTAAAAATTACAAAATATCCAAATCAAATCTTGTTTGTCCTATTCTGCTCCTTCGTGTATCTACTTATGTGACACAGGCTTCTAGATTCCAAGTAAAATGACCGAATGCGATTATTAGACAAACATCTATAAATTACAAAAGATCCAAACCAAATCTTGTTTGTCCTCTTCTGCTCTTTTGTGTATCTGCTTATGTACCACTGACTTCTAGATTCTAAGTGGCCAAATGCGATTATGAGACAAACATTTAAAAATTACCAAAGATCTGAATCAAATTTTATTTGTCCCATTCTGTTTTTTCTTTTATATGCTTATATGCCACAGTTTTCTAGATTCTAAGTGAAATAGGACGAAATCATTAATTCTATCAACATTTTAATTGCATATTTATGTACTACGAAAGCAAAATTTATAGAAAAATGTTACTTGAGCGAGGAGCTTTATCAGAGTTCCGTACTTCAAGAGCAATAGATGAAACCCTTACAAGTCACTCAGATGTCCGTCTATCTGTACGTCTATTATAGCTTTTCTCAGAAATCGTTTCACGTAAAAACTTAAAATTTAGCATAACTATAAAGCGTATTACACTCAAAAACTAACCCTAAACAACACTCAAAAATACTAATTTGAAATTTTTTGAAGGTGGAAACAAAATATTAAATATTTTTTTTCATGGATGTTGATTGAAAGAGTGACTTATAAGTCTACCGAAACTACTTATAACGACTTCATAACGAGTGACTTATGAATATTTCTGTAAATTTTTAAATCCATTTAATTAGGTTACACAGTTTTTCAAGTATTCATAATATCTTACATCCGTAAAAGATATACTAAGCAATATATTTAAATGGTTCAAATTAATTTTCTAAACATTTTAAAAGAATTATCATATATCTTTAAATGTTTATAAATGCCTCTATATGTACGTAACCATGGCATTGCGTAACTATGGCAGTTGTACTCATTTTTAACTCGTTTTATTTTTAGTATTTTGGAGAATCGAATAGAACGTTAAAATTCATGATGTTTCAAAGTTGATAATTTAAGAAAAAATTTTGCGGACACTAGTCTAAAATTCTAAAATAAACTTTTAATGATGTTATACCCTACTGCTAAACAACCAATAATGACGACCATACCAACATTTTTAATCGATTGATTGAAACGGATTTATTGAAATTTCTGATTTTAAAGATATTAACACCAGAAAATATGAAATTCGATTTTGAAATTTTCTTCTGTTTTGTGAAATAAACATTAAAATCGTAATAAAACTAATAAAATTATGGGCTAATAGTACATTAATGGCATACTCAAATTATTATGCAATTCTTCCAGTGGAACCTAAACTGTACTTACTTTACAGAAGTAATAAGGAGCTACCAGGACTTATAATAAAACGGGTGGACCCTGTAAGTAGTTTTCTTCTAATACTAATATAATATGAACTAACGTATCTTCTCATATTCTCGTTAACAGAAAAACTTGACAAGGGTTTATGACTCGTTATGTACGGTCGGACGGGTGGTGAAATGAGCAGGTTGCAAACGGCAGTCCCTTTTGATAAAGCGCCTCGGTTAGCAGCCAGCCTGCTGTATGAATATTTCAACAGGTTCAACGCTACATATCACGTCGTTTGGACCGAACGTGCCTCCTTTTTTTTGCCGAATTGTATAATGGGTACTGGCTACAGAGTCACCTTCACTGTGCTTCAAACCAAGTATTACGTGGCGGACATGTCAATTCAGTTTTTTTCATACGATACGCCGACGTAGGTAAATTAATCCCATTGTACTTCTAACGTAATACAAGGATAAAATAGAGATATTTTCATAACAATACTTTCCTCGCAGCGAAATAATTAAGTTACAATGTGGAAATCGCTAAGACAAGATATAACAAATAGGTTAAACTACTTACAAGTAACGACTAGAAAAATTAAAACTGTGAAACTGCTGTAGAATACATCAAGGGAAAAATAGGGAATGTGTAAATTAATTGTTTCATATATATGCCCAGTTCTGCAAAGAATTACATGCATTTTTAACTTTCTTGATTGTCTAGAATTTAATATATTCCATTTCATTCCATTCATTATCATTAATCTGTTACTCAAAGAACGTTAAATTTTGCACGATTTAAAGTACGTAAACTTATTTGCGTATGTGTTGATCACAAATATTTACTTCCCGCAAAAAAGGAATTACTAAATTAGAAAGCTTTGAATGAGATTACATCATTATGATGTAAATATATAAGTTGCGAATATTAAAAATCACAAAACCTCGTCGGGAATTTTCTGATTCAATAAATTTTTTTGCCCAATTATAATAATTATCCAAACAAAACATTACACACTGGAATAAAACAGACATTGTAACAATAAAAATTGGTTGCCAATTAGCAACTCTAGTTAGTTAATATTTGTGATACGTATACGATATATACTCCTAGTTCGTAGAATCTTATTTCAGTACTAGCTTTTGACCGCTGCTTCTCCCGAATTCTTTTCAGTTTTTTGACGTAATGTGGATTTCTAAATTAAGACAACTATTCTTTTCATAATTCCCATTGTTGACAATCATTTCTAGGATAAGTAGGAGAACTTTCTTTCATTACTTGAAGTTCCATTTATCCATCCAGAAAGTGCAATAAATTTTTAATGCAACTTTGCCTGTCAGCTTTATTTTAATTACTACTATGGCCTTGTAATATTTCCATAGTTTTAGATATAAAAAAATTTAAATCATCAAATTTTCTTTATTTGGAGACTTCATTGGCTAAAATTTTGGTATTTACAGATACATTGAATTAAAAATTTGGAATTACTGAATAAAATAGGATCACGGCTCATCAATACCAAAATCGCCTACAATTTTATTTAAGTGGCGCTAAGCGATCAATTCTCAGTTTAATAGGATCACTGACTAACAGTTCAATCTTCCAAATAGCGGGATTGCCAGTTCCGTTCGTAATTGTCAAAACCACCAACAATTTCGATCGAATGGCGTAGCCCGTTTATTTTTAAAACCTTTTAAATATTACCGCTCCAGGCTAAACAACTGTGCGATATATATACCGAATACTACGCTGTTTGCATTGAATCGCCGCTATCACTTTTGACCTATATGCTTACTGATATTATTAACTCTAAAAATGGCCGATTCTACTCTCTAACTTAACTCTAAAGATTGTGTGACATAATTTAAAAAATATAAATAAATCCCACTTTTATGATAAAAAACTAATAAATTATCGATAAAAATAAAAATAATGTCGCAATATCAAAAATTATTGTTCATACTAAATAATCCAAATACAAGCTTAAATCCGATAAAAATATTTGAAATAAGAGTGGAAATCGTACTATTCGATTCCGTTCCCATTTAGGAATATATAAGCCTTTAAACGTTATTTTTTAAACTAGTTACACATTTTAGAATAATTTTCCACCTTATAAACATCGTATGTATCGTCCACAGTAAAAAATGTCATAAATTTCTAAAAAAACCAATGAGACTTAAAAGCATTACTTTACTTTTCCGGTAAACTTGAGATAAACTTCTGTTTTTCTTAATTTTGACTTTAGCAGTTTCAGTGATAGGATTAATTTTTCGTTAATTTCTCTAGAACCATTTTAAATTAAATTTAAAGGAAAAATATTTTGAAATACACACAACACGCCATTGCAATTTATACCTCACGAGACAGACTAAATTCAAAAATATGTTGATAAATTAATTTGCCCTCTCTAAAATTTCTATACATGTGGGTTAATATTCTTTGTTTTTCTAGAGTTTCTACGTTAAAGGGTTTCTGAAAAAAACGGGGATACAAGTGGTTAATCTTATAGGGGTTGTGTTCCTTTTGAAATACAAAACTTCAATGAGATATAGTCTAAAATATACAGTTAATCGTAGTGTTTAAATTATTTAAAAAGATTTAAACCCTATGGTGATACTTACTTTTAAAACGTGGATGCATCGCAAACTCTGAAATCACGTCGAGTTGTTGGAAAAAGTATAAGAAGTAAAATATATATAGCCATATATTGTAAAAAAACAAATGACTATACTATTTTATCAGCTGAAGCTGAAAATTTAATCATAAGTTTTGATATAGTTCACCCTCCCAACCATCAACAATCACTTATTGCATTGAACTAAATTTTCTTATTATTTGTGATGTAGCTACAAGTTCTAATAATTTAAAATAAAATTATACGATTCTAATTTAAAATAAGATATTACGTCCTTACACGTATCAAGTAACTACTGCTCTGGGTGATTGAGAGCGATGAGATAAGGGGAAACGTGAAATAACTGACAGCGAGATTATGAAATTGTATCATACCAACTATTAATTAATTCACCTATCACTTTACAATTTGTCGAGTTAATTCCTTAATATTAAACATTGAGTAGATTCTAATCAAGGTAAGTTAATAAAAGTATCCAAATTCCCTATTGTTACATAAAGATAATAGTATTCGATAGTTGTCACACCTTTTGTTATGTACAGCTTTCCCATCATCCAAACAGCCATCGACGATCATTGCCATTCTCTAGTATCTCCCATGGTGGAAATCATTAAAGGAACTAATTTCACACTACGTTTGCACTTTCATATTTCAGTTGATAACGTTACTAAAGAAAACTAAAGACTTCTCAGGAATTACTGTAAATCATAATCGGGTAATCTACAGATTTTAGTCAGGATAAATTTAAATAATTCATGGTATATGAATCTTTTCTCGCCGAGTTTTGTGTGGAGAACTCACATTATTGGAAATAGCTACAGGTTTATTTGTTTTGAAAACTGACGTTAAACTACAAAACAATCTACATTAGGTTAATTTTTATTCACGACTAACTGAAACTACTTGACGTAATATTATTTCTTCTTTATTTAAATTCTTAACCACAACCTACGTTTTGTTTAAGACAACGCCTTTATGTGGGCAAATTGTAAAGAAATTTGAAAGTATCTTTACAAATTGCCCACCAGAAGATGTTGTCATGCAACGAAACCTAGGTCGTGGTTAATAATTTAAATAAAGTAGAAATAATACTATATCACGTAATTTTATTTAGTTGTTAATAAAAATTCAATGATAATAAATTTCCACAAAATTAATGCCAAATATATTTAAAACTATATTGAGCTTTGCGTGTGGCTCTTAGTATAAAATTAATAAAACTGCATTATTATTGGGTAACAGAATATAAAATATAGAACGATTAAACAATTGTTTCAAAAATTAAATGTTCTATTCGATAATAGAATTTATCGAATTATACAATTTTCTCCCGTTTACTATGTAAAACTTCATAAGAACAAAATATAAACAAATTGTTTTAAAACCATCCATAACAAGTAACTTACGAAGTGCTCCAGAGAACACAATTGTAAACCCGGACGGTTAAGATAATGAGTCCTAAGTATATAGTAGGACTTCATTGAATTTTCAAAGGGTATTAATGTAGGCGAGCTGTCAAGAGACTGCCGATAGCAACCTGCTCGTCAAGCCGCTAGGTCAACCGTATCTTATAAGCCTCGCTTGTAGAATTTTGTATTAACGAAGATACGTCCACAAAGTTATATGAAATTTATGTTGCCTGATTACCAGAAGAGAAATAAATTTTCAATGGAATTGCTATTCAGTGTATAAACTTCTGCCATGCCTCTCCTCATTGCAACTGCACGCTAGCGGCAGGGAATCTATATTTTGTAGAAAAGTAATAGCAATATGTATTCATATTATACATATATTCATATTTACCTTAAGAAGTTTCATTTCAAACAGAAAAGGCGGGAGTTATAACTTTTCAATGGAATTGCTATTCAACGTATAAGCTTCTGCCATGCCTCTCCTTCTCATTACAACTGCACTCTAGCGGCAGGGAATCTATATTTTGTAGAAAAGTAATAGCAATATGTATTAATATTATCACACATGTATTCATATTATCAACTTATCACAATACGTATTCATATTATCAACCTATCACGATATGTATTCATATTATCAGCCTCACCCGCACAACATTTATGCTTGGCCATTCTTCTTGGATTGTCATAATTATAGGGGTACCTGAAAATACTTTCGTTCGGTTTTTACTTTTCCCCTGTAATATAATATTTTTTATACTAATTCATGGACATTAATAAGATAATATCTCTTATGGAAATAAAAGGGTCGTAAACATTAAATTAAGTCTATGTTATGGATGTCTTTATATACACCGATCCATTAGACCTAATAAATGTAGATTGCTCTACAATTAACATTCTAACCAAATACATAACAACGTCCATCAATTTGTGTAAACATTTTCATTATTACTTTAACGTTTATAAAAGAAGCATAATAAAATAATTACCGGTCATACTTATTTTTATTCGGAAATCAAATGGCACAAAGCGTTCATAGAATCGTCGATCAAAAACATTAGAGCAGTTTCTCTGTACAGAACATTACAAGCTGTTTTATTTTTAAATTAATTGAGCTATTATGTCTTGAACTCTATGTTAATATCTGCTTAGATTTAGACGTTGTTGATAAACTTATTCTCATTGAATTTTTTATCGGCATTATATTTCATTATATATAATGTAAAAGAAAACATGTTTTTTGATTTAAGCATTTAAATATGAAACAGAATTAATATCCAGCTTTCTCAAGCGGCAGATATTAACAGCATTTCTTTTGTTTCCGCTTGAACGAACTTAAGTTTAACATTAACGAAATTAACCAATAATCTGTTAAGCACGATAAGAAATCGAGGGTTTCGTACATATTTTGGACACTGATAAACATTTGATGGCACATAATATTTCTATAAAACTAGTTATAAATATTAATTACAATTTAAGATATAAATTCCAAAATAGAATTCAATAAACAATGTAAATTCCCCAAGGGTAAAATGTGGGGATATGTTAAAAATAATGAAATCCGATAAAATCACTAACTATATTCTCTTTCTCTGACGGTTTAAACTCTGCCCCATTGTTTTCCAGATCTAGTAATTACATAACGTAAAAAACATAAATGAGATGACTTTTAATCACTTTAATAGCGTTATTATCAACAAATTAAATAAATGAAGTGATTTCGATATTCTACTTATCGAAATCTTATTTTGATACTCGACATATCAAACTTCATGAAAAGTGAATCTTCCTGAACTTAAACTAAAGGACATTGCACGACCTTCCTGCGCGCTTAGCGATTCAAGTACACAAGGAGCTCCAAAACGGCAAACTTTAATAATCACGTAATAGTCTAATAATCGCCACTAGTCACCGTGGAAATTTTATGAAGGCTTGATGTCAGAGCCTATTTGAAGAAAATTAGGTCGTAGGCATTATTTATTCCTATCTAAGACTAGCCTCTCATTAGCATAATTTTGAATTACCTGTTTGACCAAGATGTTTATCTAATAATCTGCAATCAAGTAATGCGTCAGTGTACGATACATATATTGTGTAAATTTGTTAAAAAATTATGTTGTTTTACTGACTATCACAAAGACACAACCGTGTCTGTTACCGACTATCACAAAAATGCATCAGTTCTATTTGAATAGATGCATATAATTTAAATTAAAAACAATTAAATGATATAATTATAAAGAGCAATACGATCAATACATCATAGAGTTTTATTCTGTTACTTTGTACTTTTTAATTTCTTCAGTGCCTTGCATATATAAATATCAACTTATCATTATAAATTATTAGCTAAAATTCTAATTGTTTATTGTTTTTATGTAACGACAGCAAACAATATTTGCATCATTAACAATTATTATCAATGACAGAAAATAATAAATATGTAGATAAATATGTCAATATTTTCGTGGTACAATAATGCAAATAGTTAAATGATGTAAAATATAAAGGTCACAATTTTAAAACGAACCCAAATAAAAAATTGATGGATTATTGATTTATTTACATAACTCTTTTAAAAAGATCATTTCCACTGCTATTTAATATTTATACTGAACACATTATGCGGATCGAACTCAATGGAGGGGACAAAGGAATATGTGTGGGAGGTCAGCTGATTAGCCATTTTAGGTTAGGAGCTCTTCTGTCTTCTTTTGCTCACACAAAAGAAGACATAGAAGAACTACTGACTCGTTTAGAAGCTGTTAATCTTAACTTTGGACTTGCTCCTAAGAGGGAAAGAAAAAAATCATGGCAGTATTCAAGACAGCGCTAAATAAAACTGATATTCAGAGCTTAGTAACAAAACCATACTTACCTCTGTTTTACTATCTGCAACACATGCTGCTATGACGAGATCAAAATATTGTAAATTAACATACACATGGGGCCGAAAGGCTCGAAAAGCTTTGGAAAGACAGAAGGATAATGAAAAAAAAAAGTAAAAAGGTAAAGTACCTTGTTTTCCCACTTTTCTTCTACAAAACGAGAACTGTGGTATGTACCTAGACACTTCTTGTTTACCGCAGATTAATTAAAATAGTGCAAGAGTTTAACAAAAATTACTCAGTTTGTATCATAGCCTGACATCCGAAAAATTTTATAAGACAAATATTTATGTGAGCAAGGATTCATCTAGTAACAGGGAAGTAAATAAAGATGATTTTATGAATATAAATAATCTAGCGTCTCTCTATACATATGTTTGTGTATATATGTGAGTGTTTGTTACCTCCTCCTCAAGAAATGAACAGATTTCAATTGAATCCCATCAAAAATATATATGTAAAAAAAAAACAGAAAACTACCCGTGGTATTTCGACTTCGCTGTTTAAAGAATTGGAGTTTAAGTCGGTACCAAGTTCTATTAAATTTCTTTCAAACTTACTTGCGGAAATAATGATATTGTTTAAATTATTTAAAAAAATATTACTTGCTTGCTACTAAATCTCCTACATTGCCAGTTTTCATGTTTCGTGTGTGATACTACTGCGTACCAAATTTCGAGTTTCAAAGTCGAAAGGAAATGGGTGTTAAAAATAATAATATTCGAGCCCCAATTTCGGGAAATATTTGATTATCTTTTATAATATTTTGATAATACAAACAAAAAATTACAAGTCTGAATTTTAAATGGACTTTGAATCTTATGTGGGTCGAACGTAGCTCGGATTGGTTCTTGTAAATATGCATACGATTCGTGTTCGTTTTTCTTTTCCAGACTTGTCTGACAAATTGCCGCATATCTAGACTTGACACCAACATTCATTACTACATACCCTACACATACCGTAATATAAATAAATGTTTAAAAGTATTATTTTGTACAGTTATTGAAAGTAATTAAATGTATTAAATAATAGCGTCATCTTTTTCATTTACACACAAGTTTTTTGAAATTAATCCAAGCGTGTGTGGATGCTTCCATTATTTTGCAAAATATGTCCTCGTAAAATTAATATATAATCAGCTTGTACCGGTTGTTTTGCTATTTTTATTATTAAATACAATTTAAACGAAAAGTCTACAAATCTTTCTAGCCTAACTTACCATAAAATAGCTAGCAAAATATTACGCCCGCTCTACGCGCAACTTTACGAGTGTTCCGTACAACCGAAGGTGTGGTGTGACACAAACAGACGCTGTAAGTCTACGCGGCGTGATATATAGCGCAAAGCCTTTGTTAAATTATTTACAAAGCACTACCGGAAGCTAAACCCAAAGCACATACCTATTCGCTACTTCGCCCGACCAGATAGCTATATTTAACGAACCTCCTTTACGTAACTCCGTTTATAATATATTATTTGGAAAGTTCACGTTATCCGAGTACTGAAAGAGAATTGTGTGAGTTCAACTAAATATATGAAGCCTAAGACTCAAAGGCAGTTGAAAGTAATGTAAAATATAAATACTCACGTAGAAATTAACATACGGTTTTTCATATGATATATACTTAGTCCTGTCTTTTTTAGGGTAGCATAACTCCAAATGTATAAGCGACACCTTTATGAAAATACTTCATTATCCACTTGATTGTCTGTCCACGGCTTTTTTTTGGCCTATAACTTTCTCAAATTAATGCTTTTATTTTCCAAATTATAACGACAACCTCCAGTAGCGTATTTTATTACGTTTAAATAATGAATCTAACTGTTCTGCCTAATTAAGTTGTAAGTTATCATATAATTTTTTCAAACTTTGACAAGCGGTAGTGACTCTAAAATAGCCAATCAAAAAAAGAAAAATTACAAATTCGTTTTTAGCTGACAGAAGCAAATGGCGGATTGACACAGTTAGTTTTCAAACGTCGAAAAATAAGAAGCACCCTGATAATGAGCCGAATTTTTCAAATGAAGTGCTTATTCGGTTACACGCCAAAATATGACCTACGATGATGAGGTACGAATTCACTGGGAAATATAAGTTATCACACAGATTTAATAAAACTATGGAAAAAGACGAAAAAATAATACTATAATTTTATGAGACCACATCCGAAACTATCCTTGCGTCGTCCTAGAGCGACTTTATTCGATATAGTAACAATGTTCAACAAAGAAGTAATAAAAGATTTGTATTACAAAGATACTGAAGTTGTCGATAGTTACGATATAATGTACGGTAGAAAACTTTTTAATTTTGACGGAACCGAATCATCTACTGCGCAAAGAAGACCTCACAAAATGTTAACTAAAAAGGTAAGCATCAAGTCAGAGCAATCACCAACAGTAAGAGCAGCAACGCAAGTGCTTCGGTACACTTTGTTACAGTACAGTTCACTGATAATATTTAAGTGAAAAAATGAACATAATAAAAGGATATTTTCTACATTTGGATTCAACATTTCATTGAATATGTTAAACCAACACTTGTAAAAAAGTATTGGTTATTCTTGATGACTACGTAACTCATAAGTAGCATTTGCCTTCAATTAATTTAGGGCGACAACGTCTAAGCATTATGCTAACATTACCGGCACATACATCACACAAGTTGCAACCAGATGACATTTCATTTTTTAAACCTCTTAGGGGATGTGATACTGATGAGATGGAAAAATGGCTACAATACTTACGTCGAGCGGTCATATAGTATCGGATCTCTATGCTTTTTGGTATGACATACGGGCACGCAGCTTCTGTAGGTACAGCTACCAATGATTTCAGAAAGAGTAGAATTTACCCAATTGACAAAGATATTTTTGCAGATTTCGAATTTATAGCTATTCAAAGCGAATCAGAGAATATTGTTCCGATAATTGATTTTCCAAACGAGCCAAATGTCACTTGTTCAGAAATCCATTTGCAAGTATCAGAAATATTTCCATCACTCAAGAGTTTCCTTCAAACTAGCTCAAGCCAGCTGGTATTTCCGTTAGATGATCTAATTTCTTAAACACTGACACCATCAATTCATTAATATCTCGGTTGTCCTCCTCAATCTACTTCAAACCATCTTTTTGGATTTACCATTTTACAAATATTATCAGGTGTGGAGAAGATTGATTCCGAATCACGAAAGAGAATTGTAAAACTCAACGAACTACAGTTAATAAGTTCCCTTACTAAGTAGATTTGGTAACTTTGCAAGATATAAAGTAAGGAAAATAAAGAAAAATGTTACAAGTTTAAAAATTTTAAAAAATAAAGTTCCAAGTTTAAGTCAATAGTACTCAAAATATACAATTAATGTAATGTTGCGCATTTTAATGACATTCGGTACGTTATATTCGACGATGGAAAGGGGGATAGGGGGATTATGGGTACAGAGCCTTTGTACTATCGTAAGCATCGTAGCACTACGGTGTATATACGGTATATGGATCGTAACACTAAGGTGTAATTCTTTTATTGTCTTCGAATAATTAATAATCTTCGTAGGTGACGAAGTTGTGTGATTTATGAATCATGCTGATCCTATTATTATAAAATATAGTAGTAATTTTTTCTACGGTTATTAATTATATTGATACATTTTTAATTACATAGGTTATTAGGATAAGTCCAGCAGACTACTTAATTCTAGTCTATTCGTAGCCCTTACGTCTTTCCGGATGACGATTTATTAAAATACTTAATCGAAAATCTAAAGACAAAATAATGCGAACGTAATATTTTCAAAGAAACGTAAATTTAATTAATGCTTTGTAATATTTGGTTTTCAATTAATTTTATTTTATTACCACACATTATAATATATTTTATTCACAATTAAATGAAACTACGTGATGTAGTATTATTTCTACTTTCTTTAATTTCTTTACCACGACCTAGGTTTCGTTGTATTACAAGATCTTCAGGTGGGATATTAGCATCTTTGCTAATATCCCACCTGAAGATGTTGTAATACAACGAAACCTAGGTCGTGGTAAAGAAATTAAAGAAAGTAGAAATAATACTACATCACGTAGTTTCAATTAATTGTGAATAATGAATTTCTACAAAATTAACGCCAAATATATTCAATATTCAAAAAATTATGATATAAAATTTTCTAGCGATATTTCTCAATGTATGTCGATAAAATCTCTCTTTTACGCAGTGTCTTCTAATAGTAGTTTATAGATCACTACAGTGTTTTAAAGTAAGTAAAATCATACTCGCGGGCTTGTGACACGGTACGCGGTCATAAGGGTTCGACGGCGGCGCACCGATATGACCGATACGACGGCGGTGTTCATTTCTTTAGCTTTATCAGAAAAAGCTACCTTTGTGATGTCTGAGTGGGTCTCTAGTATAATTACATGCCAAATAATGGTAATTTGTTGTTTATCAATTAAAAATTATTTTATTTCAGTACAAATATTTAAATAGTTATTAAACTGAGTTCATTCCTATGATTAATTAATTAAATAATAAATAATGTCAATAAAAACACACCCAAGTTTTTATATATTATGACGATAAAAAACAACGAAAAGTTTATTTAAATTCGGTCCTTAAATAGTCATATCGTGACAGTTTTAACTTGGTATACTGGGAATTATTTATATTTTACAACTGGCTTTTTGCCAGCTATTGTTTTCGAATGAACAAGTCGGTTTTAATTTCTATACTAACTTACTTACTTAACTATTTAATTGTTTCTTTAGATTTTAACAATTTAAAATATAGAAATTTTATATACAATTTTACATCAATCGAAATGCAGTCTTATATTAGAGTAGCGTATGGTTGATCATCTGTGTTTGTAATAGGATAAATTCCATAAAACCTAATGAAATTTGGCAAGGCAATTTCTTAATCTTTTTTTTTATTTCAATTTCCCAGTTTGACTTTCATAAAAATCCTGCATCTTCAACCACCATTTTAGAAATTAAAAATGTTGAATGTAGTTTCGAATGAAATATGTTAGAGTGGATAATAGGTATATTTATATGTTCAGCATATTTAAAAATGTAGAGGCTTCATTGTCATATTCGTGAAACAATTAATTTTTATGTACTAAATTTAAAAAAATTAATGTATTACAGTCGAATTTCGACCACCGGGTGACCGCTAATAACCATTATTTTACGAAATCGGCCTGTGGGATGTTATCGTTGGAGCACTTTTATTATGTAAATCTGGTTGTTTTTTTCGCGTCCTCAATATAACTGTATATTTTAGTAAAAATTTAAGTAAAAGTAACAAATTGATCTTAATTTTTTTGCTTTAGAAATGCTCATTAACAAATTAGAAAACAATTATATTTTATTAATGATCATCACATCGTTATTCTCAGGCCTCTAAGATGAGTTTAATAGTTTACATACTTAAGTTATAAATTGTGTTTGGAATATATTATTGTACTCTCCACCCAGAACGTGAATATTATGTTTAGATATTACACGTAATAGGACTACGCACAATTGGAAATGTGAAAAATATTAATTGTCATTGACGTCTAAATCAAAAACGTTTAATATTAGGTCCAATGCTTTCGTAATCGGGGAACATAGTTTTATAGTATACTGAACCCGTTTTAACTGGAACGGTAAATTCCAGTTAAAAGGGCTCCTGTATATCGTCGTTATTAGCTTATCAGGTAGAGATGCGAGTTTCTTACACTTACTCAAAAATACCTTAATTCTAACTACCCATCTAAACAATCCAATCAAATGTATCTGAAGAATAATTTTAATTAAAATAAAATTAATTTAATAATGCTGAATTTGATATAAATTTAATATTCAATGCTTAAAAATTCTCGTAAGTTGAGACATTTCGTTCTATCTATTTTTAAGATCTGTTTTCGATAGAGCGAGTTAATCTTATTAAATAGACAATCTATAGCAGATTTTTTTATGGAACTATTTAAGGTATGTAATTTTACCATACATAGTTTCTACGTAACTCTAAATATTTTTTTAGCATGCGCTAAGGAATCCCCACGGCTGGTTTTTTCGCAATTTCATCGTCACTTGTTGCTTAATTTATACAAAACCTTTATAAATTATTCAATATTTTACCCGTCTAACTTCCTGGGTACTTAATATAAATATTAGTGAAAACTGAAACAAAATCCGTTCATATATACATATATATATATATATATATATATATATATATATATATATATGTATATATATATATATATAGAACATCGTCTACATCCAGACAGATACGGGGTTTCTGTTTTATAATATGAAAATGATTCATCGATTTTATTTATTGTTTTTTTTTATTCGACGATTTAATTTATTAGCTTTTGTATCAACTTTACAATCAAAACAAAAACCACGATACTCGCCTTCACCGAAAGACTATGACTTGACATTTAAAAAAGTAATTCATAGGTCTAGAGATATAAATAATTAAATGCCTTCTGTAAAACTAAACCCTTTGCGTAAATCAGTCAACATATTTGTTTGTCCACGATAATCTCAGAAACGGTTAGCAGCATAGTAAAGTGTTTTATATTTGTAAATAGATAATAAAACATACCATAATCTGTATTATGCATCGTCTCAACATCTCTAAACATTTAGTAAAGCATTACAAGAATTTCTGCTATGCGGGTGGCCGGTAACAGCGGGCTGCAGCAACATATTGGAACGAAAAGGAGGATTGGAATGAAACGGATTATTTGTATCTAACATTAGACGTAAAATAAATTCATTAAAAGAATTCCGTTCGAAAGAAATGGCAAGGCACTACTAGTATATAGTAAAAATATTGATATTGAAACTGTATATGAGACAGAATGGTTACTTTCCTTTTGTATCTTTAGTCGATTTCTTCCTGGTTATGTAAGTTTTCTATTCTTTGCAACTCAGAAGAAACGTTGCAATCATAATCTTCAGTCTTTCAGCTATTGAGAAGTAGTATTATGTGCCCGTATTATTGGGTAAAATTCATTATTCGTGCCTGGAAATTAACTGGGCTCACGTAATCATTACTTTTTCCTATATAACCTTCTAGAAACTATTTATGTCAGAACACTTTAGTTTCAAGCGGTAATCAATTAATTGAGAATATAATCGAGGTAGCACCAGAGTTTGATTCAGTTATGACGAGTTTTTCGAGATTCGAGATACAGGGGATAAATAAATTATAATAAATTTTAAAACTACACTTTCCAGATTTATGTCTTTTGCTCATGGAAATACATTACATGAAATACATACAATGAAATACATAAAAATACATTTTACAATATGACTATCTCCATATTATCTCATAAATATAAATACTATTCAGAAAAATCAATGAAATCTATTAACATCCCTCTCTTTATCTCGAGGGAAAAAAATTATGTAACGGCTTTGAATGGTACCAAGTCTCGCTACGAAATTCTAGAATAAACAAAGCTTTACTTATATGTAAAATCGAAATTAACTTTAGCTTATTTATCACTTTTAATGGATTCCTTGGTACAGAAAAATATTTTGTGGATGACATATAATTTGAGACAGATATACGTAGTCTTATATTAGTTAAAATAGTTTATGCTATTAATTTCGTCGTATTGATTCTAAGGGAGGAATAAATCAAAGGAACAAAAATGAGAAATTGCATTTTTTATATAAATCTGTTACTTTTACTGGAGTATAAAAGTAGTAGTAGTTAGTAAGTAAGTTTAGTAGTAAGTAAGTTAGTAGAAAAGTTTTTGCGTGCAAGTATTGATACACGCATGCCCATATGTATACACGTGTTTGTGGGTGGTTTATGAAAGATGGCCTAACGTCTAATTCAATTGACCGACTGGATAACATTTAGTAATTGGTGGTTTTTAAGATTCCGTACCTGAAAAGGAAAAACGTCTTAAACGTTAATAGAACGCGCACTACAACGGTACTCTACTCATTTAGGTACTTAAAAACATTTAAACATAAAAACTTGATCGATTATTCTAGATGTCGTAATATTTGAAGTATGCGGCTCTGAAATATATTTACGTTGTAAAAAATTAAAATTTGTAAATAATTAAAAAGAACACTACATATCCGTAAATACGCATATTTATAGGTTGTTAAGTGACCCCCCCACCATAATGCGAGTTCTGCTCGTAGTAAACGGGTTTAATTTCTAAATATTTTCAGACATTTTGTAAAATATTTTCAAAATATATTTAAACCAATCCAACTGTTTTCTTAATTTCTTTCATATTATTAGTTTTTTATGAGCCGTAAAATCTTTTCCTTGAAAAAATATCATAATGTACTGAATATTCGTACTGCGAAGGGGGGTGCATGGTACGGCAATTATTTTATGAGTCTAAATTTCCAACGGTAATATGAAGTATATAATTTTATTACTGCAATATTTATATATATATATATATATATATATATATATAAAGAAACAGGGTATAAATCATTACAATTACCTTATATAGCAAGTAATTAGAAACACTAATTAATTTTAATTTAGTTTAGTTGATTTTGTCGCTTATTTCTAATAAAAATTTATGCTTTACCGTGCATCATTAATAGTTTGTTATGTTTTAACGTCGCGTAGGTTAACAAAAATTTACCAGATAATCTTACTATCTGATCCATGAAACTTTGTTTATGTAATATATTTTAGAAGAGAAAACCAATATGTGTACCCAAGTCCAAATATTTTCCATTCATGTCATAACTAAAGTAGGAATGAACTTAAATGTATATTCCTTTTGTGAAATACTAGACAAAGGAGTAGCTCACGAAAGCGTTTACCATTTAAGAAACACAAATTTCAAGTCCTATAATTAAATCGAATTCGAAGAATAGCTTGAATATTCATATTAAATCACAAATTGTTAATTTATTAATTTTCTGGTACAAAATTAATAATTCAAAGAATAATAAATTTGAACACATTTTTTGCGACGTGGACAAACCAGGGTTAATTTTAGCATCATACATATGGAAATGCAAAAAATTTATGCATATTATTACTATTTTATCATGATTATTAATTTATGACAATAATATTTTAATTCCAAAATTTTGCTCCACAAAAGGATTACCTCAGTTTCGAAGGCCTATACCGCAGACGCTTCCTCGTTAGTCCTTTACAGCTACTCGTACGTATTTACATTATCCATAGACGCAAATAAGTGTGGGGATATATACTATTTATATTATATGTGACAAAGGATTTTCAAAATTATTTCAATAATCACGCAAAATTGTTTATTGTGTCCAATGTTAAATATTTATTAGATTTTAAATTACGTTTGCATTTCAAAATGGGAAAGGAGATATAATTATTTTCAGGTTTTACCAGAATTAATTGCCTCCAAGCAGATTTTCATATTAGCTACAACATTTTAGGTTGGCAATTAATATACAAATTATCTTACTTTATCCGGTTTATTTCATGTGATGGCTGAAACGAATATTCCCCCACAAAGCATGTTTTTCTACCGCAGTAAGATATAATGAAATTAGCTTTACCAGATTACTTGAACTTTAACTGGAACTCCTTCCTGGAGCAAAAGCACTCTAAGTTCTCTTCTTGAACTTTTCATGTTAATTATAAAAAAACAAAAATTAGTCAATTCAATTTAATCATTAGCAGCAAAAAAAAAATGGTCGAATTTCCACCTTTATTTAACAGTTTATATTTTTTTAAATATTTTAGTATATATTGTATATTCTATATTCAGTATATATTTTTCATGACTGTTTGATTTTAAATTAAATACATGGAAATAAATTTGACATAATATAAAGAGATAGGGCTATATGATTAATTAGTAATATAAAACAAATATGTAATTATGTCCTTTTTTCCAGTTTAATCTATAATACATTTTTCAAACTCTACTTCTACCTATACTGGATGATTTAAATGCATGTTATCTGAACATAATCGAGCAACTCTTTAATAAATCGGGAGACTTCAAATTTAAAGAAGATTGTTTATCTCATCGCGATACAATTTATAGGGACAGAGCAGTGATGAAAAAGCAGTCTCGCACTAGGAAGTTTCCGTGCATAATTAGGCAGTTATTAACATTTAAACTTATATAGTAGTTTTGTTAAACTACTTACAAATATTAAATTTTCATAACGTAAATATGTGTCCAACATATCTTTCACGGACGTAAAAACACCGGGTGTATTTCCAAAATTGTGACATTATCATCATCGGTGTAGTTTTTCCATTACCTTTGAATGGTCTGTTGAAAACCCATATTATTTACGTTCCGTTATGTTTAGTAATTTCGGAAATAAAGGGGAGGAACATATTTATTTAAAATTGTTAACAACATATAACTGGGCCTTTCAAACGATAAACACATATGTGGAATTAATAACACAAAAATTCGTGTATGTAATTTGCCTCCCAAAAGTTTTACAAACGAATAAAATTTTTTTAAAACATTGAATTAATATTTTTAACTAGATAAATACAATATATGTAGGCTAATATATTTCATTACTGTGCTAAATTTCATTTCTCTATCTCATCAAGCGGTCTCAGAGAAAAACGGCTGTGATAGATGAACGGACAGACAAGTGAGTAAAACTATGACAGAAGTCGATGAACACTGCTTCAAAAAAATCTAAGTTGTGAAGGGACCCTCTTATTTAATGATTGATCATTCCGAGTGTTCCCGTAAATATACTCGCGACCATCATCATATATCTCATCGTGTTTGGCAAGCGGTGCGGAGGGATTTAGAGACCGCGAGTGTAAAAACAGCTTAATTAAAATAAATTAACCATTCTTTACTTTTTTCCTAGCTCATATATACATATATATATATATATATATATATATATATATACATATATATATATATATATATATATATATATATATATATATATATATAAATATATATATCGCCCTCAGTATTGGGTTCAAAAGTCTTTTAAAATAGCATTAATTAACATGATCTACATACTGATCAAAACTCTTTTTATACCACATATTTCATTATCTTTCAATCCCATACTACCCTCAACATATTGGTCAATGTTATTTTATTTTATTTTATGCCGTATAATTTGGACACCTGATACAAAATTCTCGTTATGAACATCTTCATATATATATTCTCGTTCGTTATTTTTAATCTGGTAATGCAATAACCTTTACCACTTGTCGCAATGTGGTTGGATGTAAAATATTACTTCTTTAGCGATAAATGCCACCTCAGTATACACTGAGATATTTAAGTTTCACTAAAAGTGAAGAGTAGTTGGTCAGTAAAGAGGCGACCTTTATCAGGATTCAGTATATAAACTAGGAATCCTAATGGAAATATGTTGCCATGTCATAAAGCTGAAATTTATTAACATTTAGAGTACCTCCTCAATAGTGAGGAGATTTTCTAATTCCACTTTAGGTAGGATTTCAAACAATAGGTCTTACAAAAATATTAAAGATTTATCTTGGGTACTTCTTAATATTTGGATCTGTTTTCGAAATGTTACGCTTTAAAGTAGTCATTGTTTTTTGAGTCACATATCCCCACCACCTAATAGATAAATTGTCGTTTTTGAGTATCTAGAATAATTCACTATAGTAGCAGGTATATATATAACGAAATTTTTAAAAAATCCGCTAAGATTCTACTAGTTTACGAGTGATAGTCGACTAACTTATAAACTATAGTTGGGTCTGTAAAAATTTCATAGAAACTCCAAACGAATGATTTAAATCAGTTGACAATATAACTCGGCATTTTAAAGTTTGTATTTATTATATATAGAGAAATATATTTGGCATTATATTTATATACTTACATGATGAGTAATAATATTATTTACATATGCATCATGTTTTTCCGTCTCAGAAATATATGTCTTGAAAAACTAATGTTAATAATTAAATAAAAATAACATGTTCTTTTACATAATTGCACGAGTCTTTATAGGGAAGAACCCTCGTACAGTGAGTTCTACTCGAGCCTGACAGGTTAAAATTATTTATCGTAATAAATACTATTTCATAATACTATAAGCAACGCATCGATTGCCTGGTATAAAAGTATCGTTAATAAATTTATTGTCACACCTTGATTAGCACCCGCACTTATGTAACAAAAAGAGGATAGGTAATGGTGTAAATAAATAATAATATTCTAGAAAAATATTGGAAGATGACATAGTTTGAGACATAGAAAATTCCAATAACAGCAAAAAGAATTAAAAACTAATTGCAATGAGACATATTTTTAAAGCCAAGATGATTATTTGCAAGATTAGCATACTTCTCGTACATATTTTCAATCTGTATGTGAAAATATGCCTAACATGTTGTTTTTTTAATTACAAAAAAATCCTATATCCCTAGACGTAAGTCCCATATCACTAAGGTATTGTTTTTTTTAAATACAAAAAATCCGCTCTGAAATATGTACGAAAATTAATATATTTTTCATAATGTACCCTACTATTATTGCAAGTTCACAAAAAGTAAACTAAATAATTTAAAAGTGAAAGCGAAACTAACATACTACTTATGCAAACATATAATTATTGACTGATACTGCTTTACAATCACAGTAAGAAAATAATGATTGATATAAACTCCTCATCATAATAAATATATGAAAAATGTATAATCGTTGTTTTTGTTTTTTTCATTATTAACTAGTTTATGTGAACCCGCATACCCTAAGGTTAAGCACGCCATATATAATTTTGGTGCGGTCTTCTCGTATGCTTTAATACTTAATGTGCATTATGCTTTAAAGCCACTTCCACCTGTTTATTAAGCATATTTAATAATCCTGACACTGCATTGTATTCCTAATTCAAATTACTACATTTATAACTTTGAATTCTTTTGTTTTTCTGCTTTATTTTAAGAGTTAATTTAAAGTTCCTAGTTTAAAATAATTATTTCCGAGATAGGTTTCCTCTCATTCATACTCCAATAAATTGACCTGAACTTGTAGATGGTTCCAATGCAGGAAAATTGATAATTTGGAAAACTGGCTTTTGTCATAGTAGAATTCGTTCATCGTGAAGTTTAACAAATAGTTTGTTTTTATTAATGGAAGTATCAAAGCGAGTAATATGTTAGAGACGAAACCTAAGTAGATTATTGAGTCTTTCGTGGTTATTACGTTGTGACAACCAGAAGAGAGTATTAAAAACATTATTTGTAGTATTCAAGTATCCAATTTAAATTTTGAATTATACTACTCCAAGAAAAGAACTTATTTACAAATTTCTTGTTTAAATATAGCACAATTAAATTTGGAAGTTCCATTAATTAGTTAATTATAGAACATAAGTTTAAAAAGAAGATTCAATCTCAATTTTAACAATGATAAATTTTTATGAAATTTGTAACAGTAATTGTTTTATTAAAATCATTCAGAAATTTAATAATTTTTCAAGTCTGGTTTCGAAGTGACAAGCGGCCAGGCGAAGAGACTGACAAAGTTTTTTACCATAAAATATTTTACTGCGATTTGCGAAATCAGTTTCTTCCTATGCTTAATAATTTTAATGAATTCTCTCTCACCATTTATATTACAAAAAAAATATCTCTTCGTTTATCTTATTGTAAAGATACGTATCCCACGGTAATGAAACGGCAAACAGACTCCTCATTATTTTATCGTAAACCCAGTTTTTTATTTGACCACGGATTTCTTCTTTCCCTCTGACTGGACTTGGTTTAAACTGTTCTCCATCTCACACTATGCTTAGGCAAACGCACAATAAAAACTATGGGCCAATTTATTACGCCAGGTAACGAGGTAATAAATGGAGGACGAGAACAAATCTTTCCGCGTCTCTGGTAACGAGGGCGAAGTCGGGGGAGGCTTAGATTTAATGTGTTCAAGTAGTGCCTCCATGATGTCATAAATAATTACCCTATCCCTGCTAATTCCTAGGCGCTGGACCTAAGCCTCGCCTCGCCTCACTCGAGCAATGTTTTAGATGCTGCGAGAGCCGATATTGCTGGTGGATATCTCTACCTGCACTCGGGGATAAATTTTGCGGACGGGACGGAGAATTTGCGTAATTGAAAGTAACGGTGTTGCGGAATCATAACTAATCATATTATCGAATTTAAGTTAAGCTTACGTATCTGCAAAAACATTTACTTGTAGGCAGACTTGAGCACTTTTGTTTATTTATTTATACATTTTCATGTGTACTATTGATACATGTTATACATGATACATGTGAGGGACTTGTTGCTATGAGAGCAATCACTTAAAGTCAAACAGAACCCCAGTTCAGCCCATGCTTGAAGGGCGGCTGGGTATCGAACCGCTCCGAGTTGTGCGCCACGCTGCCTTGTGGTCAAGTCAACACATCAGGGCGATGACCGTTTATACTCAAATAAAGCGTCGCGTCGTTATAAAGTCGAACGGATATTTGTAGTACACTTAATAAAAACGTAACAAATTATGAATTAAAAAGGTAACTATTTTTGTTTCTTATCATAATCATCACAACTAACATAGTAACTCTAACTGTACTAAATTACAAAAAATCTATAATCTAATTATTATTACAAGAATAGTAAATACGCACAAATAATATTCTTTACCGGTCCATTTATTGCAGTCACTTTTTCTACAGAGGTGCACTTCACAAATGACTTATTATTTATGCATTTTGAATTGAACTGACACCTTGTACGTTTATCCTGCTTTTCTGGCATACTTTCTGGAATTTCTATAGGTATTATTGTTTTTTCTGTTGTCAATACACTGTTTTCCCAATTCTTCTCCAATTTGCAATAAATAGTCCCTGTATTTAATTTTGCTTCGTTGAAAATTTTGTACAATGCCTATTTATTTATAGCCGCCAAATCTAACAGATTGTAAAATGTATGAACCGGTCAACGTCTAGAAGGCGCCTTTGTTGTATATTTGCGGTTCATCAAGTCTACGACATCTCTATATTTAATACTGTTGTAGAATAACACTGTGTGAGGTTTTTTCTTTGAACTAGATTTTGTTGTTATATATTGATATTGATATTCATCCCGAGCTGAGCATTCGAACATTTCTATTAGATTTAAACTGGCGAACAGAGAAAATTGTATCACTCATTTTTAGAATAAACGTGCTGTTTAATTCCTATTTTGCGGTCTTCAAGGAAACAGCTATTTCTCTGTGATCTCTATTGACTGTGCCCACAATACTAATGCTTTTATACTTCAAATATTCCGCTAATGAGAGTGAATAAAAAAGTTCCGCAAGTAACATTTCTACCTTTATTGATGTAAAGTTCCATTAATTTTTTCATCACCCAGTCGGCTAAACTATCGTCATTAAATTTTATATAATCTTTTGTAAGACAATAAAACACATTTATTACATAATTTTTATCTTTTTCAACAGCCATCCAACATTTTTGACCATATTTGTCGGGTTTAGAGCTCATAAACTGAATAAATCGGCAATGGCACTTAGATGAGAAAAGTAGTTCATCAATCGTTATATATGGCTCGAGTATGTAACAAGCTTATGAATTATTAATAGATTTATACCAAGTTTCCGTATGAAAAACTGAAACGTCGTTTCCAAAAAATAAATCATAGCAAACTTATCTTCATTTAGTCTTTGGCGTCTACTAGATTTGTAATCGAAACCCAGGTACTTCATTATCTCACGAAGACGATTACGAGACATTGTTGCTTTTATTATAAAATTACCCCATTTCATCGACCATAATGAATCCAGATCTTATTTATATGCACCAATTGCATCACGTATGTAAAGTACAGCAATAAATACATCCGATTCTTTTATACGAACTACCCAGAGTATTGACCTAACATAGAATTATTGCTTAGAATACTAACGGGACAAAAACGACCCGGAAGCAGTTTTTGGTAAATCGTTTTTTTTTTCATTGACTATTATTTTCATTAAACTAAAATATTTTGAATTTAATAAATGCTACAAATTATAACAGTCAAAAAGTTTCACGAACCTAAGCAAAAAAATAAGAAAATAAGAAACAATCAAACTTGCGAGTGGGACAAAAATGGGACGGCGGCGCTTCTAGTGTTAAAAATAATTTGTTTTGCACTATATTCATTGAAATTTCTCTATGGAGCATCTACTGAAAATTTCACATATTTAAGTATGCAAATTGTGTATAGAAATTGTGAGATTTTGACAGTCAGACAGACGGGGCGAAATTATATAAGTTCCTTTTTTCATTACGAAACCGTAAAAATGGCACATATTGACAGAGAAAATGGATAAAGAAAAAAATACGGAAGTGGTGTTTGGTATCAGGATGAACTAGTAAGTAGTAAGTTTTGCTTTATTGATTACAAATATCTTTCCGTCCTAAAAAAATCTAAATTAATTTAGACTAGACCATACTATTTTGTTTTGGGATGCATGCTTTGACATTAGTGGAAATTACTTCGATCCGGTCTTTATGAGAACTATTTTAATCTAGGTAAATCTAGTTTCTTCTTAAATAGGGTTTGGTCGAAGCTGAAGAAAAGAACAGTCGTAGAAAATACAACAAAAGCTAGCAACATTAAATTTACGTGCTGTTATTTCTGTAAGTGGAAACAATAACAAGTTCTGACTTTTCTTTTGAAAATATTTAGTACTCGTATCGCTGTTGTAGAATTAATTGTATTTCTATATAAATGGATATTTTTTTATTAATGACTTTCTTCTTTTCTTCTTAAATTGAAATTTCCCTGTGAGTAATATAAACTGAGTGTATTCGATCGTTTTTGTAGGCTATGTTCGTTATGTTAAACTTTTTAACATGTGACATGTTAAAAAGTTTAACATAACGAATTACGTATTTTTTGTCGGATTTTCGTCACAATATATTTTATGTATTTAAACTTGAGTGCATATGTATCTATCTGGGTAATGTGTGAAATGTACGTGCAAATTTGCATGGTTTTCAGTAAAGTGATCAAAGTTGCACACTCAGTACTGATTTACCTAATTTTTAGATGAGTAGAGTTCCATAGATACGTACTTTATATGCGGACGATAGCACTTTTGTAATTAGTGTTTAGTATTTACATTTTCTAAATCATACATTATGGATTATTTCTCATGATTTCTGTCTGTTTAATTAAACAGACAGAAATCATGAACATAATTGTTAATAATCTTCTTTTATAGTTAATGGGAAAAAGACGACTTTTGTGGTAAAGAAGAAGGAGGGATTTTTATGGTTAATGAAAAAGAGACAAGTTTTGTAGTCAATAGGAGAGATTAAATTTTTTATAATCAAGAGGAAAGATTCGATTTTTGTGGTTAGTGGGAAAGAATTCTTAATTATCTCCAATGAGTAACAATTCACTTTTCTAGTCAATATGAGAAAGTTAACTTTTACAGTCAATGGAAGAAAATATCGACTTATATTGTTAATGGAAAAATGCAGATTTTTATGATCAATGGGAAGAAGTAAGTTTTTATAATTAATAGGAAAATGAATCGACTTTTATTGTCATGAGAAAGAGATAATTTTTATGGTCAATGGGTAAAACCCAATTTTATTTCCAATGGGAACGAATTGAGTTTTATGGTTCCATAGATTAAAGTAGAATTAGAAATTTTAAAATTTTCATAAATAGCTGACTAGTTTGGATTTAATGTTAAATCTAAGCTGACTTATTTTAAATAATTTTTATTGGTATATAGGCACATTTAAAATATTGATTTAAGAAACTGTACGCACTTTTTTCAACAATATCTTATGCCTTTTTTTTGGTGGCAGAGACATAGTAAATCATTTAGAACTGCTGAAATTTTAATATTTAAATTTCTGGAAATGGACTAAGAATGTAAACTATTATATCATTTATAAGTTATTTCATTCAAGTGATATATGTTTTTAATGAACAACGTGATTTTCTTTTTGTTATTAAGTCCCGTTACTAACCATATTAAATTGACAGTTGTTTGTAATTTTATATTTTTTGTTTATTTTATTGTATCATAGCAACATACTGACCGAAATATTTTCCATAAATCTATTTAACTTTTCATTAGCTTCCTTTAATTCCATATTTGACTTTCACGTTTGTATTGTATATATATATTCAACAATATAGTAATAAAGTTTTGTTCAGTGTTTATTTTTGGCATTTAATGTAAGCATTAAACATGAATTGTTATTATAGTAAAGGTTAATTAATTAAGTTGTGTAATAGAACTAAAGTAGGGCAGCAAATTGAAAACATAAATAGCATAGAAAATATTTTTCTTATTTGAGAAAAGTCGAAGCATTTTCTATTGAATCACTCTCACCTATTTTGTAGCCACACAATTGGGTTCTGAATTATTTTGTAAGTAGCAAGTTCTATTTTCTCTACTTCATAACTTTAATCGATTTATGATGTATCAATGGAAAAGAGAAGCTAAATTGTTTAGTCAACTCTTTGTTGAGTATTCCAATTTCAACAAAATAAATGTGTGAAATACTAGACTGCATGCAAGCCTAACTTAGATATATTTTCTCAGAGGTATGTTATTGTGATTAGGTGTTAAAAAATTATTTAAAATGCTAAATATTTAAATAAACATTTTAGAAAACTGGATCAGAATTACATTTTCATTAATTATATGTATGCATACTTTAAATAATTATCGAGATTAATGCTACTTGGGTATAGTTGAAGCACGATGAAATAAAATATTTCAGAATTAAATGTTTGGTATTTTTTGTAAAAAATTTTAAATAATTATTTAAGGAAATTTAAACTAAATTCTTGATCGCAAGGATCTACGTTTTCTATTCATATGGAATTTCTTGAAAGTGGCTTTTGTAAGTGCCGATTTATTCAGCCTGAGCCTATTTTTTTATTTATTTTCAATGATATTTTTTGATTGCGCGCTGAGAATCTCTTTTTTTATATCTAAAAATAATGTCAACTTTTACGGACGCATTTTATTGCGTATGCATATAAAGTATGTAATAAACTGGTTATCTGAATACACGATTAGAAAGTTTAAAAATATTCTTGTAATAATTCCTTTCTTTTCTTTCTGTCTTCTGCCGTCTTTTGTACTTTCATCTTTTAGTTATCACATACTTGCATCGGTATTAGGGAAGCCTCAATGAAACTAAGGGAAGAAGGGTGTTTTTACTGGAAATATTAGTAATAAGCATGCATTACATCGGAGTCTATGTTTGTATACATATACGTGCATATGTATCCTTTTAGAAGCATATATTTGAAGAAATGTACATATGAGAACATACAAACAGAGAAAGAAGACCGTTTTTCTTACTTATTTGATATAATATTGAAGCAACGTTTCTCATTTTATTTATTATTACAATATACGTACATAAAAATTATTGTGTGACACGAGTCCTAATAAACTATCGTACATACAGACGAAAAAAAAAAACCATCATATTTTTTTTACAGTTTAATCATAATCTTCAAAATATTTTTTTTTAAAACATCTTTAACGTATAGGCATTATTACTTTTCCCGTTTTATTACATGGATGTATAGATTTTCAAATTTTATTATTTAAACATGGAAGCATGGGTTTACACATGAATTACGAAACAAATATGGTTCTTCTAAAATTTAGAAGCCCAGCTCGCTATTGTCACATATTTTTGTTTCGTGCTACTATCGTTTGGATCGATGCAAAACTGTAGGTTCTTCAAACTTGTTTACAAAGTGATAGACATGAAGAAGAGCTGTTTTCCTGTTTGGTTCCTTCAATTAAGGTATGCAACAAAGAAAATACTGTGTTCAAACCTGTATATCAGCTATAAGTTGACGTTGTCGAGTGAAAAATAATAAAAACCGTGGACAGGTTTTATTATTTATCACTCAGGTCTTGCTATGAATTTTCCATGAGAATATATCCTTGTTAGGTTAATGTTATAAAAATTCCAGAAATGATCGATTTATAAAATAGTGATTTAATTAATTTATGTATATTCCGACGGGAGGAATTGAATTAAATATATTGGTATGTTTTTCTGTAAATAATTTAACTGCTATTTCAATTTTATTAACAAACTTTCAGGAAGTTTCGTTTAATTTCGAATTCAGGAGAATGATACAAGCGTTTTTAAAAGTAGATGGAAGTCAATTACGTAAGTACTTTATCTACATGTTTTAATTATTCAAGTTTTTAGTTTTCATTAGATTATTGCGTGGGATAATTTCATTTTTTTTTAGTAGCACAATTAACTAACTAACTAAAACTAGAAAGGAAATTTTCAGCTTTACGTAATATTTATAGTTACATTTTTGATAATTTTTGTAATACGTTTGATCAAGTTATTAAAAAGAAACTACAGGAATAAGGACATGAATTATTTACAGAAAAGTACACGAATTAAAATATTTTACTTTTGCAGTTAATCGAAATGAAGAATAGAATAGTAGCGCATGTCGGGCGTACATTTTTTTTGTATATCGACTCGCTGTCGTTTGGTTATTTAAATCTTAAGATTTTTACCCATTTTTTCACAATTTTCCAAACAGTGCGATGAAAAAAACACGCGGTGTAGTTATTGATGTCATGTATCAGCTGGTCAAAGATAAGCACACAGATTCAGCTATATCTGGATAGACAGATATAAATCCTAAAATCAGCTGGTTATTTATAATAATTTATTATGTAAATAACCAAATATATTCACATACAGATATTTATTTAAAAATCACAAACAATCAATTGAATTTTATTAAACCTTGGATATATGGATATAAGTAAATATTATTTTATAAAAATAACTCTTTTAATTTTGACATACTTCTAAATTTAAATGTTATTTTTAGTGCAAATTTCGTTTTAAATGCATTCAAGTTTTAATTGAAATTCGTTTAAATTAAATTAAACTTGAAATTTGGTAAGTAAAAATAAAAATGAAGTATTGATGAAGGGCTAGTGATTCTTTGACCAAGTTAGTAGTGTAGTTTAGTCTAGATTCTGGTACGTGAAATTTATTTAATTAAAAATAAATTAAAATAATTGTCATTTGGGTTTTACAGACATAGATTAAAGGTGTCAGATATGCTGATATCGAAAATTGTAAGTGCTTCATCATAATTTTTACTAAAGTTTAATTTGAAATTCGTTTAAATTTACGAATTTAAATTGTAGTATTGATGCGTATTTCATTTAAATTTATTTGTTCATTATTAATTGTAATACCTTCATCACAAACAATCATTTGAATTTTATTAAGCCTTGGATATATGGATATAAGCAAATATTATTTTATAAAAATAACGCTTTTAATTTTGACATACTTCTAAATTTAAATATTATTTTTAGTGCAAATTTCGTTTTAAATGCATTCAAGTTTCTAAATTTCAATTTTTATTATTAATGCTTATTTAATTTGAAATTCGTTTAAATTTACGAATTTAAATTTTAGTATTGATGCTTATTTCATTTAAATTTATTTGTTCATTATTGATTGTAATATCGTTTAAATTTTTTTTTAAATCTTCTCTTAACAAAACAATTTTAAAAGCTACAAAGTAATAAATGTAATTTCATTTAGTAATTTACAAGAAAAAGTAATGATATTAAAGAAAAGCTTTTTCATTGTCCACTAATAAATGAAAATTTAGTGTCAAAATATCAGGTTAGTGGAACAAATTCACTTTTCTTTTTTCATCAACATTATTTACAATTTTTCTTTCCTCTTTCCAAAGCCACCGAATAAATCCAGCATTAATTTAATATAATCATGTTGCTACTTCTCAAGATGACTCCTAGCCTCAATCGCCTTATGAGCTGGGTCTGTATTTCCTTGGACAACATATAAATAACAGACAAAATCTGTTATATAAACGAATTTCTGATGAATGTTGTAGTTAATTGTAGCATCCATTTTACAAATGATTTAAACATGATATTAGTACTGGCCAAACCGAATTCT
The DNA here is from genome assembly GCA_039881145.1 of Druceiella hillmani. Taxonomy (NCBI): domain Eukaryota; kingdom Metazoa; phylum Arthropoda; class Insecta; order Lepidoptera; family Hepialidae; genus Druceiella; species Druceiella hillmani. The sequence continues at coordinate 10,649,814 of JAYKKI010000045.1, forward strand.
GCGATATTAAGGGATCAAAATTGGTTACTATCTCTCACATTTTTTTATCAAAATGTCATCTGATGTAATAATACGTTTGTTTGTTAAATAATTCATATATCATCTTAGTACTATTTTTTATTATTAATGGATTGTTCTCTAATATTTAAAACTTATATCAAAAAAATGTTCTTATACTTTGTCTAAAATGTATTAGTGCACTGTTAGTTAGAAGATCAGTATACAATATAAGAGCATTAGACAAGCATTCAATTTTTTTTTTCGAGTGTTAAAGTTCTCAAAAAATAAAATATTTATTTCACATTTGATATTTTTACCAATACAGCTATTAGAAGGATGATAATTTTAAAATTAATTACTAGATTGTATTTGTTATTTTGTTTGAATACGTGGTTAAGTTCAGAAATACTAAATAAAATATTAGAGGCTTTCGTCTTCTTTAAAAAAAATATTTAAACATGTCACTGTCGAATTGTCATAAAATTTCTGAAGATTCTCATCGTGTGTAATAATATAATAGATTTTATTAACAGTTATGTACATTGCGTCAGTTAATGAAAGGATAATTTAATAACTAATAAGAAAATTGGAGTAACAATTGTGGAGAGAATGAATCAATTATTGAATGTTTAATCAAAACCTAAGTAATTATCTTGCCTAAGTGAAATATTTATTAATAGAAGTAATAACAAATATAATTAATTTTAATGAGACTGCGTAGTATTGTTGAGTATACTTTGTTTTTATGTTATTAGTATAACCTAGAGAGCATAAAAACCTTTCAAAATATTTTTGTGTGTTTCAAAGTACATAGCTGAAAATAACACAAATTTTGCAAACACTTAATAGATGCGTTTACATTTAGCAGATGTCATCATCACGTACGCTAATTAATTTACCATACCTTCTGCAGATGATAGGGGATCCGTGGTCAAAGGAACATCGGCAACCCGGACCCGATTGAAGACATCAGTCATCGATAATGGTATTCATTAGGCCATTTGTTTTTGCTTTTGTTTATGGAATAAAATAAAGCGTTTTTTTATTTGCGTATGGAAAAACGTAATAAATTTACATTGTTTCTATTTTTACAGTTTTTTTTCTTTAGTATATATTATACTAAACTAGAAACGCCATTTGTTTCAGACTTAAAAAACATTCGAATTATCATATTACGAACAAGAATGTAAAGAAAATGCTGAGGGCAAATGATGTAATAATCGTACAAAAGAAAGATTAGTTTATTTTTTCGCCATGATAAATTTATTGACTAATATCAAACGGCCATTCTTTTTATACATTTTGGTAAATTATTTAAGTTGAGAGAATTTTTTGAGTTTATTGGGTCGATAAATATTAAACCGCGGCACAGTAGCGAATTTCCTTTTCCCAGGTAATCACATTTCAGATAATTTATTCTACTATTAATAAGTGTAAATGAGCGGATGGGGGAGAGGGAGGAGGGTCAGAAAACCTTTACTTGCTGGACGCCTGCATAATTTCCGAAGCTCAACTTAATATTTCCGTTCTTTTGCACCGTTTGTGCACATTGTTAATAATCGCATCAAATTTAAGTATCCACGTGAAACCTTATTGATACATGAGTGATGTTGTAAATGATTTATTTTGAACTACAAAACTCCAACTTGTAAACTGTCAGTCTGTTTATTAATATGTTTATTTCTGTGTAATCCCATAATTTATTTAAAAATTGTTTATAAGAAAAATGTTTATGAACAATTTTTGATAAAATTTGCTGGATCGTTCAATAGTATCTAGAAAAAAAAACTGATATAACTTGGCATATCATAGCTGAACAACAAAAACGTGCCTGTTAGCAATCGCTACATGGTTAACCACAAACATTGGATTTGGCAAGTAATTCACCCGAGTGAAATGTTGGATTTGTTTATAATTAAAATACTCTTCCTATATATTACGTATATATATATACACATACACACACAGATATATATATACATATATATATATATATATATATATATATATATATATAGATATATATATATATATATAAATATACATATATATATATATATATATATATATATATATATATATATATATATATATATATATATATATATATGTAAATATAAGAGAAAATTTATAGAAAAAACTTTAACAAGCCGACAAAAGAAAACGAATGTACATAACGAATAATTAATTTACGGCGGAAAAAATGTGCAAAAATAAAGTAATCTTTGAAACTATGCGAAGAAGACTCGATACAAACTGTTTGAATAAGTGTAATATTGACATTATTGTAAAACAATATCGTTACGTGCTGCACATACCGTTATTGTTCGTTTTGTTATTTCTTTCTTACAAATTCAGAAACCAATTTATAGATTGACTCGAAGCCATGGCAAATTTCTAAGTGTCGTGAAGAAAAATAATTGTAGAATGTAATCACTCAAAAGAGTGCTTGTGGCAGTCATTGAATTATGTCGACCGAGCACCCATATCGCTACATTTTGCGAATGCTACTCTCGAAGTTTTTGATCACCATGTTTATCTAAGACAAAGTTTTCCGTCACGTAAATCCAACTTTGAGAACAAGGTCATTCGGAAAACAACTTGGCTGAGCAGCATTCCAGAAACCTCGCCATATGTTTCCGTCCAAAAAAATACGTTTTTGGAAGATGAAAGTCTTCAACTAGTAAATGTTGCCAGTGATGACATGTGGAATTGAGACTTGAAGATTCCCGGTTGAAGATTATGTTGATCAATGTGAGTGCACTAAATATAAGTGAGCATTGTAACAGGTTCCTTGCAGATGAAGTAAACAATGAATTAACAGACTAAGGTAAAGACTACTATTAGAAGTAGTCTTTACCTTAGTCTGTTAAATCTATATATCATAAGGTGCTACTAATTCCAAGACGGAGTAGTACATAAAAGTTTTGTGCTCTGTTGGTGCTCAAAACTATGAAACTAAGTTGTATCAATATGAAAAAGTTTAAGACATCCTAAAAACAAAGTAACATTTCCACGTTTGTGTATTTTCAGTGCTAAAAATTATTAGGCCGCGTTTAGATACGCTTTGCTTAACGCAGTGTATTTAAAATCGGAAGCTCTTTCTAATTTCAATATTAAAAAAATTTAACTCAGTCGTTTAATTCTAGTTAAACAAACATGAGAGAACTCACCGTATTATAGGTAAAAGGTATAATATTATTGATTTATATTATATATATATATATATATATATATATATGTATAAATATATAAGGCACGCTTTATTAATTGCGGTCTTTTTAAAATCAATAGCTCGTCTTAAATTCTATGATTAAAAATCTAATTTAGTTGGTCAACATCAGTTAGGCAGATGTGAGAGTACTTACTATATTTTGTTAAATTTGTTAAATAATTTTGAAAGTTTTCACAAAGTTCTTTATAACCAAATATAATAAAGAAGTAAATACAATCGTTTAATTTTTGACTATAAATATATTTTTAGAATGATAGAAAAGTGATCATACAGCTTTATTAGAATTCTTCATTGTAATTTTATATAAAGGCTGACTAGTAAATACCAATAATGTATTTATCTCGCCAACAAAATGGATACGTTAAAATTCTTTCAGGTAGATATATACAAAACATTATAGTATTATTCATAAAATATTCTGTAATTTTTCTTTTATTAACTTAGTTCAGTGACAATGAATTTAATCACGATATATTTTGTATTATTGTAGTTTTTGGTTTCTCCAAGAAAGGAAACAATTAGACGTGTATTACTTCTTTTAAATTTGATAATATTGTTTAGAAGCAGATTATCAAAATGAAGAAGCTGATTACAAGCTAATCTCAGAATTCCTATTCGCTCGTTTTAATACATATCATACAGCAAAGTTATTTGTTAAAATTTAAATTAAAATATATTTATACACCACTATTTTTCTTTCCCCGTAATGAGAAGTTTTGGGTCTTGACTGTTCACATATTGCCACAAGTTCCACTATATAATATTTCCAAAGAAAAAGTTTAGGGACATTAATATCTTTATACCTCTTTTTTTTTAAATAGTATTTTAGTATTTTAGTATTTTCAATAGTAAGAATCACCATTACAATGAGCCCATCAGAATAAAATAGAGATATACTTTGGAACAATGTACTAGTCTCCTCACAAATAAAATCATATGTTTAAATTAAATAGTTTATTTCATCAAACTATGTAAATAACTAAAGATAATCTGGTTTGTTTATTATTAAAGCAATAAAATGCAGCAAAAAAATTAACCGAAAGAACAAAAACATCTACATTAAATTGATATACTTATGCTTTATAACATACCGTAGCTTTAAGCTTCGAGTCTAATGATTAGACTTATTGTTACATGGAATATGCATGTTTAACACAATATAACAGCGAGGAGCTATAAATCAATACACATCGCGTTTGCGACTTACATTTTGCTTTATCATCGATGTCTACATTCTCCATCAATCCCGATTACAGCATCATTAATCATCTCCTTCCGAATTTTCGCTTAGGTTCATTGTTCGCTGACGTGATTGGCCACATACTCTCCGTAATTATAAATCTTGTAACAACGAACACTTTTACAGCTGAGGTCCATTGAAATACTAAATTGAAAGGCTCATATACAGTGTTACTGAATTTTGGCCTAATTTTTTCATGTTTTACTTTCGATTACTTTTAAGTACTGCTTGAAATTATGGTCTATTCTTCTTTGATCAGCCCAATCCTCTGTGACGTATCTTTTTGTGATAAAAGACTGAAGTATCTTTATACGATCTTAAAAAATGTCTAAAAGTGTTTATGTTCCATTTGGTTTAAATTGTACAGGGTATTGTAAGGATTTTTCAGTCAGTTTTTTAATAAGCTGCGTTTAACCGCAAAGACTTTTCCGAATTGCGAGGGAGCATGACAATTACTGCTACTACTGTTCTATAGTTCTTGAAATTATGTTTAATAGCCTCAAATACTTGTGGAAAGAGCTACTGCTGTACTTTTTAAAACAAGTTTTTGACATGAATAAAGAAGTATAAATTTCTAAAGAAAATGATGATATAGAATGCACAGTAATTTATTTGATATCATTTTTAAAAAATGCTTCCGTATGATAAACTCTTTATCAGCTACAATAAAAGAAATGAATCAAAAAATAAAGCTGATTATTAATTCTAGAATTTCGATATTCACGGAGAGGTTGCTCTTATTCTAATCCTGTTAATGACAATGCTTAAACTTAAGTTGTATTACTCTTATTGTGAGAATATATATACAGTTCATGAAATTGGTAAAATAAAATTACTAATTACTACTAATAAACTCAGTTAAATGATAAAATAATTAAACCACAGTTATTTCAAAAATTCAACGTGGAAACCTCGCATTTTATAGACAAACACGTAACCTATTAAGTTGTGTCTCTGATTGTGAATATAAAACTACATCTGTCATATCAGATGGCATATTTAGAGCATCATTATAACTTACATTATTCTTTGCTTATGTCCATTCTTGTTGATAATTTTCTTTTTCTTTTTCCAATTACGAAAGAGTATGAGATTGTGAAAAAAGAGCATGGGCTATCTGTGAAAACGTCAATAGAACAGCACGAACAAATAACGGTATAATTTAACATTTTGCAATAAAATTTTGAACAATGTCACAACTTCTCTTAAATTATTCTAACAATAAATGATAATGTTACTTAAATTTTATATAATTTGAAAATTGCCATTATAAATATTGCTCTTGTTGCAGTTACACGCAATAAATTAAATAATACTTCCTCGATACTTTCGATTGTAAGCATTGAATTACACAAAGCCGTTTTGTTTAAATTAATTATAAATATAACCGACTTGAAAAAAAACCTGATATGCTAATAAATATACTTGCCGAAATGTCAACTTTTTTATGCCAAAGTTACACTTTTACAGTCACGTCGTGATTGGCATAGTGTCTGACAGATGAAATTATTTCGAGCTTATCATATGCTAAGCTTATAAGCAATTTTTATATGTTCCCTATTTATGCATGGCATATCTTTCTACTCCAAGTTTACCAGTAACAGTTTTAAAGCGTATACTGAACACGGTGTGTGTGAAAGCAAATTAAATTATTGTTTTAGGTGCAAACAAATTAGTAGTTTAGTTAGGGTAGTTTTAAGTATTTTCCAATATTTTTTTAAAATTTTTAATTAAAACAGTTTAAGCCATTATTATAAAACGATACAAAACCATATCACCCACCCCCCCCATACAACTCTGAAAAAATTAAGATAAACATTATAAACAGAAACGGCGTTATTAGACCTGTATCTGAAGTTTACCCGAAAAGAATACCAGTGATTCTAATTTTCATAGTTTTTAGAAAATTTCCCAATTCTCTTTTTAAAGTGTCAATGCGATAGTAATGGTCACTTTAACTCCGTCGAGAGTTTCATTCTGTCGGACCTTGGCACGCAGATAGCTGAGGGAAAAATATTTTTTGGAAAATTATATTAGCATCATTTTCGGGAATTAATTTGCCGTACCTTCTGTCAGTGACATGAGATCGGGGATAGGAAACCAAGGAAAATTCGACGTTCAGCATTGAGGGAATTGCGTCATAACTTTTAATATCCATCAATCCCTTGTTTATACCTTTCTTTGCTGTTGGAACAAAATCATGTATTATTATGTCCTTGTCAATGGTTAATACGAAATAATTGAATATTTGACTTAATTTTTAGTTTGATTTTTTATTATTGATTTTGTTAAATAAAACAGTTGCTTCATGCATTTTACTATTGTCAAAAATATAATAATATCGTTAATAAAACTAAAATTGGCACTCCAATTGTGACTCCAAACATGAAAAAATTGAGCAGAAAATGTCAAGGAACTATATGACAAATTTCAAACCTTTCTAAAAAATTAACGTAAAAGTTGCCAATTCAACACACACACATTTATACACGCTTTAAATATACTCAGTTTGATGGACACAATCACTTATATGAATAACTATAATAACGATACTATTTTTAGTGGAGCCTATGTATGTTAACGGTATTTTGTCATAATTTTTACAGGTAATAAAACGTATTGACTTTAGCTTCTCATTTAACATAACTTAGACAAAGTTTACGAAAATACCGTTTAGAGAGCAGTATTATACCTTTCAAAACCTTCATGTATGGGGCTGTAAAAAGATTTTGAATAGTTATAATTTAATATATATTCATTTCAATATCAATGAAGAAAGAAGCTGATTTAAAATACTCCCCTCTCAATCTCATTATTATTAGTTTCGATTTGATTTTATTTATCCGTCTATTTATTGTATTTTATTTATTAATTCCAGTAAGAAAATACATTAGAAGTATTTAAATCATTTCGTCCATTCGTTTGTTAGTTTCCATTTGAATTTCGAATATATGCAAATGAATGAAATGCCACGAGTCCTGTTTTTTTACAAAAAAATTAATCTAACATTTTAAATAAAAGAAGATTCCATTTTTTATCGGCAGTTTCCCTCAAGTACTTATTTTCTTTTCGCTACTTTGTATTACAAATGACAATGAAAATAAAAATATTTCTTTTCAATTTGGAATTAAAGTGAGTGACTCTGCTGCTACCTTATATTGTGTGTGAAGAATTTCAAAAATTGCGTTTACGTGTGACTCTGTTCCGATATTCCTTTTTTATTCTTATTGTGTACATTTAGCTTCAAATTAGAATTTTCCTGAAAGAATGAGATTTCCTAAAATAGGAATCATATTATATATAAACCGGTCCGCCAACTTAGTGCAAAAAAATAACATCTATCTACTGTTCCGTTACGATGTAAAAAAAGAAAATAGGAACACATTTTTGGATTTAAAATATTAATTAGAATTACAATATTAGTAAGAGTGAGGTTTCTAGGGATGAAAAGTAACTCTCCCTACATTGCGCCATTTCGACGTGAAAGAATAAAGAAACAAACTTTCGCATTTAAAATATTAGTTAGGATTTTAATATTAGTATTACAGAAATGAGTCGATCAAATATCTCTGTGCAAAAATATCTTTTTGCAAAAAACCACTTCAATACGTAGTTCCGATGCGACATGAAAGAAACACAAACACACTTTCGCATTTATAACATTAATTGTTATAAACGCAAGTGTATGTTTGTTACAACTGAGGGACATTTACTGAATTAAATGTACTGTTGCGACGGTAAAGAAAAAAAAATTAACATATTTTTGCACTTATAATACAAGTTAGGGCTTGGAATGAGGTTTCCTGACATAAAAAGTTATGTCTTTTCTCGGCAAGCCAACTATCTGAGCAAAAGTCAAATTGATACGTTATTCAGCTCTGATGTGGAAAAAAAGGCCAAATAAACATACTTTTACATTTATAACGTTATAGGTAAAACTCGAAATTAAAGATTATATAAAGATATAAGATATAAGAACTGAATAATTCTGTTGCTCCTTTATATTGCGTTTGTGATGATTCAAAAAATCACGTCGACACGTTGCTTCGTTGCGACGCTGCTTCCTCATTCATTTTGTGTATTTTTTAAGTTTCAAACAAGACTGTTGCTGTGATAAAAAGTATCCTATTCCGGACCCCCAGCTACTTTATATAAAAAATCACGTCAATCCCTATGAAAAAACGCCCTTGCGCATATGAAAGAAGGACAAACAAACTAATTTTAGCATTAAATTAATTAGGATAACAAAGCTATAGAATTGGCCTGTCTGCAAATTGAATATATTTACGAAAAAAATATTTAGGGTAACATAACAAAAGTAACATAACACAAAAATATGGTTTTTGAAAAATGCGTAAACAAGTTTATTTGTTCACGCACCACGCAAGAGTAGCTAAAAGAATTTCGATGAAGTTTTTACCGATGGATTGCCCTAAAATTACACATACGCAATGCTTTATTGCAATTGACCAAATAAAAAGAAGATATGGCAATTTTGCGTTTTAATACAAATTATACTTATTTGAAAAAGTTTACTCTGAAAGTTTTTGTAATAGGCGGGATTACTGGCTGGCCCTAATATTACTGCAAGCGCGTCCTCAGCTATAGAAAGTAGTGGAGAAATCAATTTTTTTTTATTTCAATTATTATTTACGTAAAAATATGACGTTTAGTGGTTATATTTTTAGGCCGTGTTTTAGGTACTATTCTTAAGTGACGTTTTTTAATATTTACTTGCCTTTATTCACACTGTGAAATATATTATTATTAGAACGGATAAATCGACACCCTGTTTCTAGAGATTGTTATTTTAGAGATAAGAGGATAATTTTTATGTTCCTGCTAGTTTTGGGGTTAGATCAAAGATATATGGAAAGATAAAGTGTATGTAAAGTAGTGTAGATAAGCAAATACAGTACAGATAAAATAAATTTGGACTTTAAGTTTTCGTTGGAACTAAGGAAAATTCTTATGCTATTTATTTATTTTACTTTCACATTAAACAACTTAAAAAAAATAACTGACAAAATATTATTTATTATATTAAAAAAGCGACAAAATATTATTTATTTTCATGTCTTTCTAGTATACTGTTATTAGGGTTCCGTAGCTAAATGAAAACTGTTAGTAGGGTTATGAAAAAAAATAATATTAGATGTGACACTGCATGTATGTAATTGAGGGATGAAAAACACAATGCAATCAACTTTTCAAATAACGTGTGTAAAGCTCTGAAAAATTTAAACTATAAGGATTTAAAATTAACTTATAACAAAAATTGGTTTGAGTAAGATACGCTATGTAGTTTTCGAGATAAGAGCTATTTTTGGTACCGATACCAGCAATAACTTTGTTTTTACAGTGTCTTTGAGAAAATAAACTTATAAATTGACTATTGTTTGGTGCTGCAGGACTCTTTCTATGTAAGTTCGAATCACACTTGTCAATTTTTTTTTCTTCCTTTAAAATGCCTGGTATTGCTCAAGATAGAGTATAAAATTTTTGCAATGTTAAATACATTGGATACCATGAACTACAATGAAAATTTTAATAAATGTATTATTAAATATATTTGGCGTTAATTTTATAGAAATTTATTTGAAGTTAATTTTTCACATCTAAATGAAACTACGTAATGTAGTATTATTTCCACTTTATTTTAAATTCTTTACCACCACCTTCTTCAATAGATATATACATAATAAAATATTATACATAATAAAATATTTCAGCGTTATATCCATAGACATATCTCAAAGAATTAGCTTAATAGTTTTGATGTGTAGAAATAAGTTATATTTCTATTTATTTTGCTAATTTAGTAAATGTTTGAATTTAAATTTACAAACGTAAAGACCGTAAAAAAATAATTACCAAACAACAGGTAAATATCTTAAAATTATTTTCATTAGAGATGAAAATAGTGGGTGTGATGTTTGCATTAAGTGAATATTGATAATCTTATTTTAAGTAATATTTTGCAAATTTGGCAGGGAAATGAGTCTGTTAAGAATGAAACCGGCAGGTAGGTGAATCTATGGGATCGTTAACAATTTATTTTCGTCTTAAATTTCAAACTCTAAACAGTGAAGATTGACAATCGTTGCATCTGTTTGTTCTTCGTTAGATGAAACAACTTTATACATGTCTGTAATTAAAGTTGAGTTAAATAGTTAGCACTTTCATAGGTGATACCTACAAGAAAATTTCATGAAAAACAAGCAATTAGAACCTTGTTGTAGGTGTGCCATTTTTTTCCAAAATATAAAATAAAAGGTCATATAGGTTTAAAATAATAGGCCCTGTGAACGAAGTCAGAAGAACGAAGCTAGTGATAAATATTTACAGTTAGTGTACGAACGGTATTGTCATCGGTGCAGCTACTTATTCTTTAGGCAAGTAGGCAAATGAACTGATCAACGAAAAAAAACACATTTTAAATATCAGTTAGTATTCAATTACTACATACATCAGCATTAAAGTGTTAGTTAAACGTAACTTACGAACGTACACGTAACTTACGAAAAAAAATAAAGAAATAAGCAGTCGTAAGATTTTTGTTTTATTCGATTCATTTTCAATTGAAAGTTGATCGTTTTTGTTTGAGTTCTTAAGGAGGTTTTATTTTGTATACTTTGAATCGTTTTAAAAAACATATGTTGTTTAATAATAATTATATTTTAATTAAAATATAATCAGCTGTCGTTATGTCATGCATTTGCCTGAATTGAAAATGGAATAATATTTTTGTCCTTTTGTCAATCAGACGTATATCCTGTAGATGTGATTGTAATGCCGGAGGATAAGGTTGTTAAATGAATTATAAAAAGTGTAGGAGGGCTTAGATTCAATTCCCTGAATACGTGCTTTTTTCCTGTAAACCCCGCCCTTACTGCCTGCAAAGTTGTTTTCCCACTTCCTCGTCAAAGCTAAGAGCTTTCACTAGGACGGATGTTGATTGAAGACGTTAGCTTCCGGTTACTTACATCAACCCTAAAGGTGACTTTTTGTGAATATTCCATTAATCAATAAGGTCCTCGTAAGCGACGGATGTTGCCTTAAATATTCAATAGTTGACGTTTAATTTCGTTTGGGAAAAGAAATATTGGTTTTCTTTGAATTGTTTTTAAGATATTTGCGAAAAGTTTCTTAATATTCGAGATTATATGATATATGACAGGTGTGAGTAAAAAAAGTAAAGCTAAATTAGACAGCACATTTAATGGAACACCTCTGCATGACTGCATTATTCCTAGATTTTTTAATTTTTTAAAATAAACTGTATGATTATTAAAAACAAATAACTTCTGCACTTTTTTAATTTTGAGATATTATTAATTATTTTTATACCCTACCGTAAATGACAATGGGTTAAATTTATTTAGTGTCTTTCTCAGAATCCAACAACTTGTATTAGTTTATAGATTATACACTCAATGGACGAATCTTCGTGAACAACTGCATCTTTTCCTCTTTTAACTTGACATTTTTAATTACATAATTTAACTTAAACTTATATTTGTTCCAGAATATAAATTCTTAAAATGAATCAGGCATTCCCAGAACACTTCAATATGAAAATATGCTTAGTTGAAAATATATTTTCCGTGTCACGAACGGACTTTTTAGTATTTGTAATTAAAAATTATTTCAAAGTAATTTTTCTAATATGAAATATTTTCTCTACATAGTTTTCTTTAAATTCATAATTTTTCTCATTTCTTATAATTTTTAGTTTATAAATGCTTGTATTGTTAGGAATTCCTTTCGGTCAGTAAATAACTTGCAGAGCTTTTAAGTAAAAATTTAAATTACTTTATTAAATACATATTAAAAAAAATCGTAACGTACTAAGTATATTGATAAATTTTTTTTCAATAATTATACCAGATTAAAGTCCTGATTATTTTCTCCTGGATGGTCACAACGATTGTCTTGAATAGAGTTCATAATCGAAGAATTTGTGAATCTCGCCGTCGTGTTTATTTAAAATCTAATTGTTTTAATAAGTATATTTTGGCTGTATTTTCAACGAGTAGAAATATCAACAAATTTTCAGTGATTTCTCTTGAATCCAGATTTTTTTAACTCCAACATAACCGTATTTTTTGTTAACTATATATATATATATATATATATATATATATATATATGTACATATATATATACATATATATATATATATATATGTACATATATATATATATATATATATATATATATATATATATATATATATATATGTATATATGTAAGAAATTAATAATGAGTTTTAATATATATCACAACTAAATCCTATAATCTGTACCGCATTAGATTTTATGATTTTGATTACGCTTCATTAAAATTTTAAGCTTCTTCCTCAAGGAACATTGGTACAAACGCGGGATTGAATACAAACCCAGTACAAACATCGCTCATTTTACTTAACAAAGCATGTCCAAATCTTACGTGATCGCATGTCTTACATATCCTTCACATAGCTTGATGAATTTAATTAAATCTGGGTAGGGCTACTAAATACAAAAACAATAACATTATTAATCGGGTTTTAAGGGTAGTTAGCTGTTATTCCAACATCAATGTTATAATAATAGACATAGGTCTGTATGTACAATCTACTGACAAAAGTAGAGAGATAAATGGACGCGTAGGAATAAATTCTCTTCGGAAAAAGGGAAAAATCCGTCCGAGTAAGAATATAATAAATTATTACGATATTGATCGCAATAGTAATCACATATGTTGAGGTACGAATTTCTGAACTTATTTTTGTGGAACTTTTCCAATAAAAGAATTCTAGACTTTTCACAAGGATCAACTGATAATTAAATGTATCATTTTCATCTTACGCCTACTCATTAAGGGCATTAAATAGTTTTTATAGATATTAATACCTAGAATCAAAGCTGTAATTGCTCATTGTCTTAGACTACTTGGAAAATATTTTGGCAATTTAAATAATATAAATTACTAAAATATTTTCTCATATATAACACCAGCTTCAACATAAATGTTTTCACTGCATATGACCACCATATACCAAACTTTGAAATAAACTTAATTCTATTTAAAAACTTAAATCTATGCAAGAGACCTAAGTCAATTTACGTTTTCAAATATTATCTGGAAAAGTTATTCCTGTCTTGATTATATGTCCCCTTCCTATTTTATTCAATCCTATCACATCATTTCTTTACATTCAAGTTAAGAGGTATCTGAAATGAGGCAGTTTATGTGAAATCGGTTTTGAATAATCAGATCATGTAAAGGGAAGACGCACAATCACTATGTCTACTTGCCAACAATTCAGTTGTAAAATTGCCTTCGGATGGCAAAGTTTCTTTCATTCTAAACCTTCATCGATTTTAATGATTAAAATCTCATTTTTTTAGACAAAATATACGAAGAATGCACATTCAAATGTTTGTTATTAGTTGGTTAAATATTTATTTGGAAGCATTTTAATAAGACGATATTCTTTTAAAATCTGATTTAGCGGTGCTAATATTTATAATAGTCATATACATATCACATTAGAAAGGCATTTACTAATAGCTCACATGAAGATGTTGTAATACAACGAAACCTAGGTCGTGGTAAAAACTACTGAAAGTAGAGTTAATACTACATAATGTGGTTTCATTTAACTGTTTATTTGAGTTAATGTATTTATCACGATTACTTATTTGAGATATTATTTAAGGATAATACGAGTAAATATGGCACAGAGAATGTACTAAAGAGACTATGCCTAGTGATTCTTGCAGTGATAGAAAGTTAAGAAAGTGAAACTCTTAGTAATACATTGCAACAACTGTTATCCCAAATCACGAATGTTGAAAGATTTGGTATACAATGTGTTCAAGAAGCTATTTAAATCTAAATCGTATTGATCTTTAATCATCCGCACTATTGCATATCGCTATTATGCCTCTCTAATGTGATATGTATATGACTATTATAAATATTAGCACCGCTAAATCAGATTTTAAAAGAATATCGTCTTATTAAAATGCTTCCAAATAAATATTTAACCAACTAATAACAAACATTTGAATGTGCATTCTTCGTATATTTTGTCTAAAAAAATGAGATTTTAATCATTAAAATCGATGAAGGTTTAGAATGAAAGAAACTTTGCCATCCGAAGGCAATTTTACAACTGAATTGTTGGCAAGTAGACATAGTGATTGTGCGTCTTCCCTTTACATGATCTGATTATTCAAAACCGATTTCACATAAACTGCCTCATTTCAGATACCTCTTAACTTGAATGTAAAGAAATGATGTGATAGGATTGAATAAGATAGGAAGGGGACATATAATCAAGACAGGAATAACTTTTCCAGATGATATTTGAAAACGTAAATTGACTTAGGTCTCTTGCATAGATTTAAGTTTTTAAATAGAATTAAGTTTATTTCAAAGTTTGGTATATGGTGGTCATATGCAGTGAAAACATTTATGTTGAAGCTGGTGTTATATATGAGAAAATATTTTAGTAATTTATATTATTTAAATTGCCAAAATATTTTCCAAGTAGTCTAAGACAATGAGCAATTACAGCTTTGATTCTAGGTATTAATATCTATAAAAACTATTTAATGCCCTTAATGAGTAGGCGTAAGATGAAAATGATACATTTAATTATCAATTGATCCTTGTGACGATAATTTGATCTATTTTTGAAAGTCTAGAATTCTTTTATTGGAAAAGTTCCACATAAAGAAGTTCAGAAATTCGTACCTCAACATATGTGATTAGTATTGCGATCAATATCGTAATAATTTATTATATTCTTACTTGGACGGATTTTTCCCTTTTCCGAAGAGAATTTATTCCTACGCGCCCATTTATCTCTCTACTTTTGTCAGTAGATTGTACATACAGACCTATGTCTATTATTATAACATTGATGTTGGAATAATAGCTAACTACCCTTAAAACCCGATTAATAATGTTTTTGTTTTTGTATTTAGTAGCGCTACCCAGATTTAATTAAATTCATCAAGCTATGTGAAGGATATATAAGACTAGTGATCACGTAAGATTTGGACATATTTCGTTAAGTGAAATGAGCGATGTTTGTACTAGGTTTGTATTCAATCTCGCGTTTGTATCAATGTTCCTTGAGGAAGAAGCTTAAAATTTTAACGAAGCGTAACCAAAATCATAAAGTGTAATGCGGTACAGATTATAGGATTTAGTTGTGATATATATTAAAACTTATTATTCATTTCTTATATATATATATATATATATATATATATATATATATTTAACAAGAAATACGTTACTGTTGGAGTTAAAAAAATTTGGATTCAAGAGATAAAAAATAAAATCTATTAAGTACAAGTAGATTTCGCACTACGAGTGCTCGGTGTATGCTTTAACAAGTATCACTATTTAAGAGCACATAGTATTTCCATTAAACTGTTTCCCAAATTAATGTCATTTTTCACCACGTAATATATTATCTAATACATGTTTCAAAGGCGTAAATATATCAAGTTTCAATTCCAATATTCCAATAAGCTTAAGATAAATTTTAAGTATTGCTGCGTTTTTCAAATTGTTTTTATAACAGCTTCGGAGACGGGGCAGTGTTAAAATAAATATTATTACATTAGTTACAAGTTTGGAAGTTACCATGGTTTTCTTGGATAAGAATATAGTTACAAATATTGTAAAATTTTTAATTTTTTCTCAATTTTGTAAATAATTTGCCTAAAAATTGGGATTTAATTTTTTTATATAAAATCATGTGTTTTTAACTGAAATTAACACTTGACGTTACCATGGGAAATCACTGAAAATTTGTTGATATTTCTACTCGTTGAAAAAACAGTCAAAATAGATTTATTAAAACAATTAGATTTTAAATAAACACGACCGCGAGATTCACAAATTCTTCGATTATGAACTCTATTCAAGGCAATCGTTGTGACCATCCAGGAAAATATAATCAAGACTTAATCTGGTATAATTATTGAAAAAGTTGATCAATATAATTAGTACGTTACGATTTTTTTTTAATATTTATTTAATAAAGTAATTTAAATTTTTACTTAAAAGCTCAGCAAGTTATTTACTGACCAAAAGAAATTCCTAACAATACAAGCATTTATAAACTAAAAATTATAAGAAATGAGAAAAATTATGAATTTAAAGAAAACTATGTAGAGAAAATATTTCATATTAGAAAATTTACTTTGAAATAAATTTTAATTACAAACACTAAAAAGTCCGTTCGTGACACGGAAAATATATTTTCAACTAAGCATATTTTCATATTGAAGTGTTCTGGGAATGCCTGATTCATTTTAAGAGTTTATATTCTGGAACAAATATAAGTTTAAGTTAAATTATGTAATTAAAAATGTCAAGTTAAAAGAGGAAAAGATGCAGTTGTTCACGAAGATTCGTCCATTGAGTGTATAATCTATAAACTAATACAAGTTCTTGGATTCTGAGAGACACTAAATAAATTTAACCCATTGTCATTTACGGTAGGGTATAAAAATAATTAATAATATCTCAAAATTAAAAAAGTGCA
This sequence comes from Druceiella hillmani, assembly GCA_039881145.1. NCBI lineage: Eukaryota > Metazoa > Arthropoda > Insecta > Lepidoptera > Hepialidae > Druceiella > Druceiella hillmani. The sequence goes on from JAYKKI010000045.1 coordinate 10,666,848, forward strand.
GAAGTTATTTGTTTTTAATAATCATACAGTTTATTTTAAAAAATTAAAAAATCTAGGAATAATGGTATCACGCAGGGGTGTTCAATTAAATGTGCTGTCTAATTTAGCTTTACTTTTTTTACTCACACCTGTCATATCTCATATAATCTTGAATATTAAGAAACTTTTCACAAATATCTTAAAAACAATTCAAAGAAAACCAATATTTCTTTTCCCAAACGGAATTAAACGTCAACTATTGAATATTTAAGACAACATCCGTCGCTTATGAGGACCTAATTGATTAATGGAATATTCACAAAAAGTCACCTTTAGGGTTGATATAAGTAACCGGGAGCTACCTAGTCTAAGTCTAAGTCTTCAAGCAACATCCGTCTTAGTGAAAGCTCTTAGCTTTGAAGATTAAGTGGGAAAACAACTTTGCAGACAGTAAGGGCGGGGTTTACAGGAAAAAATGACGTATTCAGGGAATTGAATCTAAGCGCTCCTACACTTTTTATAATTAATTTAACAACCTTATCGTCCGGCATTACAATCACATCTACAGGATATACGTCTGATTGACAAAAGGACAAAAATATTATTCCATTAACGATTAAGGCAAATGCATGACATAACGACCGCTGATTATATTTTAATTAAAATATAATTGTTATTAAATAACATATGTTTTTCAAAACGATTCAAAGTATACAAACTAAAACCTCCTTAAAAACTCAAACAAAAACGATCAACACCTGAAGATGTTGTAATACAACGAAACCTAGGTCGTGGTAAAGAATTTAAAGAAAGTAGAAATAATACTACTTCACCTAGTTTCATTTAATTGTGAATAAAGAATTTCTACAAAATTAACGTCAAATATATTCAACTCGAATAAAATTAAAATCGATGCAGTTTTCGAACAACAAAATTATGTTTAGGTTAGGTTAGGTTACACAATAATCTGATGGTTTTTTAATTTTTATATCAAATTTTTATATTTAATTTATATCAATATAGCTTGTAAGTAGCTTAATAAGGTAATAAGAGAATTATTTGAAAAAGAACAAAGTGCAGCAGGTGGGGAATATGCCAAAGAAAAATTTTGTAAAATATATAATACAGTAAGCCACTTAATATTTTGTAAATTTGGAAGATTATAAAAGTTTTTTGTGGGTCGCCAGGTATTATATTTCCAAACATATTTTAATTTTGTATATTTACCACCTTCTGCGAATTGTTGTTCTTTTATCACATCAAACTTTTGGGGGATTTTGACTCCAAAAAAGTATAGTAAAGTGATAAAAATATTCATAAAATACTGCGAAACGGTATTTTTTTCGTCAGGTTTATCAAATTCACTTTACCAAAGTGATACTAATGAACCAGAGTTATAAACCATTTAAAACACAAAAAAAACCATGTCTTTAGAATTCAACAATTTCAACTCTTGTAGAATATTTTAATCCATAAATAGTTTTATTTTACTTTAAAACTTTATTTTTGTCATCAGGACATTCAAAGTTTATAGGTAAATTTACATAGATAGTTTCATTTCAGTAACCATTAAGGATTGCTGTGGTGACATCAAGATGGTTTATCTCTAAATCAAAATTAACACTTAAAGTAAATAACAATATTAAGGTCGAATAACGAAGCACTAGTCAAAATGTCTCTTTATAGTCTATTGCAGCTTGTTGTGTTAAACATTTTGCTACCAACCTTCCTCAAAGCCGCACTTTGTTATCACTTTCTAATTTCTTACGAAACACCCATTTGTACTGAATAACTGTCTCTTGTTCTGGTTAATGAACTTCTTCCCACTGACATCCCACCCTTTATTTTCGTCAAATAATTTCAGTTCTTCCTCTATATCTAAACATAATTTCTTGGACCCTAGGCGATTTCGGGCTTCTTTGAGAGTTATCTTGTCTCCCTACATACCCAACTCACTTCCTATACCCAGTTTACTAAAACAATACCTCCCATCTTTCTTGCTGTTGATGTTTGGCGTTATCAATGTGTGCTAGGTTTTTCACCTCGTTTTTGGGAATAGTATCGAAAAATTATAAATTATATAAGAACTATCATAAGATCTTGCTCTAGATTTCGATTGATCAGAATCTGCATTTCCACTTTCAAAAATGTCATGCCCACACAGTATGTGATGTTGGTCTTGGTAATTCTTCCACACTAACTAGAAATATAACAGAGTCATTATTTGGCTCGATAATAGTTGTAACATCTCTGCTGGTGATGACTTTCTTTGTTACAGTATTATATAATCTCCGGCTATTTACATTTGCAGTATATCCAACTTTACTGCCTTTATCCATTTATAATATTTTCTACCAATATGACTGACATCTAGCTTCCTGCTTGTTCAGAACTCAAAGGGCATTTGATTGAATCCAGAAGCCAACGATCTATTTAGGTATACTGCCGTATGTGCTACTTCAGCCCAAGTATCTTCGTCTAAATTAGCATCAAAAAGTAAACACAAACAACTGTACGATTTGGCCATTCACATAAATCATTTTGGTTCGTATAGTATGGATTTGTACGCTGGTGTGAAATACCAGATTGTTTTAAAAATCAGTCATTTCATTTTAACAAAATACTTTTCTATTTTTAGGTCTTATAGCTTTGATACAGGCATTAATTTGTTTCTAAATAATTTACTTAAACCCTTTAAAACTAATTTACATAAACCCTTACGTCCTTCAGTGTTATTTTGAAAGAAATATAAAAATTACATTCTACTGTAGTCGTCCACAAAAAACAAAAATTACCTGAATACTCTGATAAACTTCACGTCAATTGGGGCGTAAATATGTGCATACACCACCTCTAGATCTCTCTTACTTCTATTTCTGCTATATAGACATAGTAATATTATTCATCTTCCTTCATAGCACACTGAACAGTTGACTTAATTGATATCAGATTTATCTTTGCACGAAATCCCTTTTACTGTATAACGTCATAGAATGGATCCGTGCCATACCATAGTGGAAGTCGTTGTTGCTGTAGCTGCTGAAAAACATGCGGGCTTTATTTTTAATCTGTATACTTCGATTATCAAATTGGCTATGTACATTAGCTTTTTCTGCCGATTTCTAATGTAACAAACTTTTTCCTGGAAATTAACTTTGTTACGATTTTCTATTAGCTTACTAATAGACAACCAGGTTATTACAATTTTAAGTATTTACAAAACATTTCTAATAGTAATATTATATTCCAAATCCTTCACTACTGTAGTAAACTCTATATCTCCCGAACACAATACTGGAACAATGCAACAATTATGATTTGCAATCATTATTTCCTTAGTTGACAGATTATGGGACTTATTTGTAATATTGTTCTCGATGTTTATCATGTGATTACTGGGTACCAAATGGACGTGCCATTAATTTCGGTGAAATTTTTTCTTTTAGGACTATTGTGCTAAATGCATTAAACGATCCTTCTTTTAATAATGTACATTTATTTTTGTAATGATCTATTTGTTTATATCAATAATATTTTACTCTTTTAACGTTAACGGATCGAGATGACATTTCTGCAGTTGCCCCAACTTTGCTACCATTTTTATTGCGCTGCCAACTTTTTGCCAAGAACATACTTTCCGATTGAATGCTGCCAATATCCGAATTTGAACTCATGTCTATAAGCTTCGTCTTTATGATGTTAGTTCCTCGATAGTGTGGAATGTTAGTTCCTTGAATTGGGGTGCCTTGAATATTCAATGATCATGATCAAAGGCAAAAATATCTCTTTTAATTCTACTGAAAGCAAAGAATCAATCCATTCGTCAATAATTTTTAATTTCTGGGCTGTATTCGCTAGTTAATTAACGCACATACTCACTGAATACGATAAAAAATATTATTATTTTATTCTGTTATCACACATAAATTAAGCATTCTCCAAAATTTAATTTATGTAGTAAGTCTCCTTTTTATGCTTAGGATTTCTGTATAAACTTTATATGAATTCTATTCAACTACTTCCACATATTGATATTGTAATATTTTTCAGTATGCAAATAAACTCTTTATATTTAACAAACGTAAAAATATTTTCTTTAGTTATAAACTATTTTACGTATAACAATTCTTTGTGTTTAGTATTCAAGTATAGTATAACATTACATTGAAGACAAATTGCAGCTTCTTAGGTAATACGTTCTTGAAACAGAGTTCCTAGAGTAATATTTAAAATCGACCTTTTTCATAATCATCACACCTTTATGCATTGTTTAAAAAATTGCATCATCATTCTACTCACAACTATTCTGCTCAACTATACCTTATACAAAAAAAGTCGATCTAAACCTATATGTATCATCATCATTACCCAGAAGAAGTCTTCTGTTGAATATAGATCTTTTACGAATTCTAAAAAAGGTCGATTTTGTATTGCTTGTATTCAACGCAATGGTTTTCCGCGACCTTTACTGTGTCATCCGTTCACTTAATAGTCTATGCCACTCTGCATCTTTTTGTACACAATTGGTATTTGCCAAGCTTTGTTTCCAACTGACCATCAGTTCTACACGTTTTATGGCCTGCTTGTTACTCTTCCAGCCTGCCAACCCCACGAGATATGTCGATAACCATAGTTGTCTCACGGTTATAAACATAATATGTAGAATTGGCAGCACATAACATGGAGCAAAACGAAAACACCATTTTTGGAGTTTGCTTCTTAAGAATCAACTTTCACATACAGCGCCCGGTATGAAGTTTTATGAGAAGCAAAATCATAAATTCAGAGCGTACGAAGTTCAAAATATTGAAAAAATTGTACAACCGATTAAATCACTATTACATAAGTCTAGACTAAAATGAATTGTCATATTATGTCTCCGACTGTTTGATTCACGCATATTAAACTAGTATTAACTGACGAAGCTTGGAAAATCGTAGATTGGCCGATCGGAGATTTATCTTTTGATTGAATACTTTCGCAAGTGCAGTGCGTACTGCAATTAATCGTTAGCTAATTTCTGGCACATTTTGACATATCGAATTATTTATTGACAGAAGTAAGCACAGATCCTGTGGTAAAGTTGTAAACTTCGTTTCTTTTGGCTAAAAGTATTGCGTTTAACAACGTTTACATTTCAAGAAAATAGTATTTAAGGAATAAACCGCCTTTTATAGTGGTTCAAAATACGTATTATGAGTCAATTTGAAGTCCGTCGTTATTTCCGCTTGCAAGCCTTTAGCTAACCAACTGATGGATAAGTATTATTGTCACAATAATAGGGTTCCGTTAGGTATTTCGAGTACATAATTAAAAAAGGGACTTCATTTGTAGCTCCGAACATCTTACAGAAATTTTGGCAGCTTTTTAAGGTAGAAAATTCACGTAAGTTATATTTGAAGAACATTTGTAATTTCACACAATTAAATAATTAAACTTTACCCTCAACCTTGTAACTTCACATTCATTATCACAATTCACGTAACACTTTACCTTAATGAGCGATTCCAATTAGTGAAGTTCCTTAACCAGCTTCCATTCCTCTACGCTGGATATGTTGAAACTTTACGCATAAAACTAGTACCTTGAAATAGTCAGTGTTGTTCATCTGACTAGGGTCGTTGCGAACATTAGCTGTAATTAATTGAGAACATTAATCATTCTCTTAGGAACGGCATTACGCTTATGCAAAGTTAACACATATGTAGTTGGAATTAGATAATTGATACTTTAATAAAGTTAACGCTTAGGTGACACATAAATGTATCTACTGCCATCAAATATATTCGATTTTTAGAAATGATTAAGGGTCTGTAATTTGTTAGTCTCATGAACTTAGTAAATTATTTAAGGGTTGGTATATTGTTATTGTTATGAACTTAATAAGAAAACGCTGCTATCCTTAATGATATTTCATTCATAACATCAGAATGTTTCACGACTTACATGCATTTCACATATGCAAGCAAGTTTTTTTGTGATCTAAATATATAACACATGTAGTGTGACTTCTACTAGTTCTTGAGGGCTTTGTTATAAATTTCAGCTTCGTCTTATTCTTTAATAGCAGTAGGAGCTCACCTGTTAATCTACCTTGCAGAATATATGGTGTGAAATTAGCTTTGTCGAGGTATAAATGAAGAGAAGGATTGGAAGCCTTTAATTTCAAAGATAAGGTTATATGTGTGTGTTTATAGTATTTAAATTATTCACAGAATTTTGACAATTGTACAGAAAATAATTATTTAGAAATCTTGGCTTAATTTTTATTACTGCAATTTTTTTTATAATTTTCTCTGACAATTTCCGAGATATGGGTGATGGAACATGCTTTTTGTGGAATTTTCTCCAAAAAATATCTTCAAACCGAATTTAGGAAATAAAAAAACTATCATTTTTTAAATTTTCTTTGCTTGACTATTTTGTTTTTTAGCTTACACGTGGCATTACCTATCAAGTAGTTTTTTTACGGACATCTAATATTTTGGCATCAATAACCCATAACGGGGGAGCTACGATGTAAATTACGTTACAGAAAATTGGCGAGATATTCAATACTAATAATACTGAATGAAATTTTTATGAGGTATTTATAAAAAATTTCATGCTCTTTCTTGAGTCTAAATTCGAAATAAAAATGTTTTCACTAAAAATTTCTAAATTAAAATTAAAAATTATTTTTCTTCTTGACACAGGTTTGAAATATTTGAAAAACTAATTTAAAGTCAAATTTAACTGTGTAAATTAGATTGTGCATGCCAAATTGCGTAAAAATTTTTGTAGTATATTAGAAGTAGAGGCTTTTATCTTTAACAATTTTACTCTAACGCCCGATTAGTTGCGAACTATATGGTTGTACTGCACGCAAAAGTTTTTAAATAGCTATAATAAAGTAAAGGAAAAAGCATAAAAACTCAAGCATGAAAGTCTAATTTCATGGATTTCATTTTTAAGTTAGGTTAATTTTGATTTACCTACATATAAATTTTCTATTGCAAATTTTTTTACAGTAATTTTTCTACAATATACTTGTGAAACTTCTTTAATAACCTCTTGTTTCTCTATTACCGAAATTTCTTGAGAATCGTGCTTCTCATGAATTTTCTATGACTCTATAAGATAAACTCTTCAAATGGAAATAAATGGTTGTTATAATATTGTGGTAGCCTGTTGTATCTATTAGATGCTACATCTATATTGTTATTAAAATTGTGTCACAATAAATACTATCTACGGAAAACATTTTAAAAATAATAATTGATTTAGCCTAAATAATGATAACAGAATGAGAAAACCTGTTTTTAGAATTTTTTGTATACCTTTGTTTATCAATTTGTTTGTCATACACGCAAAATCTATTTATGCACTAACTTGAATAGCTTTCTAACTACTATAGCAAATTCATCGTGTGAATAATTATAAATACTCTTGTAAAATGTAGCGCTGCTGTTAAACCAAGAGATAACAATGCGCTATTGCCCCTTTAATATAATGCAAAGACAATTACCAAACTTGCCATATGTAAATTATATATTTGAAAAAAAATTAAAATATCCAAGTTAGAAAAAAGTTTAGTATTCTTTAAAAAGGGAAATTATTATTTGAAATTCAAGTCCATAAGGAGAAAAAGCATAATATTTTTTTAAAAAATCACTATCTAATAGATTTCCAGCGCAGCTTAAGTATTATATTTAGTACTAAAGTTTTGACTCCAAATTTGGTCACAGCCTGCTTTAGGTCGAAAACTTGAACGTTGTTAAATAATCTAGCAGGCTTCTCGCATAACATCAATGTCTTCAGTCTACTAACACTTTCCAGAAATAAAACGCCATTTGAAAAACTAACATTTTTGATATGAAAATGTTTTTAATAAGGCCCCGTCAGAGTTAGTGTTAAAACGCTTGTTTTGTTTCCTTTTATATTTTGTATCTCGTGGCTCGTAGACTCGCAGCGCAAAGTGGTGTGTATATTCCAAAAATAGGTTATTGAACGTTGTCTGTTAGTGTACTTACGCCATCGTGCGCTTTCGTAATAGAACGGGAGGGGGCAGGGGTGTCGGAAAAGTCTCAGAATTCTCCCTGCGTCTCCAAAGAATATTCTTAAATCTACAAAAAAAGATTACACGATTTATTTGTACGTCGTGACAGATAATTAGGTGCTCTAAAAAGTAAGTTACCCAGAAAAATATTAAGTTTCCGAGCGAAAAGTTGTGCCGGATGATAGTTTACAAAACCTTTTAAAATTAATTGTTTCAGTCCATGCCGCGCAATTACGAAAGTGTCCGGCGCCAGATGCGACTTGGTGATCCATGAAAAACATTTTCACGTAAAGAAAAAATTACGGTAGTTTAGCGATATTATCCACCCATATTTTAGGGTGTCCGCTACAGGTGAAAATATATATTGAAATTTAATTTTACTTAAAATGCTATATATTTATGCCAAATTTAAAGTTTCCGCGTCAAATAGTTTCTAAAAAGAAACTACTGTGATCAGAGAGACATACAGACGGACAGGTCGTTGATCTCACAATATTTTTTTTTTCCTTTTTGACAGATGAAACTCTAAAAATGACAATAAAATAAAAGTAAAAATGTTTAACAGGAACTATTACATCGTAGACATTTTTGATGTAACGTACAAAATAGACAACAACAACACGCGCAACGCTTGTAAATTAATCTGGAGTCACATCACGTAACTCCTCGAGCAAAATTAAAAAAAAACAACATTCTTTATCGCTTCACATTCAAAATTCTTAAGTGCTCTGAAGTTATTTTTAACTCACTGATAATGACAGCCACTGAATGAGTTACAAATGTTAAAGTTTGTTGAGTGCCAAGGTCTTCGCAAAACTTTTGCGTTCCGCTCGCCAACAAAGAATTTATTAGTCCCGTTTCGTAACTTGTCTACAAGTTAACTTTGAAACTGTATAAAGGACAAATTTGTTATAATACTGTGTGACTTCTTTAAGTAACGTTTTGTTTTCCTCTCATAGAATTTTTTTTTTTAATCTGGTTTTTCATGAATTCGTATTTATTGATAAGATAAACCTTCCAAATAATAATAAATGGTTGTTATACCCTGATAATTACCTATTATATCTATTAGAGGTTAAATATTACGTAAGAGTAAATGCTGACTCTCCTATTATTAAGATGTATCAACAAATCTTCAGTGGTTCGATATTTAATATGTCAGTATTGATAACCTTAAAAAAGACATGGTGGTAATCTAAGTCCTTGAGCAACATTCAAATAAATAATATACACGTAAGAGCATATCGGTATATGCATACATATTATACCAGTATGTCAAATTAACTGTGATTACGTCATAAAATTTAAAAAAAGGTTTTCTTATAACTAATATTTTGCTTTATGTAGCAATAGACTACTAGAGATATTTCTTCGTGAACTTGGTTTTTCACGGTAACACGAAGTATGTTGTAAGAAGTGAAACATATCGACAGCAAAAAGGTCGACAAAATCTAATTAAATAGCAGAATAATAGACCACCAGTGAAATAAGTTTTGGTTGCACACTGAGTCGTAATAAAGTGAATATTCGTTTTTATTTATTAAGGCAGCAATTATCATGTAAGTTTTTGTTGATGTCGGTGATTTACATAACCATTTCAGAATTAGTGGAATGTATTACAGTCTCACATATAATATAATAGACCATTCAGAAAACACAAAGTTTTTACAGAAAATACAAAAACCTTTCTCAAACCACAGCAAGGCGACGCTCCCATCGCTTTGCTTAAAGAAAGCAACATCTCCATCAAATCATCAGTTACTTATAACCTTTATAACTGCACGATTGTAAATAAATTATTATGCGGACATCATATGTAATTGTTAGTGATGTATGTTTTGAATTATTCTATTTTTATTCCGCGATTACCATAACACTCACAAGTGAGTTCATGTCAGACAATGCCATGCGAATATTTGACACTTTCATGAAAGTTATTGATAGATACGTTCATGCAAACATACGACATACACTTTCATGCGATAGTTCACTTTCATGCCGTAATTGCTTATCATGATGGATAATTTCATGCTAGTGCATGACAACCACATAGTGGAGGTGGCTCTAATATTTTAATATACATCATATATTTTATGTCAATATGTACTATACAAGAAAAATATGAACACTTTAGACAATAAAAATGCGATATTTACAATATCGGTAAAAAATTATTTTATGATAACCTCGTTTAGATTTCAATATAAATCATTAAAAAAAATTCAAGTATAATTATTTCAGTGGCTGACTCTACTCTACAAAAGATTACACGCAATTAAAAAGTCATCAAAAAATACATATATGTAATAATATTTGTATCGATGTGATTAAAATTTCTTTTTGTTTAAATTTCCGACGGCGTAATTAAAAGAAAAAAGTTGGTTGCTAGAAACTTTCCCTTAAGATATTTTTTTATTTGTTGTTAACTTTAGGTTCATGGTAATATTGTAGAAGTAACACAGGACAAACATTATTGACCTGATTTAAGGGCGGCTTGAAAAATCCTTCTTAATTTTGAAGTGACGGCGAAAAAATGTTGTGCTCAAGCAAATACTATTTCATATTATTAAATTGTATTTTCACGAATATATTTACCATAGTTTAGAAGCTGAAAAATATTTTAAATGTATAATGCATTAAAAGAGTTTATCTGTAGCTCCTAGTCATTTTTATTTACAATCATTTAATGGCGTAAAATAAACAATGTATTAATAATTGGGTTAATACGCAAAATTGCATTTATTTTCTAGAATTAAAGTCAACGTTTAGCAACTCATGAGAGGCAGTATTTCATTAGTAATATTTAACAAGTAATCTAGGAATAATTATCATAACTCGAGGCTTTGGATCAATCATTATTTTTCGTTGCAAGTAAATTCTGAGATACAAATAAATTTTGTTAAACTTCTCGTATTGAAATTGGAAATTATTTATTTCATCAAATAATGAATAAAAAGAATTTCGGCATATAAAAATAGTCTGACATAACAATATAAAAGTATTCAATTATTTTATTCAATAAAAACATAGAAAGGTGAAGTAACGAAAAGTGATTAAATTAGCCTGTTGATATTACTGTAACCATCTTTATTATCATTCCGGCAAATGACCCCCAAAAACTTTTATTGCATTAGTTCATTTACGTTGCGTGAGGAAATTGATTATCCGTACGCCTGCTGATGTCAGGGAACTGGAATAAATGGTAAAACAACATTATTAGCCGACTTTGCAATATCTCCCATCCATCACCATCAGGTAAATCTTACTGAAAGAATTTTAATAATCTATAAAACTCGTATATTTTCAACAATTCAACTCGAGTTTATGCATTCAAGATTGCGGAAAAAATTCGAAACAAAATATCTAACATCTAACCTACAAGTTACTTATAAACATCAATTAAATGCCATTAGCATCGTTAAAACATGTAATTACTTCGAAGGCAACATTGAGTTCACCTCAATACGCAAACACGATTAAAACGTAGCTGATTTCATATTATGTACCTAAGTTATTTATACTGTTCCCAGCACAAAAAATTAGTTGGCACTTTAGAATTTCGTGATAAATGTCAAGTATAGTTATTAAAATCTAGTGTAAAGTATGAGAAAATATTTTTAGAATAATTTTCATTGTTCCACCGGAACAATGAAAAGATACATTCAAAATGTGGACCTATAGACGCACGACATCTACATCTTGGGCTCAGAAAGTCACTAATGAAGAGGTTCTACGACTAGTTGTCCAGAAACGCAAGCTTTTAAAATCATCAATCAACATAAAGTTGCATATTTGGGACATGTGCTCAGACATGAGATATACGAGCCCTTGCGTTAGTTTCCTAACAAATGTTACCCTGTTTGTAATGACAATTTACGCTTCCACCGCAATTAAACATTATCATAAATAAATAAACCTGTCAACGTGCTTCGAGGATTTCATACACACTTAGGCATTTATAAATATTCTAGTGTGCATAGTATTTATATTATCCGTGTCATTGAGATTGAAACAAAATAACTAGGGATCTTTTCAATTTCCATTTTTTTTATTAATAGTTATCGAATGTTGCTGAAATTCTCAGTAACTTAAGTTGAAGCCCTCTTCTTCTAGTTGAACGCTACGCTTTTAAATATTAAAACTATTAAATAAACTATTATTTAAATTTTGTTTAATTTAAACTATTATGTTGCAGTAATTGCGCATGGTATACATGACAAATTTGTTTACCTATGGCTTGAGATAATACAAAGCAGATTTATTATATTTAACATTTTAAAAATGATTCATAGAAATACAATATTTCCGGTAAATATTTATTTTCTTGTTTATGAAAATATTATAAAGGCAAGTTGTAATTTTTTGCATTATTCAGTCTATAAAATACTTTGATATTATGATGCAAAAAATTCCTTTCCTAGGTATATTAAAATACAAATATTTTTTCCAATTGAAGTAAGGAACCCTAAAAACTTAGTTTTTATCTAGGTGCAAAAATATAAAATGTCACTTTTTGTAATTTTTTTAATACCAAAACTTTCATATCCGTTGTCAATGACTTCCTTCCTTCATATATTTCCTTCTCTTCGTGGAATGACGTCTGCTGTACTTTCTCATATCAATCAACCCCGAGCATCAAATTTCACTTAACACTAATGACATTTTTTCAATGCTTATTGATTTTATCAGGAAATTTCATCGCTATTTCGATGAAACGCTTCCTCTTCTCTCAAAGGTCATAGGAAGAGAAAAAGACATTAACTTTTTCTTTTTTTAGCTTATGAAAAGCCTAGTTCAACTCACGGTATTTCATTTGATATTTGATAAAAAATTTATGGACGTGAATTCCTTATTGTTGATAATAGTATAAGCAACTATTTCAAGCGAGCAACATTAAGTAAATTTATTAAATAAACAGGTTATTGTTAAATACATCTGTAATGGTAGAATACGGTAAGTTATTCCGCTAAACCCATTCCAATTTTCACCTCACGCGCAATTTGACTACTCAATTCCACTGAATGGGGCTAAATAATCCCAGCCTAAACCGAGCTAATTGCTCACTTATATATAATCTAAGTGGTTTCGTCTATGTGTGGATAATGTAAACGAAAACTGAAAGCTTCATCAAAGCTCTCACAATGTCGTTGGCACACTCGCGCTGCGCTACGACTGCTCTACGCGACGAGTGTATCGCGCCAGCGTAGGTAATCAAATTGCCACCGGTGTGCAATGCCAAGTTAACGGCATTTTGATATATTACCGTCGTTACAACCGAATTTCAGAGAGAGCGAGGCGCGAGAAAACAAAAGCCGAAAAAGCTGTTTTGCTAATGAATTCTGAGCTTTTAAAAAGTTTCGCACAACATTAGAAATTTCAACAATAAAAAATGAACTTTTGATATACGCTACGTGAAATTTGATATATTCGATATATGTGTAGTTGTAAGAGGTTAACCGAAACGACAAACATTTAAATAAACGTTCTAAAAGTGTCAAAAGCTCAACAAATTACCGTTTACACTGTTTTTAAATAATTTAATGATTTTAATGATTTTCTTTTGAAGTCAGTATAGGTTTGATGCTGCAAAGCTTGTTAAAAATTAGATAAATTCCTTCGAGCAAACGATTTGTTCTTAAATTTTTGGTTGAAATGTTTAATGCGGTCGGTTTGAATTTTTTTTGACATTTCGTTTTTTATAAGACCATACACAAACCAAAAATGGAAACTTTATATGAACATTTATATCATGATAGTTATTGCAATATTTAAAACGCAAAATTATTCATATCGAAATAAACCCAAAATGTTTGTTTTCCTTTCTGTATTGTTTAGGATTTTAGTTCAGTATTTAAGCGAGTTATGATGATAATGACCAATTTATAATTTTTTCAAATTTTTCTCGACAAATACGTCAAAAATGTGTCCCATCCACCCTCTCCCAACCCATAGACAGTGAAATGAAGAAAATAATATTAATATTTTTAAAAGATTAGTAATACTTTTTCTAAAGGTATCTCTCCAAGTAATGAAGATTGGCAGTCATCTCTGCGTATTTAGTCTTTCGGCAAGATGAAAGAGTTCGGCGGCACTCGTAATCCCTGTCTATTTTCAGATGGAACGCAACCATGACTTTCTTCTGCGATCGGTCTTCCTTCTTCCAACCATTTTTCCCATATTTATTGGTAACAATAGCTCGTATCTGTCATACTTGAGCACATGATCCAAATAAGTAATTTTATGTCGTTTGAAGGTTCTGTCGCAGAACTTTCTCGTTCGCTACTCTTTGAGTATAAGATGTAGATATCATGCGTTCATATTTCAAATATTTCAATAAAATTCCTGAAATCTTCCTTAATAGTATAGTTCTTGCATCTCTATAGAAGTATTGTCCAGATATAGCACTTGAGAAAACAAATTCATCACGGAAATACTACGTTAAATGTTTATTTGTGCCTTAATATGTACCAAATAATTGTAATGCGTATTCTACTGGTTTATGTTCTTAGACTTTTTTAAATATTTAAATTAGGATTTTTGAAATAAGTATGTTTTTGCAGTCAATTTCAAAATAATTATTCTCTAGTAAATGCAGAATTTTCCTTTTTTAAATTAGTTTTGTCTTTTTTTATATAATGTGAATAGTTTATTATTTCCTATTTAATTTAAAATAAGTTAATTGACACTTTGTTTTTCAAAACCGACTAACACGTTTACAGATTAATAAATAAAGTCATATGCAAAGCATGTTAAAAATTAGATAAATATTATTAGAGAGTTCACCCTTAAAATTTTCGCATAAATACTTTTGAGTGTTTGATATTGAGATATGTGTGGTTTGATATGTTTGTTTTGATACTATGCCAAATTTCAAATTTCTGCTTCAAGCGGTTTCTGAGAAAAATGGCTATGACAGACAGATATATACGTGAGTAGTCTTATTAAGGTTTCGTTTTTTGTTTTAAGGTACCCTACCCTAAAACTTACCGAACTGCTATAAAATAGTATTAGCAAACCTATTTTATTGACGTATTTAAAACAGAAATTTAATCCAAAAAAAGTAATTCATTACGATTAATTAAAACATACTTTTTATTGGTGGTATTGGATCTTGAGATTGGACAGGGGCGAAAGGGGATATATATGTATATATACATAGGAAATTAGCAATGGCATCTATTTGCATTTTTATAGATTGCTCCTTGTTTGATATATTCGTATACATAATTTTAGTTCTCTAACTCAATCCTTGTCAAAGGTTTCCCAAAGACCCCTAAATATAGATTAACCAAAAAATCACATGTCTATTAGTCTGACATTATGAACAAAAGTCACAAAACTCTGTAGCATAGTTAACAATTTGTTTATTACCAGTACGTAGATTACTTACGACCCAACGGATCTAACTGTAGAGCGCTGCTGTCGAATTCTAACAACTCACAAAGCTTCGCGCGTATTATAGAATTGTAACAATTATGACAATATTTTTATTTAAATACCTTAATTCTTTACTGTTTTTTATGAACAGATTCTAAAACATTGCCATAAGGAAACCGGCTATACCTTTTATAGTAAAAAGATAGACATAATGAAGCAGATTATTAACAAAATCCATTAAATAAGATAATTTAAAATAGAATCATATTAATTGCTGTATAAAGCTATTGCAAAAGATTGATATTATTCAAGAGGCTTCATTAAAAATGATAATTTGCCCCAACCAGGTAAAGCGCTGTTTTTGATTATATTAAAAGTAAACAAAATACTGTAATGATACTGAAAGAAAAATTACGAAGTATATGTAGGCTTACACAAACTTCATACAATTAATTTAAATGGACTGCAAAAATAACTTTGGGTTTTAAATGTTTATTTATTAAGTACGTAAAAAACAGACAAATTTGTCTTAAAAAAATATTACAATATAGATAAACTCGAATGTCTCCACAATATAATAATTCGAAATAGAATTATAAACAAACTTGAAGGAAAAGCAAAAAAAATTATTAACATAAATTGAGCTGAAACTTGGGAGAAAATAAAAAAACTCTTATCCAAAATTTTGCTTAGAAACGCGATAACAACGCGCTTAATCGAGACCTCATAAATCTAAAACAAAGTGAAAGTGAAAACGCCCTATCATTTAACGAACTCTATTTAAATTTAACTATATACCAAACTTACATTAAACTCATTACTTTAATCAATTATATAGACGTCCGAAAACGAGACAAAAGCCTCAAAATTTGTAAACATAAATTTTTCATTGCGCAACTACTCAAAACAACCAGTCTAAAATAACCATCATGATCTACTGTTAGATAGTCAGCTTATAGTTACAAGTACGCATCCAGATAGTCAGCTTGTAGTTTGCCAATGTCTTAAGATGACGTAAATATAGCGTAGGTCCAAACAAATTGTTACAGTTATAAAAAAAAATAAATATTTTACACGAAAAAGAAAAATAACTTTATATTTTCAAAAAGTTAGTGCCCACTTAAAACAATTATCAAAAACATGTCTAATTCAGAACTTTCGTACTTAAAAATCACTTACGAGTGATGAAAAATATTTTAAGAGGATTAAGAAATATTATATGCCTTGTTTACCTTAATGAGGTAACTATTTTCTTAACTCGTAAATAATCTAGAAAAAGTTTTGCAGAGACTCGGCGAGTCAAACTTTAAAATTCAACTTGATAAATCAGACTTCATAAAACACGAAACACCTTATCTCAGACATATGATTACCCCAAACGGAATTACACGCAGTTCAAATAAAATAAAATTTATTTAAATTGTTCTACCCAAAAAAAACTAAATAAATAAAATAATATCTAAGACTTATCGGATGTTTCTGAAAGTTCATACCCGATTTTGCAAAATTAACAAAACTCGTAACTTAATGTGACATAAAAGGAATGAATATAGACTCGAGCCTTAATTATTTAAATTGCTTCAAGTTATGTCAGGAAGTTTTAATAAATAGCCGATTACTTCAGTGTCCTGATTTTGAGAAAGAATTGAGACTTGAGACTTGAAAACTGCGTATGTTTAAAGGTAACAAAACTAAATACAGTACAACATGAAAGTAATTTCTAGCCATATTTTGAGATTCAAAATACTTTAGACCATATCAATTCGTAAAATACTTTAGTATAGTGACCGGCCACAAAAATCCACAGTGGATATTTTCTTTAAACGAACCTAATTCACGGTTTGTAATACGGTACCTAAATTTACATGAATGTTGATTATAAAATACTTATAGAAATAACACAAATGCTGTTGGCTGCTCCCATAATACACTTAATATTAATGCGGACAAAGCAGTCATGGAAGATAATATATCACTAATAAAAAACTCTACGGGTCTACTCCAGTTGACTGACCTGGAAAATAACTTTCCCAAAAATAAAAATTCAGATGGACAAACTATTCACATTAACTTAGAAGATCCAATATTAGCAACACTTGTGACTCCCAATCGTTCGAATCTGTTTAATAATCAAATGAAAATCACATTCGTTTACATTTCTCCTAAGTAACAATTTTAGGACCATTCCTCAATAAAAACAAATTATTTGTGAAATCGGTACCAATGAAACAAAAAAAAATAGTTGCTCTATTTAAAAGAACACATCAAACCAAAAACTCTTTGCCTTAGAAGTGAAGGCCCTTCAGATCACTTTTAAAAAAATCGGCATAACAAATGATATCTTGCAAAACGCTACTAACAGATGTTGTAAAACCAAACTCATAGTCGGAAATTATAAATAAATTTCACAATGGCAAAACTAAGCACTGCGGAATACGTGAAACAAAACGACACATTAAACGTAATATCTATTAGCCGATGTAAATAAAAAACAGTACAGAATACATAAATATTTCCAGGGTATGTCAAATTAACAAACATGAAATACGCACTAACAAATAGATTTTGCCAATGATACGAATTCCTAAAAAATCCTTCAAGGTGGTACACGTTGATACATTCAAAGTATGTCATACACCAAACATTCCTAACCGTACACCAAAAATTTCTAACCGTACACCAAAAATTCCTAACCATCATATATACATTTTCTAGACATATACAGGTATAAAGCCTTACGACAATAAGTATCATGAACGAGTTAACTATTTTTATATCACTCGACGGTCTATCCTTAAGTAGGTAACACTATAGACCACTGGTCTAATTTGAAAACCAGAATATAATTTAAAAATCCCTCTATTTAAGAATTCGTCGATTTATATGTAATTTTTTAATAGGCAATCCTCATGCGTTCCGATTTCATTTTTATAAAAATATATAAACAATACGAAATTCCCAAAATAAAGACACACAAACGATTTTGGAATCACTTGCTAACAGAGAAAACGCAATTGCATTTTCTCGAGACCATGTCGCACATCACAGTGTCATCCTGCCTGAGAACGTATATAATATAATATAAATACTCAAAATATTTAATTGCCTAAACAACTAATCATAAATGATCAAAGATACATCATAAACTATTATAAAATAGTAGAGATATAATCTAACTACACCAACAATACAATAGTTTTCGTAATTAAAGTACTTCCAATGTACCAGCAAAAATGTTCGTATTGTAACTTATTTTCCACTGTCACCAAAACCCCTATAATTAGTAATATATATATATATATATAAATATATATATATATATATATATATACATAAATAATATATATATATATATATATGTATATATATATATATATATATATATATATATATATATATGTATATATATATATATATATATATATATATATATATATATATATATGATATATAACTGTAAAATATACAATACGCATTATTAAGACTAAATTAAAATGATTTGGAAGCCACATTATCCAAACTGCATCCACAGCTCACAACTCCTCCAGGTACTTCCGCCAATGTACTGACGTACATGCATAATACATCCACCGCGATCCTGAAAGATAACGAACGCTACGCTATTATCTACGCCAAAAAAAACATGAATAAACTTAAGTTGTTAAAATGAAAACCACATTTCCGTAAAAGACCCACCTACTGCAAATTTCCGATGGATGTGAACCATCGTCTCCAACATCATGAAAATAACAAACACACAAGAAATTAAAGAGACAACCTATTAATCTGCTATCATTCGAATTAACGAACACAACTATTGATAATAAATTTCAAAAATTTAAAATTAAAACACGCTATTAAAAATGCATGAACTGGGAATATTCATAGAGGAAGAGTAATCCCTGGAAAAAATAGTATAAATGATAATCTGTAGAACACTATTACCTGAAAACAACGCTCTGTGTCGTATTCGCATCTGGTATACTCCATTTAATATATATTAAACTAAAGATAACTTGCCAAAGAAAACCCAATTCACAACACGGTCCCAATGAAAATATCAGCATACAAGGAAGATGTTATGCCAACGAGAACCCCTGTTCCCAAAAATTTCATTACCGGTAGTCTGAAAACACGATGAGTTTTCCAGTAATGTAAACTTTTAGAGTAATGTGAACTTTTACATCATCATCTAAAGAATGTTCTCAAAAATATCAACATCCTAACAGAGGATAGGAAAGGTCCCAATTACAAAACAATTTATTTTTTTTAGTTGTCGACGTTAGTTTCCGGAACTATTATAAGAGACACGATACAGTTTTATTCGTATATTTATTTAGTTTTTTAGATAGAATAGCAATGAAAACTTCCATGTGTACATAATTTCATTGTTGCTATAGAGCCGAGATTAAATCAACGAATCGGAATCAATGCGAGATTATTATTGTTAAATACGATAACATACGCGTATTATATTAAACTACTCTCTAATAAAATATTAAACGTTAACTGCATACACTTCAGATATTACATTGATTAATTACAATAACATTTGCGTATTATATTAAGTTATATTCAACCACTTATGAAATATTTCATTTGATAGTTTAAAATATTGCGCTTGGTATGCCTAAAAAAGTAGTTAAGTAGTAACTTTGTTGATGCCGAAGGAAGCCGAGTTTACCCGATTCAGCGTCATTAACTCAAACCCGACGGCTCGGCGTCACCGACCCTAGCTTTTGCCGCACAGTTTCGTTCAATGGTCAGAAAATTGTGCTGGTGCGCAAAGTGCGTAGGTGCACTTAAAGAAGTCTTCACTTTAAAAACGTAATTTTGCAATTATATAACTACTAACTATCTACAAAGTAATAAATATTGTTAAATTAGTAAATAAATTTGCATACCGAATCTTCACTATACCATCTCATCTCATACCTGTTTCATGAGAATATGGTAATCATTTGAGTTACGAAAAAGGAATCATGAATGAGAGAATTGTTATTGACACCTTTATATTATGTTCTCTAATAGTATTTTTAAACCTTTTGATTTAATAAAGAACACAGTTTACCGCCTTTAACATTTTTTGGGTGTCTGATCATTTGTAATAAAATTTTTCTCTTAACGCTAATGCAAACACGGATTTTTAATTTCTTCCTTCGAATTATTTAAAACTGATCATGATTAAATGTGCTGCGTCCTGCAACGTATTGTTTTGTTTTTCACATTTTTTTAAAGAGTAAGTCATATTTCTGCAACTAAGTAAGTGATTTTTTTAAATGTGAAAACATTTCATTCGAGCACGAAAAATTTAGTAATAAAGAAACAAATTCAAAACCAATTGGAAAATATATACAGTCGCATATTTTTATGCACATAGACAAAATATATACATATGCGATACGATTTGGCTTGCGATTATAATTTAAAAATATTTCGAACAAGTTCTCTTGAGCTGGTTCAAGAAAAAGTGAAACAGGAATAGGAAACACCAAATAATTTTCACGCTACTTACTTTGGAATCACTCACAATCTTTTAAATAGAAACTAAATTATAAAAATGAAACAAATTTCATCTAAAAATTATAATATCCTCCATCCGTAACTTATATTATTACGAGAAAAATTAAAACCAGCAACAAAAGCGAGTAACATCTTATATTTGTAATAAAATAATGAAGACACAAATCGCGTCATAACAAAGTATACTTTGTTATTTTAAAGCAATCATACAATATTTAAAATCAATGGAATCTTTACACAGGTAACTCGTCTTTAATTAACGTTTTCAAGACCGTCTCAAAAAGTCGTAACTCTCCTGACTCCGAACGTCTTCGTTTCCTCTCTTTTCTCCACTTTTAATTTATTTGTTTGATCTTTACATATACATGTACATATGGTGAATTTATTCTTAAAAGAGCACTCCATTCCATTAAATAGAGCGCCGGAATCGAAATAATTACATCTTACATTAATGTAAAAATTCACACAAAAGTTTTGTTTATCCAGATGTTGATACAGGTGAAGAAGAAGAGCAAAAAATAAAGTTTCGTGTGATTGTCATAAAGTTGAAGAAACAAGTTTAAACCTCACCCTGAACTTGTGTTCTGAGACAAAGGGAAACTTCTGTAATGGATGAGCCATTGCAGAAGTTTTACTTAGTTAATAATATATAATATAAATTTTCACATTCTCAACCGCCATATTGTTAGCATTCAGCCGATTCCGTCACTAGTTGGATGCGTTCAACATTTATTTTCCCAAAGCCTTAAAAAATTAATTCGTCTCTAAAGGAATTTTACTGAATAAAATATACTAACAATCATTAGCGGAAAAAGAAAGTAAAGAACGAGAAACAACATAATAGCAGCAGAGAGACAATAGTGCAAAATAAATTATAAGAAGTACAATGCGGTGATGGAATCTACGTAGTTATGGGATATCTCATTGATTACATAACTTGGATAAACAAGAAATTATTTTCATAAAATGACGAAAAATGTCTAGTGATGAGGAGCTTATATAGGTTTTTTGCATAGATTTCAACGTCAATTTAACCATGAACTGGCCTTGATTAAATTAATCCATGAATATGACAAAGAAATCAGAAATATTATCAGCTTAGCTTTTTCGTTGATAGCTCGATCTATTTATATTTAATTGTTTTTATTTTTCTGAGTTGCCTAAAGACATTTTTGTAAATCATTTCTACCCTGTTTCTTATTATTTACTAATAATACTTACTAAAAGACCTTTCACAATCCTCAATATAACCATTATTTCATGTTTTATGATAGCGTTTGGCTGGAAGGCATCATTTGTCTAGCGATTAATCTGTCATAAGTGTCTGCTTTTTTGTCTCGTTAATCACAAACTTTCTTTTAAACTTTTAAACTGTTAAACTGTTGAACACGTTTTAACAAATTTACTAGTTGAAAGCGTTAAACTATGAAAACTAATTTTTTTTAAAAGTGAAGTAAGAAGTACCAAGGAACTAAACAGAATTCTGAAATTAAATCGAGTCGAGTTATCGAAGTCGAGTAATCAACACGCCAGATAATATCAGTCACGAAAGATAACATTATTAAATTAAATTTAATTAACATAATTGAATTTGGATTCATCAGACTTGATTATTATTCCTGTCCCATCTGTTGTAATATTAAATAAAGCATCCACTAACGTAAGTATTATTCTTTTCCAAACTAATTCTAATGTTTTTAATTTTTATTACGTACAAGATTTTATCAAATAAATAAAAACATAAACAAACGTCTTAATGTAGATAATCAAGAAAGACAAGTGTGTCGGGTTGTCGGATTTTTCTTTGACCATCTAGTCCCCTGTCAACGGCAAAAGGTACGTTAAATTAATTTTCGTAAGTGACAGAGGAAAAAATATAATTATTTTATCAAATGTTATTTTCCGAAAATAGTTTTCCTCCGGTGACCCGTTTCCGAATGACCACAAAGCTTCCGGAAAATTTATCATGCGACCTGCGTTTATGATCGTGATACATTTACTGAAATAGATATGCTTGTCACCATTCATTTCACCGTATTTACTTTGCACTTAACAATTCATTACAGTAGCTAGATATGAAATAAATTTGACCAATAAATTTATAAACTCATGTCACTTTAAAAATATTACATTTGTATTATTTGTTTCTTTGAATCTTCGATTACTTACTTTATTAAATTATCTATGAGAAAGACGTTAGGGTCATCTGACACAAAATTCATTAGAAGTAAGTAATATCGTTTTCAATTAAATCTAATTTCAATTAAGTCCTAATATCGTTTTCAATTAAAAACTAATCAATATAAGTAAGAAGTTGCAGGAGCATAATTATTATATTTTACAAATTCCGCGTCTACGCACATAATTACTGAGAGAATATAAAATTATAAAACTTTATTCCATTTGAAAAATAGAAACATATGCCTGAAGCTTACGTATGTGAAACTTAATGAAATGAAAATTCAAAAATTAAAAAAAAAATTAAAACAGAATGAAGACGGCCGATTATTATCGAACATTATCGATATAAAGAAAGTTCATTTTATTTATTTAAAGGTTTCAATGCACATAAAATAAATTAACATATATATATGGGCTCATTCCTGCGAGTTTTTAGTCAACCGCACCAATAAAATTTGAAAAACCAATTGTGTTAGACTTTAAAAAAATTGATAGATTTTACAAAATAATTAAAGAGCACGAAACAATAAAACTTGTTAAGTACTAGTAGGTTTCGCTCTACAATGCTCCGCCAAACAAGCATTTAAGAGTACATAGTGTTTCATTTAAATTGTTTACCAATGTTAATGTTATTTTTAACCACATAAATATATTACCTAGTACATCTTTGACAGGCATATATATATTATCAATTTCCCGGAAATTAAAGGATTTAGAACGAGGGCTATAGTATTCATTCGGTATAAGTTATTCTTTCAGGTAAATTTTAATAATTTTTGCATTTCTCAAGTTCTGATTTTTATAGTTTCGTAGGTGAGGGCCGTGTTTGAAATATGTATTCCGTCATTCGTTACAAAGTCGGTAACCTGGATCGGTTTTCTTGTGTAAGAATATGGGAGCAAATATTGTACATCTTGTATTTTTTTTTAATTTTGTTATTTTTATAATTTGCGTTAGCGTAATATTTTTTATAAAGTTTACCCTTTCTTTACTCTAAAAAGGTGTTTTTAGCTAAAATTAATCCTTGACGGTATGAAGGGGAATAATTGAAATTATGTCAGTATTTCCACTCAGACAAAACATCCGAAATAGATTCACTAAAGCAATTAGGTTTTATATAAACCCGACCCTGAGATTCACACATTCTTCGAATACGAGCTTTATTATAGAAAAGCGTTATGACCATCTAGGAGAAAATTATATAGAACTAATTAATCAGCTGTATTTATTCTTATATTTAAGTAAAAGCTGATGAATATAATTAACACGTTATGATTTGTATATATTTTTTATTAAGATTTATTCTGATTATTTACTAAATCACTTAATTTTAATTATTACTTAAAAGTTTTACAATTTACTTAATTATTATTGGGATCACTGACATTAAGAAATTCGTACCAATACATGCATTTTTAAAATAAAACTTATGAGACATACTATCACCTGCTTTCAACTGCATATAAAAAAATATAGAGAATGTTTTTTTACATTAGAAAAATTTAGTCAAAGTAAGTTTTTAATACAAACTTTGAAACTCCGTCCTTAATAAGGAAAATAAAGATTTTCAATTTAGCGTAATTTCATGCTGCCATCTTTTGGGAATTTCTGCTTCATCTTAAGAGCTATATATTCTGAAATAAATATATTATATACGCTTAAGTTAGACAATTGAAAATATTACGTTAAAACGGAACAGGTGAAGTCCTTCACGAAAATTCGTCCTTTCAAGTTATGAGCAATAATCTAATAGAAGCTCTCGATTTCTGAAAATCAATTCAAGTACAATGAAGAACTAATAGATATAATTTATCACAATAAACACTAATATCTCAAAATTAAAAAAATTACAGTATGTATTTTTATTTGGTAAAGAGTTAAATTAAAAAAAACAATAAGGTCAGTATGAGGATATTTAATTAAACGTGATGTCTTTGTTGGCTTAGCTAATTTGGCTTCCCTTTCCTTATTCGCATATATTATACCTTGTATAATATCAAATATTAAAAAACCTTTCACATATATTTTAAAAAACTTTTCCTCTGCCGCACTCGTCATTCATTATTAAATATTTGAGATAACGTCCGGCTCTTACCAGAACCTAATTGATTAATGAAATATTTACAAAAAGTCATCTTTAGGGTAACCGGAAGTTACCGGCAACTTCCGTCTTAATAAAATCTCCCAGCTTTAAAACGGAAGTGAGAAAACAACTTTGCCGGCAGTAAAGGGTTGGAGTGTACGGGAATAATTTCATATGTCTGTGGAAGTGAATCTAAGCGCTCGTACAATTTTTGAAATGTATGTAAAAAAAAATCTTCTAGCAATGTAATCACATTTATTGGACGGATGTCGGATTGACAAAGAATAGTAAATATTGCATTAACAATTCCGGCAAAGGCATGATTAAGACAGCTGATTCTATTTTCACTAAAATATAATAATAATTAAAACAACATGTGTAGTTTAAAATATACAAGATAAAATATTATTAACATCTCAAATAAAAGTGATTGACTTTTAGTCGAAAATAAATCGAATGAAGCGAAAACGTCTGCTTATTCATTTTATAAAGCATAAAAATATGTAGTCATTAATTTTCGATTTCCTTAAATATTAACTATTAAGAAAAGGGACTATGAATCATCAGGATTATGATTACCTGTTATAAGTACCGCGACTGTACTTAAGTTTTTTGAAGTTTATTGATTTATTGACATAAAATATGTCGTACTAGATTGATATTTATCCACTATTGACTTACATATAATAATAAATACGTATTAATATAGTTTTTATAAGCATATTTTGTTGTAAAATTTTAATACCCTTTGCATTTTTTTCAAACTGTTTTAGATCTAATATAGACTAATAATCTCCTTAATATAAATATTTAAATAAACTGGATTTTGAAAGCGTCAAAATTGAAGAAATACTTTTAGCCCATTGTACAAAAATATAACTGCTCGTGTAGCTTTCCCTTTCCATTTAATGAAGCAATTTGAATTATTTAATTGACGAAACATAAATATTCTAAATGGGCCAAAATTACATTTTTTTAAAGTGGAAATATTTAGTTTTCATTTAAAATTATTTTTCATTTCACCGTGAACATCGTTGCATTGATCATTGTTATCATGATCATGGTGATCATAGACACTGTTTATGTGGATATGAGTGCACGCGTGCGTACGTACGTGCGTGCGTGGGCGCGTGCGTGCGTGTATGACTGCTTGCGTGCGTGAGTGAGCGCGCGTGCGTGTGTGTGTGTGCGTGTGTGTGTGTGCGTGCGTGCGTGCGTGATGCGTGGGTGCATACATGCGTGCGTGTGTGCGTGCATACTAGCAATCGTGCGTGCATGCGTGCATGCGGACCTGCGTGCGCACGTGCGTGCTCGTGGCGTGTGCGTATGCGGAAACGGGCGTGTGCATGCGCATGCGCGTGCGCGTACGTGGCTTACGTGTGCGCGTGTCCGTGCGTGGTGTGCGCCTGCGTGTGCGTTTGTGTGTGTGTTTGTGTGTGTGTAGATAAAACGTTATTAAATTATGTTTTTATTGTTTTTATTGTTTTAACTGTTTTTTTCAAGCTTATAAAAAATATGTTGCAGTTTTCCCCACTTCTACTTTTATTTGCTAACTGCTTGGGATAACTGGAAGGCTTAAGTATGTAAAGAGCCTTCATACTACAAATTATATTCGTACTTGACACAACTGTGGTAATTTCAATTCTAAAAGAAACACTAGATAACTTTTGAGTATTGCCCAAATAAAGCCGTATTAACAATCATAATACAATTCTTTATCGTAAAGATACCTTAACGGACATTGTTCAAACTACCGTAAAGTTTTATTCCGTCAGTACTTCATTTGGAACTTAGTATAAATATCTATATTACGTCATGAAACCATAAAAGGATTTAAAGGTAAGAAAATCACAAAGCTGGCCAAAGAAAATTAAATTTAGATTATTATTAAAAGCTCTATCTCGAACCTGTTAAAGAACGAGACGACAAAGAGGATTATACACACGTATTTTCATGAAAAATCTGTTCTTATATGTTAGTTTCTGGAAATATTAGAGACATTATACAACGAGGTAAAAATTTACTTTCAACTGAATTGATTTATGCCAACGCCAACTTTGTCTTACAAGGTTAATCCAGGTACAGAGAATAATTTTTGTACTTCAAGTATTTTTCATACGTTAAAAATAAATACATTACACATTATATATAATACCAGTACTTTTTTAAATAAACTATGACTCATTTCGACGCATAACATTATTTATACATAATTATGTGGAGGGAAACAAATATATACTTATATTAAAATAGTCATTTCATTTATTTAATCCTTCAAGGCTCTTAACGCATGTCAAAAAATATTATTGTGACCTAAAATAAATAAAATGTTAAAGTTAACAAATATTCCCAAGTAAGTAAAACATCATATTGACATGTCATAGGAAATACGTGCTAAATTTGGGACGACTACTTACTTTGACTTAATGTTAAGCCGTATTTTAATCGCGGTCCCCTAAATGATCCAAAGGATTTGGCTGGGTTGTTCGATTTTATACGAAGCGACAAGACCACAAGGGAAGTCCAAACCTTGGCTGGATTTCTCATAACGACTGTTATCTAATGGCATCGCCGGCACTAACGTCGTAACATACAGAGTATGGAGGAGGTCAATAGAGATTATAAATATATCTAATCGATCCATCCAATTTGACCCATCTAATAATCGACCGGTGCATGCGTTGCTTAACATCATTGATATGGTCGAACTGACGAGTACGACTCAACTGCGAACCTCTCATCTGTGAGTAAATTTACTTAAATTATTTGAATTAAAAGTTAAGATTATTTTTCACATGGTTATAATTTGTTTTATACAGTTTACACTTGATTTAAATAGCCAAATATAAATGTTCCTAACCCAGCGTATTAGCTTAATTACTTTCTGTAATATGTCGTTTAAAATTATTTGTATCAAGTACTTAGAGAATATATATCGATCTCATTCTGTTGCTTTTTTATATGATTACTATTATTATTATTATTAAAGTGGTTTTTTTATTAATTGAATATATTAACAATATAAATCAGTGGAATCGCCATCATGCAAATGTAATGAAAATAACGCGCAAAACGTGAATGAGTTACAAATTGTAATTCAATATAATATCAATCAATGAAAAAAAAATGTCACATTGGTCAAATAGTCCTTTTAATTATCTGTATCTCCCTAATTTTATATTAAACGAACAGAATAGAATAATTAGCAATTAAATGTATCGAATTGGGTTAAAACTGAATAGGTTAACGATGAATAAATGAAACGTAACGGAAACACCAAAAATACGTCGACATGATAATATGAAATTAATTACGTTTATTTTAGATGAGTATTGAAAATAGATAAATACAAAAGCAATATTTTTAACGAAAAACACACCCACACACATATATATATATATATTATATATATATATATATATATGTATAAATATATATATATATATATATATATATATATATATAAATATATATATGTATAAATATATATATATATATATACATTTATATTTATTTACCTCCATGCCATACATATAACTGAATATTGACCTTTATTGTTTTGCACCTTGGCTACAAACCGAAACTAAGGCATTTAAATTTTTTAATATACATGTATTCGAATATATTTTAAAGACTTCATAAACTTTCCCAAAATAAAGTGTCGGTAAATATTTGGGCACTGACTCGTGTTGGGTACTCGTATAAATTATCGTTACTCGTATAAATTATCCCAAAATGTAGAATATAGTTAACTTAGTATTTAAAACATATGGAGGGGGGGGCATGCCATGATCATATTTTACATATAAGTTTCCATTTACAAAACATAAAACTTCAAATCCGCATTTTTGTTAAAGTTACGTAATTACGCCAGCTACCAAAATAGTATTTTTGAACATCTGAGAAACATTCCCAACCTATAATGATATTAAAAAGAAAAATAGCATAGTTCATAGGCTATATCAGATTAGGAATAATTGTCGAACAGCTTATAACGTTTACTTGAGTCTGTAAAAAGTTCTTGGAAACTCCATAAAAGTGACTTAAGTCATCCGCAAACCAACTTGGTATTTTAAAACCTATATTTAATATGTCTCTGAAACATATACTAGGCGAAATATTCATATATTTACATGGCGAGAAATAATATAATTTAAATGCGCATCATGTTTTATCCTCGTGAAAATATACTAGACAATATATTTACTTTGCGCGTGTTGTGTTTAATAGAAATACTGCACATCTTTAAGTTTTCATAAATATCTAAATATATACAGAACTTTCGTAGTGCAAATTCTACTCGGACTTGGCAGGTTTTTTTACTATATGCACCAATGAACTACGGAATGTGGAAATATTCCGATAGAAAATTATATTTTAAAAGCTGCAAAATTAACTACCGTTTCGTACCACTTTTCGAGAAAGCTGCTAGAGATGTGTTTCTTGGTATTTAGTTAACAAAAGATGGTCATGATTTATCATATTATAAATAACTTTCAATAGCTTAACTAATAGTATCATCTGAAAATAACTTTTTTTAGGCGTAAAAAGGAATATTTCAAAATATTTGTTTACATATTACACAATTTACATACGTGTGATTCATTTTATTCAGGTCGCAAAGATGCAAGCTATAAAAATTGCTTGAGATTTAAATGAAAGTTGAAACGACTACATCAATTTTATTTTATTAATTTTGCATTTTTTATGGTTATTTCGTAACCATTAAAGACAATGACGTAAGAATGAACATTTAAAATGGGCTTAATGTTTAATTTTCCTTTGACAAAATATTTTTTTATAAAGCTTTTTTATATTATCCATAATGAAATACTTCCTCTAAATTGGACATGTATTTTTTTAGAAAAATGTATTTACGGAACTTTTTTGTTAAAGAAAAGCAAAATCGTAATCCAGCTAAATCGTTTGCTTTTCTGTATTTAATATAAAATTTTAAAATATATAATAAAATTAGTTTTTAACAAAACTGAAATTTTATTAGTTTTTAAAAAATTTGTAAAAATTAGTAGTTAGTAATTTTAACGTCTGTAATATAATAATTTTAGCGTCTGTATAAATAATAATTTTAGCGTCTGTAATACGCAGACTTACCCAAATCAATGAGTTCACATTAAATGTATATTTTACACTCTTATGAAGTTCATATAAAACTGGTTCCAAGCAGTGCACATTCAAAAAAAAACTGGTTCAGAGCATGTCTTTAGAAAAGATAATTGTTATCAAGAAAAGACAATTTTACAAATATAAATACATCGGAATTAGTCCGTTAATATAACTTAGAAATAAAATAAACCCGTAATCTCTTACGAGAAAAACATTTATGTAGCTATATTTTTTGCCGGTTTCCATAACTTTTTCTTTAAACTGATTTAGACTTTGTTCGGAAAATTTAGAATTAAATCTTTTCATAAATGTGTTAATTTTTTTTAGTTACTGAACTGAAAATACAATACCCTGTATTATCTCGTATGGAAATGCATATTTCCGTTCTATTAATAAAACATTAAATTCATTTTATCAATAGATGCAGTTTATTAACATTTCCAATTAATTTAGAAATAAAAGTAAAAAATCATAATCGGAAAAAGCCCCGAGAGCTCGTAGAAGCTCACGTAGCTCATAAGTATGACGATAAACATTTGCATTTAAAAGCTCGGCCCAGAATCCTCTAAGGGATGAGGCAGTAAAAAGGGTTACAAATGCATGGCATTTTCATTTTACACCCTCTTTTATATTACGTCACCATCCATAAATCAAATACTATTTTTGAAAATGTGGATTTGTGACATTTTCGCTTTCAACTGATTTGGTCCATTTTGATGAGTGTTATCCAATACATTTAACATCACAATTTTTTAACCGGCAGTAGTAATTATTGTTTATAGTTTAAGTGTCTAAAAAGTGGATATAAATTGTATAAGTAAACACAGGTGATAATTTACGTTATCCAGGTAGATAAAGGAAGAAAAATACTTATAACAGCTTTATTAACTGTCTTCAAAAAATTCTTCAATGTCATTAATCTGAGTCCAGACTTTAAAAATGTAAAATTATTTTTTATATTTTTTTATTGTTATGGTTAAAAATATTTGCTGAACTGAAAATAGAAGAATTAGAGTGAAGGTGAAAGGAAATCCACAAAAAACGAAGGCCACTTACATTCGCCGAGAGCACGAAAAAAGCGAGATTTTGTAAATATTTGGCAATTTGATAAATTAGCCTATTTGGTAAATCTTTCTAAAGTTTGATATGCTTCTATTCGGATGGTTTACCAATAAATAAATAAAAACATTAAATATTAAAACAAGTTAAAAAATAATACCATTTTTTGCAAAAAGGCTATTGTAGTTCGAAAAAGTTGTTTAAAATATTGATTATGTATTGAAAATAAAGAATATTTCAGAATGACATTTACTCAAACAAATTTTGACGCTTAAAACAGCAGTTGAATTTCACTTTAAAATTCGTCCACCCGATACCTTCCTGAGAGACCTAATGTGAATTTTGATTATTCAGTGAATATTTAATTATCAACCCCAGCTGAATACAAAAAGTCTGAACGATAATAAATTGGAAAGTACAGTTTTTTAATGTTAAATTGTAGCTGCACTCATATTATGAGAACTAAGATTGTTGTTTTAGTAATGTTTTGCAAAAATCACCCAAGGATAATAATTATTGGTATTAAACATTGTCATACTAGGTCCTCATGTAAATCATCTCCCAATATGTAGCATATATTGGGATAAGTTTTGAGATGAGTAAAATTTTTAACGTATTTTATGACAGAATAGACTGAAAATGTGGTGCGTTTCTAGCTAGCGCAGTACGTGGTCATAAAACATAAAACATTTGCGAAGCTGGGTTCAAAAGTTCGCGGAACTGATAGGGATGAGTGGGGCTACTTGCTTATGTAGGTTCTAATTAAGAAGTATTCATGAGTGTATATACCGAGTTATTCGTTGCAAGCCGTCGACTTGATATACCATAGACCAAACATATAAATTCTTAAAAAACTTCAATAAATAAAGAAAACCACTTTAAGTCATTTTGAATGAAATATCACTGGTTCACAGATACGTCTGATCTATTAAAAATATGATTTACAGGAAGCATATTTACCTACATTGGAAGATGCCGATTTAAAGAAACAGTAAGTCGTATAAATTTTTGGGTTAAGTTATAACTATTTTGAATATTCTCTAGGACTATCTTGGTACGTCAAAGGTTAGCACGAGATTGTTGCAAAAAATGTTCACACCGTTGTAGAAACAAGAGTGCGTAGTGTTCAAGCGAGTTTATGGATCTCTGCAGAGATGATAACGTTGATATTTTCAACCGACCTTGAATTGAAGCAAGACTAAATGTAGTGGCATAAAATAGGTACATTTAGAATCAAAATCAATTCGGTTATTAAGAGTTCAGATTCCAATGGTTGTAATAACTTCTCGTAGCGTAATTTACAAACCTTAGCCCAGCAGATCAAATCTCATCAAAACTGGTGATTAAAAGCCCGAAGTTTAATAATAAAGTCTCTGGTTGGGAAGCAAAATATTAATTTAAATGGTTATACAAAATTATGATTTTTTTTAACTTTTCAAATTTTATTTGGTACGTTTTATTTCTTATTTCATTATAAGAGATGACGTTACTCTCTATGCTACAGAAACAAAATATTTTTTATGTTCTGGTTGCGTCTGCGAGTTCGTTCGTGTATGAGGTTTTAGAAAATATTTTCAAATTAACCTTAAGATTAATACGCGTAACACCATCTACCACAACAATAATAAATGCAAAATTATTTTTTTAGTAAGTACACATTATACTGAAACGTCAAACTGTCATGTCTTCTATTTTTAATGGTCGTTTGATGATAAAAAAAATGTTACATTAGACCCAAAAGTAACCACCAA
This sequence comes from Druceiella hillmani, assembly GCA_039881145.1. NCBI lineage: Eukaryota > Metazoa > Arthropoda > Insecta > Lepidoptera > Hepialidae > Druceiella > Druceiella hillmani. The sequence continues at coordinate 10,699,963 of JAYKKI010000045.1, forward strand.
TAAAATAATTTTATCGGAATCTGTTGCTCTTGCGTGACGCTCGGACAAAAAAACAGGCTCAAAAGCAGACGTAAAAGGCCACTTCCATTATAAACTGACATACATTCCAAAAAGGAATATATTAAAAATATTTGTAGGGCCATCTACCGATTTACATATATATATTTTAACTTTATGTTATTACTATATGGCGGCTAGCTAGGCATTTCTTTGTATATTGCTTTGCTAATTCAAACTAAATGAATTTAAAAAAAAAAATGAATTCACATACTTTCTGACAGAGTGAACCAATATTATTAAATGTTATTTCTAGTAGATCTTCATATTTTTTTAAATTATCGGAAATCATTCTAAACATCCGTATTAGCTTAATAGTTTTACGGGATGCGTGTAGAACCAAGTACACAAACAAATTATTTAGTTCAATTATTGGCGTAATATTCCTCTAAACATATTTTTTCGTAAACACCTCTAACGAAATGAGACAGGCTCATTTCACAGCATTGATATATATATATATATATATATATATATATATATATATATATATATATATATATATATATATATTAACAAAATCAACCAAAATGGAGATGATATTTTATGTTAGAAAAAGTAAAGAACAACAAAGTTTAACATGTATCTTATGCAATGCGCATGAGATTGAAATGCAGTTCAGTGCGTTTTTCTTTTTTTCAATGGGAAATGAATAGATATTTTCCAGACATGTTCCCAGTGTTCAAAAAGTTCCTATTGTTAATGTATTTGTACACAATCCCATTTTTGTAAGATTTATGTTTTGTAAATTTTTAAAAATATTAGTCTGCTATGATTTCGAAACTGTAAAATCAGTCAAATGTATCAACACATTTAACTTGTATATTGATTGAAGTTATATTTTGCCAAATGCAATAAATAAATGTGACGTCTAACGTACCTACCAAGGAGAACACCTACGCCGCTATAGGACCCAAAATAGTTTCGTAAGTTGTACCTTGATGAAATTTACTTTATTTTTTTGTATTCACTCACAATATTAAAAAGACATTACAAGCCTAAGTTTCGGGAGTAGCTAAATATTGACGTTTGAAGTGGAGGAACGTCCATGACTTTGCTCAACTTCAAACGTCAATACGTCGGTCGCTCTTTTTTATATATTGTTTTAAATTTCTTGTTGTGTAATTATTCAATTACTACGGAATAAGCCAACCCCGCCGTATAACATATATACATAAGCCGTAAGACTCTGGTACATTTACTCAATTCGTGGTAAACAGTTTTTAAAGTTGTTCCGAGGAATACTAAAATTTAAAAAAACACGTACAACCTGTAACATATCTATATTTTGTTTATAAATGCAATACATAATAATACATATTACTAGACACATTATACTTAACGCTAAGTTATATTTTAAGGGTTGATTTTTGATAATATTCTTAATTATATCCATCATTTAGACTATACTGTTAAGCATCCGATCTATAACAATTCTAAAGCAAAAAAACTATTGTTATTAATCCTACTATTTTATTCGCAGGGCGAATTTTTATATATATTATTAAATTCGGCCACGTAGTTTAATCTACATAATATGGTTAAGATATTATGAATATTTATTACGTTCTTAACATTTGTTGGAAGGAGATATAAGCGGTAAGTAACCAACAGTTACTTCGAGAGAAAATAACTTTAAGATCTTTCAACGTAATTATCATCAAATAGAATGTTCGTAATCAGGAAGTGACATACTTTTTGTGTTATTAAATTTTGCCAAGAAGTTTCATTTACATAATTTAGGATTAGTAATAAATGGTAATAATATTACTTTTGCCATTGATTTTATGAATGTACAATTTAGAAACAACTGATGCCACTGGTGGATATTCCGTTTTGTTATTTCCCATATTCTATTTTAAAAGCTACTTTAAAGTCGCAATTTGATTACCGTAGCCATATTCGATGATGGAATAGTAGAATTACTCCTAAGTGTAAAAACTGAAATCTCTGTTCAAGATTGGTAGGGATATTTCTGTTTCATACATTATGTATACTTCAATGTTTACAACTTTTTAGTCATAGGAGTGTCGCCGATAAACTCACTGAATTAAACGCAAATTGATAGAATAAAACAGTGCAGGGCCGATCATTTTTGCGATGTTTATTTATCCAACATTACATTAAACTAATCTAAATTAGGTCTCTGTGATTTTTTAGTTGCAAAAGTTTTCCCAGAAATATTGCGTAATCGCGTAAATTGCTCATAGCAAACTGGCGTCCCTAATCTCAGTGAATAATTTGTTTGAAAGTAATCTGTGTTTGACGTTTGCACCAATATTAGAAAAACGTAATTTATACACGAGATAGTGGTAAACTTTTTACGCCATTAAAACCTGACAAGTAAACCACTCTAGTTGAAAGCATTGCGGGACTTGTTGAACACGTATCTCATACTATTTAAATCGGTACTCGATTGCCTCACTGATGAATAGGCTATCGAAACACGTGCTGGGCGGTGAACCTATCCTGAGATATTTCAACCATAAAATAAGTATTCATATATAATAGTAATATTTGATTAGATATTAAAAGACCGCAATATAAAAGCCTTGATATGGGATCAGATTGTCGGAGTAAGAAAATACTAATATTACTTTATAAAAATAGTGCAAACTTCAATCAGGAACATATAAAAGGAATATTACATTGAATTGGATTAGTAAATTGTATAATTTCAATATTTGTCGTCAATTATATACAGGTAGTAAAATAATACTTTTTTGGGTTTCCTAACCGCGAAAAAAAAAAAAACGTTATAAATATACCTAAGCATGTACGGACTTCTACTGCGAGTTCTACTATTTCCTAATAAGCGTTTGTACTTGTACTTTTTTGTTTCTTTGTTTGAGTTTACACGAAATAAATATAAAAAGCGTCTTGAATAATATGTTAGCAACGTGATGTTTAACGCGTAATATTCAAAAACATTTATTTATTCTTCTTTATTTAAAAAAAAAACTTTTTATCAACGTTTCAAAAGTTCTTTGTTAAATATAATGTTAACACATTTTCAAACGACAAATAAATTCAATCGTTTTTTTTATAAATGTTAAAAGTAATTTACATATTTACTAATAGGTTTGTTAGTTTCTTGTATGAACAATAATCATATACTGTTATCTAACGTATTATTATAATTATCTTGAAAACTGTGAAGACGATGGTAATTCTTTACTAGATGACAATGTTTATTTTATTACATAAATATTTCCTGTAATACATTGAGATAGAGCTGAAAAACAAATGTTTTGTTTAAATACTAAATATATTCCCTCTACACGCCCGAAGGATTATTCCATTAGAATAAAATGGGATTATCCCTCACGCGGTTCTAACAATAAAATGGTCTATGGGGTTAATGGTTTGAAAAATGTTGTGTCACATGCAGATGTATGTGTCAATTTATTTTACTGCAATGCCTTGTGTGTAGCAGTGCATAAAAATTATAGCACTGAAAACAGGATGTGTTAATTTTTTGCAACGTTCATTTTAATAAGTTTGAGGCAAAACTTTCAAATGTTACTTTCAGCTTGTTAGCTGTTAGCTTTTATTACCATTTGTCGAGGTTTCTGCGATATTTCTTTTCAATATATGGTTTTACATATCTTAACTTGTAAATAGATAATGAATTCGTCTGCTCTTTTGGCAGACTTATAAATTAAAACTTCACTGACTTATAACTTCAATATTCCAAAAGTTATGAAAAACTTTACGGCGAAAATAATTTTAATAAATATCTTTTTAATTTCGTAATACCTTTATACATACAAATTAATGACTACAACGTCGTTACTATCCATCAGATCCTAGATTTCACCTAGAGCCTCTTCACATAGAGAAAATTTTAAAGTAAAAATGTACAATATAATATAATTTTTGCTGCAAGGGAATTACTTCAAAATAAAGCTTGTGTTATATAAAAATCTCTATGTCTTTAAGCAACATGATTTTAAAGAATAATTTAACTACATTGAAAATAAAACAAAGATTTAAATTTTTTCCTAACGTAAATGTAAGCTAATAGTTGATGTGTAATTAAGACAGAAACAGTAAAATTAAATTTTAATCTTTGAATTAAACTCGATGATTGAATCTTTTTCAACAAACTGTACGAAATACCAAGATAAACAATATTTTACTGCTCTGCTTGTTATTAGTTAGCAAAAGACGCCGTAAATTAGGTATAAATTAGGTTAACTTTGTTATAGTACATACTGATTTAAATTTATTTTAACAGATTCCGCTCAACCAAGTTTAAAATTGTTTCTACCAACGAGGAACCGGCAGCGTTTCCTAACATAAAATGATCATTTTCTTGTAACGAGGGTTTAGGGGTGTGTAGTCGATTAATTGAAAATTTTCAACTAGTCTCATATTTTAACAAAATAATTAATGAGCTGTAAGCTTCTTCACATAAAAAGGACAGAAGTGAAATTTAAGCTCAGGGGCAAAAAGAAAACTTATAGGAGATTTCGAGCTTTTTGTCGAAATTTCAAGAAATTTAAAACATGGATTATACCACTACACCTATTTAATTAAATTTGATTAATTTGAAAATTATAGATTTAAGTTTGCTTACGTATTGCATTTTTTTCTTACCACTCTTCTGATATACGTTAAGAAAGGTAAATATTTTTGAAGATTGAAACAGTGATAATATATTTTTTTAAATCTAGGTCAAAAAAAATATTCAATACTTAATTTAGTTTTAAATTTTGTTCGGATATATTAGAGATTTAGAATAAAATATGTAGTATATTTTTGCAATAATTTGAAGTCGTAAAATCAAAACGTAATATTAATTTATGATGTGACCTCAAAAAAGTGATCATAAATAAATTTAATTTGCTATTGTTAGAATATATATGTTAATTATATGAGCTCTATCCGTCTCTCGTTTGCATGTGGACCTTCATAAAATATTATTCATTACATGTAACACCATCTATTATATAATTATAAAAGTCGACTCTTTTAACCTTTTTTGTAACCCCAGATCCAACATAATCTAACCGAAAGAACTTAATTTACTTCAATTGAGTTGTTATTACATAATGGACAAGGAAATAAACAAATTCACCGACAATTGGACCAACATTTTTAAAAAATATATTTTAATAATTTATTTCTTTTGTATAATATATTTTAATAATTTATTTCTTATGTTCTCATAAATATTTTTTCTCATTTACCTTCTATGTATAGGCACACTAATTACCTTGATATAATGTGAAGTTTTTTGTATTACATTAACGGCTGGCCTAGTTTTCTTCAAATTTTCTTTGAGTATTCTAAATTTATTCAAAACCTGGTTTGATAAACTTTTCTAGGCAGAGATTTTAATTTCAGAAGGTGTGTTTAATTATCTTTTAGCTCTTTATTTTATAATTATGTTTTATTAAAAATTCAATTCAGTTGTATAAAATTATAAATTATAAGGTTTAATTACAAGGGTTGGGGAAAAGTTTTTCACAAACCCTTATAGATATCACTTGTGTTAAATTCAAGAATGATGAAAGTTTGATTAAAACTTGTTCAATTATATAACTGACCTTTAAATGTGGTAATTGTAGAGTGTCGTTCGTGTTCAATATAAATGAGAGTTTTTTCCGTAAGATAAGCCTAAAAGGAGAACTATTTGAAATAATACTCTCAAAAAGTATTAGAGTAGTACAATATAATTTTGTAGTTACAAAATTTTATTTTTGTCTCATGCACATGAAATCAACAACTTTTGAAATAATTGACCCTTCTGTAAATTTTGTCTTAATAAAATGGTACAATTCCTAGCATAGGAATATTTTTGGATTACGTTGGGGCTATTATACGATATATTTAATTTTTAAACAATTTTCCCCTTTAAATTAATTCATTTTTTATGAATTAATTACATTATTATTAATTAAGAAGTAACATATAATCTGTTGTTTATTTATTAATTTATACCAGAGATGTATATTGCTTATATTAAAATAAATAAAAATTTCTACTACCTAGACCATATGTTATAAGATGTTGAAATTTATAACGTTTTTATTTCATTTTGATTTATTAAATATAACTCAAAACATTAAGTGCAATAAAATAAATTGATCGCATAATGGCAATAAAAACGTCTGGTCTGGACGTTATTACTTCATTAATATTTCCAAATAAAATTACTTCAGTTATCTTGGATCTATTATTTTATAAGATGTCAGTAAATACAGAAACCTACTTTATTTTTTCTAACACGCATTTCACCGATGTTTAACTAAAAGAAATATTAGTAAATTTCGACTGAATATAATTTGATTAAAAGGCAAACAAAAAAATAGATAAAACTATACCTGTTGACCATGATGAAAACAGAACTATTTTAGAACTTATGACTAAAACAAAATAAGAGTTAAAAAGGGTTGCATTTTCTAAACTTTATTAAAAGACTTCTCAATATTATCCTCCATCTCATCATAAATAAGTATTCACCCAAATAAATTATCATTTTTGCATGATTATTTTTATCCGAAATTTCCCGTTTAATTAATATTTATCAAAAACTCCCAATTCAAATTTTCGCGCAAATGTTAATACGAATTTAAGTTAGTAGCATATAAAATTCAGTCCAGCTGAACGGCACAATACTCTTTGTAAAACTATTCTCGCACGAGGATTGTCATGTATCTGGAACGAGTACCTCAGCGCTATCGACGTCTCTAATTTGTCAACCAACGTGGCTTGAAAATAGATATGCAAATTCATTTTGCGCACTGAAAGTTTAAAGTTAAAAATGTTTCATCGTATTCCACAATATTGTGAAGATTGTTTTGTGATAAGTGAAATTTTTTCAACCAATATGTCTGCCTAATTTTTTTCTGAACAAATACTCTATGAAATATACTGATCACCATGTGAAATATAATATATGAAAAGTAAGCCTACCTCATACATACATCATAAAACATATTTTGAGAATATTCAAAATGCATTTTTAATAACTCATGGTCACAAAAATATCTGCCAAGCTAGACTTGTTTTTTTACCTTCGCAACAATCGTAATGACATATATATATATATATATATATATATATATATATATATATATATATATATATATATATAGTAGCGAAGTTATTTCAAGTATAAACTCAAAAATAACTACCAGCTTGTACTAAAATTGCACACGCTATTTATATTTGATGTTACAAACTATACTTTGGTGATATTTTATGAAAGTATATTTGTGTAGTTGGGTAAGCCGTTGTTTTGCCAAACCATAGAAAACAAACGAATAAACTAAACTCTTTCCTTTTTCAAAAAGTTGTTAACATTTTACTCTTAAAAATGATATGCATAAACGATATGCATTTAATGTGAACAACCACGATATATATGAAGCAGCTTATTTTCATTCAATTTGAAATAAATGCACAATAATTCAATTATATCTGCAGAGTCGAACGGCTGAAGAAATTCTAAGTTTGATATCTTATGGTTTCAAAAAGTGGTATTGAAAACAAATAAGTTATTAATATATTAATATAAATGTAATTTTTGTTAAAGATTAAACAGCAAGATTTCAAAATTTTTCAGTGGTTTAAGTGGCAAAATACGCTCTGGAAAGGTTAACTTGAGAAAATGAAAGAGAAAAAGTCATAACGCCTGAGGAATAAAATGCAGATACATTATATTCTTCATTTTATAATATATTTGTAACAATCGTATTAATTTTTCATTTTTTATTAATTTTTCTATCAGACAGGTTAAATACAATATTTCTAACACTTCTCGAAGGAGAGATATTTGTACCCTCCTGCAAGGTGCAGATATAATTATTTAAACCCTAGGACAATTTCTTTGTAAATATATAAAATTTTTACAAGTTGTTTGATTTTGGTCCGGTTTTCGCAATTTGATTATATTTATTCCATAACAAATTACAAAAATCCGTTAAAAAGGATTTTCCAATTCAAATTTTCTTCAAATGTTTAAATTTGTATAAATTTTTCTTTTTAAATCTTCTTTAATGGTTGCAAAACCTCAACCATAGTATATCGGTCATATAGTTAGTATGTCTTTCATAATTGTAACATTCCTATTTTTGTTAAAATGCAATCAAGCAAGAAAAGAACTCGCAGTAGGGGGATTCTGTACATATTTATGCATTTACAAACATTTAAGAGCATTATGTTAAATCGTTTACAAATATTAATTTTTCGCAACATGAACATATTGCGTCCTACGTCTTTCCCAGAAGATATTTAAATAACATTATTTTTCCCTTGTGATTGTGTAAACATATAAGCTAATAGAGCTACTAAGCTTTGATAAATTTACTTTTAATATAAATAAATAAATAAATAAATATATATATATATATATATATATATATATATATATATATATATATATATATATATATATAGAGTATAATAACAGATATACATTTATATTTATATACATATAAGAAGTTGTAGATGTGAACATCTATATGGTAAACACATATGTATACAAGTTTGTGTGAATATCTACATAATATTACTAACAGATTATAAATATACAGTTTAAATGTATTCCAGAAATCTTTATATTTATTTGTATAGAGAAAATATGCTGAAGATTAAGCAGCGCAATATTCATTACAAAAACAGTAAGGAAATTATTAGTTTGGTACTCACCTTAGATCCTTTCATTCGGAAAAATACAAATTGATGTAACAAAATGAAAGAGAACCGACAACTCATGGGATGTTTACAAATCTCACGGGTTGTTTACACAGCCGAATTTATACTACGGCAGGATTTACTATTACAGACTGAAATGGCGTTTATGACTGAAAGTACAAGCTGTCTGTTTTATTGTTTTGCTAGGTGTTTATCAGTGAGTAAACGATGAACAGAGAACTGATCTAAACTCGAAAATATGCGTCGTTTCTGTATCAGGAGATCTTAGGAGATATCATGCGTCAATCTCAACCGCTACAAGAAGAAACATCCACTTCCGATTTTCCCAAATACTGAAATATTTATCGAAATAAAGATTTGTGAAAAGCTTTCTATCTAGCTGTAAAGCTAGGATCACAAATTAAGTTCCATCGTGATAAACTCAACTTGATAATTTATGGTTAAGTAACGTTTGTCACTTTGATAACTGATTCATATTATTTAGGCAACAGGTTTCAGCTAATGGGGATGGTAGAACTTTTACATAAGTATCTAGTAGTTGATGGATACTTTCTACCAAATCTTCATTTAAAATGACGATAGAAGAATCTTCAAATACAATTACATTATGCAATGTGCTTGTTAATATTGCAGCATCTACACTGTTCTTGTACTGTAATTCTGATATATATCGATAATTAAAAAAAAGTAATACTTAGAAAGAGTACACAAATTTGAGTGGTAGTAATTAAAATTAGAGTAATTAAATTTCAATTTAATTTTAATTACATATCTAACTCAGTGCCAACTTCTAATAAAAACTTCTTTTGTTTTGTGTATTTTTTACTTCTAGTTAATTTTCTGTACGATGTTCTCCATACATTCTGTTTTAATGGCGCACCACACGAACAATTAATTAGCTAAATTTTTGTTAATGACTGCACTAAAACATAAAATCATATGTGCGATTTTATAAAGAAATATTTGATAAAGTTATGTAATTTTGTATCGAGATGCCATATGTTTTTATTGTCTGTGTAATATAAAATAATGTGTAATATGTGTGCAGAATAAAACTTTGGCCCTTTTTCTTTTTAGTTTTCCGATTTGGCATATTTCGTTTTTAAAGTTCCAGAATTCTTATAGTTGCATAAAGTCTGTTCGTCCCTCAGTATATTTTTTGTTGTACCCGCACAATTAATCTCTCTTTTGGACCTATAGAGACAAAATTTTAGTATAAAAAATCAGAAATTATATCTGATTCCCGAGTCGATGTAAAGAAGGTTAAAAAAATTACTTCTATTTTTTTCACCGAACGGGACATTAGGCAGGTCGTAGGCGTCATTAAATATCTTTTTTAAAATAGAACGAGACATCCCATGGAACTAAATAATTCCATTACTTCAATGTCGAGATATTTGCATTCAAAGTCGTCGACAAAGTAAAATATAAACCCTTAACTTTTAAAGTAATATTGAAAAATATATATATATGCAGAAATATTAATCTAATTAATGAGAAGTTTCAATGAAAATTATAACGAATACTTTATCACATACATTTTCCGAAAAATCGTTAAAAACTTCTCCATTGAACAAAGAATTTTTATCAAGGTGAAAAAGTTCTTATGATCTCTTATATAAAGTTTAAACCAAGTTTAACTTTATGACTAAGTCTGAGAAATGTGGTAAATAAGTTTGTAGGTGGTTTATAACTAAATAATTACTTATCTCGTGCAGCCAAAAATCGTCATTATGCACTCCATTGCAAGAAAACAGGCACTTACGGTTTTTTCAATTAGTTCAAGTAAAACCGTAAGGAAATTAGACTTTATGCAACAAAATGAAATAAATATTATTTACTAAGAGTAAAAAACTTTTTCCTTGAAAATAAGATTTTCGTAAGTAGTTTTTTTTGCATTTGATTACTCATTTCAACAAAAAAAAGGTTGCCCTTTTTTCACCGGGTAATATATTTTATTTAACAAAAGTTACAAAAAAAAAGAAAATTAGTATCCAGTAGGGCTTCCTTTCGGAATTACTGCTGCAATTCTTCGTGGCTGCCCTTTTTTTATTTATTGGAGAATACACTTCCATACAGACACAATAACGTTTTTAGCTTTCGGATGTTCCGTGGAACTCAATGTACAGCTCTAACATGCTATTTTATAATGTACCACAGATTATTAACAGGTTTGACGTTGGGACTTCATACTGGCCAACCTAAACGACGAATTCTGACCTAAATCGGGTAAGCGACTACTTTGTACGCTCGATGTGCTCGAGTGTTATCGTCCATGAAGGAGGCCTCAGCTTTACTAACGGCTAGTGCTGGTTGTGCAAGAGGAATTAAGCTTTATAATTTAACCTCACCAACTCCTTTAATTCCAATCAAATATTTTAAAAATAAATTTGAAGGTTTTCAATAAATAACTGAGCTTATTTATTACAAATATCTGGTTTAATGCTTAACAATTATTGCAGTACTTGTTTTATTTGACATACTAAATACAGAGAGAGCACGTCATGTCATAGGAAGTAATAAGTGTTGCGTTCCATTACTAATATCTCCCTCTGAACGCAAGCCAATTTTACTTAATCAAAACAAGTGCTTTTCTAAGGTTGTACCCTTAGTTAAAATATCTGCAATCTTTGTACTTCCCTCACAAAAACAAAATTTTACTATAAATTTATTTACTTATTTATGTAATGGTAGTTTGGTTATCACTATGAATAATAATGGAGTTGCTCTGTTGCTGTCCGAGCTGATTTGGGGCTGTTGCAGCCAGAGAGCCTTATGGGTCGCAGAGAACATGGGCGTGTACTCTGCCTCTGCTGTCGATAGGGCCACAGTTTGCTGTTTACGTGAACACCACGAAATAGCATCATCCTGAACATAAAAATGATACCAGTGCACGGCTCAAGGTCATGCATGTCACTTGCCCATTCGGCATCACACTATCCTGTAATTATTCTAACCTCATCTTGTGTATAAACTAACTTTAAATCTTTGGTACCTTTTTGGTATCTTAGTACTCTTTTAACATCGATCCTGTGTTCAATGGTAGATTCTTGATTATATCTACTTAGTATATTCACTGCAAATGAAACACCTGGTTCCGTATATTGTGAAATATGTAAAAGGGATCCTATAACCTGTTGATACGGACAACCACATTTGGTATCTTCTTTAGAGAACTTTAACCCGACAACAATTAGTTTTTTAGCAGATTTGCACTCAAACATTCCAAATCTAGCTAATATTTCATCAATGTACTTCCTGTGATGCAACATAACTACGTCTCCTTTTCTCATTATATTTTATCCCACACATTGGCTAGCTCCTTTAAGATCTTTCATTTCAAAATTGAGCCTTAATTTATTCTCAGTCACGTTCTTCATATTTTTCTGAGATGTAAATATAATTAAGTCATCCACCGTAATGTGTGCATTCCTTTTAATATTATAATAAATACATGGATCTATTGTAGATTGTAACATTCCTAGTTCAAGTAGAACTTTATTGAGTTGTGCGTTTCAAAGTCTGCTTGCTTGCTTAAGGCCAATATGGATTCGTGTAAATGGCTATAAAATAATAGACACAAATTACTTAAAAAATACTTGAGAGTCTTGTTCATATAATTCAGGCTGTAGTATATATATTTCTCTATCGATTTTTCCCGATAGAAATACTGCGACAGACGATCTGATCAATGTCAAAATTATATCTAGCAGCTAAAGCGAATAAATAGGGGAGAGAAATATCTTGCCACAGGAAAATATGCTTCTTTATAATCCATGCCTCTTCACTGGACATAACCTTTAATAACAAGTCTAGCCTTGTATCGGGCAATGTTTCTATGTGATCCAACTTAGTTTTGAATAACCACTTCAATGGTAAATCCCTTTTTTCGGTCAAGTTCCAAATTTCTTTTTGTTACCGAGCTGTATTCTTCGTCCATAGCCTCTTTCTATTGGGAAGTATATGGCGGCAATAGTGTTTCCTTTACTGACTGCGGATCAGACGTATCTGTGGATATACAATACATGATATTTTCACTTACTTGTTCACCTTATTTCTCATGACTTCTCAGTATCTTAGGTCTACTAATAAATCGATGATAGTTATATGTTCATTGATGAATGATAACTCTCATCGAGGCTATTCGTATTGGTTTTATATTCACTCGAGTTTTCTTCCGCAGCCTCATCAATGTTGGAGTAGGTACTTGGTTTGCTATGCGGTTGTGAAAGCACAGCTCTCGCTCCAGAACGATAATCTGATGACAATCCGATAGCTTCTGGAATGTTATTCTGAAAATTTTAAAAGAAGCTTGCATCTCTTTTTTGCTCCAGCAGACGTTACCCTTTAAATTTGTCTCAATATCGAACTAATATAATTCTATTTGATTTCTTATCCGATTAACAACGCTTCTCCTTTGAGATATGTACCATTGCTTCTGGCCCAAATATTCTTTTTTGAGATAAATTGGATTTCTTCCCATTCCACATCTCATATGGAGTTATATAACCTAAGGACTTAGTAGGGGGTCAATAAATATTGTATGCTGCGGTAGCTATAACTTTCGTTAATGAACTTTTTTCCATATTTGCAAAAAACAACATACATCTTGCCCGCTCAACTAACGTGCGATTCATTCTTTCTGCTATGCCATTATGCTGGAGCGTATAAGGGGTAGAAGTTTGATGAGTTATTCTACAACTAGACAAATATTTCTTAAAATGCACATTACAATATTAAATTACTATTGTCAGTTATAATAGATTTAATTTAATGACCCAATATGTTTTTTACTTTCTTTTTGTAATCTTTAAATATTTCCAACACATTCAGCTTATCTTTCATGAAATAAACATGGACCATTCTGGTGTAAACATTGATAAATATTATAAAACATCTCATACCAGTATATGATAGATTTTTCATGGGCACACATAGATCTGAATGTATGATTTCTAAAGATTCCCTAGCTCTGGTTCCGATATTGTTAAACGACAGTCTGGTCTGTTTACCTTCATAATGGTGGACGCATCTGATGGCATCACTCTCTGTTTGAGTCAGAGCCATTTCATCTGCAAAGTCAGGTAATTTTTCTAAAGCTGCAATATGCAAATGAGCCATTCTGAGGTGCTACAAATCAGTACTGCTTATATTTTCATTAGTCGAGGTTAAATGAGCAGCTTCATGGTTATTTGTAGTTTTTAATAAATACAACTTATTTTTCAGTGAAGAAAAACACACATATTTCACATGCGTATCACGGATATCGAAGTGCATATCATGAAATACTATCTTATGGCCACATTTAACAATGGTGCTTACAAAGAGAAGATTAGTTACTAATTCAGGAACATATGAGATATTTTTTACCTGAATCTTGTTCCCCGTGCCAAATGGATATCTATACAACTAACTCTCTTCACCGGCAGTAGCTCTCTGTTGACCACAGTGATAATTGGTACTGGCGGTACGATGATATTATACATCTAATCCATCCTGCTTGACATGAGCATGGATGCATCAGAATCGATATATCATTCATCTGCCTCTTCCCCCGCTGTAGCTGAGAATACTGCGACCAAACTTAAACTCTCCATATTATTGTGCTCCTTATTATGAAAGAAACTCAGAAAATTGTCTTTACAAAACTTGGCATAGTATCCATATTTGTTACAATTGTGTAACATCTAGGGCCCCTATAATATGCTAATGGTTAATTATTTTTACCCTTACTTGAGTTAAACAAGTAACGTACAAATATATCTACTATGAAGATTACAAATATTTCTGTTTAGTATCATCGTAGCTAAACAAACTGCACAAAGTTTCATTTTGAACAAAAAACCTCTGTACCATCACATAAATAAAAAAAAAGATCAAAGTAAAGAGATCAAAGTAAACTCTGTACCATCACAATTAGGAAAGCGTACTGATATCGCGACATCTTAAGTATTTTCAAGTATTTCATACATTTGAAACATTAATTATCTAACAGTTTAATGGAAATGGCATATTACTCATAAATATGAAATTTTAATTTTACCAATTAACATTTTTATTTGTTAGATATAATTGCAATTAATTATCAATTCCGAAGATTCTTTTCTTCTATCAACTCTGTAGACACATGTGGCCAAAAGTTAATGTTAAAACAATATACGTTCTGTAATACTCTGAGGGGCAGAAACCTAAACATTCAATTGTAAAATAAATGTGTACACCTTTGTACACCTTTGTATGAAAGATAAAAAAAATATAACGTACAAGAAAAGCCAATATATTTTCATATTATCGTCTTCTATATTCTTGACATAAAAATCTTTCCAACAAAATTTTCAGGTAGGATATAACTGGAAACATGTGTGAATTTTACTTCAATTAAAAATTTATTATAAGACTTCCACGAAGTCCTTAGGGAACGTAATGAAATAAACCGGCCAAGTGAAAGTTAAGCCATGTTAATAATTATTTACAAGAGGCAATAAATATTAATAATAAAAGTTCAACCGCTGCTGGTTAACCTTTTTGTTCTATGTCTCGTAATAGTTCCTACATTAGTTATAGTTCACAGATTTTTTGTGATAGGGTTTAACATGTAGGTTTTGAGAAGACAAGGGCGTTTTGTTTTGATTTTATGGTACGTTATGATAATTTGAGGAATATAGGAACGATAACGTTGTGAATACAGCAACGCCCACGTGCCACATTATTTATAATAAGTAATATTTATAATCATAAATGGCATATGAGTAAAAATGTCAGAGTACCTTAATATACATCACCTGTAATTATTCTTACTTAGCCTTATAAACGCAAAAGTTTGTTTATTTGTTTTTACCTGATAATCGAGTAACTACTTGATCAATTTTTGAACTATAAATAGCAAAATACGAATAACATAGGATCACATTTTCCTAGAAAATTAAGCAGCTTCCTAGGGAAAAATCAAGTTTTTTCCCTGCAAATGGTGTCATTCTATCCATAAATATGAAACTATAACTTTGTGTAGTATGTTTTTAATGTCCAAGAGTTGCAAACCTTTTAGTATTTACTAAAATATCAATTTAATAATTAAATCAACATACATTGCAATAAAATTTATAAAATGTGAAACACTTCTATATCCTGTCATAAGAGTAAAATTTTAATCAATTTTTTTAAGTAGCTTATATTTCCTTTCCTTAAAGGTCATAATTACATAGTAATTAAATGAAGATTGTCAAAAATTAGTCTGTAGATTAACCCTCTAGTTACGTTTTTTACTTGAAATATGAAACGAAGTGAATTAAATGATTCGTCTTATAACACCATATAAATCTCTACTAATCGGCTTTGTGGCGAATGAAGATGTAATTAGAAAGCATTATTTAAAATAATTTAGTCTTAAATGAGAAAAAAATGTCTATCTGATGGCACATTAGAATTATGATACTTTTTTAGCAGTTTAAAAGTAGGCTGAATGTTACTTATGGGAACAGTTTAAGGATTGTTTTAATCTCAGTGGGGAAGTGAAAAAATCAAAAGATTATTTTTTTTAATTGAAACTATATCCTTGTAAAATTTTATTTCATCAATTTAATTTAGTCATAGCCTAGATAAATAATTGTTTGTGTAAACCCCAGTACATTTCGTGTTTCAGTAAAATAACATTGAGAAAAGTACAATTGCGAAAACAAATAAGTACAAAAATTAAAAGAAAACACATCATTCAAAATACTTGACAAGTTACCAATTGATAAGAAGTGTAGAAGAACATTTAAATAAATGTATTACGTTTTTTCTTAATAGTAAAATTATATTTTTTTTTTAGAAATCATAAAAGTAAGAAAGACTGTGTCTACTAGTACGATGAAAGAGCTAAGATGAAATATTAAAGAAAAGGTTCGCCGTCATTGTGAAATATATGGTCGATGACCCGAAAAACGAAGTTAGAATACAAATATGAATTTGGTAATTTAAATTTAAAAGACAGCATTTAAAAATTTCTGGTACTTGTAGACCTTAAGAGGAGCCAAGAAATGAAAAGAAGAATACATTTTTGCTAAAATTATTATTTTGACTCTTAAAAATAAGGTTAAAGTAAGCATGGTGACATTGAAGAATTCTAAGTAATTATGAGATGTCTATTGCAATGAGCGTGGTATTTAGACCTTTCATATTCAAAAGCAATGAGCGAATAACGCTTGCAAACATTTTGAGCGCTATTCCATATTTTATATATTTTTTTTACAGTCGAAAATATTAAAAAGAAAGTTTACACAACGCGAAAAATGATAACAAACATACATTTTGTAAAAATTCAAACGCGTTTTTCTCGAAAATGATTTTTGAAATTCAAAAAAAGTTACAGCAAAGCTTTTTATTTATAATTTATCTAGAGATATCTATTCATAATTTATCGTAGAAGGTTTTGAAAAAAAATTCTCTAAGTGTGAAAGTTAAATAGCATTGTTTTGAGGCTAAGACATGTAAATGTTTCATGAACCTTATAAAATTCTATATTTGTTTTCCGCCAATATCATTAAAAAGAAATTTTACATATCGATTTAGTTACTAAAAAAAATAATATACTAAGATCACCCAGCCAACGAAACTATTTTGTTAATATAGTTATTAAATACTTCATTTCAGTATATGTATAATCAATATTTTCCATTGAGTTGGGTAAGTGTTCTAAAAACAGTCTTTCTAGATCCCAATGGTGTTGTCGCTTAACCATAAATAAAGATATGGAGTTATCGATTGCATATTAGATTCAAATTAATAGCTCTAATTATAAAGAAATAACGTTTAAAGAATTTAATCATCCAGATATAAAACTTAAAATGCTATAAAAAACAATAAATACTTCTGACCCACAATTTTAATTATGTTTGCGAGCTTACCCCTAAGGGAAGGTTTCTTATTACTGAAAAAAAATTACCTTTATAAATAAAAGTTCACCTCCATTTCACAGGCTGTAAAAATGTACATATATAATTATATTAATTTTTACACAAATTAATTAAGTATTTGCAAGTAAAAGCGGAACTAACAAACCAATGAATAAACTTACCTTCTCACTTATAATATCAGCAATGATTTTTTATTTTATCCTGTGGTAAGTTATGAAAAAATATTACACCACCACAAATTTTAAATACATAATGCCTGCTAATATCCATCAATTTGTGTAAAAATACGTATATAAGTCTTTTATAACAAAAATAAATATTCTGATTGCGATAAATTTTTATCCACAACATCTAAAATAATTAAAGACTCGAGATCAAAGAAATCCTCTACCCATTTCATAGTAATTTAATATTGATTAGAATTAATTATCAAAACTGGTATTTTAGATATATAAAGAAATTTCTAGCTTCATAATCACGTTTAAATTAATCAGTGTCCTTTGTTCTCTGAATAAAAAAAAGTTTAACGAAAATGTAATTGCTTTCCATTATTATGATATATCGTAATTATAAATGACTTCGAAACAAAATTCCTTATAGATTCTATTTAATTAATCACGCTTGAACAAAGTCACAGTTCTAAATGAAATAAATTCAATTTAATTTAATTAAATTTTCAATTGGAAATTTCAATTCTGTACGAAAGACGCTTGAAATCGAAATAAGATAAACTGCATTAACATTGCGAGCGAGCGCCTTTGGCCCGAAGAAGAACTTTCAAAGTTACGTAATTCACAAAGACTTATCGTCAATCCGCTCGAATCTTCTCAGCCATTAATATTCTTCACGCAGCCCTCGATAGCGGATGTCGTTATGCTCGGGACGGATCTAATTAACGACTTCTTAGACGATATCCACCCAATGACAAGTTGAGTTATGAGTTTTATCGCAAAATGCGATAATGTTCATGATATTATTACGTTTCATGGAGGGGCTATAATAATTCGATTGAACGATGTAGGAGTCGAGTGGGATGTGAAAACCTATTCACATCAAGAACTGCATAAACTTTGAAGTAAATATCATTTTCGTGACCCATAATACTAAAAAAATCACTAATGCAGCCAAGTAAACATTAAATTAACGTTAAATTAACATAAAATAATTAATTAGTATACAAAATGAACAAAAAAAACGTTTATATAACTTTAATGGATCACGTAAGGTCAGCGAAGGGAAATGCATAACATAAAGAAAGTACGGTTATATTGAAATCATAATATTTATTGTTCAATGAGTAAAATTTTAACTATCATACCGAATGTATATACTGAAATAGGTAAGTTACTTAACTTTAACCTAACATTTTAACA
Source organism: Druceiella hillmani (assembly GCA_039881145.1). Classification (NCBI taxonomy): domain Eukaryota; kingdom Metazoa; phylum Arthropoda; class Insecta; order Lepidoptera; family Hepialidae; genus Druceiella; species Druceiella hillmani. The sequence goes on from JAYKKI010000045.1 coordinate 10,718,954, forward strand.
AGCGTGAACTACTTTTCACCTTTGATGTACCATTTATTTACTTTCGCTTGTGATATGAACAATGTAAATTTTTAATTTAGTTAAAATTTTAAAATCATTAGAAGCAAGACAAAGGTATTTTATTATTAAAAATTATATAGTCAAGTCATATTTTATTATCCAAATAAAGTAATGCAAATTGAATAACAAAAATAAAAGATTGGTTAAGACTGCCGACGACGTACGGACAGTTTTGAAGTGACTTGCGCATGCTGACTAGTCGACGTTAGGTACGTAAGGGGGGGGGGGTATGTATGTGAGTAATATTAATATTGCCAAGAAGGCAATCAGCAATGAAAATGTTTGTGAAAATATTACGTGGGTTATTCGATAAACCGAATAGTCGAACCGGTTATTTTCTCGTAAAAGTAAATGTATTGTCTTTTTAATTATATATATATATATATATATATATGTGTGTGTGTGTGTGTGTGTGTGTATGTGTGTGTATGTGTGTGTGTGTGTGTATGTGTATGGGTATGTCTGGATGTTATTCTCTAGTACCAGAACGGGTTTTTCGATTTAGACAAATTAGGTGTTGATAAAACAGTCTCAACCATCAGAATATCCTTATGTAACATCACTATCCTTGCAATATGGTGGTTGAAAAGCTAATTTATCCATCGTGAGAAAATAATTAAAATAAATTAGAAATCTTAATAGCCAAATTTCAAACACTTGTTAAGCGTCCTTTGTGTGTGGAAATGCGTGGAAAATAACTGCAATTGTAGGTTCCATTTTTTTCCTAAGGCAACATACCACCTCCAGGATACAGAGAAGGAGAGAAAAAATACTAGTTTTAAAATCCTCACAATAGATAAATATGTAGTGTAAGTTTAAACTGGAAAGACAGCTTGATATTCTTTATTATATAATAACGGTAGAAGTACAGATTTTGCATCTTCAGGCGAAGGCAGACCAGATAAATTATTGTAAATATTATAATAATTATATTTCGTTAACATCGCAAATGACGAATAGTATAGATAAAAACAATAAGTGAAAATAATTAGAAAAAACAGCACGCTGAAAATGACCTTAACGAATTTCATTTTTCCTGCGCTATCGTATGATGAACGTACATATGAAAAACTATACTCGAGTCTCGATAGATATTCATTAGTTCGTTAGGGATGCCTTTTGTCTGTTAAATCATTATCAAAAGTCAACACACCGTTTAATTGCGTTATTTTGTAGTCTTTTTGCCGTTATTTCGTCGACAGTGAGCTGGGATCGGCAAACAATTTTGTATTTGATAGTCTATTATTTGGCAGACTTGAGAAAGAATATAAAAGTTGCGAGATTTTTGAAACATTCTATTGTAAAATCTAACACTTCAATTTGCTCGATTTTACAATGGATATATAATGGAATTTTAGAAAGTCGTGAGGCCATATCTTCAATTTGCTCAAGCAGAAATTCTTTAAAAATGACAAATTATAATAAGCAAAATTTTTATATACTGCAAACTTTTATAAAGCTTAGTGACACTGTGTAAGAACATATATATACTGTCATATATATTTAATACGGTTTTATATAATAAACCTTTTAAATCATCTGTTTTGAAATCTGATTAGAATACAATTAATAGCAAATTTAGTCAATTTAGTAAATTTTTAACTGTACACTGACGAGAATATCAGAATATAACATATTGGTAGTAATTGATATTAAAAGCTTTGCATGCTGACCGATGTAAAATAAATTAACTCCCATTCCTGTAAAGTACCACTTCCCATTAGTACACATCTTCTGTTTAGTCCATATTAATACTTGCATTATTGAAATATGTTGTTCTATTTAAAATTTTCACTAGTAGTCTCTTTTAGTGTTCCACATAAAATATTTTTTTACCTAGCAATAAGTTGACATAATTGAAGCATGTATACGCCGGAATATGTAACAAATCTATAAACAGAACGTCACAGCGTATATTCCGTGGAAAATAATGCAAAAATAGAACTTCAAAAAACAAATCCTGAGGAAAAGCATTATATGAAAATGAATAGAGGATATTGAAGTTTTCCAATTTTTGACGTGAAACTAAAGAAACCCAAACATAATCCATTATAATTTACCAAGCCTTATTTTAAACCAAATCTGACTTGACGTAAATCAAGACATGAATAGATTAATGAATAGATTAATACCACAACGTAAAGAGTTACGAGCTTCAATGAATGAACAATTCGGCATAGGTCACATTCCAAGATATTACAATCCCATAAAACTCCTTAGTGATCTCAGTTAAAAATATTTCTTTTTTAATTTTTATGTGAGTACATACAAGTAAACCATACATTACATGCATGTACCTATTAACTGAATATATATGGCAGTCGTCAGGCCACATATGTCCGACGGAAAGGATACACGCCGCCCACTGGCAACACGTTGAACACCATTAATATAGCATTGTTTTTATGACTCCTCTCGTACACTTCGATCATATGAAGTATGCAGCTAGTTAAGGACGACATACACCCGCAAAGAGGTATTGAGTGTACGGTCAACGATTGACTTTGTGACGGCCTTGGCATCAAGGGTTTTGCTTCATTAACCACCGATTCTACAAGAATGAGTTAGGTATACATTTACAGTATATATTCACATTTGAGTTTAATACATGCGATTGTTTTTCTTATGTACAATATTAAAATCGTAAATAAGTATCTTTTTATAAATTGAAATCACTCTCGTCGTTCGGAGTTAACACAAAAATATTAATTTCTTAGATTCGTGATTAACAATATTATGTATGTTCTAAGGTAATATTTGTATTAATTATACCGAAAATAGTTGTTATCCCGCGTACCTTTAATTATGAGAGCCACACTTGCATGTCATCTATAAGTTAAAATAACTGACGCGCTTAGCACATATCTCATAACTGCCATTTCATCGAATCTTTCGTTTTGGTATTTCTTTAGTCTAACCTAGTTAGGTTAAAAATTTACATTTTGTTTGTTAAACTAACATTTTATCGAAATTAAGGTTTTCAATTTTCCTAAGCCTAAATTAGTTAGGATAAAGAAAGTACAAAACTTAATATTAACCAAAGATCAGTTATATAGATATTACTGACATTTGGGTAATTTATAGTTATATAAGAAACTATTAATCTTATGTTGTGTAGATATTTATTGTTAAAAATTTTTTTTAAAGGAGATTGTAAGGAGATTGCACGGAGATTGTAAGAAAATATAGATAAGAAAAGTATATATCAACAAGGGAAATTTTAGGTTGTGCTGATGTGCTTTTAATACATCATGTCGGAGGATATGTTGAATTTATTGCTTTCGTAGCATATATTCGATTTTTATGGTTCTGCACTTACAATGTCTGGGCGAAGACTAAATATTAACCTTAAACTATTTATGCGTCTAAAAATGTTTCTAATTTTAATCTGAAAAGCTACTTATTTCAAATTAACTGAGTACTGAGCAATAAAATTATTGAAATTGTACCAATTATGCACTTCGAATTTCTGACCTATATGGAATATATCTTACTTTTTAGCTTAACTATAAATAAACTTTATGTAAAATAAAAACTTCTCCCTTCCTTTCATTTCTTAATCATGGGTTTGAAAAATTTGAAAAAAAAACAAAATATTAGCATTTTTTAATGAAAGATCTAATCTTACATTAAATTATTTCGGTTAACCAGATCAACAATTTTAGGGCATGTAGACAACTACACAATCTTTCTTTGTGCTTCGTCCATATTTTAAGAAAAAAAAGTCAAATAGTCGCATTTTAATAATTTTTTAATTTAGATTATCAATTTTTATAGCAGCCTGCAAATTTAATTATTTTATGGCTAAGGTTATAAACGATTTGTATCCCGTTTCATTCGATTCATGTTGTTTGGTTTCATTCATTCTTTTTTTATTTGTATTTGCGAATTTGTATGTGTGTATATACATGTGTATGTATATATATTCAGTCAATATCTCCAAAAATTCCAGATATTAATCAAATATTGGTTTTAAAATGTCAAAGATTATGGTCGAAACATATCAAAGATTATGGTCGAATCATATGTAAACCCAATAATTTTTATATCATAATTTAAATTTAATCCCTTGGTTTAAGACCAATGTTATATATGATATGCAACTCACCAAGATGGATGTGAAGCAACGTACTTTCGGCTATGCTTATTTCATTGCGTTTTCTTTGTTATTAATGTCACTTAGCTTATGTACTGTTTTCCGATCTTACACTAATATTACAAATGCGTGACGTACGTATCGCATTCGTGCGGAGTAACGCAAATAACCCATTCATATGTAAACTCAATAATTTACCCTTTTTCCGTGAATTGGATTCAAATTATGTATATTTGCTCAAACAGGTCGTAGATTTTTCTATAACACATGTAATGATAACCTCTTCCAAAAATAAAAATGATAAATTTTATTTTCCTAAAACTTTCGGTAACTCTCACACTCGTTATCTACTACTATGCACTACGCACTAGGAAATTTAACAAAAATTATCTTCCTGCCGGTGTTTGAACATAATTGTATCCGTCAATATTAAATATATGCGTCATTTGTGAAAACAGTCTTTGATTGGTGGATTGTATGGATTGCATGGAAAGAGATATACAATGGAAATATGGTACGTGACCCACTTCCATCGCATCTTTCTGAGAAGATTTGATCCAAAGTTTTCAGAACAACTTTATTGCAATTTATTTGATGAAGAAATATTAAGTGTCCTTAAAGATATTCAAATATTTATTTATTTATTTAAATATCTCATGTCCAACTTACAAGTTGCTCTAAAGTGTATCAAAATTACAATATTATAAGCTACAAATTTAAAAATTGTAAAAGTAGTCAATCTCCTAAAGTATAGTTAAGAGATTGACTACTGTACGATGTATATAGATTGGTACTATTTGAGAACTCACAGTAAACTTTAGTTGTGTATTAATTTTTAACATAACTGAATAATAATAAAACTATTTATTGATGTTAAACATCTAATGACGCGTTTGGATGGGAGTTAAAACATTCTAATGGCACGTCGCATTTTGCGTCTTGTCGGCTCTTTCCGGCTTAATTCGGTCAGCTTCGCGTCTAGTCTACCACTTGGTCAGTTTCACGTCTTGTCGATTCTTTCCGACTTAATTCAGTTAGTTTTGCTTCTTGTAGGTCCTTTCTGACTAAACGCTTCCCTTTCTACTCAATACCCTAAACACGTGCTACTTTACATGTGCGTTAGTATATCAGCATTGTTATTTTTAACTAACGTTTACAATTTTACTAATTTATGTCGGTGTATTGCATTTAATTGTTATAAGCGTTTATTAATTTTGAAACGTTATAAGCGTTTATTAATTTAAAACATTTGTTACAGTGATAACAAAAGTAACACTGAAAAAAAATTTAGACGTTTCACATTTTCCATGCGTCCCGTGACAGCTAACTTTTTAAAATATTCATATAAGAATTGAAAAAAAAGCATTCAGTTGCTTTTTAAATTTATATGTATTATGAGACATTGATAGAACTTGTCATATATACGCAAAAATGTAGCATTCCCCTTATTTTTCTAATAAAAAATCCTGTAATACCGGGTCGGTACATTATGTATAATTAGGGGAAAACTATAAGGATTATCCGAGATCTTATAATTCTTTTAAATATGCACCATGATTTTAAGTCTGCAAAAGATGTAGTAAGCAATATTTATAAAAGATGTAACAGTCAATCTATGTGGTGAAAAACTCATATATTTAAATATTTTAATGAAATTTTATGTACTCTTAAGTGTTCAAAAGTGCGTAAAACTCTCGTAGTACAAGTTAAACTTATATTTGATACGTTTTATTTCTTTATTACAGATAAAAATATCTTAAATTTTTTTGCTAAATATTTCAGCATTACAACTACACATTTGTGGATAATCGATGTTGCATTAAACATGCATGTATATGTGAGCACATTTACTGGTGTTGAAGTAAAATGAACTAAATATACTTTAGTATATTTTCATAATATATCTGTCGCAGCAACATGCCTGAAATTATAACCTTTTAAAAGCAAGACTCTGTAATAGAGGTTTCAATATTTGCCTTAACATAAAAAACGAAAAAGTAAACGGCAAGAGCTACTTTTATTTTTTTCTTTTTCAGGAGAATCTCGCGCCTGGTTTTATTTCATCTCATCGTAAATCACATAAAGATGACAATGAAGAAAAATGACAATGTTTCTATTGGATCTATATCTAAAATGAAATCCTAAATAAATATTTATTTTCCCACAGGTTTCAATACTCAATAAATTATCCATAATCGCTTCGCAATGAAATTCATCACTGGGTATTTGAATATTAACTGGATGCACTACACTTCATATTCTGTTACTTTCTGTTCGTGTGTTACTTCTACTTCATTTTCTACACTACTCTCGATGTTATAAAAAGAAAAAGATAGCGAAATATTAGTCTTTGATAACACTAAAATAAGTGAAATTATTTAGTAAGTCTTCATAAAAATACAACAAAAGTTTCATGTCTGTCGCAAAGATTTTATTAGATCTAGCCGCTTGGTGCACATAGACTGCTAAAAACATATCAATGCCTTTTTTATAAATATCAATTTTCAAAACTCACATACAAGCGCACAGTCACGTACACACACATACACATACCTACACACATCTACACACACACACACATACACACTCATATTCACTCGAATAAACGCGCGCGCGCGCGCACCCTCAAACTCGCGCGCATATACACGCACACATAGAGACGCGCACATACACACGCGCACACACATACGCGTGCGCACGTTCACATGTGCAGGCGTACACACGCATGCACACACGCACCCGCATACGCACACGCACATGCACACCAGCACACGCGCCTACGCACGTATACACACACACCTACGTACACATATACACTCACGCGCGCACATGCGCATTCGCACCCACACGCACACACATACGCGTGCGCACGCTCACATGCGCAGGCGCAACCGCGCACATGCTCACGCGCACGCGCACTCGTACACGCGCACCCGCACACGCACACACGCACATACGCACATGTACACACGCACACCCACATACGCGCATACACAAACACACACATATGAGTAATTCAACGTAGATCTATTTTTAAAAATATTAAAGTTACACTTCACTTAGAACCGATTACTATAAAATAACAAATATGTGTTACAAAAAGTTGACCTGGATTTTTTTTTTTAATATTGTCATGTTAGTTCAGTTGCAAACAGACAAAATTACAAAGAGACAACATTTCCGCAAATAATTTTGGAACATTCTGTCACGTATCCTTCATCTTCTTCACAATTTTTTTGCAAATATTTTTTCATAAGTTTTACGAATAAATATGCACATATATCTAAATAATAATATTCGTTTATTAATTTTAATAAAATATAATATTGGATTTATTAAATACATTTCTATGATTGGAGTGGAGATTAAGACATTTCATCTCCTTGTTCCTTATTGTTTTTTGTCTCACCCGACTCAGCCATTCAACGTGCTATGAAAAATAGATTTAAAAAATGCATATATTCTTCAAAGTATCTAAGACTTTATATCAAAACTCACGAGGTTAATCCATAACGTGAACAAATAAAGATTTCACAAAATTAATCTCTCCACTTTAATCCTTGCTTTTCAATCCTCAGAGTCTATTTTCACTATATATTTAGGTATACGCAATATACACATTCAATATATTCAAATATATTTATAGGATATATTTATAGGATTTTTTTTCCATACTATGATAACAAATACGTTCTGATAAAACATCATGGTGTACTGCGAGATATCCCTGCAAATATACAAAACAATATCATCTAACCTTAAGAACGTAACTAAATTTTATCCATATGAAAAAGACGAGGAAATAAATGGCTAAGTAAAAAATTAGAAACATTCGCGCAAACAATTAAGCAGAATTCAAATGCCTGAATCAATTTAAATGTATTTAATATTGTTAAAGCTGTACAGCTTATTTTAAATCGGTTCCTCTTATACAAAAATTCGAAATTTTGAGAATTTTGGGATTATACAACTAATTTTTAGAAATATAGTCTGATAATCAGCTTATAGGAACATAGTGTGACATATTGAAGCAAATTCTAAAAAATTATCAAACATTAAAAACCACTTATAAAATAATAATCGATTAGTTCTCTTAAATAAGTATTACATGCAAATTATTCCGCGTTTCAAGAAGCCAGTTATAGTGAATTATTTGATTGTACCAGTTAACAACATCAATAAATTAGTCTTATTATCAGAAACATCTCTTCAAGTGTTCAATTAAATATTACTCCCGTGTAAGCACGACTACCAATAATCTTACACAAATATAAATATGTTGCGTAATACACTTAAACAAACAAAGCAGGCCAACCAGGGAGCAATTTCAAACAAGGGCGTGAAGAGAGATATGTTGCGAAAGTTTTCCTCGTACATTTTACAGATGCGCACGTACCGCATATATGAAAGCTTTTCTAGCTGGAAAATTGCTCAAAGGCTAAATTTCCGCTAGTCCGTATATAAAGTAGATGAATAAAAATATTGAAAATTATTCGTCCACTATCGTATGAATATTTCTATTGGTATTATTTTAATTTTTTTACTGATTTGCCATTACTTCCTTTGAGTTTCAATGAACTCTATCTGATAACGTATTCTATTTGTCTAATAAAATATTAGTGGCATATTACAAGCGTTTAATAAAAATATGTTCTATAAAGGTGTATATCAGTCATATATATATATATATATATATATATATATATATATATATATATATATATATATATATATATACACATATATATTTATATATATGTATATATATATATATATATATATATATATATATATATATAAGTTTTTTAACTAAAAAGCCTGTGCAGGTTTGTGCAGGTTCCCGTGCACATTTATGCACTTACCGACATTTAAGGGTACATAGGGTTTCTCTTAAACTATTTACCGATCATGTGTTACATACAATATCTTTTACAGGTGTAAAATAATGGTACATATTTAAAAAATTATAAGAGTTGGGATAATCGTTATAGTTTTTCTATAACCAAGTAATCAAATTACTAACTTAGTTTTATCTGTAATTTTTGGGCTGAAAAGTCTCGGAAGTAAGGGGGGAGAGAGGAAGAGGGTGTTGTGATCTATTTTCGCAAAATATTTCGAATATCCACATGGAATATCGTTTTAAATATGCAATTAAAAATCTTGACAAAACTATTTGCACGTTCTTCATAACAAGACTTTCAAATGATACTGTACATGATGTATATGAAATTAAAAGACAAAATTTTAACATCTTTATTTGCCATCTTTATGAATCCAACGATCCTTTCCAACGATACCCTGCACTATATCTTGAATAAATCATAATTTTATTGAATATTTAATTTGTTTTAAAAAAAATTTTATATTATATGCTTTTTTATACTACTTTTTTGATTTGCTACAAATTTTTCTGCATTTTAAGAAAATTATTATTATCATCCTATGGAAATTCAGCCATAATGTATTTATTTCACATTAGCACTTAAAGAACATTATTTATAACTATCCGTATTGTATTTTGTGACCAAGTATGATCTATTCATGGCAAAATTATTGTTACTTTTTTGTTCAAATTGAAACGGCAAGCATAATTCTATCGTTTCAAAGAAAAGTTCTAAAAAATGGTTAAATAAGAAAAAGTCTCTAATTTCAATTTGAAATATATTCTCACTTCCGGGATGTGGGGAAGACTAATAAATTGACTTAAAAATGTAGAAAAGGTAACAATAACAAAATATGTAATATATTTTATGAAAGAGTATATTCCGACTTCAACACATCTCCAAACGATATGTGAGAAAAAATAGAAATGGATAAATGGAAAATACACTCACAGACACACACACATATATATATATATATATATATATATATATATATATATATATATATATATATATATACATAATGTTAGTTAATGAAAGGTTTTGTGATATTTCTCGCATATTGGCCAAGAACGGGAGTAGATTTTGCTCTCCCTTTAAAATTTTGACATCTTCAGACTTTTCAATACCTTCAGGCAGCCTCTTAATAAATATATTTTTAGTATTTTCTCAGAACGTTCAACGCAATGTGTGATATATTTAAATAAATGTTATTTATATTGTTAAAATAGAGGAAGCAAAAAATAATTTTTTAGTCAATCGGAAACTAATTTGAATTTTTATAGAACTGTTAAAATAAAATTATTAATAAAAGCAAATAACCAGCCAAGAGCAAATCGGATTTGGGTGATGAAAGTTCCGTATCATAAATTATTAGATGCGTAATCAAACAGGTATCAAAGTGTACATAAAGTCCGAGGTAAAGTCCAGCCAAGTTGATGCGTTCGATGCATTTAGGTCTGCAACATTCATGTTAAGAGGTTTGCATTGACGATTCAATAATTTCAATTGGAACAGTCATAATATTTCTTATTTATGACTGTTACAATTGAAATTATCTTATCTTTATCTTATCTTTATTTAAAACAAATTATCATATTTTTTTCGCGTTATTTACTACAATATGGACATAACCACCAAAGCTTACGATTTTTTTGAAAATTTTTGTTTATATACTTTAATTCATTTTAATTCATTACTCGAAAAATATATCTTAAAACAAATTATATGTATTTGAAATGAAATTCTAATTTAAACTTTTGTTGAAACCCAAAACAACGACCTTAAACAAAATTTGACTTGCTTTTCATTCAAAACCGAATTAGAATATATTTTGACATAAATGGTTAAAAAAATCCTTTTATTCAATATTTTCGGAAAACGAAACATTATTTATAAAGTCATCTAATATTCTTAAGAATTTGAGAAAGTTTTTAATGCCATAAAATACAAAGAACCTATAATATCATTCATATACTCCATGCCCCGAATAAAGATGACTAAGCTTCAATATTCACTTCTACAAGATTGATGGACTTTTTACGTTAACCTCTGGCTTTAGTTACAGTGATTTTGATTTGTGTCTTTTCACGCCGAGGTTACTTTTTTTATAATAAAGAGCTGAGACAGGATAAAAACTGTCTAGTCAGACTTATTAATGACATTTTTCGTGAACATTATGGAGAATGAAACATTAGGCGCAAAAAGTCCTTGTTTAAATATATGGTGGAAAAAACGGGATATGGTTAATTATGACTTCCAAACCGAAAAGGGAATCGACCATCATTTATTACCTTCAAACCGTAATTTTTATATTCTTAATTCGTAGTTTGGTTCATAGAAAACAATTTTCTGTTTTTCTGTGATAATTACTAATTACCAAAAATTCTGTTCACATATTACCATGGCATTGACAGAGATCTTAACACTGACCCTATACTTTTTCATTAATTAACATCTCATCTAGGTATAACTGAACAATTCTCGTTTTTCGTTTTGCAGTTTACGAATTCAATGACAAGAAAGGAAAAAATCAAAACAAAAGGAAAATCTATTAGTAGAGGAAATAATAGATTCAAAAGTTAATTAAGGATAATATTCAAATACATTTGAAGATAGAACTTTTCGACACATGCATTTTATTAATCATAATTTATGGAGCCTAAACCTGGGCGCTAATATAGAAAATTCAAATATTGAATATATTTTCGTTATTTTGTAGAAATTCATTATTCACAATTAAATAAAACTACGTGATGTAGTATTATTTTTACTTTATGTTTTTTACCGTGACCTAGGTTTCGTTGTATTACAACATCTTCAGGTGGGCTGTTACCAAAGATCTTTGCTGACAGCACAACCTGAAGATGTTGTAATACAACGAAACCTAGGTCGTAGTAAAGAACTTAAAGAAAATCGAAATAATACTACATCACGTAGTTTCATTTAATTGTGAAAGTAAATTCAGATAAAAACTATAAGTAATACAGAAAGCGAAAAAAATGAGGATTTTTTTATGTTACTAAAAGATTGGTTAATCAACGAAGTCGAAAAATTTATGTCACTCAACAAGTTGTATTTCTAAAACACTAATGGGCAGGACATGTAAATTGCGGAGAAGATGGAATTAAGTTATAATTACTGGAGTGGCAATCAAGGATTGAATACTAAAACATTGGCAAACCACCGGCCAAAATATCTTGGCGACATTGTGAAGGCAGCAAGAAGGAAATGCATTTGAACAGCTCAGGACAAAAGCGAATGGTTGGATGAAATTCGCTTTTGTTAAGGTTTTAAAGATATCCTAATCTAGCAATAGAATAGGTCAAACTAATTATGATGAAAGTATATCGTATTTTTAGTTAATTGCATAATAAACACGGACAGATTTCTCATAATATACGCCCAATGATGAGATATTTAAAAAAATATTTCGTTTATTTATTAAAGAATCTATTATTCAGGGCTTAGAATAGGACAACCCCATCCTTTACTGTAGGCGTATCATATGAGGCGACTAAGGTTTTAACTCAGAGAAAGGAAACCATGGTATTTCATAGCACCAACAACATTACTATGATCAACAATCTGCTTTCCAAGTCTGATGATAAAAGCAAATCCCCCTCACGCTAAGCAATAAAATTAAATTGTATAATATGATATGGTTGTATAATAATAGTATCTAAATAGTATAATATGAATTGTATAATATGATAGGCGTAAAATATTACTAGCGATTACATAATGATACAAAATAAATTAAAATAAGTGTTTGGTACATTTCACACATTTGATAAACTTATGAACAGACTGGCTGTAATTGAGGCTTTCTACGCATGGATGCTTGACAAATTATTCAGTTTATATGAAGATCAATGATATGAAGATATTTATATGAAGATATTTTTCTAAATAATTTTTTGTTCAAAATATCCAATGTTCCAAAATGCCAAATTCACAATTTTTTTTATATTTAAAGACTTTTAATATTTGTTTAGCGTTTTCAAATTACGTGAAAGCTATAGACCGTTTATGAATTAAATGCAATTGGTAAAACATTTTTACGATATAATACGGTTTACATTTGTTAAACGAATGTACCTAGTTTCTTTAAATATTTGGCATCGATTTTAATGAAACAATAACTTAATTGTCCGATTTCCAAAACATTTAATAGATTCAACTATTATTTACTGATATTAAAGCTAAAATTATGATTCGTACGAAACTGAGTAAATCAGTTTGCTGTAACGTAGGCGTATAAACAGCACAAAGATCACCTAGAAATCTATCCTAAAATAATACTTAAATCAATCTAGAACATATTTATCTGGATTCAAAAGTTAATTAATAATTACCGGCTAGAAATAATCGTTAGTCCTTCTAACCATTAATTATATCCCATATATTAACCATTAATTATATCAATATGTATCTGTAACCTTCACATTATTGATCTATACTCAACAAAATTATAATGTTAATATATAAATGAATCAAATATCACTTACTAATTTAATGATCTATAACACCTTGTAAGTCTCGTGAGCTCCAAGAGGCTCTGACAAAGGAGGAGACGGAAATCTCCAACGCTCTTGAATAGTCCGAATTGCTCTTGCTGATGAATCCAACCATACGTTGACTTTCTATATATATATATATATATATATATATACATATATATATATATATATATATATATATACATACATATATATATACATATATATATATATATATATATATATATATATATATATATATATATATATTATATATTCAAATTACTATCCTACTGTCTCCGAAATGTCTTCGTATGGTAAATATTCAAATAAAGACTAGCAAGTGAAATTTTAATCCTTTTCTATAATGAGAAAATGCTAGTTATTTATTTTTGTTAGCCATTAAATTGCAGTTTGTTTACATGACAATATTCCACAATGTCCAACTTCTTACCTAAAACATTTTGTTTCATTAATTAGAAAAGCTTCATCAGTAAATATGTAGACATAATGAGCACTTCCAATAACTCAAAATTAAGGAAATAAACATGTTAAGTACGAGTAAACCTTGCAATACGAAATTTAGGTACATACTTAGGCACATATAAACAATTACTAACTGCAAATATTAAAATTATTTTTTGCATATATATAAAATTTTTTAATATTAAAAGCGTGAACAGATGTTCACTTAAACTAAAATGTTCAGAATCATCGCTACAGTTTTCAGGTGAACTTTATCCAAGACTCTTGATAGGCATTATTTTAATTTTCTCTTCAGCACTTTCAGAAATAGAGAGGCGGTGCATAATTGGCGTGCAAATTTTCAATGATAAGTAGTATTATGTATTAATAAGCTTTATTATTACGCCACCTCTTAATTTTCCACATAAAACCCCTCAAGGGAAAAAATATGCCAACAATTTAAGTAGTACCTACAGAATTATTTTACTTAAAATTTAAAAATAAATAATTCTGTAATCCTAAGAAATCGCTTTTAAATTTATATCATAGACGATACTAAAAATGTAAAAAAAATTAATAAAGTAAATATTTAATACTGGAACTTGCACATAAATATTATTTAGTGTTAACAATTGAGATATATGCAACTTAATATTCTTATCATTATGACAAATTTTAAGTTCCTACGTCAAACGGTTTCTAAAAAACAGCTGAATACTATAAGATTTTCGTTTTTATCCCCTTGAGGAACAGAGACCAAAAAATTACGAAGGAACCAAAAGTTTCGCTTAAAATAAATTTTGAAGATGATTAACAATGAAGAAGCAAAACCAATTACATATTTCGCAAAGAAATAATAATAATAGTTTAATTCAAAGTGTTGGAAAGTAATGCAGAAATTCTTAGAGCATAATAAAAATGGAAGGAGGAGAGCAAAAGTTAAAATATAAATACCAGAAGGTAAGATCCACGTCATAAAATTTTAAATGACTGCATAGAATCTGTGGCCTAGTACTTAACAACCACAGAAACTGGTCGAGAACAAGATATGAAGTATAAATAAATACCACACTTAAATAATTTTCTAGATGAATATGGTTTAATAGTTTAATCGATTTAAAATCCGTTACTATTAATTACTCAAAAGAAATAAACTACTTTGTAGCCATGCAGATAAGATAAAACTTATTCCTATTCAAAGTTTAACTTTGTAATAAGCCAACGCCCACAATAAATAATCTAGTTATCTATAGTACGAACGGAGGGTTATCGCAAAACCTTACGAATTAAAACACAAATTTGCAGTTTTAAATTACTTTCAACTATAAATTTTCTTCAAATTTTCTTTCAATCAAAATATTACCTTAATCTTAAGATTAAGTCGTATTTATAATTGCTAAAAAAGAGATCGGTAGTACACTTTATTTGAATTTCGTAGAATTTTCATTGGAAAATTCATTCTGGCTATGTATATAACCATAATGTATCCTAAAGAAAATAGTTTAAAAAAATGGCATTTATTTGGTCCCTACACTGCGAAACTAATTCATTAATATTTTAAACCACCATAATCGTTTAATATTTCTTTCCTTTAATTGATTCCATATATAAGTCAATCATGCTTATAATATTTTATAGAAACTTTCTATATTCTATATATATATTGCCGTTTTTATGTATGAAGTACAGCTATTTAAGTACTGCGTATGTTTTCTTAAAATAAATAAATATATGAAAATGAAAATTAAGGGCATAATAAACTTTGCGCATTCATAAAAATATTTAGTTCAGTTTCTATTATATAATTTTCATTCCATGTGTTACAGGAGACAATGTGTTTTTGTATAAGTGCTGGTTTTAACAGCCAAGCTCCAATGATAATAAACTGATATCGATTAATATATAGCGACAACTAACTAAGACTAATAAAAGACACTTTTTTGATAAGAATTCCAAAAGTCTTAAATAAACCGTAAATCAGTCAAAATTATTTATAAAATTCAACATATGGAAATCCATAAAAGTAACCCCAAAATAAAAAATAATTTCTTCGTGATTTTTTTTACTTCAATAATTAAGCCAATATTCTCGTCAACTACGCAAAATATGATCTTTCTGTACCAAACGGTCTCGGATAAACATACATGTCATATGCTTATGGACGATCTGGCCCCGACTGATTCTATAATAATTCCATTTTCACTATTCTAACATGGAACACTAACGAGTAATAAAAGTAAAAAAAGTAAGTAAAATTATTAACTATCATATATATCTCTCACAACATATTGTTTGCATTTAACAAATTAGATCAAAAACCTTCCGCCTAGATATTCACAGAATATTAAAATGACCTAAAAATTGCTATATTAAAGTCAAAGTAAGATTCGACGTCTTATTTATTTGAACAAGGCCAAATCATGATGAAGCACGTAAATACGATAGGGCATTCTATGTTATCTTTTATCAGCGGGTTACGGTGCGGTATGAAAGTATAGAGAGCTTGTAAATTACCATCGGTGTGTGCGCCGAATTCTCCTTCGGTCGCAAATTTCCAACGATTTATTATTTCGCATTCAGCAATCTTGATTCTCCTCGAGACTTCAAGCAAGACTACTCCCAAATCGAGATGAAAATTAATTTACTAGTTTCCTTTCGACTTTGTTCATTAAACTGAGGTATATTTCCTTCATTGCTATTTTTAATTTCGAAATGAGTCTTTTATCAGCCAAATTTCTGGTTTTTAATCAACTAAATGGCATGCCAACTAGGGATCTCGGGGAGTATATATTGTACGTATATATATATATATATATATATATATATATATATATATATATATATATATATATATATATATATACATATATGTATTACAATAAATGTTCAAGAAATTAAACAATAGGATAGTTTGACACATATGATTAAGTATGAAATTGTAAGGAGAAAAAATTATTTAAAAAATTTTTAATTTTAGACGAATTAAAAAAATATTACTTTAACGCAATGTCGGGACATAAACAGAAATACACCATCATAAATATTCGTGAAATTGAAAATAATATGAAAAACTATCATAAGTTCATACCTGAAAATCCAACTTGCGAAAGAAAATTTACGTATTTAGGTACTCCATTTGTATACAGTCGCAAAAATAAGGAAAGCACAGATTTATTTTGAGGTTTTTTACTTCTGGTTTGGGGTTCTTTACTTACTTCTGGGGCTGTCATACAGGCTAGAGGTTAGAATATATCTCCAAATTTGATCTCAAATTGTAGTAGTTATTTATACAAATGGTATTTCAATCAAAATACTAAATCGATGGAAAAATATGTTCCACATGGAGAAATTACCTCAAAATTGTATACATTTACATTTTTCAAAATATATCTTAAATAACAGGACAAAGATAAATGAAGAAGGAATTAAGATTCAGGATATTACATGCATATATTTAATAAGCTTTTTAATACTTGAAGTGGACTAAATACCAAAATTGTTTTTAATAAACGGTTTTTAAAACAAATCAGTCTGGAAGTCTTTCTTCGATTGTATTTTGTTTAAAAAAAAATTGCATATTATAAATGTATATTGATATTTCTATTTACAATTTTAAATAAACATTAGGTAGAATTTTTCTTGTTTAAACCGATGGGAGTCAAACTCTTATTTTTATTCTAACCATCCCTGCACAAGATTACATATATGGTTTACTTGGAAAGTTTACACGGAAGAGAACAGGAAAACAGTAAACGAGTAATGACGAAATGATTATAAATGTTATAAAACTTGCATCAACCTCACACACACAAACTTGATTGATTTGAATTATTACTCATAAAACTTGGATGTATCTTAATTGTTATTCTTACTCCCACATTACTCCACCGTATTTAAATTAACCTGCAACTGCCTTCGACACTTTTGCTTATCGGTGTGATGTAACTAGCAATCAATATTTAAATATTGAACTATGCCAGTAAGAATTAAATATACATTATACAGAAAGGAGTAAATTTTAGAAGGCAATGTATACAAATTTTTATTTAGCTTCTATGTCAGTTCATCGTTCAGTAACATAATAGATTTGTAATTAGTTTTGTGAATATTTTTTTCTTCAGCTATAGTTAAATAAAAAATTAAAGACGAGTGAACTTATAAATTTTCACAATATGAGGAACTTGCTGACTCGTGCGAACATTCCGCAGAGTATTGTGATCAAACACCGAAAAAAAATAATAACACTAATATGTTAGTTGAATATTTTTTATTAGGAATGCTTTCAACAGATAGCGTTGCTGACTGAAAAATAATACATACAATATATTTTTGTTCCCAAAGTCATCAACAGATGGCATTGCTAAAGAAAATACGCTTTTTATGAAAAAAATGGTTCAAGTAAATTTTTTCAACGAAAACATTAATTTAAAACTATTTATTTTTTGTCAATGGCTTTAAAATTATATTTTAATCATCAATTTTATATTTTATGTGTAGTACATATGGTGGACTAATTGCAACGTGAGCAATCTCTTGCAGTCAACCATAAGTTGTTATAGAAATTTATTTGGTAGACGGTAAGAATATTGTTTACAGAACATTAGCCAAAAAAAAATTTGAAAAAGATACAAAGGTATAAGTAAAAAAAATATTGACATGATTTGGGAAGACAGAAAAGGACAAGAACACAAAGAAGAAGGTTTCAGGTTAGGCAGGACTTTTTCACTCGATCTTTGAAAATATTTAGGGACGGATTTTTTTGATGCTAGGATCTGGGTGATTCCAAATTTTGGCTACTTGGATAGTAAAGGATTTTTCGTAAGTCGTAGAGGTATGTTTAGGAATAAGTAGAGTGTGTGAACTTTCAGATAGTAGCTTAAGGCCATAAGCAGACAAATCTTTGAATTTACCACTAAGATAATTTAGGCTATGAGGATTTTTTCATATATTAAAAAGAAGTTTAAGTATGTGAAGTTGGTATTGATCGCGGATCTTCAGCAATTTGAGAAGTGACTTGTATTCAGAAATGTGATCATATTAGATATAGCGGATGCATACATTTTGAAGACGTTCCAATTTGCACAAATATTCTTCATGAATATCAGGATCAGACATTAGATCAAGACACATCTTGATAATCAATTAATGGTAATAAGAATGTTTGACAAAGGTAGATTTTCGTTTTAGCCGGTAGAACATTTTGAAGACGTTTCAAAGAGTGCATCCTGTTGAAAACACGACAAATAACATTTACTTTAGGGCACCAACTAAGATTTTGATTGATCAGTAGGCCCAGGTTTTTAAAAATTAACATATATGGTATTATTATACTATTTAGCACTAATTTCGATAAAGTAGTAAGAGGTATTAAAAATATCAGCGATAACCCGAGTCTCGATGTCTATTATTGTTTTAAGAGCACTAATATTTACGCCATCAATTCCCATGGATTTCGATTTTATCGCAAGAAGATTAGCTTTAACTTCGAACTCAAAGGTATTCCTTAGCGTGAACTGATGTTTACTAGAAACAGGTGAAGACGAGATATCGTTAATAGTTGCAGACTTAAAAGCTGGTTCAATTACGGTGGGTGACATAGAAAAGTGTGAATTTAATTAGTCGATATCCAATTGCCAGCTCTCCGAAGTGGTAGACGATTTTCCAATGCTTGAATACCTAAAAATTTCCAAAAATTATTAGGGATACAATCTCTTCATAATGCAGAAATGTAGTATTTTTTGGTAGTTCGGCACATTTGGGGATATTTATTTCTAAGCAGTCTAAAATTCCGCAGTGATTTGGACTGGAATTAGTCCTATACTTCTCTTTAGCGTGATCACGTTTCGCCTTCATTTTTCTAATGGAATTTTTAGCCAAGGCGTAGCCCTCCGCTTATTTCTAAAAACATTTAGGGGAGCATTTTTGTCGAGCATTTTAGTGATGCAACTATTGAAAATAGTGAGTTCTTCATCAACAGAGCTATTGATCGCTATTGATGTGAAGGAGATCATGATGGGAAGGCCGGGTGCTGGAAATTGACCGTAGAAAGATACACTTTTAGGGCAGGTTGCTAGGATGAGGCCGAGAAGGATGAGGCCGACAATTATCAGCATGAAATGTAACAAAGGATGGGAGAATGGTGAGGTTAGCAATGGACAATGTCACAAAGCTTTCCGCTTCTAGTATTATACTTGTGTAAGTAGGTATTAATATCACCCATATGCAATTACCTTATTATATATATATATATATATATATATATATATATATATATATATATATATATATATATACAATATATAGTTACATATATACAATATGTAGTTACACATGAAGAGTTAAAAAAATACATTTGAGTTTTACTATATTACAGAAAATCACATTTTTATTATTTTACCCTATGAATCAATTTAGTAATGGTTTTTAGATATTTAATTTTGTTTTTATTTAATACTTATATAATATAATAATAATTTTTACAAGACAAGGAAATATTGTGCGTGCAAACCCACTGTATTGATGCCGAAACTCAAGTAGAAAAACCTGATCAAGAGATGAAGCCTAAATTGGTATCCAAATCCCAGCCCCCATTTTACAAAATTGTCGTTCATTGGCAAAAGAAAACCACCACTTTTTGTACTTAAATTTGCAGGATTATGAAATGTGAACCATTATTTGGGTTTCGCAGGTACTACTCTGTGTATAGGTTATAAACATTTTTGGATTTTTTCCTTTATTTGTGCTATAATACCTCCCATTATATCAACTTACATGATTGAAAATCGATTATAAGTATACTATAAATTTTGATGATTAGTAAGTTATAGGATGGTAAGAATAAAGAAATATTTCATGTCATATCTTTCACAATTAAAAAAAGTAAAATTCCACATATACACACATTTGTAAATCAATTATTTTTAAATGTTTCCGCTTACTCGCACTTTATGATCTCCTATTGTACTGACCTTCAATGTCGATCGGAAATACCCTGTAATTTTGATGACCTCGATGACTAGTAAAAATACGATTAGCAGAAATACGATTTAAAGAGCCATATTTTATTCCTGCGTGAACCAAAAACCCAACAATTTTACAACAAAGTCCGTTTTTTTTATTATGAGGGCCAAACCCTAATATTAGAGAGTTATGAATATTCACATTTCATACTGAAACCTTCGACTAAATTAAATTTAATTTAATTTAACTACAAATATGACCTTAATAAACCGTGATAATCAATCCGAAATAAATTAAACTGAGTCTGCAAGAGATTTTTGGCCTTGCGTTTGTTTCCAATCAATTTATATTTACGATAACTTATTAGAAATGGCGATGTAGAGAAGGCAATAATATTTTTAATTAAAATTTAGCTCTATTCAGGATATAGAACACACTAAATAGATTATAAAGGGCTTATAGAGTAAAACAATTTCTTCATACATTTTTCAAAAACGCATACTACAGTGAACGTTGAATATTATATTACATATTCATTATTCAATGATTAGAAAGCGGGTTTTTTTATCTTCAATATTAATTATTTTAGATGATGAGGGTAAGGAATAATTGTAGTCAGAATACGGGCTAAAGAATTATTGTTATTAGGCAATAGAACACTAATTTGTTAAATTAATCTCGCATCAATTCTGTATTTTAATTTGAATACAAAAAGTACTAAGACAAAATTTAATGTCATATTTTATGTCTTACCACTGGATAAAATAATTAATCATATTAATGTTAAAGTGCAACTGCAAGTTTCTTTTGCTTATTTTTTATTCGTTCTACTTTCACGCCTAAATTATGAACCAAATTCTAGAAAATTTTGTAGAACATATCCTATGGCATATAGATAATATTCATGAAACAAAATTATTCTTAGCAATTATAAAAACTACCTGGTTAGTGTCACGATTATGAACATAGTGAAGAGTCTAATATAATTTGGAAACGCTTTTCCCCCATTTTGTTAAAAATTATAAGAAAAGTTGATAACTCACGCATTAAAATTTGTAATTAACATCATAGTAATAATTAGAACTTGTTCCGTTGTGCCTAAATTACAATAATAAATAAGTTGGACATAAGGTTCAAATTCAATCTATTGTGTAATTATGTGCTATTTTTTGCATTTTATCTCCTCTCTCTCCATATTCTCAGACGTTTCTAATGCGTAAGACAAGCTATTCGTGGTTATAATTGAAAAATCCTATAAATTACAGAGAGGTCTTAAAATAATCTTCAAAAATTAGCAGAACGTCTGTTCTAATGATTGTTGATGAGGTAAATCACGCACAAATCTATATGTCCAAAAGTGGAACACGGTCATTTCCTTTAGAATGATTTGGTACTATGTTAATAAAAAGCTCACGACAGATCGACAACAGTTTTGATATCTTTATTCATACAGTGAAATGATTTGTGGCACTCGAAGCGGCATTTACTGTTCTGACTACATATCAATGGATAGTAACGAGGCGAGACTCCGTCTTTCACATACCTAAGAAATTATTATTCCTTTTTTTTATTGTAGCAAAATAACTTCGAAAGAACATAATTAAAGTCGTACCTATATTTAAGTCAACTGTAATCTCAACGTTAGACGAAAAAAAGGTATATAGATTGTTTTTTTATATATGAATGGCCGCCGCAACATATAGGAAGAAATACCTTCACTAGAGTCTTTAATTTAAAAATTATCGTAACAATTGTTTTATTAAATGAAATTCTTAGTTTTCTTGCTTCTTGACTTATAGTTAAATCATTCCTATTAAATAATTGTTAATCGAAGCCACATCGTTCCAGTGATTTATTCGTAGCCGTTTATTATATATTCTCATAGATGAAAGAATAGAATAAAAACAATGACCTTCAAATATGCAATATGATGAGATATTTTCATAGCCACTGAATTCGTAACGAGTTTCGAGTATATGGTGCAAGCTCAAGGTCCTAGCAAAGATGTACTCAATAGAGAGTCAACTTAAAATAAATAAGATGCGTGTAAAAATTCGTTAAATTAAAATTATAACAGTAGCTCAGCTCGAGCAGTTTAAGATTTTCCGTAATCTATATTAGGACAAAAAATTAAGTGCCATTAAATGCAACCTTTGCAAGCAAAACAACATCTCTACTATTCCATTTAAAACAAAAAGGTATGAAAAAGAAAATTGAAACAAAAAAGTTAAATTAAAACGTTCATTCATATGGTCAGAAATCAACTTAGATGTAGCTACAGCGTCTATTATAGTCTATTGAATGTATAGATTTGTATGTAATTGAAGCCGTAACTGTTATATTTCACAGATTTAAAGTGTTAGCAGCTAAATATTGAATTCCTTTAAATCATGTGCGGTAAAGTGGTTTAGAGTTATTTATTCTTTGTAAAAGCGTTTTAAATTTTATCACAAAATGGTTAAACTCTTCAAACATTGTCTGTTTATAATTAATCTGTATCTAAAATGCCATCAAAAAGTCAATGCCTTTACACACACATAGATGAAAGTGTTGATATTTGAACTAATAAACAAGATTACTTTTAGAATCTTTTTCAAGACGATAATTTTGAAAATTAAATTAAACAAAATGATGTCGTGAAATAAATGTGCTAAATAGGATGGGTTTTTTTGGAACCTATCATTACTCAAGTGTTTAACTTGTCTGATGGTAAATTATTAGTTTACATGCCGTTGCCTGCGTCATCTAAAGCTTAAGTTAAGCAATACTTTAATTTCAAAATTAGATTTCTTAATTTAAAAACAAAATTAAGTTAAATAAACTTGAAACGTGGGTACAAACAATTAAAACAAGGGCAGAAATAAAAATCGATCAACCACATATAATGAAATAAAAATTCAATCTTGGACGTAGAAATTATTCAAACTCATGTTAATTCATTAAATTAATTTCTTATTTCAAGTTTTATTAATAATTCTAAACAAATTTTAAGGAAACAATATTCATTTAAAATGAATCATGATTATGATAGAGAAAGAATTAAAATATTTAACGAATTTGATATTAAATTTGCTGGAATATTTTAACTTCAAATTCGCCTTTATCAAATTCTCAAATGTTACATTATTTTATTTATTTGCTTCTAAATGGAAGAGTCGCATTACCAACCTATATTTTATGACCAATTAGAAATAGTAGTTCTAATGGCCTGTCCTTCTTAACCCCGGGTCACTTCTTAATTAGTCGGCCACTCATTTACTTCCACTGGTACTAAGTTCTAGGCGTCTACCAAGTTTGACCGCAAACAAGAATTAACACGACACTTTTGGCTCAAATTGAGTGGCGAGTACCTAGAGGAACTGCAGCAGGGCAGCAAGTAGCATAGTCGGAACTCTTTACTATAATCTGATCAAAAAAAGGACAATAAACCTCCACATATCATGTAACAAAATATGGTCGATATCCGGGTTGCAAAGGTTGATATTTTAATTAAATATGTTTACTCCTTCCTTTCTCATCACACTGATATGGTTTTTTTTTATTTTTTGCTTTTTTTATTTTTTGCTTTTTTCTTACTTTTACCTTTCGGATGATATATACAAAAATTTTTGTCAATTTCTAATTTTTCAATTCGGAAGAAAACAGCATTTCTTTAATAGTGCTTCCTCATGCTTAATCAAACAAACTACCTAACACGTGTGGTAATCTATTGTATTTAATAAATCATAAATAAGTTATGAACTAATTTAAATACACAAAATAAGACTACCGTTTCAGGGAAGAATTTTAAAATAATTTTTCTGTTATAGAATTATTAAGTCTAGGCTGTAGTTTCATTTATATTAAATAACAATTGTTACAAGCAGCTTCACTCGTCAGAAGTCAAATTACTGGAGATCGTCTAATGCTTCCAAGCTCATTATTTAATTCACATTTTTTCGTATTTCACTATGCTAAAAGAAAAAGATGAAACTCGGAATCAGCCTTATCTTCAATAGTCTTATTAGCTAATTACTACATAATTATGATGTTCAAAATAAGGCATTTAGTGTGCTATTGTAAAAAATTAATTAAAATTTAAATTATAATGAAATTATATAAAATGGTTGTGTAATTTTTCAATCAATACAATTGCACTATATTCAGCAGAGGTTATTAGACTGAAGATAAATATGAAGTAGTATATCTTAAAAAACAGTTAAATTTAATTATGTATATGACATCTTTTGATCACTACTGACTAACAACATACTATGACATGACTAACACTGTATGTTGATACAGAGAGCTTTGCATTCCATACCGCGTTATCAAATAATCAGTTGTTGATGTTAAGTTGAAGGGAAAGTCTTAGTAATAGGCCAGTTTTAATTATTCCGTTTCCGCCTTAATTACGACTGGATCATATTTGTCACACAGGTAGTGATGATGTAGTTGTTATTAATATGGACGTCTAAATGAATAACGAAATTTTAAAAAATATTAAGTCATAAGTTTGGTAATAGAATAGACTGAATTTATTATCTATTTAGAAATAAAGAAAAAGTTATTATTTAAAAATATGTTGAAAAAAGGAATTTTGCAAAAACTTCCACAAACGATAACAAACCAACGAATTCAATTTTCAAAAGCTTTACCTCGAATTAATTAAAATATAAGTAGCAAAAGATTGTTATATCCTATTTTCGTGTTAGAAGATTTATTCACTGCTACACATAAATCGGTAGGGCATTATAAGTCGACACGTCTCCTCTTCCCCTGTTTATTTACCACATCAACACTTAGAAATGAGTGCTACATTTCACTTGGTATCGACTTCAAAAATCTTAGCATTAGCAGTATTTGGTAAATTTATTTATGGTCAGAAACAATATTATACCGCAAAATTTTCAACATATTACTCTTATTCTTATTATTTAATAATTTTCAGTGCGCTTTTTATTTCGAAGTTATCGGAAGTCGATTAAATCTTTTGTAAAAATGTCTCATTTTTCCATTTTTACTTCCGACGACATCCTGTATTACTAAGGTTGTCGCAAACTTACATCAAGAGAAGTGAATCGGTCCGACGCCTGATGAACTTACTTTTCATGAGGGCAAAGTTTCTGCACCACCTCTCGGCTCAATCATTGTATGATGATCTTATTAAAGAGCAAATTTAGGCCACTCTTAGTCGTGTCAAATAAAAGAAGGCCAACAAATTGGTTGATGGCCACACATGAAATTCAGAATAACGCTATGGCTTTCCGATAAACTTTAGATAAATTTCAGATAACATGGTTTTTTTTTAAATTTCGAACTAACGGTTGTAAATTATTTTAACTTACTCCGTCAATTGGTATCCATAATTTTTTCAATTGAAAAAAAAAACCTTGTACCTTATTTGCCACATGCAAAATCTCCATGTCAGTTTTGAGATTATATATAGGTCTATCACTACGTTAAATTTAAAGTTTCAATGTGAAATAGTGTCCGAAAAAAACGGCTGTGATAGAAGGATGAACGGATGGTCATGTGAATGATCTAATAACGATTCCCTGTTTTCCTTTTTAGATACCTGAAAAATATTATTTTAGTAAACGTTAACAATGGATACCAAATATAAACAAAAAATTAATGAGTAAACCAAACTTCGTTACGATATTTGTTACCGTCTTTGCTTATCAAACTTTACGTTATTATTAAAAATTAATACTATTTTTTATACTCTGACAATGCGATTCCAAAGAATCGTTCAATATACTGAAAAATAACTTATGTTATGATACGAAGTCTTTCATTAATTCAGAAATTAGGCAAGGACTTTCATACTGAAGCCAGTTTAACAAAATAGTATTATTTAGAAACCCTTGTTTTAGAGGTCTCCTTGGAGGGTTGGGTACATGCTTAACTGTTACATGTTAGCTTCCACATCTATTCTAAAAGTCACCTCAATTGTCGTCAATCACGCAAATTTAGTTTAAAAACTGATTTCAACGAATTTAATATTATGTGGAGTAATTATCCACAATAATCTACAAAGTTAAATTGGAAAAACTCACGGGCCTGCATGGTGATCAAAACTATTATTTAAGTTTTATTTTCTTCCAAATTATTAGGAAAATTTACGTTTCTGAAAAATAGTAAGTAGTTTGCATAAATCCTATAGATTTATTAATAAACTTTAGTAGTAGAAGCACAAGTGCATTTAAATTGTGTCATTAAAATATTATACGACTTCCTTTCAATAATATGTTTAATTAAGACGAATAGGCAATGAGAAAAAAACTTTCGATACGAGATGTACACGTACTGTATGGGGCACTCGTCTGTTATATCTTTTGTGATGTATTTATTTATAAATATACTCATTGTCCGCAATTTTCTATTTTGAATTGACTGTATGCTTATTTTCATATCACTAATTCTACTAGCGCGCTTTGCTTCGGTGATGTGTTTTATTAATAACTTATCACAGATTCGTGTGAACTTCAAAAACATATGTCCTTCTTTAGGACTTTTTTTATTTTGAGTTATTGAGACATTTGAAATCATTCACATTTTAATTTACCATCAATATTCGTGGCGTATCGATAATTTTTAGATTTTAAAGTTATTTCAAACAATTTACTATATACTATTTAAAATTTATTCTGTAATTTCTCCAACTTTTCACACTGTTGAAATTCAGTCACTTTCAGTAAGCGAACATTTTTTTTAAACTGTGACTGCATATTGTTTAATGACACGAATTGTTTGTATTTTTGACGTTACTACGTCCGATGGAAATCGATTTGTAATTTTAACGGTTTGATAAAACAGGTTGCGTGAAGATGTGTTGCATCACTTGCTAACGGTCTATTCACTAGTGAGGCGATCAAGTATCGATTTAAATATTATGGGATACGTTTAAATATGATCGACAAGTGTCCTCGATGATGTCGACTTCAACGGTTTACTTTATAAATTTCAACATGTGTCCTTTGCAATCCTTATTTCGAAGATTCCATTTTATGATTACTTTTTCTATTCGATTTTGAGTTACTTTTTCTCAAAGTTATTATCCGTTACCTACAACTCAATTCTCCTGTTAATAAATGTCAAAAATCCTGTTTCTATTCATTTTAACTTAAGTAGCACGTCACAATATGGATGTAATGTCATAGAAATATATTAATGTTTCAGCAGACACCTTTGTTAACATTGTTTTTGTAGTTATTTTATTGTTCTAAAATTGTATTTTAATTTGGTTCAGTAAATTCTTTTAATTACTTTGTTAAATAATAAAGTCATTATTATGAATTCGATGCTTAACAGTGTAGTTAAAATATAAGCATAATCAAGAATGTTATTGAAAATGTACACCCAAAATTATAAGGTTAATGCTGAGTATTTTTTGAAATAAAATATATTTGGTGTACTAATTTCAATTATTTATTTTCTTTTTCGCATTGGTATTACTCGTAACTATCATAATAACCTGAAAGAAGGCCTGCCATGAATTGAGTAAAAGTATCAGAGTCGTATGAGTTGTCCGATATTAAGAAAACCTTAAAATTATGGTTCAATAAGGTATGCTTGTTCGATTATATTGCTCTTTGAGAATGACTACATGCTATTTCAAACAATATTGAAAACAATGGTAACAAAGCCCCACTGACTTCTAGATTTAAATCGTCAGTATTTAGTTATCTCCCAGAATAGGTATATTTATTTCTAATATATTGATTGAAAAGATCAGAATATTTAATGCCAAACCCCCGTCAAATAACTTGTTGAAATATTTATGTCGATGCAAATTTACGGCATACTAAATTGATTAGTTTGTTCTCAAATATATCCAGCCTCCATTTTCTCAGAATCTCAAAATCAGAAATAAAACTTCCGATAAAATCCAGAAATGGTAAGGTCTTTTTAATGAAAAAGTTATTAAATAATATTGACTTAAATTGTTTTTAAGTTATATTATTATTATAATATTATGTAATTTTCTTCTTCTGGTTTCCCAATTATTACAAAAACTTTTATGATAGGATAGGAATCCAACTAATGATAGGAATCCAACTAATTTTATGTGATATTTCGTATACTGATTTATTGATATCTGGAATAATTTTCATAGCTTTAACGACAAGTTGGGAATAAATTTTTCTTTCAGAACCTGGTTTTTATTTAAAAGGAACTGAAATGAATGTGTGTTATTATACCAATTTAAAAAGTACTTAGTCCATGAATTATAACAAACGTTATACTAGGTAGTAAAGCACGGTTACAAATATATAACTTAAAATCGACCATAATTATACTTATTGGCTTTTGTTAATAATTATGTAGAATTTTAAATCATAAAAAGACAATTAATAGCGAGTGAAATTCAAACACTGTGTCCCGTATTTTTGTTGAGCTTATGGTATGAAAAAATAAAATCAAAATTAAAAAAAAATATTTGTCACTTACTAATTCCACATAGAGAAATACGAGTAAAATTTTGGTTTTTCCATTTTTTTTTACTCGCGTTGTAACATATACCTTCGTTCAAAACTTCAAGATTGTAGATCAACAGGACATTACCATTCGTATTTTTATATAGGATATTTAAAGAGCCGTATCTTTCTATTTTATTGATTTGGAAGCTTAAATTTCTTTCAAGACTATGTGACCATAGGTCTTAGTGTTTCATTAATTTCAACTTTCTTCCTCTGGCTTTTCTTGAAAATAAGATTTTTATGAACAATTAAGTAACCTTACAAGGGTCCGATTTTTTAATTCTGAGGTACGTAACCCCTGTGCTGTAAAACAACCTGTGCTGTAAAAATGCTCTGCAATTTGTGCAAAAGTTAAAATTTAATTATGGGTATAAAATTCTTTCAAATAATTACTAAGTTAAAGTTTTTTAACATACTGCTTATAACGCTCGTTGATAATTTCAAGACGAATGGTATAACACTGCATAATGCTTTGATATCTGTCTATTAAGTGTAAATATTTTTGTGAAATTTGCTTCATCAAGAAAATGTTTGTTATACTTTATATTTGTCATTGCTTGTAATTAACCTAAGAGTACAGTTTTGACTAATTTCAAAAATATTTCGACAGCCAGCCCTATCAGAAAGGTGAACTTCCTTCCCTAAACTTCCTTTACCACATAGTTTTGTTTCTGGTAGGTACTTACCAATATTTTGCTTGTACCGTTAATTTTTTGTACGATGTTAATAGATGAAGTACATGTCTATGTTACATGAAAGAAATTAAATTATTTTCCTTATTTATTAATCGATTGATTAGAAAGAAATTTTTAATTACGAATGAGTTTCAAATGTGAAATTAAATTATTTTCAAAACGGTATTAAATAAAATGAAATATATTGAGATGATTTTAATATCAAAATAAATAAAAAATAACAAATTATAAAACGCATCTTAAGCCACATGCATAAGTTTGAAATAAATTTTGGAGTGTTTTTCTTTTTACTAATGAGGAAAAAGAAAAGTTTTTCGAGACAAATTAATAATCTAATAATCTGTTATTCATATACTTTTACTGGAAAATGAAAATTTGGTAAATCTGGAAAAAAAACTGGGTCGGCACGATTTCAAAAGTATTCATTGAAAAAAGTCCATTTACTTATCCAGCCTCTATTTAGATTTAAGGTATGTTTTCCCTAATATAATAACGATCAGGTAAGAAATGTGACATCAAACGTACCTGAAATTGCAATATCCACGCTACTACCGAAAACAGTATTCTTTTGTTAGGAAGTAGTCGTACTCCAATGATACTTGCTTTATTCTGATCTGATGTATATATATATATATAATATATATCACACACACACACACACACATATATATATATATACATATATATATATATATATATATATATTTATGTGTGTGTGTGATATATATAAAAATAAATGTAAATCAGAGGTATATCTTATAACACGGATGAAAGAAAAAATTTGAAAACCAAAATTTTACTCGTATTACAGTATGTGGAATTATTACCCGACGAATAAATTTTTTTGACATTTAGCCAATAAGTATAATTATAGTCGATTTTAAGTTATATATATGTGACCGTTCTTCACTACGTGGTGTTATAATTCATCGACTAAGTGTTTTTATATTGATATAATAAAATACATTCATTTCATTTTAAATGAAAACCAGCTTCAGAAAAAAAAACGTTTATTCATTACTTGGTACGACCGGGTACATTTCTTGGATAAGTATTTTTCGTAATTTACATGTTACAGTTTTGTGAAAATGGATGGGTTGTAATTATTATTTACTGCGATTTGTTTTATAGTTTTCATTTCTTTACATAAATCAGGTTTTTCTACTGAGATGGTTAACGCTCTATAAGTCATCGAATGGAAGGCTTACTTTTGGGTCCAAGGGTCCATATTAAATGAACAACTAAATATAATATCATCACCCATAATTAAAATCTTCTAGACATAATATAGTTAGATAACATTGATACTGCAGTACGCTACAAATTGTTTCACTTCAAATTGTTGTTAAAAAGACTTTACCATTTCTGGATTATATCGAAAGTTGTATCTCTGATTTTGAGATTCTGAGAAAATGAAGGCTTGAAGAAAATGAATTCTGAGAAGACGAATCAATTAATATGCAATAAATTTACATCGGCATACATATTTCTACAAGTTATTCGACAAGGGTTTGACATAAAACATTGAACAACTGTGAGACTCCACGTTTGAATGAGTAAAAAATGTATAATAGGTGAAAATATGTAATTTTGAGAGAAATTATATTAGGTTATGTATGAGGGGGTTAAAATATTTATGGAATGAGAGGAAAGGAGTTTAAAAAACTTTGTGTCACTTGCTCTAACTCTCGAAAAAAACACGCATCATGTTTGCCTTCAAAATAGGCCTAAATCATGGAGTTGACCCCTTAGTTGCTCTTGTAGGCCAGTATGAACAATATCCCCTATCTGAGCTTTTTTGAAGCAATATTTATCCTTTTTATCGCACTGCGTCCTGTTTCTATTCAAGTTAATTATGAATGAAATTGTCATCCCCCTTAATAATTAGGTTGGAAATTAATTCGTTGTCGTCTCTGCAGAGATCTGATGCCGTAGAAATGACAATTATCGGCACCTAATTATACGCGGATGTTTCACATGCCAAGATGGTTATGAAGCGTATTTAAAAATAGTTATAAGAGACAATCCAACATATTCTGTTGTTTTTAAACGGGCATCTTCTACCATAGGTCAGTGTTTCAGCTTCTTCGCCAATATTTGGGGAGATGGTGTCAATGGATCATCCTGAGTGTGGATCGTTTTTGATTGACTCTCTGCCTCGTATGAAGTAATTGTGCCACATGTACGAGTAATTTTGTTTTTAGGACAAGAGTGACGATCGACGTTGTATTTTAATGATTTGACGTTGTATTTTATGTTTTTTGTGTTCAAAATATTCATCCAGATTTAATTGTTTGACACATATTGGATTAATTATTGATACTACATTTATTCTTACTTTGCATATTTTTCCACATAATTTAAGTCCCACACATTGAAAGTTGTGGATGAAAAATGGTATTACAGTACATATATAAAGATAAACAAAAATACGTGTAATCAAAATTATTATGTAATCAACGTTTTAATAATATGTGCAGCAATACACTAATAAAACATAATTTTAAGTCGTAACTTTAATAAAACAATTTTAAGTCGTGTTTTGTGGCAGTAATTAATATTCTATAAATTATTTCTCCAAAACATTGTTAGAATGACCACCTCTATTCCCATAACATTACCGTAACATTTTCAGTTTCTGGTAACAAGAGTGTACTTTGAAATTAATTATCCTTGAGCGGTGCGTTGTGAACGCGACTGAAAATGTTATCTTTAACGGGGGATGGCAGTTAAATATTCACTTAATAATTACATGGGATTCGCATGGGGTCCCTGACAAAGCTATCGGAGGGGTCTAATGCGAGAAGAAAAATGTAGGGGCGGGGTGAATTTTGAAGTAAAATTTGTCAACCCCTCTTTTCACAGAGGCATTAAATTCCACACTTTATTGCTGTGCGGCACGCGTGATAGTCATTCTGAAATATTCTTCATTTACGATTCATTACACTCCTCGGGTACGTGCTTTGTTGAAGACTTGCACCAACTTCGAGTTTCGACGAGAGAAGTAATTGTAACTTGTATAATTTTCTATGTTTTCAACTTGTAATACAGCTTTTTGGGAAAATTAGCTTTTTTAAAATTAGAACTTTGTTTCAAATATATATTATTATTTAAATCTGACTTAAAAAAATAACTTGTGTCTCCGTAAATTGGCTTGTTTGAGGACACGCTATATGAGGTCGCAATTTTTGACCGTTCTTAATGATTCTTTCTATATCTATTTTTGCTAACTATCATAATACAAGCCTATTATTATTATTAAATTTTGCAATGACTTGTTTGTACTCGACGACATTTCTCAGCCTCCGTTTTATATAGATCTTCTTGTACCTGCTGTTTTATTTTTAGTTTTTTTCGAACAATTAAAAAAATACGGTGGGCTCACTTTATGTTTTGTAA
The DNA here is from genome assembly GCA_039881145.1 of Druceiella hillmani. Classification (NCBI taxonomy): domain Eukaryota; kingdom Metazoa; phylum Arthropoda; class Insecta; order Lepidoptera; family Hepialidae; genus Druceiella; species Druceiella hillmani. Next base: position 10,752,479 of record JAYKKI010000045.1, read on the forward strand.
AAGATTTATTTTTAAGATACCTGTTAAGTAATATAGTTTATAGGTTGTGAATCATTAATCTCATAACTGGAAATTACTCAAATCACATTTTAAACTTTTTAACAAAGCTAAATACTTCTGACCATAAATATAAAAGATATAAAATGGTATAAATTAATAGGAATAATACGCATATGTTTGGTATATACAAAGTGTTTAATTATAGTTCTAATTTAATTTGCGGAATCGAATAAATCCGTGCACTCCTCTAAACGTGATTTAACCCTACAGGGTTAAATCACATCATCAGTTATAATTTTAATAATTTATTTTATTTACCTTGTATTTGTAAACATACAAATAGTCCGTCAAAATCGTAGCAATTAAATATTACGAGATTGTATTGACCTCTACGTTGGTAAATGAGAAAAGAATCGTGGGTTACATAAATTTTACATTTCTTTTAATTAATTTTGGATAAAAATCAATTGGAAACATTTTGTTCGTTGTCACTTATAAATCTGTTCGTTATCACTAATATGCAGTATGTAAATTAATTAAAGACTCCACGTCAATCTCTAATAGTGCATCATGATTAGATTGTATGTACACCTATTTTTAAAAAAAAATAGGTAAAAATTAGTTATTGTTAACATAGAAATGAATAAATAATTTTCAAATTTGAGAAAAATGTGGTATGATTTCAAAAAAGTGGGCGCCCTTTCCTTTATTTACATATACAATAATTTTGAAAGTTTTGTTTAATTAATAACTTTATTGCATGATTTTCCACGTGTATACAGCGAGCAATTTTGAAGATTAAGACACGTTTAAAATATTTACTTTCATTCAAAATTTGAGCTTAATTTTTTTATTAAAACAATTTACAATGTTTTTATACATATTTTTCATTCTTTGACAATTATTGACTAAACAAAACCTATTAATCTATTACGTATATAAATAAAATATATTTTACATGTTTTTAGAGATATTTCAATTACAAAAACCATGACATAATCTTTGGTTACAATGTTTATACCGTTATCATGTAAAAAATACTTAATTACTCGCACAAAAATAAATCAAATTATTCGAAAGGAAACATTTTCACTACATCTCATAATGGTACGTTATGGCAACATAATATGGCAGAGGGTTTAAAATAAAAATGCGACGCACTTTTGGTTATTTTTATTGCCTCAATCCTCAGCGAGTTCATGGCTGGCTTTTAAATGCAAATTTTTTGACCATCCTTATGAATTGTATGAGTTTGCACGCCCTCGGGACTTTTCAAGAATGATTTTATAATATGAATTTACCTTGACCGATAAATAAACGGCTTAATTGATATATATTTAATACTTTCGGAAAGAATATAATATTTTTAAGAATATGCGTCGACCATCACAAAGATCAGTAAGATATTATTAATACAATGGAGATGCTCGTTTCCATTCGAGATAATCTCAGGTCACAACTTTTCATCTCAGTAATAAGCTGAAATTTATACAATTTATAAAAAAGTAAACAGTACACTTTAAGACCACTGAATCAATTCAAAGTGTTAGGAAATAATAGCCGTCAAAAATAAAAGTACATAAAATTAGTTTGGCTAAAAGAATGTGTGGGTCTTTTACTTTTTTCTTATATTACGGGTCGTAACATATTTACACGTCTAAAACTGCAGATGTGGAATATGGACAAAAGAAGGACCTTTTGTAAGGCAGAAAGTCATCTGCCTTTATTGAAACATTAATGTCAAAAGAAAATTATTTCAATGAAATACTGCTGTCAAATGAAAATGTTGATGATTTTATTAAAATATTGCTGCAAAGTGAAAATGTTGATGGCTTTATTGAAATATCTCTGCCGAGTTAAAATGGTATTGAATTTACTGAAAGAATCTTGTGAACCTAAAATGATGATAACTTCATTGCTATTTTGCTGTCAATTGAAAATTATGGTAATTTCTCATTTCTCGATCATATGTCAAAAGCTATTATTTTTGGTAATGTGGAGAATATGGTTATATAATATTGTTCCTCCCTTTTCTTTTGAATGTAACTTTTGTTGTAAATACATGGAGAATATTTAACACTTTCACTGTAGATATCGATAGTGTTAATATCTACACTGAAAATGTTAAAGAATCTCAATGTATTTGTATCGACACTCGCTTTGTCACTATATTGAATCCACTCCGAACAAAAAAATACGTAAAAAAATAAATAAAAGAAATTGAAAAAAAATAAAACTCAATCAACTCTCTAGATTTATTCCCGATAGTATCATTATAGCGTACCACTGAAAGTATTACGATGCACGAATAACTTATTTACACATATTTCTCGCAAGAATATATTGATAAATAAAATTAATTTATGTAATCTCAACATTGTAAATACAATGAATACAACTTGATAAATAATACCTACATGATGTGAATTCTTTCTCTCCATCCGTTCACAGGTTGTCTTCAGATTAAAACAGAAAACGTTCCCACCCATTTTTCTCTATTTTAAGAAGATAGGTTGAAGTGGTAAAAAAATGTTACATAATCATTATAAAATACATTTTCGAGTGAGTTACGTTCTTAACAGAAGGTTGTCTCTTTGATAGATGATGCATACTCGTAAATTATCTCTTTATCCTTCTTTAATGTACAGCGGAAGCTGGTTTTATTTTTCCATGTTATAAGGAGGTAACGCGTCTATTTAATACAACGTCATTAGTTTGAATGAGCAGTCGTATTGTATACCAACGTTGATGTTATTATATTGGCGTGTTTTAGTGAACGTGATATCAAAGTTAAATAAAACGTTAATTTTTCTAACTTTTGCTTATTTATGGTAGTGAAATAGAACTCCCTGCACAAAGTAGGGCTCACGATTTTATTTTTCGTTTACAAAAATATCAATAAATTCATTTTATAATAAACACATGGTTACATCAAATATTTTATTACAGAGAATAGGAATAAGGAAAATTATTTCCTTTCAATAAATTTGAAACAATAAGTATATTCTGAACGTTCCTCCCAAAATATTAACTTTAATCGAAACCATAAAATGCAAAATGTAATAAATTGCATGTTTGTACATATTCGTTTCCTTCCACTTATCACACGTATATAAACATTTTATACTACGAAATAAATTACGGATTATTTACAAAAACACTGGTATTACTTACGACGTCTAATATATTCATGAAAAATGGTATCATGAAGAATAAAAGTAATTCTCTACACTTGGATATTCCATCCAAAGTTCTCACGCCGCGAAAACGCGATGGCGCTGGCATAAACCGTTTCTATTGAAAGCAAATATTTACCTCGTTGTATATAATGCCACTAAGGTTTACGAAAAATAGCGTACGAGAGGAGATTTGTCACGAAAATGCATATGTGTTTCCCTCGTTGTCGGCTTACCCTTAGCAACTTCGAGCTTTTCAATTTCGCTTCTTTGGTCCTTATGAATTTTGTAATATTTTGTGTATTCTTCTCTATCTGCTTCATAATCTAATTTAAAGATGAACCACTCGTGGAACAAAATATACGTTAATTCGACAAATGTTTATTAAAGTATCAGTAGGGTAAGGAGTAGTTTTATGATTGTTAAAGTGATCTGATTTTACAATTGACAAAAGTTATCCTGTGCTGGTAATTTATATGTAAATAAACGAATATATGTTTAAACTGATATAATTTGAAAATGGATATTTATATAATCATGTTTTTAATGTTTCTAAATAATTTCATTTACCTATTTTCACAAGGTTTTTATTAATATTAATACTCAATTTTGATATCAGAATATTATAAATAAAATAGATTTAACCCGTATTTTCTCTCCGGTAAAAGAGGAAAAAATGTGTCACCGCAAATTGAAAATACAGAAAATTATTTTATGTGGAAAAAAAATAACATTCCTGGTATGAGATGAAAGCCAGATTAACCAAACAAACACACTTTTGTCTTTATAATGTTATTGAATAAATTTGGCGTTAATTTTGTAGAAATTCATTATTCACAATTAAATGAAACTACGTGATGTAGTATTGTTTCTACTTTCTTTAATTTCTTTTTCTAATGTCTTTGCTAATATACCACCTGAAAATGTTGTAATACAACGAAACCTAGGTCGTGGTAAAGAAATTAAAGAAAGTAGTTTATAATGTTAATCAATACAGTAATAACAATTTTTGAAGATGTTTATTTTTATCAATAAAAACTGAAATAAAAAAATATTTTTAGACACGTATTTTCTAACACAAAATTTCTATCAAGATACTCATTTTGACTGGTGGCATTTTCCAACATCCTTTTTAAGATGCTTACATGACCTTTGTTTATAACTTTCTAATATTGCAAGAAAATCTTATAACTCCGTCTTCGTTCGCTTCTAATTATCGTACTGTGTTGAAATCTGGAAAACTTGAGCAATTCTGATGACTTTACAGTAGTATGGTACCACTAAATTGACGTAATGATAGAAGAGTGAGCAGGTCGTAGGATATTCATGGACATTCTGTAATGGCTAACAGTAAATCTAAAGAGTTTAAGCTGCTTCTCTTAGTGAACCTTGTAATTACATTTACCAACCAGTAGAGTCTGATGATGGAGAAGTGCAGTGGCTATGGAAATTTATCAATTGTAAACTCTTCGAAATTGAGCTCGTTTAATTTGTCTAAATGAGTCCTTTGATTAAAAGGTCTTTTATATTTTTTTCGAAACTATAAATTTCATACATTACGTAAAAATATTATCACTGAACAACATAACCAAATAAGTCCTCCAAATATTATTTATTGGCCAGGGAATAAAAAAAACTTAAAGAAAGTAGAAATAATACTATTTCAAGTAATTTCATTACTTACTTAGATAATTTATTATGGAGGGGAAGAGATGACTGGAATCTGTTCTGTGCCTATTTTCATAACATTATATATTAGGATTATGTCGGAATTTTCATTTCAGTTGCCCGATTTATTCAAGTGAATTTTGAATAGATATAGGTGTACCGACTAGAATTTTTGGCGACTTGAAACAATAGATATGTCCTGAGTTGGTACCATAGAGATGTACTAACTAGGTTTTTTAGCGACTGGCCGACTATTCGGTTTATGAACTACCCACTAATATGCTAACTAGTTTGCTTGTGAGGTTCACTTTGATCGTCTTCGCACCATCTTCATCGCATCATCTTCGTCGTTCGTATGCATCGATTGCTTATTAGAAAAGTCAATCAAACGTTGATTTATTTATTAAATTTCTATTACTATACTGAAAAGAATCGGCTATGTATATTTTAAGTATAAAACATTTTTTTGGTTCCCATGGTTTTATGATTATTAAAATATAATACCTATTTATATGACGGATGTTACAAACGAAGAATTTAAAATAGGTAAATTATAGATAAAAACTATTCGTTCTTTTTATTATTAATATAGTACAATTATTAAGCAACACAAAAGATTGTTCCTCAAGTTAACTATCCACATATTTATAACTATTTTCATTAATATTTGATAATAACTGAGTTGAACCCACATTTGGAATAATAGTTTAAATCGTATCCAGTAAATAATAAACATGATTATTTTAGTTTTGAGAATATTTATCAACTAAAAGAAACCATTTTAGAATTAATCTAAATAAGAAAATATTCATTGCGATCTCAAAACCGTGGATGATTTCCACCGACTATTCGCAGAATACTAATTTGTCCAACTTGTCTGCATATCGACTAGTCGGTTCATCCCTATGTGTTAACAGAATTTATCCAAATTGTTGTAGCGGGTACTATTGTCCATCTATGAACGTAGGAAAAATCTGGGGTAACTTAAATTTTTCAAGTAACATCTACATCCCATCTCCTTTGGGAGAGTAGGGCTGTGATTAATGTGAAATATATTTTCATTCAATTATTAATTAGAGACAACTTAAACAGTCGCATAAGTCCAAAATTTAATAGAAATTTACTTAGTTTCATTTAGGAATTTTTAAAAGTATTGTACTCGTACATAATGAATATAATATCTAATTCAAAACTTTCGCAGTTCTTACTAAATTTGATTTAACTCATTTTGCATATCATACTAAAAGGGGAACACCTTTTAGTTTAATGAAATGTCATGAAATATGATAGTAACTTTAATATTATCACAATCTGCTATAAAACTTACAACTTAACTGGTCATTGAGATAGGAGGTCTCGTCGAGGAAGACGTTAATTAGATTCGCTCCCAGCGTAATGACATCCGCTATCGAGGGCCGCTGTATTGAATATTATTGGCCGAGAAGATTCAGGTGGATTGATAAGTCTTTGTAAATTATATAACATTGAAAGTCTTCTTTCGGGCCAAAGGCGCTTACTTGTAATGTTAATGCAGTTTAGCTTATTTCCATTAGAAGCGCCATTCGTACAATATTCGAATTTCGCATTTAAATTTTCTACTAAATTTAGTTTATTTTAAATCAGAAAAGTAACCTTGATAAACCGTGATTAATTAAATACACTCTATAAGAGGTTTTGGGTTTAATTTTGTTTCAAATCAAAGTATAACGATGGTTACTCGTAAGATATAATATAAACTGAAAATAATTGCCTTTTTCATTTAGAAACAGTTTTGTTGTGGAATAAAAGACATTTACAATATTAAATAATTCTTAAATTAGAAGCGGACATGTCTGACTTTTGAATATTTTAGATGGGAAAATATTATAATAAGAATAAAGGCTAAAGTGTTTTTCTTATAAAGTAAGGACATGTATATTTTTACATAATTTGGCATTCATTCTATATCAATAAAATATGTTCTTTAAAATATATAATACGGTCAAATTTTATATTTTTCTTGCCACCCAATAGATAATCGTACTAATCCTACATATGCGAAAGCGAGTTTCTATATTCTCATATGCTTACTTGCTCCATTTTTACATCTCAACTACTAAACTAGTCTCCAGAAAATTTGATACATACATAGCCTGTATTATGTAGTTAAATGGAGGATATATGCCAATTGATTTTTTTGTAACAATAAAATCAATTCGTTAAGAAGTAGAGCGTAAACACAATCAAAAGCGTGATTATGTATAAATTAACAATAACATATAATGATTAATAGTCAGAAAAAGAAACAAACAAAAGCATCCCGCTAAAGATAGGGTGTGAAAATAATCTAGCCTGTAGTCATGTGTGAATAAAACTGTAGGCAAGTTTGAATGTCGGTCTACATATATATATATGGCAAGATAAAGCCTTTTTTAGTTTTACGCTACTTCTTCGATTCATAAAAAAAAATAATATTTTACTTTTCCTGTGCTAAAAGCCTATTTACTCGCAAAACTTTTTTTTTAAACTCCTATGTCAATTATTATTTGTATTATTTTTCGTAGGTTTGTCTCTACATACAATATCTAAAATTAGGAAAAAATATTTTTGTACCCCTTATAACAAGCCTTTCAAACAAAAACCTACATGGTAAACTGTACATGGAAAATTAAATATTTTTTCTCTTCTCTAAAAAAATCAATTAAGATGTGTTCTGACGGAAATGACAACAAATTTGTTTTATTCAATATTTACGGAAACAAATATTATTAATAAAGTCGTGAAATAATTTTATGAAATTTCAACTTGAAAAAGTTTCATAATGCTATTTATATCAAAATGTATATATTTATCATTCATGTATTCAATGACTCGAATGAAGATGACGAAGCTTCAATATTCACTAGTATAAGACTGCTGATCGATCCCAGGAGATCCGTCAAAATACTGTGTTAACCACTGGGTTAAGTTACAATAATTCTGATTTATACCTTTTAACGCTGAATTTACTTTATTATATTAGGAGTTCAAACAAATTGAAAACTGTATATATGACTGATAATAATAAAAGTGAAATTAATGTTTTGAAGGAGCCCACCACAGATATAAACATTTTAATGGGAAAGTATGAAAAAAAGCCAAATTAAAATTGTTTGAAGAATGTAGTCATTGCAAATGAAAAAACATAAAATATTTTTTTTTAAAAATCCCCCCACTAAAAGAAAGTAAGAACCTGTTAATATAATTGCAATCTCAAGAAAATCCGTCGCACTGCAATATCCTGCTTATGCCTAAAATTTTACGGTTTTATCAGTTCGTGACAAATTAAAATTCTCCTAGGTGCGCAAATAACTTTTATATCTTGCTTCAACGTAATTAATATTGTGAATGAAAATAGCAGCCCCGACGGATTTTCACGGTTTTGTAATTATATTAATAGGTCCTTAGTTTCTTTTAGTCGAGTTAATTTTGCTTTTTAGTAATGAAACATTGTGTAATTTGAACGTTATGTAAAAATCTAATAAAACGTGGAACTAACATATGTATCGACAAACATTTGAATGACGCTTTGTTCCATAATTTTCAATAAATATCATTCAAAAGTCAAAATGTGGAATTTAGAAAAGAATGGAGAGCTATATACATTTCATGTGGAATAATAAATAAATTCGAGTTCAATGCCTATGTTGGTGTTTAAACTATTTCATTACGAATCTTTAATATTTTTTGTGTTTCCCATTTTAAAAATGGATGTGTATGTTCGTCTGCATGTATATGTCCGTTCACAAACTTACATTCGTTATTTTCGCTTCCAATTAATAAATAATTCAGGAGATATGAAAAAGAACAGAAAAAGCAATCATGTGAAACGTTTTAAAAATTTACCTAAATTAATTCTATTTTATAACTTTCTTTCTTTACGTTACGTGCCATAATTCATAACATAATTTATAGCTGCTCAAATAGCCTTATCACGATTTCGATTCGAGAAAACTATGATACATGTAAGTGGTCGAAAATCCGAAGTGAGTTCTTAATGGTTCAATAAGATCTATATGTTATTGGAATCTATAAATTAATGAAATCTATATATTATTGGATATTAGACAAAAAAGACTATAATTTGAAAATATTACGGATGGAGAAGGAACTCCTAATCCTCTGTACGCTTGAATAAAGTAAAGCTTTTGTTTTTACATAATTACATATTTAAAATATAATTATATATATAAAATATAATTATATATAAACCTAAGTATGTATTAACACTTACGGTGAACAAATATAAGAAGAATGAGAGAAATTGTCAGTAACGTGTCAAGCTGCCTATGTATAACTATTACCACAAAATACTCGTACAAAACGCCACTCAGTGAAGTGAAAGCAATATCGCTTTTCATATTCTCGTGTTCAAACTCTTTAGAAAGCTCTTACGGAAATGGAATTCCTACCGACTTATTTATTTCAATAGCGAGTATTTGAGGAGTCAGCCGACATCCCAGCAATAAATACTCGTTTTCCGTTAACAATGTCATTATATGGTATTCACGCACTGTTGGCAAAAAATAAATGACTCGAAAAAGGCGATGTCAAAACGATGTATATCGATGTTCTTATGTAAAAAAGTTCCGTGAATGTAAATGCTTTTAATCTTACTTTTATTTTTCTCCTTTCTGACGTCATGCCGTGATAAAACATATTTTGTTTTTCCTTAACTTATACAACACTGTAATTCCGAATAATTTTGTAACAGTTTTATCGTGATTTAGTTAGCCAACACTACGAGACACCAAGATTGTCCTGAATTTTACTTTTTACGTAAAAATATTGTTTATTACAAGGAAATGTTTTATTTCTTATTGAATATCAAATAACCTATGGCTTGTCCAAGATTTGTACCTTTATGAGTTCACAAAAACAAAACTTTAAAGAACGATATCTTATGAAGAGCAAGACTATCCAATATTATCATAATGTTATTTATTTAGAAAATTGGCAATATAACATGAATGTATATTAATAAATATTTTTATATGATTTGTAGATAGTATGCTGCTAGTATTGGTTTATAGGTAAAACTTAAAAACTAGAATAAGATATTTTTCGTTAGGTTAAAATACTCACGTATCATAAACCGATTGTGGTTTAATCGAGATAGCTTTAATGGCAGATATTATATTTAGTTATATGGACAAATTGAAATAGCTTAACAAGCCAGTGTGATTCTTATACTCATCTAAGGTAAACATTCTCCATTTAGCTTCATTTTTCAAAAATAGTCATCCTTCTGATTAGATGACATCGAATATATATAACTTTAGTAAATGTATTAACACACATTTAATATTTGTTTAGAAATTCCAAATTATTCTAAACAAATATTAAATGTGTTAATAAGTTGACATTCGCACACGCGCAAAGGTGTACTCACACGCACACACGCGTAAGCACGCGCACACATGCACGCACACGCACTTTCACACACACATACACGCCCGCGCACACACGCACGCACACGCACTTTCATACACGCACTTTCACACACACATACACGCACGCACACACACACGCACACGCGCGCACACAAACATGCGCGCGCACACACTCACATTTACACACACATACATATATATGTATGTGTATATTTTCTGTACAAGCTTATCTTTCATTTCACGTGCTTTCAATTTACCGACTTGGTTCTGGGTCGATTAACAATTTCGATAAAGGTATGGTTCGTGAAAAATCTGTTAATTGGCTATTAATATAATAATAAATTATAATAATAAAAAAAACATCTTTTTATTTCTTATTGTTATGCATTATATTGTTGTTTACGCACACTGCGTAAAGCAACATTCCACCACGTTGAAATTTGCCTCTTTCTACCGCAACAAATTTTACATTTAGTGTCAATTATTAGAAAAGTGTCATTCGCAAATATATAGACATCATGAATACTTTCAATAAAAAAAATGTTTAAATTCTTTTTGTCATGTACTAAATTACAGTTTACACACATTGCACAAGGCAACGTTCTACAATGTTCTACAATCTTTTCACCACAACAATTTTTTTATTTATTATCAATTATTAGAGAAGTGTCGTCAGCAAATATATGAATATCATGAATATTTCTAGTTCAAAATGTATCATATGAACAACTCATAGTTAACAAACTTAACAGGTTACGTGAAAGTAGAACTGTTATCGTGATTTAATTTTTGCTGCTTTTAATTGGTCCAGAATTGAAGCTAATTTCTTATCTAAAATTTTTTTCATAAATTTAATCATTAGTACTGACATTTAATAAATTAATATATTATTTCTAGAAAGAATTACATGATTGCGTTAAAAGAAGGACTTTTCGGCGTAACAATTATTATTCGGAAAGTACAATTGAAAAATTTAAAGTATCATAAAACAAAAAAGTAAATTTCGTTGACAAATAATCTCCCAATTTTATTCCTCTTCACATACATTTTTTCTCTTCTCCCCTCATAATACTTTATTCGTTGCAGCTTCCTTCTCAGTATATAGAAATACAACTACGTGACAAAATAAATTTTACATCAAACGTCTTAGCGACAATAACCACGAAATAGTTAATCAGAAATTAAATAGTGGTAGTTATTAAAACGTTATCAATCCCGAAAAAAATGTTTATTTATTTTAAATCGTAAATGACTGTATACCGAAAATATGAAATAAAAACATTTTAAAATTTGTACATCCAACATAGTACTGAGTTCATTTTCTGCTACATAAGGTTCACCTAATATATTACGAAACACAATACGTTATTTGCAGACTGCTAGTTTTAAGAGTTAAACCCTTTTGGATCAGTATCGATTAATATATTAATTAAAATAACTAAGGAAAGTTGACAATAGTCAATTTCGTGAAAAAATTGTAAAAATAATTATAAATGAACCATCAATTACTTCATTGGTAGACATTATGTCAACAATAAAAATTAACGTTATTACGGTTTTCTCATTGATATATAACAGCATGCTTTATCATTCAACATGTGCCAAAGAGAACACTCAGAAAGGCCAAAGAGTATCATTCTTTATCAAACTATGTCTGAAAAAATATCTGTGACATGCTAGCGGCGAACCTCAAACAACGAAGTTAATCAATAATGGTTCCACTTTCAACGTTTTGATTCCAAATATTAAAAAGAATTCAAATATGTCTCGTGCAAGATATTGTTTGCAGTTAACAAATTATGTCAAAAAACGTCACCGTTGCAATGAAACAAGTTATAAAACGGATAAAAAATATATACATGAAATTCAAAGTCAAATACAAGGTCTTCCTTGAATGAAGACAGTTATGAGAAACCGAGGCCAAACCACGATGAAGCACGTAACTGCGATATAATGCTTCATTGTCACTGATATCCTTTCTCAGCGGGCTATAGCGCGACGTAGAGAGCTTGTAAATTACCATCGGTACGTGCACCGAATTCTTCCTCAGTTGCAAATTTCCAACGATTTATTATTTTGCATCCAGCATTTTATCTTGATTCGCCCGAAGGCTGCAAACGAGAATGCGCCAAAAACAAGATGAAAATTACATTATCAGAATTATTTTTCCCCTAATTTATTCCCCTCGAATTTGTTTATTAAATTTGCGCATACTCCCTTGACTGCTATCTCGAATTGTGAAATGAGTTTCTTATCAGTAAAACTTATGGTTTTTCCAAACTTCGGCATGCAAAATAGAATATCGTCTTTGAGAGTATACTTGTTGACGATGAGCTAACTAGTGGCCATCCAAGGTACTAAAACCTTAATTTCTGTGATTAGTATTCAGTATTAAAATACAATATTATTAATGTATCAATAATTAAATAAATTGGTTGGGATTTATTTTTTTCGACTTTAATTTAATTTAAGCAAAAATGTAAGCCTCAACTTAGCCGGCTAACATCAAATAAAGCGAATTGGGAAAATAATAGTCTTTAAAGAACTTTTTACTTTATATATATATATATATATATATATATATATAATATATATATATATATATATATATATATATATATATATATATATATATATATATTTATATATACATGGAATACAAAATAATTTCTCCAATGCCTACATATAGTAGCAGTGAAATCAATTAAAACCGGATATTCGTAAGAAAGATAATAAACAAATTAATTCAGACATCGAATATTTAACCCACTGAGGAATTTATTATGTTTTAATTCGTTACTGGTTTTTACAAATTGACAACAATTTAAAAATTATATGTATCATGTCTAGATAAATTTAAGACAAAACATTTCCATTCTGTGATTTTTTTTACTTTTCTTATCGTCTCAATTAACAACAATTTTGGAATTCGCATTTTATAAAGGAGTAACATTCCAAGCTATTACAATTAGTTTAACGGATTTAAGGACGGCCGTACCAGTATCATATGAAAGACGTCATAAACAGTGACAACTGAAGATAACACAAGTGCTGTGGACTCATGATAAAGATCAATGAAAGAGGGATTATACAAAAGATGTTAAGAACCAGAAACTAAGCACAATGGGTGTTTCCTTTTTGAAGCGTTATCAAGAAAGATGAAGGAAGCACAATATGCTGAAAAAAGATGATTGCCTCGTTCTTCGGATGATGGAATTTTTATGTAACTAGTGTTCCGGAAAATAAAAGAACAAATTTTGCAAATGCTTTACAAGTAATTGTTTGCTTGTTGTTTTGGGAAAAATTTGAGAGCAACTCCCTCGTAGTAGAATCCCCCTTCATCACGACAATGCCTCTGCAAATTCACTCGGTTGAAAGACAGAGTATTTAAATTAAAGCGTCATCTACCATATAGCTCCAATTTGCTCCTTGTACGAGTACTATGCGATTTCTCTTCATTTCCAAGAATAAAGATGACTTGCGAGAAATACTATTAAGGGACGCCGAAAAAATGGTTACCACCTTCGGAAAGGGCATGGGAAGGTGGGCTGACTACTATTCTCAGTGGTAAACGATACAGAAATTGCCACGGAGACTATTTTAAAAAAACAATAAATAAATTACAAACTTACTGGTGGGTTCAATTTTCTATATTCAATTCTAAAAATGGCCCCTACCAAGGTAAAGAATGAAGTACCATCTGTAAGCTCAGTACAGTTTGTCCCATACATAAAAAAGGAGATATTCTCGACTGCTCCATCTACAGAGCAGTCGGGAATATCTCCTTTTTTATGTATGGGACAAACTTATTTTAAAATCGGTGATGACAAATTTAATTGGTTGGATTCCTTTACCTATCTTGGATCTAAAGTCAACACCGGCAACGATTTGGCTCCAGAACTGAGGAGACGAACAACTGAAGCCAACAGGTGCTTTCATTAACTAAGAAGATTTCTGAAATCCAATAATATCCGAATTAACACTAAACTACTGATATATATCACACCTTCATATTTTTCTGGCCAAACCAACTGGCTCAAGAAAAAGTTGAAGACCTAAATGAAAAAGGGCGGACTGCCTACAAAGTGTTTTCGACGCTCTCAACATAACAAACTGGAAAACCGTGGCACCCACAAGGAGAGCTTGGAACAGTCTGCTTGAGAAGGCCAGGGTTCACCGAGGACTGTCGAGATATGAAATATGTTGTTACCATTTTCCATAGTACACTGTTGTTTATTATAATCAAAGGTGGTCTGCTATTTGTTACGGAAAAATTTCAATTCAAATTCAGTCAATTTAATAAATGTTTCCACTGTGTGCTTACAGGAATCTTAAAATGTGATATCCTGTTAGTAAGTGCAAATGTATTAATTAAATTAAATTCTTCCACATTCTCCTCACTCTTAAACACAGCACTTACTGCTATTAATCATCATCATCTGACCATTCCTTTTGATATTTATTTTTACATTTGTAATTTCGTTGAAAATTTATAGCACTCTTTTAAGATGCCAAATTCGTAATAAACGAAATTGTTCACGTAGCAACACATTGATCCAATAAAATATGTGTACGTTGAAATCAACGATAATATTGAACCAAAATATCCCGAACATAATCCATGTATAAATTATCAAGTTCTAATTTTTACACCACATCTGATTTCAAACGAACTTCTTAATAATAGATTCGTACCACCACATGAGGAGGTATACTTTAATTATTGAACAACTCGGCATAGATCACATTTCAAAGTGTTACAATCCCTATTAGACAGTAGAGATATTTTTGTCAAAAATAAAGTTTTTTAAGTATAAATACATAAATATTTTACAAAAAGAATATTAAAGCAGAAATATGAGGTAGTCGAAAGAAATATAAAGAAGTCGTCACGCAACATATGTCCGACGGAAAGACCAAATACCGCCCACGATCGGCAATTTTAATAACATTAGATCAAAACCCATTTTATGACACGTCTCGTAGATGTCAAGCATATGAAGTGTACAGTAAATTAAGGACGACCTTTACGTGCAAAGAGGTATAAAGCATGGTCGATGGTCGACTTTATGACAGCCGTAGTATTCGCGTTTGTAATTCGCTCTTAGGTGGTCCACTTTCTTAACCACCTATGATATCATAAAAAAGACTTAATTATGTACTTTTTTTACATTACATGTTCAGTATATATTTTGTCCGATGTCAAACCTTTAAATCTTAAAAAAGACCTACGATTGACACGTTGAATACCGTTAGTTTGGCATCATTTTTATAAAACGTCTCGTACGTTTCAAGAATATGAATTATGCAGTGAAATAAGGACGATATACATGTGCAAAGAGGTGTTAAACATGGTCGACGGTCGACTTTATGACAGCCCTGATACTCGCATTTTTAAGTTACTTTTAAGTGGTCGACGTTTTTAACCACATGTGGTACTACAAGAATAAGTTAATTATGTACATATTCACAGGTACTAATATTCAATTTACATGTTTATCAGATTTGAAACCCTTAAATATTAAATACGAATATTTTTAAATCGAAATTACTATCACCATTCCGTGTATATATATGAGTACCACAAATATGTAGTATTTTAGTTACGTAAGATAATAATATAAGACGTATACTATTGTTATGTTTGGATTAACCAATTGCATTACGTGATGTGTGTTTAACATGGCTGAACTATCATAGGAAGAGATCGAACCCTATGCAATATAAGAAAATTCTTTACCTCAATCTTATTTTTTTCTTTTATAGCACGATTACAATAAGATATAAATAAAAAATGTATAGATATGTAAATTTTGAATCAATATATTCATCTGATTCGAGTTCAGTTGAAAAGGTATATTTCTGAATTTATGGTATTGTTCTGAAACAACCGGACGTTCCCTAATCATTATCACTACACTATCTGTCCGTACATCAAGGGTATCTAATGCTTAAGCGAAAAGCCACTCACGTAAAATTGACTGAGTACTGAATAATAAAGCTACTGAAATCATATCATTCAGGCACTTGTACTTGTCTACCATTATATTTGAAACAGCTCACATATTGCAAGATTGGCAAATAATAAAGTTATGAATTTTCCAGCAATTTCCAATTAATTTAGCAATTGATTTTAATTGATTTTAAAACAAACGATTGCTAGAAATTTCACGTTCGCGCAAAACAACATACAATTTATATACAAGGATAGATGAAAGTGTACTGTCCTATTACACAGTCACGTATTGATTTCGAAATGGGAAACTTTTGACGTCTTCGATTAATCCTCATACAGGCAGATATCTTACGTTAAACACACAATATTGAAAATAAACTTTCTTGAAGTGGATCCTAACCTTACACTTAGGGTGATATACCCTTCTTATTTCTTACATTAACTCTTTTCTGACTCAGGTTCAAAGTGACAAATCAAAGTTTCATCTCCAATCAGAACTCTTCCCAAGTAAGAGGTATAATTCACAATATTATAAAATATTTCATGTTATTTTGGTTGATAATAATTAATATATTTACACCCATATATTAATTTTACAATAATGCATATTGTGATTAATATTATGATTGATAAATTACGAGAGAAGAGATTTTTTTAGAGAGAATGGACAGGGTACATCCATTTAACCTAAGAGGTTGTCTGAATGTGTATCTGTTATTGTTTGCAAAAACGGCTGAATCCATTTTGCTATATTTTTTGCAAAAACGGCTGAACCCATTTTGTTGCGAATTTTTTATTTAAAGCTGATTTTATAAGGCTAGTTTCTAGGTAAATACGGTAAAAATCAGTGTAACTGTTTTTAGTTTGTGAAGGGTGCTCTGCTATAATTTTCGAATTTGAATACAAAGGTACATTTTATCAGGCAGACCTAATATTTACAAATCTCATGATAAACAGGATATTTCTCTATTGATCTAAGGAACTATAGTAGCTAGAGAATTTAAGTTCCATTTTTCAGTATTACAAGACAGTTTTTACTCCTAGAAACCTGAGGCTTGATTATAGTCAAACTAGTAACCTTTTGGATCTAAAGACTATGGTGATTAAGGATTTTACGTTGACGTCTAAATATATTTTTTTACCAAGCACTTCTCATACCTGTATATTTGAAGATCTAGATTGTCCAATATCATATTTTTACATGGCTTTCATGTCATATTTCATTTATTTATCTTTTAACTTTAAGTGAAAACTTGACTAAACTTGATTTTCCCAGTTTTAAAAATCTTCGATTTATACAAATTATTTTGTTATTACAAAGGATAACTGGTTCAAAAAGGTTCATATTCTGTTATTTTGAAGGATCACTGGTTCTGGTTTGCTCGGATATTATTAGGATATTTTATGGATAGCGCGTTAGGTAAAATATAAAAATAAAAATGTTTTAGGTAAAAAATAAAAGTAAAAAATGAAAATTAAATTAGAAATTTAGATAAATATGCTATGAAAAAACCCGTAGAATAAAACGTGGTTTTCTAATAAAAATATGAAATAAGTAAGTACAGCTCGAATGTGTTTTTTCACTACACTTGTGTCTGAGGACCACGTTCGATGGAGGTATGGTGAAATCATCTTAATTCAAAGATGTAAATATATTATAGAAAATACTTTTCTGCTGCTAAATATGAATTCAATTCACGTCATCCTCGTTTTAAGTATTTATTATTATATACCACGGAAAATAACCCTAACATCCTGCGCATTATTTATTGCAATAAATTTCTTTTTCCACATATTTTTTAAAAATTATTTGTTGCTTGGTTTAACTATCTAAAAGAGACAGTTCTTATTTATTTACTGGAACCAGTATGTTTGCATTTTATTTGTTGTTTTTCATAATAGGTTTCGTGGCGTTATATGCATAGTTTTGTTCGATGAAACCACTAGGAAAATCAGTTGGCCCTCTTTTCTTTACGTGTCCCTTTCACGGCTTTCTCGATGGCAGTCAACGTTTTATAGGCATCAATTACTCGTGCTCTTAGCAATTTATAGCAATTCTTAGCTTTTATAGCTTAGTACGAGATCAAGGCTGTATAGTAAACGACCCTGTCAAATATTCAGTCGTTCACCTGGCTGAGTGTAGAAGTTTTATTTTGCTCTCCAATGTTTTCCAGAACAACATTCAAACAATTCCTATTATACCACCTCCGGTAACTATTTTTTAGAACAATTTTTACATAAGAAACCATTCGTCTGAAGAATGAGGGGGCTATTTTTTCACTACTTCGTCTTTCTCTCACCTGTGTAGGCAACTTTTCAGAAGGAAACACTCACTGCCCAGACTTCTCTTTAATTTTGCTTTCATATTAATACATGCAACGTTTCTCATCCGTGATATCAAACATAGGATTTGCGTTCTGTCGAGTTTTTATAATATTTCGCAAGATCAATAAAGACGATGGAGTTTTTGAAGCTTGATAAAGTCATGGGGCATCCACATAGAAGAAATGTTCTTGAGGCCTAAGGGTTCATGTGGAATTTATGGTACTAGGTTCATAATAATTTTTAAATTCGTAAAAATCCGTGGATACGTTCCTCCCTTGTAACTGCACGGCGTTGGTATTATGTCAACTTGTTGCTGTTAGGGAAGTTCTTTCTGTACATTCTCCTTAAGATCAGTACTACCACTCATTAAGCCAGTTGTAAACGGTGACGCAGGATGGATCTTCATTGCAAAAGGCACATAGAAAAAAAAGATTGGAAACATTTGTTTTGTTTTAAATTGTACGAAATGAGAAAAAAATATTTTTATTACGTTTATTTACTTCTTGTTTAATTTCCATACGTACGTTTAAAAAAAAATATTGTGTAAAATATGTAAATAATTCTCTTCTTCTTCAATGGTTTGACAGCCCAGGATGGGCCCCTGCCTTCTGCAGAATCAACTCCCAAACTTTCCTATTCTTGGCCAGAGACATCCAGTTCGTTACACTTAGGATTTTAAAGTATTTTTCCAAGTAGTCGAGCCACCTAAGTTTAGGTCTTCCTCTTTTTTGGGAGCCCAATGGTCTGGCCGAGAAGATCTTTTTTGCTGCCTGACTGTCGTCCATTCTGCTTAAGTGCCCCGCCCATTTTATTGTCTGAATTGCGATATTTTTGACCATATCCGTTTCTTTAAATATTTCGAAAAGTTCAGAGTTATTTCTTCATCTCCAGGTATTGTTACATCAGATAAGAATCTTTGTTCTTCTAAATGTGAAGTGGAGTTCAAGTACTTTTTAAGATCGAAAAAACATCGGTTAACTGCTGTGACGCTACTGCCGATTTCATTCTGATCCTATGTATTTAAAATCGCTAACGGTTTCAAATGTTTAATCCCCAATTTCAAAATAAGGGCTACTTTAATGGGAGAAGGTCATATACTTATTTCTATTTTGGTTGATTATAAGATATGTTTTGCAGGCTGCAGCCTCTACTGATGTAAAATCCTGCCAAAATCTGAACAGATTTATTAAACATTGTACCACGAGTATTTATGTTCGTCTTTCACAATCTTTTGGAGGGCAATATTAGAGTAAGCAGGCCAGTGCATTCCCTTGTCTAAGTCCATTCCAAACAAAGATTGGCTCTGAGAGATTATTTTGAGCTTCGGCTCTAAGTTTTGTTTCTGTTGGAGTAATATTTGTTAAATTTATAAGTTTTTCAGGCATTGCAAACTCTCTCATGGCTTCAATACTTTTTAAGATCGAAAAATCTGTTTACTGAATCGTATGCAGTCTTGAAATCAATAAAGAGATGATGTATTATTATGGCCAATTCATTAGTTTTTTCCAAGAATTGCCTAATGTTAAAGATCTGTTCTGTTTTAGATCTTCCTCTGCAAAATTATGTATGTATAGGTTACTAGTCTGTTAAAAGTATACTGGCAAACAGTTTGTAAAAAGCGCAAAGGAGACTGATTCCCTGGTAGGCACATTCCTGTGATGAATTTCTCCAATGTTTTTAACTTGCTACACTTTTGATGAGTTCTGAAGGCATCGAGTCTGGTCCTGGGGCTTTGTGATTCTTGAGTTTTTTAATTCCTTCTCTATTTTCTGTCAAAGATGGTGGTGGGATATTCTCAGTGTTTGCAATAGTGTTAGGGTTGGTTAAAGATCCATCCTCTGCGTGATCATTCAGCAAGTCACCAAAATGCTCATTGCATCGATAAAGCATCTCTTTTCTATCAGTTAGGATGGTGTTATTTTTATGTCAAACAGTAATTCCAGGCTTAAAGTCTTTGCGGCCAAGATTTATTTCGTGGTAGAAAGCACGACTTTCACTGGACCCTTTCAGATGTTCAATATCTTTGAATAGATGTAAATAATATGTAGTATTATAATTATAATATGTGTCAATATATAAAATTTTTAATTTCTACGTTGCCAGGTTTCTGAGAAAATCGATTTTGAAAATGAAATAAATAAATGTAATGTGAATGGGTAATGTGTAAAAAAATATGACATCTAGACTCATAGTACCTAACCTAACCTAACCTAACCTAACAACTGTTTTTTTTCATTATTGTGGCCTCAGTAGTTTTGGAAATAAGGGGGGAAGGGTTTGCTGGACATGTTGTAGCCTATTTTTCAGTAAATCTCTGAAGATATATTATTAAAACTTATGTAAAAAATTTCTCGGGACAGTTATAAGCAACCCTTTCAAACGACACTATACATGGAATTTGATTTATGTGTAGGGATGGTTAGAATAAAAATAGTAAATCAACTTCGAACAAGAAAAGTA
Source organism: Druceiella hillmani (assembly GCA_039881145.1). Taxonomy (NCBI): domain Eukaryota; kingdom Metazoa; phylum Arthropoda; class Insecta; order Lepidoptera; family Hepialidae; genus Druceiella; species Druceiella hillmani. The sequence continues at coordinate 10,773,475 of JAYKKI010000045.1, forward strand.
TTACTTTATGTTCATATAAAATTGTGAATATAAATATCAATTCATATTTACGAAAAAGGTATTCGTACTGATAAATGAAGGCGTATCTTTTCCATTTTTTTTAGGCTTTAAAAAAATTTTTCACTTTTACGTAATCTAATACGAATTAAACGAATCTAAGTAAGAGTTAAAAATATTTTGTCTCTCTCTGTACAAGCGGAGTTACCTCAAAAACTACTGCTACTCTGCTAACATGAGTTTTACATAAGTTACGTTTAGCGAACCCGGGACGAAATTTTGGTTTCATTGTAAAATCTGAAACGGTTCTCAAGTTATAATAATGTTGCTATTGGATTTCGTGAAGCATGTCTATACATTATTACTTTTTCAGGCTGTATTGTGTATTCCACACAGTATAATTAATAAAAATCAAATATGCATGCAAATACTCACGAATCTATGGTAAGTTAGTGAATATTTGGATGCATGTTTGATTTATATAAAATTACTTTATTTCAAAATGAATACCCGATATATTTTTAGACCATATCTATATTTTCGATTTCATTTCATGTTGCGCCATCTATGTTATAGAAGCGAAACTAATTCCGTAGGGCGCTATCTATGGTGCCATTGCAGACTTTTCATTGTCACAAGCTTTTTGATTAATTCACATAGGACACCATTTTTAGTGTACTGTTTAATCCCTTTATTGACTATATAGATTATATTTTATTTAATAACATATTTACATAAATTTAATCGTCTATGCAAAAAGCCGTAATGTAAATGCTAGTAAAGTTGTACTTTTGAAATTCATTAATTTTTTATTCAAGTATTTTAAGTCAGGCCTATGATTTCAATTTTTTTTATTACTTTTTCACCTTTTATTTCTGTTTTTTTAATTCAATGTGTAATATTATATTCTGAAAGAGATAAAGAATATAAATTTTTATGAGAACTCCTCCATGCCGACGGTATTTTTCGATTTAGTACCTATGCTCCTCTTAACCTAAGTAAAAATAATCTTTTTAATCGCTCCAAAATTGTGTTCTACTTTGACTGAAGTACTACCTGTGCCAAAAACTAATAATCAGTACTCGAACTTGGAGATATATTGTAATATAACTTCTAAAGAAATCTTTAAAAAGGTTGAAAAAATATCTTTGCCTTCCTTACATAAACCGTGAACAACTTACATTTCTAAATTTTCTTTTAAAACTTGAGTAGTCACGCATAAATTTGTAATAATTTTTAATGTTATATTCAACTATACGATTTTTTATGATTGTATTTTTCTATTTTTGACACATCATATAAGTTAAAGTTAACATGAAGTTTGTTAAATGAAAGTTGTTAAAAATGCCAAAGGAAAATATAATTTGAAAATGAAAAGAAACAAGTCCGAAAATAAATAAAATTACATTAAACTAATCTAAATCCTTTTTTCTCACCTACAAGATGGACCATATTAGGTTAAACATTTTTCAAATAAATTTCTTCTGTTGATATTTTGATACTTTTCATTATATATCGCAAAACAATTGTAATGTTCAATATCTTCTTTATTTGCGATGATACTTCTTATTTATTAAATTCAATGGAATTATTTGGTATACAGAATTTAACAAACGTATGTAATATGTACATAAGTACAAAATATACTCTCAAAGACTATAATAAATACATTACTTACTTTTTTATTACAATACTTAGCATGCCGCATTTTGGTAAACACCATAAATTGGCTGATGAGAACTCATTTCGTAATTCGAGATCGCAATCAAGGGAGCATGCGCCAATTCAATAAAAAAATTCGAGGAAAAACTGATAAATTAATTTTCATCTCGCTTTTGGAGCAGTTTCGTCTGCAGCCTTAGGGCGAATCAAGTTATGATGCTGGATGCGGAATAATAAATTGTTGGAAATTTGCGACCGAGGGAGAATTCGGTGCACGTTCCGATCGTAATTTACAAGCAAGGAAGGGTATCAATGACAATGAAACATCACACTATACTTAAATACTTCATCGTGATTTGGCCTTCGTAAAGTTTTTATTCAAGGAGGGCTTTGATTTCCTCGGAGCAATTTTAGACCATTTTAACATTAATTTAATTTTAAGGCTGATATCGTTTTGATAGTTTGTTGAAGGTAAACAGTATGGTAGGTGACATATATTTAATTTTATTTATGAGAATGGTGCAAAATGAAACAATTATGGACTTTTTTCGATGTCTCACCATCCGTCTGTATGTCACAGGCATTTTTCTTTGAGACCGTTTGAAATAAAAACTTAATATTTTGGATAGTTGAAAAGAAGCTTGGCTCAATTATAAAAGTAAAAGAAACGCAAGAATATGAATTTTTATTTTTGAGGATTTAATGTCTTGAATTTTAAATCTTTATTAAATAAAATATACAAATATGAAAATAACTGATGACGTAAAAGACTAATTATTACAAAGCGTAATTGTGGAATTCTCTTCAGGAGAATCAGTTTATTTAACGTTATGTATTTATTCTTATAATATAATAGCTTGCAAAGTAGGATTTTTTAAAAATATAATATTGATTTCCATAATTTTATGTGTCTTAGTAGAAATTGAACTAAAGATTTCGGTAAATGCACAAAGTTTAATACTCTCATATTTTTACATGTTTCCAAGTTATGTTCATTTATGATTTGAATCATTATTTTTAGACCCTGATTATGATTTAATTACAATTACTTGTTTCTTTCTGATTAACTTATTTCGGTGGTCATTCTCGCTAAGACGGTTTGAAGTAAATTTGCTTTTGCCGCAGTAGTTAGTTATATATAGAGAAGTTGCGTTAAAAAAAGTATTATGGAGGGAAAACAGGAAGAAAAGATTACGGAAGTAAGAAAAACAGAGTCATTTCAAAGAGTCAGTTCAATGAGGAGAGATTTGCCAACAAACGTTTCTTTTTTCTTTTCTACCTTAATATTTCTCATTTTTCTTATTCAATGCATATTATAACATAAAGCAGTTTCGCTTTTAATGCATGTAGGCTACATGTCCTTTTTTGTCACTTATTTAAATATACTATCGATTATTTATATAGTATATAATTTATTAAATGTCTGAGCTATGGATAAAAAAGTGTATGAAACTTTCTGAAAATTACAATTATATTGGTATTTTTTTATGTTGTGTATACAGTTTTCAAAAAATAAATAAACAAGTTATGCTGGGACGATATCGACTGCTTGTTTTTAATTACATAACTTTTTTTAAACATATATTAAGTAATAATAATAAAGAGAATGTATTAAAACCATAAAATATGCAGTTCTGAAAACTATAAATAAGTTATTGCAAAGAAATCGACTGATTCTCCATTTTTTGTCGCTAATTATAAATACAAATACATAGACAGATTTATTTGTATTGTTATTTGATAATCCCAATTGTATTTTTTTATTATATAAAAGTAAATTTAATTTAACATGAAGCGTACAACATAAAAAATGAAATCTTTCTTTACATGTAATATCTATATAAAAAATTGAAAATGAAGTAGCAAATTCCAGAAAAATCGCAGACTGTATAATGAAAAAACTTCTAAATAAATTTACGCGAACCTTCACTACCGTATCCTTAAATTCACTGAATCCGAGAATCATTTTGTCTCAGCAAAACAAAGAAAGTTACAAATTTTACATTCATGGAACTCTTTTATACGTTCGTTCATATGAGAATATCGATAAACCTCATTTTGAGGTTGCCTTTATCGAGTCATTCCCTTTTTTCCCAACGGTGTCCGTGAATATTATTTAAGGGCATCGTTAAAGGAAACGAAATTGGAACGAGTACTTATTTCTAGAACGCCGGTCGACTCCTCGAATACTCGCTATTGAAACAATATAATTCGATTGGTATTATAGGATAGAATGTAGTGGTAATGTAATGGTATTATAAGGATCCTTAAGAGCTTTCTAAAGAGTTCGAACGTAAGAACATGAATACCGATATTGCTTTTACTCCACTGAATGGGATTTTATCTTATGTTTTGTTCTTACAGATGTTCACATGCCGCTGGATAACCTATTAATGTATTACCTAGAATTGCTTTCATTATTTTTATGTGTGTTTAATATAAGTGTTAATATATGCGTGTGTAATCAATTATGTTTGTGATACACGTACGTAATTTTATGCAAGTAAAAGCAATTGTTTGCTTAAATTAGATAAGATTGGGAAATTCTTTAATTATCAGTAATATTTTCAAGCGACAGTTTTTCTGTGGCTAATCTGATGACATTTCGACTTCTGCCACTAACCTTGACTCTGCCTATCTAATACATAAGAACTGAGGATTCCTGCCAAATTCCATTGTTATTTTCTTAAATCAAAAACGTAAAACTTAAGGCACTTAAATTTTCCACAATAATAGAATTTAAAAAATCATAATTTGTGTGAAATTGAGTGTGTAGAATAATATAGAATAAATTTGGTTAAAAACTAAAAAAAAAAACAATTGTCAAACCGATACATAACATACTACACAGAATTGCTTGTCCCGCTCCTTTATCTTCTCAATTAATCTTAGGAATGAAGTTTTCTTCAAAGGAAAAAATGAAGATTCCAAATTTGTGAATGGTAATGAACATGGAATTTTTTTCGTTATAAGAAACCCAAGAAATAATAAAATTTTATGACGCATCTGTTTAGGGAAAGACAGCGTCAATGCACTCAATATAAGCAGAAAGGTGTCAAATGTGTATAGCTCTGCAAGTCACATTCTTGTATAAATTGTTCCTAAATTCGCACATCGATCATTAAGTATTTATTGAAATTTATGGAGCAATTTGTAGTTCAAAAGTTAATAAATATTTTATTACATAACAACTTTTTACGCCTAGCCTTTGATTCATAAAACATATCATTCATAAATCTGAGTAGATACTTTCAATAATATCTGCACCCTTCATTAAAAAAAATAAACTCGGCGTGAAAATGCACAAATCAGTATCATTATAACTAAAGCTAGAGGTTATCGCAAAATTTTGACAGATCTGCTGAGATAAACCATCAATCTTAATATTGAAGCTTAGTCATCTTTTTTCGGGGTATTGAATACATGAACAGTGATATACGTATTTTGATTTTACAACGCTATAAAGAGTTCTCAATTTGAAATTTCTTTACATTATTTGACGCCTTTATAAATAATGTTCTGTTTTTCTTAAAAATTAGAATAAATCGGTTTTTCTCGTGACTTCAGTCATAATTAATTTTACTATGTTTTTGTGAAAAAAAAAATTATTATGTTCATCATATCGGGTATCAATGAAAGTTATGACAAGTTGGCGTTTCGATATAAAGTGTAACTATTTAAACAAATTAATATATTTGTTATAATAAATGGTTTGTATTATATAGTTATTCCATATTCTATAACATTTAAATTAAGTGTATTAGTTTTATATCCGAATGCAAATTAAGTCATGGATATAACTAGTATTATATTATTAGTCAAAACAATGTTACGGTAGGAGAATGATATGTAGATTATATTCTCTTCCATCATTTTTTCATGTGATGTTAACGTGATACAATTTTTCCAATTTCCAAAAATGTTTGTTTAAAATTTTCCGCTATATGGGTTGAAAATATAAGCAATCTATGATTGTTGTTTTTTCTTAGCTCGAAGAAACTTCATTGCTACCTGAGCATAAGATCGAACATCGCGGTCACTATATATGCTATCGCAAATGATCCCGTAACGTTTCAAAAACCGATTATTAATTGCAAATTTAATAAATACGATATTTTCAATGGTGAGACGGAACTGCCTAAATGGTAGAGTTTGGTAAATTTGCTTCCCAGTACTCTGTCAATTGAAGTAAGTAGTTTTCCCGTTTAAGAGTTAGAAAAGATAGATGTATGGACAAAAAGTTTAGTGACAATTATTGAGATAATTTGTAACGCTTTAAGTACAAAATATTAAAGCTGGATCATATCCTACGAAAGCCCCCAATTCAATTTACCCTCGGGTCTGGTTTATAAAAAATATGTTAGTTAAAATTTTCATTATTTACATATCCACTTCTTATCTATGTCTTCTTGTAATTTTCTGGGAAATGGGAAAACAAAATAAAAAAAACATATTTTCTTCATTTTAAATATCAACTCTGCATAAATATCGATAAATCCTAATGACAGTCCGGCTCTGTACAGATTACGTGATTAGAATTTTGGCAAAAATAAAGTTCTATATTTTTTTAAATTTAATTTTTTTTTTTATTATGTTTAAAAATATCGCCAAGAAAAGCATTCAATACGGGTGTTTCAAACATATTAAAATACTTATAAATAGTTAAGGGTATATATTTCTGTAAAAGTATTTACAAAAAGTTAATTTTTCACAACGTAACGTGTTTAATTGTTCACAGGTATTGAAATATAATGATATTTCAAAACATAAGATATAGTAGAATTACCTTCATTTTCCTACAAATTTTTAAAGTGGTACATAGGTTTCTAAAAACTCTATTTCTTTCGTAAATTTAGTTTGTGTAGTATTTATGATGAGAGAGAGAATATATTTTTTTAGGTATTTTACAATACATGTCTGAAGATATACTACCAATAATTTTGGCAAAATAATTTGTAAGGCAGAAAAAAAATAATTTTATATACGACTTTCGCGTTATATATTAGAAGAAAAAGAGTCATTTATGGAAACTAGTCGCAAATATATACTATATGTTCGTATCTTACACATTTTTGTGTTAACAGAGATGATTAATAACATAGACCAATTAAGGGCAACTTAACATACGCGAGTATTAAGGCCGTCTGACATAAAGTCGGCCGTCGACCGTACACTTGAAACCTTTTTGCATGTGTATATCGTTCTTAATTCACTGCATACTTCACATGCTCGAAATGTAAGAGATGTGTCATAAAAAGTGTTTTGTCCTAACGTGCCGACCGTGGGCGGCATTTGACCTTTCCCTCAGACATACTCGTCTGTAGCCCTACGACTACTATGTACTATTCTGTTAATACCTACATCTATGCAACTATGTATTACCTGTGTATACCAATATTTTAAAATTAAAAAAACATTATGTTTTTGACTAAGACCGCTGTGCGTACACGTGGATTATAATACTTTGAAATGTCATTTTTTAAAATAAAGCAATTGCATATCTGTAATTTGAGGCGGTTATGTACATACTTATAAAGTCTTCCAGTCGAACCAGCTATGTATTATACTTATAAAGTCTAAAATTGCTTCACTGCTCTGAGATCCCTGAAAGTTTAAATCTACACGAAAACATCTACACGATAGCAACTAGAATTGAAATAAATGTGGTCAAGGCCAATTTGTTTTGAGAACCTGCTTTCTCTTGGAAACTTAGAACTCTTTGGTGTTGCATTTACTTAAATCATATGTTTTATTTAAAATATATAGTAGGCAATATATTTAGGTTCTAAAAAAATGTTAAATAGTTAATTAGAAATATTTTGCGCCATGAAATGTTTGTAAATGCTTAAATATCTAAGGACCCTGAGTAGTGTCAATTCTACCCCTGCTTGATAATTTTTTTAATTATATTAATAATTATATATTATTTTAATTTAAAATACTTGGAGACTTGATGTACAATATTTTTTCAATCTTTATTTATTCTTGTAATAAGTATCGATGAGATTTTACGGTTCAAGGCAGGGGTTCATTATTATTATTCTAATTATTCTAAAGTAAACAATATTGTACATTTTTTGTTACGAATTTAATACTTAATTATATTGTTAAAATAAATGTCTTACAGTATAATTCGAATGTTAATTTTATTACAATTTGAAGGTTTAAAAATAATTTTCCTCGGGGGTGTACGTAATATATAGTCTCCCATATTAAATTTGTATTATTTAGTCAAGTACAAAAGGTTTACTAATGTAACAATAATTTCACCTAATGTACATTTGTATGCATAACTTAAAGTTTATAATACTATATTGTAAACTTAAGATATTTACTATATGACGATATTTTGTTATTTTTATTGAATTTAGTCATGTTATATATAATATAAATGTTGTGTAATTATTTCAATATATCGTGTAATCTATAGGGCGAAAGTAATACACAAACTCAGCTTCTGCGCTACTTCCGCCTCATAGTTTTGTGATGTCAACAAAACCGATGGATGGACAGTAAGTATTATAAGAATGATGTCTTTGAAGTCTATATCTTTTTAGGATTAACATTCTCTTTTTCATAACAACGAGACATGAAACTTAACTAGTCAAGGAATAATTTTTGGTTTCAATTATATTTTAAAATCCTATTTAATCCAATGATATTGCTCTAAGCTGTAAAATTTATAAAAAAGGAAAATTATCGGAACAATACACGTGGACTGAAAAGGTATAACACGTCGAGTCTCTAAGTTTTAATAGCTATAATAATACGTGACTAAAAATAAGAATAAAAAATACTCGCTATATAAATTTAGGCATTTCAAAGCATTTAACGGTAGACGATATTTCCATTAAACTTTTTGCAAACTAGGTTGCCATTTTCTTTTGTATACCAACGAGACATGAAATTGAAGTTACTGCTGTTTTTTTTGCGAATATCGACTACAGTCGTGACTACTCTCATACTCGTTTTGTCAATTAAAAAAATTAATTTCAAAAATAATTTCTAATGAATCCCTTGTTTATTTCAGCTAAGAAATCAAATAAATATATTCGATATTTCATTTCTGGTAAGATGGTACACTATTGAAATTATTTTGTACGTGTTTCCTCACGTAAACCACTTAAGCTGCTATTCCTTAGTGACTATGTGGAGTTGACATAAAGACTGACCTGTGACTTTCATATAATTCTGTTGGCTCAAAAATGAGAGAGAGATAGCAATTGTTGACGACGTCCTTTATCGTTCTCGTTCATCAGCAGCCAGTAATGTATTGGAATTCGTTTAATATTTTGTGTCAAGCTACGTCATAGATATAATGACTATTTTCTTACGTAATGATACTCATTCTCTTTTAGAAAAAGCAACTTTTCGAACATCAACTTGAGAAGAATATGGTAAGCGATAATGATTAAGTCATTTCCTGGTTACCTGTGACTGCTACTTTCTTACAAAAAATATAAACTATGGAGCAAAACAAAAGTTAAATATGAAATAAATTAAAATGATGTTTATGTATTACATGTGTGTATTATATATGTATTATATGTAGTTTTGGAATACAGACTGTGAGTGATGAACTTACAATTGGCTATTTGTTTTTTTTATTAAAATAACAATAGTGAATATTTAGTAAATTGAATATTTTGTGTGTAAATAGCAAAGTAACACAGAATACCCAGATCATTTCATAAGTAATGAATTGTTAAAAAAAGCAATTGTATTTATCTAAAAAAAGTGTTATTTTAAAATTATTTTGAATTAATTTAAATATTTTTATAAATAGCCCTGCATGATTTTGACCACTTTTGTCATTTACATATAAAAGGTATATATATCACTCTACTTGTATTATTTATGAAATTGATAGAAATAAATAATATCGTCTTTCATACTTTGTGCAAAATATATATGAATATATAACCATAGATATAAAGTAAATGACCACAATATCTATGATGAAAAATAAATTAATTTCCATAGTAGTTTTGTCTGCTGATGAAAAAGATATCGAGAGTAATAAACGATTGCTATTTCCTCCCTCATTTTTGAGCATGATACGGATCGCGCGGTCCAGTCTTCATGTTTGTAGGCGTTGGCATAAAAACTCCAAGTAGTCTATGAAATTAAAAACAGAGAAAAAAATGTAAAGAATCTTAACTTTGGCGTATTTTTTCAATATCCGTTTTTCAGAAAATCTACACTGGTTTTCATTTCGATATTAAAACTCATTTTCAATACCTGTTAACATTTAATTATTTCTGATTTAATAGCAATGTGAAAATGAAATTGATTAGTAATTTTGTCTTTGACCTAAATTTAATAATGTAATACCCAAAATATCAGTCATAAGTTATGCCTTTAACAGGGAAAAACCCATGTATGACAATGTAGAAAGTTAGATAGCAAATTTAAAACAATTTTCTGTTTTCCATATACTATACACACATATCCTAACATTTGCCTTTTTAGTTTATTTCTTTAGTATTCTCATAGCGGATTCTGCTTTTAATAAACAATTCCACGCAAGCACTATATTTTTGAACTTGTATTTTAAAGTCATTTATATGAAAACAATATCGTCTCTATTTTTCCAATATTTTTGATGCACAAACAATTTTAAACCAACATTCTAATATTGAAAACCATAATTTTAATTCAATTACCAAATATCCCCGTAAAATTCTAATCTATGTTGCTTGGAGAATTATAACATTCTTTTATTAAATGTCGTATTTATTTATGTAACATATTATATATATTTGAAACCTTCATGTCAAGGATTTTAATATTATAGGTATATGTCGTGGTGAATCTTTATGAACTTTTAATTTTTGACTATGTAAAAAATTACGACTCTCACCCATCTTATTGCATGGAATGTGATATCACTTACTCAAGATACTTGGAATATTAAAACGATTCCCTCGAAACCTTATTGTTCTGAATCAGATTACCCATTCTGACACTGGAGAGTAACATATGGATATACCCACGTACATACATACATACATAGACTTATAAACTCAATACCCTCTGTGGCGTGTCGGAATGGTGTAAAAATTAGTCCGTATTCTTTTAAATTTACGAGATACCAACCTGCTTAACAATCTTCCTGTCAATGATTAATTAACTTCAATATGTGTTTTCCAATTTGTTTACATTTGCATTGATCAGTGACGTGTTAACTTCGTAACGTGTGGAGTCGTGTAAAAATTAGTCCGTATTCTTTTAATTTTACGAGAAACCAAACTGTTTAACAATCTTTTTGTCAATGACTTATTAACTTCAATATGTGTTTTTCAATTTATTTACAGTTGCATTGCTCAGTGATATGTTAAAACATCTACCTTCTTACTTTGTCAACTTTAACGTCTGCGCAGATTTCTTAGAATGTTTTCATTACTGTGCTCCGTTCTTTTTTTAATACAATACTTTAAGAAAAACCGGCTTGATATATAAAAATCGTATCTACCTGTTAAAATAATAAATATATGCGCAAAGTGATGTACAGTGGATCATACACTTCCTACAAGAGGGACCAATTTAATTTAATATTTACCTATTTTTACATCGTCACATATCCAGATTATGTTCACGTTCTTTTCTTTAATACAATACTTTAAGAAAAATTGGCTTGATATATAAAAATCGTATCCATTTGTTAAAATAATAGATATATAGTCAAAGTAATGTACAATGGGTCATACACTCTCTAGAAGAAGAACCAATTTAATTTAATATTTACCTATTTTTACATCGTCACATATCCAGATTATTTCACAATTTTATTTTATTAGCACGATTTACCGAAGTGAGTTTTGAGGACACATTTTAACATAGACTTAGCGACGACGTTTTTTGTCGACTAGTCGAAGCTTATAAACCACCCTCTATTCGACTAATTTGTCTGCGTGTCAAGATAAAATCGACATCATCCGTACGTCATCGATCAGTTATTAAATAAATAAGTTAATCTTTTATTTTTTCATAAAATTTCCTTTACTTTACTACAGTAGAAAATGTTCCTTAACTCAAGATTTATTTAATTATGTTTAAAATGTGAATTTTTTTGTTTCCTATGAAGTGTGATTATTAGAGTATAACAAATACTCATAAAGTCGATATCACAAACAAATAATTTATGATTCACAAACTACAGGTTGTAAATAATAGAGGCTTGATAACATCATAACAATGCAACTAATAAGAAGCATTAAAACGTTAAATTTATTACCTGCCCGCTTATATCAATTATGACTTGTACTCGTATTATAATAAATATGTTTATTAGCAATATATTTTAACTTCTAAAATACTTTATAATATGAATAAAACTATGAAATTATTTTCATTATTTTCTAGACCTACGTCGTTGGATTCTATAGATTCATTGACTACCCAAGTCGTCAACTAGTCTAACATTTGAATATAATATGTCCCACTTTTTTACAGCAAGTCTTATCATCCGTCTATGGATGCAGGAAAAATATGGGGTTAAGAATTTCTCCCAAATTTTTCGAATCACACCTACGTTACCCGTTGCGCCCACTTTAAGAAGCTAAATTTGTGACTCATTTTCGATATGTTTTATTTAATTGAATTAATGAAGAGAATTGAAACAACGGTGTTAATTTAGCTTTTATTAAAGTTTATTCAGTGGCTTTAATGATTCTTCACAAGTAATACATATAAACAAATTATATTTACTTAAAGCTTATGCAGTTCTTTACGTAAGTAGTGTTGCTTCTCCTACACGATCCCATACAGAGTTCAATGGACTTATTATAACTTAACAATGAAATATAACAGCATCATTAATATTATCGTATTCTACCATAAAACTCATAACTCAACTTGTCATTGAGCTAGATGGATCTCGTCGAAGAAGTCGATAATTGGATCCGCCCCCTGCATAATGACATCCGCTATCGAGGGCTGCCGCGAAGAATATTAATGGACGAGAAGGTCCGAACGGATTGATGATAAATCTTTATGAATTATATAACTTTGAAAGGTCTCCTTCAGTTCTCTTTCTTATAATATTATTGCAGTTTATATTATTTCGATTCAAAGCGCCATTTTATATAGTATTCAAATATCGTATTGAAATTTTCGATTAAATTTAATTGAATTTATTTCGATTTAAAATGTGACCTTTACACACTTTAATTAATTCAACAGAATCTGTAAGGGATTTCGAGATTTAATTTTGTACGCAATTACTTTATAATGACGGTAATTTATTTGATATGATAATACAATATTTTTTTCATCAAAAACATTCGGGGAGGAAGGACATTAAATATATAAATAATATACATTAAATGTAGCTAAAAGAATTTTAATAGAATTTCCAAACAACTCGTAGTAGTATTGAATTACAAGAACATATAAGGAAATTAAATGTTTTCTATTGGGAAGTGAACTTATTTGACCCTGAATAGTTATTATTTTAAATATCGGGACAAGACGATATTGTAATCAGAATATGAGCTTAACTGCTTTTCTTATAACATAATGATAGACTTATTGTACAAATAAATTGATATTCATTCTACATAAATTCTTTATCTGCTCTATATAAATTTCGTACCGTGTAACGGAAAGGTTTAGCAAAACGACAGTTGCTTTGAAGAGTCTTTATTCACAGAGCGAAATAAATTATGGGTGTTCGAAGCGACATTTATTTATTTATTTTATTTATTTATCTACGTTAATGTATCTAATTGATACATATGGCGGACTTATCGCTACAAGAGCAATCTCTTACAGTCAACCACAACACCAGTCCAGCCCCGTTCGACGAACGGCCGGGAATCAATCGGGCGTCGCATCGTCAAAGGCCGTATGCCTTGTGATGAACCCAACACACCACGGCGACGACATTTAATATCTTGACTACAAATCAATAGTAGAACTTTACCACAACCTATGTTTCGTTGTATCACATCTTCAGGTGGGCTATTTGCAAAATTTGCTATTGTTGTATATTTGCTAATAGCCCATCTGAAGATGTTGTAATACAACGAAACCTAGGTCGTGTTAACGAAGATAAAGAAAATAGAAAAAAATACTACATCACATAGTTTCATTTAATTATAAAATTCCTAGCGAAATCCTACTTGAAAGCTTTGTCGGAAAGCTTTTAGGTTAAAGGAATATAAAACAATATTGGTATTTTTCTAATAAATTTTACTTTTATACTTTTCGGGACGTATATTTTACGTACAAAAGTTAGGGTTTGACTTCTTAGAATGTTACAGAAAGCGTATTATTTTAACATCATCTTTTAGTTAAATGTGCCTATATGCTTGATTAACTTCGCTTCGTTTTCTATTTACTATTAAATATGTTAAACCTTGAGTAATTTTTTGGTAAAATAATTATTTTTAAATTATATCATAAATATTAATAATAACAACATGGTAATATCAAGGAACTACCTACACGAGATATGTATATACTAGATAACTTCACTAAACTATCTATATTTAGCAATGTTTTGTTAAATTTACTCACGGTAACCGAGATCGTCTCTTTGAGCTTGGGTGAGTATGAATTATTAATGAACTCAACTATCCAACGAGCGAAAGGTTTCAAGGTTAAAGGGAAGGGGAGCAAACTCTTACGGTGTTCACATCACACACAACACTCGTTCGAAATATATTTCACAGTTGTTTACGTTTCCGCATAAATAGATACTTTGAAGGCAAGGACTTTAATGCATCGTTTTTGTACAGAGTAAACACATACAATTTCATAATGAAAAGGTTTGTATTTTCTGACCAGAAGTAATCGGGATCGTCTCAACTATCCAGCGAGCGAAAGGTTTCAAGGTTAAAGGGAAGGGGAGCAAACTCTTACGGTGTTCACATCACACACAACACTCGTTCGAAATATATTTCACAGTTGTTTACGTTTCCGCATAAATAGATACTTTGAAGGCAAGGACTTTAATGCATCGTTTTTGTACAGAGTAAACACATACAATTTCATAATGAAAAGGTTTGTATTTTCTGACCAGAAGTAATCGGGATCGTCTCAACTATCCAGCGAGCGAAAGGTTTCAAGGTTAAAGGGAAGGGGAGCAAACTCTTAAGGTGTACACATCACACACAACACTCGTTCGAAATATATTTCACAGTTGTTTACTTTTTTGCATAAATAGATACTTTGAAGGCAAGGACTTTAATACATCGTTTTTGTACAGAGTAAACACATATAATTTCATAATAAAAAGGTTTGTATTTTCTGACCAGAAGTATTAATATATTATTTCTTCCTTGCACCTTTTTTGTAATACTGGAGTATACAAGTTAAAAAGCATGAATTACAAACTTGACAAAAAATCCAAGCAAATGGTTGTAATCTGTTAACTTAATATATTACAAAAAGTGTATTTTGAAGACCCGTTCCTCATATTACGTTAAGAACTTGAATTTAGAAAAAGAAAACGTTTCATGTTTGAACTATAAATGAAGGAAAAATAAGAATGTGTAGTTTACTGACAACATAAATTGATATCGTTTGAATTTTCCATTAATACATTTCTGGTTAAAGTAAAATGCATCATGTTCTGCTGTTGTCACTTTATTACATAACATATTAATTAATAGACTTCTTTAAACTTTGATGTAGAATATCACTATTGTTTCTTTTTTCAATACCGGGCTCCACGTTACAAAACTATATATCCCAAAAAAGTGTACACCAGATTTTTATCGCAAATTTTGAAACTATAGAAGCTAAGAGAAATATTTTAATTGAAAAAGAGACTGTAAAAATAAACTTTAAACTTAGATTAGGTTTAGTAGTGAGCGGTGGATGTATAGTAATTTTGTTATGAAACTTCTATATAGAGTGCAAGGCTACTAACCCGATGTTAAGTGCTCCTACATAGAAACACTTAACATCGTGTTATTAGTCTTGTTTTATCTATTTAAACAATTTATTGATATCAGTAATATTTCAGTGAGGAAATTGACTGAAGATAAATATCCAAATACCTTACTTTGAAGATGTTAAACATCAATAATAAGAATGAATATTTAAAGGAACCAACACTTTTCAAAGTTTAGTGTAAAAGACAACATAAGAACACCCCACTTTATCCACTACCAACTACTCTACTGTCTTCCTCGAGCCTATGGAGACCAACACTGTTGAAGTTTTCATAAAAATATAATTAAATTTTCAAAGTGTGTGCAGGAAAAACTCAAATCCGTGAATTTTCAACACTTTCCTACACTAGTATCAACACCCTATTACCAAATAAAATATTGTAAGTCTGAGACTTGTAGCTGTAACTCCGACAGAGTTTCCGTCCATTTTTGAACTCCAAACATAGTCAGTAAGTGCATTTATGTGTATACGCGTATGTACAAAACGAGGAGGATTAAATGGTATTTAATAGGTTGGCGATCGTAGTTCAATAATAATATGTGAACCTTTAATATGTGAACCGCATAAGGAACGTAATAAATACACTTAAATACAAGATTAACAATTGAATGTCTGAGAAATTGAGGAAAGTCTGTTACTGTTTAATAGTGGTGATTCTAATAAATATTGAATAAAAACAAAATCACTCAAATGCTCCAACACATAAGCTCGTCAGTACCGGAATATATTACATCCCCGTATAGATGTCGATGCCGTATAAGTACGTCGAAACTGATTTCGCTCAACAAGTTTTAAAAATATCCAATATTATTCCAATACTACTTCCGGCTGCCATTGTGAACATGACGTGACATGGATACGTGACTGCATAAATCAACATACATTATCGTCTGAACCCTAGCGGGTGTCGGTTTATAGCAAAAGTGGACCAATCCAAGGGTATGAATTAAGCCGAATAAGAATGACCGTAAAGCTTGGCCGTCAATAAGGTGAAGATTCAGCCGAAATTGAACGTCAGATTGAATAACAAATATAAATTTCGTTATGTGAAGTTTTCAACTAATATTTTTATTAGACAGGTGTACTTTCTGGTAAAATGAATAGAAATAATTTTGTTTTATACTAAGATGTCACACATAATTATAGCAAAGCGAATTAAAGTCGAAATGAGCCGGAATAATTGTAACACGTAATTTACGTATTACAAATTCTTCAAATTGATTTTAAATTTTATTATAAAAATAAAACAGGCCTATTTTCTTGTATAAATCTTTTATAAATAAGGTGGCTAATTTTGATTTACAACGTTATCAAGGCTTCTAGTTTAGATGGCATAGTTAATTACACTAAACAAGAAAAAATAAGTATTATAAGTGTACAATTCGATTTAGAAAAAATAAATATATAAATGTGCAATTTCTCAAAAAAATATTTATTTTTCTCTTACTTTCTCAATAGGAGAGATGCGAGTAAGATGCGATTTTGCTTGGCATATTTTTTCATTATTTATTAGGCAATGAACGATATATGAGAATATATTTATACTTACTAATTAAAATGTCAATCTATTAAGTATATTCCTGAAAAATTATAAAAAAGATGATTCATAAGACTTTTATTCGCAATTGGAAACAAAATTGTTCAATATTTTAGTAACAAATTATCTCTACAAATTCTTATTTTCTTTTAACGAACGCAGCGAGGCTGTTGTTTTTTAGTGTTCGGTACCTTAAAAAGGGAAAACTAAAATCTCACATGTATCCCTTAGAAACCACTTGACATAGAAACTTGAAAGCTCTAAATAGCTAACACCCATGGATATTTATAAACGTAGTTTCGAGAGGGAAAATTAAGTGCTCGTAAAAAAAATTCAATTCTATTCATAGAGTGGTGTACCATTTGAAACATCTCGAGTTTCTCAAAAATATATTTGTTCATAATTTAATGATAACGTATATATATCTTTACCTAATTATAATAAGTGTTAATAAATATTTAATAAGCTGGTAAGTCCTTAGCAATGATTAGTTATGACAAAAAAGTAATTTCACTTCAAACTTAACAGTTTTTACTTTTTGTTAAAAATGCTCTAATTATCTGCATTTACTTCTTCGTAATCCACGAGATGATAATATAATAAAATATTTTTTTTACTGATCATGGATCGAAATATTTTTTTTGTTTTTGAATTGAATTCATTATTTGCATTTGTATGAGCACGTTTATCTGGCAGTTTATTTCTAAAGGAAGTATACATATTAAGCTCTTCGTGAGAACGATAATAGTTTATTGCCTTCGTGACTTGGTTAGAAATTCTGTAAATATTATGGAACTTGTGTTTATGAATTTAAAGTATTACGCCCTTACGTACTTTATTTCAAGTAAGTTATTACAAGAAATCCATGCCATAAATTTTATTTACAAGTTAACTATGGTTATTTTTTGCTAATGAGTGTTTTTTTGATATGATTTCTTTTATAAGTTTTTATTGCTATTATTTTATGAGATGCATAGATGAATTAAAAATTTTAAAATTTTAATAAATTAAGTTGCTGTTGTAAAAATAAATTTTCCATTTCCAAGTTCATGGCTTCTTTAAGTTAACCTCCATTTAATTTTCCGCGTTATCGCTTTTAAAACTAAAAATAAATCTAGTTTCAAATTTTCATAAATACTGAATAAAGTTGATATCCCAGGCCTAATTTTGATCTAATACTAACTGTAATTATACAAAGATACACAAACCTATTTACCACTTTATTTCGGAAGCGAAGAATTAAAAATAATTAAAAAAGTCATAAACCTTCATTAAAAAATTGCCTTTTCCAAGGATAAGTATTACCAAAATTTATTAAGTGATTACCGAAATTACCACCTAAACAATATTAGATTCATTTTTATAATATTAGGACCAACAATATTGATAACCGTGCTGCATATCATATTATCAAATAATCTCATCAATCAAGATATATATCAATATATCTGACAATTCAAGTATTATTTCTTTTTGAGTCTTCTCAATATTCTCGATACCTGCATGCGATAAAATAGAGGGATACATTGTTTTTTCATATTTCATTATTATGATATGTATGTCATACCTGTGCCAAGTTTTTTAATAGAATTTAATTATGTTACTTGTAAAAATATAAAATGAAACCATTTACTGGTATATTGAACAGAGTAGGGCAGAACAATAAAACAGAATGTTAAGAAAGGAATATGGAAGTATATTTTCCAAGCGACTATTAAGCGGTAAATTAACGGTCTATTTTGATATCAGAACAAAGTTTTACATTTGACAACTCATACAGTGGAGGAATTCTTACAGAATACGTACCTAAATTTCGGTGTCAGAATAGTAAAAATTTTGAATCTTTTAAAAATATCAAAAAGTTCGGGAGAATAGCTAGTTAGGATTATATGGCAGAAGATAATAGAGAGAATTAGGAAGGCAGAATTTTGAAACGACGTGTTTCCATTCAGTTTAGACGTTATCTATATAATAACCTGCCTTTGTATGTGTAAGGCTAAATAAAGAGCGATTTACAAAAATCATTCAAAATTTCTATAAATTTTTAATTTAAAAGAAATATATTTAATAACATAATTAAATATTTTTATTATTTCAACTACTTTACGATTCTTGAATTCGCTACAAATATAGAAGTGAAATTAAATTAGTTATAAATAAGTAAAGCTTAGCTAAGCTTTACTTCCAATTGTGGGGAAACCGGTGCTTGGAAAACTTGGCACGTTTCTTAATTTAACCCTCCTTTCCAAGTTTCATTGTTTCATCATACATAAATATCTCCAAAGCTGTTTAAGCAGGAAACCTCGTGGGAGATAGGTAAGAATAAATATGATTGACTAAAAACATTTAAAATGCAATGCAATTTTAATGATGGATTAATAAAATCTTTTTTTCATATCAATAATATATTAAGTATTATTTCATTGTATCAATTGCGGGATAATATTCAAAATAAAGCAATGCAAGAATTAAGTACTTCTTCCTGTATTTATAATAAAATAAGAACAATAATTATAGCATGAATTCTGTTATGTAACGCAAAGAAATTATTCCTAAAATTAAAGACTCATGATTTTCCATGTTTACTTTTTCTCGTATTAAATGATATAATACTATACCAAGAACTCAAAAGATAAATAATCACGTGTGGTAAGTCTAAGCAAAAGCGTGGGAAGTCTACACAAAACATGCTCACTTACAGGAAAGCTGCGCATTCTACAAACCGAATCGACAAAGTAAATCAAAGATGAAGGAGAGCAGTCTGCCAGCCATCGTCATTCTATTAACACACAATTCATTTATAAGCAAGTTTAAGTGACACACAAAACAATGTATAATTATTTTTTTAGACTTTTCGGTGCCCGCTACATAACTTCAGGCTAATGTTTTTCACGTGCAACACACGTGAAAAACATAAGCCTTAACATAAATTAATGTTGAATTCTGTATTCGTTATTAGACGTAAAAGAGTTTAATAAATTTTTGTGTGCGATATGATATGATATCTCCTTATGTCCGTTTTGACTATCAGATATATAGATGGCTTATATATATATATGATAATATGGTCCAGGTATTTTTTCATAAATAATAATATAGGCCTTCGATTGTATACAATCATTGTTGATTAGTACTAGTTTATGTATAGAATGAATTCTTACAAATAGACGGTTGCAGTTTTATATATTATCAAAGGTGCTTAAATCATGACAAATATTATGGTTTATTAAATTTCTATACTTTTTATGTATGAATATATGTGAATTAACTGGATGAAGTTGAATGCACCTTGATCTAGTTAATAAATATAATCTGGTTATAAAAAGTGGCAGGTGGTAAAAAGAAGTTAAACCTTATTTCGGGTTCATATTTCTTTGGCTTACTCACAACTGTTTTTTTTTATTAAATACATGTCTTTAAAAGCAATCGATTATACATAAATAAATATTTTGATTTTGATACAATCTGATTATACATAATTTCATACTGTAAGTTTTGAAATCCAGTATAAATTCCGATATTTCATTTCGAAATAATGAATCGGTTTTTATTCGAAATAATATTACATCTTATCAATTACTATACCTTATATCTTTCACAAAATAAATGTTAATCGAACCACACCTACAAATTACTAGCGCCAAATTATATAATATCCTTGAATAGTACGAGGAAGAAATATATTTTTAATTTTTCTAATAACCTATACTCCCTCATCATTTTTATTACACATCTCTTTTACACAGGACCGTTTTATTCAAATTTTGCCATTAAAAGTTATTTTCAGTATTTCTAGCTGTGATTAAAATTTTGATACTTTCAAATATATATACATATATATATATATATATATATATATATATATATATATATATATATATATAATATATCAATACTTTTTGGCAAATTCAAGATCTTTAGTACAAAATGTGTAATATTCAACAGGTTAATGCCACATGCCAATATAAAATTTCAGAACTTTAATTGTAAATTGTTCAAGCTATTGCTTTAAAAATTGTCGCTTCAAGTGAGCCTGTAACATCAGGTCAGCTCATGTCAGGGGTGGAGAAATATCTCGTCAATTCATTTCACTCAATATCACTTAAATACTATAGATACTAATGCGTGGAGTTCTTATAGAAACTTGACGACAAAGACACTAGCGCCACCCGTCGCTAGGTTGATGACTAATTTTTGACAAAAAAATAATGAGAAAACTTTGAATAGTTTTAAAAAAATAACCTGGGTTTGAATGATTTTATAAAAAGTATCAAATATAGAAGATTTAAAATTACTATCAAAAGAATTGAAGGAAAATTATAATTTTAAATTTATATTCGCCACCAGATTGACTAAAGATTATGTTGAAAGTCTTTTATTATTCTATTGCCTGGTTGTAACAATATCGTTTTTAAAAGTACAAACTTTAGATGCATTCATAGATCTCATGGCTATTGAACTCCTTACCATTAATTTGACTTCAATCATGTGTTACGACGATTCAATTCTTCATATTTTAATTCTTGATATTTTTATGATAATCCTGTTATTAGGACTTTAAAACAGCAGTATTTTCGTACCTTGAAAACAGCAGTTGTTTGGGATCTTAACAACAGCAATATTTTCCCAAACCCTCTTAAAAATATATTTTAAATCTAAAAATTATTTTTAATAGAAATGCCAATCATACTAGGATTATAACATTTTGAATATATTCAGCGTAAATTATTATCGCGTAAATTATAATAATTAGAAATAAGTTAAAAATGTGTATCAAAAATTTATAGGATTATGCGAATCAATTTTGTATGTATTATATATTCATTGCCTCCAAAAGCCAGACGTAATAGTCTTCTAAGTTATATTTGTACTTGACGAGAGCTCGTGATTGGTTGTGACGCATCACTAAACATTTAAACTCATTAACATGTCACATATTTACTACGCTCTACGCAATTACAGCTTAATATCTACGCATAGTTCATAAATTTTCATATTGCCTACAAATAACATTTCACTCATTTGTCTGCCGGAGTGGGCGGGAGCGATGTTTTGGTGAACGATAATTCTCTTATGTATGCGTT
The DNA here is from genome assembly GCA_039881145.1 of Druceiella hillmani. NCBI lineage: Eukaryota > Metazoa > Arthropoda > Insecta > Lepidoptera > Hepialidae > Druceiella > Druceiella hillmani. Next base: position 10,795,660 of record JAYKKI010000045.1, read on the forward strand.
TTACTTGAATTTTTACAAAAGCAATGGATAAACAATTAATATGTAATGTATGAGTCGAAAGATAAAATGCGAGTCTCCAGTGGGTACTGTTGGCATTAATGTGAACACTTGTTATTATATGACTAAAAGAAAAATGCTGCCATATTTATTCAACTTTTTCGTCCTTTTATTATATTATTTGGCTACTGTTAAGAAGGACGCATTCACTCTGAAGGCTAACTCTTATTGTAAGGAACATAATGGTATACCCGATTTATCTCCAATAACCCAGGCGATGGTACTTTATCCCTTTAAATTGTGGGGCATACATTTAGTGTAACGGTCCCTAACAAATATTTAGTTAGCTAAAAGTAATGAGCCGTTTTTTCGAAAATTATACAGAAAATATGGCAACTTTCCAGAATCTTCCATGATCGAATATATATATATATATATATATATATATATATATATATATATATATATATATACATAAAGGCCGCGGTATACCCTTACAAATTCAGCAGAAATAGACTGCAGTGTTAATATGCATAAAATATGGACGATATTAAGACCCATATAGACCAAATACGAAACTTGTGTTTTCTAAAAAAAAAAGCACAAAGTAGTTTTTGTAGTTTAAACTTAGCCTTGGTGTTTATTTTTTTGCGAAGGGAAAATTAGAAGAATTTTAATATTCATATCGGCTCCTTTTCATTCTCTCTGTCGCTCTAAGCTTGAGCTGGTGGTTTATCGTGATATAAAATCTAAGCCTACAATTGCAGTTATTTTCCACACGCAAAAGACAATTCACAGTTTTTGAATCTTATTTATCAACAATTGAATTTAACTGGTATAATTTTTCATATTGGGTGAAATGACGACTTCCAGCCACCAAATTGCATGTATCGTGACGTTACTTAAGGACGCCATGAAGATTAAGATTATTTTATGGAAATTTAATTTGTATAAATAGGATTGTCCGCTCTGTTTCTAAAGAATAACATTTGAATACACCCTCATATATATTTACATACATAGATTTAAAAAGACAATACTCTGCAATAATCACGGTCGCGTAAAAATTCCTTCGTTCTTGTTTATTTTTACATAAAAACCGTCTGTCTATTAAACAAACTTTCTGTCAATGGTTTACCAAATATTCCTCATAATATTTTTAATTTTTTTTTGTATTTTAATTGATGACTGACTTCACGTCATCTTAAAGGTCTTACAGCTTTCTCAGTAATGACATTCGTCTAATCTACATGCGAAGATCTCTTTGAGACCATTCGTAGGTCATAGACCGTCTTATCGCAATTTGGTCATTCTTTTATTTTTATTACAGAATTTTTATTACTTTATTTAAATAACAAAACGGTACGAGAATTTGTAGTTTTGAAAAAAATACTTAATGATATTACATACGAATAATTTAATTATATTTAATTATTATTACTTTATTTAAATAAAAAAACGGTACAAGAGTTTGTAGTTTTTAATAAAATACTTAATGATATTACATACGAATAATTTAATTATACAGTATTTATTTGAATCAAACTACGGGTAATGTATAATTCATATTTGTAAACGTTATAATAATTAATAAGAAACATAATAATTGGTCCTAAATTTACCCATATCAATTGTATCTGACTTTTGATTGTGATTGATTAGTAGATACGTTTGAAATGATAGTTAAAATCATACTCAATGAATAATAAATATTATGATTGCAATTTAACAGCGCTTTATACTTAAAAATATTTTTAAAATTAAAGTATATATTTTTGGATTTTCAAAACTGACTAGTCGGTGGCTTGTGTAAATTATTCACCGACCAGTTTGCTTTCCCAGTATTAGTGATTATTCGGAGAATTGGTACATCTGTACACTTTAAAAAACATAGTTACTAAATTATTATGGCGGATGCTATCATATGTGAAATAACGTACGGAAAATCTGGTGTTAGTCGTTTACTATATATTATACGCTTATTTGGGGACGCTAGAGCTTACACGGTAATGAATGATTCATATGCGATGATCTATTTTTATTTGGTATATAAAGACGAATGAAATGATAATAATAATTTAATATTTATTTAACGTTTACTTAATTGCGTTAATTAATTTTTGCAAGTAATTATATTTAGTGGAAAGTTTATGCAGTTATTGACATGAATAGCCTTGTTCATCCTACACGACCCCTACATACAAGTAGTTCAATGGAAGTATTATAACCGCTCAATGAATTATAACAAAATCATTTATATTATCGTATTTTATGAGAAAACTTATTACTCACCTTGTCGTTGAGCTAGGTGGATTTCGTCGAAGAAGTCGTTAATTGGATCCGCCTCCAGCGTAACGACATCTGCTGTCGAGGGCTGCTGTGAAGAGTATTAATAGCACAGGAGTTCCGAGTGAATTGACAATAAGTCTTGTAAAATACTTAACTTTTAAAGTTCTTCTTCGGCCAAAAGCGCTCGCCTCTAATGTTAATACAGTTTATGTTTTTCGATTCGAAGCGCCATTCGCAGTGTTAAAATTTGGTATTGAAATTTTAATTAAATTAAATTGAATTTATTTCAATCAGAAATGTGACCTTGTAAAACCCTGATTAATAAAATTTGGAAAAAAAATTGGAATAAAAATTTACTTGGATTACCTACGGACACAAGGTTCAATCACGGTCGTTTAGACCCAACGTAAGGTTTCGTAATAAATTTATGTATATTAATAAAGAAATATAAATATAAATATATATATATACATATATATATATATATATATATGTATGTATATATATATATATATATATATATATATATATATGTGTGTGCGTGTGTGTGTGTATATGGGCTTTCGTTATCGTATCATTTCTCGACTAATTAAAAAAGAACAGCTGCTTAAAAGTCCATTGGAAATCTATTTTCACTCTCTTAGTTGCAACGACAAGTAGTATTCATTATAAATAATTGCTTGTAATAATTATACAAGATAGACTATTATAGCCATAACGTATGTTTTTACGACAGATAAGTAACGTTAAAAAAATATATATTACTTATCTTTAAATGTTTAATCCTTATTGTGGACTTATAAGAAATAATAAAATAATAATGTTACCGCGTATTTACATGTAAATTTAATCGATGATTAAGATTTAAATGTATATTTATCTGTATAGCTTTGTTTATCTAGCTGAAGTTGATAAAACGCGTTTCTATTTAAATTTGTTCTATTAAAAAATCTTTTTATCAAAGCAAAGTTGGAATTGAAACGGGAAAATTTATGAAGAAAACGGTATGAAAAAGAAAGTGATAACAAACTATTAAAATCAAAACGTGGCATTTGAAATAAATAAATTAAATGAACTTAGTTAAAAACAATAATCCAGTTGAAACTAGAAATTATATTAGAGGTGATTTCTAAAACTTAGGTTTGAATATTCGCATAGTACAGTCTGTTGATTTTGTACTAATTGAAGCAATACTCGTTATATTTTACAGACTTGAACTGTTACCTAACCACAGTTTTATTAAATTGAGCTTAATTTAATGAAACTTGGCTATAAACTTAGTTTCGATAAATTAAATTCGGTAAAGTGAGTTAGGGGCATTTACAGTTTGTTAAAAGATTTTATGTTTTATATCTAGGTGATTAAATTCTTGAAACAGTATTTGTTTATAATAAGCGATATTAATTTGTATTTAATGTGCTATCACCACTTGAATACAGAAAGTTTTTTTAAGTTTGTTTATAACACTAACGCAATTCAATGGAGTAACATTTATTATACAAGTACTGAGGGTAAGTATTTAATAATTGTATTAGCAAAATGGCGACAACGGCTAGGTGATCTTAGTAGAATGTTATTTTTAGAAGATAAATCGATGTGGAAGATTTATCCTTAATTTTTTTGTACTAATAAAAAAAACATATCTTTAATGATATTGGCAAACAATTGAAAAAAAAACTGTTTCATTTTTAATTATGGGGATTTTATGTTTTTGAACTCATAAAATTGCTATCTAAATTTTATCATAACTACAGCATTTTTTAAACCTCTATATATTTTTCTAGATAAATTAACGAAAAGAGTTTTACTAAAAACAAATATTTATGGAAAAAATTTAAATTGATCGTTTAAAAATTGTAAGAATTATGAATTTATAATATATAAAAATTTATAATTATAATATATAAAAATGAGTTTCGCAAAAAACACAATTAAAGTTTTACGAAATGATATATGTTTGCTGTCTTTTTTCGTAGTGTATTCAAATTTTTCGTAGTGCATTTAAAAAAATATATTAAAAAAAAATTGTTATTTGTAATGAAATATGGAACATCACTCTAAAATATTTGCTAGCGTTATCCGTCGGTTTATATTCACAGAACAGTTTGTATTGATGCTGTGTCCGTTCTATTCAAAGTAACGTTCATTACAATAGATGTTTCATAAATATTTAGAATTCTTCAATATCGTCCACCTTATTTTTGTCTTATAAACTATTATTAGACTCCTTAAGAGTCTAAATAATAGATTTACCAATAATGTATTTTTTTCTGTTTTTCAGCTCCTCTCAATCTATACAAATAATTAAATTTTTAAATATACTACATTTTTCATGTTTTTATTGCATGATTGTTTTCCGGGCCGACGACCGTATCATTCGTAATGATGGCGATCCTTCTTTTTTTAATATTGCTTATTAATTCTTTCACGATACTAACCCCTTACTTAGCAGGCATGTTGCCTCTCTTATTTTTTGCCTTTTTCTTACTTTTATAATTCTGATAGGAAGCGAAATGATTTTTGTCAGTTTACTAAATTTTCTATTAGAAATAACAGCAGGCCTTTCTTTAAAAGTTCTTCCACATATCTAATGCGAGTGGTAATTTATTAAGTTTTTTGGACAATGTCTTTTTATGTGTTTGTCGTATTGTGGTCTTTCAGTTTTATTTTTTATTCTTTTATGTACTAGAGTTTGCATAACCAATGGTGTATTCTAGGATATAACTGCGTCAAATTTATGAAAAAGGATTTTACAAGAATATAGTATCAATTAGAAAAAATAATTTTTTTACTTTTTTCCTTCCTCTACTGAGATTAAAAGAATCCTTTAACTGTCTCTTTAAGCAACATTCAGTTTATTTGTGAATGTTTGGAACTGTTGAGAAAATAATATCATAATTCTAATATATTCTCAGATGGACATTTCTACTGCCTTAAGACAAAATTATTTTAAATAACAACTGTTAAATTCATATTCCTTCGTCCCGGGATGTATTAGTGGAAATCAGCTGAACTCAAATTAGTTACTTCGGTTTGTTTCATTTTTCAAGGGAAAAAAATATGAATAGAGGGTTAATATACAGGCGAATTTTTGATAGCCTGTTTATGTAATTAGTATGTAATTATGAAATTCAAAATAAAGTACCTTGTTTGCTACTTTAATAGATTTATTAAAATTTTGTTTTTATGAAAGAATAAAAAAGTGTTGCGCAGTTCTTAAATTTTAATGGAGAAATGTACATATGGATTTCATTTTTAAATTAAGCTCTAATGAAATATTAATTTGATAGAAAGCTGTTGGACATTAAAAATATACAATATAAAACGGTAATTGAATTGTTAAATGCATAACAACGCAATATATGAGATTGAAAAAAGGACTCAATTTTTCCATATAAAGCTGATTGATTTTTAGGGTTTAGTACCTCAAAAAGAAAAAAGGAACAGTAATGTAAAAACTTCGTGTCTATTTTTCTGTGCCTTGTTCTCAGAAATACGTGGAGGTATCAAGTTGAAATTAATATCAAATACCATACCTTGAGGTTATAAAAAATGAAGCTTCTAATCAACGCAATAAAAAAACCCTAAAAATACGGCCATTTATGCCACGTATTCTGACATTCGCAAGTGAATCAAAACTTATGTTATTTTCCGTTAACCTAGAATCACGAAATTGGCAAAAGGCAAGATCTCGCAGCATTAATAAAGAAAAAATCCAAAAATCGTTAATTTATAGTTATGTTCTGAAACAGGCCTTATGTTTCACAGGCGTAAGCCTGTGAAAGATATGGTTGGCAATATATTACGTTAAGTAAAATTAATATTTGTAAATAGTGTAATAGGAAAACTATGTACTTTTAGTTGTTAATAAGTACCGAAACCATCGTAGTGCGAGTTCTATACGAGGTTTTTTTAAGAGATGTTAGTCTATGTATTATTTCGTTGTTTCGTAATACTTGAAAACACTTAGAACGTTGCAATTTCAGTATAATTTTCTAATCGTAATGGTATAGAACGTAACTCGGCCGGTCGGTGATTTTCTATTCCAAATGAAAATTCTGTATATTTTATTCAACTACGACGAAATTGTAATTGTAGTCGATGTATTTTACGGTTTATAGATTTTACTAAATTACGAATTTGTGAATTTGTTTAATTAACTAAAACATCAAAGATTAGTAATGACATAGCGGCCTTATGACGACGTTTTGTTAAAAATATCAATATATTTCAAAATTTATTATATTTGCTACAATATTTAATATTATCTAAAAGTTATTTAAAAAATATTTAATGTATATAGAAAATGATATACATATAAGAAACAACATGTCAAAACACAAAATATAAAAGTTTTAAAAAACTAGTAAACGAATAAAACTATTTTACAAGTGATTTATGACCGATGATTTGATTAGTCTTTAAATGATAGGATTTCAAAACTTTCAATTATATTTTCAGGTTATCTCGTCTTTCAATTTATACATTGGGAAATCAACAGACATTGGAAAGAAAAATTTCAAATGCAATCAACTGTGAATAGAAGAAAAAATATTTTTATTCATCGATTCAAAGGTTGACCATCTTGACTCTGCTCTGACAAATATATTTTACGTGGTAATTGTCATCATACAACAAAATTACACAAAATATAAATTGAAAGAAAGAACTTTTGAAATACTATAACTCTTATACAAGACCTTATTCAATCATATACTGAAAATTAGCCTATCAAATACGCATAAATCGTTATTAAACATTGTGTTGCTAACAATTCTTTTACACTCTTCTTATTTTCTATTGTATTAATCAGTAAAGAGAAGAGATCTGTAAATATCGAGAATATAAGAACAGAACTCGCGCTGTTCCGTACACACTTATGAATATATAATAATATAATTTTAGGGAATATAATATATCGTTCAAACTACTTACGAATATTAATAGTGCTTTTTTATCATATAAATATCTTACAAAATATATTTTTCACAGGCATGGAAAAAGTCGTAAATTTGTGAACAATGTCATGTGAAGCAAAAATGCGATTATTTCCTCTCGTGCAATTAATTTACGCATGAACATTTGTAAGTGTTATCTGTTCGAGATGTATTCGGGTTAATAATGCTTTATAATTGATAAATTTTGCATATCAACTATAAATAAAACATACCAAAGGAAATATGAGAAAATTTTTCAGAATATTTATAGTGTTACCTCGACATAAAAATCCTAAATAAATTTTATTTAGAATCTTTATAATTTACTCTTGACGTCATTAAGATATGTGAGATATACCTCCTGAACCATTAATATATAGATATAAATACGATAGTATGCTTAAATGGTTTCTACATTATTATCAAATATTAATGTCACGTATTTTTGTACCCAGACTATTCGATTCCGCGCAAATCTCTTCACAAAAGCTTCCTTCACAATACTGTATTAATAAACCTAAAATAACATTAACATGCACTGATTGGGAAACTCAGTAAGAGTTTTCATAATATGGCCGTTTGGTATAAGCCTAATATAACAGTATTATCTAGAAACTTTTGTTTCAGTGGTTTCCTAGGAGAATTGACAATGCGATTAATTTAATCCTTCTACGCATTGGTTTCCACACCTCTTTCACCATTTAAGTCAGTTGTATAGTTTTCTAGAATTGTTGTTTTGTAGAATTGTTGTCTGTGAATCAGTCACGCGAATTCAGTGTAGAACTTGGTTCATCGATTGTTAAATTTTATGGGGTATTAATTTATATTAATATATATTACTATAAATTAATATATCGTAATCTACATTGTTATGTAAGTTACATTGGAATAACTCACGTGCATGCACGGCGATTGACTTTCAAACTCTTATACGGTTGTATTTTCTTCAGAATTATTAGGAAAACGTAGGTTCGTAATTGCTTGTTTATATCAACTAAATAGATTAATTACCAAAAAACGAACGTAAAGTTTTAGTCAAAGTCTCTTGCAAATTTATAGTGTGTCTTAATTTAAAGATCTCATCTTTATAACAATTTTTATTGCAACATCCAAAAAATATCCCGGAGGAATTAAAATGTCTCTGGTTTTATATTGAACTTCACAGGCGTAGTTTATGTTTCATATTTCAAATATTAGGTATTTAATATCAATGTTTATAGTCATATTTAAATAAAAATTGTTTTAAGAGATCGAAAACCACAGTTTTTGTTCTAAATATTTCATTATCTTAACAAATGAAAAAAAAAATTTCCTTTAAATAACACCCTCAAAAACTCTTAAGTTAAATTCTTCAAATATAATTTTCATAGCATGTGTTGTCCTCCTTTACTTCCCTCTAGTGGTTGTAGATTTCATCCATGATGTCCTTAATGTGTGATTGCGGGATGCTTTGTATGTGTAGTTATGTATCTTACGACACGTGGGCAGGCATTATTGTACACAAAAGACATTATATATTTTTCTAAGACGTCCTTCAAGTACTTTTCTGCATTCTTCTCAAAAATCGCTAGCTTTCTGATTTTGCTTTATAAGTAATTTTGCTCGACAGCATAATCGACCCGCCATGGTAAACTGTAGTTTTCGCTTAGTACATGAAGCAAATCTTTTATTGGGGAACTCGTGCATGCAGTTGTGACCATCTTTACCTTACAATGAGATTGTTAGCTCATGTAAGAAAAGAACATTCCTCCATTGTGCCATTGTCCACTTAGCATGCCCTCGATTGAAATTAATTTGGTCTCTTCTGCATAGTGCAAGGACATGTTGAGATCAACCATATCTAAGAGAACATGGGTTCCTTTCACCAAACCTTCTCGGCACTGTTCGTTTACTGACACATATTTTTCCCTTCAAACAATCAATTCCGATCCTCAAAATCTATAATGAATATATTTTTCAGTATATTTTTGACGACAAATCGGCCATCATGGTCATTTGCAACTTTTCCGACCTTGAAGTGCATGCGCGTGTAGAAACCAGTCTCCCGAAAGCGAAAAATAGCTTCTCCTACCATGATTTTTAGAAAAATGAGTACTCGAGCAATATATTTCTGTTTATTTAATAAAACATGACAGTAATTAATTAAAAGTAAATAGGTAATGCATGCTAGATGCATTACCTATTTACTTTTCAACAAAGATTTAAGATTTACATTTCGGGCTAATTTGGTTATACCTTCACTGATTATGACCCTCCGATTATGGCTTGAAAATAACTTTTAAAAATAGCTCATGGGAAATGACAAAAAGTAATGCCCACCGGTTATTTCTAAATTTTACATTCATCAAATAAATATAAAAAAAAATTATATTTTTAGTCAATATCACGAACCTCAAATTATGTAGACGAAACTTTTTGAGAGAATTTAATAGCAGAAAAAAGTTTCTTGTGCTATTTTTAGTTTTTGAAGACATTATTTTATGATAACTTGAAGTTACTTTCCGTTAAAGTTACTGTTGGTTATTTACAGCTTAAGTTTCCTTCTAATAAATGTGAGATACTATGTTTTATTAATCACAACATACTCAAATCATGCAAATTAAACTACGTGAGTGAATTTATTATTATGGAAAATAGTCGCCACATGGATAAAAATAGTTGCGCGATAATTTTTGTGTTTCTTAAGAATCGTGTTTTGATTTGATTCAATTAATTATTTTAAGTACTTTATTAAAAAGTACAAACACTTTGAACGCGGTACATAACAATATAGTCTAAATGTTGTGCATTATCAGTGTTTGGAGATTGTACAATATTCACCATATTCCTCAGACTTCTTGAAAGAGCAGAATTGTTAGATTTACTTAATAAGTTTTGAGTGACAGCCCCGAAGTTTTTACACAGAAGGCTAAAGGCAGAATTTTACCTTATGATTTACTAGCACATTACAGAATAGGTTATGGATAAATATATATATATATATATATATACACACACACACACACACACACACACACACACACACACGTATATATATATATATATATATATATATATATATATATATATTATACGTAAGGGATACTAAATACTAATAATGAAGTATAATTTAAAAAAAAAATATTTGCAGTTATAACGCTCAATATTTTCTTACCGAGACAATATTAAAAATATTTTTAGACCCTTATAAGTAGCCCTTCCAAATAATACCTAGGAATACTCCCTCCAAAATTTCTTTATAAATATCTTCAACTGTTTCCTATTGATATATGTCTAGGTTAATATGTTTTACAACAAAGCCCAATTTCAAGTTTCTCCTTCAAGCAGTTCTTCAAGTTTCTCCTCCAACCTTAAAAATATATTTAAAACTTATTCGCACGGCATTAGATACGTATTATATTTTGTTATTTTTTACTTTCTCCTATGTAAAAAGCATATTAATGGGTACATGGTCACTTCATTTTAGTTCATATTGTTTTGGAAAAAACATATTAGTTTCTATATTTTCGACGTATTCGTAACTGAAAATCTTGTTAATTATTTGATTAATAAATTAATTAATCAATAATAATTTTCTTTCGCGTAACATACATATGCACATAAAGGTCATTCAAATAATTTAACCATACATGCAAAATTATGCAAAGTTTCTACTAAAAATAAACCAGATCGCACTCTGTTACTTCACTGCGTCTTTGAGTCTAACGAAATTCATCTGCCATCGGAATATTTTGAATCTGATAAAAACGTGCAATTGGAAATAAAATGAATATTATTTTATTCAAGTGAATTTAACAAAAAATATGTACTCTCAAGATTACTCTTTTCAAGTATCACATATTTTGATACTGACTCACCCATTAAAACTATTAGGAGTAATTCTCATTGATCCACAGTAGGGATTCCCAACCTATTTTGCGTTGATCCTCAACAGATTTTAAAAAATATATTAATGCAACTTTTAATTTTTTTCGTTGCTAAAATTAAAAAAAGACATAATTTTCATGGCAATTATTTCTCAATTACAAGCTTAATCAACTAAATTAAACTTTAGCATTCACTGCTAAAGTAATCAAATAATAAAATTGTTTAATGCGATGTTTGCTACTACAAGTTCTGAACTAGTTGATTTATTTCAGTTTCAGTTTTTACCAGTTATCCTCATGTTGAAATTAACGACACAATTATTCGCAAAGCATGAGGAGCAGTTTTTGGATTAATGAAGAAACGTTTTATCCGAAACCCTTACAATTTCAAGTGTGGAAGTCACTTTTCATGGTGGAATCGGCCTTCATTTCAACAAATTATTCCTGAAGATTTTCTGTTACTTATAAGATAATGATCACAAATGGATTTCTAGACATGTGCCATATGGATGATAATAAATAATATTATATTAAGCTCATTTAAAAGATAATAAAATATTAAGCTCATTTGAAAAAAAACTTTTGTGCACAAAATGTATATTACATTTTGAAATATCCCTCGTATATTATACTATTATAAAAGGTAAACCCCTTTATGTATAAATTAAATATTCTGAAATAATTTATAAAACAAAATAAATCCATTCAGTAGTTTTCTTCTCACACCTTAATTTTTATTCCGTAAAATTATGAATCCCTACAAAATTTAAGAGTGTAGAAAAATACAAAGTAGTTAAATATTTCAAACATTAACAAACGTTAGGTTTCAGAGAGTGCATAACTACCGCTATGCGTTTCGTTATTAATTTCAATTTCATGTATGAGCTCATCGTAAAAGGGCCAATTGCTTCACTTAATAATTTTACACACTAGCACTTTGCAGTAAAGAGCACTGTCTTCACTCTTAGCGCGTTTCTTCCGTCACACATATTTGTGATGCTGTCTACGTAGATTTACCCCATACTATGCAATAAACGTCGTGTCAAAAAAATAATAACAATATAAATATAGAAAAACTTTGATTTATAAAATAATCTATAAGTAACTGATTTAACCAGTATACTGGGTTACACATTTTTACGTTTACCTTTTAAAAACAGGCGAAAACTATATAAGTAAAAGTGGATAATGTCATATATAGAATAATCCTAACTACTTATTCCAAATTTACTCCCAGCTGAGGCGCTCACGGTTTATTTAAACTCGTTAACTTCACTAAATCAATGAGGTTAAGTAAAGTACGAGTACAAACCGGTCACTGATTGGATGCATGACCATCAATCGTTCATCTATATATGGGGTTCTCCGTGCTTCGAAAGCCATATTAAACCGTTGGTGTCGGCTTTTGCCATTACATAACAGTCGTTATAGGAAAGCTAACCAAAAAAGGGTCTGGTTTTCCCTATGGGCTACAAAGGTCAGATAATCGCTTCGTATGAATGTAACATCCCAGCGATTGGGTTAGATAGCGGACTAAGATTAAAATACGGGATAAGGTTTAGTCAAAGGAAGTACTTACTTCAAATTTGCGACGTATTTTCCTGAAATTGCATATTTATACGATATATTTTTGCTGACTTGTATCATAAGAATATTTTGTATCTCATGATCATCGAAGGATTAAATAAATTTAATGGTTTTATATGAATAGGTATATTTATGGAAATAAATAAATAACGATTTATTTGCGAAATCGCTAGTATAACGAGTAACGTCTCTATCCTTACCTTCGTGCATTAATGCATTAGTTTTTGTCGTATAAAAAAGTCTCAAGAATATAAATAATAATTTTCTGTACTTTGTATTGTTGCTTGTTTCATTTCCACATTATCATTTAAATGTGGCAATTGTAGAGTGTTTTCCGTATCTAATCTAAATTAGAGTTTCCCCCAAAATAAAGGTCAAATGGCGAACCATTTGGACAAATGTGGTTGGAATTTTTTAGGGTAATATAAATCCATGTTTAAAACATTTGTTTCTTCTGATGCATATCGAATAAAAAACTTTATGTCAATAAAACCTTATAATTGTGAGCATAGTTTTGGAAGCAGATTATGGTACACTTATTTCTAAAATGTTTTTTTTTTACTTTAGCAACCCATTAATGGAGATACAATATATGTATATTCTTTGTTGTTTAAAAATAAAGTAAATAATTTAAAATAAATAAAAAACTGTCTAGACCATTTGTTAGAAGTAAAATTTCTAGGATTCTAGGATAATACAAATATATTTGCTAATAGCCCACCTGAAGATGGTGCAATACAACGAAACCTAGGTCGTGGTAAAGAACTTAAAGAAAGTAGAAATAATACTATATCACGTAGTTTCATTTAATTGTGGACTATTTTCGTTCTTAATGTCTTAAATTGTCTCGTCGCCGTGGTGGGTTGCGTAAATCACAAGGCATACGGCCTTTGATGGCAAAGCTCATTGCGCGGACTCGGGTCGTTTTCTGAACTGGTATTTTGGTTGAAATAAATTCACCATATGTATCAATTAAATAAATTAAATTACATAAATAACTTATTTTGTGTAGAATTTAATATATGGATAACATTGTGTTACGAGTTATTGTCAGAAGTATATAACGTCGCTACTATTTTGTTTTTAATTTGGAACTCTAGCAAATAAGTAACCTTGACATAATCGCAATATTTTCCAAAGACCTGTTCAACAATATCATACACAATGGAGTTTGCAAAAAAAGTCACCCTTACTTTATACGTAGGGGAGGAACCATAAAAAAACAAAAGATTAACCTACTGTCTAAAAATATATATATATATATATATATATATATATATATATATATATATATATTGTTTGACACTACTATTAAAAGATTTTTGAAACCGATTCGAATGAAATTTTTTCAATTATGGGCAATATAATGGTAAAATCATATCTTTTTCAGTGATCCCATTATTAACTACAAAATAGCTAAAGAAGGTCAAAATGAAGCAACACGCAAAGAATATCTCTGTAACTCTGACTTACTCAGTGCAGATACAGTTTAAATTAAATGAAATTATCATAACTACGAAAGAGGATGAAGGGAATAACTTTTATTAAAATGCTCCCCATAGATCTTTGGGCTCAGCTTCAAAATTTTGAATACATTTTCTTGAGAACAATTTTAATAAATCCTGGTCTAGAGTCGCTAAATTCAGTAACGGACCGCGCAGATAAATATATAAACCGTTGCAGTGATGGTATTCAGATGGCCGCCAAAAATGTTATGAGAAATTATATGTTCAATTATTCCTTTTTTCAATTCAACATTGGTCAATTCCACTAAAATAATAAATAAGAAAGTTTAACTTGCTTGTTTGTTTGTTTTTAGAGATTTAACAAAGCAAAACTATTACGGACACACTAGTAATACATATGAGAAAATTATGTGTCTCAGTTGAAAGAAAAGTTTGCGATAGTATAGTAACTGCCTTTTATAGATAAGCCATGATAAATGTCAAGTCAAAAAAGTAGGTGGGACAAAAGTTGCAATGTTTAACTAAATGAACTAATCCTCATTAAAATAAACGTCATAAAATATTTAAGCGTTTTTGATGGATTAAAATTTACTCTTTATAATTTGGATTAGCAATTTAAGAGTAAGGAAAAGGGTTTCGAACAGTTTTTTTTTGGAAGTAAATAAAAGTGAGAATACGAATTTAACGATAGTCGGTGCGATTCATTCAAGCTTAATGTGGGTAAAAGCAGGTGGAAAATGGAAACATGGTCTTCATATCGCGGTACCTTATTATATTTTTTTTAATTAAGTTAAGCTTATCCAATGCAATATACTTACGTGAATTAAAAAAAATAATTTCAAAAAATCTTAACCAAATAACTTAATTCCACCCGCACGAGTTTTCAGACGGTTTGTTTTTGTCATCTGGAGGAAAAATACTTAATGCTGTGTTTAAAGAAATTCTTTAGTCACTTTGTTGTTAGTGTATAGTTAGTGACAATCATATTACAATCATATATACTTTGTGTATTGTTTAGTGACAATCATACTTAAACAAGTCTTACAATCATACTTAGTGCCGATATTGTTTAGTGAGTAAAAATAGATCGTCCCGAACGTTTTAAAATGACATCGATCAAGGCGTATCATTATTTTAATGGGACTTCGCGATACATGTAAAGAGGAAAAAGATATTTAAAAAACTTAATTTAATATTTTACTGAATATTTACAGAGATCTTCGTATGAAACAATTACTTAAACAATTTAAAATAGACAGTTCTAAAGTTGTACCAACTATATGACTAACAAATAGTATGGACAGATGATTGCGACCTCGGACTGGAATCGATCAAGAATTGCGATCAATAGCGTGCCCTCATACATATATACATATTGATCGGGAGGAGACCTATGTCACTTTTCAAAGGCAAATTTATGATATTAAATACTTCCAAAAATATAAAATGATATTTTTTAGAGATAGATCATTCATTTCCAAAAAGCTACATTAATAGTTAGTTAATAATTAATTTATGCAAGTTATAATTACTTTTGTCACCAAAACTGGAGCCTGAAGAGCTCTTGGATAATAAAGCACACACGATCTGGCTCTAAAAATAGCATTTCTTATTAATAGACGATAATAGTAACCATAAGTAATTTCATTTTCCTTGCATAACATAATTTTGAAAAGAATACTACAGTAACTATAATGAAAAAGTTATCTATTATTTTCGTCAGCAATTTATTTCGAACATCTAATGTTTTCAGTTTTATTTAATAAAGCAAAATGAAATAGAAATCCTGGAAATTTTACTTCTAACATATGGTTTAGACAGTTTTTTATTTATTTTAAATTATTTACTTTATTTTTAACCAACGAAGAATATACATCTTTTGTATCTCCATTAATGGGTTGCTAAATTTAATCTTGTAAACATTTTAGAATACCATAATCTAATTCAAAAATTATGGTGACAATTATAAGGTTTTATTGACATAAAATTTACATAAAGTTTTTTATTCGATATGCATCAGAAGAAACAAATTTTTTAAACATGGATTTATGGTGCCCTAATAAATTCCAACCACATTTGTCCAAATAGATCGCCATTTGACCTTTATTTTGGGGGAAACTCTAATTTAGATTAGATAAGGAAAACACTCTACAGTTGCCACATTTAAAGATAATATGGAAATGAAATAAAGTTGAAAAAGTTTTAATTAAACTTTTATCGTTGATGAATTTGAAACAAGTTCCAAAGATTTGTGAAAATGTTTTTCAAATAAAGAAAGTTATACGAAAGAAGAATTACTCGAAATTATACGTAATTTAATAGAAAAATTAAATACAATTTTCATAATTATTTTGAGGGACCTAACAAAAGAAACAGAGTTTAATAATATTTTTTTAGAATCTTTATCCAATTGTCTCGGAACTTCATAGCTTCTTTACATATTATGTAAGAACAGGTTAAGTTTTAACTGATGAATACTGTTGGGTCTGGTGTTACAAAAAAAAAAATTACTTTTTTAGTTATTATAACAGATTTAACTTACATTTTACTTGTTAAATAAACCAGCCGTTCCGTCCGTTTCGTCCTTGTTCCGTCTTTGGACTTTTGACTGAAAAATCTATTTTGATATGACTTTCGTATTTAAATTTACCAACGTAAATTATTAGACAGAGAGCAAAACAGATGGTTATTAGATGGCGAAAGATTTGGAGAATACTCTGTATTAAATAGCATAGTCCATCCAAGTGAAAATAGTCTTTCACGCGTTACTTTTACTACGTCGAGTCGAGCACTGTCAGGTAAAAAATAAACTTTACTTTGATTAGAAGGAAATTAAGCAGTAAATTTGCTCAATCATTCACAATAAATCTTAGCTATGATTATACTATTAGCTTGAAATAATTCCTCCCTGAAATCCCTGAAATAATACTCAATGGATAACTCCACTTATATCCCACCATATATTCAAACGTACCTTTGGACCAATGTCATAGTTCGGTCTATGTACAGCTTTTCCTTCTTCAACACCTAGCCGTTTATTCCTTCAACACCTAGCCGTTCAACACCTAGCGATCTGTGGCGTTTACGCTAAAAATTAACATAAGCCTTCTACTTTTCATCTCTTATAACCAAATACTTTAACCTCTCATTGTTACAATGGGCACTCAGTAGCTCTAAACACACACTTCGTGTGGTGTTAGAGCTACCGAGTTCCCTGAATAATTCCACTTTTTTCTCAAAGCATGAAGACGTATTTCTATTATAATATAAAGCATGAAAATAGCTCTGCTAAATAACGAAATTTAATCTAGAATCTGTTTCAATGAAGCTTTTAAATTTTTCTAAATCAACTGTAGGAGGTCGCTTTGGATGAGATTTTGTCAGAATGATCACAATTCCCTTCTTTGAATTTTTGGAACCAATATTAGGCTGTGTCGTAAGAGGGCATACCTTCATCTATCATTGTGTACATATTGCGTGATGCTTCGCTGGTTTTTTGCCCTAAATGACCTTCATGAAGAAATTGTCCTCTAAGTTATTTTGAAATACTTCCATTTTTATTTTATTATTTACTTGCCGATTACTCGACTGCAAACTGAACAGAAGTTTGAATGCCATATTCTTTATATACTTTACAAGGAATATTATAGAAGATTCGGGAAATCGGTCAATAAAAATGGCGCGTTTATAAAATGCCAACCTAATATTTAAACTGTATTTCATTATTTCGAAAAAAAATTAACGTTTTTAAAGCATTCTTAAGCAATAAAAAAATGGGGAGAGATAAAAAATTCATTATATAATCGAACTTTTTGAAATCCTTGATTTATAACTAAACAGGTTAACTGGTTTAATCCACGGTTCAAATGTCTTCTTTTTAAGTAAAGAAATCTACAGTCATTAGTTATTTGGTTCAAATATACAAATTGGCAAAAACTTTCAATTACTCGTGTCCTCGAGCCTCCGTTATAATAAAATAACAATTTTACGTTTAGTGTTTTCTCGGCAAAGAAACGGCCGAAAAGCGTAAGAAATAATTTTAAATTTATTAGCGCGAAATCTGTTGTTCAATCGCAAGACGTGTACTTTTTATTACGAAAAAAGTTATCCAATCTTATTTTCGATACTGCCTAAATTAGCTCGAAATTGAATTTCAGAGTATGATTGCGTAATTGAATAAGAAATAGGCACTAACACTTGGAAGAAGGAGAAAATCCTCAATAAAAATTCAGTAGTGAAATAACTGTGTGTGAAATTTATTGTTACTTTTTACTCGCCTTTAACGATTTTTAGTTGAATTTTGCAGACCTATTTCGGCGATTTTGTATTTCAAATTTCGTAGTGATTTCATCATGTCTTCATCTTGTTTCCTAGATATAAAAA
This sequence comes from Druceiella hillmani, assembly GCA_039881145.1. Classification (NCBI taxonomy): domain Eukaryota; kingdom Metazoa; phylum Arthropoda; class Insecta; order Lepidoptera; family Hepialidae; genus Druceiella; species Druceiella hillmani. The sequence goes on from JAYKKI010000045.1 coordinate 10,814,185, forward strand.
GTCTGTCTTGTTCAATAGAATTTGTTGTGCATGGAGGAAATAATCAATCAGTTACTGTATACGGGGTTTTGCATATTATTAGAGATAGATCATATGTTATTACAATATTTAAAAAAATATTGATTTTATAAACATTTAATCTAATACGATATAAAATAACATTTTTAGTTAATTATCATACAAGTTTGGATTTCTGCCTTACAGTTACAACACATATGGTTACACTTTTACAACATCTATACAGTTCTGGTTTTTTGCAACGACGACCAGTAAAAATTAAATAATTTCAAAAGTACTAATCTTAATAAAAACCATAAACAATTTGTCACGTTAGCTGAATTAAAGTAATAAGTACCATTTCTTGATTCAATTCAAATTAAATGGTAAAACAGCATGCTTTCCCGTTTAATTTGAATTTAATCAATGTAAAATGATACCAGTAAGATTTACTTTTTCTATCTAGTACAAAACGCCATGATTTTCTGGAATCGGATTGGCGGCAATACATAAACAAGGTTTTAAAAAGTTGCTTATTCAAGCACGTTTAGTTGGGCTTTTGCAAAATTTTAATTAAGCTTTACTTTAAGATTAATCAGCACATGAATAAGGATATGATATTAAGACTCCACGTGTAATTATTATGTTCTTTTTAGCGACTATGTTATCGCTTTTAAGTGACAATTTGAACTAAATAAAAAGTTATACTAAATTTGAAAAAAAAATCTGGATTTCTACATTAGGGATTAGGTATTTTTTTATCTAATATATAGATAGAACTTTATATTAATACTTAGGTCTCGTATTGTCTGTTTATTATAAAGTCATAACTTTCAGTGAAAGTTTTTAAAATTCAGTACAGAGCTAAATATTATTCAGCTGCAATGTACGAACATTGTTAAACTTATGAACGAAATTTAATTTAAAAGCTTTTAGGTTAAAAGTATGACGCGATAATTTTTAGTATTCTCTGGTAAAATTGCCACAATGAAACATTAATCGAATCACTCTGGTGTTCGTACGTACATCCCTCAGTTACAGACTTTTTTTTCGGAAATTGTTTAACGTAAATATTTTAAATTTATTAGATATAGATCCGGAAACAAGAAACATTTAATTCAAGGCTATCGTTAATTCAGTCATATGTATAACGCATGTTTTTACGATTTTTTTTAAATGTTTTCAGGAAAATATGATTAAAATTTGCTGTACTCCATCATCATCACCAAAAAATCTGAAAAAATACGGACATTAGAACTCGAAAGTTCTAGCCCAATTAATTAATTTTAAAAATTTAACTGTTTTTTATCGTTTAAGCTGCTGAACCATTGGTTGTAGAGGAAAAGTCCCTTAACAAAAAATATTTGTCACCAATTAACAACTTTTGCCCCAATACGTTTTTCAGCATTATCGTTATGGCTCAGTCGAAATGTGATTGGTAATTGGTGTGGTCAGCAACCGCTCATTTATTCCTTAATTCAGGTTATTATCAAAAATTGCTTCGAAGCCTTTTCTATTTTGAAACATAAAAAAATAAATATTACAGTCCTACATGCGAAAACCAAATATCAGTTAAATATTATTATAATTGTACTCTAAATGTAATTTTTTTACATACTATATTCTTTTAATATACTCGTCGCTATGGCTCTACTTATGCCATCAAATAATTGACGTCAATTTCTTTTTTTAAATGCGTTATGTTTGTTTCCCGGGGTGAAACTAAACTGTCGAAGAAATTGTGAAGAATTTGATTACTTACGTTTTTACCTTAAAATTTTACCAACAAAACTTCTTTTCCGCTTTAAACTTTTTTAGTGACTGTAAAAAGCCCTGCACTTATTGGGACTCAATTTTAAATTTAATAGTCCAATTATATATTACCAAAAATACTTTTTAATTTAAGTTGTTTGGAAGAAATTACAATTATCGTAATCAAGAGCAGTGGAAAAGTTGAATTTCATGAAGTTTTAAATTACATATACGATTTATATCATCCAGAAAAATATAATGATGAGAAACGGTAAATGAGAGACTAATATTTTGCCTGCAAATAAGACAAAGACCCAAGTTGAAAGTGGCACTTTCGAAAAGAAGATTGATTTATCTTTTCTGGAAATTTACACGAAGTCCATCTAGTTCCAATACTCTATCGATTGTTTTAATTAAATTTAAATTTAATTTTTTACATAAATAAAATAGCACAATCATCATTAGTGACTTATTAGAAAACTTAATTAGTGGTTAATATTGTTAATCATTATTATCTACGTATCTATTTTCAATAGGATACTAATCAGCAATCAGCAAGTTTTTATCTAATGAATTTACATGAGAAATAGCGCATACGGTTCTATAGGCATATGTATCAAAATAGAGCAGTTCAGAGCAATATTTTTAAATTAGTGACGGAAGAAATATTTTTGAAGGAAATTTATAGTGTTTTAAGCCATTATTAACGATGTGTCTCGATTACTTTTGTTGAAAAATAGTTTTCGTTTTTTTTTAATTTCGGACCACGCTCGCCATTGGACCAATTTTGCAGATAAGTGCGATAAGAACAGTTCGATAATAAAACGTTTATGTAAAAAAATTAAAAATTGCTTATATTAAATAAAGTGACAAATATTGCATTCGGACCTACTAAAAGTTTAGCTTCTTTTTCCACTCTTCTTTCTATATTTTGGATTATCAAACCTCTATATTCTATGTTTTGGGTTATCTCTTCGTATTAATTTTCATAAGACTAAGGTCAAACACACAAATGTCCTTACTTAAAAAGTTGAATTTTATAAAAATTTTAAAAAACATGAAACTCAAAATATTCTCCGGATATTTAAAGTATATGTTGCAACTATAAAACTAATCACATCGTTTAGCATTCGCTATCGTTTTAATAATGATCTTTAAAATAGTGATAATTTTTTTGACATCAGACAAGTGCTAAGGACATGCGGGGAGAGTTGAGTTTTCCATCACAAAATATTGTTATATCTAATCCTATTCATTTTATATTTAACGAAATATTCTAATCTCAAATTGAATTAAACATTTATAAAACTGTTAACTGAAACTGCTAGATTAATTAACCTTCATAAGGCTAGTCTAGATACGTCCTGCAAACTAATTTCAAGAAGAATACTGTACTTGCACAAGTTCAAGAAAGAAAATTAAATTTGTGTCACTTCAAATTAATTAAATTCAAATTAAAAAGGAAAGGGACAATCACGTCCCTTTCTAATTATAAAATTGAATTTATTATTTCAATACAGTGAGCTGGAGAAATTGTTCCATTAGTTATTTCCGCTTTCAAGGATATCGGTATTCTCGGTTTAATCTAATGTCCACTGTCTGTTGCAATATAAGATAATAATAGAGAATACTGCAGATGTTACACGTGATGAATATATATATATATATATATATATATATATATATATATATATATTAAATATCTATATAATACATTTTATCCTAAAAAAAATTGTTTCATGTTCAAGAAAATAGTCTTGATGATGGAAGAAATTTTCTATTATTCTCAATTCATTAACATTGGATCGATCTACAGTAATTCCGAGAGCTCTTTATTAATCTAATCTTTTTATAAGGGCGCTAAGGGCGCTATATAATCTAATAGTTTTACTTTTGAAGGGCGCTAAAAGTCGAAATGGTATAACATTATTTGATAACAAAGTCTTGTGTGAAGTCCTAATTCATTCAGTACTAACCGATTTGTCACCTGAACCACGGAATTTGACTTAAAAAACTCTACATTTACAATTTTTGAAATATTATTGGAGTTTGGGTTTACTATAATATAGTAAATTTGTAATGATAAGAAAGAAAATTATGATTTTTTCACAGAATTCAAATAAGTTTATTTGAAGATAGCTTATTGTAATCAAAACGATTACAATAAGCTATCTTCAAGTATATTACACTTTTGTCTGGCATTCCTTACGGATTTATTTAAAAGCTAGTATTATGCTACTATTGAGCATGTTGTGCCTTAAAGTAGATTATTGCTACTCCCGGCTGTTAAGGTGTCTAATATTTTCGAGCAACAGTGATATAAACTACATGTATATATTTAAGCACTTCCATAATTATTTTTAAGCCGAAAACTTTTTTTTTAATACTTAAAAGAGAATAAGTTTAGAAAGAAGCATTATCGTAAAAATATTCATGTACCTATGTTATCCTTATTTTTTTTCTGACAACCCCTTTCATGAGTCAATTGTAAATATTTAACATTTATTTTGAACGATTTCATGGAATATATGCGTCTCAATATATTTTTGTTATTACTAATTTTTTTAATATATTGTTATTTAGATAACTTAAAATAAATTTTCTATAATTGTGCAAAACAGATTTCAATAAAAAATCTAACGTCGCCTACTAGTAACTCCTGGCATTCTTTTATAATAAAGCTATTATTATAATAATGAAATGCTCTTGTAGTCTTTTCTTTACACTTAACTCAATTTTTAGATAAATAAAATTCGAGTAAATGAGGTAAGTGTAAATTAAAAATGATAACATAATTATCTTTTCATTTATTGTCATATGGGAATTCTCGTCTTAAATCGAAGAGGCGGTGAATAAAGTATTAGTCATATTTAAATTTTTTTTTGGTTCAAGGAAAAAAAACGGAAAATTAAATCTACTAAAAAAATGGTGTTAATTCTTAACAGTAATAACAACAACATAGTAAATATATCTAAACAGAGCTGAATCATGATAATCATCAAAAATATCATAAATCCACAGAATGGCGAATGCCAATATGCGTAAATGTTTTGTAGTTTTTAAAAGAAGAAAACATTACCGATATGTAAGATGCGAGGGACGCCATATTTTGAACAAAAGTGGAGATAATTGGAAACAACTAACACAAAAGTAATTTTTAAGAATATTTCCCTTGTAGAGAGGTTTCAATTACCAAATTTAATGAATAAGAGTAATCTAGCCTAAGTATAACCTATATTTTTTAGTCCGACTAAAAATGATTAAAAGGTCTTTGATCAAGCAAGTTGCATGGAAAATGTTCCACATTTAAGTTCACGACTAACTTTGTCAAAGACTTTACTCCTTGCTTACTTTTCTTTCAATTTTCCTTGCATGTACATGTATTTGTTAAACACTACTAGCTACATACTAGATTTTAACTTTTTTATAGGCATAGAGTTTTAACCACCAAACAATTTTGAGTTAGAGGTCAAAATTGGTTATAAATGGTTCACGTAAATTCACAAAATGGACTTGGGGCTATCATAAATCGTATAAACTATTGCAATTTATATATATATATATATATATATATATATATATATATATATATATATGTGTGTGTGTGTGTGTGTATATATATATATATATATATATATATATATATATATATATATATATATATAAATCAATGGCTTGGATACAACACGGAATACAAAAGTTTCATATTACCAAAAATATTTGTTTTCCATTACAAATAACAACTCGAAGCAACGTCGTACATTCTATAAATGAGTCTTTAATCCAATATAAATAATTACATACCAGACAAAGGACCAAAAGACCCGCATTAGGGTACTGAATATGTGCTCATGCAATTATTGTGCCCTTCTCAATGTAACCAGCGCTAATTACATTCCAGCTTGGGGTCTTTTTCTAATATGACTTGTATATTATTTTCTTAGAAACAAATGGGCTCACATTTTTATACTCAGATCTTGAAACTATAATATCCAAGTATATGTTTCAATAAGATTTTGTTTACCTGCTTTCTCCTCCAATCTCAGGTTTCTAAAAAATGAAGAGATAAATGAATTTATATATCTACATGTATGTTAAAACCAACTATCACTCATGGACTGAACGAACTCCGGATATCTTTATAAATGCTAAGGACTGTTGCCTTGAAATTTCAAACGTATGTTTCTTTGTTGAATTTCAGATAGGAAAATTTGTACGGAAAATTGCGTGTAAATTTGGAAAAAATCTATATTAAAATTTCCAGATACATACTGGATATCTATCTAATCTCTAAATTCGCTAAATAAAGAAGCACCTACTTCAGCGTTTATGGAAAATACTTATCGTAAGTATTTTTATGCAAAAAGCAGCCCTGGCAAAAACCGAAGGCGGTAGATAGTTAAGGTGTATATTAAAAAAATCCGAGGCCACAAATAACTAAAGGTTAATCAATTTATAATTTTTTCTGGAAGTATTGTATATAAGTCAATCTATTTATTGTCTCTCTACCTGTCTGCTCATTTGCGAACGTAATAAAAATTACTGGAAATTTCCAGATTACGTTTCCAGTGTTTATTCTTTGGACCAGAAAAGAAATTGAGCTAGACTTCATTACAATATGACGGCCAAAATTGAAAAATTATTACCCGTCTGTCTAATGAGGATAACGCCGCTTTACAACAGAACTAGCTAGACATAACACATAACTTGTCCTTCCCGTTTTTATTATAGTGACGTCTCCCTTTGCTGGTTGTGGATGACGGAGAATGTTCAAGAGTTTCAAGCGAAGCAATACCTACAAGTAACGCTACAGACAGACTGATATAAATACTAAATGCAAAAACATATAAAAAATTTAATTTGGTCGTGAGCCGGTCAAATTACTGTGGAATTTAAATAATTATTATTGCTAAAGACATTGAAATCAGGAGCACACCACAAAATACTAATCTAAATTAAGATCCTTCTAAATGAAATCTTGCTTTTTATTGAAGCAGTTTTCATTAAAAAATATTAATTTTATATAATAATTTAATCGTAATAATAGACTGCAACATTTGTAAACGTAAACATAAAAGCGTTATCGCTTGTAAACGCAACAAATGTGTAAACGATTGTATGGCGATAAAACTTTATAATTTATGTCGCAATATATTGAAGTAAACTTTTATTTTCTAATATTATTATAAACAAAGTAAATATTAGTCAGTGAATTTCTATAGTTTTGATCATTTATTGTATATTTTATATTATTAAAAAATATAGAAAAACAGTTTACGTGGGACAAATATTCAGCATTTATCCAAAGTTATTCAAAAATTCACTTTTAAATATTTTGAAGATTTGTAAAAAATAAAAAGAATCACAGAAAGTAGTTTTGATGAGACTCTATTAGTAATTCCCTATATGGAGAGACTTTAAATGGATGATATGTACAATAAAATTTATATTTTATTAAAAGAAACTAATAAGTTTCCATTAGTAATCCTTTAGATGGAATTTCTGGAAACTGTTTGTCATCTCCATCTAGAGTATTACTTTTAGACACTTATTAGTTTCATTAAATAAAATTTAAATTTTATTGTATAAATCATTCATCTAAAGTATGTCATTTGAATGATTGGTATTATAATTAGACATAGCTGGCAGGTCTACTTACACCATATGACAAAAAATAAATGTAAATTACTTAATTAGTGTGATTTTCGGTAATGAATTCATTAATTGTAGAATAAAATATACTATTTTGGGAAATTATTCCAATTCGAGAGTTGTCTCGCTTCTTGAACAAGTTCCTCAGCATTCTTATGTCTAAAATAAATATCACATCAAAATGTAAATTCATTTCTCACACTAAAACTTTAAGAACGTTTCATCTTGTTCTAAAATATTATGAATAAGATGCGAGCGTCTGAGCGCTATCAATGCAGATTGAGTATAAATTAAAACGTTTGTGTAATATTAACAAATTAATATCATAGTGATCCTTAATCAGAATTTTATATATGAGAAATAATCCTTTAACTTTTATAATCAAATATAAGTAGATATTGCATCCGCCATCTGGTTTTGACACTGATATATGTTTTCGGTAGCATTAGATAGGTGTCTCTTCCAGAGTACGTTGTAATAAATGGCGGTCTGCCTAAAACATTTAAGTTTTTGAAAATTGTAGCATTAAAAAATGTTTTTTTAATTTGTACGATTTAGTATATTATGTTTTCCCATAGAAGAAGCAAACAGAATTGTAAGAAACCCGCACAATCCGTCAAATATTGTTTGCAGTATGTTATTTTACAAAAATGAAAGAATTTGTAGTAAAATTCACTCTTTCTTTTCCTTAATTGAAAAACTTTGTCAATAAAACAATATCAGCGGCCTAGTTCTAAACTGAAAGTTGCGGCAGAGTTGCTACTGTATCCCAATTTTTTTTGATTATCAGATATAGTTGCGTTACTTATAAATCAAGTATCAATAACTAATATTTTAGTTCACGTAAAAGATTGAAATGAGTAAAAATTTTAGTCATTAAATGACACTAAAATAGATTGCAATTTTTAAGATTTCGTTTGGTTTCGTATCTACAATTTATGAAAAGAACTTTTATCTGACATATCAAAGTCTGTCCGTTTGTCAAGGCTATTTTCCTCACCAACTACTACTGTTATCATTTTGCATTTGTCACAGTTATAGAAGTGGCTTGTTCGCATCTGTTTCCATTGAAAAAAATATTTTTATTTTTGATGAGAATGACGTCCACAAGTGAGGTTGAATTTAGAAGTGTTCCAAGAAGTTAAACAATATATGAGGAACATTGATTAATTTTCAACGCACTTAAAATAGGTTATTTCATTATAGTGGATTTAAAATTACGTGTCCTTAGTATAAAAATATATGCAGGTATTGATGTAATTTATATTAATCTCTCAATACAATTACTATTTAGGTCAAAGAACTTCTTCCATTTGGTTTCTAAAACCTTTTCACTACACTTGAAAAAATATTTCCTTAAGCCCTCAAAGTAGGGTTAAGTGCAGTTGTGATTTCTTTGTTTGATATAAATTTCTGTCTGCCTACATGTTTTTTTTTAATTGGGAAAGATATGAAAGTCAGATAGTAGTAGATTAAGTAAAATAATATTGAAGAGATTAAGAATGAAAATGAGTGGGTACAGCAGTAATTCAAACTCAGTATTATGAATTTCAGTCCTGATTTACACATCCTTATTGTGATACTCCTTTAGTGTGAGAGCCCGATTTATTCTAATGAAGCAAACCATATTGCTAACATTTCTGGCCGTTTTTTCTTTATTACATCATGCAACTAATATAAGAGAGTAAATCAGTAAGAAGAGTTTATGGTAATACCGTTAGGAAGTTATTAATCATCATGGCTTCCTTCGAGTTCCAGAAAACTGATGCCATTTTCCTGTTTACCAACAAAATCGGTTTGCATTTTTGGCCTTGGTGATCCCGGTTTTCTCCAGAATTTTGACTACTCTTTTGATTCTAAGAAAGTAGTGGATCTCCGCTTAACTACTAAGTTACAAATATGTCCAAAAATTCGAGTGAGTCAGCTGTAAACAACTTTAAACTCTCTCACAAAATAGCGATAAGATTGTGTATTTCTTGGAATCTTTTTACTGAAAGGAATGTTTTCAAAAATCACAATTCGTTTTGAATAATGTTTTAGTTTGCTCACAAAAATGTCTATAAATTAAAATACGTCTATAATTTTTAATATATGGTCTCCTATGACAAAGTTATAGATTTTTCTTTGACGTGTACTTTGATGTGTGTCTTTGACGTTTTCTTCAGTAGTCGCAGTTAACAATCCAAAACCAATGTAATATTTATTTTTCTACACCCTTGTTGCTAATTAAATAGGTATTAATTCGTAACCAAAAGCTTCAAAACAATAAAGCTTTGCACAGTTGTAGGGAATTTAATGAGAGTAGTAAGATAATTACTGCTGTACAGTTTACGATACAAATACATATGAGTATTTGAAAAAATGTCAGATACAATATACTCATGATATACTTTGACATAAAATTTAATCAAACATTAAATTTGCACTGTTAATATTATCGATCTTCCAATGGTCAACTTCAAAATCTCATACAGCATGCTCTAAAATATCGTTTGAATAGTATTTTAATAGCATTCCATCAACAATACTATGAAGAGCTTTTCGCAGTATTAATTTGATATATTCCTCAATTTAAAGACTCGTAAGCTGCTTCCCGTGCGTTGTGCTTCCCGTTCCATATATCCCGCGATAATTAACTTTCACCATAATTACGGTGCAACAGATGTCCAAAGTATTTGAGGGTATATCGTTAGCGAACTGCTACTACTTTATTTTTTTGGTATCAATTGATAAGCTCTTACTGCATTGCATATTTGTATGCAAAATAGATATCTCCATCCGCATATTTTAATCAGAAGACTAAAACTCGTTTATTTTTTTAACTATGGGTTTAACATATTTGCTTCGTTCAACCCGTTGCGAAAAAAAACCAGAACATTATAATTAATAAAGTTTGAAAAGATGGAGACATCTTACATAAATAATTATGGAAATCAAAAGACGCCTGACGTAAATAATTGTGCAAATTTGTCGATGAGGCTGTTTGTCTGAACAATTTCTTTAATGTTTTCATCGATTTAAAGCCAATTGCTTTGTAATATTTTATTTCGCGGATTCAACGTTAACGCTCAGTTGTAGCTCATTTTTTTTAAGATATAATAATAGTTACTGGCGTAACGCTTTGAATACAAAAATGGATGCATAAACTGCAAAAAAGTGTGCGGCTGTGGAGCTACAAAATATTACAAAATTAGAAATAGTTAAGGTATTGTCTTTATAAGATAAGCTCACACGTCAAGGTCATTGCGGACTGCGTATCTTGGAAAGTTATTCGCTACTCTGTCTTATCTATTGCAAATGAAATGCTAATTTGCAAACGCGTAAGATATTTTATTAAATAAGATGAATATTCAAATTCGTCTTCAGTTCCTGTACCAGCTTAAATCAACCAACGCTGTTCGTTAAAATGAGCTGAAGAAAATATGTTTTCATGAATACTAAGTATTTTAGTTTACAATAATAACTAATGTTAAAATATTGTGACGGAATCGAGCTAATATTTAACGAGTTTAATCACTAAGAACTCACATTGCATAATTTAGCGGACAGGGAATGAGATTAATGACAAGTTTTCGTTAAAAATTAAAAATTATTTGTTTATTACATTGGGCGGCTTACCTCTTTGACAAAATGTGTAACTTATTAATTTCTTGCTTTTACATTTTAACTATCAGGGTATGAGTAAGTTTATAATTTAAGGATACGTCACAATTTGTCTTTATTAGAACTAGGTATGTTTCGAAATCAACGTAGCAAGACTTTCAGTAACGATGATGGAAGAGAAGTGTTCGTTTTACGATACTTATTAAGTTCATAATCATTTATAACACCACAAATCTTATGTTAACTATATTCATATCAATCTACAATAATTTATTAAAACGATTTCAAAGAAAAAAATTATTTTCTTGTCAATATAGATTAAAATGGTATTAGTGAAATTATATTCTACGATGATATGGGATATCAGTTAACGGACATTGACATATTGTCATAATTAGGTATCATTACCATAGTCATAACTGTAAAATTATAAAATAACGTTTATTTTTAAGTTCATCAATTCAAAGTTTTATAAATTTTATCGCAGTATTTAAAATTTTCCGTAGTATCACGTAAGAAGAAACTTCTTACGATAAGTATGAAGTTTTCTTGTAATTTCATATGATGTTTATTCGCAATATTTATACATTTTGTCGTCATATTACTTAATTATTATTACTTAAAAATAGTACATTCTGCATTAAATAACGTAAAAAAATTTAAGAACAGATAACAGAGCTAAAAAAGATGTGTCTTTTTACTGATAAAGAGAAAATACATTAGTAATGAAACAAAGCCCTTATAGTCGTAATCTTTTTAAGATTTCATAAATCAAAAAGAAAAAGAACCTGTCAAGCAAGGGTACAACGCACACTCCGTACACATTTACGCATTTAAAAAAGTTATTAGAGCATAACATTCCTATTAAGCTATTTAAAAAAAATTTATTTTTAAAACGAAAATATATTGCCTATCATACCCCTCAAAGGCGCACATAAAAAAATTTTGTGATATAACTCCAAATGAACAATTTTCAGATGTTTTCCTTTCTTTTATTATGAGACATGATTTCTCACCAAATTTCATGATTTTAAGTCAAGAAGTACCCTATAAATTTTAATTTATTTCCAAATGTCAAAATTGCGTTGACTTAGAAGATTTATTTTTTTACAACTTAAAAAGGCCGTAGACTTACCTAAGAATTTTAATTTCAACTTGATACCTCCACGAGTTCCTGAGAACATGGGTCTTGACACACTGATAGACCGACAACGAATCGATACTATAAAGATTCCTTTTTTCCTTTTCAGGTGCGAAACCCTAAAAACGGAACCTTTTTAAGAGCATTTACCTACCGTACTTTCATTAGTCAAAGCCCTTTTTCTCCGAAGACCTTTGAAATTTGATACTCCAATAGACCATATTATTCTGCACATATCCCAGTAGTTAAACTTAAAATATTTACAAGGAAATTTCATCTAGGAAGTTATATCTTCTTAGTCGTAAATTGGCTTCATTCACATTTCATTCCTAGGTTTGTCAATTGTTTTTTTTCTGAAGGTGCTACAAAAAGAGGATAATATTGTAATGACTATACACGTGTACATGTAAATGTATTTCTACATATTTTTGTAAATATAAATTTATAATTATTTATCTAGAAATCATGAATATTTATCTAGAATTCTCAAAAATTAAGTGTTAAAATGTCTATTTGTACGATCTAATTTCCTGCATTAAAAATGATATTATCTTTAAAAAGTGTGTTATAAAATGAAAGAAAATAATATAAGCATTTCAAAAATATGGAACTTGTCTTGTAAAAATATATAATTAAAGAGTAAATAGTAATGAAAAAAAGTAAGTAGAAAACTTATCTTACAACCATTGCAGTATTATAACTTAAGATTTGATTGGTTTATTTATAATTTGAAGTATTCATGTGTACTTTTGTTTATTTAATTAAAACTTACTGAACAGATGGCGTTGATAATTTTACGCATTACAGGTATTGATCGTACGGATCAACTAATGTACGTACTTATAAGAGAGATGACGCCACTAACATAAAAATGTTATTTTGTGTTTACAGTTTTAAACTAGAATGCTTTTACAGTATACAATTATAATGTTCTTTGCAAGTATTCACAGTCCAAAATTAAAATGTTTTTTTTGTATTCTTTAGTCTTCAATACTAGAGAAAATAAATATATAGAAGGTAATATCGTCTGGGATCTCTATTAAAATAACGATTATGCGTCTTTCAAAAATATTTCCTTTTAAATTTCTATGGAATAGTTATAAAGGTTCTGCTAAAAGTAGCCCAGACATTGTGAAAAATTATTTCCTCCTTCATCTCAGAAACTACTAAAGTGAAAGTTATAAAAAAAACGATACTTAAAGATTGCCTAATTAATAGCTGTATCTGTTACCTTATAAATTCTCGATAATTCTACGTCTCTAAAATCTTACCAGGTATAGTGTTTGCTTGGTAAAAAATAATGTTAATATATTTAAATAATTTAATAGAAATACCATATATCTTTTAATGTTCCTAACGCCCGTAGTGCGCGTTATACTCTTAATTAACAAGTTTTATTTTCATCCACATCATTTCTCAAGCCCCATAGATTATAACCTTCTTTAAATGTGTATCAGTATAAAAATACTTTACAGATACTGCTCTGTACATACTTGTATCTAAACAAAATAACTTAAAAACTTTTAATATTCCTTTATTGAAAGGAAAAAATAATCAGTTGAATTCAATCAACTTGACCGGTTTTTGCTGCCACAACTTAAGTAAACTTCGAAGTTAGGAAAAAAAACATTTCTTTCGCAATTTTTCCCATCCTTGTAAAAAATAACAATATAAAAACGGTGTTCTGCTTTTATTTTGATTGCGTCCATCGACATTTAGCCTAAGGTCGAAAGTAATTGAAAATTCCCATCCCTGATTATCTTCAAATTAAATAGCTTGCCTTAATCTTAACTTTTATGTAATACAAATTTTGTAAAGATTTGTATCTTATTAAATTTGTCTCGAATAGTATTGGAAGTTATCTATGTATAGACTAATATATATAGACTAATATATTGACTAATATATATGTATATCTATGTATATAATAATATTGGAAGTTAACTATGTATATATGATTCAAATACGTGAGAAAGCTCGTGTTTTATTTTAATTCTGATCCAAATTTCTAATTAACTTGTCTATCCCTTCCTTATTACGATCACTATATTTATATCGACAATTTTTTTTCATACTTATATATATATGGACATCTGAACTGAACTACATAGCATTAAATATTACTTTAGGCTAATGTATTTGTTACTTTCACCATGCATAATAATTCCCTTTATCAAAATTCCCTATTTTATATTTGAGTTTGCTTTTTTACTAGTATTTATTGTTTTGTTGTATTTACTGTCTGTTCAATCAAATTCAAATAAACCAAATAAACTTAATATCGAAGTAAAGCCAAATAAATAGAAAACAAGTTTATTGGAACCGAAAAAATTTAAGAGGTATAACGATTAATTAAAATTAATATGTTTTAAACTAAGTGAACCTAATACAACTTCTAACTTTCACTTAAATAACTTTTAAGTTTTTATTACCTAGTTATGTTTCATTGGTTATATTTAATTATATTTCATTGGTTATATATAAATATCTTTCTGCCCTAAAACAAATAATCACAATCAGTGTAGACTAGATAATATTAGTTCGCTTTGGGTGCTTCCACATCATTGTAATTTAGATCGGCCCAGTATTTGGAAAAAAATACTTTAAGTTAGGTGAAACTAGTTTTTAGAAGAAAAGAAGAGTCGAAGAAAAATATGCTAACTCATGTTGAGTTAGCGTCGTTAAATTTGCGTGCTGTTACTTTCGTAAGTGTGTCGTAAAATAATAAAAACTTCTGATTTTGTTTTGAAAATACTTAGTACCCATATTACTTCACCGTTCCCGTGGAATTATTCATATTTGTTATATGCGAATATTCCTTTTATACATGACTTTCCCCTTTTTCCTCGAATAAGAGGAAGTTGGACCTCGAGTAACGTAAATTGTGTGTCTTTGACCTACTTTGTTAATTGTTACATGTTAAAAAGTTAAGTATAATGAGTTGCGTATCAATTGTCAGACTCTCGTAACGACAAATTTTGTATATTTTAACTTTAATGTACATGTATTTGTCTACGTCTGTCTGTGATGTATGAAATATATATTAGATCACTGTGCAAATTTGTATCTTTTACAATAAAATGACCAAGGTTAAAAACTCAGCATAGATTCACCTAATTGTTAATAGAGTTCTATAAATAATAATAGAGTTCTATAAATAAATAATTTATAATTGAATTATAGTACTTTTGAAATTAGTGTTTATTAATTTACATTTTTTTATTCTACGTTAAGGAAGGTACTTCATAATTTCTCCTCAATTCTGAAATAAATTTTGACCTCTGCTTAAGGGTTAACAGTCTTCTTTTATACTTAATGAGAATGAAAGAGACCACTTTTGTCGTCAATTAGAAAGAGTTGACTTTTAGAATCGATAAGAAAGAGTCTGTTGAAGAGACTGTTGCTAAAATTTGTAGGTAATTTGGGACTGCTCAATTTTTAATATTTATATCTATGGAAATAAACTTAGAAGGTACACTGCAAATAAATATTTAGAAGTTATTTCAACCAAGTGACACATTCATGAAATAAATTTCTTTGTTTTAATGTTTTGTATCCTGTTACTATAGCTATTAAAAATGTATATTTCAGCTTTATGGTGTCATGTTGATTTTTTTTGCTGGTACTCTTTGTCATTTTATTGTGTCTTTTCTTTGCATTTTCATCCTATGTAGCTAAAATATCTTCCAATACTCTATTTGCCTTTTCAACAGGTTTACTTTAATTCCATATTAAAGTAAACCTGTTGAAAAGATAAACAGATTATTTGACTAATTTTTATTTATTATATTTGCGTTGGCATCTGGGATTTCTCAATGAAACTAAGGGAAGGAGATTGTTCTCAAAGGAAACATTAATACACAAAAATGAATTAGATTGGAGTGTGTGTATGTCTGTATTTACGTATGTATATAGTTTTCAAAGGCTTATATGTGAAGGAATGAAATATGAAAGTATCATTTAATTGACTATAAATTTCTTTCTTGTTTTATAGTACTCAGCGGAATGAACTAAATGATAATGAACTAATAATAGTATACAAGCTTCAAAATTTGTTCTGTTTTTGTGGCATACCTCACGGTGCGACCAAAAAGTTTAAGCTATGTCTTACGAAAACTTTATGAAAACTAATTGAATTGGGACCGGATAAATTGTAGGCTCCTACTATTGCTCCATCTATGATATCTACTGTTTTTGTTATAATCCGAAAAGTATTATTGGAAGTAATAGCAAATAACTGTATTTCTGTCAACAAGTTAGAAATTTGCTGGCAGGTCATTAACATGCAGTACAGAAAGATGATGACGCCATTAATGCCGTTGCAATGGTGACGTTGTTTAACAACTCATATTATGGAGATTATTTTTTCTATTGTAATTCGGACAAGCCTTCTACTCTTCATAACAAATTGTCCAACCATGTTTGTGAAGTAACATGAGGTTAGTTGATTTAATATTAAATTATGAGACTGTCATATTGCTTCATTTTGATGACAGCTTGGTTTAACGGATCTTCGCCAGATTGACCGATTTAACATACTCGTATCCACACAAAAGATTACATGAATTATAATCTGTTTCATTTAGTTAGAAAGACCGTAATATCATGTAGTCTGTTAATGGGACAATGGAATAGCGTTACCTTGCTATCGCGGTGCTTTAAATTAATTGAGCGAATGCGTAGCAGTAGACGGTCGTGGTAAAGATAATTTAATAGACTTTGTTATTTTTGAATACATTTTGTCAAATTTGTTAATATAATATGTATAAATTACGTTCTAAATATAATAAAAATAAATATAAACATACAATTACTTTTTAGGTTTTGTGTTTATTATCATCAATACAAATAAAATATTGCAGTAAAAGTACTAAAAACATCTAACTAGGTTCCGAGAGAAAATAGTTCTCTTCATTATGCAAATTTATTTATAAATATGCACACCTCGATTTACCTTCCAAAGTAATCTCTGCCGATATTTTGTCAATTGAATGCATAAATTATGATTATTTTAAGACGTACCGTTATTTTACTGAATTTATTTTGAAGAGGGAAACTTTGTTGTGATTTACTGATAAAAGATTCCAATTTTAACGCTGACCTGCAGATCATCATTATTCAGCAGGCTTTTGACTACTTCTGAACACAAACGCTATATGCGATCAGACCATTTTATACAACAGAAATCTGTTAGAAAAAATATGTATGACTAAGCGTAGATTTTTATGCACATTTCGTAAAGTTTTTCAGAGTAAATATTTAATTTGATTATAGATTGATAGAGAATGTTTCAGGAGTTTTTATATGAAAAAATTGTTAAAAATATAATTTAATGAAAACGTAGGTAAATAAAAAATTACGTCATCACTTTTCTTGCCTTCAATATCAGAGCACGTATTTTTCTTTGGAATATATTGCGATTCAAATACGATAAGAAACGGAATTTGCGTCATATTAATTTAAAATAAGTAAAATTTTTCAAATGTTTTTACGTATATTTCCGAATGCCCATTTGACTTTGACATATTACATGTAAATTTTCACAATACTTAAATTTTCAGGGAAACTAAGAATTGAAATCCCAAATCTTTAGTTCGTTCTGTTATAATAAGTAATAGAACGAACTAAAGATTTGGGATTTGTTTTCGTAATTATGATTCTCATAAATTACTTACATTCAATTTAATTATATTAAATGATGATGTCGGGTTGGTGAAAATGGGATATCTTTCATTGGAAATATATAAGTTCTTTCAGTTATTATCTTTGTTCTGTGATTTCATATACTGGAACGCCTAATATATGAATATTTTTTTGTTTCAATAAAAAGATCTAACAAAGAGGTAATAATGAGGAAAAAATTAAACAAAAAAATAAAAAATTTAAATATATTTGATAAATACTGTCCTAACTAATTTCGAAATGATATTAAATGTTTGTAATTACAAATGAGGCGAGTAACCTTCACTCAATAACTGAAACTTAAAAGGTAACACAAAAATCGGTCAAATACAAGCTATACTTGCACAATTAGTGTTCCGTGCTATTAGCTCCAACTAAAATTATTGATACCTTAGTCGCCCCATTTCCATTCATATGCCACGGTTGGCGCTACTGTCGTAAGACATCCCATATGAGCAGAGTTGAGCGGTGAGCAATTTAACTGAACCAAATTACAAATTTTGAAAAACGTGTGAGAACAATAGTTGTTCCTTGCATCGTGACAAATACTTTTTGTCCAGAAATTTACTCTAAAACTAATTGTCCGGAAGTTATAAGGAAATATTCAATTAACTTATTTATAACGATTAATTGCGTCTTGATCATTTTGGTTTAGACTGTACTTAATTCTTAATGTCCATGATTTTTTTTAATTTTCCAAGGATCTTTTTAGTGGGACAGTAGGAAAGAATAATTTTTAAAAGTTTTTCACGAAAAATTTTTAAACAAATTTATCAAAAAAATACATAACATGTATTGTTGAATTCGTGATTCAATAAGTTTTCATTTGGCACCCTATACGAATCCTTGACATATTATTTATTTCCCAATTTGCTCCCCGAAATCCCCGGATTAAAATTAAATTTTTATACTTCACTTCTTTAATTGTTTTCCAAAAAGTCGCATGTGATAGACGGACGGACGGATATTGAAGTAATTATATGAGCCTTCTATTTTGGCAATTTTGTCCTGGCACACTATAAATGGGTGATGATATTTTAAGTGGGCGGAGTAAAATGGTCAATAAAATGAAAGTTAAAAAACCTAAAAAAAATAGGCTTTTCAGAAACAATAACTTACAAAAAAATTAAAAAATAATCCTTACGTAAAAAAAGGGTAATAATAGCTCCCAAATTATATTTTCATAATGACTACGTTAATAAATATAAAGGGATAAAGAAATATATGACAGCCAATATTAAGCACCGTACGCTTTTTTACAGATAATTTAATTTTTTCGTCGCTCTTAACAAAAATCTTTATAAATAAAGATTATTATGTATTTTTAGTTCAAATTGCTTCAAAAGCGTGTCTTTTAGTTTTTTAACCTGTAATTTTATATTCTTCAGTTTGAAAACAAAATTAAAGTTATATTTAAAGAGAATCGTAGAGCATTTTACTTGCGAAAATGAAATTATTATTATTTTATCCTAATTCGCGTTAATTAGCCATTTCATTTAAAGCGTCACCATCACACGAAACGCTCCCTGGAGCAACCAAGTTTTTCTATTTGGAGACCATCCAGTGACTTATTTTCTGACGGGAACAATTTTTAGATTCAATCTAGATATTTTTTTACGACTTGATCTTAGTGAGAATACTAGATAATAACTATGCAATTATTGCATTGTCAATAATTGCATAGTTATTATCTAGTATTCTCACTAGGATCGATAGTACATATATACATATATTTTTTTTTTATTTACCTACGTTTTCATTAAATTATATTTTTAACAATTTTTTCATACTTACATACATACACACATACATACATACATACATACATACTTATAAATAAAGTTAATAAAAGCGAGTTAAAAACCGTGGAAATTGTTTTCAATATTTCAATTAAAACATTTGCAAAAGTTTCTTGTGATTTCAATTTTTATTAGCAGCCCGAATTTATTTCTTTCCATATTTTATTCATTTCTAATATGGTGATACACTTTAAACAATTATTTTCCAAAGTTCGACGAAATACAATAAAATACGAAATGTAAATTTGCTTCGTAGTTTTCGCGAAAAGCGAGAAGCAAAACTACTACAAAAAACCAAAAAAAAATTCCTACTTATTCGACATTATAACAAAATGGTGTACCTCATTTTATTTATACGATCATACATGATATTCACAAAAATATTTATGTAAATCAATGTATTATTTTTTGTGTGATGCGCGTACAAAAAACTGATATACATAAAGACGAAAGTTTTAAAAACAATAGTATTTTTCTCTACATTAACTTTTTTAAAAGTATCTAATGTATAAGACTATTAACTTTGATATTTTATTACACGATTAAAAAGATTTTCATATTTCACTACTTTAATTTGGAAGTATGGATTAACGACAACTGAATCAAGACACAAAAATGTTGTTTACAAATTTAGACGCGTAACGAGCTATCGT
This sequence comes from Druceiella hillmani, assembly GCA_039881145.1. Classification (NCBI taxonomy): domain Eukaryota; kingdom Metazoa; phylum Arthropoda; class Insecta; order Lepidoptera; family Hepialidae; genus Druceiella; species Druceiella hillmani. Next base: position 10,834,464 of record JAYKKI010000045.1, read on the forward strand.
CGCATATTTTCAATTGGTGTGGTATATATCGGTTATAATATAATGCAGATAATATTACAATTTACTGTAGTCCTAATTTTTGTGCAACGATAAAAAAATTTAATTATTCATTAATAGTTTGTAAAGCCTACGTTCATTCGTCCGGATCGATGCAGAATTGCAGGTTCTTTAAACTTGGGTTTACAAAGTAGTTAGCATGACTAGAAGCTGTTTTCCTGCATGGTACTGCTAACTGAAATATACAACAAATAAAATGTTGTTTTAAGTCATTTGTAGCCATTGTAAGTTGTTTTTGACGAGTGATAAATAATATTAAAGGTCGAGTGCATGCAAAGCTTCGCGCTACAAATATTCTGTGAAAGTAAATCTTGGTCATGTTAATTTTGTAAAAGCTCCATAAATAATCGATTTATCAAAAATTTATGTAAATCATTTTTGTGCATTTCAGCGTGAGAAACTGAATTAAAATACAAATTTTTGCTATGAATACTTTTACTCAAATTTAATTCTATCATTACATTTTCAGAGGCTGTTAATATTTCATTATTGATTTTAAAGATAAGAGAATGGCACTATCATTTCTAATACTGGAACTAAATTCATTAAATAAACACTTTATCAACATATTTAAATTATTCAGGTTTTGAGTTTTCATTAGTCTACTTGAGATAATTTTATTTTGGTGGTACAATTACCTGACTTCAATAAGACTGGAAAGTAGAGGTTTAGTTTATAAGAAATAAATGATTCTTTTCGAATTTAATTTTATGCCAACTAATGCGATAATAATGGAAAATTACAATTTTCCAGATTAAGATTCTAGAAAGCTTTGACAGATAATTGGACGGAAAGAAACTACGGTGAAGTACTAAGATTCGTTCCAGGTTCCAGTTCCATTCGTTATCCGTCGCAGTCGTTCCAGGGCCAAATACAGTATCACTTTGGTTTGAAGTTAAAAATTGCATATCAATGATAAAAATAAGCATGCCTATGCATAATTACATTTTTTATACCTTTTGAAATGTATTTAATCAATTTATTTAAAAAAGCTGCATGAACTCAGTGTTCAATTATTTAAAAAAGCTTCATGACCTTAGTGTTGAACTATTTAAAGAAGGCTACATGAATTATGTGTTGAATTATTTTAAAAAAAGTTACATGAATTTAGTATTGAATATTAAAAAAAAAGATATATGAATTTAGTGTTCAATCATTAAAAAAAACTGTATGAATTAAGTATCGAATTATTTAAAAAAAGCTGCATGAATTACGTGTTGGATCGTTTAAAAAAAACACATGAAATAAGAGTCTTTTACTTAATAGTTAATTGAAATGAGGAATAGAATGGATATAAGGCGTGGTGGAAAATTACCATATGAAATTTCCATCAAAACTCCTACCAATTTTCAAAGATATCTTACTGGATGATATCGTCATACTTCCATTTTTTGTCGATGGAAGTAAAAATGAAAGATTGAGATGAATATCAAACAACTGCATCCGACTTAATTATACTGAATTGGCGTTTAATATAATTAAATATAATCAAAGTTGGATACATAACTATTATCCGACCATTTTACATTACATATAATTAATATAAGCATTGTGTATTTTGAACGCTGATTATAAAACTGGCAAAGAGATCGAGTTCGCATGAAAAAAGTGTTTTTTTTAAACATAATTACTTCATCTCGAAAGCTAATTGTGCTTATTGTAAATTATCATTAAATAATACGTACATCAGCAGGAACTCGTTAATTCAGTAGATATGATCTACCGCGACCAGCAATATAGCGACTCGTTGTAGTTTGGTTATTTAAATTATGATTTTCATGCAAAATTTTGAGAACTTTTCGCGACATTGCGATGAAACAAACAAAACGGTATAGTTATCGATGTTCTATATCAGCTTGTTAAAGATAATTACATAGATTCGGCTATTTATGGACAGACAGATTTTAGATTTTATAATTATCGGATTACTCCTATTAATTAATATATTATCTAAATAAACAAATAGGTTTCAGCATAGATATTTATTTGTAAATCATAGGCAAGGATTTCAATTTTATTTAACCTTCGATACCAAGATGCAATGAAATTTATTTATTTGTTTATACACGCATGTTTTTTGATATATTACAGGCAACATATTTGTAAGGATAACTTAATTGTTTGGCAAAGTTTAAACTTTTTATATGAATACAAAAATTTATTTCATCTAAGAGCTTTTAAAAATTTATTATAAAAACTTTTTGGAATAATGATGAATACAGAAATATAAAAGAACTACAAAAGATAACGATCGCACATTTCGACAAATTTATTTTCACTCATCATAAACAAATCATATCCTGGTGCGACTGCGAGGTGGCTGAACTGTTTAATATCGTCAAAAACTGGAGAGTTTTAATATAATTCGGTTCTAGAGGGTGGTATAGTAAAAAGATGATGATTGCGTGAAGGGTACATGTCAGGTACGAAGAATTCAAGTTTACTCAATAACACATGACATAATATTTTGAATTTGATATGATATGATGACAAATTGCATAAACGCACCATCTCTTTTGAACTGCAAGGAATCAAAACGCAGCGTACCAAAGAGAAAATCGGTATGAAATAAAAAAGGGAAGTAACCATACTGTCTCATATACAGATATTGGACGAATACACGTCCTTGCACACGTTCAATCATCATACACGCCTTGCCTTCGTGTGGTATCCAAATAATGGAGCCAGATTTTATATGACTGCACTAATATACACTTCGTACATAAGGCGAATTGATCACATGCATTGAAACTCATTTGAATTATACAACACGAAGTATTCGAAACGAATTTTTTGCTACATCCCCCATATGCCCACAAAACGTCAATCGCGAATTAAATCTAATTCCCAAATCAACGACTTCATTCAGACGATGTAGTGGGATTACGCTGCCCATATTTGATAATTATTATATTACTCCTATCAAATACAATTCCATAATTGTATTTAATAGGAGTGTATACTCAGCTGTAAAATAGTATTGAACATTAGTTTGCGTTAACCGTGTAATGACTGCATGTCGCTTAAAAACGGCGATTCAAAATGGTAACCGACAACAATAAAGCGATTAATTTTGATATACTTCTAAGTTTAAAATTAATTTTTGGTGTAAATTTCGTTTAAAATGTATTTAAATTTCGAAATTTAAATGTTTAATACTGATGCGTATTTCGTTTCAAGTTAAATGTCTTTAGTGATATAAATTTCGTTTTAAAATTGTATAAATTCTTTTTCCCTTAAATGCGAATAAAAGCTTCAAAGAATCAAATGTGATTTCACTTAGCGATATAACTTGGTTTCTCCTGTGAAATAAATAAATAAAGGTAATTTCACTGAGTGATTCTACTTTTTTCCTTCCAAGATATAAACGATTTTACTTAGTGATTTACAAGGGAAAATAATAATTTCTAAATAAGCTTTTTCATCTTCTACTAACAAATGAAAGTTTAGTGTCAAAATGTCAGGTTAAAGAAGCAAATTCACTTTTCTTTTTTCAACAACAATATTTGTAATTTTTCTTTCCCCCTCGGAAGGCCAGCGAAGGCCAGCTTTAATTTAATATTATCTCGTTACCAATTCACTAGGCTGAAGGAATTCTCAAGATGAATCTCCTAGTCGCAATCGCTTTATGAGTTGGGTCTGTATTTCTTTGGGCATTATATAAATAACAGACAACATCTATTATGTAAACGAAACGACGAAAATTAAGATGAGGTTGCTCTAAAAATCTCACTACATATTTTATTAATATTGTTGTTACTTGTGGCGTCTGTTTGATAAATGATTTAAACATGATCTTAATACTTGCCAAACCGAATTGTGTAATATTAAGAATTCAGAATTTCTGACTTTTTCTCATATTTTATATAAAATATTTTTTGTTTGTTGAATAAAGCATCTTTCATCTTAGTCATTCTTTTTAAGCTATTAATGAAATATTATCCCAATATTTATAATTTATATTAAAGTTTTTTTCAGATGATTTCAAAGTAAGATGACTTCAGCCTATTAGTCAGGAATTAAATACAAAATATGATATGTGTTAGATATCTATATACTTAATATTTTGTTCGAGAGATATATTTCGCGTAAAAATAGAATAAAAGTTTCATGATGGAACTTTTTATCAATATAACTAATAAACGACTGATATTTCCGAAGACTAGTCCAAATTTGTTATTTTATTATAATACGTGGTAAAGTTAAGGAATACGAGTACACGAGTACGACTAACAAATATTGCATGCCTTCGCCTTCTTTAGGAGAAATGTTGTTACAGCCTTAAATCTGTCAGTGTTGAATTAATATATTATTAAATTATTGAAGACTCTCATCGAATGTAAAAAGATAATGGATTTTAATATAAGTTATGCACGTTACGTCAATTAATGAAATAACAACTTATATCAATACCTAATAAAAAATATTCAGTATGTTCGAGTAATTTTGCGAAGATTAATGAGTGTATCACCTAATGGATCGAATAGTCTTGCCTGATTAAAATTAATAGTCATTGGTAATAGTAATAAAAATTTTAATCGATTTTAATGATTCTTTAGACTTCGTAGTAACGTTGAGTACATTTTGTATTTATCAATGCAAGGCAGATAGCATAGATAAATCTATCGCAATCTTTTCACATATTTAATAATTTATAGCAGAAGATAACATAATTTATGAACGCATTTATCAGACGCATTCATATTTAGCTATACATAATTAATTTACCGTACGTTCTGCTGATGGCCGATATTCCTGTGATCCGTGATCAAAGGAATATCTGTAACTCAGATCTAATTCGAGACATGTGTGTCAATGCTGATATTCATCAAACTGTTTGTTTTTGCTTTTGTTTATGGAACAAAACGAAATATTATTTTATATTTGCTGATTGGAAAAACTTAATTTAGTAACATAAGTACCTAGATACTGATATCTAAAAACAATTCTATTTTTTATAGTTTTTCTGGTTTAATGTATGCTAAATTAAACTAAAAACACTATAGGGTTCGGCCTTAAAATAAACATGAGTGAAGTCTTGGTTTGTTTTATATTTACAATATGGTTTATTTAATATATATATATATGTATATATATATATATATATATATATATATATATATACATATATATATACATATATATATATATATATATATACATATATGTATATATATATATATATATATATATATATATGCGTAAAGATAAGGATTTTTCACACGAGTATCATTGCACCTTTATATTTATAAATTTAATCTAACGACAACTAAACCACATCCACTAAAGTAATCTTGTATTTAGATCTTTCACATCCAAACTATATTCGAAATCTACAATGGAACTGAAATGGCCGATGGCCGTCAAGTCCATGAAGGTAGCGGACAAGCCGATGAAGGAAAAGGAAACAATAATTAATAGGGGCAAGAAGAAGCGCGTAAGAAGGAAGAAGAGATATGCTTTCTATATCTACAAGTTTCTGAAGCAAGTGCACCTTGACGTTGGAATCTCGAAGAATGTCAAGAACATAATGAACAGCTTCGTTAAAGACAGCTTCAAAGGTGTCAAATTCAGCGACTTACAATAAACGATCTACTATTGGAAGTAGGGAGAAAGCGGTCACCAAGTACATGAGTACAATGCCCGACAAGGCGAATTTCACTGATTTAACAATTCCGTAATCCTTCACGCTACTGCAGGATAAATGGATGATATTAATTTAGTAATTAAGTAGTATATAATTTAATTACTAATTTAGTTAGTAGTAATATTATATTTAATTAATAAATTTATTAAACGTATTTCAAAATTAAAATATACTTTATTTTAAAAGTAAAAGAAGCTAGGGCTACATCATAATGACTTAAGAAAGGAACTTATGAACCGTGTTTGCCACCTGAGACCACAAGCCCAAGTTAACCATGGAGAAGGAGCGCATCCAGCACGCTGGCGGATCTATTATGATCCATATATATAAATATATATATATATATATATATATATATATATATATATATAATCATAAAACTTTTATAAAAAAGTTAATATGGGTAATTAATAATTAATAAGGGTAATCACTGGCTAAAAAATACAGAGATTAAGCGGTCACTGAAATTATGTGAGGAGGGCTCGATAAAAACTGATTGAATAGAAGGGAATTTAATACAATTTAATATTGGTAGTACCGTTACGTACCTCACATACCCTATTGTTCATTTCTTTATTTCTTTTTTAAAAAGAGTAGTTTTGCAAGTTCAATTCATAGATTGGCATAAATCATTGGACATGGCAAATGTGTGAGTTATGAGGGAGAGTGGTTGAAAAATATATTAAGAGTACTAATGAATAAAACTGAAAAACACATACCGATACGAATTAACATCGTACTAAACAGTGATTGCGACCTCTACTGGAGGACCATGTCATAATATTTAGGGACCAAAGCAGAGTTTGCTAACAAAATATTGAAATAAACATGATCTGGGTAAAATTATATCCAATGTACTTGTTGCACCTGTATTGGTACATTTGGGATTGCTACTATCGAAATTTTTGATCACTTTCTCTATCTGAAACAAACTATTCAATCAGGTAAATCCAACTTCGCCATATATTTCCGTTAAAAAAACCCCAGTTTTTGCTATAATTTAATGAATCAAGCACACTATGTTGATAATAGATGAGCACCGTAACGTATTCCATTCAGAGAAAGTAAACAAGAATTAATCTACACTTATGAATGCTAGAAGCATAAAGCGCTGCCAAACCCAAAACAATATGTAATTGTTCTGTGCTCTGTTAGAGCTCATTTTGTGACTAAGTTGTATCAATATAAGCTAGCTTTTTTCTTTATATTATGTAAATGTGTTTAGAATAGGGAAACTGTTACTTTTAAACATCAAAATGAGCTATTTCAATACGTATCAAAGCATATGTAAGGAGCACAAATACATGAAGGAAAAATTTCGACTGGTATCAACCTCTCGTGTGTAACTGAATTTTTATTCTCCTCATCAACTAACAGAATAAATTCCTATTATAAGTCATTTCTATGTAGTCGTCACTTTCCATTAAGTAGTGTAGGCTTTCTCAATTTTGAGGCGTCATCTGCATCCCGTATAAGCGTCATCTGCCAATAGAACCAACTCTTTCATATCGTGCTTGATATTTGTCAGCCAGGTAGTTGTAGGTCTTCCCTTTCCCTTTTTTCTAGAAGCCAAACAAAGACACATAAAGGCACGTTAGAATAAGACAAGAAATGTCCGCAAACAAACAAAATGATGTTCACTACTGCTATCAGCTCTTTTATACCTTACGTGTGTTAAAATAAAAAAATCGAGTTCACTACTGATATCAGCTATTTTATACGTAATGTGTGTCAAAAGTAAACTGTCTAAATTTAGTCGATTTATTTATCTATTAATGATGAATTTATTACTAATGCGCGTGTGCTTCATCCATTACAAGATTGACAATATAAGTACTGAAATAATTTCTAAATCCGCAATGAACCCGCACGTATAGTTGTCGTAAATATAATTTACAACAGGAGCACATCCTGACCTCTTTTAGCTGCATTTAGCCGTTTTTTTATGGAGAATTGTCTGTAAATTTCTATGAAGATTTTATCAGATGTTTGTGTCAATTTGTAATCATATTTTATTAATTTTTCCAAACAATGAGTAATATCCATAGTTAATAAATATTTATTTCGGGTGGTGATTTTAAGGAAAATTCTGCATCTGATGATTCGATCTAATGATCACAAGATGGCAATAAATAAAATCTGGCACTAAAAAAGATGTTGTTTTTACACGATATCTGAAAATATGGATTCGAGAACGTATGTTTCGTACTCTATATACCATAACGGTATATCTTCAACTTTACCAACAAAAACATCACCAAATAATAATATAAATATCGAGGAAATAAATTAAGAAACATAACAGAAATTTTGTCTGTATTGTTCTCATCTTCATCCTCTAAACACCACTCTTAAATCCTCTAAGTCCAATAGAATATTTTCTTCTTTCTCTCTCTCTTTCTTTGCCGTTTTACCCCTTACTATATACGAATAAATCGAAATGTAGATCAGATAAGAAAAAATCGAAGTTTAGATCGCCAAAGAATTTTCACTTTTGTCACGTGCACGCGCTCAAATTTTTTTTTAGTTTCAGGTTTGAATGGACTGAAATTATTTGATGAAAGAGATCTTAAATGTAAGTTATCGCAAATATTTGCATTGTGTGCAAAGTGGCCAATATTGTTTCCACGTCTATTTGATGACAAATATGTAATATCATTTTTTATTATTTTTACCTATTGTATATATATATATATATATATATATATATATATATATATATATATACACGTATATGTATATATATATATATATATATATAGTGAATGGCAACCACCGATTATAGTATTTATAACTTGTTTTCTCGTAATCCGTTTTCGTTGCCGCAAAAATTCCCAAGTCGTATTTGGCTAACAGCAATACTTGTGGGAGCTAAAGGATCGAATATTCTCTATTCTTTATATTGTGTGTGTGTCATGTACATCTGACACAAAGTTGTATGTTATCTTACAATACGTATGTACGTATCTATTTTTTAAAATCAAAATTAAAGCTATGTTAAAAATAAAATTTAATTTAATATTTCCATGATTTTCATTTGTTTTTGACTAAAGATTTTTACTCCCATTCACAAATAACTAAGTGTATTTTACGTTATGGCTTTCTATTGAAATATATTTTTAGATGATTGGCGGCAATAGTAAATTGTACAAGCATTCGTTTTTTGATAACATTATCTTCAAACCTTTGGATAATATTTGCATTAACTTGACGGAAAATGTGTCATATGTTAAATTATTCAGGGCGCAAATTTGTTTAAGCAACTAACGAGAATTAATCCGTTTATTTTACAGGAGTGAAAATAAGCCACTTAATAAATCATATCATAGGTGAGAAACATTTCGAGTTTAGTGCGCTGTCGGCTTTAATTTGATCCTCGCTTTCAACACAGGCGGCAGACATTTTTGAAAATTAATTCTCTTATGAGGTTTAGAATAACACCTCTATTTAAAATAATTTTTTCCTACCACCGTATAACTTTCAATAGAATAGAAGTTTCGTTATTCTGTTAGTATTTTTATCGTAAACTTTTCTCTTGAAAATTTAGACATTTTAATTTCTTTTCTTGAAATAAATTCGCAATTTTCGACGGACCAATGGTAGTGGTGGTGTCAGAAATAAATGTAGAATGATGTCTGAATTAAAGCTCAATTACAACGAAAGTCGATATATTTATTTGTTTGAGTTCATCGACTTACTTGGTAAATAAACATGCAAAAAGATTATGATTATGAAGATATGATCTTGTAAAAAATTGTACCAAAATTTTAGAACAACTAATAAATATTAGATATAGTTACACAAAACAAAAAATGATTAACGACATTAGAGAACTGACGTTATTCGCGGTAAAATTAAGGTTACAAATATTACTCAAGGAAATGTTTTTTATAATACTTTCAAGCAGTTTGGGTAATGATTTTAAAGCAAAATTCTGTGAAAAATGTATAATTTCCCGCACGGAAATCAACATTATTAAAACCGAAAAGAGCTTCACTTTACGTAACAATTCCAAATGATCCTTAGTGTAACATAGTTTAATAATAAAGTGATTTAACTAAGGATATAATTTTAGTTTATAATATTAGTTGACATCAAATATACTAAAAATATTAATTAAATTTTTTTCAGGAGACATGGTTCGTCATGCTGAGACTAAAACAGCCGAGTGATTTCTAATGTTATTTATCTGTTAAGATGACTGTGATGCCATTTTTTGGCCAAGGTAACAATAATTCGCACGCATTTAAACAAGAGCAGATCCTAAAGGAGTCACATATCGAAAGTGCGGATACGTAGTATTACCAGACGCGATTTTTTTTATTTTGGGGTTGATTCATTTTTAAGAAAAATTTTTGGATCATATCTGATTTCCAATTCAAAAATTTCAATCAGCGAAAAGAGCTCCTAAAAACAAAATAAAGTTTTCTCGTTTGTTGGTTTTTTGCTTAAAAATTATTGATCTGCGTTAACATATGCTTTATTAAACACAGCGTATACACTCTTTTTAAATTCAAAAATAAAAATCTAATTTAGTACTTAGTCGGTGAATAACATTAAACATGAAAGTAGTTATTTGCGCTAAAATTGTTAAATTAATTTTGAAATTTTTCACAGAACCCTTCATAACCTAAATGCCCTTGCTTTAATTTTGTACCACTATAAATATAACTTTAGCATGAAAGAAAAGTGATGGTACACAATGATTACAATTTTTATTTTGTATAAAATCTGACTAGTAAATACGATTAAGGTTTTTATCTACCGCAACAAAGCAGATACCGCAGTGATCTCGCCTAAATTCTTTTGAGTGTGTAGGTTTAAAACAGTAGACAATTATTAATAAAATATTCACAATTAAATAAAACTACATGATGTAGTATTATTTCTACTTTCTTTACAATCTTTACCACGACCTCCGTTTCGTTGTATTACAACTTCAAGATTTTTGCTAATAGCCCACCTGAAGATGTAATACAACGAAACCTAGGTCGTGGTAAAGAACGTAAAGAAAGTAGAAATAATACTACATCACGTAGTTTCATTTAATTGTGAATAATGAATTTCTACAAAATTAACCCCAAATATATTCAATAAATAAAATATTCCTTAAATATTTTTTTATAAACTTAACCCAGTAAGAATTAATTTGATCATGTTTTGTCTAGTCTTAATCTAGGTTTTGGTTTCTTCAAGACTAGAATAAATTAGATGTTTTACATCTCTTTGAAAAAATGTATAAATTCAAGTTGAATATTATTGTGAAGGAGCAGATAGCCAAATTGAAGAAGCAAATTACAGGCTAGATCTCAGACTACTGGTCGTCTTATTTTAATCTTATAAACTACAGTGTTTTATTGAAGTCTAAGTAAAAATAAGCACTGTTATTGTTCTTTTCACTTAATGAGAGGTTTCAAGTTTTATCTCCTCACATATTTCTACACATTGCACTATATATTATTTTCTGAGAAAAAAATTAATGGCATTGACAAATTTATTTCTCTTTTTATAAAAAATCTTCTTGAATTGCGAAAATCAAGGTAACAATGAGCGTTCAGATAGAAATAAAGATATACATTGGAACTATATACTCACAAATGAAGTCATATGCTTAAATAAAATAATTTGTTTCATCTAAGTATATAAATAGCTAAACGATAATGGCAAAATATTTGATTGAAATATTACAAAAACAGTAAAATGAAGCAAAAAAAAATAAACCGAAAGAACAAAAATATCTACATTAAGTCGATACACTTACGCTTTATAATATACCATAGCTTTAAACATCGAATCTATTGTCAAGATCTATTATGACATGAAATATGAATATTTAACACAACATTTTCGCAAAAAGCTGTAAATCGTTCAGGCCTTATATTTTGCTTCATCATCGATTGTCAACATTCTCCATCAATCCTGATTTCAGCATCATTAATCATCTCCTTCCAAACTTTCGCATAGGTTCATTGTTCGCTGATGTGGTTAGTGACGTACTCTCCGCAATTCAAAATCTTATACCAACGAATACTCTTACATATGAGGTACTCTGATCATTAGAACATTAGAAATTTAGCCAACAATCAGTAATACTGCTTTTGAGCATATCTAATCAGTTGATATGCTCAAAAGCAGTATTACTGATTGTTTGCTAAATTTCTAATGTTATATTTCTGTATAATTTACTAGTTTCTATGTAAAGTTCTGCGCTATTCTTATTTTGTTAGCTCAATCTTATTTGACGTGAGTTTTTGTGATAAATAATAAAATATTTTTCTTTTTTCACCTGTAGAGGGTAATTTTCAACCGGTTTTTGATAAACTGCATTGAGTTGCGAAGACTCTTCCGATTTACGAGGAAGCATGACAATTATTGCATAATATCTTTACCTCAATTCTATCGTTCTCAAAATAATGTTCGATAGTCATAAGACGCACGTATACTTAGAAAAGTTATTGCTATATTTTTGAAAACTACTTTGTAGTATAAATATCGTATTATAAATTTCTAGAAAACACGGAGACGGCAATTTTATAAATGTAATTACGAGTGTTAAACTAAAGTTGTGTTTAGTGAAATATTATTATATAACACAGAGTTTTTATGGTTAACTTCAAAAGATTTTTCAAACTTTATTCCGTACATTTTCTTTAGATTATCTACAGTTCGAACAACACGGAGTTCTAGATCAACCTCGGAGCACGAAAATACTGAGGAAAAAATGTTAAAGAATTATCTGACAAATCTCAACCCTTTCTGAAAAAATTAACGTTAAAGTTGTCATTTCAATAAATAAATTACGTTTTTTTGTAGAAATATGCTTTAAATATGCTCATTTGATGAAAATAACGATTTTTTTTCGTTGTAATTTTTGCAGGTACTAAAACGTCCTTTAATTTTTGTATGTAGAAATTTAACTTCAGATTTAGGTTATAATTTAAGATCATTTGCGTAAATTTTACACACGTATCATTTATTGTTTAGAAGTTAGAGTTGTTGACAGACAGATGGACGGACAAGTGATCGAGACTAGTATGGTACCTTTTGAATCCTTTTCGTATTGAACTGTGAAAACCTCGTGAATAGCTATAATGTATATTTCATTATAAACAACTTCCTTGTTTATAATGAAATATACATTAGCTGCTGATTGAAGCTGATTTAAAATACTCTCACTACAAAGTTTTGATTCTTATTATGTTTTATCTTATATTTTGAAATGTTAATAGGAAAATCACTGAAGTAAAGGTTATATTTCGTAATATCGAATTAAAAACCCAATAAAAAGTTAAAGTTTAAATTAATAAAGTCAAATTTTAAATTAATAAAACCACAACTTCGGATTAATTACTGGTGAAGTAATAATAATTTTTAACTTTATTCTACCAAACTAACAAGAGTACATACAAAGGCTTAATAACTATTTAAAGAGGTGACAGATTTCCCTGCTTCAACACAGAGAGTAAAATTTTCTTTGATCTTCGGTCTGAGATCCTCTGCCACCGTTAAGAAATATGGAAAATTAATTTCCGTGCGTGATGCCAAACATAATCTGAAAATACGTTATCTAGAGCTATCCGCTTGCCAACTTTTGACAGAACAAACTCTTAAAACGCTTAACCATTACTACCGCACTGAATTTTTGGGAAAAGTACAACATGATAATTAACAAAACTTAAAAGTTTAATTAAAAAATTAACGTATTTCTATGCAATCAAGACAAGATAAACCTATTAATTGCAAGTATAATCATCATTACAGTGATTCCGTAAACAGACATGTATATGTATTTAAGGATATATTTGCGACATTTTTATTACATTATTTGTGAAATTAACTATCATTTAACTCTAACTAACTAGTATGTTTTTCACCGAAGTAAAACATCGTGAATTTTTTTGAAGCAATAAATCCGGGAATCTGCTATAATTTTGCAATAAATTTTAAATAATTTTTGCTCTAAAATGTTTCTTTTAGTAATTTTGACATAAACATTTTCGGAGGTAGAGAAGGAATATCTTTTTGTGAATAATTGAAATAATATAATTAGTACTATCATCTATCTTACGAAAACTACTTAAAAAAATTGTTCTGAATTTCTCCCAACTTGATCTACAAGTTTACATTGCAGACAAAATATAAAATGAAAAAAATCTAGTAGTATATTTCCACATGAATATTTATGAGAAACGTGAAACTTTTCAGTTGTCTATTAAAACATATGCCGGTATGGAAATCCCTTCATCTTTCAATTTCAAGTTTCTATGTCAATCAGTTTCTTGGAAAAAAAGTTATCATGGACCGATGGATAGGCAGATGGACGGACACTTCAATGACGGACCGACACTTGCAAGATACAATAGTTCCGCTATTTTCATTTTGAAAGATCCTAAAAATAGAATCCTAAAGTATATACAATATAGATAGGAATTCAGATAGGAATCCTAAAAATTAAAAAAAGTAAAAAAAACGCTCAATCTTTCATGGTTTCGATACCAAATACAAAGGTAAATGTATGTATGACGAAAATCATACAACAATAAATAAATATACGACAAACATGAACAATAAATAGATATATAACGAAATCGAGCTTAACATTCATTTGATTTTTTTTGTACTCTTATTTTTTTAAAGAAGAAAGAACAAAACATTACTAGTACCTACATAAAAGATATCAGGATCAATTTTATAGTTCTTACTTAAGTCATTACTTTTTCTAAGTTATCAGTTTTCATAAAAGAAAAATTCGTTTTAGAAAAACTATTGAGGATTATAATGTAGTTCCTAAATATTTTCTACTCAGTTTGATGGACATAATTATTTGGATGAATAATAGACATGTTATTGAATATCCCAGTCGTTTTTAATATGCTCAGTTATAATTTCACTTTGTTGCACCACAAAAATTTATTAAAGTGCGTGCGTAAAATTCCTTTATTTTTTAAAGGAACACTGAAAAAACCAAACTTGTAATTAGTATGTTTAGAGCATAGCAAGGGCAATAAAGTTTCATTTGATATTAGACGTCATTGAGAAGAAATTTCTTTTTAGGGTTCCGTAGTCACAATAGGAACCCTTAGTTTTGTTATGATCGTCTGTATGTCGCATTCATTTTACTCTCAGGCCATTACTGTAATAATGCTGGAATTTGGCATGGTTATACATATTTTGAATTTAGTATTAGGGTACCTACTTCCCCTATCTGATGCGAATTTATTTGCGTATCCTCTATTAAACAAATTTTTAAAAAAATTCTATAAAATAGCTATGTATTGTTACAGAAGGGTTTTCGAGAATATCTAGATTCTTCATTTTACTTTACGTAGAGACGGATTTTATAGGAAATTATTACTTTTTTCACAAAACAACAGAGATATCTTTCTAGTGCATAAGATCGCACAAGATTTTTACAAGCAATAATATTAATAAATACTATATTTAATTACCAAGTTGGAATAATGCAGTTTGTAATATCAAATACCAACAATTTAGCACGCTTTTAACCTTCTATATCTTCTTTGCTATCTGCTTGACCTGGGCAAAAAAAAACATCTTGAGAGCATTTTATTTTATTCCATTTTTGATATAATAATTATTTAGGTTTAATGATTTTCCGAAAAAACTCCGAAATATGCGTTATTTTATTTCTATCTGATAGTTTAAGTACAAAGCTTCATGTATCTAACTTTAATTATTACGAAACTTCAATGCAATTTTCCACCTTTAGGGATTGAAATCCGGAAAATTCGTCCTTAGTGGTCATCATGAAGTCAAGAGATACATACGTACTAAATTTCTAGTTTATAGGCTTAACAATTCTGGAGATTTCGTGATGAGTCTTTCAGGGAGTGGTATTTGATTTTGTTAATTGGTATTTGATAAACAGACACACAATTAAAACATATTTACGGACAACGTAATATGTAACTGATGTTAACTTTTATTTAGCCGCTTTTTTAACAGCGTAGAGCCGTATGGCCGTAATTTGCGAGAATATAATGATTAGTAACTACAGTAGAGCCAAAAATCAAACCGCACTTTATTCCTATTTTATGTCATACTTTATCGTTGATTGTCAAAGTTTTACGTTCTTACTAATTAGTATATCATAAATCATCTTTCTCTAACTTTGGCATGAACTTTAGTTGCGGACGGTAGTAGCAGGCACTCTCCCTAATTGAGTGTCTTACATTATAATTACAAACATTCATCCAGATGGTGTCCTTTGGGGTTATTAGACGACAAGCTCAAAAGTGATGTTGCTGAGCGTTGATATATTGGTGAATCGATTTTAATTATCATTTGTAGATCGACCTATATAATGACCTGATAATGACCTTATATTTTGATTTGAAATATTTATTCGAAACTTTAACCCTAGCTTTATCTCTTAAAACAATTTCTTATAGTTTTGAATATTCTAATAGATTTTGAAAATTGGATAAATTTTCACTTAGTTTCTTCGTATGTTTTAAATTCTTTAGGAAAAAATATTACAGTAATATAAATGGACACAATAATATGATTGCATATTTTCAGGTTTTGTGGAATATGCTATTTGGATACTCTTTTTATAGTAATTTTACCATAATAAAAAGTATATTATACACAGTGAAAATAGCAACAAATTACATGCGTTAAATATTAACAAAATTAAAATTGACCTAATATTATTTTGAGTATATTTAACGGGAATTTTGTAGAAATTAATTATTCGCAATGAAATGAAACTACGTTATGTAGTATATTTAACTTTCTTTAAGTTCTTTACCACGACCTAGGTTTCGTTATATTACAACATCTTCAGGTGGGCTATTAGCAAAGATTTTCTTTGCTAATAGCAATAAAAATAAAGAAAGTAGAAATGATACTACATCACGTAGTTTCATTTAATTGTGTAATATTATTTTAAAATTTTTAACATATTGATAAAAAAATAGCACGAAGAGAATTTTAAAGAAAACAAATATGTCAAAGATGAAATGAAATTTAAATAGGAAAAACTTTAGACGATCGCCTGAAAAAGTTGTTGCCCAAATGTGTAATCAATGTATTCCGCAGATAAGTAGCAACATACGTATATAGTAAAAGCATACACTTGTTGCTGCTAATCTTTGGAATTATGTAAATAGGTATCATATTCAAAAATAAGGAATTTGAAGAGGTTTACAATACAAAGTTAAAGGTCATGCAGAAAATTACTTTTTTAATACAAGTCGGACTGAATATAGAACCTAGCTCGTTAAAGGAAAGCACAGAACATCATATGCACAAATGTTTTTCGAACAGCACACATGTATTTTCAGCTAATCCAGCAATAATATTACAAGCTGCTATTTATGGCTAGGAACATGGATGTGTTTTGTATCTGATACAATCGAAAATATAAAGATTGTGCATATTTAGAAAGGGTCGAGTACAGTCTAGGTAGCACACATATTAAAGAAAGTAATTTTGTCTGGTTTTAATTAATAGAAATTATCGAAAATGCTTCACATTATGTATTCTTGTGACTAAATTCATTTATTTGAGAAAAATATTTTTTGCGATACAGGTATTAACAAGAACATACCTAAATTATTTTCCGCACAGAGGCTGTACTGTTTTTCTAAAGCCTAAAAATACGTCAGTACTTTCTATTTTTGAAAGAATAGAACGACAAATTGCTTCGTCCGTCTGAAAGGTATACCCGATTAATTAAAAATGTACCTTCTCCAATATAGTCTCATATAATCTTCCAAAGCTACACATGTATATTTTCTTTAACATTTTTTTATTTAGTGTAGTTTGGCAATGTAAGAAATGGCTTATTATTTTTCGGATTCCGTAGAAAAACTGTGAAACATAAGACTAATGTAGTATTGTCATGTATATTTTCAATTTAAGTTGCACCGTAGCAAAATTAAACAAAAACATGTATACCTCTTAGACGACTACCTAAAAATATAAAAAACTTGGGTATGATTTTATTTCGCCAATCTAAATAAAGGAAAAGCAATCTAATTAAAATAAAGAGGTATTTCAAAACGTAATCGAAAAGGTCTCCATCCCGAGGTAGTTGTCCCTAAAGTATCAAGTAACGTTCAGTGTAGTTTCCCCAACATTAAATTATACATGGGAAAAATATAAAAATAAAAGGCAATATCGGTAAAATATCAAGTAGTAAATGTTTTAAAAAATTATTTTGTACAACTTACGTGAAGAAACTAAGAAGATAAAATAATCAAGTTATGGATTTTATCGCCTGTAAAATATTTATTAGCCAATATATTTATGTAATGAAAATGATATTCTTACGTGTAATAACTTAACAAAGATATGAATGAATATACGTTTAAGACTCTTTTAACTTTTAAAATTACCTATGTGAGTACGAAATCATCGTAGTGCGTGTTCTACTTATATTTAACAATTGTTTTTCAATTTTACATTAACTGCTTTTTTATAAGGTTCTAGCTAAATTATTAAAAATTCACGTATGGATATTAAGTTAGCTAGAAAGTAACAGTAGCCAACTTATGAGTATACACATTCGGGACCAATTTAGGAAATAATGTTTTCCTCAATATTGTCTTCCTTGTGTGTATCTGAAGAATCTTTATTTGTAAAACGGAGCTTTTTAACTAATTTCACTAATTTCTCCAGCACCAAATTGCAATTTTACAAACAATTTAATGTCTTTGCTTGTACACTCCATCCATTTTGGCTTTGAAGTCGTTTACTCACTTTGGAGTCATTACTGAGTTTTTTTATGGAAACTACTGCTGGCTTCCGATACAGGAGATGTATTCCTAAAGTTGTCTAAGAACTTAATTAGGTTGATGAAAGTGAGTATTGGCATAAAGTTAGGGATATTGCCTTTTTAGAGGCAAATTTACCTTACCTCTCGTCGATGGTCTATTATTGAGCGCTCAATTTTTTTTTTGTTGTTAGTAGTTCTTTATAATTTATAGTTTTTACATAATTTTGTTTGGGGTGCTTATGACCTTAAACTTTAGAATGCAACGTTATGCTTTTTGAACATTTTGATCTATCTATTTGTCCATTTGAACGAGAATTACTTCAATACTTCTGTACGGATCTTAATGAAGTTTCCATGTAACAAGTTATTAAACTTGCAGAAAGTGTTTTAAGGTTATGTTTCATATTAGAATATGGCAACATATGGCCTGAAAACATGGCAATGACAAAAAGAGTTGTAGAAAAACTAAGGCTTACTCAACGAACTATAGAGCGAGCCAATTGAAAATCACCTTGAGATGTAAAACTTTCAATAGTGTAAAACGTCGCAGACCTGGTGTAAATAATATTAGGTAGATAATGGCAAAACTCAAGTGGTAATGGATTGGAAACTTAACAAGACAAAATAAGGAAACATGGTAAATTAAAGTAACTATCTGAAGAACAAGGTTAAATAAGGGAAGCGTGGGACAATCTACGAAAATATGGATCGACGACGTTAAATTAATAGCAGGTAAAGGATGGATGAGAACGACTGTAAAGAAAGAAGCATGAAAGCTAGAAGATTCCTATATGCAGCACTGAATGAATGAAGGCTAAGAAAGAAGAAAGAATAAATGGGGTATTTAAATGAAGCCGGTCGTGAACATTTATTTTTTTTTCAAAATAAATAATTCTTTCTCTAACAAACCAACAATCTGAAATTATTTTCTATTGTTTACGAAAACTTTGGTATTATTCTGATGGAATAAGTATTCATATTTAAGTAGATAGAATATTTTTGCCTTGGGTAGCTTTAAATGGAAAGAAAAAATCTGTGGGAAAGTTTACAAATAGCGCCCACGGTTTTTCCTTCCAGCGACTAAAGGTTTTCATTATCAAAAAATATGATCGTATTCATGAATTTAAAATAAGGCTCAATTGGGTGATAATTCATCATAGACTTAATGTGTATACGAGTATTCTTTCATTAATTTATAAAATTTTAAAATCTCCATGCCGATTTTTACCTCTTTGTTCGGTTCCAGATTTAAGTTCTGATCGCCTCTCGGGGCTCATATTCTCATGAATTGGCCTACGTCCTGAAAACCCATGTATATTCTTGTACTTTAACGCTATTTCTTCTTTATGAATATTCCTTATTCTTTAAATCACCAGGTCCTGGAGTTTATTGTTTCCTAGCACCAGAAAAGCATCGTCCATATACTCTTTCTTCCCTTCTCCCCTAACTTCTTTCCGTTCCGTTTCACCTCCTGTTTTAAAATTTTTTAAAATTTTAAATTTTCAGCGTTTTCCAGTTTTAAAATTGGTGATTTAATACATTCCGTCTTTTTCTCCGTATCTCGGACTAAAATGAGTTGAGTTAAAACTAATAGATTATAAAAAGAATTAAAACAATACTATTTTTCAGATCCTCTTTGTTGGTCTGAACTGCAAGAAGGTATACTTTGATATTGTATATATATATATATATATATATATATATATATATACACAAACACATACCTATATATATATATATATATATATATATATATATATATGTTTGTATATACTAGCAGGGAGAAATAGAAACATGCAGCATTATTTAGAAAGATTAAGGGAAACTAAATAGGAAGAATTTTTTGGTGACTTGATTATACAAATATCAACAAAAACATAAAATACAAAATCAATATTTCCCTCTAAATTAGGGATTAAAGCGGTGATTCTATTGCTTTTCGTGTTGCTTTTAAAAAAAATCACGTCCATTCCTTGCACACTTGCGAAGTTGTTCCTCATTATTTTTGTATGCTTATTCAGTTTTAAATAAGATTTCTTCCGAAAAAAAAATTAAATTACATAGGATAAAAGCGATCTATATAATTGACTGATCCATTAAATTTATCTCTGTAAAAATTAAGTCAACTCACTACTCCGTTACAACGTGAAAAACGGACAAACAAAGACACTTTTGCATTTATAATATTATTTAGGATTTAGGTTAATGGTTTATTCTATGATCATATATGGCAGAGTTCGATTTATGGGTACGAGTTTTGATTTCGCGCCTATATGGCGCGATGATAAAATTTAACCGTGACAAAATATCGCCAATATTGGAAATAGTTTTTGAAAAAAATAAATCATATCTGGCTTCTAAATTGAGGGTGTCTCTTTTTATTTCTTTGTACAGTATTAATCATAAAGAAGACCTTGGAATATAAAATTATGCAACATTTCTGACCCTTTAGCAAACGTTTCTATTTCATTGAGTTCTTCGTTCGAACTCTAAAAACGGGTATAGAAAGTCAGGTAGTTCTGTTTTTCTTTGGTATGATTATACGTAAAAAATGGTAAACCATTCTTATGACCGCGCTATTGTTACAGAATATCTACTCAATACCGTCTGGTGCAAACATTTATTCAGAAATAGGCAAAATAAAAATGTAATCTTGATGTTTCCTCCTTCAAATTCTAAAAATATAATAAAATAGTAATAAGACCATGTGTGAACAAAATTTTGTAGTTTTATGCCTTAATAACCAATAGAGGATGAAGGTGGTCTCGGGAACTTCTCAATAACTAAACTATTGAATTTGGGCTCGTTTGATTTGTCTTAATTTGTCATAAAAGCGTCTTTTCAGCTTTTTTGAAATATAAATTTTACTTATTTCTATGTTAGCGTTACATGTTATTCTTTTTAGTCCTGCTTGCAACAACTTCACGAAAATATTAATTTATGAAAAAAATAAGTAACTATTGTCTTATGAACAAAAAAAGGTATTTTATGTTGTGTTTTTCTGATACCAAATATTGTATAAAATATAATTACTCAATTTTATAAAAATATGAGAATTTAACGAAAATGGGAGATTAACTCGATTTATGACCAGATTTTATGATCAGTTTATTACGTAATACGATTTTGAATAATTCGCAAATTTATCTGATTTAACGATGATATTTTACGACGGAGAGCGGAGTATAAAAGTATTGTTTCCACCAGTTCCAAGATTGAAATTGGATTTGAAACTGTTACGTTTTGATGTAGACCTGATAAATCTAAATTTCATAACGGAATTGGGTGGTGGTAAAGTGCACCCCCACTATTCACCATTACGGGTATTGTAAAATTTGAAGGGATATTTGTGTGCATTTATGTGCGATATGTTCCAGAGGTTTATTCGGGGAAGTGAATATATATATATATATATATATATATATATATATACACACACACACACACACACACACATATATATATATATATATATATATATTTCTTCGTTATAGTATATAGTTTGAAAGGACTAGTTATGAGGATCTCAGAAATATAATTTTCATAATGTTAGATACAATATCTTTAGAGGTTAATTATCTTTAGAGATACACGAAAAAATTGTATGGCAGTATTATCCTTCTTAATATGCTCCAGTAAAGTCCATAACAGCATTTATATTACATAAAACTCATAACGTACTTTTTCTCTCTGAAGAAATCACTTTTCAATTGGATTTTCTAAAACCTTTATGAAAAAAACTGCCTTAATGCTTAACAAATTATATTTTGTAGTAATTTTCCTCATCTTAAATAAATCATTTTTTTATTGCATACCGCAGTTTTCTAGCGGATGGTTGAAAAGTTATGACGCAATTTTTAGTAAACATAATTATATGTGAGCTTCCACGTATGGACCATTAACCGTTTCTTGTGTCTTATAACCATCATAATAGTGTTTGACTGTCTTTGTGAGATACATTTCATACTTTACATTCAAAGATTATAAATTCAAGAAAATCACAAATAGATTATCTTAATATGTATATAATAAGTACACAAATTTGCCAATTTCCAACGAGAATTACACATTCAATTCAAATTCAATCGTTATTAAATTCTATAATAATCAATCTGTAAACTAAAGTTTTATTTGGAAAACTTCTAAATATTTATTTCGAGACTTCATTCTGCATTTTACGTTTAAATGTTGCAAATTTTTAAACAAAATTACACTTCGTTTATTTTAGTTTTAATGCAATAAGTACACAAATTTGTCAATTTTTTATGGATATTGTCCATCCTCATACAAATTCAATCTTTATTCAATTCTGTGGTAATCCATATGAGAGTCAAATTTTTTTTCACAAAAGTTTCTAACTGTTTATTTAGAGAGTTCATTCTGCACTTTATATTTATAAATAGTAAATTTTAAAAAATATGTATGTACCTCGTTTATCTCAGCATGTATTGAATAAGTACACGAATTTGTTTATTTTTAATAACAATTCCTCATCCCTAGTCAAATTCATCATTACTCTATTCCCTAATAATTAATGCTTTTATATTATATAATTACAAATGTAGTATCCGACGTGAATTCCTTATTTTATTAAAAGTAAATCCTTATTTTATTAAAATTAGTTCAATAATAAACAATGGGAATGTTTGTTTTATTTGAAAAAACTCCTAAATATAGATTTATATTGTATATTCTGCCCTTAATGTGTAAAAGCTTTCAATTTTAAGAATCACAATTTATTTATCTTACCTTGTATACAAATTTGAAATTTGCTAGTTTCCAAACGAGAATTTCTCATCCTTATTCAAATTCCATAATAACCAATACAAAGGTTCACATTTTATTTCAAAAAATTCCGAAGTATATATTTGAATAATTTATTATGCCTTTTAAACTAAGGGTCTGTATATTTTAGGAATCACAATTTATTTATCTTAGCTTCTGTACAATGGTTACATAAATTTGTTAGTTTTAACACAAGAATTTCTCGATCTTTTTCAAATTCAGTCCTTGATTCAATTCATTAGTAATAAATACAAAAATTCAAGTTTTATTTCAAAAACTTCTAAATATGTTATTTGATAATTTATTTTGCACTCTACATTTAAAGACTGTAAGTTAGAAAAATCGTACCTCATTTATCTTAGCATGTACATAGTGAATATACAAATATGCTAATTTTCAACGAAAATTCTTCATCCTTATTCATATCAATCTATGGTTTTCGATTAAATTTAGATGCAGTACAGTTAGATGCACACGTGGAATATAAATATACGTTTGACTTTCTCCTAGAGGGACATAAAAATATGCAAAGATTCAATAATTATATATCCTGAAATTGTTCAATGTTTGTTCAATATTTTAATTATATGTTGAATTGAAAAAATGGATTTTTGGATAAAACTTCTATTCGGTTATTTAGAAAATAGAAAAAATTACGTTAGAGAACACGAAGAGCGCATAAACGTATTTACTTGAAAGCCAGTTAGGACCTAAAGCAGCGCTTTAAATAGATTTTTCCTCAATAATACCCATTCGAGCAAAGTGCTTTGTTGCAAAGAATCCGTAGGAAAATAAATAGGAGCGATACACGCTTAGATAGCTTCCTCCGCAACGCGCGGACCCCATATCGAATTGCATATCAAATTGACGTATTGCTTCGTAATCACATATTTACAAAGCACGAATTTTGTTCAGTATTTTTTTGATGGCTGCATGATTATTTATTATTCCCTATGAGAAATCCACAGCAAAACTGACATGTAAAGATGGGGTTTATTATATATCCGGTAATATTATATGTAAGCTTGATATATGTGGGCTTTTGCAAAGGGCCGTCTGTTTAGTCTTTTTCTATTCGCTTGCGGGCACATATGCGAATGTAAGCATTTTGTGCGTTACTGGAATACAGACATGTTAAGTACCGGTACTTTAGTGCTGATAATACTATTGGAAAAAGGCTTACCTGAAACATTTGTTTTATTGTAAATAGATACAAATCTAGTTTTCTTTTTAGCCTGCATTTTTGGAGCTCTTTTGTTGAGTACTGAGCATTAGTAAACTTTAAAAATAAATAAGTATATGTACATGGATACTTCATTGACTATCATATATACAATATTTTTCTGACTATATTAGAATCTCTTTACTCATAACCAAAGTGGTCGTATAGAAATTTATTTTCATAAACCACTAGCTGAATTATTTCGAGCAGTTAAAAGGATGTATAATAGCTTATAATACAGCGATGTGAATATTACAACTGCGTGAAAACTTGAAAAATGTTCTTTAAATGTTCTCTTTATCCGGATTTCAATTTAATACTCATGAGACTCATAAGAAGCAAGAATTCGTTAGTAAAAATATATTAAATATAATTAAATTAAATACATTTAAAGTAATGTAAACTTTACCGCGATGCATGATTTATTTGTTTGTTTGTATTCTTTTAAAGTTAAAGATAGGCTTTAAATACGCTCTTTTGTGCAAAGACAGAATAAGGAACATAAATACTAAAAAACTTAAATTGCTGGATTTAGTATGGATTAGTACTTTATGGTATTTTCACCCAGACCACTATCACATAACTGGTTCAGCGCGTCGCAGTGTACCGCAACAATATTTTAATTAGGTCTGGTAAATTATTAACAAAATAATACTTATTTCGTGACTAAATAACTGGCTTGATTCAACTTACTTAGCTTAGCTTGTATATAATTGTATACAAATTTACTAATTTTCAATCGAGTTTATATCTTCTTTTGAAGTTCATTATTTGGGTTTTGCATTCGATTCAAGCAATATATGTACAGAGAGACGCATAAGTCAAATACAAAATTTTAAATTGATGATTCCAAATGTTTTATGTCTTAGAAATACACAAGTAATTTTCTTTCGTACTATTTTCAAAAAGACACAAAAAGATGAGGAGATTGCTTAGTTTCTAGTAACTAAATATGTGGTTAGTAACCATCTAACTGGCTCGATAGAAAAAAAGCTCTACGTATTTCTTATATAATGCGAGAAACAAAACTACTTTGTAATAAAAATACAAATTGATGTTACGTTAGTGTTATTAATCTAAACAACAATTCTATTCAAGTTATCAATCTGATAAATATCATTAGAGAGAAGCTGGTCTGTGGAGGAAAATAATCAAAATGAAAGGGTAATGCAATAAATATAATAAAAATTAAATGATTACCAAAAATATTTCCCATTTTGAAGTCAAATTAACAAGCAATAAAACATTAAAAACCACCGGCTGCATAGATTTCCTGAATATCGATAATTTTGAATATATCTGACGTTAATTTTGTAGATATTCACTATCACTTAATTTTTATTTGCAACTAAATGAAACAACGTGGTGTAGTATATTTTTGCAAAGAGTTTGTAAACCTAAATATATTAAGTTGAATTATTTAATCGCCGACTCTTCTAGTAGGTGACGGTAATTAATTTGAATCATGACAAATATTATTTTGGATTAGTTTAAATATTATTTTTGGATAAATATATCCACGTGGTCTTTCTGCTATTTTACACGCCTACGCCACACGTATATATCTATTCAACTATACGGAATATTAATTACGCTGCTTGCACTAGTTTATTTAACATAGTTAATAATCCTTCAGCTGTATCGCATGTCTGATCCAGATTACACTTTCATAACTTTGAATATTATCTTTTTATATATCACCACAGTTATTTTAATGGCCATAGTGTACCATAATTATTTCTAAGTTTGGTTTTTTATTATTAATATTCCAAAAATTGGGGCTGGGCCTGTAGATTATTATAATGCATGCAAATTTTAGTCCTAGTAGAATTTCTTTGCCGTGAAGGTTTAAAAATTAGTTTATTTTTATATTTGAAAAATCAAGGCGAAAAACGCGTTCGTGATTATTAAGGTATGACAACCACTAGAGAGTTTTAAAAATATTATTTGAAGTACTTACTTGTCTAACTTAAATTTTGAAATATATCTACTCAAAGACAAGAATTTGCTTTCAAATTTCTTGTTCAAATATTGTCAATTAAATTTTTAGCTATAATAATGAGTTAATTATAGAATATAAGTTTAAAAAGAACTATAAATATAAATTATAACATTGATACATGTGTTTAAAATTTATAATAATAATTGTTTTATTCAAGTATCTCAAGAGATTAAATAATTTCAAAATCTTGTTACGAAATAACATAATTGTCAGATGGAGAAATCAACGAAGTTTTTTTAACGATCCTTAAACATAGTCATAAAATATTTCATCGCTATTTGAGAAATCAATTTCTTATTTTGTTAACAATTTTGATCAAAAACCTATCCCTTAATTTATGTTTTAATCAAAACATCTCTTGATTTACTATTCCTGACGCGTCTCTCGCAGTAAAGATACATATCTTACGGTAAAGAAACGGCGAAATAACTCGTCATTGTTATTTTCGTAAATCCAGTTCCTTATCTGACCACAGACTTCTTCCCTCTCTCTGGCTAGACTTGATTTAAACTGTTCTCCATCTCACACTATTCCTAAGGCAAACGGATAATAAAAACTATTAGTCAATGTGTTACGAAAATAAATCTTGTTGCATCTCTGATAACGATGGCGGGTCCCGGGGTGGCTTAGATTTAATATGTTCACGTAGCGCCTCCGCGATATCATAAATAATGACCCTTTCTCTGCTAATTCTGAGGTGCCAGACCTAAGCTGGGCCTAGCTCCGCTCGAGCACTGTTTTAGTCGCTGCGAGGGCAGATGTTTCTTGTTGATATCGCTACCTGCACTCGGCGATGAATTTAGACGGAGGGTTGGCGTGGTTGAAGTGACAGGTGTTGTGGAATTGTGACTTTGACGTTTTAAATTATAGAATTTTATGTTAAGCTCACATATCTGCATAAACGATTATATGTAGGTTTACTTGAGTTCATTTATTTATCTATTTATCTAATTTGATGTATACAATTGATACATATGGCGGACTTATTACTAAGCAAGCAATTTCTTAAAA
This sequence comes from Druceiella hillmani, assembly GCA_039881145.1. Classification (NCBI taxonomy): domain Eukaryota; kingdom Metazoa; phylum Arthropoda; class Insecta; order Lepidoptera; family Hepialidae; genus Druceiella; species Druceiella hillmani. Next base: position 10,861,933 of record JAYKKI010000045.1, read on the forward strand.
CCGACCAAAATCCCAGGCCAGCCCATGTTCTTCTATCTCTTTGAACTAAGATAATAAATATTGATCTATTTGAAATATTCATCTGAAATTTACGAATTACAATCGACAATATCCTGTAAGAAAAATGCAGAAAGAAAATAATGACTAATAACGTGAAAACAAAATTAAAGTGAGAGGGTTTATCGCTTTCGTGAGTCAAAGAAATATTTAAATATTCAATCACATAATTTGAAAAGAAGTCAGTTCCCTTAAGAACCCTGTGAGATCACATAAAATAGAATTGCGTATTCTGAAATACTGACAGAATATCATTTTTTTTTATATTTCAATCTTTTAATACGAACATTTGAAAAGTCGGGTATATTTCTTAAAAAAAAAATTAAAATTAAAAATGAAATTAAAAATATAGGTAAGTAACGCAAAATACTAAATATTCGTTTCACGGATACTCAAATTATGAAACAGAAATGACCATTATTTATTTATTATAACAATTGATATTTAGAGTTAAACAGTTTTTTTTTCTTTGCGATAACTACATTTATTAGACTTACAGCCTCCTTTACAACCACATCGACTTTGATCTTGCCCTCCACATTTAGATGATATCAAACACTCTCTCTCTTTGAAATCTCTGTTTCCGGAACATCTTCAAGCAAGACAAATCTTTGGTTAGAGGCTGTTATTTCAATCACGGTAGCAAGTATATTTTTTCCGTCGCTGTGAGCTCGATCTACATCTGGAACGTGGGCCCTTACAGTGTCACTAATTTTAGCTACGGGATATTTAGCGTTATATTATAAAATTATTTAAAGCCAATTTCCTAAATGGCATAATGTTTTTTCTTACGCTCCTCATTTTGTTCTGATAACTCCGTTTGTATCTGAAGTTTCTTTACACTGCACAACTAAAGTGATAGATAGTGAAACTTGGCTTGGGCCAATTGAAAATAAATTTGTATCATTTTCGGTGGACTCCACTTGATCATTTTCGGCGGATTCCACTTAGTTCTTTTCGGTGAGAGTGCTTGCAGTAGATAATAGTTTTTCTAAGTCTACTTCTGAATAAATATCAAAAAGTGCCTCATTTGGCATAGAAATAAGTTTGTCCTACTTTCAACTTCGTCCCGAACATGGTTTCATATTGAGTACAGTTAATGCCTGTGCGATGGATTCCATTGTTTATTAATTGCACAAAACATATCTTTCCGACGATTTATTAGTGCTGTTATCATCCAAACGCGTACTTAGGACATTCTCTATATCACTCTATTCTGCTGATACTTGGCTTTGAAGGTGTCTCGGTTTATGTACAATTTTAATTTCGGGTCACATGTTACAAACTACTTGAAGCATTTTATTAGCAAACTTTATACCATTATCGCTGTAAAGAATGGTGCACCAAATACTGTAAAAATATCAAGTAGCCCATGTGCTACTTCTTCAGCTGTTTTAGCCTTGAGCGGGAGGAGCTGCACAAAATGTTATGAGATGATTTTGGTATACTAGTATAAATATATATTGACCATCGCCTTGTGACTGCATGTCAATTAAGTCTACATGACACCTCGAATTTATTTCGCTGCTAAGAATGGGCTTAACCACTATTCCTTTTTTTGGAACGTCGCGTTTCTTTTCACAGTTGCCGTATAAGTTTATACAATTGACAATAATTTCACTCGTAATATTTTTATAATGTAAATTTAACTCTTTCTCCATCCGCTTTCTTCCACCATGGCCAAGTGTTAGGTGAGTGTTATGTAGAATCTGAAATATTTCGTTGTTCCTTCCATAATATCTAATTATATTTTCTTCTTTGATCTGGACAATTAATTTCTCTTCTTTTCCAACAGTCATGAAGTCAAATCTGTGCGAGCGCTGATAATATTTTGGTTTTTTATTCGAATTTTATGACTTCGAAGATTTTATTTTTTTAATTATCTCTAAATAACTTTTGCTAGTCAAAAAGTGAGTATTTTGTCCTTTTAGTTATACTAATTCATTTAATGTTTCGTCAAATTGACGATTCATGTTGGTAAATTTTGATTTATCCATGATGTATTACCTAAACACACAATAACAACCATCCTTTACTATAATTCGAAACTGAATTCAAAAATATAAGCTGTCCGCGTCCGTCTGTATTCGCTTTCAATGCAAAAATAAACAAAAACAATGAGCGCTATGTAATGAAAAATAAAGCGATTGACATCCGCACGCAGCCATCGCGGGCTTTGATTGGACAGCGCGTGTCACGCATTTGTTGCCCTCCCAATTACGTAGCAATATTCATACTGACCAGACAGTGTGATAAAAAATGAAGTTTAGATAATAATTAATCACTTAGCCCGATGTAGCTTGTCATTATCCATAATGCCCAGGCATCATCAATAATGCCCTCATTAACCACTTGGTCCATAACATATACACACATTTCATATAAACATTTAACAATTTTTTACACTCTTATTAATAATATTAGGAATAATATTTCGACTACTTTTTTTTTTCTCTTATTAGAAAATTGTAAATAATTTAGAACTGTAGAATTTTTTATACTTATATATCGGGAAATAAACTTAGAATGCGAAATAAATAAATATTTTGAAATTATTTCACCCAAGTGACACATTCATGAAATGAACAATATATTTCGGCTTTAATGTCTTGTATCCTGTTACTGCACCTTTTAAAAATGCATATTTTCCCATTATGGTATTTCATGTTGATTTTCTTGCTAGGAATCTCCTGCTTATCATTTTGTTTATAATTTGATTGTACCTTTTCTTTGCGTTTTTATCCTACGTAGCTGAAATACCTTCCATAAATATATTAAACTTTTCAATATGTTTACTTTAATTTAATATTTGGCTTTCATATTAATATTTCTATCTTGCTCAAAAATACTGTAAAATAGTTTTATTAAACATTTATTTCTTACGCTGAATACGCAAGAAATTAACATTTAACAGTGAAAAAATGATCGTTAAATAAATTCTTGAATATAATATTTCTTGAACATTATTTACTTCATTTTTGTATTCGAATGAAAGTTGGCCAGCAAATCAAATATATGGTGAGCAATAAGAATTCACTTCTATTTTCTCCCATTATTTTTTTTCCTTTTGCTACGATATATAAAGATGGTGTATAAATAGGAAAGAAAAGCTAAGTTGTTGATACAACTCTTTGTTGAGTATTCCAACTTCAACAAACTAAATGCGGTAACTGCAACACTTTATCTGAGTTATTGTATAATTTTGATTCAGTGTTATCAATTTATTTAAAACGGGACTTAAGAATAGAAAATACCGATTTTTTATTAAAAATGGATATGTCCAATTTATAGTTTAAACCGTTGTAGAAATTAATGATAGTTAAGTATAGTTGCAGGCGGATCAAATAAAAGAAGTAAAAACATTTAAAAATTTGTGTGCTTTGTAATCTTTTTGTGGGAAATTAAAAAAATTGTTTAAGGCTAAATCGTTAAATAATTCAATATACCTGATCACTATGATCTACTTCTGCTATTAATATCCATACTTCTAAGCATGGCTTCTTTAAATACCGCGTTTTAATCTAAACCGCTTATACTTTTAGGTTTCGTTTTGAGAATCTCCTTTGGTTTTTATATCTAAGTATGATATTAATTTTGATTGTAACGCTTTCATTTCGTATGTATGTATTAAATATGGAATAAATCGACTTTTGATCGCCAATACACGGTCACAAATATCTAAAAATATTCTTATTCTAATTCCCCGCTGTACTTTCGGTTTCCTTTCCCACTTTATGTTACACCTTCATAATTTTATATAAGTTTTTCACGTTAAATAATTAAATTGATTATAGATTGATAGATATTGTTTTAGCAGTATTTATATGAAATAATTGCTTAAAAAATATAATTTAAGAAAAGGGGACATAAACCAAAAATTATGTCATCACTTTCCTTGCCCATAATATCAGAGAATGTATTTATCTTTGAAATAAATTACTCTCCCTGATCGCCCATTTGCCAGTTTGACATATCACATGTGAATTTTCATAATATTTAAATTTTTTGGGAAAATTTTGGGATTTAAATTCTTAAATCCCAAATCTTTAGTTCGTTCTATTATTCATTTTGTTTTTATTTTCTTAATTATGCCTCTGATAAAATTATTACGTTCAATGTGTATTAAAATGTAATAAAATTTTATTATATCAAATTTTGATAAGGGTTATCTTTTATTGTAAATATATAAGTTTATTCGTTTATTATCTTTATTTTGTGATTTCATATACTGGAAATCCTAATACATGGATATTTTTTTGTATCAATGAAAAGATGTAACAAAGAGGTAATATTAAGAAAGAAATGAAACGAAAAATTTAAAAATGAAAATATATTTGGAAAAAGTGATAAATACTGTCCTGACTAATTTCTTAACGAGATTAAGTTTTCTTAATGACAAATGGGGCGAATAAATTTCAGTCAATAACAAAAATATAAAACCTAACGCGAAAATCTTTCAAGTGCAAGCTATGCTTGTATAAATAGTGTTCTGTGCTATTAGCCCCAACTAAAATTATTAATACCTTCGCCCCATTTCCGTTCATCTGCCACCGTTGGAGCTAGTGTCGTATCACATCCCATATACACAGAGCTGGGTAGTGAGCAATTTGACTGAACCAATTTAAACATTTTGAAAAACGTGCAAGAATAGTTGTGACATCGTGACAAATATTTCTTATCCAGAAATTTACTCTAAAACTAATTGTTCGGAAGTAGTAAGAAAATATTCAATTTACTTAAAAATAACGATTAATTGCGTCAGAATTTTTTAATCTTGATAATTTTGATTCAAACTTTATCTAATTTTTAATGTCCATGATGTTGTTTTATTTTATTAAGATCCCTTTGGTGGTGACAGTGGGAGAGTGCAATGTTTAAAAGTTTTTCCCTAAAAATGTTTGAACAAATCCATAAAAAAATACATCACATGTATTGCTGAATTTGTAATTCAATAAGTTTCCATTTTTCATCTTACACGAACCCTTGATATATTTTTCATTTCCCTATTTGCTCCACGAAACTAATTGAAGCATCAAAATAGAACTTTTATACTTCACTTCTTTAATAAGGCCCCCATTGTATCCGAAAAAATTGCATGTGATTGACGGATGGACGGATGCCGAAGTGATTCCATAAGCCTTCCATTTTGGATATTTTGTCCTGGCACTCTAATAAAAAGAGATGATATTTTATCAGTGAAATGGTAAATAAAATTGTAATTTAAGAAAAAAAAACAAAAAAATTCGCTTTTGCCGCGATTTGACCTTATATTTTCATAATGACAGAACCTTAATAAATATATAGTGATAAAAAAATATACAACAGCTAATATTAAGGACCCTATGCTTTTTTTACATTTAAATTAATTTTTTTTGTCTTCAGAGACATATTTTCGCTCTTAACCAAAATCTTTTTATCCAAGGATTGTTTTGTATTTTTTCGTTCGTAAATGCGTGTTTTATAGTTTTTAATCTATAATTTAATTTTTTCACTTTTAATACAAAATTGAAGTTAATTTCCAAGATATGAGAATGGTACTAGCATTTTTAATATTAGATGTAAGTTAATTAAATAAATACTTTATCTACATATTTAAATTATGAGTTTTCATTACTCTATGTTAGATAATTTTATTTTGGTGGCAAAATTAACTAATTTAAATAAGACTTGAAACGACATTTTCAGTTTTTAAGGAATTTTTTTTTTCTTTTCAAAATAAATTTTGTGCTAACCCTTACCACATCAATGAAATATTACAGTTTTCCAAGTTTAGATTCTGGAAATTTTGACAGTTAATTGAACAGAAAGAAACGACGATGAAGTGCTAAGATTTCAGGTTTTGTCGAAGTCGTTGTGGAGCCGAATACAGCTTCACTTTCGTTTCAAGGGAAAAATTGCATATCTATGACAAAAATAAATATGTCTCACTATAATTACATTTTTGTTACTTTTTGAAATGTATTTAATCAATTTATCAAAAAAAGCTACATAAATTTAGTGTTGAATTACTCAAAAAAGCCATATGAATAATGTGTTGAATTATTTAAAAAAAGGCTACATGAATTAAGTGCTGAATAACTTAAAAAAGCTACATGAAATTAGTGCTGAGTTATTTTAAAAAAACCTAGATGAAATATGCCGTGAATTATTTAAAAAAAAACTAATTGAATTTAGTGCTGAATATTTTAAAAAAATGCCTGCATGAATTAAGTGTTGACTTATTTTAATAAGCTACATGAATTAAGTGTTGAGCCATTAAAAAAAGGCTACATGAATTAAGTGTTGAATTGTTCAAAAAGTATAATAATGCCCCCTATATATTACAAATAAATACAAAAGGTAATAAACTTAATATCCTAGAAACATTAGAAAAAAAACAAAAAAACACCAAGGTTAATATATTAAATGAACAACTAAATATATTATCATCACCCAAACTTAACAACTTCTAGACATAATAAAATTAGACAACATTGAGACTACAGTACTCTTCAAATTGTTTCATCCCAAATAGACATATAAATATAAGTATATAAAAAAAATTATATACATATATATATATATATATATATATATATATATATATATGTATATAAATATATGAATAAATAAAACCGGAGATATGTTGAATTAGTGGTATAACCTTGTACTAACTTTCTGATACCCTTGCTTTTGTATAAATATATTACCGAGAATAACTTCCATTTAATTTTATTACATACATAGGAACATTTGCATTGTACAACCTCATATAATAACAGCAACTGGATTTATTACCCTCACTAAAATACTGGTATATCGTATAACTCTCGGAAATATAATAAAACTTACACCGCTCCCCTACATTATACTCACTAACATAAGCATTGGGAAAACTCACACAAACCAGGCTTCCGCTATTGTACTTGAAACATATAAATGCTGTTGGATGTCCCTAAGAATTAATCTTTGCTAATAGAGCACCTGAAGATGTTGTAATACAACGAAACCTAGGTCGTGGTAAAGAACTTAAAGAAATTAGAAATAATACTACATCATGTAGTTTTATTTAATTATGAATAATGAATTTCAACAAAATTAACGCCAAATGTATTCAATATTGTTTAAAAAAGTTATATGAATTATGTGTTGAATTATTTAAAAACAAAAACAGATGAATTAAGAGTCTTTTACTTAATAGTTAATTGAAATGAAGAATAGAATGGACTTGAGCGTGGTGGAAAATTATTCAAAATTCCGGTGAGGAGTTCGGTCAAAATTCCTCACCGATCGTCAAAGATATCTTACCGGAAGCTATCGTAATACTTCCGGTTTTTGCTTGATGGAAGTAAAAATGAAAGATGAAGATGAATGTCAAACAATCGCATCCAAGTTGATTATACTGAATTGTCATTTAATACAATTAAATATAATCAAGTTGGATACATAGCTATTGTTCGGCCATTCAATATTCTATACATTTAATATAAATATTGTATATTTTTAACGGTGATTTTAAAACCGGCAACAAGCTCGAATTCTCCTGAAAAAATTTTTTAATGAATTACTTCATCTCGAAAGTTAGTTTTATTCATTATAAAGTATTATTAAAGAACATGTCCGTCAGCTGAGTATGAGCCTCCGCAACAAGCAATATTTTTGAGAGTAGTGCATATAGGGCATACACTTTAATCATATAGCGACTTGCTGTCGTTTAGTTATTTCAATTATGATTTTCGCGCATTTTTGTGAGAACTTTTCGTGGCACTGCAACGAAACAAACAAAACACCATAGTTATTAATGTTCTACATCAGCTTGTTAAAAATAGTCACGTAGATTCAATTATTTCTGGGTAGACGGGGATTACTCTTAATCATTTGATCGCATTGGATTACGCTTAATAATTATTTTGTTATCTATATAAGCAAATAGATTTTATTTTAAAATCATAAGCAATCCTTATATTGCAATTTGTTATTTGCCTTCGATATCAAGATACAATGAAATTTATTTGTTTATATGCACACGCATATTTATTGACACATTACAGATAACTTATTTGTAAGAATAATAATTTAATGGTTTAATAAAGCTTAAACTTTTTGATTCAAGATGAACACAAAAATATAGAAGAACTACAAAAAATAACGATGACACATTTCGACTCCTAGCCGCAATCGTCTTATGAGTTGAGTCTGTATTTCTTTGAGCATTAAATAAATAACGGACAACATCTATTATGTAAACGAAATGACAAAAATTAAGAGAGGGTTTGCTACAGATATCGTTATATATTTTGATTGCATTTCTGATGAGTGCTGTTGTTAATTGTGGTGTCCGTTTAACAAATGATTTATACATGATATTAGTACTTGTCAAACCGAATTGTGTAATATTAAGAGATCAAAATTTGTGACTATTTCTCATATATTATATCAAATATCATCCGATGTTATACGTTTGTTTGTTGTTTTTCATCTTAGTCATACGTTTTAAGCTATAAAAGGACTGTTGATATAATATTATAATTTATATTAAAGAGTTTTTCTTATAATTTCAAGACGATGACTTTATTCAACCTATTCGTCGAGAAATAAATATAAAAATATTATGTGTTTTAGATATGTATATACTTAATATCTTGTTCGAGTGATATATTCTTCGTAAAAATGGAATATAAGTTTTATGATAGAGTTTTTATCAATATATCTAATAAACTGCTGATATTTCCAAAGACTAATTTTTCATTTTAATATAATACGACTAAAAAATATTACAGGCCTTCTTTAAAAGAAATGTGGTTACTACCTTAAGTCCGTCAGTGTTGAATTATTATATTAATAAATTTTGAAAGACACATCGAGGGTAAAAAGATAATGGATTTTAATAAAAGTTATGCACTTTACGTCAATTAATGAAATAATAACAATACCTAATAAAAAAATGTTTCGTTATGTTCGAGCAATTTTGCGAAGAGTAATCAGTGAATCACGTAATGGATCCTTAATCAAAATCGAATAGTCTTTCCGATTAAAATAAGTATTGATTGATACAAGTAATGACTATTATAATGAATTTTAAAGCGTCTTTAGACTACGTAGTTACGTTGAGTACATTATGTATTGTAAAGCAGATAGCATCACAGCACAGTGTAAAGTAGATAACATCGAAAAATCTATTGCAATCTTTTCGCATATTTCAAAATACATAGCAGAAGGTAACATAATTTATGAAAGCATTTAAAAGACGCATTTATATTTAGCAGATGTCCTCGTCACGTACGATTATTTGTTTACCGTACGATAATTAATTTACCGTACCTTCTGCTAATGACACGGGATCTGTAATGAAAGGAAAATGGTTAACTCGGACCCAATTCCAGACATCTGTCATCGATGGCGATATTCATTATGTTATTTGTTTTTGCATTTGTTTATGCAATAAAACGAAATATTCTTTTATACTTTCAGGTTGAAAAAATTTAATTTAGTAACTTAATTAGATTCTAATATCTAAAAACGATGCATGCATCCCAAGATGGCCACAAATAAAATCTGGAATTAAAACAGATGTTTTTACACGATATATGAATAGTATAGATTCACGTGAACGTAAGTTTAATTTTCTATTTACCATAACGCTATAGTTTCTACTTAACCAACCCAAACATCACCAAATAATACTGTAAATATCGAGGAAATCAATTATCATTAATTTGTATTGGTCTCATTTTCATTCTCTAAACACTACTCTTAAATCCTATAAGTCTAATAGAATATTTTCTTCTTTCTCTCTCTTTATCTGCCGTTTACCCCTTACTATGTACTTACAAATCAAAGCTTAGATCGTCAAAGAATTTTCACTGCTGTCACGTGTACTGATTTGCATGCGCTAAAATTTTTTAATAGTCTGAGGTTTTAATGGATTGAAATTATTTCATGAAATAGAACTTAAATATGACTTATCACAAAACATTTGCATTGTTTGCAATGTGGCTAATGTTGTTTCCACTTATATTTGATGACAAATATGTAGTTTCATATATTTGATTCTTACCTACATATAGAGTGAATGGCAACCACTGATTTTGATATTTATATGTTGTTATCTCGTAATCCGTTTTCGGTTGCCGCAAGAATGCCCAAGTTGTATCTGGCTAATTGCAATACCTGTAGGAGCTTAATAATCGACTATTCTCTGTTCTTTATGTAACTATATACATCTGACACAACGTTGCATTTTACCTTACAATACGTATGTAGGTATTTACGTTTTAAAATGAAGATTGGAACTCTATTCAAAATCAAATTTAATTTAATATTTCGGTAACGTTTATTTGTTTTTGACTAAAGATTATTTCTGAATTGTAAATAATGAACTAATTCGTTTTTTACTTTTATTCTAGCTTTTTGATATCTGCATTAACATAAGGGAAAACGTATCATATGTTAAATCATTCAGGGCGCAATTTTGTTTAAGGAACTAATGAGAATTAATATGTTTATTTTACAAGAGTAAAAATAAACCACTTAATGAATTCTATCACAGGTGAGAAACATCGAGTTTAGAGCTGTGGGCTTTCATTTAATCCTCGCTTTCAATACATTTTTAAAAATTAATTTCCTTATGAGGTCTACAATAAAATGTACCTTTATTTAAAATAATATTTCCTTACAACTAAAACTTCAAGTGAAAAGTTTACGATAAAAACACTAAAGAATATTTTAATTTATTTTCTTGTAATAAATTTGTAATTTTTAACGGACCGATGTCAGTGGTGGTGAAATGAATAGATACAAGATGATGTTTCAAATAAAGTTTGATTACAGAATAAATCGATACATTTATTTATGTGAGTTTAGCGACTTATTTCATAAATAAATATGCAAAAGGATCATAATATTATAAGAAATTTTATCAAACATAACATAGTGCAACTACTAATGAATGTTAGACGTAGTTACAAATAGAATAAAACTTATTAATAACATTAGACGACTTACATCATTCGCGGTAAAATTAAGGTTACAAATATTACTCAGGGAAATGTTTTTTACAACATTGTTATAATACTTTCAAGCAGTTTGAGTAATGATTTTACAGCAAAATTCTATGAAAAATTAATAACTCCCTCACGGAAATCAATCAATTCCAAATGATCTTCATATTATGTAACACAATTTAATGATAAAGTTATTTAACTAAAGATATAATTTTAGGTAACATCAAATTTACAAAAAATATTGATTTTGTAATTTTTTTCAGAAAACATGTTTCGTCACGCTGAGACTAAAACAGCCGAGTGATTTCTGATGTTATTTATCTTTTAAGACGACTGTGATGCCATTTTTTGGTCAAGGTAACAATAATTCGCACGCATTTAAACAAGAGCGGATCCTAAAGGAGTCACATATCCAAAGTGGGGATACGTAGTATTACCAGCCGCGATTTTTTTTTATTTTGGAATAGATTCATTTTTAAGAAAAAAATTTGGATCATATCTGATTTCCAATTCAAAAACTTAAACCAACGAAAAGAGATCCCAAAAATAAAGTAAAGTTTTCTCGTTTGTGTTTTTTTTTGCTTAAAATTTAAAGTCAATAGCTCTTTTTAAATTTAATGAAAAATCTAATTTATTTCGTTGACACTAGTTAAAAAGACGTGAGGGCATTTATCTTATTATAGTTAAAGTGTCAAATATTAATGATTTTAAATTCAATTATTGAAAATCAAATTTAGTCGGTGAATAGTAGTTAGGCAAACATGGGAGTGGTTACTGTGTTTGTGTTAAATTTGTTAAATAATTCTGAAATTTTAAACATGGCCCTTTATAACATAAATACACTCCCTTTAACTTTGGACCTCTATAAATATAATTTTAGGATGATAGAAAAGTGTTGACATAGAGTGATTACAATTGTTTATTTTAATTTTGTATAAAATTTTACACGTAAAAACGATTAAAGTAATTACCTGCGGTAACAAAGGAGGTACTGCGGTGGTCTCGGCAAAATTATTTTGGGTACGTACGTTTGGGTATGTACGTTTAACTGTTTTGACTTTAACTTTGACAGAACTATCAGTAAAATATTTTTTTTATAAACTTAGTTCTGTAAGAATGACATTGATTATGTTATGTATAGTCTTAATCGAATTTTTGGTTTCTTCAAGACGGGAATAAATTAGATGTGTATCATTTCTTTGAGAAAATGTATAAATGCAAGTTGGATAATATTGTGAAGGAGTAGAAAACCAAATCGAAGAAGCAGATTACAGGCTAGATCTTAGAATCTTAATCGTCATATTTAATGTTGTCATAAACTATATTTAGTTATTGAAGTCTGAGCTCCGTTATTTTTTTCAGGAAGAGAAATTTCAGGTCTTATTTGCCCACATATTTCCACAATTTGCACTGCATAGTATTTTACAAGAAAATTTAATGATATTGTTAAATTTATATCCCTTTTTATAAAAAATATTCTTGAATTGTAAGAATCACGTAGACAATAAGCTTAGATGGAAATATGAAAATAATTTCCAACTATATACTCACAAATGAAAGCATCCCTTTAAATGAAATAATTTGTTAATCATCAAACTTTATAAACAATTAAACGATAATAGCAAAATATCTGATTTAAATATTACTAAAACAGTAAAATGAAGCAAAAAGAAATAAACCAAAAAAAAACAAAAATATCCATAATATATTAAGTCGATATACTCATGTTTTATAATGTACCATAGTTTTAAACATTGAATCTATTGTTTAGATCTAATGTAACATGAAATATGAATGTTTAACACAATATAACTGCAAGAAGCTATAAATCAAATCACATCGCGTCTTATATTTTGCTTCATCATCGATCGTCAACCTCCTCCATGAATCCTGACTACAGCATCATTAATCATCTCTTTCCAAACTTTCGCCTAGGCTCATTGTTCCAACCCAACCCAAATTAAGGTGATCATGCGTGATAAAAATGAAAATATTTATATGTTCCTAAAAAAATGTCCAGAATGTTTTATATTTGATTTAGTTTAACTTATACAAACCAATTTTCAGCCAGTTTTTTGATAAGCTGTTTAAAGCCGCAAGAATTCTTTTGATTTAAGAGGAACCATGATAATTACTGCATAATAATTCTATTGTTCTCAAAACTATGTTCAGTAGCCGCAAGACGCACATATCCTTAGAAAAATATATTGCTGCACTTTTGGGATTACTTTTTGATATGAAAAAATATTGTAAATTTAAAATTTTGCGATTTCGTTAAAATTATTTTTAAAATGTATCTGCTTAAACGGAATTGGTTATCAGATAAAATAATAGAAATTAATCTGAATATCAAAATTCTAGAATTAATAGCGAGATTATTAATTCAAGAATTTTATATTCATAGAAAGTTGCTCTTAATCTAATCGTCTTAATATTAAAAAAATGCTTAAAATTAGGTTACACTACTCTTATTCTGAGAATACTTGCACTGTTCATAAAGTTGTTCGAAAGAAGGTATTAAATACTACTAATAAACACAGTAAAACCCTAGAATAACTATTCCGAAGTTATTTGAAAAATCCAACACGGCAACATCGCCTTTTATAAACAAAAAGTAAAATATTTGGTTATATCTATGATTGTGAATACAAATTACAACTGTTACAGCAGATGACATCTGTAAGCATCGTTAAAATTTACGTTATTCTTTACTTGTGTCCGTTCTTGTCGAATTTTTCTTCTTTTACAGTTATGAACAATGTTTTATTTAAGATTATGATATAAAACTTTTAAAAAAAAATACAATTCCTTAAAATATTTCAACAGTAAATGAGAATGTTGCCTGAATTTTAAAATTGCTATTAATAAATATTGCTTTTGGTGCGGCTATATGCAATAATTTAAACAATATTTCTCCTTAGTAGTTTCGATTGTATAATTGAATGAAATAAAGCCGTTTTCTTTAAAATAATTATAAATATAATAGAATTGTAAAAACCGACGTGCTTGTTAGACGTACCTACCGAAAAACTTGTATTATATTTAAGTTAAACTTAGGATGAGGTCGGCATAATGTTTGACAGATGAAGTTATGGCGGGTTTGTCATTAAATGAGTTTATTAGCATTTTATTTATCTTTATTTGTCCAAGTTATGCCTTGTTATTCCAAGTTTATTAGTCTTAAACTATATAAAATCACTTACGTCGTTTTATAGAAAGTATCATGATTTAATTTTCCCAGTCCATTTTTTTTTTTTGCACAGTCTTTTGTTGTTTGATTTGCTATAATAAGTAATATCAAACCCATGAGAATAAAAAAGTTCTTCACATTGAAAATAATTCTTTAAGTGGAATCACGGATTTTCCAATGAACTTTTTACTGGTCTGGTTGTCGTTATCTTAGGTAAAATATTCGTAAATGATTTGTCAATTGTCTGTTCTAACTTCATGATTTGCTAGTTTCATACTAGTGACGAATATGTGGATGAGTGAATTAAAAACATTCTTTGAATAATAAGAATGTGTATGGACGACCTTTTTCTCTTTAATGGAACTGTCACACATTAGGAAATTTTACGTTAACGAAGTTATTTACGTAACGTTACGTTTAATTATTTTATACGTAACGTTTATTATTATTAAACACGTTTTTTATCTTTATTTTTTATTATTATTGAACACATTTTTTGTCTTATTCTTTATTATCCTTTAAGATATTTACTTTTTTCATAGCATTTCCACACGTCTTCTCTTCAGATGCGTTGGAATGCACAAATAGCATGTTATGTTTTGTACAATGTTCTGGCATTATTGTTATTTGAGTTTCATACATGTTATATTGAACAAAAAAAATTATAAATAAAACTAACAGGAAACGATTTCCAAAATTCACTTTTTTATGAAGCACTGAAAAGTTAGAAATAATAATTATTCACTCTAAGTAATTACGGTAATAACAACTGACACCGAAATCTTTTAAATCCGTATTATAATATGTCCGTTTTTTCTGTAGTCGTTGTCAAATAAAAATTAACGGAATAAAAAAAAAACCAAAGAAAATAAATATGACGATCGATTAAGTTATCATAAATATTTTCATTTATATTTGTATTTGGCATGGAATGTTCTTTTTATTAAATTTATCTTCCTATTTTTAGGGTTCCATACCTCAAAAGGAAAATAACGGAACACTTATTAGATCACTGAAGCTCATCTGTCGTCTTTCCGTCTGTGACAGCTATTTTTCTCAGGAAACGTTTGACATAACCACTTAAAACGCTTGACAATAAAACAAATTAAATCGCATATATATCTGGTGTATAGGGCGCGGGAAAGCGCTTGTGTATAGGATTCATAATAAATTATTACATTAAGCGCAAAGAAAATTGTTTAATAGTTTTACTAATTTTTCCACAATTTTTTTTAATTTTTATCTAAAATTCTTCAAGGGACATTTTTGAAGATTCACTGACATTACATCCTTCCTCTATCTTCGAAATAATTGAAATCAAAATTATGAAAAGAAACAGCTTTATGAGACGTATATCTGAAGTTTACCTGAAAACTAGGGCAATTATTCTAAATGTTATAGTTTTCTTTGAAAATTTGTTATTTGCACCACACATTTACATGGTAAAAATAAATATTAATATTTCCAAGTAGGTTAATAGAAATGTCATTTATTGTTAAATATTTATATAAGTCTAAATACGTATATAATTCTCAAAGTACAAATTTTATTCGCAATAGACAAGTTTATCTTATATGTAAATTTTAAAAGAAATTATGATTGTGATAGAATCTGCAAGTTTCGATAATTATCAAATAACCCTTTCCACAAAACTAACCATAAAGTGTCAGTACAATAGTAATGGTCACGTAAAGCCTGTCGAAAGTTTCATTCTGTCGGACATTGGCACGCGGATAGCTAAGGGAAAATCATTTTGTGTAGAATTATACTTGGCGTCAGGTTCGAGAATTAATTTGCCGTAGCTTTTGTCAGTGACAAGGGTTGAGGATCGGGGATCAAAGAAAATTCCACGTTCAGCTCTGAGGGAAATCTGTCACACCTCTTAAAATAAATTAAACCCTTGTTTATAATTTTTTTAAATTCGGTGATCAAAAGTATATGTTGTTACATCCATATGTATGTGGCTAATATGAATTAAATGAATATGCGACTTAATATTTAGTTGGATTTTTATGTTTGAGTTTGTTTAGTAAAACAGTTACTTCACGCATTTTACTGTTGCTAAAAATATAATATCGTTAATATAACGAAAATTGCTCCATAAATTTTTTTAAATGTAACAAAAAGTTAAAAATAAGGAAAAGTGGAAATAATGGAGGGCAGATTAAAGAAAGAAGAAGATTTGTATCGGATGGAATTCGAGAAAAGTCTCCGAGCGTAAAAAGACTGAGTAGAAAATATTGAGGAACAAAACTAAATGACAAATCTTAAAACTTTCTGAAAAAATTAACGTCGACGCTATTGGAATAAAAAATAACATTTTTTTGCAGAAATATGCTTTAAATATATTCAGTTTTATGAACACGATACTTCTGCAAATTACTGAAACTTATTTTACTACAGCCTGTATACCTCAATGATTTTTTCGTCGGAATTTTTGCAGGTAATAAAACATCTTTTAATTTATGCATTAATATATTATAGCTTTAGCTTTGCATTATCATTTAACATGATCTTCGCAAACTTGGCGCACTTATAGTTTATAGAATACTGGTGAAGAGTAATATGGTACCTTGGCCCACTTATAGTTTATAGAATACTGGTCGAGATTAATATGGTACCTTCCGAAAGCTTCTTGTATGGAACTTTATAAAGCTTGTGAATAGCTATAATAAAACATGTGTTTATTTCAATATAAACAAGGAAGGATGACGACCAGGACAAGAAAGCTGATTTAAAATACTCTCCGTACAAAGTTCTAATTCTTGTTACATTTTAGCTTATTATATTTTCAGATGTTAACAGTAAAATATTTGAAATAGCGGTTATATTTGATAATATCAAATCAAAATACCCAATAAAAATTGAGTCATATTTTTAATTACTAAAATCACAGTTTCGAATCAGTCACCGGTGAGGTAATTATAATAATATTTAATGTTATCTATCAAAGAAACAAAGCTTAATGAACACTTAAAAGGGTGACAGATTTCTCTGCTTCAACAAAGAGGGTAAAATTTTCTTTGGCCTTCCGCCCGTGATCCTCTGTCACCATCAGGAAGTACAGAAAATTAATTTCCGTAAGTGATGCCAAACACAAACTGAAAATATATTATCCTGCGCTATCCGCTTGCCAACTATCGAGAGAACATACTTTTAAAAGGCTTAACCGTCACTATCGCACTGATTTTTTGTGAAAAGTGCTATATGAGAATTAAAAAAACTTCTAGATTTAATTAAAAAATAAACATGTTCATACGCGACCAAAATTTATACACAAGATACAGCTATTAATTACGAATATAATCATCACTACAGTGATTCTGTAAAGAGGTAGATATGTATTTGTAATTAAGGATATACAATATTTCTGTTAAATTATTTACGAAATTAATTATTATTTAACTCATTTCGTCTAGTATGTTTTAAACATACGTAAAACATTGTGAATTTAAAAAATATTTAAAAAAAAAATTTACTGCAATTTTGCGGCAAACTTTAGATAAATTTCTTAAACGCTTTTTATATAATTTTGACTTGAGCATTTTCGGAGGTAGAGGGGGAGAGAACTTTCTATTTGTGAATACTTTCAATAATTATCCACAAATAAATTATTTCAGAATGTTTGTCATCTTACTGAAACTTCTGAAAAAAGTTTTTAATTCCTCATTACTTGCTCCACAAGTTTATATTCCACACAAAACAAAAAATGAAAAAAATATCGAGTAATAAATTTCCATATGAACATTTATGAGAGAAAATTTTGAGCTGGTTATTGGAATATATGCTGGTAATATCAGTTCATCTTTCATTTTCAAGTTTCTGTATAAATCTGTTTCTTGGAAAAAAGCTGCCATAGACCGACGGATGGGTAGATGGACGGGCACTTGAGTGACGGGCGGGCACTTATAAAATACTAGAGTTCTATTTTCATTCATTTTGGTATATGGAATACTAAAAATAAAAAAAATAAAAAGCTCAATAATATTTGCAATTGATGAAAACATAAATGTATAGAGATAACAACGAAATCGCGTGTAATATTCATTTGACTTACTCCTGGCCTCTTATTTTTTTTAAAGAAGTAAAAAGAAATCATTATTAGCACGTATATAAAGTATATCGGGTTCGATTTTACAGTTCTTACTGTGGATAAACCATTAAGACTTCTAAGTTTTCAGTGTTTCAGAGAAAAAAACATTAATTTTAGAACAAGGATTACTCGGTTTGATTTTCATAATTAGTTGCATGCATAATAGGCGCGTTTTTGTATGTGTTATTTTTTATTTATTAAAATTTATTTACACCTCCTTATATTTTCTAAAGTGCATGAAAGAAAAGCATCGAAAAAAACACACTTGTAATTATATATTTAGAGCATAGCAAGCAAAAAAAGTTTCATTTCATATTTCGTGTCGTTAAAAAAAATTATTTTTTTGGTTTCGTGGCCGCAATTCCTTATGTTTTGTCATATCCGTCTGCATGTCCGTCTGCCTTTCACAGCCATTTTACTCGCTGGCCATGCAATGAAGCCGAAATATAGCATGGTTGTATATATTTATAACGTCTACGATATTATAATATATGCAAGTAATTACGTGTTAAGTAAAATCTATGTACGGGAAAGTTTTTAGGGTACCTACTTCCCCTATACTGGCATGCATTTTTTTGCGTATCCTCTCTTACTATAATTTTCAAAATAAATTCCTATAAAATAGTTTCGTAATGTGACAACAGAGTTTTCGACAATAGCTTGATTTTCCATTTTTCTTTATGTAGAAACGAATGTTATAAGGTGTTATTAATTTTTTCATAAAGAAATCAAGATATTAGTATATAAGATTGTACAAGATTTTTACAAGCCCAGAGACTAATATAGATAGTTTATTATTGAATTGAAATAATGCAATTTGTCATTTTTAATACCAAATTTTAAACTGTCTTTCATCTTCTATCTTTTTGTTACTAGCTGCCCGACCTGACTTTGCCTGGGCAATAAAGAATCATCTTGAGTGCATCTTATTTTATTGCATTTCTTATATAATAATTATTTAAGTTTAGTGATTTTCCAAAAAAACGCCGATATATGCGTAACTTCATTTCTGTCTGATAGTATATGTACAAATTTTCATGTCTCTGACGTTAATTATTCCAAAACTCCAATGTAATTTTCCACCAATAATTTTTCACCTTTTGGGATTGAAATTCGAAATGTTCGTTCTTAGTAATCATCAAGAAGTCATTTCTTGACTTTTTGATATACGTACTAAATTTATAGTTTATATACTTAACAAATCAGGATATTTCGTGATGAGTCAATCAGGGATTAGTGTTTGAATTTACTTAATCTTATTGGATAGAAAGACACACAATTAAACCATATTTAGGGACAACGCAATTTGTAACTGATGTTAACTTTTAATTAGCCGCTACTTCGGCAGCGTAAAGCCATCTGGTGGGTTGTGCTGGCTCCGATCGCTTATTTCTAAGGCTTGTTTAAGAGTTGCTGGAAACTTATAACGTACCACAAGGTATAATCAAAATGTATTCAGGGCTTGTACATATAGCTGTGATTTGCGAGAATATAATGATTAGTAACTACAATAGAGCTAAAAATCAAACTACACGGTATTCCTATCTTATGTTGTACTTCATCGTTGATTATCAAAGTTTTCCTCTTCTGTTAATTATTACATCATAAATCATCTTTCTCTAACTTTGGCGTGAGCTCATTCGTTGCGGACGCTATTAGCAGACACTGTCCATAATTGAGTAACTTATATTATAATTACAAACATTAATCCAGATGGGGTCCTTTGCGGTTGTCAGTCGACAGGCTTAAAAGTAATGTTGCTAAGCGTTGAAATATTGAGGAATCAATTTAAATAATTATATGTAGACCATGCTGTAATAACAACTATATATTTTGACTTGAAATACTTATTCAAAATTTTAACCATAGTTGAAAATCTTATAGTTTTTAATATTCAAATAGATCTTGAAAATTGGATAAGTTTTCACTTAGTTTCGTCGTATGTTTCAATTTTTAAGTTAAATATTGCGCTATATAAATGGTTACAATGGTAAGATTTTTGTGGAATGTGCTAGTTGGATAGTATTTATGTAGTAATTCTACCATAATTAAAAGTATATTATATGCAATGAAAATAGCAACAAATCGTGTGCCTTGAATATTAGCAAAATTAAAATTGACAAAATATGATTTTATAATTTTTGACATATTGATAAGAAAATAATACGAATAGAAATTTAAGAAAAACAAATATGTCAAGGATAAAACGAAATTTAAATAGAAAAATATATATATCGGGCGATTTCCTGAAAAAGGTTTTGCCCAAATTAGTAACCAAAGTATTCCGGAGATAAGTGACAATATACTTATACAGTAAATGCATACATATGTTGCTGCTAACCTGCGGAACTATGTCAGCAGGTATCGTGTTCAGAAAAAATAAATGTGTGGAGGTTTACAATACGAGGTTAAAGGTCGTGCAGAAAATTAGTTTTGAAATTTGTTGAAAGGAAAGCAAAGAAAACGCGGGTTACGTGATTAATGTATTTTCAGCTAATCCAGCACCACTATTCGAAGCTTCGATTTATAGTTAGGAACATGGCTGTGATTGTATCTGCCACGCCGACACGACGACAGTACGTGTTTAGAAAAGGTTGAGTACAATC
Source organism: Druceiella hillmani (assembly GCA_039881145.1). NCBI lineage: Eukaryota > Metazoa > Arthropoda > Insecta > Lepidoptera > Hepialidae > Druceiella > Druceiella hillmani. Next base: position 10,882,861 of record JAYKKI010000045.1, read on the forward strand.
TAGATAGCACACATATTAAACAAAGCACTTTTGTCTGGTTTTAATTAATATGAATTATACAAAATGCTTCGCAGTGTATATTTTGCAATATATATATATATTGTCAAAAGCATACCTAAATTATTTTACGCACACAGGCTATATTGTATTTCTAAAGCCTGAAAATGCGTCAGTACTTTCTATTTTTAAAAGAATAGAACGAAAAATTGCTTCGTCCGTCTGAAAGGGATACTCGATTAATCTAAATTGCACCTTCTCCCATATAACTTTATATAATCTCCCAAATCTATACATGTAGCTTTCCTTAACTTTTTTTTTGCTTCGTATGGCTTGGTAATGGAAGAAATAGTTTATTATTTTACAGGTTCATTCCCAAAATTATGAAAAATAAAACTTATATAATTGTTTTCATTTATATTTGTCTGTATGTCCGTATGTATATAACATGATAAATCTTTCTAGATAAGTTCTATCGTAGCAAAATTAAACAGAGACACGGATATCTATTAGACAAGTATATAAAAATATAAAAAAAGAGGTGACTTTTTTCGCCAATCCAATTAAAATAAAAAGGAATTTCAAAATGTAATTGAAAATGTCTTCATCCCGAGGTAGATGTTTCTAAAGTATCAAATAACGTTTAGCGTAGTTTCCCAAACATTAAATTACACATGTGAAAAATCTAAAAGAAAAGGCGATATTGACAGCTAGTAAATGTCATAAAAATTGGTTTTGTACAATTTACAGTAATAAATCGAGAAGATTTAGGTAATCAAGTTATTTTTTTACGCCTGTAAAATATTTGCTGGGTAATATATTTATCTAGTGAAAATAATATACGCACGTGTAACAACTTAACAAAAATACATTAAATAAACATTTAAGGGTGTTGAAACTTTTAAAATTACCTATGTGGCTACGAAATTATCATAGCGTGTGTTCTACTTATATTTAACAAATATTTTTCAATTTCACATTACCTGATTTTTTCTAAGATTTTTTTAAGGCCTAATTATACTTATGTTAAGTTCAGACGCTTATCAGCATCACTAAACATTAGCCAACTTATGAGCATGTACATTCTGGGCCAATTTAGGAAATAGTATTTTTTGTGTGTATCTAGAAAATATTCATTTGTAAAACGGGTATTTTTAAATAATTTCACTACTTACTTGAGCACTAAATTGCAATTTTGCAAATAATTTAATCTGTTTGCCATCCGTTTTGGCTTTGAATTTGTATACCTATATTCGAATAATTACTGAGGGGTTTTTATAGATGATGACTACTTTCGGTACAGAATATGTATTGTTAAAGATGTTTAAGAACATAATTAGGTTAATGTGAGCATTGGCATATATAATTACCTATATTGTTTTTTAGCGGTAATTTTTTATTGAACGTCGTATTTTTTCATTTTTATTGAAAGTGTCTTAAGGTGACATTTCATATTAGATTAATATCAAAGTGATATTAAAAATTATAGGATCCCAATAAGATTGGTTTACAAATAAAATTATAAAGCAAAATATGCTTTTATTGCAATAATAATCACGAAATACATGTTGAAGACGTACATTTTCATGACAATGACGCCACGTTTTTTTACATATACATATGAATGCGTTATGAAATGGAAGATAACAACTTGCGCACTAATAAACCGATTAACTTTAGAATGCTTAATTATTTATTCTTACAACCTAACAAAACATCACAACTTTGACTGAAACATAAAATAACCGCATTAAAACCATATACTCTTGCATATAGTATTTTAATATGTTTGTGTATTAGACGTAAATAAATGATTAAGTGTAAATGCCACGTGGGCCTAATTGGGCTCTCTCTCCCCTACCCCTTCAAGCAAATAATAAGAATTGTCCTACTTCCGACCCCCAGCTATTTTGTGTAAAAAATCACGTCAATTCCTTGCGCCGTTGCTATATGAAAAAAGGAAAAACAAACATACTTTAGCATTATATTTTTGAGGATAATAAAACTACAGAATAGGCCTGTCTGTACATTGAATATATTTACGAAAGAAATATTGAGGGTAACATGACAAAAGAAACAGAACGCAAAAATATTATTTTTGAAATGTGCGTAAGCAAGTTTATTTGTTCACGCTCCACGCAAGAGAAGCTAAAAGAATTTCGATGAAGTTTTTACTGGTGGACTGACCTGAAATAATATATAGGCGATATTTTATTGCAATTGACTAAATAAAAATAAGACATGGCAATTTTGCGTTTTAATAAAAATTATACTTATTTCAAAAAAGTTTATTCTGAATGTTTTTATAATAGTTGGTATTACTGGCTGGCCTTAAAATTACTGAACCCTTAATTTCCATATTTACCATTTGTATTGAATTTAATTATTTGTATTAAATAGATCCTAATTTGTTTCCTTCGAGACTACATGCTTTTTAAAAAGAAGGGAGAAAGCGTGTCCTCAGCTATAGAAAGCAGTAGGGAAATACTTTTTTATATTTAAATTATTATTCAGGTAAAAAATGACATTTATTGGTTATGTTTTAAAGCTGTTTTTAATTTACGGTCACTAATCAATTAGATCAAAGTACATGTCAAAAGGCAAACGTATAGTAGACATTAATTAGTAGTCACTAGTTATTGCTATCTCGATAAATCCGCATTTGGAAAATAAGATCATTGTACTGAGCTATTCTAGTTAGCTCGCTTCATCAGTAGATGAAATACTAATGAAAACTATAATAATACCAATAAATGTCGTAATTTTGATAATATAAAATAAAAATAAATGGTTACCAAACAAACATTGAATACATGTTTTTATTTTAAATATAACATCTGATTATTTAATTGAAATCAAAGTAATGCGAACAGACTATACATTTTCTGCACACAGGCGACGTCGTTACGCGTGTTTTAGTAATTTTACGACTAGTAAAGATCTGTTCTTGAGTGGCAGGATTTTGTAAATACGTCCTTAATGGGTATTTGTTTTACCGATAATTTCGCTCATTGAACCCATTAGATAAAGACAAACATGGATTCAAAATGCCTTTAAAAGTAATATCTACCCCTTGCTTTTTATAAGCGTTATATTCTTATTCCTTTTTGTCGGTTATATCTCTAAATATTTTCTACCATTTTGTTGTAGAACCATTTAAGGAGTTTAAATATCTTAGACTATTATTAAGTAACTTATAATATTTACTTGCTTTTATTCAGATCGATATCTTGTGAAAGTATATTTTTTTTATAAAATTATGAATGAAGCAGAGGTTATTATATATGCAAAAATTTTATTAAAATTGATAAACCGATACCCTGTTTTTTGAGATTGTAATTTTAGAGATAAGAGAATATTTTTTGTGTTCCTAATAGTTTTGGAGTTATTTCAAAGATTGATTGATAGATAGATAAAATCTGTGAAAGGTATTGTAAATAAGCAGTACAGTACAAATAAAATAAATTTAGTGTTTATGTTTTCGTTGGAAGTAAACAAAATTTTGATGCTATTTATTTTTTAACTTTCACACTAAATAACTTAAAAAAAGATATTTTTGGTATCGATACCGACAAGTATCGGACCAAAGGTATTTAACTTTAGAAAAGAAATTTATAAATTTAATATTGTTTGGTGTTACGGAACTCTTTGTATGTGAGTCCAACTCGCACTTGGCGATTTTATTTTCTTTGTAAAATGCCTGGCACCGCTCAAGACAGAGTTATTACAAAATTTTCGTAATGGATTTATGAATACCATAGGCAACAATGACAATTTTAATTAACGTTTTATTGAATATATTTAAAATTAATTTCATAGAAATTATTTTGATTTAATTTTTTAAAACTAAATAAAACTACATGATTTAGTATTATTTCTACTTTATTTAAATTCTTTACCACGACCTAGGTTTCGTTGTATGATAACATCTCGTTGTATATCTACATAAAGAATTTTTCTATCACATAGTTTCATTTAGTGTTGACAAATTTCAATTATGTATAATAATAAAATATTTCAGCGTTACAACCATAGATACATTTCAAAAAGTAGCTTAATTGCTTTAATGTGTTATATCTATTTATTTTGCTAACTTAGTAAATGTTTGAATTTAAAAACATGAAGGTCGTAAAAAATCGGTACCAAACAACAGGTAAATATCTCAAAATTGTTTTCATTAGAGATAAAGATAGTGGGTGCGATATAAGCATTAATAGAATATTGAAAATCTTATTTTTAGAAATATTTTGCAACCATGGCAGAGGAATGAATTTGTTAAGAATGAAACCGGTAGGCACGTGAATCGGTGAAAACGGTATTCATTAAATCGGATTTTTTTTTTAATCTCAAACTCAAATGTGAAAATTGACTATCGTTGCATATTCGTTAGGTGAAACAACTTTGTACATGTCTATTATGAAGGTTAAATTAAAAAGCTTGCACTTTCTGAAAGTGAAGTTCATCAAAAGCAAGCAATTACAGCCTCGATATATTCCAAGTGTGTAATTTTTTCCAAAATATTTAGAACAGTATTCATTGCCGTATTTATTTCAAGGCCCAATCTTGGCTTACCGATATATAACATAAATATGCATTTTTATCCAAATGTTTATATATTACTTGTCTTGTAAATGTTACAAAATTGCTTTGGAGGACAGAGTAATTGGAGAGAAGATCAAAAATAGAATAATTTATTTTCCATTAAAATCTTTCCATTTATTAGAGATTGGTAATACCTATCTATAACTTTTGACATACCTATTAGGTATGTTAAAAGTTATACCTCCTAACCTTCTGTTTATTTTAATGTCAGTATACTACAGTGATTGCTTACGTACCTACATACAGGTCATTTATCATCAATCAATAGTCATAATTAGAATATAGATAGTAAAATAAATTGAAAACAATTCTCGGTATATTTGTCTCTACATTTGAAGAATCGTAGATCTCTTAGATTACTTAGCTATGATGGGATCTATAAACAAAAATGACAACGAAGACCATCCGAAATATTTTAGATTAAAATGGTAGATCTAGGACGAGTATATAATTGCTCGCTTTCAGCGCAATTCCTTTTCAGGTATCAACACCTATGGAAATAATTTAATTATGGTCAAAATTTGATCACAAAAACACTCAAACAAAAGAAATATTTTAGCATAGTTTTTATATAAAGTATATTTTGTGCAATGAATATATTTTCGAGTACTTTAATAATTGAACATCTTACTACGTTTGCCTTATGTTTTTATTAGATCGTGAATTCAATATTCACGGAAATAATTTCTTATTTTTTCAAATTTTCAATTTAAATATATGCTACCAGAAATATAATCTATATATTGATGTGCTCTTACAGAAGTAGATATGAAAAGTATATTTTTTTTTCCATTTACGATGAATAATTGTAATGATATATCATATGTTCATGAAGGATTTCTGTGTTCTTCTTTTAATTTACCTGTGATATAAAAAGAAATTAAAACACTTGTAGAAATCTAAATGTTTTGACTGGAGTTTTTTTATTTAGAATATGCTTCTAACTAATTTATTTGTACCTGTTTCTATTGCAATCTCGATGTGGCTATTAAAAACAAATATTAAAAATAATTCAAAAATTTCTTTCTAAATGTAATTTTATAACAATATAGTATTGTATATGGTACTGTCTATGCCCGCGGTTTCTCCGATGTCAAAACTTTAAAAAAATTCTAAAAGCCTATCGGAACCGGATCATATTGTGAATTTAAACCATTCTCGAATCAACTTAGTCACACACACAAAATTTCATAAAAGTCAGTCCAGCCCCTTAGGAGGAGTTCAGTCACATACACACGAACAGAAGAAATGGATATTTAAAGATATAATTGTAATATTGAATATATTTGGCTTTGTCATTTTGTAGAAATTCATTACTCGCAATTAAATTAAACTACGTAGTATTAATTCTACTTTCTTTAAGTTCTTTACCACGACCTAGGTTTCGTTATATTACAACATCTTCCGGTGGGCTGTTAGCAAAGATCTCTTTGCTAACAGCCTCTTTGACAACATCTTCAGGTGGGCTGTTAGCAAAGATATCTTTGGAGATGTCCTGAAGATATCCTGAAGATGTTGTAATACAACGAAACCTAGGTCGTGGTAAAGAACTTAAAGAAAGTAGAAATAATATTGTATATCTTATACTATGAAACGAGCAATTGGTGTATGTATATATATAAATATGTGAGTGGTTTCTCGGAAAGAGCTCTAACGATTTCGATGAAATTTGGAATATTTAGTGTGTGGGTGATTATGTTGAATAATTCAGAAGATGAGCCAAGTAGATTAATTATTTTGGAAATGGTAGCCATTTAAAATTTTCAAAATTACTATGAACACTATTGTATAATTTAATAACTTTTGAATGGAAAAACATAAGAGAACGGTTGGGGAAGGGTAGGGAGGGAAAGGGAAGTGAAAGAAACGACGAACAGAACGAGAAAGGACGAACACGAGGGTGAAGACGAACGCGAAGGCGAACGCAAAGGCGAAAATGTGTAGTTAAACGCGAACGCCAAGGTGAACGGGAAGGAGAAACCGAAGGATGATGAAAGCAAAGGCAAAGGGGAAGGGAAAAGAAAATTTAATACCATGAAAGAAGCAATTTTACTGTCCTGTGGGAAACTCGGAATATATCGATCATCGCTCGGTCACATGGTACTAAATATAAAACAAAATGATTAGCATAAACTGTTATTTCTTGTCTAAATTTATAATTTTAATATACTATATTTATATGTTAAATATTAAAATTATAAATATCATGGGCAGTGCTATCGAAATAAATGATAGCTTACATTGAATTAATGAAATTTTTATATCAATAGAATGCTTATAATAGCTTGAACATATTATCAGTTGCACTAACTTTGGCGCTATATGTATTAAAATTGGAGATATACAATAAAATATACAAGCAAAGTTTCACTACAAAATCGTGAAGCCATCTATTTATAAATTGTGTCACTTAATACGCTACTTAACAAGTTTACACCCTAACGCTTGGCTTGCAGTTAATATCAGGTATCACTATTTTCAATATAGCTACCTACATCGTAACGTTACTTTAAACGGTTTAGTGCACGCTGTAACATATTAAGGAGTTTCACTTAAACAGAAATATTTTTATTGAAACCGTAAGTTGTTTCTATTGCTACGTATGAAAAGGAGCAAAAATTTTGTGAGAGTAGATAAAGTTGTTTTCGAGTTTGTTTATTTACTTGCGCATCACAATACAACACCCAAAAGGATTCCAAGGAAATTTTTACTGTCGTATTCTATTGATTCTTGTGACACACAGGCTATGTTTTACCGTAATCGACCAAGTAAAACGATGGCATGTTAATGTGACATTACAATACAAAGTGTACTTGCTTAAAAATAAATCTTTTTATTGAAGCCGTAAGTTGTAAAAGAAATATTTTTATCGAAACCGTAAATTGCTTAAAAATAAATCTTTTTACTGAATACCTAAATTGCTTATAATGTAATAAAAGAAATCGTTTTATTGAAACCGTAAGTTGTTCCTATTGCTACGTAGGTAAAATGAATAGGAGCAAAAATTGCATGAGAGTAGATAAAGTTTTTTTCGAGTTTGTTTATTTACGTATCACAATACAACAGCTAAAAAGATTCCAAGGAAATTTTTACTGTTGTATTCTATTGGCTCTTATGTGACACATAGGCTACGTTTTACGGTAATGGACCAAGTAAAACGATGGCATGTTAATGTGACATTACAATACAAAGTGTACTTACATTATATAGTTTACTTTTGCAATTATTGTAACAAATGGGAATTCTTGCATTTATCTTACAGTTAAGTTAATAATATTTTCTAAAGGTCCCCTTGTGAACGATCTAATCTCATCTAGAAGCTCATCTAGTGATAAACATTTACTGTTAGTTTACGAACGGTATAATCATCGATGCAGCTTCTTATCCTTTAGATGAGTAGGTAAATTAATTATTCACTAAAAAAATACACTTTTGCATTTCACAGATTAGTTAGTATTAAATTGCTAAACGCATCAGCACTAAAATGTTAGTTAAAACACGAAATTTGTGAAAAAAAATATAGAAATAAACAGTCGTAAGATTTTTGTTTCACTCGATTCATTTTCAATTGAAAGTTGATCGTTTCTTTTTGAGTCCTTAATATGATTTTATCTTGCATACTTTGAGTAATTTTAAAAATATATATTATTTAATTTATTTTAATTACATTTTGTTTAATATATGACAATTATATTTTAATTAAAATATAATAAGCTCTCACTGTCATGCATTTGCCTGAATTATTAATGGAATAATATTTCTGCCCTTTTCTCAATCAGACATACATCCGGTAGGTGTGATTGTGATATCGAATATATTTGGCGTTATTTTGTAGAAATTCATTTTCCACAATTAAATGAAACTACGTGATATAGTATTATTTCTGCTTTCTTTAAGTTCTTTGCCACGACCTAGGTTTCATTGTATTATAAAATTGTCAGGTGTGCTATTAGCAAAGATTATTGTTGTAAAGAAGATCTTGTGTGATTATAATGGTAGAAGAGAAGGTTTTTAAATGAATTTAAAAAAATGTACGAGCGCTGAGATTAAATTCCCCGAATACGTGTTCTTTTTCTCTAAACTCCGCCCTTACTGCTTGCAAAGTTGTTTTCCCACTTCCTATTCAAAGCTAAGAGCTTTTACTAAGACGGGAGTTGCCTGAAGACTGTGGCTTCCGGTTACTTATATTAACCCTGAATATGATATTTGTGAGTATTTCATTAATCAAGTATGTCTTGGTAAACTCCGGACATTATCTTAAATATTTAATAGTAGACATTTAATGCTGTTTGGGAAAAGAAATATTGGTTTTCGTTGAATTGTTTTTGCCAAAGTAGACAGCACATTTAATGTAATGTGACTCCATTGCTCGTAGATTTTTTATTTTTTATAATTATTTGCATGAATATTAAAAACAAATAACTTCTGAATTTTTTTAATTTTGAGATATTATTTTTATATCCTGTCATAAATAACAATAAGTTTAATTTATTTGGTTTATTTCTCAGAAACCAAGAACTTGCATTAGGGATCCAAGAACTTGTATTAGCTGTTCACGAAGATTCTCAATGGTCGAATCTTCATGAAACCTGCATATTTCCCTTTTTTAACTTGACGTTTTCAATTATATAACGTACCTTTAACTTATATTTGTTCCGGAATATAAATTTATTAAAATTAATCAGGTATTCCCAGAAGATTTTAACATAAAACTGCGCTAAGTTAAAAATCTTATATTTTCCGTGTCATGAACGCAGTTTTAACGTTTGTATTTAAAACGTACTTCAAATTAATTTTTCAAGTATAAATCAATTACTCTACACTTTTTTTTAAATGCGTAATTTCTCATCTCTCATAATTTTTATTTTATAAATGTATATATTGTTAGGAATTTCTTACGGCCAGTAAATAACTTGCGAAGCTTTTAAGTAAAAATTAAAATTACATTATTGAATAAATAATCACAACAAAACAAATCGTAAAGTATTAATTATATTGATCAACCTTTACCAGAATATAAGAATAAGTATAGCAGATTTATTAAGTCAAGATAATTTTCTCCTGGGTGGTCATAAGGATTTTCTTGAATAGAGTTCATAATCAAAGAATATGTAAATCGCTCTGTCGTGTTTATTTAAAACCTAATGGTTTTAATTAATCTGTTTTATCAACGAATGAAAATATTAAAAAATATCTAGTGATTTCTTCTGATATTGTCAAGTATTAATTTCAGTTTAAAACACCTAATTTTATATAAAAACATCAATTTTAGGAAAATTATTTACAAAATTGAGAAAAATTTACAAATTTTACAATATTTGTAAATATTTTTATACAAGAAAACCATGGTGACTTCCAAACTTGTAACTAAAGTAATTATACATATTTAACACTGCCCCGTTCCCGAAACTATTATAATTACAATAAGAAAAACGCAGTAATACTTAAAATTTATTTAAAGCATTTTAGAATACTACAGCCGTAGTTTTAAATTTTTAAATTTTTGGGAAATTTGCGATAAATTTACGCCTCTGAAATATGTATTAGGTATGTAATATGTGTGCCCTTAAATAGTTATATTTGTTTCAGTGTATGCGGAGCACTCGTAGTGCGAAATCTACCTGTATTTAATAGGTTTTATGTTTTTATTATTATATAATATTACAGATTTTATGTATTATACTTATATACTTATTTTACTTACTTTATTGACATTATTTTTAATTGTCATGTAAAACGTGCCACATTTTTTTAAGTCAGCAGTAACGTATTTTTTGTTAATTCAATATTTAGAAATGAGTAATGATTTTTAATACATACCAAGAGTAAATCCAATAATTCGTACCATATTAGAGTTTATGATTTTGGTTAAAAGTTAAAGCTTCTTCCTCGAGAAACATAGATACGAAAGCGGGATTGAATGCAAATCTGAGTACAAGTACCGCTCAATTTACTTATCAAAACATGACCCAATCTTACATGATCGCATGTCTTACATAACCTTCGCATGGATCGGTGAATTTACATATAGCTTGTTGAAATTAATTAAATTTGGGACGCGCTACTGGATACAAAAACATTAACATGGACTATTAATCGGGTTTTAAGGGTAGTTAGTTATTATTCCAACACCAAGGTTATTATAACACAAGTAGAGAGATATATATTACACAAGTAGAAAGATATATGGGCGCATAGGAATGAAACGTTCAGTTAGGTGTTATCCTCTTCAGATAAACAGATTCACCCAAGTAAGACTACAATAAATTATCACGGTATTGATCAGAATAGTAATTACATATATTGATGTTCGAATTTCCAAACTTTCCGTTGTCGGATTTTCCCAATAAAAGAATTCTAAACTTTTAAATAAAAGTCCAATTTATCGTCACTAGGACCAACGGATAAGTAAATGTATCATTTCCATCTTACGCCTACTTATTAAGGGCATTAAATAGTTTCCATTGAGTTCATATCTAGATTGAAAGCTTTAAATGCTCATTGTCTTACAATACATTATATAATTTTCCACTATGTTTTCAAATATAATCCCAAAATGTCATCACTTTAACAAAAATGTCATCACTGCATATGCTACCAAGCTTTGAAATAAACTTAATTTGATTTAAAAACTTAAATCTATGCAAGAAACTTAATTCGATTTACATTTTCGAATATCATCTGGAAAAGTTAGTTCTCTCCTATTCTGTCCTATCCTATCCCTTTTTCCCATCCAAGTTAAGAAGTAACTGAAATGCGGCAGTTTATGTAAATAGTAAAAGGAAGAGTCGCAATCCCTATGTCTACTTGCCAACAATTTAATTGTAAAATAGCCTTCGGATGGCAAATTTTCTTCCACTCCAAACCTTCACCGACTTTAATCATTAAAATCTCATTTTTTTAAACAAATTGTAGTCTAAGAATTCACGTTTAAGCTTTTATTATTAGTTGGTTAAATATTTTTTACCAAGTATTTTAATAAAGAGATATTCTTTTAAAATCTGTTTTTGCAGTGCTAATATTTGTAATCTCGTAAATAATGCCTAAAAAATTAACACATGCATTTCTAAATATCGAAAATATCAATTACATAGTAAAAAATCGAAAAGCTCGAAATGATCAACAAGCTCGAAAAAGCCTGAACACTAAAATTACCTTTTAATAAGTTAACTAATGCTACACTCTTTTTAATCCCCTCATATGGCAGTAAAAGTGTGATTACTACACCCCCAAGATGTTTTATTAGGGACTGGAAAGTTTTGAAAAAAAAATTTATTGTATTATTGATAAACTCACACGTATCTTCGTACTTACTTTATGATATATATATATATATATATATATATATATATATATATATATATATATATATATATATATATATACATCAGTGTAAAATAAACAAAAGGATAAATGAATTGTAGACTAATATCAAAAAATGTTTTCATTTCATTACTTTTGTCTAAAACGTGTTTGACAGCAACGATTTGCAGCTTAATAATAACTGAACATGAACACTGGCAAAATTAAATTCCATGGTCTTAATTTTGTACTATTTATTATTTTATTAAATTACTAGCAGGAAAATAGGGGTCTGATTTTTTATATCTAGTACAATAACTAAAAAACTGGATTAGTTATTTGAAAGTGTGTGTCAACATAATTTGTAACATCCGAGATAACAAGCATAAAAGTCAAATTAATAATTAGTAACTATAACACAAAATTAAGGAGGCGTAGCCTTTTCAGGCTATTATTTTAACGTGTATATTTCTAACAAATGAACTTGTCAAGTAGGGGTGAATCTGGCATTGGTAGGGTTTCGCACACACTTAAGCACATATAAAATTTATACGTTTGTATTTCTGTGTTGCACAGAAATATTTACATATATTAATATTGTTATTAAATAGCAAACATTAATTTTGTCATTAAATAGGATATAATTCTTTGATTGTATCACTAATAACTTTTTATTGCTTTATATTTAGCTCGTTTTATTATTTTTTATTTGAACGCAGTACCTATTCGAGAAATATTGGAGACTAATTCCTACGTGAATCCATTTTTGAGATAAACCTGGTAACAAAACGGACCAAAACGTAGCATTATTTAAGATCCACCACGTGATTGCTACCTAAAAAAAAAGAAAAAATATATTTACACCCAACTCAAAGAGTTCTTATTAATGATTCCTACGTGCTTGAATCATTTCTTCGTGTATCGCATCTGCTTTATGTGGCATCATTATTTTTTCCACATTAACTTTAACGAAACCTGAAAGTTTGAAGACAACTTTTATTGGAAACGATGTAATCATTATGTTGTAACTACTTAAACTTTCTTAATAAATAATTTAGACTCTTCCAATAGATAAATGCCAAGTCAATGTCAAGATCGATGCTCTCTGCAACTTACGAGTCAAACCGATTTCCCTTTCACGTACATATATAACTTCTTTCTCTCGTAAAATTAACCTCTCTCCAATGATGACAGCAATAGTGAAAAAAATACATTTGCCATTGTACAACTTTTTTTCCATATTATAAAGTTATCACGAATATAGGTGTTACAAAAAATGCATAGGAAGGAAGACCCGACCGAACTGAGATGGCAATAAAAGCGTCACAGCAAGGAATCGCAACCATAAACAGCCCGCTCCGACAGCCTCCCAAATCTTCAAATTACTTTTTTCCGTACAAATTAACGACATCACTCCGTCTCGCTCACAAGTGATGACGACTATAAACTACGCTGCTTAAACATAAGTCGAGTATGTATCAGACGAGCGGAGGTTTTATCGGATTGAATTCATTCAGTAGTAGGGATTACGGAATATATTTAAAAGGCAATATTTTAACTTTCATAAATAATCATCTTTTAAGTTTTTTTTTTAAATCTGTATATTTTCCCAGATTTCGCCCTTTCCTTTTTCAAACCTTATATAGTGGAGTCCCGTAATGCCGTTTATGGAGACTGCCTACTTCTATTATTATGGAAACAGAATTCCAACACAAGATACTTTAAATCTTAATTACTTTATATAGAGAACGTGCAAAAGAACTTAACATTATACTTCGCAATCATGGCTTATGAAGATTTAACACAATACGCAGGACTGGAAGTTTTGTACACACTTCTTGAAACTCAATATAAAAATATTTCTTCCCCATAAAGGTGATGCACTCCATCATCAATCGGTTTTGTTATATCATATAATGTTAAAGAAACGTATATTTGTGAATATGTATGTGTATGTTAAAGAAACACGAAAATGTTTAACTTATATCATGCAAAGGAAATCAATATTTGTAAATTTAAAGACCATGACTTTATTATCGAATATTCATTTCGACTAAATAAAATACTATTGTTTCTTATGTAAGTGAAAGCTGAGATTGAACTTCTCATTACATAAGAAAAAGCTGGCCTCTAAGATAAAACCATAAGCCGAGAAAAGGACGTCATTAAGGACTAATGAAACATTTCCTAAAGGCTCTCAGCAAACCGGGACTGACTTTTAAATAAAAGCGAAATAAATGTCCACGATTAAGCTTTGCGAGAGTGAAAGGATTTTCATTCGTCCTGTAATTCGGAACTATTGAAAAAAGAAACGTTTGATTTCATTTTACAAGGTACGTTTTACAGTAAAGGTGCAAGGGAAACTTTCAGAGCAGTTATTTCGGATTTTTGGCTAAAAAGTGATCTGAAGACCATTTAGAGCTTGTAAACGAGCCTCTCCCAAAAATATCAGCAGGTCGGTTGTATTACGTTCCTAAATTTTACAATTCCCTGCAAATTTCTGTGATATGAGTACGGTAAACGACATTAAGTATTTATTGTTTTTTTGCAAAAAAATCTTTCTTTGTTATTCCTACACTAATCGTAATTAACATGAGTCGGTGTTGTAATATATATATATATATATATATATATCTATAATATAAAATTAAGTCGGGTTTTCCTTCCTGACGCTATAACTCCAGAACGCACGAACCGATTTCCACGGTTTTGCATTCATTGGAAAGGTCTCGGGCTCCATGAGGTTTATAGCAATTTTTCACATACAGCGCCATCTCTGATACATAGCATGTACTACAAACCAATATGGTTTTGCATGGTTGTGGGGCAGATGGCACCAGTGTTTTAAGTAGGTGGCGCCGGTGCTTGATACATTATTTGACAGCTACTCATTGTACTCTGCTCAGTTAATTTCATGTGACATTTATTATGCGCACGTTCTTTCAAATGCTAACTTAAAACCGGTATTGTGTTCACTGTGAAATTGTGAAATTGAGGTTAAAGTTATTCGTTTCCTAACAGTTCAATTGGAAACCATCAAAACAATCACGCGTATTGTAGAAATTTTTAGTCAATTTCAACAGCAGGCATTTGTTATTTTTTTGCGACTGTGTAAATTATGTGGATCGTGCATTTGAGGTTAAATTCACCAGTCTGTCCATAGTCCAAAATGCCTAGAGGACGACGTGCGAACATCGGCCGCCGCACAAGACATGCAAGCCAGCAACAAGTGTATTCACAGAACTTAAGCGAAGAAAGATAAAATATAATAAGAGAAAATGCCCGATTGAGACAACGCGTGAGCACACGAAGATCATTGGCATCATACAATCGCTTGGCATTCAAATATGATCCCACTGCGAACTACAGTGATGATGATAATTTAGATATTGGACCAATGACGACTGTATGCCGATATTGCAATGCGTTAAAGTTCAAAAGAGAAACGGCTGGATTGTGCTGCGCAAGTGGAAAAGTCAAACTGGATCCATTACTTACACCACCACAGCCACTGAAACCATTGTTCGATGGAAGTGATCCCGATTCCAACCATTTTCTTCAACGCATCTTTGAATACAATAACTGCTTTCGCATGACTTCCTTTGGAGCTAATATCATTCGAGAAGACGGCTTCATGCCGACTTGCAAGGTAAAAGATACAACACACACAACCAATCACTCACACCAATCAATCACACCAACACAATCAATTGCAACACATAACAACTACACATACACCACACACTACACCATCACACGATCAGAAGTCACACCGTATTATTCAACAAATGATTGTTTGCAATTACAGATTCAAGGACAAATATATCATTTGCATTGTTCAATGGTGCCAACACCAGATGAACCGCATCAATTTCTGCAAATATATTTCATTTCGTCGATGGTGGATCAGCTGAATGTGCGGTGCAATATACAGGGAACACAACAGTTAAAGAGACGAATTATTGAACAGTTGCAAGCATTTTTTCACGCTAATAACGCTGTGGTTAATATGTTCAAAACAGCATTGGAACGAATGCCATCGGATACGCACAAATTTGTCATAAGAGCGGATCGTACCCCAACAGGTGAACATGTGCGAAGATTCAATGCACCCACCGTTGATGATGTTGCTGCAATTATTGTTGGCGATCCAACTAAATCACGAGACATTGTCGTTCAGCGAAGAAGTAATATCATGCATCGTGTAAACGAGACACATTATTTGAACGATGCGTTACAATATCCAATCATTTATTGGCAAGGGCAAGACGGATACGACATCACGTTGAAGATGGTCGATCCAATTACAGGTACAATATTCACACACTAATTATTGCTATTATTGGTTTCCAGTAACAATACATTTAATTTTGCATTTTCAGGCGTATCAACGAACAAAAAACTAAGCGCAATGAATTACTATGCGTATCGTATGATGATTCGTACACATGAGGAGAATGTCATTCTGAAGTGCTGTCGGCTATTCCAGCAATTCGCTGTCGACATGTATGTCAAAGTCGAGACCGAACGTTTAGCGTTCATCCGATTCAATCAGGCAAAGCTACGATCTGAGGACTATATACACTTGCGTGATGCTATTCATTCAGATGGTAATGTTCAGAATATTGGACGCCTGACGATTCTCCCATCATCTTATATCGGAATCCCACGCCACATGCACGAATACGCTCAAGACGCTATGACGTACGTGCAAAATTATGGAACTGCGGATTTATTTATTACGTTCACATGCAATCCGAAGTGGACGGAAATTGAACGTGAGTTGGACCCGGGCCAAAAACCTCAAGATCGCCATGACATAATTGCCAGAGTATTTCAGCAAAAACTCAAGGTTATGATGGATGTGCTTGCTAAGTATCGAGTTTTTGGTGACACACGTTGTTATATGTACTCGGTGGAATGGCAGAAGCGTGGACTATCGCATGCTCATATCCTAATTTGGTTGCTGAACAAATTACATTCAAATGAAGTGGATGACATTATATCAGCTGAAATTCCTGATCCAGTCACTGATCCCCATCTACACAACATTGTGACGACACAGATGGTGCATGGACCGTGCGGTGCATTAAATCCATTATCGCCTTGCATGGCTGATGGAAAGTGCACAAAACGATATCCGCGACCGTTAGTTGCTGAAACAGTCACAGGGAACGATGGATATCCATTTTATCGTCGGCGTTCAAAAGAAGATAATGGTCGAACTATCAAAGTTAAAGTTCAAAATCAAGAGATTGAGATCGGAAATGAATTCATTGTACCATATTGCCCGCTGCTATCACGAATTTTCGAAACACATGCGAACGTTGAGAGTTGTCATTCGGCCAAATCAGTCAAATATTTGTGCAAGTACGTCACAAAAGGCAGCGACATGGCTGTGTTTGGTATTGCGTCGGAAAATGCGAATGACGAAATCAGCAACTTCCAAATGGGCAGATACGTCAGTACTAATGAAGCACTGTGGCGATTATTGTCATTTCAAATTCATGAAAGATATCCCACAGTTGTACATTTAGCAGTGCACTTAGAAAATGGACAAAGAGTATACTTCACTGAGGCTAATGCGGCACAACGAGCTGAGAGACCACCATCGACAACATTGACTAGCTTCTTCGCAATGTGTGAAGCAGATCCATTCGCAGCAACGCTGATGTACGTTGAAATGCCCAAGTACTACACTTGGAATCAATCAACAAAGAAATTACAACGTCGCAAACAAGGAACCCCAGTTCCAGATTGGCCACAGGTGTTTTCCACTGTTGAGCTAGGTCGCATGTATACTGTTCATCCTAGAAATAATGAACGTTTTTATTTGCGACTGCTGTTGGTAAATGTACGTGGACCAAAATCATTTGCGCATTTGAAAACTGTGAATGGCCACCAATGCCAAACATATCGAGAAGCATGTCAACTATTGGGTTTGCTGGAGAACGATTCTCATTGGGATTTAACACTTGCGAATTCAGTTGTTTCATCAAATGCGTACCAAAGACGAACGCTGTTCGCAATTATCATCACCACATGTTTCCCTTCACAACCAATTCAGTTATGGAACAAATACAAAGACGACATATGTGAAGATATATTGCATCGCTTGCGCATTCGAACGAATAATCCCAACATGCAAATAACCGATAAAATCTACAATGAAGGGTTGATCCTGATTGAGGATCAATGCTTGACTATTGCAAACAAGCTACTGATTGAAGTAGGAATGATTGCGCCAAATCGATCGATGCACGATGCATTCAACCAAGAATTAAATCAAGAGCTGCAATACAATGTTGATACATTGCAGGAATTCGTTCGAAATAATGTGCCGTTGCTGAATGAACAGCAAAAACAAGTATACGAAACATTAATGCAAGCGGTGGACAATAATACTGGTGGTCTATTCTTCCTGGACGCACCTGGAGGAACAGGGAAAACATTTGTAATTTCATTGATTTTGGCCACTATTCGATCAAGATGTGACATAGCTTTGGCGTTAGCATCATCTAGAATTGCGGCCACTCTTCTAGATGGCGGTCGTACTGCACATTCTGCGCTTAAGTTGCCACTCAATTTAAACACAATTGATACTCCAACATGCAATATTTCCCGATCCAGTGCAATGGGAAAATTGTTGATGCAATGCAAGCTCATTGTTTGGGATGAGTGCACAATGGCACATAAGAAATCACTTGAAGCACTTAACTTCACACTGAAGGATCTTCGGCGAAATAACAACATCTTTGGCGGCTTGATGATATGGTTCGCAGGCGATTTCAGGCAGACGTTGCCAGTAATTCCCCGTGGAACGCCTGCAGATGAATTGAATGCTTGCCTGAAGGCATCACCTTTGTGGAATAACGTAAAAACTTTATCGCTAACCACTAATATGAGAGTTCAACTTCAAAATGATCAAAGTGCTGCACAATTTTCCAAACAATTGTTAGCTGTTGGAAATGGAAAAGTCCCAGTTGATGCGACAACTGGATTAATTACTCTTACCAACGACTTTTGCCGATTTGTAGACTCTCAATTAGCTCTTATTGAAAATGTTTTCCCAAACATTAGTGAGAATTATCAGAATTATGCTTGGTTAAGTCAACGAGCAATTCTCGCCGCAAAGAATAATGATGTACACGCACTGAATTTCACCATTCAATCAAAAATCGCTGGCGATTTGGTGACATACAAATCCGTTGATTCCATAACAAATCCCGATGATATAGTAAATTATCCAACGGAGTTTTTGAACTCTCTGGAGTTACCAGGATTTCCACCATATGACTTGCAACTCAAAGTTGGTTCAGTTATTATGATATTGCGTAATTTGAATCCACCGCGACTTTGCAACGGTACTCGACTTGCGATGAAAAGACTTATGCCGAATTTGATTGAGGCAACCATTATTAACGGAAAGTACGCAGGTGAAAGTGTATGTATTCCTCGAATACCAATGATTCCGACTGATCTTCCGTTTGACTTCAAACGATTGCAATTTCCGGTTCACCTTGCGTTCGCAATGACAATTAACAAGTCGCAAGGCCAATCGCTTAGTGTTTGCGGGATAAATTTAGAAAATCATTGTTTTTCACATGGGCAGCTATACGTTACGTGTTCACGAGTTGGGAAACCATCCGCTTTGTTTGTGTTAACATCAGATCAAAAAACAAAAAATGTGGTTTACCAAAGAGCATTTCATTGAAAGGGATAATTTGCGGACACGTATAACGCTTCGATTCAGTATTTACTTTGCGAAATGTTACAAAAAACCAAGCCATCTGGTGGCGAAACGGAGTTGGCCGGGTTTGCTAGTATATATATATGTATGTATATATATATATATATATATATATATATATATATATATATATATATACATATACATATATATATATATATATATATATATATACATATACATATGCATATATATATATATATATATATATATATATATATATATATATATATATATATACAAACATTAAATAGTAAAAATCAATTAAAATAATTTGTTACATTTAAAAAAGCAAAATGAAAGTAGACGAAAAATAATCAAAAAAGGTAAAAAATTTTTAATATTTATCTAACAAAACTTACCACCCAAACGCACGCATGCCTATACGTACTCATTAATATATATGTCTCCGTAAAATTGTAACTACCGATAAATTATAATCTATCTCGCGAGATTGTAAACTCTCGAAACATTGTGATCCATAATATACTACTTACACTTTAAATCATTATTATTCGATGGAATATAATATATCAAAGTCAAACCGTCAAATTGCGAAATGGCGTGCGACGAAACGCGCGCTTATTGGTTGAAAGTCATGTGCCCCGTGCCGCCATATTTGGTTGTCAATTCGTTGGTTGTCAAATGTAAACAGTGTTTTACTGATTTTAAATTGATTTCGTATTGAAAATAGCATAAGGTTTTAAAATTAGCTATATAAAATTGTTGTCGAAGTAAAATGAATCTGATTAACCAAAAAATGCAGTTTCAATAATAAATAAGTGTTCGTCACTAAACACAATCAAAGTTATATTGCCGTGTTTTAATATTTTCTTATACGTGCGAAATAAATCAAACACAAACTAAGCTTAAAATCTAAAAATAAAAATCGAAAACGTAACAAAATTTACTCTTAGAAAAATATTGAATAATACAAAATCTTTATTTAATACAAAATCTTTTTTTTTTCATTCCATACCCGCCAAATGATGAAGACATTAATGCTATAGTTTTTAACGGCAATGTGACCTGAAAAAAATTGAGGTAAAAAATAAAGTTAAATAACCACTCATATTACGTGGTGGGACTTTGTGCAAAGTCCGGATCCGTAGTATCAGCTTACAATATTTATAGCAATATTTATAGTGCTGTGTTCTGGTTTGAAGGGCAAGGTGGCCAGCATATATGAAATATACTCCTGAGAAGTATTTTAAAGTGGTATTGAAAAGTAAATTAATACTGACCTCTGGAATGTTACTAAGTAGATCTACTTTTCAATCTTAATTATGACATTATGACTTTAATTATGACAAGAGCAGTGCCAACTTGATTTAATTCATTTTTTTTTTCTCTACAACTTTTCCAATCAAGTTTTTACTGTTCAAAGATCCCCTGTCAACTTTTGGAGCTTACTAGTATAGACGAGTCAATACTGATATCTCAAAATTTCTTATACGATGTGGCTATCATTTTATCTGCCACTCTTTTTAAATTTATGTGCGATTGTGTTCTTTATCGTATAATGTTACGTTCATTCACACACAAATTGCAAAACAATTGCAATCCATAGCCCTCATTTTCCTCCGATACTACTTCACATATGGCGTGAACGGTTTTCTTGCATTTTGTACACGTATGAGCTCCAGATGCTTCTTTGTTGCATATGATATATACCAAATTATTCATTTCTTTAATTATTACATTAATATCACCTACATTAGGCAGTACGTTAGAGTTGTTAGGTGCGATAGCTTTTTCTAGAGTGATGATTTCGTTGTCAATGATTTACAATGTTTATTTCTGAATTTATTAAAAGACTTTCGTAGTTTTTAGGAAATAGGTCATTATTGGCCTGATCTGGAGTGACGGTTTCCTTACTATTTAAAGATATTTCTTCCTGCTCATAATCTGATTTGTGAATAATAAAATCCGCAACTACATACGGTAAACCCTCGTGTAAATTAGAAAGTAGTTCAGGATTGTTTGCTATGTTAATTTGTTCTAAGATAATTATTTCATGACTCGCTGTTGTCTTTTCGTTTAATCGTTTGAGTGTCAATTTTTGTAATATTTATTGTAGTTACGTTTTCCTGTTCTTGATCTTTTTCTGAATTTTGTTTTTTCTTGTTATTAATCTCTTCAAATAATTACTCCACATCTTTTTCAGTTTCTAATGTAGATATTATATTTTTTTAGATAAGTTTTATATAGAATTCTAGTAATTGTCGAATACTAAGATGAACTTTTCTGAAACTGGACGAAATAGCACCCAATGGACCAATTGGTAGATTTATTATCTTTTATCCATGCTCAAATCATATTTTTGACGTCTTGATTTGAACGTTCTATACTTCCTTGGCTTTGCAAATATCTAGGTCTTCTATTAACTATCACAAGCAGGCCATAAACTGACTATTTTTTTAGCATAGATGCTGTGAACTCGCGTCCATTATCACTTTGGAACATATTAGGACCGCCAACTTCCAAAAAACTTTCCAAAAAATTTTGTTAAATGACACTGTAACAACCGTTTAAACTTGGAAGTATACAAGATTTATTTTTCCCCTTCCATTGAAGTCGTCAGAAATCAATGATTTTAAGACAATGGTTTTTTTGGAAAGCTTTTCTTTGATAGATATGTTTTATACAAATTCAGCAATATTGATACCGCAAATATTGTTACCACATATTTATTTTTCAAGGCGTGAACAATTTTGTCTCGTCGTCCATGTCCAGTAGCAATATCGAGTTCAGTATATTTTGGTAATATTCTTCTATCGGAATTATTTGTACTGCAGAATCTGAGATATCCTTTCTTTTCATTATTAAAACTTTCTGGTTAGAAATATTCATTACATCGTATTTTCTAGCATGATGATAATGCTTGTTTGTTGGTCGCCTACCTTTAGATTTTATTGTATTGTACTCGTCTAATAATTTTATTACGATTTGTGTTCTTTGATTTGTCCATTCTAATTTTTTTATTATGCCCACTATAATAGTTTTATAACTCTAAGGTAAATTGTTCCTGATTAACAATAACTGGTATTTCAGAGTTGTGTTGAAGGACAGGCTTAATATCGACATTGTAAACTTATCAAATAAGATTTCAATTGAGTTCACACAGGTTCACACGCATAAAAAATATTAATACACGGAAAAAACGGAAAAGGAGTAAAACATGATCCTTCGCAAAAAAATACAAAATTTTTCAAATTGATTTTTTTATAATTAATCGCCAACAGCAGATTTTTTTTATATCTCATTTTGAATAATACTACTACACACCATTTACATAACGTTTTAATATCAATATATATAATATATCCCTTTAGCGAGCTCGATTGTTGTTTATGTTTACTTGTGTGTGACGTCAAGTGTCAAAAAACTGCATTTTTAGCGTGAGTTTGGTAATTTAAACTTTAAAAGTTATTTTATTCGAAAAATACGACATATGTCCTGGAAATGTAAACGTAGTGTGCTTTTAATGCAATACAAAACAGTTTAAAGCAAATCTTGAGTTAGTCGTCAAAACGAATTAAAAGTTAAATATTCAGTTTTATAAATAAGATAATAAAATATTTTCATCGCCTTAAAGATTGGATAATTTTATTATAAAATAACAAAATGAAACACAGATAAATAGAATTGAAGTGATTTTCCATTGAGATATTTGATTATTAAAACGAACCTTAGGAAAAAAGGTATCTATCGTTCTGTCTCCCAGAACAAAGGATTTACTTTGAAAATTACTGAAACTATTGACATGATTTTACACATATTTTGACATATTTAAAATAAATTAAGAACCCATTAAACCATTTTTTGTTTTATTGTAATAAATCAAACGGTTCCATAGTTATGACGAAAAAAAGTTAGAAAATTAAACAAAATCAAAATTATTGCGTACAGCAGCTGGCTGTAAGCACACGTAGGAGCGGCCAGCAGAACGAGTGGATGGAGCATGATTCGACCTGCGCGGGATTTAAACTAAACTAATTATTGTACATAATATAGGAGCATAAAATAAACATATTAAATACTATATTTGCATTTCGGAATTCCGTGTAGACAAAATCGCAAAGTACTGGGCATTAAATAAATGTTAGTAATAAATGTAGTCATTAAATAATGCATGCTAGTCATTAAATAAATAAACCGTAAACTGATGCAATTATCAGTTGTTACACAAACCTTGCTCCTTCAAAATTTGCTCTTAACAATACCGACAATAATATACAAGGGAGTATATGATCCAATATCTCCCATAAAACTACTCTCAATTTATAAAGTATGGAATTATTTCTACTTTATTTAAATTCTTTACGTTTGGTGTAAAGAATTTAAATAAAGTAGAAAAAATCTGCATCACATAGTTTCATTTAATTGTGAATAATGAATTTCTGCAAAATTAACCCCAAATATATTCAATCAAAGAATAGAATGTGAAAACTATCATAGCATTTCATAAGTGCTTTGTAAAAGTTTACTTGCAACCCAGAAATAACGGAAACTGAGGGAAAATTCTCCTTTATTTCTAATTTATCCTAAATTACAAACCTGACAAGAGATTAGTATGGTGTGATGGATAGCATCCGTATAAAATCCCACTCGTGATATGACAGGGTTTTCCACAAGAAAGACAAGTGGACCGCCTCTCCTCCTATGAGATGATTGCCTCTGTCCTTATTTAAGCGATGTAATAATTTCGTCGTATTATACATTTTTAACGGCACATTATGTGTATACGGGTGCGCTCACGCGTACGTTTTATGGCATAACTGGCATTAAATGTCGGTATGACGTATGAGCGCAATTTAATATGGCTCAAGATAATTTACACGAGTGAAAAGGGCGATCGTCATGTAGCCATCTACTGAACGCGCTTTGGCTTTAAGCATATAAGTAGGTATATAAGTATGCGGTGCTTATATATAAGTAGGCAGTGCTTTTAATGGTTATTTATAATCATCGTTTTAATCGGTTTCAATACTTTATGATATAAGTTCACGGTAACTAAATAACCGATATTTGAATCCCAAGTTCTTAAATTTTATATGAAAGCAATAATTTAGTCTTTATATTATAATTGTTTTTAATAATTTCTTTTTGTTTTATAATATCATCACTGTTTCTTTAAGCGATATTTTTAACCAACCGCTTGTTTATATATAAACTGTCAAGATTCTTGTCTATTCGTTAAAACGCTAAAACATTATGTGATATTTTGTTAGCACCGACGAGTTTATATTTGACATTTGTAACTGAAACTTGTGTAACAAAATTACAATTTATTAAAGACTTACTTTACAAAACAATCAACATGTTTGTTTTTTCTTTTCCTTCATTAATGGGAAAACCCGGGATGGGTTCTGATCTTTTCAGGAAATGGTCTCCAAGCTGTTCTATTCTTAGCAATCGTCCGTCGATAATCTTCAGTAATTCTATATTTCACACATTAGTTTTATTTTTCAATCTGTAGTAATTAGAATGAGGTTGAAAAGAAAATTTCAATTTTAATTTAAGTCTAAAGACTTAAAACTTAATTTTAATTTAAGTCTTAAGTCCTAATTTATCACATTGCCGAGTAAACGTAGTCAGGTGGTGACTATAGCGTAAGTTGTTATAACATTTTGACACCATTAACAATTAACAATATTTTCTAAATATTCAGAGAGAATTTTTATACACAAACACACACACATACACACACTCACGCACGAATATACATACGCACACACGCAAACACGTGCATACGTGCACACACATGTCAAATAAATTCGACGTTTACGCTGCCTCAATGGCATCATTTCCTTAGAAGAAATTCGCTAAAAACTTGTGATTCAAAACGATAACATGTATAGAGGAGAGTGGCAGGACATGAACTCGGGATGATTTCTGATTTAATTGTTACGTTATTTGAAAAGAGACGATCGATTAGGCTACCTATTTTTCTGGGTGTATAATGTGAATATGTCTAGAATGACATGTGCTCATATCTAATGTGCATATATCATTTACGAAAATATACTTTTTGGCAACATGCATGTAGTTTTCGAAAAGTAATTTAATGTAAATGTTCATTACTAATTAGCTTGAAAGGAATGATTATAGACATAAATATTTGATAAAGTAGAAATATTTTATTCGATGCCAAAAAACTACATTATTTGAAAAATTAAATAAAGCAGTGAAATTACGATTTAAATATAACAAAAAAAGCTTAGTTCACGAAATTTCAAAACTGGAATTGAAACAATATAATCCAAATTTAAAATGCAACAAATCTATTACATGACTTAACCATTCAAATATACTAAACACCGTGTGTGATTGCAAATAGACTGATATTTCATTTTGTAATTTCCATAATCCCTAACTCGTTTATATTTTTTTCTTTAATAAATATTCTATAAATTGTTGAGGATCGGTAATAAGTACATTGTTTTCTTTTTTGACTCGTGTATCTAAACATTGCTTTACAATTCATAAATCTTTTAATTTTAATCTGGACTCCAATTCATATCGAAGATATTCTGTTTCCTTAGTACCACTTGAAAACACAAAAAAATCATAGAGAAATAAGGTAACAAATGTCATAATATTTTTATTTTGCTCAATATATAGACAAAGTTCATAGGTAGAATTTGCCATGCCCTAGCAGAATTTTTATGCCGTAAATGCCTTTATTTTACTTTAAAAACTTTATTTTTGTTATCAGGACATTCAAAGTTTATAGGTAAATTCACGTAGATAGTTTCATTTAAATAACCATTAAGGAATGCTCTAGTGACATCAAGATAGATTATATCTGAATTAAATATAAAGTCAATAAGAGTTTCATGGTTGAATAACGAAGCACCAGTGAAAATGTCTCTTTATAGTCTGTAATAACTTACTGAGTAAAACATTGTGCTACCAACCTTGCCCGAAACCGCCACCTTATCACCTAATTTCTTACAAAACACCGATTTGTACTGAATAACTGTCTCTTGTTCTTGTTTATGAACTACTTCCCACGCTTCATTTTCTTCGAATTTCAGTTCTTCTTCTATAGCTGAACACCATTTCTTGGACCCTGGGCAATTTCTGGCTTCTTTAAGAGTTATCTTGTCTCCCTGTATACCCAGCTCACTTCTTATTCACAGGTTACCAAAACCATACCTGTCAGCCTTCGGTCTTTCTTGCTATTGATGTATGGCTTTAAAAATCTGTGCTGGGTTTTTCAACTCGTTCTTGGGAATAGTATCAAAAAGTTCATAGAAATAACTGTGTGAGATTGTTTTACATTCTGGATAAGAACTATCATAAGGTCTTGCTGTAGATAGCGACTGATCAGAATCTGCAATTTAAATTTCGTAAATGTCATGTCCACTCCAATATCTGATGTTGGACTTGGTAATTTATCCTTCAGTATAATAGTAGTTCAAAAAATCAGTCATTTCATTTGTACAAAATACTTTTCTATTATTCGATCG
Source organism: Druceiella hillmani (assembly GCA_039881145.1). Lineage (NCBI taxonomy): Eukaryota > Metazoa > Arthropoda > Insecta > Lepidoptera > Hepialidae > Druceiella > Druceiella hillmani. The sequence continues at coordinate 10,909,990 of JAYKKI010000045.1, forward strand.
TATAGCTTTGATACTGGCATTCATTTGTTTCTCAATTATTTACTTAACTTCTTTAAAATATGTACTACTTCACTTTTATTTTGTAAGAAATTTAAAAATGCATTCTCCTGTAGTCGTCCCCAAAAAGGAAAAAGTACCTGGATAGTGTAATAAACTTCACTTCAATTGGGGTTCTATCATATGCATGCACTACGTCTAATACTCTCTCACTTCTATTTCTGCTGTTTAGAAAAATTAATTTTGTTTGTCTTCCTTTGCAGTTGAATTAATTGATATCAGATTCATTTAGCATGAAATCCCTTCTACTGCGTAATGCCATAGAGTGAATCTATGCCATACCATAGTGGAAGTCGTTATTGCTGAAGCTGTTAACAAATATGCCGACGTCAACATAATTTAATCTGTATACTCGGTTTCTCAACTTGGCTATGCCACTTAGCATATTCTGCTGACTTCGAATATAACAAACTTATTTCTGGGAATTAACTTTATTCATATATTCTATTAGTTTACTAATAGACAACAAGTTTGTGACAGGTTCAGGGATTTTACAAAACATTTCTGACCGTAATATTATATTCCGAATCCTTCACAAATGTAGTAATCTTTATGTCTTCCGACAACACTGGAACATTCATTTGGTTTGCAATAATTATTTCCTTATTTGGCAAGTTATGTAAATTATTTGCAATATTGTTCTTATTGTTTGTCATATGATTATTGGCCCCTGAATTGATATGTCATTTATTTCGATACAATTTTCCCTTTAGGATCATTCATTACTAAAAGAACGATCATTTAATGCATTTAGTATTCTGGTACTAAATCATTTAATGCATTTAGTACCAGAATTTTAAATGCATTAAATGATCTTTCTTTTAGTAATAAATATTCATTCTTATTGAATAGATTCCATTTTTTTTACAACAATAAAATTTTTCTGTTTTGACATCAACAGATCGAGATGACATTACTGTAGTTGTACGAACTTTGTTACCATGTCTACAGCGCTGCCAATTGTTTTTCTAAGAATACACTTTCCAATTGATTGTAATCCAATATCCGAATTTAAATTCATGTCTTGAAGCTACATTTTTATGAGTTAACGAAAGTGGTGATCCTCGAATATTCAATGACCATGATCATAAGCTAAAATTTCTCTGCTAAAAGCAAAAAATCAATCTGTTCGTCAGTAATTTTGAAACCTTTTTTTTAATTTCTGCGCTCTGTTCGATAGTTAATTAACTTATGTCGTCATTGAAAACAATAAAAAATATTAACGTCCTATTGTATCATCACACACAAATTAAAAATTTTTGGAAATTTAATTTTTGTAGTAAGTCTCGTATTTATGCTAAAGTTTGTGTATAAACTTTTCATAAAAGCATAAAAAGTTGAAAATTATAAGTATTTACCATTTCTGTCTTAAAATTATAAGTTGTTTAAAATTATAAGTATTTACCATTCTCATATTTTGAAATATTGATATTATAATATATTTCAGTGTGTCAATAAATTTCCTAGTTTCTATTTAACAAACGTATAAATGTTTTCAGTATTTATAAACTCATTTACGTATAACAATTCTTTGTGTCTATTATGCAAGTGGAATATAATGTTACATTGGAGACATATATATACATTATGTAAACAATTGCATTAGCATTCTACTCAGAATTGTTCTATTCAACTATACCTTATACGTCAATGTAGAGAGAGAATCATTAGCCCGAAGATGTCCACTGTTGAATATAGTTCTCTTATAGATTCCAAAAAAGACCGATCCTGTATTGCTTGCATTCAACGCGATGGGTTTCCGCGACCTTTACCATGTCATCCGTTCACCTAATAGAATCTGTACCACTCTGCGTCTTCTGGTACATGATAGCTATTAGTCCAAAATAATTTAATGCACGTTCTTATTTTAGTCGTGAGCTAATGGAATCATAACTCATCAAAATTCCGTTATTGAAATACAATATTATCATTGTATTTCAATAACATAATTACTTAATGTAGTTTCTGTCACCATTTATAATAGAATCCAAACTTAGGTTTAAATTATTCAGAATAAAATATGTTTTTGCAAGTATTTGTTAAATTATCAAATATGAAGTACAAATATGCATTGATAACTTCATAAATTAAAGCAATCACTGGCTTATGACATCCAATTCTAATTAAATGGACGTTTTCTGGCTATAGATAAAGTGAACAGTCCGATGAAAACTAATTTAATGCAAAATTTTAATATTCTAGCTATAGGTAAAATAAATCATGTCGCTATTAAAATTAAATTTCAATAATAGAATTTTTGAATTCTAATTTAGAATACTAATAAATAACTTTTTGAAGCACAATATATGCTTTGAAGAATTTATTAAATTACCAAATGTGGAAAATAAATAATCATCATCATCATCATATATATTAATACGCTAAGGTTTTAAGATGTTACACTCCCTTTTTAGAAAAAACCTCACAACTAATCCACATAAATTATATATCATTTTATAGATAATTGCTTGCTCTACCGGCATCCACAACTAAAACAATTATCATTGCTATTGTTTTTGCAAATTAATTAATTATTAAAACTATATACACAAAACAGCAATGCTGCCATCTAACGGCTCAACGTCAATATGATTGACGGTCGGTAACATTTTTGTTTAATTTCAAATCCACTCACATATAAATAAAGTGGCGCTTTAGCTCAATGCTTTTGATACTTGCGCCTCTATATATCAATTTTAGTAAAATATTTGTTTGATCCGTCATCTGAGCTTCATAATGGAATAAATAATGCGAAGACTTCGCACGGGTCACGCTAGTTATTAATAATATACTAAATTATAGCAGTGCTGAGGCAATTAATCCTTGATTTCTAATTGATACTATTTTATGTCGATACGTATAATGATATGAATTCCGTGGATTCGAGTTTCTGTGATATTATCTATACATTTGAAAATTAATTCTATGTTTAATAATGTTTGGTGGATGAGGTTATTAGAGTTTATTGGAGTTTACTTCTTTAGAATCAATTTTGAAATATAGCGCCGGGTATGAAGTTTTATGAGTATGGAGTAAAATTAGAAGTTCAGAGCGTCAGCTATCAGTATATTTATTTGGCATTTTCTTATGGTGTAATCGCAATGATGGAGTGTGATACACATAGTTTACCATCGTTCACTTATATCAGGATGTAATCATTAAATGTCATTATATGTGAATAATTGGTGTCTTCTATTCTACAAAATTAAAAAGTCTCTTTTAGTTTTAACTTCTTACTCTGACATTACTAAATGTCTTTAATTTTGTTGTATAAATTTGATCTTGTTCATTTATGTTTTACTTGAAAATAAGTATGTTGTCAGCCCTTTTTTCTTAAATAATTTTCCATTCATATTTAATGATATTGATATTTATATTTATATACCGTGTTACATATTTTATACTTTTCAAGAAAATTTTATTTACGTAGTAAACACCAGTCGCGCATCAGAACTGACATGGACAATTTTTTTACCACTGCCATGTCTACGGAACAGCCAAATTTGATCGTGGTCCATAGTACGTATTATGAGCTAATTTGAAGTCTGTCGCTATTTCCGCTTGCAAGCTAGTAGCCTTTAACAGATCAAGTAATGGATGGATAGCATTATCACAATAAAAGGGTTCCATTTGGCCAATTGAGTACGAAATCCAAAAAAAGGCTTTATTTGTACTTCCTTTTATTTCAAGTATACTGAGTATCTTGCAAAGATCTTTGCTAATATCCCACCTGAAGATGTTGTAATACAACGAAACCTAGGTCGTGGTAAAGAAATTAAAGATAGTAGAAATAATACTACATCACGTAGTTTCATTTGATTGTGAAAATTTTAACTATTTAAAAATGAAAAGTTACATAAGTTATGTTCAAAGAACATTCCTAACTCCACACAATTAAATCATTAGACTTTACCTTCAACCTTGTTACCTAACATCAATTATGACAACTCACGTAGCACTTTACCTTAACGAGCGATTCAAATAAGTGAAATTCCTTAACCAGCTTCAATTCCTCTATGCTGCATATGTCGAAAATTTACGCACAGAACTAGTAACTTGAAATAGTCAATGTTGTTCGTCTAACTAGACACATTACGAGTATTAACTGTAATTAATTAAGTGAGGACATTTATCATTCTCTTAGGAACGGCATCACGCCTATGCGAAGTTAACACTCATGTAGTTAACACATATGGAATTAGATAATTGATATTTTGTAATTAGTTTGACAATTAATAAAGTTAACACTGAGTTGACACGTAAATGTATGTACTGTCGTCAAATATATTAAATTCTTAGATATTTTATTTAAAGATCATCCTATTTTTAGTCTTATCAACTTAGTAAAAAACGGTGCTATTCTTATTGATATTTCAATCACAACTTCATTACGTTTCACGACTTGCATGTCCTTCAAATATGCATGTAAATTTTCTTGTGAAAGTTGAATAATATGCGGTTTTAGTAATGCTAAAAATCTGTAATTTAATTTTTTTACGCAGAACACGCAAACGCAAAGTTTGGCCGTTAGACTGGCGATGATGACTACAGACCAAAACGTAGTTCAGAGAATACCATGTACCTTTAAGTGTTTATAAAATCGAAATATATTATAAAACACACGTGTGACTTCTATTAGTTCTTGGGAGCTTTGCTATAAATTTGAGCCTCGTCTGATTCGTGAATAGGAGTTCATCTGGTGATCCGTATATTAACAATTAATCTACTTTTGTAGAAAATATGGCGTGAAGCTAGCTTTGACAAGGTATAAATGAAGAAGCTTCAAAACCTTTAGATTCATAGGTGAAATTTTTAAGTTCATGGAATTTTAATCTATCTTCATGTTAGTTTCCGTAATTGTGAAATATTTTGTATACTATTATATATATATATATATATATATATATATATATATATATATATATATATATATATATAAATATATATATATATAAATATATATATATATATATATATATATATATATATATATATATATTTATATAGTTTGTGTGTTTATGGTATTTAAATTCGTCACAGAATTTTGACAATTGCACAGAAAATAATTATTGGGAAATTTTAGATTGTTTTAGTATCGCTATTTTTTACATAATTTCTTCTGTGAAAATTTCTGAGATAAGGGCGATGAGACATGTTTTTTGTCGAATTTTCTCTAAAAAATATTTTGAAAACGAATTCAGGAGGCATTTCACATCAAGTGAACACACAAAAAAATGTTCATTTTTCTAATTTTCTCCACTTGGTTATTTCGTTGTGTTTAGTTTATACGCAACATTATCTATAAAGTAGCTATTTTACGGACATGTAACATTTTGGCATAAATAACTTATCATGGGGGAGATACGATGTAAATTATTTTGGAGAAAATTGGCGAGATATTCAATATTAATGATACTGAGTGAAATCCATAGATGAGATATTTTTAAAAAATTCCAAGCTTCTTCGAAATAAAAATGTTTTCAGTAAACATTTTTATATTAAAATTAAAAATTATTTTTATCCCTTACGCAGGTTTCAAATGTTTGAAAAATTGAGTTAAAACAAATACTACGTGCAAATGAGATTATGCATGCCCAATTGCGTAACAAATTTTGTAGTATATTACAAGTAAAAGCTTTTAATTTCAGCGACATTACTCTAACGAACTCTAATTTTGTCTACAGTAATTTTTACTTACTCTAATGAACTCTAATTTTGTCTTCAGTAATTTTTCTGTCACATACTTGTGTAACTTCTTTAAAAACCTCTTGTTTCCCTATTACCAAACTTTCTGGAGAATCTAGCTTTTCATCAATTTTCGATATGTCTATAAGATAAACCCAACAAATGGAAATAAATGGTTGTTATAGAATCATGATGGCCTGTTGTATCCATTAAAGCTTAAATCTATACAATTAATAAAATTATCCCAGAATACATTCTGTACGTGGAAAATATTTTAAAATCAATGATTGATTTTGCATAAATAATGATAATAGAAGCCAGAAAACTATTTTTTAGGATTTTCATTTGTATGTAAATTTGTTTGTCAATCAAGCAAAATATATTTATGCACTAATTTGAATAGCTTTTTAATTACCATAGCAAATTCATCACGTGCGAACAACTACAAATACTCTCGTAAAATCCAGCTCTGCTGTAGATGAGAATGCGTTATTGCGAAGTGCAGGGGCTTTAATATACTGTAAAGTCAATTAGCAAACTTGCCGTACGCAATTTACTTACATTTTAAAAAAAAATGTAATATTCTTTGTTAGAAAAAAGTTTAAAATTATTTAATGAAGAAAATTTTTTTCTGAAATTAGATTCCATAAGGAGAAAGAGCATAATATTTTTCTTAAAAATTACTATAATAGATTTCTAACGGAATTTAATGACTATATTTAATATTAAATTTCTGATTCCAAATTTGGTTATATCTTGCTTTAGGTCGAAAACTTAAACATTTTTCAATAAGCTACTAGGCTTCTCGCATAACGACAATATTGTCAGTCTACTAAGACCTAACAGAAGTATAAAATTCCGAAGTAAAACACTATTTGCAAAACTACCATTTTAATATGAAAACATTTTCAAAAAGGCTTTTATACTAAGGTCCCGTCAGAGTTAGCGTTGAAACGTTTTTGTTGTCTGCTTTTATAACGTTATATCTCGTGACTCATAGACTCGTATCGCAAAGTGGCATATTCATTCGGAAAAATAGACTATTGTACGTTGTCTGTTGGTGTACTTACGCCATCGAGCGCTGTCGTCGTAGAACGGAGAGGGAAGGGGGTGTTTGAATAGATTCACTCTACACGAATAAACTACACTACAAAGAATAGTCATAACTCCGCGAAAAGGGGTACATAACATAATTGTACATCATGATAGATATTTAGGTGCTCTAAAAAGTAAGTTAGGCAGAAAAAAATTAAGTTTCCAAGTGAAAAGTGGTGCCAAATGACAGATACAAAACCGTTTAAAATTACTTAGTGATCCAAGAAAGATGTTTTTACACTCATATTTTTTAGGATGTCCATTTCAAGTGAAATCTCCATTAAAATTGATTTATAAAAATTGTAAGTGTTGACTGAATATTTTAATTAAAATCGTTATTGAAATAAATTTTACTTACAAGTTTCTGCGTCAAAATATTTCGGGAAAAAACTGCCATTATCCGGCAGTCAAACAGATAGACGGACACATCGGTAATCTCATAACAATTTCGATTTTTTTTTCTTTTTTTGAGATGAAACCCTAAAAATGATATTAAAATCAATTTCATTTAATTACACATGAAAGGAAACACGTTGAATAGGAACTATCATATCATAGACATTGTGATATAATGTACAACATAGGAACAAATAGGCGGCGTTTGTGAATTAATCTAGTCACGTCACGTAACTCTGCGAGCAAAATTTAAATAAAACATTCTTTACCGTTTCACACTCAAAACTCTTAAATATTCTAAAATTACTTTTAAGCCACTCTAATGACAGTCACCGGATGAGTTACAAATGTTAAAGTTGACCCAGTGCCAAGGTCTTTACAAAGCTTTTGCGCTCCGCTCGCCAACAAACAATTTATTAATCCCGTTTTGTAGCTTGTTAGCAAGCTAACTTGGAAATTGTATAAAGGATAAATTTGTAACTTCCTTTATAAAAGATAATGTGTGACTTCTTTAAGTAACTTCTTGTTTTCCTTTTATCGATTTTTTTTAAAACCTTATTTTTTATGCATTTTCAATTTATTGGTAAGATAAATCTTTCAAATAGTAATAAATGGTTGTTATACTCTTATAGTTGCCTGTTGCATTTATTAGAGATTAAACATTATGTAATAGTACACCCTGATTCTACTAATATTAAGATATTTCAACAAACCTTCAGTACATATTTAAAACGAAAATTAATCTCGTGAAAATGACATATAGATGATCGAAGTCCTCATGTATGCAACATACAAATAAATAATACACGTGTAAGAATACATATGTTTATACACACATACTACACGTATGTAACAATGTAACTGTGACTGTATTGTACTATTTATTAAATTAAAAGCAGGTTTCGTACAAATAACGTTTTGTTCTATATATCGCTACATACATTTTTGCTCAATCGACTCGAGACATTTTTTCGTGAAACTTCCTTTATTACGATTGTGCGCGTGTTGTGAAATAGATTGATAGCAAAAAGAGTAAGCAAAAAATAAGTTAATAGCAGAATAATAGACCGCCATTGAAGTAAGTTTTGGTTATACACTGAGTCGTAGTAAAGTGAATATTCGTGTCTATTTATTTAGGCAGCAATTATCATATAAGTTTTTGTTGATGTCGGTGATTTACATAATCACTTCAGAATTAATGTAACATATTACAGACTCACATATAATAAAATAGACTGTAATAACATTTCAGAAAACGCACATATTCTAAAGAAAATAAAAAAACTTTTCTTGAGCGCTGCTGGGCGATACTCCTACTGATTTTTTTAAGTAGACTTATAACCTTTATCACTGCACTATCGTAATCAATTAATATGGAAACAACGTCATGAATCACTGTTAGTAATGTATGTTTTGAATTATTCTGTTCTTATTATTATGCGATTACCTTAACACTTTCATATAAGCACGTTACAGTCACAACCATGCGAGTATTTGATGGATGCTTTCATTAAAGTTCCTGATAGATACTTTCATGTAAATACGTGACATAAACTTTCATACGTGTCCATAATAATCACATATTCTTCTGTGTAATGTATTAGATATTTGACTTTATAAAGTTTAAATACGTATTATATTGTTTATGTCCCAATACACTTTACAAAAATATTATAAACGCTTTAGATAATAAAAATGTCATATTTATAATGACAGTAATAAAGAGCCCAGTTTCTGTTAAAATTCTGAATATCATAAATGAATTTTGTGATAACTTCATTTTGATGCGAGACTGAAAATTTAGAAAAACATCCTACTTTCAACATTTTTTCAAGACCTGTATCTAATTTAATTTTCCACATCTAAATGAAACTACGGGATGTAGTATTATTTCTACTTCATTTAAATTCTTGACCACGACCTAGGTTCCATCGTAAGACGACACCTTCAGGTGGTCAATTAGCAAAGATTGATCTAATATTTATAAATCGCCCACTTGAAGCTGTTATCATACAATGAAATCTAGATCGTGGTAAAGAATATAAATAAAGTAGAAATATTACTATTTCACCTAGTTTCGTTTAGTTGTGAAAATTTACATCGAAATAAATTTCTACAAAATTAACGACAAATATATTTAATATATGTACATATATTAAATATATTTGGCGGTTATCGGAAAAAAAAAATCTCATTTTCTCTGCAACATATTACACGTAATTAAAAAGTCATGAATAAAACATGGATTATTTATTTGATTAAATAATTACTATTAGAGAATATTTCTCAGTAAATAGTTAAACATTATGAAATAAAAGTATTCAATATACTTTTTTCAATAAAACACCGAAAGTTGAATTAAAAAAAAGTGATTAGATTAGACTGTCTATGTTACTGAAAAATTCTATTCCTTTTTATAATCATTCGCCATGTAACTCCTAAAAACTTTAATTACACTAATTCCTTTATGTTGCATGAGGAAACTAATTTCCCGTACGTCTTCCCGTATTAAGGAAATGGAAACAAAGTTAAAACGACATCATTAGACGACACAGAAACATCTGTCATCAGCCATCATTATGTAAGTCTTATTGAAGAATTTTAGTAACTTATAAAACTCGTATGTTTTCCTACAAGTACTAACCTACTAGTTACTTATAAGCATCAATTAGGTATCATTACTATCGCTAAAACATGTAATTAGATCAAAAGCAACATTGAGCCGACCCTCAACACGCAAACACGATTCACACGCAGTCGATTTATTATTTACTTAAGTTATTCATGCTGTTTCCGTTACAAAAGCAAGTTAACATTTTGAGGTTTCGTGATAAATGTCAAAATAGAGCCATCAAAATCTAGTGGTAAATATGGAAAAAACGTTTTTAGAAATCGATTGAAAATTTATTATTAAATATTTTATCGTGAAATATATCAATAATGATAGAATACAGTAAGTTAACTCGCTAAGTCTATTCCAATTTTCAACCCACGGGCAGTTTGACTACCCAATTCCACTAAATTGGGTAAATAATCCCGGCCTAAACCGAGATAAACAGTCACGTATAATTTAAGTGATCCCGTCTATGTGAGGATAACGTAAGCGGAAACTGAAAACTTCATCAAAGGTCTCACAATGTCGTTGGCACACTCGAGTTGCGCGACGAGTGCTCTGCGCAGCGAGTGTATCGCGCCAACGTAGGTAACCAAATTGCCACCGGCGTGCGTTGCCAAGTTAACGGAATTTTGAAATATTGCCGTCGTTATAACCAAATTCCAGGGAGTTAAATGCGAGATATGAGAAAACAAAAGCCGGCAAACTGTTTTGCTAAAGAAACCGGGGCCTTGTGGAAGGAGTGTGAATGAAGGTTGGCAGTTAGCTCTGCGTATTTCGTCTTGTCCTTGGCAAGAGGAAAGAATTCGGCGGCATTCGTAATCTCTATCTGTCCTATCTATTTTGGAATGTTAGGCAACCATGACTTTCTTCTGCGTCCGGCTTTCCTTATTAGTTGCAAGAGCTCGTATCTCTCATACTTGTGCACATACTCCGAAAAGGCAACTTTAAGTCGTTTGATAATTTGTAAAAGCTTGTTTTTCAGGACAATCCGTAGCAGAATTTCCTCATTTTTAATTTTCTGAATACAAGAGGTAGACATCATTTTTCTGTGGGCTCATATTTCGAATGTCTTAACAGTCTAAGTTAACAGTCTAAGACTAACAGTCTAAGTTAAGATTTTGACCAGACATAGCATTTGAGAAAACATATTCATCACAAAAATATTATGTAAAATATTTTTCTTTGCTATAATATATATCTAACGATCGAAGTGCGTGTTCTGCTCGTTTATATGTTAGAGTAATTTATTTATTTAATTATTGATTTTTCAGATAAGTATGTTTTTCTGGTAAATTTCAGGTATTTCCGGTATTTTTCTGTCGATACGTATAATGATATGAATTCCGTGGATTCAAATATTATCCATGCATTTGAAAATGAACTATATGTTTGGGGAATGAGTTTATTGGAGTTTATAGGAGTTTACTCCTTTCGAATTGATTTTGAAAGATAGCGCCTGGTATGAAATTATATAAGGAGTAAAATTAGAAGTTCAGAGCTTTAAAAGGGGTAACCCTTAAGTGGTCACTTCATGCAACATTTCTGCGCAGATTTAGAGTGAACTCTCAGTACATTTATTTAGCATTTTCTTATGATGTAATAGCAATGATGGAGTGTGACACACATAGTTTACTATCGTTTGCTTATATCAGGACATAATCATTAAATATAATTGATGTCTTCTGTTCTACAAAATTAAAAAGTCTCTTTTAGTTTTAACTTCTTACTCTGACATTAATCAATTCTCTCTTTGTTTTACTTGAAAATAATTACATTGTCTGCATTTTTTTATTAAAAAATTTTCCATTTACCTTTAATGATATTGACATTTATTTGATATATTTGTATACAGTGTTACCTATTTCATACTTTTCAAGACAATTGTACTCAAGGAGTGAACTCCAGTCGCGCATCGGATCTAACAAGTACACTTTTACTTTACCTTACATCTATCATAACAACCACGTAGCACTTTACCTTAACTTAACGAGCGATTAAAATTAGTGGAATTCCTTAACCAGTTTCAATTCCTCTACGCTGTATATGTCGAAAATTGACGCACGAAACTAGTAACTTGAAATAGTAAGTGTTGTTCATCTAACTAGGCACATTACGAGTATTAACTGTAATTAATTGAGAACATTTATCATTCTCTTAGGAACGGCATCACACAAAGTTAACACTCATGTAGTTAACACGTATGGAATTAGATAATTGATATTTTGTAATTAGTTTGACAATTAATAAAGCTAACACTCAGGTGACAAATAAATGTATTCGTCAAATATATTAAATTCTTAGACATTTTATTTGAGGACCATCCTATTTTTAATCTTATGAACTTAAAAACGGTGCTACTCTTATTGATATTTCAATCACAATCACATCTTCATAACGTTTCACGACTTGCATGTCCTTCAAATATGCATGTAAATTTTCTTGTGAATGTTGAATAATATGCGGTTTTAGCAATTCTAAAAATCTGTAATTTTTTTCCGCAGAACACACAAACGCAAAGTTTGGTCATTAAATTTAAATATATTATATAACACACGTAGTGTGACATCTATTAGTTCTTGAGAGCTTTGCTATAAATTTGAGCCTCGTCTCATTCTTGAATATTAGTGGGAGTTCATCTGGTTATCCGTATATTAACAATTAATCTACTTTTATAGGAAATATGGTGTGAAACTAGCTTTGTCAAGGCATAAATGAAGAGACTTCAAAAGCTTTATGAAATTTTTAAGCTTATTGAATTTTAATCTATCTACATATTAGTTTCTGTAATTGTGAAATATTTTGCATAATATGATATATATATATATATATATATATATGTGTGTGTGTGTGTGTGTGTGTGTGTGTATGTGCGTGTATGTGTGTGTGTGTATATATAACTCGTGTATGTATGTGTGTGTGTTTATGGTATTTAAATTCGTCACAGAATTTTGACAATTGTGCAGAAAATAATTATTGAGAAGTTTTACATTAAGTTTTAGTATCGCTATTTTTTTATATAATTTCTTCTGTGACAATTTCCAAAATATGGGCGATGAGACATGTTTTTTGTCGAATTTTCTCTAAAAAATATTTTGAAAACGAATTTAGGAGGCATTTCACATCAAGCGAACACACAAAAAATCTTCATTTTTCAAATTTTCTCCACTTGGCTATTTCGTTGTGTTTAGTTTATACGCAACATTATCTATAAAGTAACTATTTTACAGACATCTAATGTTTTAACATAAATAACTTATACGAGAAAATTGGCGAGATATTCAATATTAATGATACTGAGTGAAACCTATGGATGAGATATTTTTAAAAAATTCCACGCTTCTTCGAAATAAAAATGTTTTCAGTAAACATTTTTATATTAAAATTAAAAATTATTTTTATCCCTTACGCAGGTTTGAAATGTTTGAAAAATTAATTTAAAACAAATATTACGTACAAATGAGAGTATGCATGCCAAATTTTGTAGTATATTAGAAGTAAAAGCTTTTAACTTCAGCGATACCTTACTCTAGCGAACTCTAATTTTTTCTACATTATTTTTTCTCTAACATACTTGCATAACTTCTTTAAAAACCTCTTGATTCTCTGTAACCAAACTTTCTGGAGAATCTTGTTTTTCATCAATTTTCGATATGTCTGTAAGATAAACCCTCCAAATGAAAATAAATGGTTGTTATAGAATTATGATGGCCTGTTGTATCCATTAAAGCTTAAATCTACACTATTAATAAAATTGTCCCAGAATAAATTCTGTACGTGGAAAATATTTTAAAAGCAATGATTTTGCATAAAGAATGATAATGGAAGCCAGAAAACTGTTTTGTAGAATTTTTATTTGTAGTAAATTTGTTTGTCAATCACGCGAAATACATTTATGCACTAATTTGAATAGTTTTTTTTAATTACCATAGTAAATTCATCATGTGTGAACAACTACAAATATTCTCGTAAAATTCAGCTCTGCTGTCGAACCAAGAGATGAGAACGCGTTATTGCGATGTGCAGGCGCTTTAATATACTGTAAAGTCAATTACCAAACTTGCCGTACGCAATTTATTTACATTTTTAAAAAGTTTTAAATGGTCTTTGTTAGAAAAAAGTTTAGTATTTTTAATGAGGAAAATTGTTATCTGAAATTCGAGGACATAAGGAGAAAGAACATATTATTTTTCTTAACAATTACTATAATAGATTTCCAACAGAATTTAAGTACTACATTTAGTATTAAATTTCTGTTTCCAAATTTGGTTATATCTTGCTTTAGGTCGAAAACTTAAACGTTTTTCAATAAGCTACTAGGCTTCTCGTACAACGAAAATATCGTCAGTCTACTAAAACCTTCCAGAAGTATAAAATTCCGAAGTAAAACGCTATTTTAAAAACTACAATTTTTAATATGAAAACATTTTCAAAAAGCCTTTTATACTAAGGTCCCGTCAGAGTTAGCGTTGAAACGTTTTTGTTGTCTACTTTTATAACTTTATATCTCGTGATTCGTAGACTCGTATCGCAAAGTGGCATATAAATTCCAAAAAGTCGATTATTGTAAGTTGTCTGAAGAAATCTAAGAGTATAATCTTTTTTTTAACAATTACTATAATAGATTTCCAACGGAATTTAAGTACTACATTTAGTACTAAATTCTGATTGCAAATTTGGTTATATCTTGCTTTAGGTCGAAAACTTAAACGTTTTTCAATAAGCTACTAGGCTTCTCGCATAACGACAATGTCGTCAGTCTACTAACTCCTTCCAGAAGTATAAAATTCTGAAGTAAAACACTATTTGAAAAACTACCATTTTTAATGTGAAAACATTTTAAAAAAGGCTTTTGTACTAAGATCCCGGCAGAGTTAGCGTTGAAACGCTTTTGTTGTATGCTTTTATAACTTTATATCTCGTGACTCGTAGACTCGTATCGCAAAGTGGCATATTCATTCGAAAAAATAGACTATTGTACGTTGTCTGTTGGTGTACTTACGCCATCGAGCGCTTTCGTCGTAGAACGGAGAGGGAGGGGGGGGGGGTATTTGAAATAGTCGGATTTCACTCTACACGAGTAAACTACACTACAAAGAATAGTCATAACTCCGCGAAAAGGGGTACATGACATAATTGTACATCATGATAGATATTTAGGTGCTCTAAAAAGTAAGTTAGGCAGAAAAAAATTAAGTTTCCAAGTGAAAAGTGGTGCCAAATGACAGATACAAAACCGTTTAAAATTACTTAGTGATCCAAGAAAGACGTTTTCACGCTCATATTTTTTAGGGTGTCCGCTTCAAGTGAAATCTCCATTTCACTTGAAGCGGACACATACCACAAATTGAATGAAAAAAATTGTAAGTGTTAACTGAATATTGTAATTAAAATATGTATTGAAATAAATTTTACTTAAAATGCTTTATCCTTATTTCAAATTTTAAGTTTCAGCGTCAAAATATTTCTGGAAAAAAACTGCTATGATTCAGCAGTCAAACAGATAGACGGACACATCGATAATCTCATAACATTTTCGATTTTTTTTTCTTTTTTGAGAGATGAAACCCTCAAAACGATAATGAAATCCATTTCATTTTATTACACATGAAAGGAAACATGTTGAACAGGAACTATTACGTCATATACATTGTGATATAACGTACAACATAGGAATAAATAGATGGGCGACGCTGGTGAATTAATCTAGAGTCACGTCACGTAACTCCTCGAGTAAAATTAAGAAAAAAACATTCTTTATCGTTTCACACTCAAAACTATTAAGCACTCTGAAGTTATTTTTAACCCACCGTTAATGACAATCACTCAATGAGTTACAAATGTTAAAGTTTGTCGATTACCAAGGTCTTTAGAAAACTTTTGCATTTCGCTCGCCAACAAAGAATTTATCATTCCCATTTTGTAACTTGTCAGCAAGCTAACTTGGAAATTGTAGAAATGATAAATTTGTTAAAATGAGTGACTTCTTTCAGCAAGGTCTTGTTTTTCGTTTATCGAATTTTTTCGAAAACCTTACTTTTCATGAATTTTCAATTAAAAGAAGTAAGATAAATCTTTCAAATAGTAATAAATGGTTGTTATACTCTTATGGTTGCCTGTTGTATTTATTAGATATTAAAAATTATGTAATAGTTCACCCTGATTCTACTAATATTAAAATATTTTAACAAACCTTCAGGACATATTTAAAACGAAAATCCTATAAAATTGACGTATCGATTGAACGTATCATTAAATATGCAATATTCGAATAATAATATACGTGTAAGAACACATACTACACGTATATATCAAAGTAACTGTAACTATATTGTACAATTTATTAAATTAAAATCGGGTTTCATGCAAATAACGTTTTGCTCTATATATCGCTATATACATTTTTGCTCCATGCCGACTCGAGACATTTTTTTCGTGAAACTTCCTTTGTTACGATTGTGCGTATGTTGCAAAAGATCAGTAATATAAAGTGTAAGTGAAATCTAAGTAAATAGCAGAATGATAGACCGCCATTGAAGTAAGTTTTGGTTGTACACTGAGTCGTAGTAAAGTGAATATTCGTGTCTACTTATTTAGGCAGCAATTATCATATAAGTTTTTGTAGATTACAGTGATTTACATAATTACTTCAGAATTAATGTAACATATTACATTCTCACATAAAATAAAATAGACTCGCATATAATAAAATTTCAGAAAACACACATGTTCTAAAAAAAATAAAAAACCTTTTTTTTTAGCCCTGCTAGGCGATTCGTCAATTACTTATGACCTTTATCACTGCACTATCGTAATCAATTATTATGGAACCAACATCATGAATAACTGTTAGTAATGTATATTTTGAATTATTCTATTCTTATTAATACGCGATTACCTTAACACTTTCATATGAGTACATTACAGTCACAGCCATGCGAGTATTTGACGGACGCTTTCATTAAAGTTCCTGATAGATACTTTCATGCAAATAGGTGACATACAATTTCATTCACGTGCATGTTATAATCTTTAATGCATGTGCATCACAACCACATATTCTTCTGTGTAATGTATTAGATTTTTTACTTTATAAAGTTATAATACATATTATATTGTTTATGTCCCTATATATTTTACAAGAATATTATAAACACTTTAGATATTAAAAATGTCATATTTACAATGACAGTAATAAAGAACCCTGTTTCTGTTGTAATTCTGAATATCATAATTAAATTTTGTGATGGCTTCATTTTGATCCGAGACTGAAAATTTACAAAATATCTTGCCACTAAATTTTCTTAAGACTTTTATTTAATTTAGTTTTCCACAACTTAATGAAACTATTTGATGTAGTATTATTTCTACTTCATTTCAATTATTGACTACAACCTAGGTTTCGTTGTAAGACAACACCTTCAGGTGATCAATTAGCAAAAATTGATTTAATCTTTATAAATTGCCCACCTGAACATATTATCATAGAACGAAATCTAGATTGTGGTAAAGAATTTAAATAAAATAGAAATATTACCATAATTTCCGTTAGTTGTAAAAATTTAAATTAAATTACATTTCTTCAAAATTAATGCCAAATATATTTAATTTGTATTTAAATTATTTATAAAAAATTAGGTACTATTATCGGAAAAAATATCTTATTTTCTCTGCAAAAACGTGTAATCTACACGTAATTAAAAAGTCATAAAGAAAATATTAATTATTTATTTGATTAAATAATTAGTACTAAAAATATTTCTGAGCAAATAGTTAAACATTAAGATATAAAAGTATTCAATATACTTTTTTCAATAAAACACCGAAAGTTAAAGTAAAAGAAAGTGATTAGATTAGACTGTCTATGTTACTGAAACCCTTTTTATAATCATTCGCCATGTAACTCCTAGAAACTTTAATTACATTAATTCCGATATGTTGCGTGAGGAAATTAATTTCCCATACGTCTCCCGGTGTTAAGCAAAATGGAAACCAAGGTAAAACGACATCAGTAGCCAAGATAGAAACATCTCTCATCCGCCACCATTACATAAATCTTATTCAAGAATTATAGTATATTTTCGACAATCCAACTCGAATTTACCAGTACAAGATGGCAGAAAAAAACAGAAACAAATATCTGTAGCCTAACCTACAAGTTACTTATAAGTTTCAATTAAATATCATTATCATCGTTAAATCATGTGATTACATCAAAGACAACCTTAAGCTCACCCTCAACACGCAAACTTTATTCATGCTGTTCCGTTACAAAAGCAAGTTACCATTTTGAGGTTTCGTGATGTCAAGTATAAGTGTAATCTACAATTAAATGAAACTACGTGATGTAGTATTATTTCTGTTTTCTTGAAGTTCTTTGCCACGACCTAGGTTTCGTTTTATTACAACATCTTCAGGTGGGCTATTAACAAAGATTCTTTGCTGCGAAATCTTTGCTAATTGCCCACCTGAAGATGTTTCATTTAATTTCATTTAATTGTGAATAATGCATTTCTACACAATTAACGCCAAATATATCCCATATAAGTGTGATGTCAAGTATATTCATCAAAATCTAATGTTAAATATGAAAAAAATGTTTTTAGAAATTGATTATAATTTAAAATATTTATGTCAATCCGCTTGAACAATGAACAGAAAGTCTACAGATGCATGAAATATATATCTTGCACTCACAAAGTCACAAATGAAAAGGTTCTGTAACGGGTTGAGTAAAAACGCAAGCTTCTCAAATCAGCAAATAATGTAAAGTTGCATATATACGGCATATGCTCAAATATGACAGATAGGAACTTTTGCAACTAATAATGATGGAAAAATTTAGCTAAATAATCCCGGCCTAAACCGAGCTAATCACTCACTTACGTTTTATATAAATGGTCTCGTCTATGTGTTAATAATATAAGCGGAAACTGAAAGCTTTATCAAAAGTTCTTACAATGTCGTTGGCATTCTCGCGACAAGTGCTCTGCGCGACGAGTGTATCGTGCCAACGTAGGTAACCAAATTGCCACTGGTGTGCTTTGCCAAGTTAACGGAATTTTGATACATTGCCGTCGTTATAACCAAATTCCTGAGTTAAATGCGAGACATGAGAAAACAAAAGTCGGCAAAGCTATTTTGCTCATGAAACCTGAGCTTTTAAAAAGCTTTAAACAATATTAGAAATTTCATTAATAAACGAGGAACTTTTCATATATGCGACATGGAATTTGATACATTCGACACGTGTATAAATGTAGGAGCTTAATCGAAACGAAAGATATTTTAAAAAGTTCTAAAAATTTCAAGAGCTGAACCAAATTATCGTTTACATTGGTTTTAAATAATTTTCATTACCTATTTTGATCACATTATTACTTTTGTTCTATTTAGAATTTATTACCTTTTGAATTACTAATATTCTATTTTTTACAAATAGAATATTAGTAATTAATAATTAAGTTTTATTATAATTACTAATATATTAATAATAATTTACTAATATATATAAAGGCAGTCGGTTTTAAGTTTTTTTTAATATTTCATTTTTTATAATACCGTACCTGAAAAGAAAACTGGAACTTTATATGAACATTTACATCATAATAGCTATGGCAATATTTAAGGCGCAAAGTTATTCATATCGAAATAAACTCAAAATTTATTGTTTCTTTTTCTGCATCATATAGGATTTTCGTTCAAAGAGCAAATAATAATAATAATGACCAAATTATAATTTTTTCGTATTTTAAGTTTATATTATATATATTTACAAATACGTCGAAAATATATTCCATCCAGCTCTTCCATCTCCAAAACTGTTAAAATAAATTTATGAAAAAAAAACAATATTGCTGTGTCAAAATTCACTTTTCCAAGAAAACTACAGTATTTGTTTTAAACTATATAGTTTTTGTCTATGGACGGTATACTAGACTATGAAATGAGGAAAATAATATTAATATTCGTAAATGGTAAAGAACTACTTTTTCGAAGGGTGCCTCTCCAACTAGTGAAGGTTGGCACATAGCTCTGCGTATTTTGTGTTGTCTTTGGCAAGATGAAAGAATTCGGCGGCATTCGTAATCTCTATCTATCCTATCTATTGTGGGATGTTAGGCAACCATGACTTTCTTCTGCATCCGGTTTTCCTTATCCCAGTAATTTTCCCATAGTTATTAGTTGCAAGAGCTCGTATCTCTCATACTTGAGCACATACTCCGAATAGGCAACTTTATATCGTTTGTAAAAGCTTGTTTTTCAGGACGATCCGTAGCAGAATTTCCTCATTTTTAATTTTCTGAATCCAAGATGCAGACATCATTCTTCTGTAGGCTCATATTTCGAATGTTTCTATAGAATTCCTGAGTTCTTCCTTAACAGCCTAGGTCTCGCATCCGTGTAAAGTTATTGACCCCAGATATAGCATTTGAGAAAACATATTCATCACAAAAATACTATGTAAAATGTTTTTCTGTGCTATAATATATACCAAACGATCGTGGTGCGTGTTCTGCTCCTATATATCTTAGATTAATTTATTTATTGATTTTTTACCTAAGTATGTTTTTCCGGAAAATTTGAAATTAATAATTTTTAATAATTTCTTTAGAATTCAGAATATTTTTTTTAAATTAGTTTGTCTTTTCTTAATGTTATATATTGAGTAACCTATTTAATTAGGATAATTTCAGTGACACGCTATTTTTCAAAACCGACTATAACGTTTAAAGAGTAATAGATAAATTCATTTGCAAAGCGTTTTTAAAGTTAAATAAATTCCTTTTTTCATTTAGGCATATTGTTAGAGCATCCACCCTTAAAATTTTCACATAACAATTTTGGAGTTTTTGTTATTGAGATATTTGTAGGTTAATATGTTTCATTACAATACCGAATTTCCGATTTCTACTTCAAGCAGTTTCTGAGAAAAACAGTTGTAATAGACAGACAGATTCGTGAGCAATGTTACGAATGTTCCGTTTTCGGTCAAAGGGCTTTAGAACTCCGTACTTTAGTACGGAGCTCTAAAGCCTTTCATTCATTTTAGTAAAGCCTTTCATTCATTTACAGCCGATTCATTTTACTCTTTGACCCGGAAACGTTTCAGCGGAAACGAATAATAGGTAGATAGCTTGGAACGTGTGCATTACGTTGTAACAATAACGCATTGAGCCTATCGGCATTCATATTAGAGAAATGATTCTTTTACATTTTAGCAAGCATTCAATTTTTGTTTAGGCCCATCCCTTTATAAATTCTAAGTGAATTATTAGTTTTTTAGTAATATACATATTGTTAGTAAACCCCTTTTAATATAATTTTATTAGGAACTAATGATAAATCTAAATTATTATAAATATTTAGGGAATATGCATTTATACATTAATATAATTTTATATATCGGTACTATTAAATCAGAATGGTTTTATCAAAGTTCGTATTGAAATATTTGCGTAATTGTAGTTTTTAAATTGCGTCCTAATTAAAAGAAATATTTGTTATCGAAATTTATGAAATAATATTAATTAGTTGCAGGCATTCGTCTCGTAAATTTGAATTCTATTAGTTTTAATTCACATATTTAAAACGAATACTCAAAATGTTTACGATACGCTTAAGTACTATTGAATTATATATTAATCACATACTAGCTTACACAACAACATGTAAATCGTATTAACTTTCTTTAACTTACCTTTATCGAGTATTCAGTAAGAAAACTTACTAGTAACCAACTTTCGCAGTTTATTTATGTTCAACTTGGCAATAAAAAATGGTTAAAGCTAAGAGCATAAAAATTTAAGGTATAATATTATCATACCAATACATGTGCATTTGGTTGATAGTTCAAAGCCTGCTGAAAGAAACCAATCGGCTACAACATATTAGAAACTAAATATACGCAGAACGATACACAAGAACTATTTGATTTAGAATGAAATAAATTACTGTGTATATCAACTAACACAATTATAGTGATCCGTTAAAGCTTAATATGAATTCCTTATTATTGATAATAGTATAAGCAACTGTTTGTTGTGAGCAACATTTAGTGAATTTATTAATTAAACAGGTTATCGTCGAAATCATCAATAATGGTAGAATACGGAAATTTATTCCGCTAAATCCTTTCCAATTTTCACCTCACGCGCAAATTGACTACTCAATTCCACTGAATGGGACTAAATAATCCCTGCCTAAACCGAGCTAATCACTCTCTTACGTATAATCTAAGTGGTCCCACCTATGTGTGGATAATGTAAGGGGAAACTGAAAGCTTTATCAAAGCTCTCACCAAGTCGTTGGCATACTCGTGCTACACGACAAGTGCTCCACGCGACGAGTATACGCACCAGCGTAGGTAATCAATTTTCCACCGATGTGCGTTGCCAAGTTAACGGAATTTTGATATATCGCCATCGTTATAACCGAATTGTAGAGAGTTCAAAGCGAGGTGCGGGAAAACAAAAGCCGACAAAGCTGTTTTGCTAATGAAACCTGAGCTTTTAAAAAGCTTTGTACATGATCAGAAATTTAAATAATAAACCAGGAACTTTTGATATATGCGAAGTATAATTTCATATATTCGACATGTCTAAGTGTAGGAGACTAATCAAAACGACATATATCTAAAAAAGTTTCAAAAATTTCAAAAGCTCAACCAAATTATAGTTTACATTGTTTTTAAATAATTTTCATTTTTTTCACATGTACTTTTTTCACATTATTACTTTCATTGTCCTATTTAGCATTATTTCTTTTTAAATTAATATTTGAGGCAAACCATTTTATGAATAGATTTTATTTTGAACTTAATGTAGGTTTACTTTGAGTTTTTTTTGTTTTAAATTTTTAGTTGAAATGTTTAATGCAGTCGGTTTGAATTTTTTTTATAGTAACGTATCTCAAAAGAAAACATTTATATCATGATGGTTTTCGCAATATGTAAGATGCAAAATAATTCATATCAAAATTAATCCAAAATTTTTTGTTTCTTTTTCTGCATCTTATGGGATTTTAGTTCAAAGAGTGAATTATAATGATAATGAGAGAAATTACATTTTTTTCAGAATTTTATGTAGAAATACGTCAAAAATAAGTCCCATCTCCCTATCCTCTCTCCAAGACGGTTAAAATAAATTTATAAAATAAACAATATTGCTATCTCGAAGTTCACCTTTCCCAGAAAACCATGGGGTTTGTTTTCAAATTTGTAGCTTTTGAAATATTGACAATATTTTTCTACTATGGACGGTATACTAGACAATTCAATGCGGAAAATAATATTAATATTTGTAAAAGGTTAAAAATACTAAATTTAGATTAACCAAAAAATCATATGTTTATTAGTCTGTCGTTATGAACAAAAATCGCAAAACTCTATGGTTCGCGATACACAGTTAACAAGTTATTTATTACCGGTAAGTAGATTACTTACAAGCTGACGGACCTGGCTATAGCGCGCTGCTATTAAGATTTAACAGGTCGCAAAGCTGCGCGCCTACTATTAAATTGTAACAATTTAAAATATTTGAATATAACACTATATTTTTTTAAATGCCATAATTATTAAAATTTGTTTAACATACTCTAAAACGTTGACGTAAGGAAACGGCTATAACCTTTATAATGCAAAGATAGACATAATGGAGCAGATTATTGACAAAATCGATTAAACAAGATAATTTGAAAGATAATCGTGTTAATTGCTCTATGCAAAAGAATGATATTGTTCAAGAGGCACCATTAAAAAGGACTATACGCCCCAACCAAGTAAAGCGCTGTTTTTGATAATTTGAAAAGTATACAAAAGACTAGCATAACGATACTAAAAGAAAATTGGTCACAGATATGTAGGCTTACAGAAACTTCGTACAAGTAAAAATAACTTTGTGTTTTAAAATGCTTATTTATTATGTATGTAAAATATATACATGGTAATATATTTATATATCTACATGGTTAGAAATAATATGTAAATACGCGTCATGTTTTTATGCCATACTATGTACCTTTAAATTTTTATAAGTGTCTAAATGTTTACGGAATTGTCATAGTATGAGTTGTAATTGTACTTGACAAGTTTTTGATATAAAGTAAACGCAAACGTAAACATTGTACATGTGAATGAATATTTAGGGACCATAACTTGTCATACTTATGAACAAACGAGTAAGTGAAGAGAATCGAAAAATATTGATTGAATTGTAATCCGATATACCAGGATCTCCCAAACAGTGGAGCGTGCCGCGTGTAGTTAAAATACATCTAAAGTCTTAAACGCATGCAGGCGTAAACATCTCATTAATATAACTTTATAATTTAATTATCTTTGGGAGTGAATAATAAAGTTTTAATTTATTTGATTACACTTGTAATTGAAGAATAAATCTCATGAAAATTATGTCTTTATTTATGTAGCAATAAAAGAAAATTAGGGGCGTGAATATACTTTTTAAAATCCCAGGAAGCTCAACGCATAAAATTTTGGGAATTTTTGCTATAGATAATTTTGTATGAATTTATTTTTGTGTGTGATTAGTAATTGTGACTCAATATTAAAAATATAATAACTCTTTGCACATAATGTTGAAATTATTTCTATAAAGAATAATTAAAAATATAAAATATTTAGAATTCGACTTGGCAACACTGACTTTGATTCTGTACTTGACTTACGCCAACAAATCACCCCGATACTCGTCATTGTGATGCGAGATATTCGCAATTACGGCGACCGGGGAGCTAATCGCTTTCGAAAACGATGAGCCGCCTCGGCGATGATTTACGATGCCATTTTATGGAGTGATAAAAAATGTGGACGATCGATGATGAGGCCTGACGCATGCGGGGACTTGATAGAGTTAGATTTAATGTAAAGTGAAAAATCGTGACAATATTGAAATTCTATGAAATTGTCGTCTGCAAGTTGTAACTTTGTGAATGATATAATATGGGCAGTTTGACGCAGTGTTGCAACTTTGTGAATGATATAATATGGGCAGTTTGACGCGTGTGTTCCTTTCTGTATGGGCGAGCGATAGAAAAATATGTATAATACAAAATATGTATTGTCACAAACTAACAGTAAAAAAGTGAAAACAGTGCCGGTGTACGCAAAACCGAATTGCTCGAAGCATTTTAAAATCATATATTAAAACTTGCGTCCATTTATACAGCGACCGATTTTGAGTGAACCAAATTAAGTTATTTAAAACATAACATAATATAAATAAATTTACAGAAAGTGCTTTCCAAAACCATAAAACATTATTTTATCTTCCGCGGAATATTTTGAAAATATGTCTGACCTACTTCAGAACGAAAAACGCGACCTCAAAAGTAAGATCAATCACATGGCCTTCTGTCATCTATTACAGCTATTTTCCAGAAACCACTTGAATTAAAAATTTGACATTTTGATTACTTTTAAAGCATATTAGCTCGTATATAACACAATTGCTAACACTTAAAAACCTTTACAAGGAAAAATTAGGGGAGGGAGCAAGTTAGAGTACCTGAAAAAAGTTTTTAAATCTTTACTTGTAGTATTAGATATCATTTGACAAGGTTAAAGTATATTTTAGTTATATATTATAGGAGTATCTTCAAAGATATACTAAAAAAATAAATAAAAACATATATCCCGCTGCTCTCATTTCAGTAACTATTGAAATTAAAATGAATAAAAATAGGATTTTTAGAAGCCTAGGCAAAGGATGTGGAAAAGCAATAGCGATCATTTCAGATATAGTAGTTTTTTTATATATTCACTATAACATAATCCAAGTACTCCCTACTTCATTACATTAAGTATTATCGAATAATTATTGTACTATGAAGTTCCCATTGGTGATGACTTCACATTAAAGATGATTGTTACGTCGACGAAAACTGTCGATATTACAACTCGCATTCCCAGTATCCAAACAGCAGGATGAGCTTTACATTTAAACATTTACATCAATACCTACAGAATCCTCGTGAAGACATTGATATCTTGGTCGAGGATGTAAAAGGTCTCACCACAAGTGAATTCGTTTTCTGTTAGTTATCGAAATTAGTCTTCGGACCTACTTCCTATTTGAAGACATTGTGTTATTTACCTATTTATTTTGCTTTTAACATCCATTATTTGTATGTTTAACATAGCGCTATTCATCAGCAATTTACATATTTTAGTCGAGCGAGTTTTTCTAGTCTTGGAAAATTTGTTTTTCTATCTACAATTCTTTGACTATATCCCGAATCAGAATATAAATATATACTGAAGAAATCATATTACGATTGAAGAAGAAAGAAGGAAAAGTTTAGTATGAATTAAATGGTTATTCCATTAAGCGATAATTCATGAAGTATTAAAAATTACTAAAATTTTTAATACTTCATGAATTTATCGCTTTGGAATTAAATTTCATTATTGTTTAATTCTTTTTTATTATTATTTAATTGTAAAATGTGTTTGCTTTCTAAAATCTCAGCTTTGATCAGTATACTTATGAATATATCATACAATTAAAATACTACAATCGAAATCAATTTACATACATTACAAAATTATCAAAAAATAAGTTGTTTGTCATATAATGGCAACTCGAATAAATTATGTAGATATATAAAAATAGACGAAGTGGTCTTAAAAAAATATTACAATGGAGATAAACTCGAATGTTTCTACAATTTAGTAATTCTAAATGGAATTATAAACAAACTTGAAGAAAAGGCAAAAAGATTAATAATATAAATTGAGCCGAAGTTTGGGATAAAATGAAAAAAACCCTTATCCAAAATTTTGCGTTCAAACACGTGAACAGCGCGCTTAATCGAGACCTCATAAATCGAAAACAAAGTGACGACAAAAACGCTCTATCATTTTACGAATTCTATTTAAACTTAACTATATACAAAACTTATGTTAATCTTACGACTATAACAATTACATAAACGTCCGCAAAAGAGACAAAAGTTTTAAAATTTGAAAATGTACATTTTTCATTGCACAAACACTCAAAACAACCGGTCTCTTTCTTTCGTTGCTAGATGTACGTATCCAGATAGTCAGCCTGTAGTTTGCCAATGTTTTAAGATGAGTTAAATATAGCATAGGTCCAAAAAGTTATAGCATAGGTCCACAATTTAAAAAAAAAAACAAATATTTAACACGAAAAAAAGAATAACTTTATATTTTCAAATATTAGTATCTACTTTTAACAATTATCGAAAACAAATCCAATTCAGAACCTTTAGATTAAAACCACTTCCGAGTGATGGAAAATATTTTAAGAGGATTACAAAATATTATATACCTCTTTTACCTTGATGACGTACCTATAATATTAATTCTTATACAATTTAAAAAAAGTCTTGCAGAGACACGGGAGGTCTAATTTTAAAATCAGACTTGATAAATCAGACTTCATAAAACGCGGCACGCCTTACCTCGGGACTGCATATGATTGCCCCAAACGGAATTACACGCAGTTCAAATAAAACAAAAGTTACAAAAATTTTTTTATCCTAAAACCAACTGACGAAACAAAATCATATCTGGGACTTATCGGATGTTTCTAAAAGTTCATATCTGATTTTGCAAAATTGACAAAACTCATAAAATATCATAAAAGGAATCAAGGTAGGCTTCAGTCCCAATTACTTAAATTGCTTCAAGTTATGCTAAGAAGTTTTAATAAATTTTCCGTTACTTCAATATCCTGATTTTGAGAAAGAACCGATACTTGAAACCTACTGTGTATACCCCGCGTACCTTTAAAGATACCGAAACTAAATATAGTACAATAGAAAAAGAATTTCTAGCAATATTTTAGGATACAAAATACTTTAGACCATATCTATTCGGAAAACTCTTTACTATAGTGACCGGCTACAAACCCCCACAGTGGATATTTTCTTTAAACAGGCGTAATTCACGGTTTGTAATATGGGACCTACAATTACATTACTTTTGATTATAAAATAATTTATGAAAAGGGTAGAAGCAACACGAATGCTGAAAGCTTATCTCCTAATACTCTTGATATTAACTCGGACAAAGCCATCGTGAAAGATAATATGTCACTGATATAAACCACTACTGAACTACTCCAGTTGACTGACCTAGAAGATTTTCTTCCCGAAAATAAATATTCAGATAGACAAACTATACACATAAACTTAGGAGATCCAATATTAGCAATACCTGTAACTATCAACCATTCAAATATGCTCAATAATTAAATAAAAATCACATTCGTTTACCTTTCTCCTCCTAAGTGACAATTTTAGCACCATTTCAGTACTAATCAGTACTAATGAAAAAATCAGTACTAATGAAAAAAAGAACTATAATCGTCTACACCTATGTTATCGCCAGACAAAGTGAAACCAGCAACAAAAGAGAGTAACATAGTTATAATAAAATTATAAATAAATGTGACACAAATAGCATTATAACAAAGTATGCTTTGTAGTTTTAAAGCAATCATACAATTTTTAAAATCAATGGAATCTTTACACAAGTAACTCATCTTTAATTAATTTCTTCAATACCGTCTCAAAAAGTCTCAACTCCCCTGACCCCTAACGTCTTCGTTTCCTCTCTCTTCTCCACTTACTTTTAATTTATTTGGAAGGTCTTTACGTACATGTACATATGGTGAATTATTCTTAAAGAGCATTTTTTCCATTAAATAGAGCGCCGGAATCCAAATAATTATTTCGGATTAATGTAAAAATTTACACAAAAGTTTTGTTTATCTAAACTTTGAGATAGGCGAAGAAGAAAAAAATAAAGATTCATGTGATTCTTATAAAATTTAAGAACAATATGTGAACCTCGTCCTGAACTTATGTTCAGAGATATAGTGAAACTTCTGTTATGGTTCATGTTAGTTAATAATTTATAATATAAAGTTTTCACATTCTCGACCACCATCTTGTTAGCCTTCAACTGATTCCGCCACTAGTCGGATGCGTTCGCCATTTATTTTCTTAAGCGTTACACAATTTTAACGAGATATCTTTCGTCACTAAAGACATTTTACTGAATAAAATATACTAACATAATAGCAACAGAGAGACTATAGTGCAAAATAAACTATAAGAAGTACAATGCGGTGATGGGATCTAAGTAGTTATGGGATATCTAATACATTACATAAATTGGATAAACAGGGAAGGTATTTTCATAAAAGGACGAAAAATGTCTAGTGATGAGGAGCTTAGGTAGGTTTTTTGCTTAGATTTCAATGTCAATTTAACCATGAACTGGTCTTGATAAAGTTGATCCATGAATATGACACGGAAATTAGAAATTTTATCAGCTTAGTTTTTTTATTGATTGTTGGATCTATTTACGTTTTTTTTTATTCTTTATTTATTTTTTTTATTCGTTTACTGTTATTTTTTCTGAGTACCTAAAGATATTTTTGTAATTAACTTCTATCCCGTTTCTTATCATTTAATAATAATACTTACTAACGTACTTTTCACAGTCCTCGATATAACCAGTCTTTTATGCTTTATGATTGCGTTTGGCTGGAAGGCATTATTTGTCTAGCGATTAATTTGTCATAAGTGTTCGCTTTTTTGTCTAGTTAACCACAAGCTAATAGAATCGGAAATTTTAATTTATCAACAAACAGAACAACCCGTTGCACATGTACAGTCGTAGATGAAGATGTTCTCGTTTATGACAAAGCGAATAATTCGTTCCAAATTTTCAAAGAAAGAAATTTTAATCTCTGCAATAATCTTTATCTAGGGCGACACCCCACACTAAACTTAGAAAAGTGAAAAAAAGGATTGGATGTGATCCCAGTTGCTCTCATATTTCAATAGAAAACAATATTCATGCTTTCCGAGTAAGATGTAAAAAATAGACGTATGAATTACCTTGCATAAGACTCTTGGTCGCCTTATTTCCCATATAAAATATGTTTCTCAATCAATACGAGAAAAAATTGTTTGGTTGTCATTTTACACAAAATAATTATTCGTCACAATTATAATCCGAGTGTAACTCTTGGTCACCATGAGTAAAAGTTCTTGGTGACTCCTTGCCAGTAACCAGTAACAGTTGAATTTGTTTAAATACTCATCAATTACTATTGTTTGTTTTACATAAAACAACATTAATACGTTATAATAGAAAAAGTCGTTCACGGGAATAAATTCATTTAAAATTTCAAAACGCCCTTAAACTTTTAAACTGTTGAATGCACTTTGACGAAGCGTTACTAGTTAAAAGCGTTAATCTATACAAACTAAAATTTTTCAAAAGTGAAACAAGGAACTAAGCAGAATTCTAAAATTAAATACCGTCAAAGTCGAGGAATAAAGCTCATAATAAATACATGTAAGTTTGATTTTTCAATATTCACGAAAAATAATATTATTAAATTTAATTTAATTGACATAAATGAATTTGGATTCATCAATCTTGATAATTACCCCCGTTCCGTCCGTCGTAATATTAAATAAAGCATCCACTAACGATTATCTTTTCCATTCTCGATCGATCTAATATTCTTTTCCGGAATAATTCTAATAATTTTTATTTTTATCACGTAAAAGATTTTATCAAATAAATAAAAACACTAACAAATGAACATAATAATTATGATAATGAACATAATAATGAAAGACAATTGTGCCGGTTTGTCGGATTTTCTTTGACCCTCTAGTCCCCTGCCAACGGCAGAAGGGACGTTAAATTAATTTTCGTACGTGACGGAAGAAAAACATGATTATTTTGTCAAATGTTATTTCCGAAAATAGTTTTCATCCAGTAACCCGTTTCCGAATGACCGCAAGGCTTCCGGAAAATTTGTCATGCGACCTGCGTTTCCCGTCACGCTTGCGATCGTGATACATTTACTGAAATAGTTATGCTTGTCAGCATTAATTTTACCGTATTTACTTTGCATGTAACACTTCAATAAAGTTACTAGATGCGAAATAACTTTGATAATGAAATTCTTAAACTCACGTCTCTTTAAAGATATTACATTCGTATTATTTTTCCTTTAATCTTCGATTGCGTTCTTTATTCAATCATCATCAGGAAAGACTTATGGTCATCTAATCTAAAATTCTTTAGATTCTACTGCTGTACTTATCCTAATATACTTTTAAATTAAAAAATAATCAATATAATTAAGAATTTCCAGCGGCATGATTATTATATTATAAAATTTCATCGTCTACGCACATAATTAATAAGAGAATACAAAATTATAAAACTTTATTCCATTAATATGACGAAAATACAAAAATTTTGTTTTAAATTTTAAAACAGGACAAATATTATCGATTATCGGAATTGTTACAAGAAAATCGGACAACGAATACGTCATCGATATAAAGATAGTTCATTTTATTTATTTGAAAGTTTTAATGCATACAAAGTGAATTATCATATATACTTGGGCTTATTCCTGCAAGTACGTTTTCCATTAGTCAACAGCAACAATAAAGTTGAAAAAATAATTTGTGTTAGGCATAAAAAATATGGAAAATTTTATAAAATAATTAAAGAATAAGATAAAATTTACAATAAACAAAGAAATGAAAAAAAGTTTTAAAGTATACAAAATTATCACATACGAGTATATATAGACTCACTTCCGCAATTAAGTTTTTTTTAGTCAACTGCAACAATAAAGTTGAAAAAATCGATTGACTTTAAACAATTTCGTACATTTTACAAAATAATTAAACAGCATGGAAAAAACTTGTTAACTTTTAAATTTGTTAAGTACGAGTTGGTTTCGCTCTACAATGCTCCGTATACACTTACCCAAACAAACATTTAAGAGTACATAGTGTTTCAATTAAACTGTTTACCAATATTAATGTTATTTTAACCAAATAAATATATTACCTAGTACATCTTTGACAGGTATAAATATACCGCCAATTTCCCAAAAATTAAAAGATCTGGAAACAGGGCTATAGTATTCCAGTACTTTTCAGATAAATTTTAAATATTACTGCATTCAAAATTCTGATTTTTATAGTTTCGGATATGGGGGCAGTGTTTGAAAAAGGTATAACTTCATTCGTCACAAAATTGGCAACCTGGATTGGTTTTCTTTTATAAGAATATGAAAGCAAATATTGTACATTTCATACTTTTTTTTTGTTAATAATTTGCCTTAACGTAATAGTTTTTAAAAAGTCTAGCCATTCTTTATTCTAAATTAGGTGTTTTTAGCTAAAATTAACACTTGATGATATTATGGAGAATCATTGAAATTTTGTCAATATTTCCACTCAGTGACAAAACACCCGAAATATATTCACTATTGCAATTAGGTTTTAAATGAACACCATCCTGACATTCACACACTTTTCGAATACGAACTTTGTTATAGAAAAGCGTTATGTACTTATTCTTATATTTAAGTAAAAGCTGATCAATATAATTAGCAAGTTAGGATTTATATATATTTTTTATTAAGTTTTATTCTGATCATTTGACAAATAAATAAAATTTAATTATTAAAAGTTATCGGATATACTGTCACCTGTTTTCAACTGCATATAAAAAAAAACAATATAAAGATTGTTTCTTTATATTAGAAAAATAAATTCAAAGCAAGTTTTCAATACTAACTTTGAAACTCCGTCCTTAATACGGAAAAAAAAGATTTTAAACTTAACTTTCATATATTATGGAATAAAGATATTATATACGCTTAAGTTAGATAATTGAAAACATTACGTTAAAACGCAATAGACGAAGTCCTTCACAAAAATTATTCTTTCAAGTTATAATCCATAATATAATACAAGCTCTTGATTTCCGAGAACGAAAGGAAATCAAATAAATTATTCCATTGTAATGAAAACTTATAGATAGAATTTATAACAATAAATACTAATGTCTCAAAATTAAAATAATGGCAGAATCAATTTTTATTTGATAATTAAATTTAATTCTAAAAAAATTAAAATCTACAAACAATAAGGTCAATATGAAGATATTTAATTAAATGTGTTGTCTAATTTATCTTACTTATTCGCAAATATTATATCTCTTATAATTTCAAATATAAAAAACTTTTCACAAATAACTTTAAAAAAATTTTGAAAGAAAAATACCAACTTTCCTTTTTTCAACTGCCTTCGGCATCCATTATTAAACATTGAAGATAGTTTCCGGCTCTTACCAGAATCTAATTGATCAATGAAATATTCACAAAAAGTCACCTGCAGGGTAACTGGAAGTTACCGGCTACTTCCATCATAGTAAAAGCTCCCAGCTTTGAAACGGAAATGAGAAAACAACTTTGTCGGCAGTAAATGGCTGAGTGCTCGGGAAAAAGTTCACATGGCCGTGGAAGTGAATCTAAGCGCTCATACAATCTTTGAAATATATTTTTTGGACGTAAATCGGATTAAAGAAAGAAAAGTAAATATTGCATAAACAATTCCGGCAAAGGCATGACTTAAAAACGGCTGATTATATTTTAACTAAAATATAATTATGATTAAAACAACATGTGTAGTTCAAAATATACAAGATTTAATAATAGTCCAAATAATAAAAAAACATTTATTTATTTTGAATATTCGTGATGGAAATAGTACTTATATATAAAGTGTTTAAAATATATTTGAAGTATATTTCTCAAAGTGGGCTTCTATTTTGGTACGTATTTATTTGCATTACAAATTATTACTTTATCATTTAATAGATACTCAAAATTAATGAATGAAAATAGATTTTCATTATATTTTTTTTTTCATCATTAAATTGTTTTAATGAATTTAACAATTTGTTATATATACATATTTATATTAAGTTGAATGCTGAGTATTCATTTAAATTTTTAAAATAAATAAATTTAATTTTAAAATTAATCCAATTAATTTAGTAAAAAGAAAATAAAGTAAGAAAATTATGAAAATATATAATAAAAATATAATAATAATAATGATAAAAATATTAATAATTACTTATTTTGATTATGATTGTAATTGTAGATAAAAAGATTAAATCTTTTGCTGCCATGTTTCAGAAAATAATTTTAATTTTTGCATTCAATTATTTGATTGGATTTAGTTTTTGCCAGTTGTATTTATAATGGCAACTTCTAACTTCTAACGCGCATATATAAGTAAAGGCATGATTTTCTTTCATGAATTTATTTTTTTTAATTTACAGCTTAATGCTGACGCATAGAGTAATTTAATCCTAACTAATATTTTATATAAAAAAGTGCATTTTCTTCAACAGTTTATTTCTTTACTAAATTAAAAAATAAGTAACTAAACCGATGAGAATACCATTCATAAATCAACCGTAATTATTACTAGCTGCGTTCGTGAGTTCATTCACGTGTGAAATTTTAGATAAAATTATTAAGTTAAATTTAAGATTAATTACAGGTAATTCCATCCATTATAATAAATAAAAAAGGAAACTTTTTGTGTAAGTTTACTTTGTATTGAAACGTTATATTTCCATACCTTCCTCTTAGTCAGTTGATTGCTATAAAACATAGATTATATATCACACCGGAATTAACAGAGTCCGCCAATAAAAACTTTATTAAAATCCTTTTAGTTGTTCTCTCGTGATGCGCGAGCAAATAAACAAAGAAACAAACCATGTCTAAGATATTAAACAACCGATGATTTCAAAATTTTCTTCGGAATTCTTGCTAAGTTACGATAATTTAATTAATGTTTTTAACAAATAATGAAGTAATTTAACACATTTTTTCGATTTATATTTATTCAAGATTTATCTTGAATAAACAAACATTGGACTATTGGAATAAATAAACATAGACAGATTTTAACGACACAATATAAAAAAATATTCAGCTCAATTAGATGGTATTAAGTGTAAATTAACCCTGCTCAAATCACTGGAAGAAAGAAATTCTGACATTTCATCAATTGTACCACGTTTCAGTAATGGGGTAGTAGACATGAAAAACAAGCGGAGTGAGAATCGGGATGACCTAGTTGCGTGACAGGGCTATATTATACTTCGTAAAAGGTTTTCATCATGATATATATGGGAACGAATATAAATTTCGAAAAATATATAGGGGGAAGTCCCCTAGTGACGGACAAATAAGGTTTTCAGAAAAATAAAATAAAAAACACGTCGAGAAATGACACTTTATTTATGACTTCATTAAATCTACAAGTTGTAAAATCAAAATCAATCAACGAAAACACAACTTCTACATAAATATATTAAGAAACCTTAATTAAGTTTTGTTATTGAGGCTTAATTAAGTTTTTATCTTGGTAAGATAAAATGCAATCTTTGCCATTGCATTTTATCTTACAAAAACTTACCTTCTGTCCGGCCCCTAGTACCGGACAGAACATCAAGCGCCGGACATTATTAAAACATCGTGATCGATCACATATATAGACCTCTCCACATTCAGGAATATCTGCGCATGGTTCATGAGCCCACCTTTAGCAGCTGAAGTATTGTATCCAGCTTCCGTCGTGGTATTCAAGATAAGGTTCTTTTCATTCTCTTTTTCTTCAGCACAATTTTGTAAACTTTGTTACAAAATTGCCACTGAAGAAAAGAAATTTACAAACTTTGTTGGTCCCATTTTCCTTCCTTTTTCGTCTTTTCCATTTCAATATGTCTCCGTTTTTCTATTCTCTAAGATAACGTACAATAATTATTTTAATAAGTTTAAATGCTTAGTAGGGTAACTCAGCCAATAGATGAATGACTAATAAGTGACCAATTTATGAATTTTCAATGAAGTGGAAAATAAAATGATGAAAAAGAATTTAAAAAACTTCTTCGCAATAAATTTTAAGCATTTAAGTAGCTATTAAACTCAATGTTTTAATAATAAAAGTTTACTAAAACAATTTTAAAATATTGCAAATATGGCGCGCGCTGTCAGGTATTGGTAGTGTCGAAAACTATAAGCCGGCAGTTACATTGTCGGATATATTTTGTACAAGAAAAACTTTATGTTATATTTAAAAAAGATACGTCATACCATTTATATTAATATATGAATTTTCTTTTTAAAAATAAGCAATTTCTATTCAAATTACAATTTTTTCTGATTTCTTGCCAATAAATGAAAAAACTAAAATTATAGGAGGAAAGTTAATATTTAAAGGAATTATATTTATATTAATAACTTATATTAACAGAGAAAAAACCGTTCACTTATTGGCTGATTTACCCTAGAAAAATACAACTTGTAAACTGTCCGGTGTAAGGTACATCTTTGTGTCCGGGGATAGGGGATATGGGGGACAGGGAATCCCCAAAATTATGTATTTCATACTGAGACTGTTTAGGAAATTAATAAAAACTTTCACAGTGTACGAATTATAATGGAACATAACCTTTACTGACAGAAAACAATAGCAGTAATACTCACTTGGAATTTGTATCGTGTATCTCTAGGTCTCCTGCGCCCCTTCACCCATTTCTGAATCGAACGCGTTGTATCTTATCGAGATAGTCCAGCGTTACGGGACTTCCCCCTAGCACATTACTATGCACGTTAAATATTTATTAATAAAAATGATATTTTTTCCCTAACCTACTTGTGTGAATTGCATTATGACTACAATAGTTTTATCAAAGTCTTTGTAAGGATTGAGTATATAATTATTTATGAGTTTCAGCAACATTGACTGTATAATCTGACTTTTTGCGTGTATTTCATTGCCTTATTAATATAATTCCCTTCAGCGCTATTAAGTATTAGATGATTTGAAGTGCATTTTTATGCATAATAATATTTTTTAGACCTGCAGGGCTCAAGAGGACCCCTAGTAATTCCGTTCGGGATATACATCTGTCCGAACATTGAAACTTGTTCAAATTTCCACAAATGTCCTAAATCCAAAAGTTATAAAAACAATATTAATTTTAACGTTTCTAGCTACGTTATATCTTTGTCATGGATATGGTCTAAACAATTTCGTGATGTGATTAAAACACAGCATTTTGGTTTGATCTCACAGAAGAAAAATAGCCCTTGTGAGATAACTCACACCTCCATCTGTCCATATGACATAGCCTTTTTTCTGAGAAACTGCTTAACATATAAATTCCACATTGTAATAAAACATATTAACTTCCATATGTCTCAATAGCTAACCCTCATAAATATTTGCATGTAAATTTAAAACAGGGGGAGGGCTAAAAAAGTTATAAACAAAAAATTGGTAAATTCCAAATCTAGCGTGGAATATGGTTAGGTAGGCTAGTTTTTAATACCTCAAAATTATTTTTTTCATAACTTTAGGTAGTATATCTTCAATAATAA
Organism: Druceiella hillmani; assembly: GCA_039881145.1. NCBI lineage: Eukaryota > Metazoa > Arthropoda > Insecta > Lepidoptera > Hepialidae > Druceiella > Druceiella hillmani. The sequence continues at coordinate 10,947,130 of JAYKKI010000045.1, forward strand.
AATGAAAAACAACGACATAATATGCTCCAACTCCCTTATTTCCGAAACTACCAAACATAAAATTATCAAAATGCGGGGATTTCTAAAGTTTACGCAAAAATTGAAGGGCTAGGAAAGCTTATAGTTTTTTAAATATTCAAAAATATATATATTTATATATATATATATATATATGTGTATGTGTGTGTGTATATATATATATACATATATATATATTTAAGGTACTGAACATTAACTTTATTAATATAATTATCAATTTTTATAAAATTTTAATATTTGTTGTTAATAGCCACAAGGAGTTTGCAACAGATGCACACGTAACTAAATTAGTTGTTAATATATTCCAAATAAGGAAATCTGCTTCTGTAGCAGCACGTCGAGGTTTAATTTATATTTCAAGCAATATGTATTTTGTACTTTAAGAAAAATAAGACAATGCTTCTGCGAATAGTGAATCCACGCTCTAGTTAGGACGTAAGATAGTAGTAAAATATTGACTTATTAAAGTACTCGTAAATATATTCATTGTACAAAAAATACTTTAGAGGATACTAACCTGAAAATATTTCTTCTGCTCAAGTGTTTTTGTGACTAAAGTTTCCGTAATAATTAAATTACTTATAATTTCGTAGGTTATATCTGAAAAAGGACTTGGCCAAGAGCGAGCAAGTGTAGCCTCGTTCCAGGCCTGCCACGTTATTCGGAACAGTTTTCCTTGCTATATATATATATATATCTATATATATATATATATATATATATATATATATATAATATATATTTATATATCCGATTTAGCTAACTTTTTTTAATTCACCACACGAGAGTTCAAAAGTAGGAAAATTAAATCGACAATTTCATGCTATAACTCTAAATTTTATTAAACACTTCCCGCTTTACAACATAATTAACGAATATATGAGTTAGATAAATACTAAATGGCCGACAAATAAAGAAATAAATAGTTAATATTACATTAATAAAAATTAATATAAGATAATATTACATTTAAAACCTATCGCTTTAGAATTTTCATTTTCAAGTTGATTTTCCAAATCAGCTATTGTTTTTTATCTTCAACAATTCGTTTGTTTTCACGACGTCGCAGAATTTGAAGCTCAGGGTTAAATTTTCATTCTTTGTGGCTAACTTTTGCTGACAATACTGAATGTAATCGGTGAAAATTTTCTTCACATTTATCATGCAACTACGGTTTTAATTCAATTTATATCTTAATTTAAAAACCACGTTTACATGGTAATATTTCTGATGAGTATAATTACTGCCGTCAAAATTTAAATGTCGCAATTATCGTCAGGTTTTTAAAAGATAATGAAGAAAATGTGAGGTGACGTATAATTATTTCTGCTTTTCTTACCGTTCTACTGAAATTATGGCCTAAAGCTTTCTTATAATTTTTTTCCAGTTCTACCTAATAATTCGATATAAACATTTTATTTTAGATCCCCAAATAATTTATTGAAACTTTTTTTGTAACGATATCCGTATTAGAAATATAGTCCGATTAAATTTAATTTGCATTAACTTAAAAATTTGGGGAAAAATATTTCTTAAAAATTTTAATACATTAGCATAATTTCGATTTTAAGAATTTTTGATCTACTTGGTTTTTATCCAAACATACCACTATATGTACTTGGTTTTTATCCAAACATACAACTGTATGTACATACATGTCTTATAAATATTTTAACTTGATTTGGAGGAAAAAATATCGGAATTGAAGATCATAAATCGGCTGGATGCGGCTCATGTTTCCATTAAAATGCATTTTAATAGTAGCATTATTTTTAACTTATTAGAGACAGGTGTATTGAGAACTTATCTCCTTCCATTTATTTTACTCTCAGTAAAAAAAATAATTTGAAGATTTGGATGTGTACCTTCCTAATATAATATATATTTCTAATAATTTCGAAAGAATACTACTGTTGAAATCCTTTTAAATGCCAAATCCAAAACTTAAACACTAAATTTATTTTATCTGTACTGTGCTGCTTGTTTACACTACATTTGATCCACTTTACTTATTTATTTATCTATCAAAATAAGTCTAAAACTACCAAGAAAACAATCTCAAAAACAGGGTATCTTTATATAAATTCTGATAATATTTTGCACACGTACTCTAAAAATATTTTTTAAAATGATACCAACAAATCTAAATTAATCTAGATATCAAATACCTTTTAAACGAAAACGAATGTAGAAAATAATCCTCTTGCGCGCACGAAGTCGATAATTGCTTATTTTCCATTAATGGTATTCTGCTACGGCTAGTTAACTAATTTAATTATCATCTATTGCTTAAGAAATTAATCTAATATTTTGCAGTAATATGAATGAGTATTAAAAAGTTATGCTTATTACCATATATCTACATGCGTTTCATAATTTAAAGAAGAAAACTGAAAATTTAAGTATTTTGCAAAGTTTTTTGTTGTACTTCAAAAACTTTATTAACAGTCAAATTTTTTAGTGTTTTCGGATTTAAGATTTTTCCTGGGTCATATTGCTTCAATTCTATTCTACAACTAAATGTAATTTTTGGAAACAAATTTTATTGAAGAACTACAATTTATATTATTGCTTTAATATTTTTCTGATATGAAATACAACTTTAATGTACTACGTTACTTTTAAGTTACTATAAGGAAGTATTAAGATTCTCATTGAAGAATTACAGTAATTTCCCTTCAAATGGAGAAATAGACAAGTAATAACTTTCAAAGAGCATCACATTTTATTCTAAAGCTTACGTTTATAAAATCATCAAATTGAGTTATCAAAAAATTATAACAAATATATATAAAAAAATAAAAAATTATTTCGGCAAAAAAAATTTGACAAAAGGTTAGCTCAGTTTTCCTCAGCAGTAAGCAATGTCCAAAATTCCATGCCAACGCATGTTTACATCAACCTGATTAAGTTTCTAAACAACCATGAAAATACATCTCTTATACCGGAAGCCACGAGTAGAAAAATCCCCCAGTAATGACTCAGAAGTAAGAAAACGACTTCAAAGCCAAAACGGATGGAACCTGCAAGCAAAGGAGTTTAATCGTTTGTTATATGACAATTTAGTGCTCAAGCAATTAGTAAAATTAGGTCAAAACGTTTGTTTTATAAAAGAATATTCTCCACATGTATACGAGGAACAAAAATGGAAGAACACATTATTTCGTGATCTGATCCAAGATGTATATCAATTGGTTATTATTTGGCAATGCTTATTGTCTGGGCTTAACGCGTGTATATGGGTACAATTGCGATAAACAAAGAGCCAATGTCAAGTTGAAAAAGAAAACTCTGTTAAATGTAAATAGAACTCACATATAACTGGAAACGAATAATAATGTTTTTAACAAATATATATAAAATTAAAAAAAGAAAATAAAAGCAAAAACTAATATATTTTTATAAAATATACTTTTCATTATGGTGAAATTACCACAAAAATGCTATCGAAATGACACACTCTTCAAAACGTAAAAATCTACATTTTTATTAGTGCATCCGTAAAAATATATAGTTTATAAAGTTTAAATTATACGAACAAGCCAAATAAAAATTTACTTAATTTGTAGCGTCGATCAGAATTTTCGAATTAGTAACTTTTATAGTTAATCTGATAATATTAACTATGGTTAAAATTTCGGATAAATATTTCAACTCAAAATATAAGATGGTCTACGTATGATTTTTTAAATTTATTCCTCAATATTTCAACGCTCAACAACATTACTTTTGAGCCTGTCTACTGACAACCGAAAAGGACCCCATTTGGGTGAGTGTCAGTAGTTACGATGTAAGACACTTAATTACGGAGAATGCCTGCTAATAGCTTCCGCGACCAGCGAGCTCACGCCAAAGTTCAGAGAGATGATTTATGATCTTATAGTTCGTAGTGAGGGAAAAGGTTGACAATCAATGATAAAGTATATAAGATATGGATATTGTGTATTTTGATTATTAGCTCTGTTGTACTTACTAATCGTTATATTCTTACAAATTATATGTACTTCTCGTGTAATATTGAAACTAATAAAATCGTGTAAACCAAGTAAAACTATCTTATTTGTGCTAATGTATATTTGTAAAAACTGATTTTTAGTAAGTTGAGACGCCATGTTGTGTAATTCCAACTAAGCAGTTGTTTACATTGTATCATACAAAATTTGCAAAGTAAATATTGAGTACTAAAAAATTAATTTTCACAGAACTAATTGTTACATATTATAATCAAAATATCAGATGGAAGTAAATAAATGACTGGCTGACTGAATTATTAATCACACTATTTTAGCATTTCTGACATGGCTATTTGTTTGAAGCTTTCTAAGAGAAAATAATCGGAAAAAATTTAAATAAATGTTACATATGTGGTATCTTATTCTACTAGATGGCACTAGTGGTACAATTAGAGGATACGATCAAAAATTTCAAATGTCAACTAGTGTCCGCCCCTTAGTCCGTCTGTTGGTATTTGATAGCCATTTCTCTCAAACCGCTTGTCATAGAAACTTCAAACTCAAAGCACTGTAGCCAATATATATTTCAATAGAGAAATTAAAATTTCCACGCAAAAATTTTCATATGGAATTTTTTCAGGAGGAAAATAAAGTCCTTGATTTTTTTTCGTTTTATGTGTTGTGTAGAATATAAGTTTATAGAGTAGCTTGTGAAAAATTCAAAAGTATTTCCTTTTCAGAAATGTATTTATAGTTCTAGTGATATTATTGAAAATATTCACAAAAATAATGCTTCCTACCCCTCTATTTCCGAAAATGCTTATGTCAATATTATGAAAAAAACTTTATTAAAAAGTTATGTATAGTTTGACAAAAAACCATAGCAATGATTCTCGATTTCTTTATTTCTGAAAGAAATCACAATGTATTTCGTCTGCGAAAAACATACTAAGCAAAATTGGGTAAAAAACAATAAAGATCGTAAATAATGGCATAAATATATTGCAAATCCTTAAATACGTATATAATCTGGTTAGTTTTTCGAACCCCCTTAGTTATACTCATACTTAACAGGTTTATCTTTTTTGTAAATTTTGATTGCGTAGAACAAATTAAATTTTTTAATAAAATCTAGTTTTGGTAATTATCAAATAACAATTTTCGCAATTTTGTTATTAAAAATTTAGTTCGATAGCAATGGTCACCTTAAGCCTTTTTAGAGTTTCTTTCTGTCAACAGTTGGCAAGCGGATAGAGTATGATAACACATTTCCTGGAAAGTGATATTTGGCGTCACACACGGAAATTAATTTGCCGTATTTCTGGCCGTTAACAGAGGATCACGGAACAAGAATCAATGAAAAATTGATCCCCTGTATTGAGGCAGGGAAATCTGTCACCTCTGTAAGTATTCATTAAGCGTATGTACACCCTTGTTCGTTTGGTAGAATAAAATTAAATGTTATTACTATCTCACTGGCGATTAATTCTAAATTGTGGTTTTATTAATTGAAAATGTGACTTAATTGTTTATTGGGTGTTTTATATTATCAAATATAACCGTTATTTCCGGTGATTTATTGTTGTTAAAAACATAACAAGAATTTAATAAGAAACAGAACTTTGTAATGAGAGTATTTCAAATTAAATTCCTACCTTATTTATATTGAAATAAAGACTTGTTGTATTAATGCTATTTACGAGCTTGTTAGCGTTCCATACAAGAAGGATTCGAAACATAACATATTGCTCTGCATGTCCGTAAAATTTACACAAATATTGTTAAATGATAACCCACAGCCAAAGTTGAAATCTTACATGCAAAAATTAAGAGACTTTTTTATTACCTGCAAAAATTATGACAAAAAATCCATAACGTATCCAGGCGTTAGTAAAAAAAGTGTCCGTTAAAGTGTGTTTTTATGAAAAAAAGTATTTTTTTTATTGAAGTGGCAACGTAGACGTTATTTTTCTCCAAACAAAGACAAAGACGTAATTATATATATATATATGTATATATATATATATATATATATATATATGTGTGTGTGTGTAATTTTATTTCAAAAATAAAGAAAAGTTTATACAAGGGTTTAATGGATAATAAAAGGTGCGACAGATTTTCTTCAACGCTGGATGTCGAGTTTTCTTTGATCTCCGATCCCTAGTCCCCTGTCGCCGAGAGGAGGTAAGACAAATTAATTCTCGAACGTGTCGCCAAGTATAATTTTCCAGAAAATGTTTTTCCTTTGACCGTCTGCGTATCAAGGTCCGGCATAATTAAACTTTCGAAAAGCTTTACGTTACCCTTACTATCGTACTGACACTTTAAGGGCAGTATTATGATAAGGGTTATTTGATAATTATCGAAAGTTATACATTTTATCCCCATACAAGATAAACTTGTTAACTGCGAGTAGAATTCATGCTAAGGAGATTCTGTACGTATTTAAACATTTTTACAAAATCAGATGGGTACCTCCAGAGATTCGTATATATATATATATATATATATATATATATATATATATATATATATATATATATATATATATATATTTATATTTAAAAGCAAATGGTATTTCCATTAATCTTTTCACAAATATTAATATTTATTTTAACCATGTAAATATGTAGCCCACGTTTAAATCTTCACAAGCAAAAATAGCAAATTTAATAAAAAACTCTTGGACTCGGAATCATTCTAGACTAAACTTTAGATACACTTCTAGTCACGCCATATATTTTCACAATTGTTACTTTAGCTGTTTGTGAGGTAGAGAGGAAACGCATTGTTTGTGTGCCATTTTAAAAATATTTTTTGAAATGTCTGAGATACAGTAAAGAACGTTTGTATACATGTTCACTATTCAAAGAATGATATTAATTGAATTATCTATATGCTTATCACCTGTATAAAACTAGCATATCGTGAAGTTGAGATAAAAGATCGGCAAATTATTTACGAATGTTTTACCTGAAACTGACGTCAACCAGATCAATGAACGGTCCACTGTAGAATGCATGGTTCTACTTGGTGACCAACTTAGAATATGCAGAATTAGTAGTTTTATAGGTTTGATATTACATATTAGAACAAATCAAACAATAAGACTATGCAAGGACAAGAAGGTCAGAGAGAATGATACAATGAGAATTGTCTATAAAATAATGTAAGTTATGCATAACCTTATATACTCGTACTTTTACATTAAGAGCAATTTCGCTGTGAATATCGGAATTCTAGAATAAGCAGCCAGCTTCATCTTCAAGTTTATTTCTTTTATTTTACCTGGTAACAAGTTTCAAAAAGGAAGGATTTTTTTAAAAATGATATTAATAAAATTATTTTCACCGTGTTTTCTAGAAATTTAAAATATTATATTTATGTCAAAAATCTGTTTGAAAAAGTTCAGCAAATATCTTTTTATAAGGGGCATACCCTTATAAAAAGATATTATTGAACTTTTTCAAAGAACACTTTGCCTCTTGCAAAGTAAAGAGGCACAAAAGAACTTTTTGCCTCTTACAGTCGCTTAATATAGTTTTGAGAAAGATGTTACTGAGGTAAATCTATTATGCAGTAATTGTCATGCTTCATCTCAAATCAGAAAGGTCCTTGCTGACATGCAAGGGCATTTTCTTACAATGGAGCTTGTAAGAAAATGGCAGAAAATTTCCCTGTAACATTTAAAATAAATGGGACATGAAATATTGTTCAAAATCGTACAAAGATATTTTAGTTTTTTTGCCACACATATATACGTTACATAGGGATCGGCTGACAAGAATATATCAGAATTCACTCGAAAGCTGCACAATAATGTGGAAATCAGAAGTATAATATAATAAATTCAACCAACAATCGGCAGCATTTTATATTAGCCTATCAATTGACTACTTCAGAGGATCTTATCTGTAGGAGAGTTCACTGTTTTAATATTTGTAATTACGGAGAGTACGTCGCTAATCACGTCAGCGAATGATTAATGGTGCTGTAGTCCGGATTAATGGAAAATGTTAACAATCGATGACTAAGTAAAATATAAGAAGTGAAGGCGGTCTGATTTGATTTATGGCTTCTAGTAGTTATATTGTGTTGAACATCCATATTTCATGTCACAAGACATCTAAACAATAGACTCTTAGCTTAAAGCTACGATACATTATAAAGCATATATTTATAATGTACCGAATTTAATATAGACGTTTTTCTCTTTCAGTATACTTTTGTGCTTCATCGTACCGCCTCAATAATAATTGAATCAGAATTTTGCCATGATCGTTTATTTATTTATATAGTTTGATTAAACAAATTATTTCATTTACACCTATCATTTATTTTGTAAGGCGACTAATATGTAGTTCCAAAATATTCCTCCATTTCCTTTTGACACGCTCATTATTATTAGACGCAATTCAAAAAGCCATATTCTTTTAAAAAGTGTTATGAAAATATCAGGGTCGGTAAAGTTTTTCTTGTTAAAAATTGCGTAGTTCGACTTACGGAAATATATGGGCAGGCAATACCTGAAACCTATCATTAAGGGGAAAAAAAATAACGGCGCTAATTTTTACTTAGGCTTCAATAAATAACTACAGTATAAAACGGCATTAAACGAGACAATCAGGAGTCTGAGATCTAGCTTGTAATCTAATTCTTCAATTCGGTAATAAGCTTCTTCACAATATTATCTAATTTGCATTTATATATTTTTGCAAAAAATAATACAAGTCTAATTTTTTCCTTCTTGAAAAAACTAATCTCCGCAGAAACTTGAAATTAAAAATTAAAAACTATACACAACCTGATCAATTTCATTTTTACTGGATTAAGTTAATAAAATAATATTTAACGAATATTTTATTGATTATCCTTTATTATTTTGTATCCTACTACACGAAAGTATTTTGAAAAGATCACTGTAAAATAACTTCACTTGTAAAATAAATGGATTATATTCCCGTTAATTGCTAAAACAAAATTGCGCCCTGAATAATTTAACATATGATATGTTTTTCCTCATGTTAATGCAGCTATCAAAAAAGAGATAGGAAGACGACGTTATCAAAGAGCGAATGCTTAAACGATTTGCTATTATCGGCAATTATCCCAAAAGATATTCTAATAAAAAGTTATAAAACTTAATATACTTAGCAATTTATGAGCCAGATTAAAAAAGTAAAATAATTAATTTTGAATAAAGTCCATTTGAAAATGGACATTATTAATAAATCGTAAATAAAATTTAGTTAAAAATGTTCAAAATATTAAATTAAAAACGATTCTGAAATGAATTTTAATTTCTATCTTAAATAAAAAATACATACATGTATAGTAAGACAACATCCAACTTAATGTCAGATGTATATTGTTATATGAAGATTAGGGAACAGTCAATCCTCTAACTCCTAGAGGTATTGCGGATGCACCTTGGGAATTCCTGTGGCAACCGAAAACGGATTACGGGATAATGAGCTACAAATACCAGGCTCAGTAGTTTCAGTTCATCGTATATAGATAAGAGTCAACAATTCGATACTACATATTTATCACCAAGTAGCCGTGGACACAATATTGGCCATACTTATAGACAATGGAAATATTTGTTATATTTTGAGATAAGTTATATTTAATTTCACTATCATAAAATATTTTAAATTATATCAATCTTAGATGAGCAATGTGGTGAGAAATCTGCCCAACAACACTTTCATCAAAATAAAGTAATGTGTGGATAACCCTAATGAAAACATTGAACACAAGCAACTCAGTCATGCGGTAAAAATTAAACTACTTAGCGATCTTAACCTCAATTTGTAAGTACGTGTAATAGTAGAAAGAGAGAGAGAGAAAGAGCGACAGACAAAAATGTCAGTTATGTTTCTTAACTTCTTTAGTCGATGATGCTAGGGTTGGTAAAGTAGACACTATAAAGTTAGTTTACTAAAAAAAAACTACGCACTTCACTCTATACTTTTCCAATGTTGTGTAAAGAACAGCATCTATTTTAGTTCTAAATTTTGTTGTTGCTTTAAGATCATTTTGACGCAAAATTTAATTATATTGAATCATCAGATGCAGAATTCACCTATAATAAATATTAATTAAATACTAATACCCATCAATTTTCAGAAAAATTAATAAAATATCGTTACCGATCGAAATAAACATCAAACAAAATCTTCACACAAATTTGCATAGACAATTATCAATAAAAAAAATAGCTGCGATGTCAGTATCAGAACACGACTATGACACAAGATTTATTGTTCTTGTTGTAAATAATATTTACAACTACTCGTATATGTGCCGATTCGTTGCAAATTTATAAATAAATTAAGCTCATATATTGTCAGTCTTGTAATGGATGAAGTAAGATTAGTAATAAATCTGCCATAAACAGATAAATTAATCAACATTTTGGAAGTTCAATTGTTAATGTACAAAGTAGCCGATAGCAATAGCCAGCGTCATTTTTTTACTTTTGTCACACGTAATGTACAAAACAGCTGATGACAGTAGTGAGTATTATTTTTGTTTGTTTTCGCACATGCGTGCACTTTTTATCTTATTCTATTGCATTTATATCTCTCGGTTGTTAGCTAAATACCTATTTTCCATCTTTTTTGCGGTAAATTCATTACATTTATATATCACAACAAAACATCCTAAGAAAGCGTTGCATTAAATTTGACCTTAATATTTTACAATGAAAATATGATATAGTTACAATTCAATACTATATCAATTAAACCTGTATTACATCATAAAAATGGATGGACGATTTCGTATTGAGAATATACAGCAGACTTGTTCGAGTTACGTGAGAAAAATTAATCTCTAGAATCTTAGCTCTCAAGCTTAATTATAGCAACGGCCTTAACGCCGTTGTTATCTTTCTCTTTTGCATGGCCGCAGCCTGCTCATAAATTGTATTGGAAAATCAGTTTTTGGAAAATAAAAAGAGTATTTGAAAATTTAATCAGTTTTTTGGCTGTACATTCAGAAATAATTTTCCCGTTATAAGTAAATACTATAGGAAATATCTATGGATCAATACGAATTTGTCTGTTTCTAATCTAACAAGTTTTTCCTCGGTATTTTTAAGATTTGGACTAAAATTTTCTGTGACATAATTCAAGAACGGAATGGACTTTGAAAATGGTACAGGCGTCCAGCATATAAAAGTCCTCTTCCCTCTCTCCACCCACTAATTTATATTTGTTAATAGTCGAGTATATTACCGGATTGATCTTTGCTGCGGTGCTACACATAATGCATGCACACATAATGCTGCACATAATACAAAATTCTTTACACTTTGTTTGACCTTAATCAATAAATTCATCATAGTGATTATAAATTAATCGATCTTTTTTTTAGGAAAAATACGGTATTTGCTCTACATTTTTTTTCATGTTATGATAACCCGAATGCTTCCTTTTAAAACTGAATCATATAGCGTTTCTAGTTTAGTATAAAAGACACTAAACTAGAAAAACTATGAAAAATAGAAACGCGTTTAGTTATTAAAATCTAGTTAACCGAGTTACAAGTTCACGTTTTTTCAACCTGCAAATATGAAAAAAATATTTCGTATATTCCATAAACAAAAGCAATGCAAATAGCCTAATGAATATCTTTATCGATGACAAATATCTTGAATTGGGTCCGGGTTACCGATTTTCCTTTAATCATGGATCAAATATCATCGGCAGAAGGTACGGTAATTTAATTACCGTACATGATGAAAACATCCGCTAAATATAAATACGTTTGTAAAATGATTTAAAAAATGACGTTTTTCTTTGCTATATATTTTCAAATATGCGAAAAGATTACACTAGATTTTTCTATGCTATCAGGGTTACACTGTTAACTGCAAAGTCTACTGAACGTTACTGCACAGTCAAAAGTCTCAGTAAAATTAAATTAAATTTAATTGGTTATTATAGCTATTAATGAATATTTTTATTCACTTCTACTATATATTTTATTAGAATTTGATTAGTGATTCACTAGATTATTTATACTAATATATATTTCAAATATAATTTCAAAACTATTATCAACTTACTCCAATGTAACGGAACCTTATTTCATTAGGTATTGCTATAATTTATCATTTCATTAATTGATATAACGTGCATAACTGTTATTTAAATTTATTATTTCGTTACATACGATTATAATCTTCAAAAAATTCATAATAGTTTAACAGAGACAGCTTTAAGGTTGAAATAATATTTTTTTTATAGAAGACGAAGACCGATAATATTTAGTTTTATGTTCCTGGAATTAACCACGTATTCGAATAAAATAACATATGTGGTTTAGTCATTCGCTTCCTTTGCAAATATCAGTTTTTATTAGCTAAATTGGTAAATATCTCCGTCATGAAACTTATATTTTATTTTTGCAAGTATTTTACGAATCGAACAAAATGCTTAGTGTGTTATTAACATATATAATATCTTGTATTTATTTCCTGACCAACAAATCGCGAATTAATATTTGCCAAAGTCATTTCACCTTCAAATCATTGGGACAAATTTTTTAACATAAATTTTAAATATTAGACAACATCATACTAAAATCGTATTTAAGCCATTTGTCAAACGGACACCACAATTAAGAACACGTTTAGCAGAAATGCGATCAAAATATGTAACGAGATCTGTTGGTACCGATCAAAATATGTAACGAGATGCTCACGGATATATAGACTCAACCCATAAGACTATTGCGGCTAGGAGATTAAGCTTAGGAATTTTTCAGCATTGTGAATTAGAAACGAGATAATATTAAATTAATGTGGCCTATTATTTAATTAATGCCTTAGTCGGTGGCTTTCCAAGGAGGAAAGAAAAATTAAAAATAATGTTGCTGAAAAATTAAAACTGAATTCGCTTCATTAACCTGATATTTTCACACTAAATTTTCGTTTATGAAAAATGAAGAAGCTTAATTTTGAAATTATTTATTCACTTCCAAATCACTAAGTGAAATTACATGTATTTATTTATTTCACAGAAGAAGCAAAGTCTAATCACTAAGTGAATGAAATTTATTTCTTTGAATCTTTAAAAACTTTTTAAAAGAAGAAGGTTTAATTGAATTTTTAAACGATATCCACATCAAAAATCACATTGGATTATTAAACGTAATCAGTGGAATTTCGAATTTATATCTGTCTGTCCAGAAATAGCTAAATAAATGTGACTATCTTTGACAAGTTGATGTATAATATCAATAACTACATTTCTTTCATCGCAGTGTCTTGAACAATGCGAGAAAAATGCGTGAAAATCTCAAAATTTAAATGACAAAGCGACAGTGAGTCGCCATGCGAACAGAGGCCCGCCCGCATGCGCTCCTCTCACAAATATGGCTGATCGCGCAGCTCATAACAATTGAGTGATTTATGATTTGCAAAATTACCTTTGGAGATAACTTAATTCTATTAAATTTTTTTTTTCAGCGGAACTCGATTTCATTGCTGGTTTTATAGTCGCTTTCTAAATTTCTATAAATAAGTGTGTATGTCTATAAATATATATATATATATATATATATATATATATATATATATATATATACATATGTATATATATATATACACACACATATATATATATATATATATATATAAATATAAAATAAAATAAAATATATAATGTTGAATCAATTATTCTAATTTTGTCTCATTTAATAAAAAACACTTAATTACTCATTAATAAATTATTAAGCCTTCCGTCGTTCAGATCGATGCAAATTTGTAAGTTCTTCAAATTTGTAAACCCAACAAAGTGGTAGGCATGACGAGAAGGCTTTCTTGTTTGGTATTACATTTGGATTACATACTTCAACCTTCAGTTGAAGTATGTAATACAGAAAACGCTGTGTTCAGTCCTATAAAGCCGCTGTAAGTTGGCGTTGTCCAGTGACAAATAATAAAAATGATCGAGAGTGTGTAGAGTTCGCGCTGCGAATATTATGTAAGGTCAAATTAATTTTATAAAATTTCCATAAATGATTTCCGAAATTATCAAAAAGTGATATAAATAATTGTTTTTCTATTCCGACGTGAGGAATTTCAGGAAATTTTTATTTTTCACTTTCAATATTTTAACTGTAGTTTGATTGCTGTTAAGAAATATTTTTTGATGGTTGTCAATATTTTATTATTAATTTTAAAAATAAGAGAACGGTACTAGCAATTTAAATAGTAGTTGGAAGTTAATAGTTAGAATTAAATAAACACTTTATCTACATGTTTAAATTATTCGAGCTATGAGTTTTCATAGTCTATGTGAGATAATTTTATTTTGGTGGCAGAATAAACCTAAAAAAACCAGGCAAACAATTTAAATTTTTTTTTAATAATTGTTCTGTTTTTCAAAAATAATTTAGGCTACCTCTTACTACAAGCATAAAAACCAGAATTTTTTAGGTTTAGAATCTTAATTGATAATTGGACAGAAATAAAATCGTAAAAGTGCTGAATTTCTGATTTCATGGAAGTCGTCAAGAATGAAATAAAGTTGCACTTCCATTTCAAAATAAAAATTGCATAACTGGGATAAAAATAAGTATACCTATATATTATACACCTTGTTTCTTTGTATATACGTCTAATGATATACCTCACAAATAACTTCAAATGTCTATCAGTCAGCTTGAAATGAGTTAGTGTTTAAAAGTGGCGATATTCGGACGTCAATATCTCGGGTAGTTCCCGAGATATTGACGTCCGAATTTGGGATCATTTTATAAAATTTTTAATTATGGATAATGAGGAACAGGTCAAATAAATTTTGAGTCACAAAACTGTCGAAAGTAATCCGAAATAGGTCATGTACATATACAAAATCAGTGTACACCCTTTTATTTTCCAAACTTGGCTCACACATCACGATGTTAATAGTAATCTTTATTTTGTATTTAGAAAAGATAAACTTTTGTCAATTATTACGGTTTTATTTGGCAATGACTATATATGAGGATTGAACAAATAAATTAATGAATAAATTAAGTCCATATTCTATAAAAATTACCCAAATATTCTGTATATATATACTGGTCATAAGGAATTTCTTTGTGGTATTTGACATAGGTTTATTATTACAAAAAGTATCAAAACTGCGACTATCAATTTTGATACTTTATGTAATGTATTAAACTCAATTTATTTAAAAGAAAACTTCATGAATTCATTCGTTTTTTCCTTTATGACACACATATGTGTGTGTATATATATATATATATATATATATGTATATATATATATACATACATATATATATATGTAGTACGAGGTAGCATAAATAATTTTTGAAAAACAACAATTATTTTTAAAAAATTAAAATTTTCTTTCTTGTTTTTTTAAGTTAGTTAATTCTGCCACCAAAATAAAATTATCTCACGTAGCTCATAGCTCATAGTTATTAAAATTGCTAGTACCATTTTCTTATTTTTAAAATTAATAATAAAATATTGATAACCATCAAAAAGTATTTGTTAATAACATTGAAATTGCATTTAAATTATTGAAAGCAAAAAATAAAAATTTCCTTAAATTCCTCACGTCGGAATAGAAAAAAATTATTAACATCACTTTTTGATAAATCGATCACTTATGGAAATTTTATAAAATTAATTTGACATAGATGTACTCTTACGGAATATTCGTAGCGTGAAGCCCTACACGCTCTCGACCATTGTTATTATTTGTCACTGGACAAAACAAACTTACAGCGGTTTTACAGGACTGAACACAGCGTTTACTTTGTTACATACTTCAATTGAAGGTACCAAGCTAGAAAGCTGCTTTTCGTCATGCCTACCACAATATTGGTTTGTGGAAATTTGAAGAACTAACAATTTTGCATCGATCTGAACGACAGAAAGCTTAATAATTTATTATTGAGTAATTAAGTTTTTTTTTAAAGTGTGAAAATTAGAATATTTGATTCAAAATTATTTATTTCAACACATGAAATAATTTTATTTCAATAAAATTGGAACCTGTAACATCTAGATTAGGTTCATGGTGTATATATAAATAAAATAAAGTGACTAAAATGCACTGTAATATTAGCTGCATTAGATTATAGCCAATATACACTACACGAAACGAAAATATGTGACGATAACCTGCTGCGCTTCTAAATTTTTAAATAACAATATTTGTTTCCTGGTTCAGGCACCATATATACATTCTTCCATATTTAAGCATTAAGATGTAAAAATCTGTATATCCCTGTAATAAAACGACAAAAGTAATGTAAGTCTGTACATTAAAGACATTCTCAAAAAAATAAGCTGAGGTTTATGACTAAATTATAGAGAAAAATTTGATGGTTTTGGAAATTTTCGTCTTTGTGTATGTTATTGTGCACGCATCAGGCAAAAATTAAAAAAGTGGTTTTTGTAAAAATTTTTATAACTGTAGTGAAGAATCTTTTAATTAAAATGAGGTATAATTTCTTTTAATGCGATGGCAAAATGTAAAAAACTTTCTTTTTTTTGTCAGTAGTCGCATCACGTAAAAATATTAAACCAATTTAAATTTAGCTTTTATTTTATTATTTCGACTTTTGGAAAATAATTAAAGATATTTCGTTTACTAAAGTATATTATCATGTCAGAAATGAAAGAAACAGAATAAATTCGGCTACAAACAAAAATTTAAGTCACAAGAATATTCTGTCGTTTACAAATATTGTTTAAAATGAAATATTGTAAACAATTTTCATGGTTTTGACCATTTATTCCGCTCATCTAAAATATTATCTCTTTTTAGTGTTGTTGGGGCAAAACTGCCATAACGCAACTGCCATAACGATTCCTACGGAATCACTTCGGTGTGCATCTGCTGTCTATCACAAGCAATTTTCTGGAAAACAAATTGACGTAAAAATTTTAGATTGTGTATAGAAATATAATATCCCCAATTATGGAAGCGATGAATAAAAATTAAATTTACATCCACGAAATAAATTCCGGCAAGTGAATTGGGAAAAGAAAAATTGTTAAGGGATCTTGTAGCATATCAAATGAAAACTTATTGAGTCACGAATTCAATAATACATGTGATATATTTTGTACGTCTCTGTTTACACATTTTTCGTAAATGCGTTTAAAAATTGTTGTAACCCACTGTCATTCATAAAAGTATTGCTCAGGAAAATTTTTAAAAAAATCATGAGCGTTAAGAATAGGTACAAATTGAATTAATATATTAGGATTGAAAAATTCTAAGGCGATTAATTGTTATGAATCATGTAATTATCCATTTCATCGTAAATTCTGAATTGTTCACTTTATTGTAATCGCTTGGTATTAGAGAAAAAGTTTCTTGATAAAAAATTGTTATTACGATATAAGGAGCAACTGTTGTCCTCAAACGTTTTTCAAAATTGTTCATTTGTAACAGTATAAAGTTGCCTACTCAGTTCTGTGCATATGACAAAAGTACAAGCTTAGACTCTAGCATACAAGCACCAAATATAATTGTAGAATAAATGCATTTAGTTTATTTAAATTGGAATATTCAACACAGATTTGACTAAATATCACCGCTTTTCTTCCCCATTGATATGTTATAATTTCATTAAACTCTAGAGTAGAAAAAAGAGAAAATAACAATTGCTACCTATGGAACAATCCAAAACACAAATGTGTGATTGCCAAATGGGTGAAATGAGAGCTTCAACAAAAACGATTTGACTTTTCTCAGTTACGGTAAAATATTTTCATGATGATTCAACTTTCATTCGGTTGACAAACGAATCAGTTTATAATGAATAATGTTTACTATTATAACAATTCATGCATAACATTTAAATGAAATGCAACAACTTATTTATTAGTACGCAAGAAATAAATATGGAACAATACTTAACCGCTATATTTTTAAGTTCAATAGAAATAAAAACGTGAAAGAGAAATATGAAATTAAAACAAAAGCATGGTGAAAAGTCACAAGCTACGTGAGAAAAATATTTCAGATACATAGGACAAAATTATAAAGTGAAGGTTTTGATTCTTTCTTTCTTAGGTTTTGATTATGAAATAGTAAAAATGCCATTTTTACTATTTTATAATTAAGTCAGTAACTTTTACTATTTCGTCGCGTCCGTCTGTCAATAAAAACCTCATATTTTCTGCAGCTTTTAGACTATGTACATGAATTTTTTGAAGTATGAATATAAAACAGCGATCTACGAATATCAAAACAGAAAAACTTGCCTGTATATGTATATATGTATGTATATACGTTTACGAAATATTAAGCTTCAATAAGACGGGCGCTCTATTTCTACCCACCTTCTCAAATATTTCAACTAAAGATTGAAGTATCTAAAAAAATAGATAATATTTCATTAGAATATCAGATGTCTATTTTATGTCAATTTCCTGAATGGCCTAACTGGGTTTCTTAAATGTTGATTTTTTCAAACTATTTGTTTTAATAGAAGAGTTTTAATAGGAGAGTTTTGAATATTTTTGCTTGAAAATATTTCATTCTCTCATTTTAATTTCGATTTTCTGGTTATGGCAAATAATTTTTTCTCTATATTTTCATTAAAGAAAATTTTCGATTATAATTAGTAAATTCCGAATTTGTACTTCAAAAAACTTAAAACTTATTAACTTAGTACAAAAAAGGAGAACACCTAATCAAATATTTGAATGTGTTAATTCGATTTTGATATCAACAGTTAAATATTTCTCCGCTCAAATTTAAAATGATCCGATGCTTCATTTGAGTGTAAACCGACTAAAATCTACACGTAAAAAGTATTTTGTGCAGATATGGAAACAACACAAAATTCGATAATTTAAAATGTCAAAGTTATATTTCCGTAACAAAAGTCACTTTCAACCACGCAAACCCTTTGTCTAAATTCATCCCCGAGTTCATGTAGCGATATCAACCAGCAACATCTGTCCTTTCAACATCTGAAACAAAGCTCAAGCGAGGTGAGGCTTAGCTTTTTTTTTTAGGAAGAGGGTAATTATTTATGGTATCACGAAGGCCCTACGTGAACACATTAAATCTAAGCCGCCCCCGACCCCGCCCTCGTTACCAGAGACACTGCAAGATTTGTTCTCGTCCACTATCTTTCTCCATTTATTGCCTCGTTGCCTGGCGTAAAACATTGGCTAATAGTTTTTATTGTTTGTTTGCTTTAGAACTCGTGTGAGCTGATAATGCCAGACGTTGAGATGGAGCACAATTTAAGTCGAGTCTGGTCAGAGAGATAGGAGAAGTCCGTGTTCAGACAAGAAATTAGATTCACAAAAAAAAGACCTAAGAATAGCTTAAGGAATTTTCTTATCGAATTTCGTAAAGTTCTGTTAAGTTTTATGGAAGCTATCGTGTTAAAAACACACGTACATAGAGTGATCGGCCATACGCTACTCAAATATAATATTGTTTATAAAGTAAAAACCTACCCTTTCGTTCGAATAGAACAGCGGGCAAAAAGCCAGTTGTTAAATATAAATAAATATATGGTTAAATCTGCCGCAATATGAATATTCAAGAAGCGTATTTTAATAAAATCTTCATTGTCTATTATTGTCATAATACACTAATACTAGAATGTTGAATCCAGGTATAGATGTTATATCTTAGTCCAAGACGCACAACGAGATGCAATCCGCACTATAATTAATTTTGCTAGTGCAAAAAATTCCAAAGAAATAGCATTTACGAACTATTATGAAAAATAATTTGATATTAAAAAACAGGATTTGTCGTTTGTCTGATTGAAAATTTAAATAAAATATTTAAGGGACTATTTTTTTATTTTCTCTATTCAAGAATGCTACTTTTATTCTTGTAAAATTTTGGCTTAATATTACTGACTTTTGTTGCTCTTTTTCTGATGAATTTAGAAGTTTCACTTACTTTGATTACCATTTAAATAACGCTGATGAACTAAGATGGTTAGGTTAGTAGTTGCCATGCTGATAATTTAAAAGTTAGACTATTTATTATAATCCACCATTATTTGAAGTAAGAAATTAATTTTGAGTCGACTATGCGATGTACTTTACTCAAGAAGAGATATATAAAGAAAAATAAATATATATTACATGTTATATATATATGCTTTATAATACTAATTACGTAAGATTTGAGAATTACGTTTAAAAATGTTATTTTAAAATCATACGGGTACCCGATCATAACATCATTATGCATTTTCTGAAATTATATTTAAAAGGTCTATCACGTTCTTAAACTTAAATGTAATGTACGGAAATAATCCATACCTCAACATGTATCATTAGTGTCCTGATCAATTTCGTACTAATTTATTATAGTCTTATTCTAGCATATTTCTCTCTTTATCCGGAAAGAACCGTATCTGATCATTCCTATTTACTAATTTATTTCTTTACTCATGTCAGTAACTTATACATACAGACATATGATATTACTATATATTTCATTTTGGTATATAACTAACTACTCTTAAACCCAACAAACATTACCTATTAACTTTTTTGTATCCAGTAGCAAGCCCCGAATTTTAAATAAATTCATCGAGCTGTGAGCCATGTTAAAGTTATGTACTCGTAGGACAAGCGATCACGTAAAATTGAATCATGTTTTCATTATGTATAATGAGCGATATACGTACACGGGTTTGTATTTAACCCTATAGACGTATTAGTACTTTTCTACGACCAAGTTTAAATTTTTGCCGAAGTTTAACCGACATTATAAATAAAAATAGCGTGCGATCATCCGATTGAGTTCTGAGTGTAATAGACTTCATATATTTATTAATATTGATTTAATAACAAAATAGCTTAAAATCCAAATGTTTATGTTGGTAATGTTTGAAGTTGTATATCTTAATTAATTTCGTATGAGGGCCAACTTTTTATGAAGCTGGTTTTAATTTCTGTTATGTAAATATAAATAGTCAAATAAAAATACATTAGGTTCGCAACTAATAAAACCATTTAAGGAAATTTCTTCAACATTTCTAGTAAGGCACAAAAATAATACTATGTTTAATATTCTTTTTTGGTTCGCAGCTGAGTTCTGCGGGTAAACGATAAAATAATATGGAAATTTTGTGAAGAGAGCTTAGAGTGCTCTTACTTCATGGATTCTATTTGGGGTAAAAAGCGAGAGAAATAACACACGATGTAAGCATAGCAATGCATGATGCTTACTCTTCTATCAAATAGCCAAGCACCGGTTAAAACGATTAAAAATAATCTTCATCTAGACACCTCATCTTACAATGAACTTAGAAAAATATGAAGTTTATTAGTTGCTGATAAAGCTACTCTAGTGCCCTCAAACCACAAAAGAAACACAATTTCATGCTATTAGGAAGAAGTGAAAATATTATGTTTAGCGATCACATGTGCTAACTCTGAAGATTTAAGATGGCGGGCTTATTAGTTGCCTACCTAACAATTTGTTTAATATTAAGCATTGCTACTTAAAATAAAGGAAGGATTTTGAATCATTTAAACTAGCTACATAACCTAACTACAATCAAATTTAACTACGTGATGTATTTTTATTTCTACTTTCTTTAAGTTCTTTACCACGGCCTAGGTTTCGTTGTATTACAATATCTTCAGGTGTTCAGGAATTTCTACAAAATTAATGCCAAATATATTCAATGCAAATGTGTTGATAAATGCATAATAAAATAATAAATAAACATTATTTCATAACAATAATTGGTGAAGATTTCAGAAAATTATGTTTAAATATACCGTATTATAATCATATGGGTATATGACGGTAATATCAATATGTTTTTTCTAAAACTGTAATCAAAATATATATTACGTGCTTAAACTTAAACGTAATTTAGATGGACAGCCGTTTATAAATTGAATGTAGCCAATAATTATATCGTTGAACTTATGATTGTGTTGAACAGTTTCAATAAGTGTCATTGCGTGAACACTTTTAGCTAATGAATATTTGTTAATTAAAGTAAATAAATAATTTCCATTATCCAATAGGCAATCAAAGGCCAATATCAATAGTTTTCATTAAATATTAAATATGAAAGATTTCAAGCGTATTTTTCGCAAACATATTTTTAAGGAAACTGAGTGTATCACAGTATGTCAAATTTACAAGTCATATTATTACTTTCTATTAATATACTTTTCAGTTCCTTTAAAATTAAACGCAAAACTCTCTTTGCATAATTGAATGTCGTAATTAATAATCTAGGCTTCAAGCTGACTAAAGTTGAATAGAGCACTTGGGTACCAAAGTCGAATGATTTATATATTTTTATAAGTGCATTGCGGGTATTCGTATTTTCCATTTGGTCGAAAATTAACAGTAAGTTGAAGTCGTTTATTAGAAACAGTTTTATTTATATCACTTTTTTCCACGCGAAACATCCCTATGTGCAATATCCATTGTTTTGTCTTTAATGAAATTTGAATACTTTCTTAAAGTAATAGCATCAGGCTGATATTCTGATAGTCTAGATTAATTTTGGAGCTCATACTGTTTAGGCTTTGCTGGATTTTCGAGTTCATATTTTTTTTTACTTTTATCTTATCATTAAAAGTGATCATATAAGGTAAGTTATTTTTACTTATATATATATATATATATATATATATATATATATATATATATATATATATATATATATAACATATTGATTGTAAATTTTGACATGACACGGTTGAGAAAAGGAGAGAAAGATGGAATTAAGGATGAATAGGACAAAGGAATTATGACAGGAAAGACTTTCTTCGATGGCCTGCGGGAATATTAATAGGAGGCGAGTTCTTGATTTGCAGATCCAGTTGATTCCAAAGTTTGGCAGGGTGGACAGGGAAAAAGGATATCGAGTTGATTTTGGAGCGTAGTTCCGGACAAGTAATTAATTCTGCTTCTAATATATTTTTGATGCAAGATTTTTTGTTTTGTTGCTTTTTATGTTGCTGGATTTTTAATGACTTCCCTTAGAGAAATTAAGTGCTTTTATCGAAACCGATCACAGGGAAGTTCACGTAATCTAGTTCAGGTAATAGTTAAATAACATCAAGCTTTAAGGGAGAAGTGGAAATATTGATGAACCGAGTAATTTTCTATCACATGGGATAGAATATGACCAGTGGACAACCTTTTAATCGCATCATTAATGTATGTGAATTATTCGCAATTAAATGAAACTACGTGATGTAGTATTATTTCTACTATCTTTAATTTCTTTACCACGAGCTAGGTTTCGTTGTATTACAACATTTTCAGGTGGGATATTAGCAAAGATATATTTCTTATATCTTTCTTATATCTTTGCTAATATCCCACCTGAAGATGTTGTAATACAACGAAACCTAGGTCGTGGTAAAGAAATTAAAGATAGTAGAAATAATACTACATCACGTAGTTTCATTTAATTGCGAATAATGAATTTCTACAAAATTAACGCCAAATATATTCAGTATCTGAATTAATTAAAAATTTATTGATGAATGTACAATAATAAACAAATATTTACTTAGTTAATTAACATTTAAGAATTGTAATTACAAATGTATGCTTTTATTATCATATGGGAGTACGAGCGTAACATGATTATGCTTTTTCTAAATTATAATGAAATAGTCGGTCACGTGCTTAAACGTAAATGTAATGTAGGCGGAGAGCCATTGATAAATTGAATATAGCAGCATATGCTATTCGAACAATTTCAATAAGTGCCTTTACAAGAATGCTTTTAGCTAATGAACATTTGTTAATGCAATGAAAACAGATAGTTCCCATTTACTACGAAAGGTAAACAGAACATTCGTTTTACAAACATATGTACTTTCGTAGAAATGAGCAAATTAAAGTATTCAAAATTTAAAGTTAGTAATATGGTATATAGTAGATAAAATAATAATAATATAGTTTAAATAATTTTATCTTGGTATGTGTTGTTCTTTTTCCTCCCAGAATAAATGTGTTGTTCTTTTTCCTCCCAGAATAAATGTGTTGTTCTTTTTCCTCCCAGAATAAATGTGTTGTTCTTTTTCCTCCCGGTTCAAAAGATTTTAGCAAATTATTTGTTATTAGATTCGCCTTGACCTTACAAGTAAAATAAATAAAATTATGTCAAGGAAATTAAATGTGGCGTCGTCGGCGGCCATGTTCTCAGATATTTTTTTATTAATTCACAACAAATTGATATAATTAGTAAATGAAAGATCTTAACAAGGGTGATTCCTAATATATATACTTTTACATATATATATATATATATATATATATATATATACGTATTTTTATTTTCAGCCCGAGCGATCAGGAAAAATAGCATCTATTGCGTCCGTAACAATATTAAATTTATCGTTACATCAAATTTTCATGGTACTGAGCTGAGGCAAATCACTTTTCAATGTAGTCATCATTTCCCTCAATTTGATTTTAGATCTCCATTTCCTGATAGAACTAAATGATTCATGAAACATGACGTCTAACTAGCGATGTCGCTTCGTAGACCATTCATTTTGTTTAAACTTATTGAGCGGATATGCGTGTTGATAGCTACGCATACAAATTTAAAGTGTGTATAAAATAAAGAATAAATATATGTATAAATATATATATATATATATATATATATATATATATATTTATATTTATATATATATATATATGTATATATATATATATATATATATATGGAATCGAAAGGGTTAAAAAAATAAGGGAATATTGGAATAAATGTAATTTTAGTAACTTTAAAAAAAATATTATTATAGATTAAAAATATTGAATATTCTAAGAAATATTATTTTAGACGAATTTTGAGAAAAGAATAATCGGTGCACTACTTAATACTAACTTTAACTTTAACATTTAATTTACTAGCAAACTAGTAAATTAAACGTTAATTTTCTTACGTTGATGGTTCACTAATAAAACTCTTATAAAATTAAAATGTTTTTAAATAGAACACACCGAAATATCGAATAGTTTAAAAGGTGTAATTATATGAGAATTGTGCAATTCTTGCTGCATCATCTGAAGGGCAGCTAAAATGGTGTTGGACTGCTAATAATATATTCCACCTTTTAACTTCCCTAATTAACAAAAGAAACATTCTTAAAGAAATAAAATATCCGCTATCTTAACTGAAAATTTTTGTCGTTTATTTTCCATTAAATCGAAATGACGATGATGAGTTTTTAATTTATAAGTTTTCTTTCTTTTGCTTGTATTTATTATTTGCTTCCTTTTCAGTAGTGAAAATTGTTAAATTTAATACGTTTATAAACACGAATTTTAGGTATTAATTTTAACAATGAGACGCAACATAGGGTGACAGGCAATCTATCGCCACTATTTCTTTCAATATTATTTTTTAACTACAATGTCAACTAATAACTTATTAAAACAATTTCTATGTTAGATGTGCCTTGATATCCATAGTAACCGGGAAAGTTATCATTTTACCAGAGTAAATAAAATCGATACTCACTTATAGACAAAATACTAGCACATTAACTGAGCGTCACGTAATCCAATTATGTTTTTTATGACGTATCTTCCTGGATAAAACGTTCGTTAGTCGGCGGACCAACGGACATCGCGATAAAATGCTGAAATGGCGCTAATGAGTTGACTTTATACCATTATGGACGATAAAATTTCCGTTTGTTGTGGCAAAAACTTCATTAAGATCGTTTTCACGTTTTGCATCATAATTAAGAATATTTGATGATTTTGTTGTGGATAATATAGACTGATTAAAAAGTATACTGTATATTATTAGATTTTAATGACTTATAATGTATATTATAATGACTGAGATTATAATGTATATTATTAGATATTAATATTATTAAATTTTAATGACATTTTGCATTATTTGTTATGAAATGATATTTGTTAGTTTCCACGTATAAGATTACTTTTATATTACTTCGTCTGTTATTATTTTAATTATTTGTGTTTATGCGTTCTAGCTTATTTATGATTAATAATTTGTATGCCGAGCTTAGTGATACTAAAAAGAATGTAGGATACAAAAATTCAATTTATATAATTATTGATTTCAATACAGATGTTAAAATCATACATATCAATACATTCATCACTGGAATTAAATTCGTTCCTGTGTTTACGATAGATAGATAGATCGAATAGATAGACCGAATATTATATATTGGGTTTGTCGTACACTTGTATATACGATACGTTCATGTGAACTTAATTATGTACTAAAGGGAAATCGGATTATGTACCAAAAGGAAATTGAAATTTTAAATTGAATATAACTTAATCAATCTGACCACGAATTCGTATTACACAATTGCATATCTACGTTACAAAAATATTTAGCGTATTATCTGTCGCAGGTTTCTTAATGTTTTGATTTATGGAATAGACATGCTTTTCGTCCTGTTTTGTAAGTGTAAGTTCCACTCAACTCTTTATATACGGATATAATATTACAATAAGCTCGAGAATATTTTTTCCTCCAAATTGAATATTTGAATCTAACGTCACCAATTGAATAGTTTTATTAAATATATTTAAGAATATTAAGTGTTTAATTTTTTAATTACTTACCTGATCATTTTAAGATCAGGCAAGTACTTTATTGCGAACAATAGTTGTAAAATATCTAAATGAATTGTCCTTGTACCCTTGTTTGTAGTCATTAGTTTATAATTACGAGTTTAAATGTAGGAAACCATTGCTGTGGAGCATTAATTATGTTTTAATGGCCAGCGCGTAGCAAACGTATAACAATAACATTACAGTATTATGGCCCTTTTTATTTATGGGCAACTTTGTGTATTCTGATCACTCGGGTGTTAACTGGGAATTCATTTAGTTAATTGGTTTTTGTTTGATTTTACGGGCAGGGTAATGTTTTTTAATTTCTTGTGGGCATTTTTTCTTCTCCATCTATATATCTGCTATATCTTCTAATCTAAGAATAATTATTTAAATTGAAACACATATATTTCAAATAAAATTGTTTTATTTGTCTTAAATCATAAGTAGTATGAACTTTCTAGTGCAATAAATATTTGATAATATCAAAAATAATTAAGTAAGTTGAAATATAAATAATATATATATATATATATATATATATATATATATATATATATAACAGAGTCAATAAATGGCACTGCTCGCCATATAAACACTTTTGAGAAATACCGCCGATACAATGGTATGTACATGTAGAGATGGTTTGAAGTGTATTGTTATTTGTAACTGTATGAAGTTTATCATAATTTGTTTACTGAGGGAAAAGGTTTAAAATGGTATGTTTATGTTTTTAGGCATACTTCAACCTATTGTGACAACAGATATTAAATTACGAAAATGTAGAAGGTTTGTGATGAAAAATATTAAATTATAAATAACTAACAATAAATACATTTCGCATCAAAATTACGGAGTTTATAAGGTTTGAAATATAAATATATATGAATGGTTATTCAATGTCTTTGATATAAGGTAATGTGATATTTAAAATTGTTAATATACTCAATCGTCATTTACTGTTATATATACCAGTTTTCCTATGGTATTGCGTGGATTTTATTTTTTGTTGAAATTTGGTTCCAGTATCCGCTATGAGTACAATCCCGTGGATATTTCACAAATTTCCAAAGGGTATTTAGTACCGAATATTTCAAAGTATGTATCCCTATACCGAACATCGAACTAGAGTGACATTTGAATATCACGTAGTATCATTAGCGAAGATTTCGTTTTTCCCAATCCTGTGATAACTCGAGAAGTTGTTTCTTTCTGTAGATATCTGTAGATATATAAGGTAATAGGACGTTTTTACCTCAAATTTCAGGTTTCTAAACCGAACGATTTGTGCTGTGCGTTAATATGTCAATTAGTCGCCTACTTTTTTACATACAAAGTACATTTTTATGGCGGCCATTTTCAACCCTCATGTCATGTTTCATAGAGCGTGTTAAATTTTATTGTCATTTTTTTTCCATACACATTTTAACACCCGCTTCCGTTTTTGAATTTCAACAAACTGTGAAATAGGTTTTTAATTACTTTATTAATAATTTCGCTCTGCCTTGTTTCATGTTAAATTATTAATTCTTATTCACAATTAAATGAAACTACGTAATGTAGTATTATTTCTACTATCTTTAATTTCTTTACCACGACCTAGGTTTCGTTGTATTACAATATCTTCAGATGGGATATTAGCAAAGATAGGTCGTGGTAAAGAAATTAAAGATAGTAGAAATAATACTACATCACGTAGTTTCATTTAATTGTGAATAATGAATTTCTACAAAATTAACGCCAAATATATTCAATATTAATTCTTACTTATGAGTAAAGTGTTTCCGTTGTTGTAAGTGTTTCTATAATTTCTATTACGGTTATTATAGGGCAGATAGTATCCTGAAATAGGTAAAATATAAAATTTAAGAAAAAAATTATCTTCATGAGGTCGTAGAAAAGGTTATCATAATATGTTCGAACTGTATTATGATGGGGTGTGTTTTAGGTCCTCATTCATTCATTCCTCACTCGATTTCTTGGAAAAGCACGAACTTTTATTCGATATTCAAATTGTATTTATATGGGTTTTTTGACATTTAGTCAAAATATTTTCAGTGTATTCCATTTTTTTCAAATCTTAATAAATTAATATCAACGTAATAGTTTACTTTTACGCCTTTTTGTAAACGAAATACTAAAAATGATTATTAATAACATTAACGTAGAGAAGTCATACATTTACAATTATTTAGAAATTATACTCTTTCAGACAACAAAACAGAAATACGTTTGAATTGTTAGTTTTCAGTGTTCGTGAAACTCGAGTAAATATTGAAATATATTTGTCTAACACCTTAGAAATCTTGAATATCGAACATATTTGGCGTTAATTTTTTAGAAATTCATTATTGACAATTAAATGAAACTATGTAATGTAGTATTATTTCTACTTTCTTTAAGTTCTTTACCACAACCTAGGTTTCGTTGTATTACATCTTCAGGTGTATTATTAGCCAATAGCCCACCTGAAGATGTCGTAATACAACGAAACCTAGGTCGTGGTAAAGAACTTGAAGAAAGTAGAAATAATAATATATCACGTAGTTTCATTTAATTGTCAACTTTAGAAATATTTTAAGTAGATGAGATCAGTTATCCTAAGACATTATCTTTTCAGTATAAAGATGCCAAGAGTGATAATATTATTTGAAACCATCTTGGGTTACATAAACTATTCTAAAATTACTGTCTGTCTATCACGGTTAATTATTTCAGAAAATATTTGACGTAGAAACTTGAAAGTGTCTCACATAGTCGTCACATTATTTCGAAGGAGGCCAAGTAAGTACTCAATTTTTTTAACTATTATACATCATGTAATATCCTTTGAAAGTGCGAGTCATAAAAAAAACTAAAATATATTTTTCAGAATTTTAAGCCGGGTGTCCTCAGAAATTAAGTGCATTCTCCTTTCTCTACTCCTTATTTTCAAAACTACTGACCGAAAAATCATAAAAAGGCAGATAAGAACCATAGGAAAACTTTAGCAAAATTCACATTTCTACGCCTGTAAAAGATATACTAGTCAATATATTATAATATAGTAAAAAAGGATGTTAAAATTACAATACAACACTTTATACGCTTAAGTGTTACGTAAGGATTAGTTTACTTACTTTGAAAAATTATTTCTTGCATTATGATTTGCTCAATCAAGTGCATTACGTTATTTTATATAAGCGAAATATTGTAAAATGGTACACATTAGTTACAAAACGTTTACATCTCTTTAAAATATATTTCCATAATTCTTTTAACTTTAAACTCTTGTCCAAAAACATTCAATATAATCGAACGAACCGATTTAAATAATATTTGGGACGAAGGTTGCTAAGGTCACTTTAAAAGTCACGTATCGTACAAAATACCTAGGCAAGTTAATAAAGGTCTAATAAAATGTTGACAGTCAATATACGGTTGTTTACATATAAAAGTGTATGAGCAAATAATGATATGTGACCACGTTTAATTTCACAAATATACCACGGTATTGCAATATATAATGCCCTAGTGCCAATTTGTAAAAAATATGAATATTCATGGCAATCAAACAATATGAAAGACATTTTTGAGTAGCATGTAACATTTTCTTCTATAATGATTCAATTTTAGGATATTAAATTAAAGAAAAAGTGATGATAGACTTAAAAGACTTTATAAACCTTTTACAATTTTTTTACGTCTGTTTACGTCTGTTTGAAAAGATTGTAGGAAAACTATAACGATGTTAAAGGTTTTGGAGATATTCACGATAATATATATTTAATATAAGTGCAATAGTGATAATATATATATATATATATATATATATATATATATATATATATAGTTTTCTATTATATGGGTATTATAAAATTATAAATTTTCATCAGACATTTACTTATTTCATACTTATTTTGCAAAGGTGTAATTTATGTATTTTCTTGTTCATATTTACAATACTGTATACTCGATTATTTTCATTAATATTATTACTTCCTCTTGCCCACTTCTAATCATGTTATCGTATTATCTTTAGAAATACTTACGCATTTAATACTTCTGATATTAAGCTTTTAGATGCGTACAACGAAGTGCTCCAAAATTGTTTTTTCCAATAAGTTTGATCATCTAATTTAAAATATTTTCAAGGACTACCTGTACCACTTTGATGTGAAGATTATTTTCCAGAAATCTACCTAGTATTTACGAAAAATTTAGAGGTATTATTACATTATAGTTGGACATATTAGAATTATTCAACAAGGAGTGTTTAAGTTGCAGTTACATTACGGATCATGTTATCAAAAAACTGTAAAAGAATTAACCGGGTTGAATCACCACGCTATTACTCATTGAAAATTGTATTATCTCACGAGAAATAGGCTTCAGAGTAAATTACGTCTTTGGCTAGTTTACATAACGTATATAAACATCTGTTCCAAAATACGTAGATATACCTTTTTAACTGACTCATAAAAAATATTTATTACAATACACATGTAAAAAAATCGTGGCGAGTCAGTTGGATATTATTCAATCGGACAGTCCATTTATCTATATAGTACTTCGTTCATAGATGAGTTGTCAGTCATTCCTTTACTACAAAGCGCCTTATTTGTTGAAAAAACTGTTATTAATTATTTGCATATATTATTCTAAATAACACTTTCTATTGTTCGTAAAACACTGCCAGCAAGTTTTGCCTTAAAGATTTGTGTTATTTTAGCATCATCTACACTAATTCAGTCTTCATAAGCTCTCCTGCCAAGGCTAACGTTGGATGAAATGTTCATTAATCGTAATGTCGGCTTTGCAATAAAAGGCTGAGACAGCGGTGGTATGAGGTTATAAAAAGTTACCGTTGGAAATCAATTTTAGGGTAACGCCTTCTGATGTAGTGGAGTCGATATAAAATGTAATATTACGAAAATGTAACCATGTTTTAAAAAAATTTTCTTTGCGTTTCGTCGTATTAATTGCCTGATGTGTGACTAGAACATATTATAGAAGAAAGCTTATAGGAGAAAACTTTTAGTTTTGACGTAATCATCTTAATTGTTCTAATATTTAAAATATTCCATTAATATTAATTCTAAGCTTTCTTTAAAAACGTGAAATTTCAATTCTTTTTATTTTAGTAACTTGAGTTTTCAGTTTCCTTAAACTTCTCCTAAGTTATTTAAACTTATTTTAGTTTAATTGTTATATTTTTCACCTTACACAGGCTATATGCAGTTATTTTTACACAGGCTATATGTAGTTATTTTGTTTTTATCTTGCAACCTACATTTGTTATTTTTAGGCTTTGAGTTGATTGATTCGGCACAGTAATATCTAAAAGTGGAACTGTATAGTAAATTGAAAGAAAACTTCTGGAAATTTTTCAAAGTTGCTAAGAAGATAGTAAAATACATTTCTGTAAAAAATACTTTCCCTCAATTTCGGAATACTTTTCAATGGAGTTATTTTTTAATAAATATTTTATAAATTTCAATAAATATTTATGTTATTTTTTAATAACTCAATTATCAGAAATCGTTATACCGTATAATAACTTATAAAGAGGAAATCTTCAAAATTATAAACCTTTGAAACTTCTCAACCTAGTAATACGTCACGCAAATAGTTTTGGTTAATTTCGCTGAACCTTTAAATTTTGTTGAATCTCAACTTCTAAATTAAAAATGCCAATGAGAAAACTTTAGAAACATATAGTTTAAGTATACCTAGTATTACTAGCTGTTATTTATAATTATTTATTTTACAACTGGATCAGATAGTATACTACAAGAGTGAGTAACTTTTGAGTTAATATCCAAATATTTAGGAATATTGAGATAGATATTTAATAAATCTATATTATACATACTTCATTTTCTTTGGATAAATCACTCGTTTTTTAGATGGTAAATTAATTTTATAAGGTACAAATATTAGTTAATTCTAGAAATAACTTATATATTTTAGCAGAATGTTCCATGTAATTTTACAAGAACTTATAGTGGAAATTAAAAAATATAAATTTCTTACTTAACCAAAATTAATTTACCCTAAAATGATCACAATTTTTTTTTATATAAGGATTTATTAACTTTTAGAAACAACACACCCAAATTAAATATTGATCTAAAGCGTAAGATATGTCTAAGTAGAAAAAAATATACAATGGTTTTATAATTTAAATAAACAATAAAGCGTAATAGAAAAATATGTAGAAATGTTATTTTATAAATGCTAATTAATGCTTCGTTACTAGGATTAATGGAAATTATAATTTTCGAGACTTAGTACGTCTCATGACGCCGCGCTAATCAATATTAGTGTATGAAAAACAGGTGAGAATTTTAGGATACTCCGGCCGGCTTCGATAGCTAAGAGTCGAATACCTAGAAGCTACCGAGGAGAAGCCATAGGGCTACATGTTCAATATAATTTCCATTGCAATTAGAAAATTTCAAATGGAATTTTTTTAATCTGTGGCAACATAAACTACTTCATACAGAGGTCAGATGAAGGTACTTCGTTAAAATATTATCTGAGCTATAAACAAAATTTCACACTTTGATGAGACAGATCGTAAAAGAAGTCGATTCATCTAATTCAAACCCAGGCCGTAAGTAGACGGGGAGCTGTGAATCCGGAAACGAGCTAAAATGTTAATATGAGTATAAGAAAAAAAAGGATATACAAACAGTGATTATGACGAATTTCCATTGGCTTTAGTAGTATCTGACATTTACGCCAAAGCTTTCGGGAGTTTAAGTGACAGAAATTGATTTTATAACAGGTTCCCTGATATTTAATGTTGCGATTAGCTGTACCTATGACTTCGTTTGCGAAGACTACTAAAAAAAAGTACGAATCCCGTTTTATAATATATTTTAATTTTTGGCGACACTTCGATAATTTGATAATTTTTGTCCGTATTGAAAACTTCATTGCGTGATTTAAAATACACCTAGCGCCATCTATAGGTGTATCATGTACACTAAACTGTAGTTTGAGTACTATGCACCGAATAGCTGGGCAAGTTGCAAGTGGCAAAGTTACAAAAATTGGCTATTGATGCATTTTATAACTTAGTTTTTATCCCTCCAATCATTTTTTCTACATATATTTTTGATGTATGGCCACTCAATGATTTACTTTTGTTTACATGTACAGATTATTTAAGATAGCTTTAAAAAATAATAAAAAGATAAAAGAAAATTTTAACCAATTTGTTGACTTTGAAAATTTGTCGTTTTCGAATTTTTTTGGTATTGTATTTTATTTGTTTCATTTTGCAATTATTATTATGGTATATTTATGTACAGTATTTTAATTTGACGTATTAAATAAGTTGTAAGCAGAAAAAAAAATATTTATAATGTTTTATCATCTGAATGGTATGTATTGATATCTTACTTTTTTTAAATAATTGAGGAAAATATACAGAAAATCTAAATTAAAGAATTATAGGAAATACAGCAAGTTGATTTCTGCTGAAGTATTTACGGGATTATAATGAGATCTAAAATGAAAATCTGTGAAGAATGACTATATTATGTTGCAACTCATGCAACGATTTCATTTTTCTTGTGAGCTATGAATGTTCAATTTGTGTTTTCATCCATACATTCAGAAACTACACAGTGATACTATTCCAAGTTATAACATTCTTGGCAATCTGGTATTAAAACTTTACCATCATTGAAAGGTGTGCCAGGAAAAGTATACAAAGCGCATGTGTTATGGGAATTGAAATTTAAAACGATACATTCATCAAATGTCTTTATTCTCTAGTTTGTGTTTCTCATATACATTCACAGTTTTTGTTTTAGAAATAAGACACAAACGAAATAATGTTTTATCGAATATTGTCCAGATTTCCTCTAAATATAATAAACTTAAACAATGGCAAAGCTTTTGTTTTTTAATTGAGATGGCATTAAACCAATCCCAATTTTCTACAGGATCACTTTCAAAAGCAGATATTTATTTCTTTTTCCCTTTTTATCATTTTAAAACCCTTCAAAAGAATTAAATCTGTAATTTTGTTGTATCTGCTCATTAGTTCGTTCCTCCATCTGCAATAGCCTTATATTTTATATATATTTAGACTCGTGTCCATGAAAATTTGTAAATAAGTGCATCATATAGAGGTTTTAATTAATATGTGGCAAAAGTTTAAAACTTTTTTTTTAAAGTACCCCTTGCCTATACCCTCTAACCTATTAAGTCGAAGGGAACACTTTTTTCAATTATATCAATAATTTCAATAGTAAATTTTTATAATTAAATCAATGTAGCAAATTTTTTAATGTCCTAGAGAAAAAAAAACGGTTAAGTACGTATTAGAACATGCTCATTGCGGGGTTCTGCCATTGCCTATGTCTATTGAATTTCTTGATATAATCTGAAAAAGTGTTCGTCCGATTTAATAGGCTGGAGGGTATACATAAGAAGACGGGGACTTTAAAAAGAAAGGTTTTACCCTTTTTACTACATATTAATAAATAATTTTAGTTATTTAGGTGCGTTGGATTGATCACAAGGCGTACAGTCTTTGACGGCTCGGCGCATTGCGGGGACGACCAGGGTTCGGTTCCCTGCCGCACATCAAGCGGGGTGAGACTGGTATTTTGGTTGGCTGTAAGATATTGCCTTCGTAGCAATCAATCCGTTATATGTTTTAATTGTATATATTAAAGTACAAAAAAATAAATAAATAAGTAAACTCCTTTTCATGGACACAGGTCCAAGAATGTAGAAACTACAAAGCTGCTGCAGATAGGCGGACAAACTGGTGGGCAGTTATGACAAAATTACAGATTTAATTATTGTAAAGGGTTTGAAAAACGGTAAAAAAGAAATATTTAAAAACGGTAAATCAAACAATAACAAATGTAACCTGCAAGACATAAGACTAAAAATAAATACACATTGCCTATCTGAAATTTTATGAAGGTAAAAAATGTAAAATTTAACTAAATAAGTTCAAATAACTTAGGAGAAGTTTACGGAAACTGAAGCCTTAGGTCATTAAAATCGAGAGGGATAAAAACTTTGCTTCGTCAATGAAAGCTTAGTATTAAAATTTTTCGAATTCTTCAAATTTTAGTAAAATTAAGACGATTGTATCAAAACTTTTCCAAACATTCAATTTTCCACCAAATTTTATGCTTCGCGTCATAATATATTCATATCATACATCAAGAAATTAATACACGCAAAGAGAAAATTTTCAACAGTATGGTTACATTTTCGAAACGTTTAATTTAACAAGGGCTCCACTCTATCAGAAGTCATTACAGGAACGTTCATCTCCAACGGTAACTTTTTACAACGTCATAATGTCGCTGTCTCAGCGTTTAATCGCAGAGCCAACATTACGGTTAATGACCATTTCGTCCAACGCTGGCCTTGGCAGGAGAGCTTATGTATACTGAATAAGAGTAAATAATGCTGAGCTAACACAAATAATTGAGGTAAAACCTGCTGGCAGTGTTAAATAAACAATAGAAAGTGTTACTTAGATTAATTGATGCAAGTAATTGAGAAGTGTTAAGAGTTTTTCAACAAATGAAGCGCTTTGTAGATATTGGAATAACTGAAAGCTTATCTATGAACAAATTATTTTAGAGATACAGTGACTGTACGATTAAATACGATTCTAGTGATTGACCAAGATTTTTTCAATTACTTGTTGTAATAAATATTTTTTATCAATCAGTTAAATCGGCATATTTATGTATTTTTATAGTAAAATTTTAAATTAATTATGCCAGTTAGCCGAAGCCGTAATATACTATTACTGTAAAGTTTATTTCTTGTGAGATAATAACAATTTTCAACAAGTAATAGCGCGGTAGTGCCAAAAGTGTTAGTTATTTATTCAACCTGTTTAGTTATTTAACCGTTTGTTGATTACATTATCCGTAATGTAACGATAACTCAAAGACGCCATGTTCAATAACTCTGAATTGTTCCACTATAATATAATAATACCTCTAATTTTTTCGTAATTACTAGGTAGATTTCTGAAGAAGAATCTCCAAACCAAAGTGGCAATGACATTACTTGAAAATATGTCAAATTAGATGAAATTTTTTTTTAGAGAACTACTTTGTTCTCATTTATAAGCCTAATATCAGAACTGTTAAACGCGTAAGTACATTTAAAGATAACATGATAAAATGTAAAACTTAAAAGCGCATAAACCAAACCCATTCCAATAAATAACCAGTAGAAGTAATAATATTACAAAAAGTACTCAAGTAGACGTTATTTTAAATACAAAGTAGAAAGTACATAAGGCACGTCTTGCAAAATAATCACAAAGCAAGTAAACTTTAACGAAACATTATAATTTTATAATACCCAACGTAATTAAGTAGTGGGAAAATATATATTTTTCGTGAATATCTCCAAAACCTTTAATATCATTATAGTTTTCTCACAATCGTTGCGTAGACTTCTAAAACTCCATTTTAAGGAGAATATTAAGGGAGTAATAAGGGAGAGGGTCAAATTTTTCAGTAAATTTCTGACGATATATTACCCAAAATTTAAAAAAAGTAAAGTTTTTGACACCCCTATAACTAAAAAGCCTTCTTTAACGATATCCCAAAAAAAAAAGAACTTTTCATGGGCATTTCATTTGCATCCCCTAAAATTTCCATTTGTGACAATTAGATATTGAGATATGTGTATTAATATGCTTTATTACTGCGTCAAATATCACTTCAGGCTGTTTCAGAGAAAAACAAATATCATGGGCGAAGGAGTGAGATTTTTTATAAGAATTCTGTTTTTTTTTCTTTTGAGGTACGAAACACTAAAAATAGTCAACTCATCATTAATTTCCATGAAACGCATCTCAGATATAACAAATAAAATGATGTTCGTGTATGTAAAATAATATTAGTCTCATCTTTGACTAAGTGTGAATAAAATAACATAAAAGAGTTCATTCCTTCTATACCTTCGATCAAACAAATCTCTGCTAATCGCGTAAATAACTTGAAAGCTAATAAAAAGTGAACAGGAAATGAACTTTTTGTAGTGATAATAATTGAAATCGTAAAACTAATTTGGTTAGGATTAAGTGGCCTATAAAGTATAACTTATAACGGATGTAATTTTCTTTAATGTTATTAATGACCAGGCTTCTAAAAGAGTTACATAAAGAAATTAATAAAATTACTTTATTTTACTTCGAAAAGTGTAAAAGTTTTGTTAAGGACAAAGCCATACGAAGAAAATATATCCAGGTTTTAACACTACCAATGAATACGAATTTCCCATAACTAAAAATATGGTGAAAATATTCGAAATGGAACTATGAATATAAAGCAACTTACGTTGGAAAATTACAATTGCGGAAAGCAGTTTTTGTAATCTGTTCTAGATTCTAAGTTAGGTGCACAATAAATGTAACTTTTGAATATTTATGTAGGATGGTAACCCAAATTCAGTTCCTTATTTGTCCCCTGTTGTCACCGTGGTGTCTTGGGTTGATCACAAGGCATACGGCCTTTGACGGCGGGGCAAACCGTGGGGACCCAGGTTCGATTCCTGGCCGCTCGTCGAGCGGGGCTGGACTGGTGTTATGGTTGGCTTTAAGAGATTGCTCTCGTAGCAATAAGTCCGCCATATGTATCAATTAGATACATTAAAGTAGATAAATAAATAAATATTTACTTTGCATTTTTTTTAATAGGGTGCCGATCAGAAGGTGAAAATTTATAAAAAATTGTTACATGAAAAGCAGTGTAAAAAATATAATGGTTTTTAAAATATTTTAAGTTTTTAATTATTTTATTCATATTTTGTATCATAAGATATATTTTGTACCATTATACAAGAAAAGGCTTTTAATAAACGTCTTTAAATACAACTCAAAAATATTTTTGATGTAACTTATGTATTCAGTAAACTTTCACGACCAGGTCCAGGTCATTTCATATTGTAATAACATGGTTTAATTAGGAAATTAAACATGGTTACATTATTTACTTACTGTGTTTTGTATGTATGCAACCATATATTGACTGTCAACATTTTAATTGGCCTTTATTAACTTCCGTTGGTATTTTGATAAGAATTAGAACTAGTTCTGCTCGCATTCTGTCTGAAATATTTGTTCTGTATTACATATTTCCTCATAATCAAACACTGTATCCTTCTAAAGTGCAACCAGGATATCTTTAGTTTTATGGATTGTTTCGATCCTACAATCACTAATAAACGAAATAAATGAATAATTAAAATTAAAACTTGAATTAAAAATAAAATTAAGGCCACCATCTAATAGAGAATCGCGAAACTACTTGTTCATGAAGAAAACAGATATTGATGTTAATTTATTTAAGATTATTTTTTGAGTTAAGCCCTTTTTTAAATAATAATCTGAACAATACGTGACTTTCATTATGCCGTTAGCAACCTCCGTGCCAATTTTGTTTAAATTGGTTAGTTCGAGGATATTGAATATTGGAATTTTTTTTAATAAAACAGTTTAAATGTAAAGGCAATTTTAAAAAAATATAGAAATAGATTTTAAAGATAAAAGTTGTATACGTTTTATAATTAATATGCACCAGTTTATAATATATACACATTTTATAGTTTATATATACGCGGACAAGAAACAACGTCATACTTTGAGCAAATCAAAATGCAAGAAACAGTTTCACTAATTACAATATCTAAATTTTCTGACATTTAAGGATTTAGTGTTGTATTAAAATATTAATATCCTTTATTACCATATTATAATGTATGGCCTAGTATATCTTTACAATCGTTAAATGTGAATTTCCCTAAAACTGTAAGATCCAGGATAATCGCTATTGTGTTTCTGCGATCTTCTACTTACATTCTATCATATCTTTCCTTTAATGATTTTTTGGTCAGTAGTTTTAATAATAAGTGGTAGGTAAGGGAGAATACACTTTTCGTCTGAGGGTACCCAACTTAAAATTCTGAAAAATATATTTTTATTTTCCGTGTAACATGCACTTTCAAACGATATCACTAGACATATAAAAGTTATAAGAAATCGCGTACTTAATTGGCTCTCTTTGAAATTATCATATAAATAATTTAAATTGAAGACTATGTGAGATACTTCCAAGTTTCTACGTCAAATATTTTATGAGACAATTGACTGTGATAGACAGACACGTGAGCAATTTTATTAGGGTTCCAATTTGCAGTTCGATATATACAACCCGAGGTGGTCTAAAATAATATTTTTTTCTCTTTACATCTTTATACTGAAAATATGATGACTTAGAATAACTAATCTGATATACATAAAAGATTTCTAATATGTTTGGCAAATATATTTCAATATTTACTCCATTTTCAAAAACATTCGAAAACGAAAATTC
Organism: Druceiella hillmani; assembly: GCA_039881145.1. NCBI lineage: Eukaryota > Metazoa > Arthropoda > Insecta > Lepidoptera > Hepialidae > Druceiella > Druceiella hillmani. Next base: position 10,987,068 of record JAYKKI010000045.1, read on the forward strand.
ATAGACGTATCCGTTTTTATTTTTTGAAAGTGTTATAATTTCTGAATAATAAAAAAAGCAGAAGGTATTGATCCTTCTCTATCCCTTTGTCGACAATATTTAGCCGATATATCTCTTGAAAGCAGCTAGGTTTCGCTCTCATTCCACATTCCCAAAACTAACCATTCTTTAGGATCCCTTTTTAACTATTAATTTCGTTGAAGACGGATTGGCAGAAGGCGTGTGGAAAGATTAGCTCAGATCACGGGCGCTGAATACTTCTAGGTCCAATCTATTATTCCTTCAAAACCGTGGTTTTCAAAAGAGATTTCCTACAAGGGAAACCTCAGTAATATTTTGATACGTTTGAGTTGTTCTATTTGCACTCTTTTGGCTAGACTACGTGTCAAAGAGTCCCCAACTTGCGACTGCAGGAGTAGGGAGAGTATCCAAATTATCTCATTTTTACATGTTCGTTTTTATGTTTATGTTCATATTTATTTTCATATTTGTAAACATACTTATTTTTTCCTCCTCTATATATTGTTGTTCCTTTGTATTATCTATTAATATATATTTTTGTTTAAATTTTCGCATTATTTATTCCATTGAATAATTATTCAATAGAAATATACACTTCTATTTGAATTTTGTTTTGTTTATTTTTAAAAAAAAACCAACAATGACATGTATGCGGAGGTTGATCTAGTCAGTGTTACCGAGCCACCCCTTCCAAACTTGACATTGGCAAAGATCCTCCATCGAAAGGGTGATTGCCATAAAATAAAAGGTAGACACTTTTGTTTCTGATAATATTATTAGTAGACAAGCTGTCGTGGAATAAAAATTCCTGCGCACACGCATTGTCGATTTTAATTGTTTTTTTTTCTTTTGCTAAGAAAAATACGTAGGATTATCACATTGCATATAGTTTTTTTTCATCAACATTAAAGTATTTCAGAAGTTTTATAACTTTCTTGGGAGATATTATGTTTCAGTTTAATTATCGCTTAAAGTAATTATAATTGTAATGAGAAATTTTTTTAAAGTATGTAGAAGTACATATCTTACAGTCGATTTTAAAAACCTCAATAATGATGCTGATCAGAATTGCTGAGCTATTTTTATTTGCATAATTCGTAATTAGAGAAATTCGCGGCTTTTAAATATTTTGAATCTATTTCTATACATTCTAGGATATAACGTTTTTAGTATTGTCCACTGAATACAGATTTTTGTGCCATTCGAGTTGATAACTCAGGACAAATTTGTGCATTTTATAATATATTCCTTTGATTCCAGTTTTTGTCCTTTAGTGAACATTAGTTTTTTGTTACGTTTAAGTCGCTATAAAACTCTTTTATTTAATTGTCCAAATACAAATTACAGATAAAAAACAAGAATATAGATTTAGACTTTGAAATATTTAATTAATTATTTATATCTGTAATCGTTATTGTTTGTTGGCTAATAATCTAAATATATTATTTCTAAAAGGTATTTTTTGGTCGAGCGGCTCGATCTCTTTAACTATTGCACCAAAAAAAATTAAAAAAATACCCACTTAAAGCTTATGTTTTCTACTTTGGCGAAAAATATAAAAAAATTCGAAAAGAATATTTTTGTTAATAAAAAAATTAATTTTTATAACAATTGGCATGAGCGCCATCTGTGGGCGACACATCAAACATCTTAGCCAAATTGTATACTTGGAACACGCTAGATGGCGATATAGTGCGAAGGCTTCGCACGGGTCAGCTAGTATACACATAATATTTTAGTATTTTAATACATGAGTAAGAGTCTTGACAGTTTATATTTAAAACAAGCGATTAGTTAATAACACCGATAGAATATATTATGATGGTATTAAAAAAGGCAAGGAAATGATTTGAAACAAATTTAGAACGCAGATCTAACGTAAAGCTTTTATGCTATATTTTATTTAAATCTACAATTTAGGATTCAGATAATTGTCATTATTTATTCATAAAATACTGAAACCAATTAAGACGATGATTGTAAATAATCTACTTATAAACGAAATGCATTCGGTAGATGGGCTATGTGACACTCACCCCTTCCACTCATATAAATTATAGCCGAGCTATATTAAATTGCGCCCATAAGTCATAACGACATTTAACGCCAATAACGCCAGTAATACCATAAAATGTATGCATGAGCGCGCCCGTTAAAAATGTCTAATACGATGAAATTATTATATCGCCTGAATAAGGAGAAAAGCAATCATCTCATAGGCGGAAGTAGCCGTCCACATGACTTCCTTATGCGATACTCTATTTTAAGACGAGCGGCGTTTTACAAGGATGCAATCCGGGACTACAATAATCCCTTATCATATATTTTGATAAGGGTTATAATTTGATGTAAATTGGAAATAAAAGTTAATTCTCTTTCAGTTTAAATTAAAATTTTAAAATCACATATTTAACGTACGGTAATTGTTAAATACGTGAAAGTCTTTTCGTACTAATGTTTATTGGTTGAAATTAGTTTCATAAAAATAGGCGTATCATCTACTGAAATTACATGCTGTTGTCAGTGTTTTTTAATTATAGATCTAATATTGTGAAACCAAATTTCTGTATCGACAGTAAATAGCCTCAGTTTATTGTTATTTATTTAATAACTAGCGGTATTTTGCGATTTTGTCCATATTGAAGTCCAAAGAATAAGCGCAGTGTTTAATGCCTTTATTTTTTGGTATTAGATACAATAATTAGTTTAGTTTAAATCCCGCACGGGTCGAATAGCACCTCCCTCCTTACCCTTGTCCACTCCCACGTGTTCCTACAACCCGCCGCCGCACATATACCATGACTTTGTTGAAGTCTCTGTCTAACTTTTTACATCATCGTAACATCGGAACCGTTTGAGATATTATCTTTATAATATCTCAGGTTCCTCAGGTTTTTTCTTCGATTATTTGTACGGACGTATAATGATATGGATATAATACTGCCGTAGGAACAGTGATGCTGTCACTTTTGCACACGTCCAATATATCTAATTTGTCGATACACATCAATAAATACAGTATTATTAGGTGTCAAATATTCAGGAAACCGACGATAATACTCACAACGAGTAGCTGCAGGGTTGCCGTCATAATTTCCGTAACAATACGTAATATCAGCGTATTCCTCATTCCAGTACGGATGTCAATAAATATTTTCTTCTACAACCGTGACAGACCTTTAATAAGGCCAAGTTCTTGGGAGAGCAATCATTCACAGTCCAGTGCATAAGACGAAAGTCTATAAAAAGTCATGTCAATGGTTTCATTAGTTAAATCCATTTGTACCGTTAAACCGACAGCTAAATAGACACAATTTGTTTAACATTAGTTTTGTTTAAGTAATCAAATAGGCAAACGGAAAATATTTTTAAATTCAAAAATCGTAGATAAACACTTTAATTTTATATCTTTTTGATGAGTAGTTTAAGATTACTTATTTTGTAATAAAATTAATTATAATTTTTTTACCGAAGAAATGAAACCACTCTTTTTTACTGCTTTCTTTTTACAACTACATTATGAGACAGTTATCAATAGTATACAGTTTAAATATACAGTTTAAGTACTGAGTTTCGATAAATGCATGGAAAGCCCCCAGTCATGCGTATTATGTTAAGTCTTAAGAGCAATCATTAAGCCAAAGATGTCAAAACGAGCAAAAATCTTGTTTTCCGATACGAAATACGATGTTAAGCCCTTTTCACCTTTTTTACATAAGATATTTTTAATGTCTGCTTGTAAAAAAATTTAATAGTATTCTGCTGCTGTTGGTAGTAGCGACTTATTGGATGTGTCAAATTATTAAAGCGCCAGACTGTAGGGGCTCTACTATATAACGTTTGAAAGGGATAGGACATTTCTTTCATAATGTCTAAAACTGAAAGAATCTAATCCGGCAAACCATCCGATCGTCTGCTACATACTCAACTTTTGTTTTGAAGGTAGCGTAGTTTATAGTCGTCATCACTTGTGGGCGAGACAGGGCAATGTCGTTAATTTGTACTAAAAAAAGTCATTTCAAGATTTGGGAGGCTGTCGGAACGGGCTGTTTATTGTTCGGATTCCTTGCTGTGACGAGCTTTATTGCCCTCTAGGTTCCGTCGGATCTCTCTTTCTTTGCCATATTTTTCGTGACACCTATGTTCGTGATAACTGTATCAGAAGGAAAAAGGTGCACAATGGGAAAGGTTTTTTCATGTTGGACATCTTCAAAGGAGGAGGGTAGTTTTATGAGTTAAAAAAGTTTTGTGTGTACGTGAATGGGAGTTTGTTTTAACATTAATGTTTCAAAAAGCATCGACGTTTCCCTTCTTTATATTGGATATTATAGATTACGTAATTTTAATTCTTTTTTCTCGTATTAAATAAGAATACAACGAAACAACTTCAAACAAATAGTTATTTTTTTTTGTTTTACTCGATATAAAATCTAAACTTTATAACATCTACTTTTCCATTATTATTAAAATAAAATTATAAATAAAATAAATTAAGACCACGGAATTTAGTGTTGCTAATCTTTAGGTTCTGCTATTAATATTTAGGGTATACAATAAGTCGTTTTTTAATTGGCCATTTATAAAAAAATTAATTTTTAGAATACTTTCGAAAAGACAAAATTAATCAAAAACACGTACATTTGCTGTATTTTGCACACATTTAATGAGAATTCACAAAATTATGTGTCATTTTGATTTTAGTCCAAAATTAAAATTTTTAATTTATTAATATTTGTAATTTATAAAATTATTTTACTATCTAAAAAACGAGCATGTGTGTGTGATTTATCTAAAGAAAATAAAGTACGCGTAATTTAGATTTAGAAAAAATTAATCAAAACGTACATATTTGCCGTGTTTTGCGAACATTTAATAGGAATTCAAAAAATTATGCCCATTTTAATTTTAGTCCAAAATTAATATTTTTAATTTTCTAATATGTATATAATTTTTAATATTTTAAATTTTTCACACAACAAGTCAATGAAATTTGGTGTGAAGGAGGAATATATATCATTATAAAACCAAACATTGTTTCTGAAGATTCAAAAAATTACATTTTGGTCTTTCCAATAATTGTCATTCAGGGTGATTTTCAACATTATATTCAGAAAATGTAATGAATTTTATTGAACCAGATCCCAAGTTAAGTTAGCGCTATCCAGGAGAGCTATTTTATGCTCTCCTACTGCGACAGAAAAATAACTTCATATTTTGAGGAAGAAGTAGAAATATACCCTTAGAGGATAGAGGAGGAAGAGAATATGTCATTATGGCAGGAATAATATTTCCAGGTGATATTTGAAAACGTAAAATCGATTTAAGTTTTTTGCAAAGACTTAAGTTTTGAAATCAAATTAAGTATGTTTCAGAGGTTGTATCATATTTTAGAATAATAGTACAGCAAATTATATAACATAACCAAGTCAACGATTATTTAAAACATTGAATATAGACACTCACTCTTTCAAACTCTATTTAATGCCCTTTCGGAGGTGTGTGTTGGAAATAATACGTTTATTAGATAGTCTGTCTTCATGACGATAATTTTATCTCTCTATGAAGAGTCTGGAAGTTTTTCTTGGAAAAAATCCATCAGACAAAAAATTGGTATTTCAAGGTAAGTGATTACTGTTTCAACCAATTTCATACCATTTTATTTTAATCCTAAATAGAAGAGTCATTCTCATTATCTAGAGATAAAAGTACCTAACTAAACATTTCGTTCACATTAACATCGATAACTTTTACATACAGACATAAGTCCATTATTTTATTTTTTATTTTGACGTACAGCCTAACTACCTTTAAAACTTAATTACCGGTCCATATACACGTTTTTGTAACCGGTAGAATGTCCCCAATTTTAGTAAAATTCACAGCTATTTAAAAGTTATGTAATTCAAACGATCGTGTTTATGTAAAATGAGCGATATTTGTACCCGGTTTTGCATTTATTACCATATTTGTATCAACATTTCTCAAAGAAGTTTTAACTTTTAACAAAGCGTAACCGATATCATAAACACCATTGTGGTACTAATAATTATTGGGCGGATTAAGTAATGGCATGTAATAGAAAAAAAATTATTTGTTCATATTAAGTCAATAAGAAAATAACATAGTTTGGTTTGACATTATAAGTTTATTGGATTTGATACCGTTTTTGTTATTGAATATATTTGGCGTTAATTTTGTAGAAATTAATTATTCACTATTAAATGAAACTACGTGATGTAGTGTTATTTCTACTTTCTTTAAGTTTTTTACTACGACCTAGGTTTCGTTTTATTATAACATCTTCAGGTGGGCTATTGGCAAAGAATGGATTTGGGCTATTAGAAAGACTCTTTGCTTATAGCCCACCTGAAGATTTTGTAATACAACGAAACCTAGGTCGTGGTAAAAACACACATCGCGTAGTTTCATTTAATTGTGAAATTTTATTATATTCAAGTGTATAGATATGTAAAGAATATTTTAGGTTTGCAACTAATAGTTTGGAATATTATAAAAACTTTTCAAACTCCTGTTATAAATTATATGAAAAACGCAGCGTTCTATATTTTGCTTAGTTAATAACTGTGTTTCGGCGAGTAAAAAATATAAAAAAAATGTGGAATTTTATGAGGAGAACTTGGAGTACTTTTGCCACATGAATTCCGTTTATATCAATAAGCCAGGTTGCAAGACACAATAAAGCAATGAAAGTTGGGTGAATTTGTAATGTACAATTATGAAAGCAAGCATTGTTTCTGAAGACACAAAAAAGGCAATTTTGATCTTTCCAATAAGAGTGATCTCTTACATTACATTTAGCAAATTTTAATAATTCTAATGAAACAGATCCCAGATTAAGTTAGCGCTATCTTGTAGAAATACTTTCGGGCTCTCCTATCCTCGCAATAGTAAAACTACTTCATATTTTAAGTAAAAAGTAGAAATATTTAATCACCGGGACTAACTCTGTTGAACTGAGATAGCGGGGTTATTATTAGTTAATTTAATAATTTGAAAATTAGGCTGTTTATTGGTAGCCTCTATTACTTAAAATGAAACGAAATTTTTTTTTTCTTAGAAAAAAGTGTATAAATATATTTTAATTGTTATATTTTTTAAATTATAATTAAAATTTTAAAACTCTAAGATGGATACATAGTTTTATAATCATGGGTTTAGAATCGCAACATGTCTTTGCCTCCTTCTAAAATTGTTGTCAAAAGTCTATCATATGCTTAAACGTAAATATAATGTATGAGACGTAAATACATGTAGGTGGAATCGAGTGTGGCAGCTTATGATTTCTTAATAATTTCAATTTTACAAATTTTACAGGAAAGATTTTAACTAACAAAGATTTTCAAATAACAGAAAACCGATAGGTTACATTTAATACGAGAGGCAAGCAGAATATATGACATACTATGTCATTAAAAGTAGCCTGGCATCTGAATCGCTAACGGGGAAACGATTTAGTCGTTAGGGAATTTGTATACCAAAGACCAGTGATTTGTATAATGGCCAAATTGGTAACCTATCGTGGCTGAATAAGAAATTTTCTTTTTAGAATTGCAGAAAGTTTTTTAGTAGGAAAAATATAGTGCCTGCCTGCCTGATTCATTATTCCATTATGCAAATAACTATTCGCTCTTATTAATGGATTTTAGTAGGCATTAAAAGATAAACTAGCATTTAACTCCATTTGCATGAAACTAGGTAAATTTAAGGAAGAATTTAACTTTATTCATTATAAGAGACGGACTTTTATCTTCTATTAAAGCATACTGTAAAGCCGGTCCTAGTTTACTTGTGGAGCGCAAAGTGTTTAGGTATTTCTTTATATTTTGGAGCGTATATCTTTTTTTTTTCATTATTCGTCTTGCTATTTTTAACGATTTTCGGTTGATTTCTTTTATTATACATGTATAGCTAGAAAATGTATCCGAAGTAGTTATATCCCCGAAAATGAAGGTTTTTGATGCTTAAATGTATAGCACATCTACTAATAGTGCATATTATTGCAAATACCCAATACGGGTAGGAAGTTCATCCTTGTCCAGCTGCTATGAGCTGCGATAGTTAGGATTTATCATTGGGGTTTAAATTTTCATTAGTTAACTACAATTTGTCATCAGTTTTTTGGTGACTTTAACAATTAGATGGTGACTTTAATAAATAAAAATTATTTCATTCGGCTACTGGATTTTTCAGTTAACCTGTCGGTGGTAAAATTCTACAAATAGTTTTTGAGATAAATCAACTTTCGCAACATATTTTGATTTTAAGAATTTTTTTATAATTCTCTGTAACGAAATGATACAACACATGTAGCTTTTATGCTTTTGTATGTTACAGACTTCATCTAATGCTTTTGTATGGAAACGATTGAATCGTTTCATAATTTTATTCAACTGTGCAGCAATTGCTTGAGGTATTTTTAATGTACATTTGTCCTAAAATTAAAAAGGAAATATTAATTAGAGTTTAATAGTTTATTGGTCTCTTATTGTATTAAAACTATCTAACGCACCCATTTACTTATTAATATAATTTATGCATATTCAGTTACGGAGACATGTTACAGAGAAATAATAATGTAGTATGTACGCATATACATTTTGATAACGGTGAGAATATTTATTCTATGATAGACACAAATGCACTCTGTGATATTAATCATATATGGCTATGACCTATGTCAATATATTTATCTATACTAATAATATGTTCTGGTGAGAATGTACATAGGTTATAAAATATACACATAACGCGAAAAAGTGTAATATGTTGATATAACTCGAAGAGAGAAAATAGCATTGTTGAAAATTATTACGTAGGAATAGTTATTAGAATCAAACTCTTTCAAATATTATAGAAACGTTTTATTTAACGATTAAAAATAAAATTTACAAGAACAATATCCCCTTTCTATTGCAAAAAAATGCAAACTTAGTACGCTATTTGAAAAGAAAACTCCAAAAACCACAAAACCATAAACGGGCACGGTAGCAACTATGCAGCAGCTTTAACGTTGATTTACTCGGATCATTTATCTATTTTGGTATAATTTATCAAGTTAGATACTGATGGTATTAATTTCTTACAAATATTTTTCATTTCATTTTTCATTATAAACGCACTAGAACATAATGCAAATAATATTGAATAGAAATAGGGCGAGAGTGAATTTTTATAACTTCTAGTATATTGTTTTATTACAATATTTTTGAGGTTATAACAATTTACATTTTTGCTTGAACTTGTATAAACGCATTGCTTGTATTCAATTAAGTATTAAGTATTTCATAGAAATGTAAGGAGTACCGTCAACAATTACTAACTCTTCTCATTTCTAACTCATCTCATTTGAGCTAAGGAGGAAATAAATAATAACCAATGTATCATAATAAACAACTTTTTCTAGGTAACCTAATGTGCTTTGATTTTCTTGATCTTGTTTCTCGTAAATTTTTGAACTAGCTGCAAGAACATATGCTCTCTAAATTAAATATACGTGAAATATATGATTGTTACGGTCCTATACTAACCTATAGTATATAAGATTTAAATGTTGTGTTATATTTCACACGATTTCAACACAAGATATAAAAAAGAACATTTCAGAAATAACTCAGTATTTTAATATTTCATTATTTAGTATTAAAAAAATGCGTCTTTGAACTTTCAGGTAGTTTATATGTATATACATAAGGACTCCAGATTCTAAGAGACTAACAAATTTCAAATGGAAGACGGTCAAGAAAATTACATATACTTGAGGTACGTACTGAGATTATTAGAAAAAAGGATTGCATAGTGAAAGTGAGATGGAAAAGTCTTGGAAAAATTATTGAAGGAATCAACAGAGGGTTGATGATGGCTGATGGTGATGATGACATATAAATATACAAATATAAGTTTCTTAGAGTCGCTTGGGTTTCGACGTAAAAAGAGGATTTGGTTACTAATTTGAATATGGCAATTCAATTTTTTTGCAGCCTTTTTCACAATATTTGAAATATTTTAGTAGAAAAAATGGTTCATTGTTTATATTTTCATTTGTAAACAAAAAGATCAAGTAATTTCACTAGTCAAGAAAATTAAAAGAAATTTTGAGTCATTATGCTGAATATGAAGCATATTTAATGTGCTTCATTTCACTTTGTATATATTTAGGTTAAGTTGGTTATTTTCACTTTTTATACATCTATTTTTATTGTATAATCGTAGGTTTTCCTTATAATGATGTTGTTCGCTCTCTATCAGGCAATATAGTTTTTTGTATGTGGCATACTATTTCTACGTAGTTATTATAAAATATCCAATTACTAACTGGAAAATAGGGTTATCTATAATTTTTTTGTGAAAGAGGAAAGTCAAATACAATTTTCAATACGTCCAAATACTTTTTGTTGCGCTTTTTCAGTCAGTCTAGGAAAATTATTAATATTATATTTTACAGGGACAATAAAATTTCAGTGAACTGCATTAACTAAGTTTACGATTCTTAAAGCCTAAAGAAATCTGTTTAAAATACGAAGTCAATTAAATAAATATTTGTCCCGGTTGTTTTTATAGAGATATACGTCTTCAAAATACAAAAAAAATAGATAAAAATCATGAAAATCGACCTAGAATTGGCTTCATTGAAAATTAAATTACATGTCACTTGTGTTTAAATACGATTTCAGGCATGCGGGCGCTGCGCTGTTTTCATACTATTTCACTAAAGTATTATTTAGTTATAAGTCTTTCTTTATCCGTTAAGAATATCACCTGACCTAACATTTCATTGTTAAGGGCCTCCATATCGCTTTACTCGTGCATTAGCCTTTAAATATATATCTATATCCATTACCAAATATTTGGTTCTAGAATAGTAGCTAACCACACTTAAAACCCAATAAATTGCCCATGTAAACTTTTTTTATCTAATAACAGACCAGTCCCGGATTTCAATTTAGTTCATCAAGCTATAAGCAAAATGATAATATACATTCGATCACAAAATATTGGGCCATATTTTCATTAAATAAAATGAACAATATTTGTAAACGGATTTGCATTTAATCCCATCTTCGTAACAATGTTTGTCAAGGCAGAAGCTTTAATTTTTAACGAAGCCTAAGTGGCATTATGTCCACCAGTACCGCACAGATTATTGGATTTAGTTGTGATACATACTAAAACATTATTTATTTAATATTTATTTAGTTAATAATTAAATGACTGAGTGCTAAGTAATATCGATGTGCCAAGTTTAATGTTTTGATATGAGAGCAGAGCTCTTTGTGAAGTTAATATCAGTTCTTATTGCATAAAAGTACATAAATGTAGAAAAGATATATTAGATCAGCAATTGATTCATTCACGAATTATTTTAGGAATGTTTTTAAATTTTATTAATTATTGAAGAAATAGAGGGTATATAATGAATATAGCATTCGATCTTCTGTTTAGTTACCAACTGAGTTTCGAAGGGTAAAAAGTAGACAATTTGGAAATTTGGGAAGATATTTAAGAGTGATCTTGCTTCATGAGTTCTGTTTAGAGCCATACACGATATATGGGTAATGAAAGTACCTACCATTATAAAGGTAAACATTGGTTCTATCAACCTAGGCGATTTTCTATTCAAAGGAATTCATAATTTGCGGAAGAAGTAGAAATATTAAATCACATCAACTAAATAGAAGAACTGAGATATTGGGTTTATCAGTTGCCACCCTAATAACCATAAATGGAAGAAACGGTTTTTATTGGTGAAAATCAAAAAAATAAACCAATATTTACAAAATGTAGTATTTTTATAACGTCAATTAATTATCATTCAAAAGCACGACTGCAACATGACATATCAAAAGTTTGATCACGTACATACAAGCATGTTTCTATTTTTGATGAAAAACGTTCATTTTTGAAATCTGGTAGTATGTAGAATAATGACTTCAATACGGAATTAGATCAAACCTTCACCTGTAATTCTAGTAGATTAGTTTTTATTGGTTTACTATATTTATTTCATGAAAATAGACTTTGTGTAACTCATTCTTTGCCAGAATCGCAAAAAGGGGTAACTTTGGAGAATTCATTCCAAACAAACATATTTTAATTTGAAATGCGAAAAGAGCAGTAAAATGAACATTTCCACTTCTTATTTGTACATGAAATATTTACATTTTCACAACAGCAAAATAGAAAAATAAAAATATTTATTCAAAAATTTCCACCATACATTTTTAATACCGGCTTGTCATTCTGCGCTGAAATGCGCACCAACTTGGATGTATCGCTACCATAGTGAATAAAAATATTCATGATAAAGTAAAGCAAATAGACTATAAATTAGTTGCACACCATAAGCGCTATAGTTACGCGTAAATTAGTGATTTTTCGACTAGTTAATATCCATTACTGAGCGACGGGATTTTGTAAATAGGTCCTTAAAAGTAAATGTCATATAAGCTGATAGCTGTTGATAAATTGAGTATTTAACTTATATTTCTCTAATAATTTAATGAATTAATTTCACAAGAATGATTTTAGCTGATGAACATTTGCTAATGAAAATAAACCGATAGTTTCAATTTAATACGAGAAACGAAGAGAATACATGACATACTTTTTGCAATTATATTTTCAGAGAAAAGCGTATTAAATTATGTAAAATTTGTAATTTGTGTTATTAATTCCTGTTAATATTTTAGTTTGTAGTGCATATGAAAATGAAAAATATGCAAAATATGGTAGAAGTAGCTATATTCCCAAAAATAAATAATTTTGGCTTTTAATGTATAGCGCGTATTATGTGTTAGACATTTCTTTTCAACTTTAATATACATATAAAATTGTAAACACATTTGACGGGTTTATTACTAGGTGAAAAAAAGTAACATAACATACTATAAAATTCATAAAGATATTCTATTAAAATTTTGATATGCACTCTTTAAATAAAAAGCATAAAAACAATATAAAAAACTTTAATAAGTTGAAAATGGGACAAAAGATTGATTACAAATCTTAACGTGATGTAGTCAAAAAAAGGGGTGAAATACGGAATTCAGGAAAGGTAAGATTAAGGGATTATGACATGAAGGACTGTTCAGACGGCCTTTGAAAGCATTTATGGAGGGCGAGTTCCCGATTTTAAATCCAGCTATTTCCAAAGTTTGGCAACTTGAACAGAACGGGACATTTCGTAAAAAGTGTTTGTTGGAAAAAAACGATATTAGGCTGGTTTTCAAAGTTTATCCCTGGACCACGAAATGAAAAATAACCAAATCCGGTTTATAAGATATATTGCATAATTTAGATTGTTCAAAATGATATAAAGAATTGTAAGAATATATAGTGAATATATCGTGTGTAGAATATATCATAAAAATATTTAAATAATTATGAAGTGGAAACGGAACGACTCTAAAAAACGTATATTTACAAGTATATATATATATATATATATATATATATATATATATATACACACATCTACAAATAAACATATATCCACATAACCTACTCTAGAACTCAAAGACTACATATTTTCCTTAGGACAAATAATAATGTAATTTACTGCATGATTAAGACAACCATTCATTTCCGTTTAGAAAGCATATGCTTCTACAACTAGACCAAAAACTCATGCAAACTAAAATCCATAAAGTCATACAACCTAGAAAAAGTTAAACAATATCATAATAAAGTCGTCCTCCGTACCGGTTCCAAGGCAGCTCTTTACCAAGTTATAAAACGGGAGTAATAAGTTCTCGCCTAGCGCGCAGCGTGAAAAAGTTTTGCAAAAGACCTTGGCACTCCATAAACTTTGATATTTGTGACTCATCCGGTGACTTCCATTAGCAGTGCGCTTAAAATAACTTTGCAATACTTCAAAGTTTTCAGTGCGAAACAATAAAGAATGGTGTTTGTTATTTTGGCTCAATGATTTACTAGTAGACTGCGTCACGGAAATAATCCCTGTTAGCATTATTCTTTGAGTTCATATTAAATAATTAGTTCCTCTTTTAAAACCAGGGATTTATTCATAAAATTTTACATAAATAAAATAAACTAAGGAGATATGAATATCGTATAGTATTAATGGAACAATAATCCTGAAGTTATAAAAATGAGCTGTCGCAATAGTGCGACATTCTTATTAATTTACCAATCCCTTTTAGAATAGCCCATTTAAAAAAATTCAACCTATTAGTTTCACAAATAGTTATTTTTTTTATTCTTGACTACTTTTTCCCGGATATTACTACTTCAAGAATACAATGCACGAAAATATATTACATTTTGAGCGCTTGCATTTCCAAAACTAATCATAGTAAAGTAATTAAACGCATGTCATTAGTTATTTTATATAGTTCAATTTGTAATATAATTACTCTTTCGATTTTAACTCTTGACTGCAATAGCATAACATATTTACTATATTTCACAATGTCTTCTTCTACAGAAGAAATAAACTGAGCAGTAAAATACTGATACCACCTATCCTATATTATTTGCATTGTTTTCAATTTCGTATATAATAAGGAAAATATTGGTCGAAAATTATTGGCATATAATTTGACAATTTATTTTAAATCGATAGTGCTTCACTGTAATAGAAAGCTTCGCACTCGTTTTGAATCGTACTCGTTTTGAATATTTAGATTTTTAACATTTTTGTTTTAAAGTAAGTACTGGGTTTATATTCTTGACAATATGCAAGGGGCATTTTGAAGTGAAACTTCTTTAGAATCATCCTGATTTGAAACTCGATGAAACGAAAATGCATCACGACAAAGAAACAAGACAGTCTCTAATACTTGATCTGGTCTGAGCTTCATACGTATGTATGTTAGTATGTGTGTTAATACGTGTATATGCGCCTGTATGTACCAAAGCATTAGTAAAAAGCCAGCGCGGTGTATTATTTTGTGTATAATATAAATAAATTAAAGTAAAAACTTTCAGGGCTCATCCAGGATTTGAACCCGGTACCTCTCGCACCCCAAGCGACAATCATACCCCTAGACCAACGAGCCATTGTGATGACGGTTGGAATCTTGATATACATACGTAAACTTATTTTTGTATTAAGTAAATTGTAAAACATTTTTTTAAATCTTTATTTAAAATTTTAGGAACTTATTATCTAATTGATTTATCAATTAAGCACTACAACTTATCGATAGATGGCGCTTAACTGGTTGCGTGATTCAAATAACATATATTTGTTCTCGTGTCTTATTAAGACTTATTGTTTTTTCGTTATTACTCTTTTTTTATTTTTTGGCAACTTTTTTAATAGAATAATTTAAACTTATTAATATTGTATTGATATTTACATCAGTGAAAATGCTCAAGAAAAACCGTCTTGCAATGAGATTTGTCTCTCATGTGAAACACAGATTATATTGATATTAAATATTAATGTATTTTTTATTCTACTAGCTTTCTTTTATAAGCCAACCATCCGTGACTTTAAAATTTAGTAGAAATATATATATAAATATATATTTCTACTAAACTTTAATACCATAACTGAACATACATATGAGAAAGTAAATTTTTGATCAATAAAACTATCTTCAGATCATAAAACTATGTTTTTATTTGTGTGAATAAATAAGTATTTGAATACTGAAGTTTCACTTGCACCGCGTGTAAATTGCACACACACAATTTTTTTCTTATACAATTTATTTTTAATCGTTTAATAGTAAAACCCCTATTTTGTTTGAAATCCTATAATCATAATTACTACACCTGATAATTAATTGCTATGCTATTTTATATAGTCGAATTGTATCGAAATGTTCTTTTTTTCGAGTTATGTATATCTTTTTAAGTTGAAGAGGTTTTCATCAGAATTTATTGTTATCAATGAAAATAAATATATTAAAATGCGTCATCGTTTTCAATTATAAATATACCAACATTAACTGTGATTTTTTGAAATGGATAATTAAGAAAATCAGTTCTTACTAATGAACTGAAAATACGTTGCGAAAGTTTTTAACACAAACCATTTGTCGAATTTTACCGCCGACAAGTAACCTGAAAAATCCATTAGCCTAAAACAAATATACTCTTACTGAAAACGAAGATTTATGATGCCCAGATATTACTGAGAAATAATTTAAAATTAGAAAGCCTTCGAAATTTGTACATTAAATACATTTTTCCTAACACTAAATATCATTCATATTTTTAAGTTAATAGCGCAACTTAATAAATGGAAGTTTATGGTTGACACAAAAATATATTGTTATACTTCTTTATATTATTTTGAACTATCCAAATTATACAACATATTTTAAAAAGCGGATTAGATTATTTTTCATTTTGTGGCCCAGGGATAAACTTTGAAAACCAGCCTAATCTCGTTTTTTTTTCAAACAAACTAACTCATTTTACGAAAAGTCCCTCTCTGTTCAAGCTGCCAAACGTTGGCTGCCAAAATGCCAAATTTGGATTTGATACCAGGAACTCGCCCTCTATAAATGTTTTCAAAGGCCATCTGAACAGTCCCTCATGTCATAATCCCTTAATTCTATCTTTCCTGAATTCCATATTTCACTCCTTTTCTCGACTAGGCCACGTTGAGATTTTTAGTCAATCTTTCGTCTCATTTTTACTTACTAAAGTGCTTTACATGGTTTTTCTGTTTTTCTTTAAAAAGTGCATTTCCACATTTTATTAGAATACCTTCATAAATTTTACGTTACTTTTTTTATATATTTACCCACCGTGATTAAATGGAAGAGATTGTTCATCTAGTAATAAACCTGCCAAATGTATTTATAATTTTATATGTATATTAAGGTTGAAAAGAAATATCTAACATATAATACGCGCTATACATTAAAAGTCAAAATATGTATTTTCAGGAATATGGCAACTTCCACCATATTTTGCATATTTTTCATTTTTATAGGCACTGAAAACTAAAATATCAACAGGAATTAATGACACTAATTGCAAATTTTACTTAATTGAATACGCTCTTCTCTCTGAAAGTATATTTGCAAAAAGTATGTCATGTATTCTCTTCATTTCTCGTATTAAATGGAAACTATCGGTTTACTTTCATTAGCAAATGTTCATCAGCTAAAAGCATTCTTGTGACGGATGTTAATTAAAAATTATTAGAGCATCATAAGCTAAATACACAATTTATCAACTATCCGCCTACATGACATTTACTTTTAAGCTGTATTTACAAAATCCCGCAGCTCGATAATGGATATTAACTAGTCGAAAAATTACTAATTTACGCGTAGCGTAGTTTCAGGTGGGCTATTAGCAAAGATCTTTGCTAATAGCCCACCTGAAGATGTAATATTACAAAACCTAGGTCGTGGTAAATACCTTAAAGAAAATAGAAATAATACTACATCACGTAGTTTCATTTAATTGTGAATTATATATTTCTACAAAATTAACGCCAAATATATACAATAATTATTATTAAATTATTAGTACTAATTTTAGTTTACCCAATGTTAGGATTTTTAATAAATTACGGAGGCGTTAGTATTAACAGTGAGCATCCAGGGAAAACTTAATGACAAAATGATTATACTAAACTTAATTCTCCTATGTGACTATTTATCAGTTATAGGACTCTTACCTAAATTAATTAGGAGGTCAGTTTTTGCTCGTTAACAAAGTCAATAAACGATTAGGTTCGGCAAGGCAGCTAGCGAAAATGTAATTTAAGGAGTAATGGCTAGATTAAGTTATTGATGAATTAGTTTCTTTTCTATTTTTAATGAATTGGATGGCTTCTATTGATTTTATAAGTAATTATGATAAAAAATATCACCATTAATGAAATGAAATAACGTAACATGGTTGGCGTACTTACGTCTTGGTATAAATTTGCCATTATTACGAAAGAAGATACGTAGTACAGCATATGGTTGTTATCAGTGTATTCAAATTGAAATATATATTTTTATAATATGTTAAAAGTTTGAGAAACTATTTCAATATTAAATACTATTTTACTAATAATCCAAAGATTGTTGAAAATATAAATAGACTTAAGATTTTTTCAAAATCTGGCAGTGAAAAATTATTTTTCGAAGCTGATATTTAAGAAAATAGTATGCCAAATTATGTAACAAAATTTTTTTTTTTATTCAAAGCAATGAACATTTTAAGCTTTGAATCTAGGTACTAGCTCTATAAAAACTTTACTTTTTGCCATTTAAGCTGGAAATGCGGAGTGCATTTTTCGATATCCTTATGAAGATAATTTGATTTGGGAATTAGATTTTATTCACGATTGGCAGTTTGTGGGCACATGGTGGATGTAGAAAAAAATCATTTCGGAATCTTGGGCTCGTGTTAAATCATTGAAAAGGTTTTCAATCTTTATCATCAATTCGTCTGTTGTACATTTCATTGGTTCAAATCTGATTAGAGTCCGGCTCCATTATTTAGAGTTCACCGAATCCAAGTACAGTTTGATAATTGAACGTGTGCAAAAGACATTCCAGTGAAATTTATCTTCCAGCAATTGAAAGGAAAATACTATGCCTTGTGTTATTGAGTAAACTTTTTCCACCTTTAACACCTGTTTCTTATACCATCCTCTAGAACCGAATCATATCAAAACTCTTTAGTTTCCCGCGGTGTGCAATTGCTCGACCACCTTAACAGGAGGCAGCAGGATGTAATTTATTTATAACGAACGAAAGTAAATTTGTCG
This sequence comes from Druceiella hillmani, assembly GCA_039881145.1. Classification (NCBI taxonomy): domain Eukaryota; kingdom Metazoa; phylum Arthropoda; class Insecta; order Lepidoptera; family Hepialidae; genus Druceiella; species Druceiella hillmani. Next base: position 11,005,804 of record JAYKKI010000045.1, read on the forward strand.
AATTGTGTCGTTGTTATCTTTTGTAAATCTCATGTATTTTGTATTCGTGTTTAATCTAAAAGTTTAAACTTTGTTAAGCCATTATTTTCTTATTGTAACGAATAGGTTATCGGTAATGTAACAGTAAATGCATGAATAAAGAAATAACTCAGTAAATAAATTTGAACTCTTTATGATGAGTTGTGATGAGTTTAAACTTTTGTGTTAGAAAAAATCCGACATGAAAAAAAATGAATACCACAAAATGTGTGACTGTAGTCTCGATTAATTTTATATGAATTTATTATTAGTATGAAATTAATCTTACACGGAGATTACTCTTTATCCGGAGATAATAGTACCTAACCAAATATTTCTCTGGTGACGTCAGTAGTTTTTACATATAGACTTACATCTATTACTATACATTTGGTTCTGAAATGATAGCCAACTGCCCTTAAAATTATCAAATTTACCGAGCTATACGAAAGTTGTATAAGTACATGTGGTTGCATAAAGTTGAACCATGTTTTATTAAATAAATGAGCGATATAGGGACTTGGGTTTGCATTTACTATTATTAAAAAAATAAAAAGGAAATATACGGTATGGTTTACTAATTCACTCTTCTGTTCTCAGTTATATTACATTGGGACTATCCGATGCAAATATTTCTTCTGTGACACACAACCTATTAATCCTGTGTTCGTATCTCATAAAAAATGTTTTAACGTTTAGTGAAGCTTAAACGATGTTATAAACATCAGTGGGTTAATAATTCTCAGACCGAGTTGTGATATAATGAAAACATAGTTTAATAGATGCCCCCGCGATATAGTTTGCATGAACCTATAATTTATATTAATTTACTGTAAGATAATACGTGTAATATCATCTAATATAACTTTTTTTAAGTAATTGCGCTTATGTGGAAATATCAAGTTACCACATTTTCCATTTAATTGGTCCATTGCGATGAAACACAGCGCCAACATAATCCACAAGTGAAAATTTCAACGAAATCCATTTAGCTATATATATATATATATATATATATATATATACATATACACAAAACGCAATAAGAAAACTTATACAGGTTAATACTAAAACTACTAAAGTAATTAAACTACAAATACGGAAAACAGATTGAAATCTTAATCAAATTAGCAACAACGATATTTGCCCTCATGCGTTTGCCCGCATTTGGGTTGCTTTCTGAAGCATCTACCTCTCCGTACCACCCTACACTTCATTTAAGGCCACATCCATTTCGTCAATATATGACCTTTTGGAAAATTACATTGCCCAAATTATAACACACGGCGCGCCATCTATTGGATCATTCGATCTTCTGTTCATTCAGGAACTGAGTTTTGGCGAGTGGGGAATAAAAATATTGAAATGTTGCGAAAATAAGTTAGTAAGAAAATGCTTCCTGAATTCCACTTAGGGCAAAAAATGAGCGAAGCAATACACAAAATATGCACAACGATAGGTGAAGGTATCAAATTAAACAGATAAGCACTCTTTCTAAAGAATTAAAGGTATTTTCTATAACCCCCATTCAGGGTGAATTCTTAAAGGAGACCAAAAAAATGAACTTGGCGTTTCAGAGGAATATAAATATTTTTTAAAGACCTTGTGTTTTTTAGAATCTATAAAAGAACAGTAATCATGGATTGACAACGAGGAAAGAGTAAAAAATAAAATAAAATTGATGACCGTAATACGAAACAAAAAAAGGTTTCTTCGGAACAGCTCACATATCATATTTTTAATTTATAAAAAATGTTTATGAAATAAAAATAACAATGGAAATCTAACAAAATACATTATAACATATTAGAAACAGTTACAAATAATGAATACCGATTACTTTTTCATAATATGATTCGATGACACTTTCGGGCCTGTCAGTTGCATGGATTAATATGTCATATTTTTGTATGGAGGATAAGAGATACAATTTGCACTATGTTTTTTACCGGCCCAAAAAGTTCTTTAAAAATAGCATTCACAAATAATTACGAAAAATAATTCGACTTCAAAGAAATACACCATGTATTTCTCGCTGGTCGGATTGATAAATAAAACTTTTAGGGAACTTATTTTTTATTTTTTTGTTTTTAAGAGTACCATTTTTATTATTATAACACCTGTGACCAACAATATATGAATTTTTACCGGTCTTCTTTAGACAAACTAAGAAGTTTTATCGAAACAGGTCGCAGGTAAATTTTCCAATAGCATACAGAACTAATGCTTCAATAGAAAAATAACTTAACCTAACACTAATAAGCCAAAATTTTGGGTTTTTTACTTCAAGTAATAATGGTTAATAGTGGATAACCTATTTTCAACATCAGGTTGTTTGTGTCAACCACTGTTTAATAAAACGCACATAATTTAATTAAAAATGTATTGACTAAAATAAATAAATTAATATGAATAAAATGTGATATGTTTTATTATATTAATTAATAGTAAAAACCGTTTATTATCCATGTCACGATCGTATTCTTATATCACTGGAAAGCAATATATTGCTTCAAAGTTATACGAGTATACGATCGTGAGATGGATAACGAACGTTTGTTAGTGAAAGTAAACTAGTAATTTTCATTTAATAGGAGAGGTAAAGAGAATATATGACATACTTTTCGAAAAATATAGTTTCAAAGAAATAACTATACTCGAGTGCATAAACTATCAATTCGTGTTACCAATTTTTACTAAAACTGTCATTCTAGCAAAAGGTGTCATAAAACATCGCTTGAGTTCTAGGTGTAGTAACCCAGAGCTCAAGCAATTTTTTATGCACGAAAATAACAAAATCATTAAAGTATGTAGGTAGCTAAGTCTAATGGTTAGTATGAAGCCAAATTGATAGCCCAACCTGGCAAATTATTGTATTAAATAAGAATGGAGTTTTTAGGATTACACTACCAATATCCGTATTGTGCACTTTCTGCAAAGTTTATATTAAATTAAAATGTTTAATAAAAAAATTATACTATACATTAAAATTAAATTTATGGCTTTATTCTCGTTCAGTATTTATTATCTATTATCTTTTCTATCTATCTTATCTATTATCTTATTCCGTTTAATATAACGCCTTGGCTTTAGTGATGGATTTAATAAATTTTTTAAGCGATCATCTTTTATGAGCGAAAGGAGAAAATTATTATTTGTAGGCAGTTATTAGAATCTAGTAATATAAGGAAGCTTCGATTAAACGATTAAAAACGAACAAAAAAAAATATGGATACAGTAGCAGCTAAGCTGCATCTATCAATTTAAAACTACCGCGGTACTATGCGTATTTAACATTATTTATAAAATGAAGTAAAGATGTTGTTAATTTCCTACAAATACTTTTCCTTTTTATATTTATATATTAAAAATAAATTGAGTAGTAACAACTAATGCCATATATGCGATATTGTTCACAATATATAGTAATGGAGGATAATGTGAACATTATCGAATAGGTGGCGGCAGTTATAACTAAAAACACCGAAAAAGACTGATTGTGAAACTAATTGGTCGAAATTTTTTAAATTAATTAAACAGAGTAGTTAGAGACTGTTAAAAAATTAATAACAAAACAGAGCTATCGTGCATTTTCGTAACTACAAGAATATTATCTTATTATTACTACGCAATGTTCGAAATACCCTTCACAATTCTTATATAAGTTTGTTTAAATAAATAGTTTTTATCAAAAAAGACTTAATTATATATTTTGTAAATAGAGAGAAATACTAACACACTTTATTATTTCCATAATGCAGTCTACTTGAATTTTCGAACTAACTGTGATAGTATACGCTTTTCAAGTGGAAATAAATGTTACAATGATATAGTCTATATCAAGGCTTACGTCGTATAAAATTTAACACAACCTCCTGTGAATTAAGATGTAGAACTTGTCCCAAGAAATAGCTTCAAGGCGTTGACAACAAGAAATTGAGCTTATTTAAATTCAGTCAAATCTATTGAATTTAAGGTCACGAAAAAAATATGTGTTATTCTCGATAATATTTATAAAGTTCTGGTTGTTTCCAACATGCGACTGCAATATCTATTATATAAGAAAAAATCCAAGAACATTTCGTAATGTAAATTATAAACCAAACTAACTTCGTTATTTCTAAGACTTTATGAACAGAATTAAAAAGACCAACTTTTTACATCTTATTTAAAATCTTGGTTGATATTCATTTTTAATAAAGTAAATGGAATTCCAATAAAAAAATAAAACACATTATTCCTCTTGAATACAAAGACGCGTTTTGGCGATATCTATGGCATTTCTTTTACTCACGTTCAAATCAAAAGTGTGCGCTGAGGTGTAATAGCAGTTAGTCGGATCTATGTCACTTATTTTTCCATCCGCTCAGAAAGCAATAAAAATTAAATTCGATATCATTAAATTAATTTTAATCTTAGGTTTAAATCTGTGTCGTAATATCGTAGGTGTTAGCGCCAATGATATTTTGACTTTTTTTGATAGGATATGCATTTTATATTGAATACAATATATATTTTGAAATACGTCGCATATTTCAGAATATATATTGCAGCTTGCAATCAAAAAATCGATTTGAAAATTTCCATACATTTGTTTGCGCTGGAATATGTTTTAATATTTTTCTTTCACGCGGTTCACCTTTTTCCAATATTTTTTTCTTAATCGCTTTTGAATATTTTGGGTTTCTCTTTGTTTATATTAATTCATGTTTGTATTTATAAACATTTCCCGTGATATTTTATGTTTCTTAAATTTTTGAACGCTTTGAGTTTGCTGTTTTATGTCAATTCGTGTTTGTATTTATAATTTTTTTCATATTTTTTTTTATTTACTCAGTTATAATGTTTTGGGTCCATTTTTTTAACTAGCCGTTTATGTTTTTATTTATAAACGTTTTAAGGGAACCTTTTTGCTTATTCAATTTTTGGATATTTTGGCTTGTTTTTTATATCAATTCTTGTTTATTTTTAAATTTTTTACGTAATCCTTTTTGCTTACTAAATTTTAGACGTTTCGAGTTCGTTTTTTTTAAATTATCAATTGGTATATATATTTATATCTCTTCAAGTAATCCTCTTCGTTTACTAAATTTTGGAAGTCTTGATTTTTTTTTTAATTATCCATTCGTAAATAGAAATTTATGAACTTTCTTTACACGACCCTTTTTGTTAATTAAATTTTTGTATGTTTTGTATCTTTTTTGTAAATAAATTCGTATTTGCATTTATATTTTTTTATGTAAACCATTTTGAACTATAAAAAACCATAAAAATAGAAACTATAAAAAATTATAAAAAAATGTAAATATTGGAGAGAGAGAGATAAAAAAACCAGCGAATAAATTAAAGGAAAGTATAACGTTCCTGAAAGGACTTTTGAATGTTGTACAAGTTAGAATGTTGTACACTACGAGTGAATTTCCGATGCATAGATTATGATCATTTTACAATTTATTATCGTAGACAGCGAAAGAGTATTTGAAAGAGAAAAAATAAAAACAGAAATGAGATATATTATAGTAAGGAACTCATGTAAGTTTGTCGACCGTAGACTTAAGCTACGAGCAGACAAAACGGTATAAAATCTGGAAATGCGGTAAGAAGTGCTAAGTGGGAGGTTTTTTCGTAAAGTATTATAAAATGTCGTAGGAATACACGGACTGATTACATTAGATTAAAACTGATAATCACATGAAGATATATATAAAATTAGAACAATTTTTATTTACAATCATAGATAGCCAAATTTTTATTTTGATTTAGGAATAATATGGTTTTAAGATTACGTTGTGAGAGTTATAGATCAAGATTAAAAAAATCGTAGTTCATTTGTACGTAGGTAATTAATTACCTCTTTGAAATTGATATGTGAAGATTTAAGATCGTTTTTACGTTTTTCATCATAATTAAGATTATTTTATAATGATTGCCATACAAGTTTTACTCTTCTCAATGATCTTTAAAAAGTCTACGTTCTATTGATCGGTTAATATGCCTTATTATTAATACAAAAAGGATTATCCACAATGAAAATTTCCCGGCTTCGACGTCACATTATCATGTTTCGAAACGTTTTGTGGGTAATACCATTGTCAAGCTCAGAGTTTTAAAGTTTGTGAAAATGTGTCATAACCGTAAGAAAAGTAAAGGTGGTTCGCGGCTACGAGTGACAACCAGAAACGAAAGTTTTATCGGAATAATTACAGGAGCAAGAATGAATCCGAAATCTTGGTTTTGGTAACAACGGGTTGAGGTTAACAACCAACTTGACTAATATAAACATTCATCTGATCTAATAGAATTGTCAAAGACCATTTTGTTAGTGCAGGGTTTGGGTAGCTACATATAAAACAATATTGAAAGTATCAACGGTTTACATCGGAGTTTTAATCCTAAGCCTATCATCTGTTCCTCAAATAATACATAAATAGCGTTGTTCATGTCAATTGACATTTTTAACAAAAGTTAAAGTTGCAAATTATAGAAGTTATGAGCATTAAAATTGGCATTAAGGCGCAAATGATTGTAAACTCTTCTATATACAAATAAACAAATGGTCTAATATACAAATAAACAAGCTTCTTGAGAAGAATTTGCTATATGGAAAAATGAAGGAATTGGTATTGCAAACTAGAAGTTACGCAAAAACTTTAACAGCATTTTTCTGAAAAATGCTTTTTCTGATCTCCTGTCATAATTCCATAAAATAATGCTGCTGTCTTCGATCTGAACTCAAAGTATTGATAAAAGACTAGAATTTAAAAAATTCATCGGTAAGACTAGAATATAACAAAATTTTTGAGAATATTTCAGTATTCTAAATAAAAAAAGACCAGTGTCAAATTTCAACACGTCACAGTTTTTCTCTGCTAGTACTCTGCTAGTACTTTTACTCAACTAAAGCTTCTTATTACTTCTTTTGGTTTGGAAAAAGTTTGTGTTTATTTTTTTAGATGGTTTATCGAATCAAGATTCAATACACAAGTACCCACTGCCACTGAGTAGCGTGATGTACGCATGCCCATTCCTTTCAACATATTAACTGAAAATTTCGACAACCTTCTTTTACAAAACCTCTTTTAACCTCTTTTTTTCCTCTTCAAACCTCTTACTTTATTTAAGAAATAAAATTGCAAATTTACATCCGACCTTAATTCAACGGCTGGAAACGTCATTTAAAGTAAATGTAATTTCAAGTTCATCTGGATTTAGACTAGCTTTTACATTTCAAATCACTGCCTATCTAAAATAAATATAGTTTTGTAATAATAAATATAGACTCCATGTACTATAAGGATAAATAACCCACTTTATTATACGTAAGGATAAATAACTCACTTTATTATACGCTTTTGTCTGAAGACAATGATCGTTAATTAGGTGTTTGGACATGGGAACTCTTTTTTAAAGCTTATGCGTTAATTGCCAGACGATGGTTACAGATTGTTTGTTTACAAATTTGCAAATTCAGATCAGTTCTTGGTTAATGTTTCCACTTTAATAATGTTTAATGTCTAAATTGATTAATATCATGATTTTTATATTAAATTCCAATCAAAAAAATGTTATTTGATCTCACACAGTGATTAAAGTTCGGACGCTGATACTAAAGTTCCTTTCAAACAGGAGTCTTTGAGTTCATGATGAGCACGAGTCCAGAAGTTACTTGAGAAGAATCGGTTTATATGTTACTTATCTTATTTTATAATAACTTGGCGGAGCAAGTAAAACATACTAAGTAGCAATCTCTCAAGATAGCGTGTTATTGAAAGATCCTATATGGAGTATTTCCCTATTCTGTTTGTAGAAATATAATATAATACCTTCCGTAAGTTCCTTCGAATATAAAAATAGAACTGACATAAGGATACTGAATCAGACGAAACTGGACCCTAAAAATTAAAATAACGTATTTATTTAACCTGTACAACTAGAAATTCTGCAGGCATCCGAAAAGCCATATACAGGAGTGAGGTTAAGAATTACTAATATTCTCGTTAAGAATAATTCCACTTAATATAAATGATCTTTAAGTTTAGCTAATTACCCCAAGTATTTTAAAGTGAAAGGTTGAAGTTAAGGTTAAAACACTTTTAACATGCAGACCATTGGGCAAGCGAAAGTTTTTGCATTTATATTATCTCTCTACCGTGCATTTATTCATATATCTTATCCAGCTGCGGAACAGTTTATATATGGTTGAGCGTATTTTCCATGGGCGATGCATCGTCTAGAGGACCACTAAAATGGTGTTGGCTTACCAAGAACATGTGTTTCTCTCTTAGATTTCCTAATTAAAAAAAGTTATAGTTTTCAAAGCGATGAAAAGTTTATATCTTTAGCGTAATCTTAAATGTAAGCTTTGGTAGTTTATTTCTAATTAGACCAAACTGACGCTTTCTGAGATGTCAAGTTGAAGCTTTTCTTTCTTTTGTATATATTAGCTGTATTCCCTTATTAATTTCTTTCTTTTTATCACTGGAAATTTTTAGTGGTAATACGTTTAATAACATATATTTCAGGTATTAATTTTTGTTTAATACATAAATGGATTGCAATATAGAATATAATCTACTATAACCGTTTGTTTTAATATTATTGTGTATCCGAGATGTCGCACCTTTTTCATAATATTTTTTTATTAGATTTGCCTTGATATTCATAGTAACCGGAAAGGTCATCGTTTCAACAAACGATACTCACTTATAAATAAAACAATAGTACATAATTGTGCATCACTTACTCCGATTACGTTTTTTAGGACGTAACTTCCTGGATGAAACGTTCATTAGTCGGCGGGCCAACGGACATCGCGATATAATACTAAAATGGCGCTAATGAGTTGACTTTATGTCATTATGAACGATAAAATTTCCTGTAGAAATTTCCGCTTGATGTGGTTGAACCGTCATTAAGATCGTTTTCACGTTTTTCATCATAATTAAGATTATTCGTTTATATCTCTCTTAGATAAAACACACTGATGAAAATGTAGGGTATTAGTACTATTAAATTTCAGTTACGTTTTACAGTCTTGAATTATATTGTCTTTATAGGCCATTGGTTTTATTGTACTTTTTAAATCAATATTTTATTTATTTTGGTTCATGTAATTCCAGTCTGTTTATGGTAAATTATTTGCAAAATAAGCATACGATTAGTAAAGACTTCCATCCGATTCTATTTTATGTAATTATTAATTTGAACACAAATGTCGAAGTACGATACCAATACATCCACTACTAGAATTAAATCCATTTTGGTCTTTAAGAATGTGTTTTACTAGACCACCAAACATCTTAAATGGGTTTTATTTTGGATGGAAATAGTATGAGTGTACGATGAGCTTCCAAAATGTATAATATTATAAATATTATGTAGACCCATGTCCAAGTCAGTTCGGCTTTAAGTAGTTCAAACACATTTATTTCCACTTATCGTTGAGTTTTATTGTATCTTATGATTGCTTATTGCAATATTGGATTTTAAATGATTAACTCTGAATTGGCTTGTTCAAAAATAAATATTGTCTTCTTTTTTTTTTGAAAATACAGTTTATTCTTAGAAAACATTTGCAAACGTTTATAAAATTGTTTGGAAACGTTTTATAAAAATATTACATTTCTGATTAACAAGCGTAATCATTATAAAACAAAAAAGTTCCTTCTCTTTCTTAAGAAAATTTCCTAAATCTATATCTACGAAATATTTGTTTTTACAGGGCCGTGTTATTTAATGTGTTATTGTTATTTACGTGTTATTGTTATTTAATTATATGTTATTAATTATATGTTATTGTAATTTACGTGTTATTGTTATGTAATTATACAAAAAATAGAAATATATTAAAGTAAAATTTTAGGGGGCGCAGATGAAGCGCTGCATTTTTGAAGTTATACTTCTTTAGGCGCGTTATGAAAAAATGATGGTAGTGAAATTTTACGATATGCGCGTTACGTTATATTATGACAAAAAGATATAAATGCTAACGCGCGTACTTAAATACACGCAATTTTTTTTAACATAATGTACCGTGTGGCATATGTACTGAAAGAGTGTTTTAATATGGACTTAAAAACTATTTTTTTAGAATTATATGTAAGATGATTCTAGAAATATTGTTGAAAATATCGAGGAAACATGTGTTTACGGTTATATTTTATTCTGGGAAATCAAACTGCTTTTTAAGAAATAACCAAAAATGATATATTTAAAACCATAAATTTTACTTTATTCCATACGTTTAGCGATTTTCCGAAAACTCTAAAATAGGTATTTCTTTATTTCCCTTTGAGAGTTTGAACATAAACTTTATGTTTCTAGCTTTAATTATTTCGAAGTTTCTATGTAATTCTTTCCCAAAAATTAAAAATAATTCATAATTATCTAATTAGACAAAATTCATACGTTTCCGATGGAGTTCAAGTCTCAAATTTTGAAGCTGACTGCAGTACACTGTTGCGGTAATAGTTGTATACTGGAAGTGTTTCACAATATATGATTTCATTAATATCCTATCAAATATCCGACATCATCTCTTGTGATTGAGTTAATTTTTTGGCATTGTTTTTTCCTAAATCCTTATTACCCGACCATTGGCGCTTACTAGGTATGATTTACATATATAAATCACTTCACGTATTCAGTAATATTTCAACCGGTTAAACGTACCACCAAAAGATAAATGTTGTCTACATGTGTGCACGAGTTATGATTTGAACTTGAATCAACTAATCGTGTATACAAACATGACATTTGTAGATTAGCCTAACTCTAGCAAAATCAATCATCTTGGTCTCCAAGTATATGGTAACTCAAGCTCTTTGTTTATGGTTAATATAGCTATTATAGTAACCACAAAAATCTTATTTTTCAAATCGGTTATTTAAACACTGCAACACGAATTGATTCGATTTCACTAAATTTATGGGATGGCCCATTTATAGCGGTCCAACATTTTTTTCAGATCGAAAATATCGTGAATCGTTAATTACTTAAATTAATAAACAACATTTGTTACGTGAAACTCAGTAGTTTAGAAGTTATGATTTTTTATACTCTTTTGAAAAACCTTTACTCCAGTTATAAAAGTCACTTTTGTTCAAAAACTTTATCATTAAATCAAATCAAATTTTATGAAAGTAAAACAGCCATGTACGTGATGCGATTTTTGTGTAACTTCTTAGCTTATTTTATTGTTTAAAACTTTAAGATGTGTTTTCTACTTTCAAAAAAAGAAATGTACATTTCAAAAAATTACTGTCAAAAAATCTGTAAAACTAAACGTTACTTCAGTAGAGATAATGATAGTCCAGATAAAAAAATCGTAGCCGTGATCAGAGCATTTTTACGGTATGTACGTTTTAGGAAGAGAGCGACATTCTTTAAAGGTATTATTTTAAGACAAATAGAAAATCAACATAAAGTCAAAACGATATCAGAAGCTAGAAAAAATGCGAAAATCACTCATGTTATGCTTGCTAAGTGACTACTCTACTTCCATACTAAATTTCATGTAATTTGTGTGACTGCAGTAAAGATTTTTCAAAAAAACGGGTAGGTTGCATCAGAGATGCAGCCGCAGTGGAGTACGTGAAACGTCTTGAGCGTACTAGAGAGTGTGTAATATAGTAAGTCTAACACGTTCCCTATAGAGACGAATACGTTCTGTCGTGGTCAAAGCGGGTCGTCGAGGTCCGGAATCCCTCTCACTTGCTACCCAAGCTCTTGCACGCCAGTTTTGTAGGTTACGTACCATACGTGTTGACACCATGGTAGAGCAGTCGCCAATTTTTTGCAAAAAACAATACTGTTTTTAAATTCTACAACTTTTAATGGTCACAAGTATGAGTTTTATGTATCACACCTATTGTAACGTCGTGAGCTCTCTTAAATGTAACCACTCTCGCTCGAATCGATCAATGTACAGCTGAGCACTAATTAAACACAGCGCGCGATGATAAATTTAGTTCCGAATTCGTCGTACTGCATGCAACTGCATCGTCATTTACGCCAGCGGCCTATACCGAGTAATAGCTTATATTCTCTAAATTATGGTAATATAATGTCGGTAGGAGCTATACTACCAAAGCTATAACCGATCTTGATATAACATATTTCGTTACATATGGTTTTTGCGACCGAAATGAAAGACGTTTCACGTCAAAAGTACACATAAATCATAACTTTTAAAATATTGCTATTCGTGGAATTAATGACTTTTCACAATGTTCCCTACTAAAAAAAGTTTTAGACAACGGTAAATGGCCCATCTGTATAATAATATTTGTCATTTAACGTCATCAGATTAATGATTTTATATATGGTTTAGCTGTAAAACATATAACCGAATTGTCCGCTACCCTTATCTACAGTAATTAATTGAATATTACGTGTTTAAATGTAGAGAAGCATTACTATGAGACATTATTTATGCTTTAATGGCCAACGGACAGCTATCGTAAAACCCTTTTTATTAATGAACAACATTGTGTATGCTGATCACTCTGGAGTTAATTCATTTTGTTAATTCGTTTTTCTTTGATTTTATGGACAAAACAATGTAATTGAAATTATTTTTATGTTCAGTTTAAGGATTGCTATTTAAACTTGTACACTGATATGATAATGATATATTTCGTGTTGACTACAGGATTTCGAATGCTTATTTTGATTTGAAGCGTAACCTTATTTGGTGATCATAAAATTCGACTGAAGAAAAAGATGATAAACAGTAAGAACATGCAAATTTTTTATACATGCTTTGAGCTGTGTTAGTTATGAGTAAAAGATATGAAATTACAAAAATGTCGAAAATATGCGATGAAAGATATAAAATTGTTAATAAACAACAAAATTACATTTCGCATCCAATTTATGCAGTTTACACGGTTTGTAATATCAATGTTGGTAAGGTTAGTCAATACATATGATATAAAGCGATGTGATATTCAAAATTGGTAATATACTTAATCGCTCTATATACCGGCTTTTGTCAGTGGTCTCGCATGAATTTTATTTTTAATGAAATTTGGTTCCAGTGTCCGCCGTGAGTATTTCACAAAATTTTGAACGGTATTTTGTATTGAATTTCTTAAATTATACATACTTGGACCGAACCGAGACTAGAATCTTATTCTTCATATCTTTATCTTACCAAGCAGTTTTAATTAGCAAAGATTCTCTTTTTCCCGGTCCTGTGGTAATTTTGTGAAGTTATTTCTTTGTAGGTGTCTAGTAGAAAATAGGAAGTTCCTCTAAAATGTTAGCCTTCAACGATTTGAGCTGTGCATTAATATTTCAGTTAAACACCTACTTTTATATAAACCAAGAATATTTTTAGTGCTAGTCATTGTCAATAATTAGTGGTTGAATTTTTATAATTATTTGTTTACATTTTTTTCATACATATTTTACCACTTGCTTTCATTCCTTATGGGTTTAATTTCAACAACCTATAAAAATATGTTTATTTATTTGATTAGTTGATTCTTTACATCGTGATTCAGGTAAACTTACTAATACTGTTTCACTTGTAAATACATCGTTCATTTTAATAACGGGACAGATATCGCGATAAATTATATGATACACGAAATTTTATTAAAAAGATCTGTATGCTATAATAGCAGAAACATTATTATAAAAGGTCATTAATGTATTATGATGGAGTTTGATTTAGGTAACCATGGGGATATTGTGGAAGCACTCACTTTTACTCGACATTCAAAAGGTATTTATATAGTTTTTGTACCACTCAGTTCAACATATTTTCAGTATTTATGTCGTAACGTGAAATAAGTTTTGAAAGTATATATGCGATTAATTAAAAAGTACTGTATGATGTGGTAGCAGGAACATTATCATAAAAAGTAATTATACTGGAGATTGTTTTAGGTGACCAATAGAATTTTGTGAGATCACTCATTATACTCGGTATTCAAGTCGCATTTATGTAGTTTTTCTGACACTTGGTTCAAAATCTTTTCAGTATTTATGTGGTAACATCAGGTAACTTTTTGAAGTAATTTAGTAGTAAAGAATTTCAGAAGGGTAAGTTTGCAAAACTTTCCTTTAACTTACATATATCGCATGATATCATTTAAAAGTGCGCGTTATAAACAAATTAAAACAATTTTTTCTGAATTTTAAGGGGTATCCTCTAAAACATGGAAAAGTGCATTTCCTCTATTCCACCTTTTCTTTAAACAATTACTGGATCATGAATCATAAAAAAAAATGTTGGTAAAAAAACAAGGTTGTTTCTATAGATATTCTAAAGAAAATAAAAAGAAAACTGTAGCGATTATCGTAGATCTGGCAGTTTTTGGGAAATTTATATTTTACGCCTATGAAAGATACACTAGGCACCTTAAATGTTACTCAAAATTTAGGTTATGTACTTTGTAACACCATTTGCATGATCAATTGTTCAATAAAGAGTAAAATTTTATTTTATAACTATATTAGTTATAAAACTCATACAGCACTTACCTTTAACATATAATTCTATAATTCTTTTAAATTTTTTTTAATTCTGAACACTTCCTTAAAATATTTCAACTTTCAATCTTAACATACACTTATTATTTAATAAGGAATTAATTAACAGATTACCCTTCAGTAAATTAACCAACGATATTTTTTTATTTTTTAATCCAATGACCATAATCTCAGTACATTAAAATTTAGTGATATTTTATCCATTAGATTGAGGTATCAATTTGACTATTATTTAAAATTTTGACTTTAATAATGTATATTCATTTGTTAGTGAATGCAGTACCGACAATATCCATAATACCCTAAGACGCCATATCTGCACTCCAAAAGAAGACAATAGAGTGATAGAGAAATAAATAATATGGTGCAAATATTTTGACGTAAAATACGGTTGTAAACATATAAAAGTCTGTAAGTAAATAATCACGTACAATCAGTTTTAATTTCGTAAATATTAAATTACGAATAAAATAATTGCAAACATAAAAGTGTAAAGCAACCCTTCCCATTATTTTTTCTCACGCCTATTTATCCAACAATTTTTGCCCTCCAAATTTTCGATTTCTTGATACGTAATTTAAAAAATATATATATTAAAATAAATACGATACTAATTTTGGGTCATCGCATTACATAAATATTACATAGCTATTTCATTGAAAAAAGGATTAAGGAATAATTTCCCAATTATAAATTTCCAACTTAAATTTAATTAACAAGGAACTTGCTATAGATTTATATTCGCAGCTTCAAATCATTTTCACTACACTTTTAGTTAAAGGAAATTTATATTCATTAATAATGTTACAAACTGGCTAAGTTTTCCTCGTATTGCCTTGTTGTTAGCAGAACTGTTATATTTTTCCGAGAGAAAAAAATGGTTCTATTAATTTCTTTATATAACTCCTTTACAAGCTTAGCCATCAATAGCATTAGAGATAATAATATTTCTTTTAAGTGATATTTCATAGGTAATAGATACTTAATGCTAAGTAAATTTGTTTGACGACTTTAATTAGTACTATAACGGAAAGCTCATTTCCGCTTAACTTTCCATTTTCTTTTGTGGATAAAGTTATCGGAGTTATAGATGAAATGGATTCGTTTTTTTAATTTATTCACACTTATCCAAAGACGAGACTAATGTTACTTTGCATTCTCACATGTTACTTCATTTGCTATATTCAAGTTTCTTACGGACATAAAAGATTTAGGGTTCCGTATGCGAAGTGAAAAAACGACACCCTTCTAAGATCATCCAATGCCTGTCTGTTCGTCTGTAACTTTTGACATTTTAAGGTGATAAATAAAGAAGTGGATTTTTCAAAATTCTATACATAATAAGCCATATCCTTTTAAAATCACTAGTTATAAGTCTCAAAAATATTTGGATTAATACTTAACTATTCATAATTTTAAATATCTTAAAAATATTTATCTGAAAATTGGTTGTAACAATATTATCGGATTTTTTTTGTTTCAATGTATGGTAAGCATAGTATTCGATAAGGTTTTTAAAGGACTAGTTATAAGTCTCACGAATATTTATTGTAATAGTTAATTATCAACAATTTTAGGATCGAAAAGAAGCTGGTAGGAATTTCTTTAAAGGATCTCAAGACAAATAAGTGGCTTCGGAGACAAAGCAAAGTTGCCGCCATTATGGAGAAGATATATAATATCTTCCCATAAGAGAATGATGAAACTTATATAACAGTGAGTTTATCACGTTGCTCCAAAGTCGGATTCGTGGTGTAAAATTCTCTTGAGTTGTTGAGCTTGAGTACAAGAAAGAGTGGAAGATTATAAGAATAATTCTGCATGTCACAGTTTTGACATATCCATAATAATATACATGTCTCTAACCCCTACTTATTTATATTGAGTATTATTAAATATCTATTGCACTAATAAGTCCTTATTAATGATGACTTCAGTCAAATAAGGTAATATCGCTAGAAATTAACTACAGGACAATCGATTAATCAGTAAGACTCCCACTTGGCTAATTTTGCTTTCTAAATAAATTCTCTGATAAATTTTGCTAACATCATTCAACTGTTTGTATTGTATCCTATATTTTTTTATATATCGATGTCATGGAGACTAAAATATCGATATTACTTATTGGGCTACGAAAGATTCTTGAGATATTAAGATTATATAATATTGGATTATGGAATTGTGCATAAGGTAATCGGTAATTACCTTCTGTACCTTTAAAAGATAATTACAGATTAGCTTATGAACAATCAGCAATAGTAATAAGTATACATAAGTCTATTGATTATAACTACAGTTTCTGATCTGCTTCCTTATAGTATATTGGATATATATTCTTATTTGGTATTGATTAATTGTAAACGCGTCGTTTCTATGATATATTCAATTTAATATATTTAACGAAATATTTAATTTATTAAAACGGGATGGGAACTTTTTATTAACAAGCTATATTCTTTCACATGCTATTATTTGTTTACCTACTTTCGATATGGCTTCTCATGTATTTTCCTTTTTATATGCTTTTTCCATAAATATATTTTATGAAGGTCTTAGTAATAGAAGACATAATATTGAATTACTATCTAGTATCAGAAATCTCAATGTGAATTGGCCCGTTTGAACCTAAATTGGTGATTTTAATGGTAAAATAACATTATTCTAAATAATTTTAGTATCTTTATTTCGAAAAATAGAAGTTAGCTGATATGAATGTTTTGATTTGTTTCCATTAAATTTAAGTTATGATGTTCCATTTAATTTATCTATTCATTTGATAGTTCTTCTAATGAACTTGTACATTGTCTTAATCATGATCTCTAAAATAATTATTTTCATAATTACGTCTATCTTTTAAAATACATTTTTAACATTTTCATTTGTGGAATATTCTTTAGAAACTTTTTCAGTAATTACGAAATATTTAGAGGTATGATGATATTATATTTAAATACAGTAGAATCCCTGAAAATTTCTTATTTTTGCTACAGTCAATATTTCACTACCGTTACTGTTATCGACAACTGGCTAAATAATTAAATTTGTTGGATTTATTTTGGCACTACTACACTTATTGACCTTAGTTATTCATAATCTAAAAAAGAAATGGCGCCAGAGTCTGTTATTGCTTCCGCCATGTATTTTTAGCTGATTCATAGAAAACAATTTTAAAAATTCTGAAAATAAAAAAGAAAAAATCTTGGTCAGTCATGTGCATTTTGTTTAATCGTATAGTTTCTTAATGTAGAGAGTATTTTGTTTATACATAAGATATCAGTCCTTTCTACATCTACGAAATGCTTCATTCCTAGATAAGATATTAATACTTTTCAGCTACTTTCATAGATTAATATAGACGACACCTTCTACTGTTCGTGCAACATAGTCAGCAGATTTTACCTGAATGATTAATTTTATCCTAACATTATCCACTCTAATTCAGTCTTTGTAAACTTTCCTGCCAAGGTCAACATTGGATGAAACGTTCATTGACTTTGCGATAAAACGATGAGACAGCGGTGTTATGGGGTTATAAAAAGTTATTTTTGAAGATAAACGTGCTTGTAATACTTTCTGATGTAGTCGAGTCACTATTAAAGGTAACGTTACGAAAACGTAACGATATTTTTGGAAATTTTCTCTCTGTGTTTTGTCGTATTAATTGCTTGATGTGTGATATGAATATATTATGATGCAGTGCCTAAAATTTAAAGTGGAATTAAACGTTTGGGAAAGTTTGATGAAAAATGTCTTAATTGTACTGAAATTTAAAGAATTTAAATAATTTTAATTTTAAGCTTTCATTACCAAAGTGACGTTTTAACCTTTTTCAGTTTAATGACCTGATATTTCATTTCCGTAATCTTCGCAAAAGTGATTTAAACTTATTTTAATTTCATTGTAATATTTTTCACTTTTTTTGAGATTTTAGATAGGTAATTTATAGTTATTTTTACTCTTATGTTTTGTAGGTTATATTTTTTATATTTAGACTTCGATTCGATTGACATAATAACGGATATATTTGGGAGTGAAATTGTATAATGTCTTGAAATAAATTTACCGAATCTTATTTCAAATTGTAAGGGGAAAAAATATTAAAAACTTTTTAAAAATTGAATAGTTTCTATTCATATCATACTCTCTTTCATTTCAAATAATTAGTAGTGATCATCATTAAATCAAAATTAAAGAATTATAGAAAGCATTACAGTAACTTTGCTGAAGCATTAACAAATTTAATATTCTCCTGGGACTTTAAACTCCTAATGTAAAATGAACTTCTCTGATGAATGAATTTATTTTATTACTGGCTGTGCCTCACGGTTTCACTCGCGTAAAATTCGGAAAGAATGTATTAAAATTTTTGTTATCTCATATATTGCTCTCCGGTATAAACTATTACTCGTACATTACCAAATTTTATCAAAATCTGTCCAGTATATTTTGCGTGATTGACGAAGAAACTAACACACAGATAGACAGAAAAAATTCTAAAAATAATTTTTATGGCTTTTGTTATCATTCTTTGCGCTAAATCAATCACTCTTTTTAAAACATTTTCCATGTATAGAATTCAGTCGGTTACAGTTTTATTAATAATGTGCATAATTTCGCGCAAACATCTTGTTTTTCTGTCAGCTATGAATTTATAGTTTGTGATTCCACGCATAACTTTTGAATATAGATTCATTGAATATATATACCGACTTGGTCCCTATTTATCTTATTTTTGTCGATCTGGTAGCGAAGCTTCAAGCATCATTGAAAGGTCTGCATCAAAAAGGAGACAAAGCCCATGTCTTACGTTAATTGAAATATAAAATGATACCTTCATCAAATGCCCTCGTACTTGTTTGTGGTTCTCGTCAATATACACATTTTTGCTTTTAGAAGCAAAAAAAGGTTGTCATACAGAAACTTGTATCTATTTAGTCTTAAAGCAGATACCGATTTAATTTTTTTCTCTTTTATCAACTCTCGTAACTTTGTTATATCTGCTCATCAGTTCGTCCGCCCATTGGTTGCAGCCTTACCATTTCTATAGATTTAGACTTCTGAGCTTGCAATTTTACAAACAAATGCTTCATATAGAAGTTTTGCTTGATATATGATAAAAAATCTAAAACGTCCGTTTTCACCCAACTTCCTCTTATGTATACTCTTCAACCTACTCAGTCGGAAGAAAATTTTTTTTTTCAATTATACCAATAATTTCTACACATAGTCAACTATACCATCTTACTAGGAGCGTCTTTCCGATGCACACTTAACCAGTTTTTTTGAGTAAAATTTATACCGTTAATTTATAAATGTATTACAGGAAAAATCTTGCCAGAAATTTTACAAATCGTACAAAATATTTTGTTTGTCATAACAAATAAGGATAAATTAACTTTTAGGCATCAGTTTTTTCACGTCGTTAAAAAATATGCGAAAAACTGTTCGAATCCCAACGAGCCCATTTTTTATGCGTCCGTTAATTCTCGTTATGTCTGAAACGCAATTTATATTCATAATATGCTAATGGATTTTTCAGGTGAGTATTCTATTAGGTAACGGAGCAAATTTTATTTCTGTAATATTTTCAAATAAAAGCTATTTTAGTAGCATATTTTTTCAATGTTTTACGTATAATATGACATGAATATTTTAAAACAAGTTATGTACATTCTCTTAATGGAAAATAAATATGCTAGAAATAGTCGGCGATGCTTTCTCCATATATTCAAAAAGTGTCACATTTCACTTATTTATAATAAAGCTAATACATTCACCTGGCGAGTAGAATTATGTGGCGTATTTGAAAACTAATTTTTAACGTAATATATACTTTAATATTTTTTCCTTGAAATAAAACATGTCTGTTTCTAAATGACAAAGACTTGCGTTTAGTTGCGTTTAGTCGAAACCTCTTTATCTAAAATAAAATAACCCTTTTCTTCACATCCGATCATTTTGTTTAGGTGAAACTGTTTTTTTTTTCTTTGCTTGCGAAAATCAGGCTATGGTTACATTTTGCCTACATCCATTTTTTGTACTATAATTATTGACGTTTAATTCATGTTCGCTCTCCAAGACGGTTTAGTTGTTTATTATGTGCTTTAGGCGAGTAGAGATTTGTAGAATAGAATTTTATAACATAAACACATTGATAACAAAAAAACAGCCACGTGTTAGTTGGACTCGATCACGTAGAGCTCCGTAAGGTTTAGCTCCGTAAGTAAAATTTTTATTTATCAAAGACACTGTGAAAAACCAATTTATTGCTGTGGAGGGTATCAAAAATATCTCATATCTCAAAAACTACACAACATATCTTATACAAACTAATTTTCATTGAAAGATTATTTTCAGTTCTCCTACGTTAATTTTAGAATTTAACACACGTTAGTTGAAATGTTAGAGGGGTGATACCCTTTTTGAAACTTTAGAAGTGCATATCTCACCAACTATTGAATTAAATGAAAAAGTTATTTTGAAACCTCTACATCACTTTTAAGACCTGTCTAATCTAACACACATATGTGCCCTGGTTTTTTTAAATCCCTTAAATACATATACGGGGTACCACCTTTAACACTATTTTTTCTCATAATTCCTCTCCTAATTTCCTCGTAAAGCGGTTCATAGAAGAAATAATTTTATCTAAATAATTAAAATAGCATCCGAGTAAAATGGTTGTGATATACGGACAGATAGATGGAAAGGACGAAATTATAAGGGTTCTGTTTTTGCCATTTGGCTACAGAACCCTAAAAATCAAAATAATTATTGAATAATGTTCACTCTGCAACTACTTCGCATATTTTTCGTTTTTGTCGTTTTGTCCTTAGTGTTTGTAATGGTATGAAAGGTTAAATCAGAAACGCTCCCGCATACTTTCAACTCGCTTCACTTTAATTAATTTCGCTAGTAACTTACACGTTCTAGTAAGGTGGCATATTATCTTAATTCGTCTGGATACTACGAACTATATGATAATGAAGGTTTGAAGTTAATTAGATAATTTATTTTCACTGCCAAATTCCAAAAACCAAAAAGTAATTAAAAATTTTTTTGTTTTAAATTATTATAATAAACTCTATTATTTAACAAAATCAAGTGACACGTGCTATATATATATATATATATATATATATATATATATATATATATATATACCTGAGGGCCTAAATACTAATTTTTATGTCTCTGACTAATAACTCTGAAATTTCAGGAACCCTCAAAAGTATAAGATGATAATAAACTATGATATTTTTTATTTATGCCATGATGAAAGACATTTAAACCTAACATTTTCATAAATGGAACTCAAATAAAAAAAAATTTAAAATCCTGAATTACCAGTACAACCGATTTCACTTCCTGAGGAATAATAATCATATTCTATTGAATATATTTGGCCTTAATTTTGTAGAAATTCATTATTCACAAATAAATGAAACTACGTGATGTAGTATTATTTCTACTTTCTTTAATTTCTTTACCACTACCTAGGTTTCGTTGTATTACAACATCTTCAGGTGGGACATTAGCAAAGATTCTTTGCCAATGTCCCACCTGAAGATGTTATAACACAACGAAACCTAGGTCGTGGTAAAGAAAATAAAGAAAGTAGAAATAATACTACATCACGTAGTTTCATTTATTTGTGAATCATATTCTATTTAAGATCGTATAAAGTGTTAGATGCGTCAGGTAATTCCTCACTTTAATAAAATCTCGTAGCGCTTGGTACGCACACATGCACTGTAAAATGCTTAACTCTTGAAGATATCTTGAAATAATGTATCTCGAAAACTGGATGAAATACGGAAAAAAATATTGATTTCAATATTTTTCATTCTGTAGTGGTATTGCATACCGTAAAAGCCCATATGCAATATCATTTTAACTACAGGCTGTATTATGTAAAGGATTTTTTGAATATTTTGGGCTGTGTTTTTGTTTTGATTTTTCAACATAAAAATAAAAGTATATTTCTTATATTATTTTTTTAAAAATATAACTCTTAAAGATTTCACAAAAATTGCTTTTGAACAATGTCTTATCGCATTGAATCATATGTACAAGATGCAATAAAAGGTAACTAACTCTAGTATCAAAATAGTCACGTTTTGAAGTGAAATCACCTTTTAACTCATTTTGTACAAAAATTTTTGATGGGAAAAATTGGCAATTTCTTGCCACGAACAAGACGTGCTTCGAGTATATTCGGCCGTAGACCGAGTACAGTCGAACGGTTCGACCCTTTTCGTGTATATTGGACGCAAGGTCGAATATGGCCGAACTGGTGAAGTTAGAATATCCAAATTATGAGTAATACGGTATGCCGCAGAAGTCTGAGTTGGAATCTCGATGCTCGTGTTTTTTATTTTATTTCAGAAAGCGTGATTCCTTCATTGAATTACATTAAAAAACACTTTTATATCATAAATTTGTTAAAAATTTACTTAATTTTATGAAAGTAGTATATACTTCTAAATAGGTAATAATAATAAGATAAACTAGATTATCGGCGGAATTTTTTCAAATACCACTCATTAATACCACTCACTAATTTTTTATAAAACATTTTTGATTTAATTCAAACGGAACTCTTCCCTTGCGCTCTGGCCATATTTATCATATAAAGTCTACGTTTAAAATAAAAACGTATATTGTATCTTTAGACAAACGTATTTATTTATTATGTAGTGTATTTTGCATGTAATTGTGAAAAGTTTATATATTCATTAACCATATTTATATGCATTAATATAGTATAATTGTTATGATGGTATTTGATGTGAAAGTGGATAAAATGTGTCAGTTGCCTATCCATTGCATTCTTTCCGTTTGTTAACATATCTCCATGAGTGTATGTAGATAGTATGTGACTACTATTATCGCTAATTATTTTAGTTTTTTTTTCATTTTCGTGTTTAACATTTCTAATATATACACTATTATAATAATTATCAAAGTTTTCACTTCTACAGTATGGTTTAAAGGCGTATTTACATTTTTGACGAAAACCCTTAATTTTTCCCGAGTTTCCTCTAAACTCTGAAAATATGTAGTGTAAGGGTTTTGATGTAGAAAAATAGATCAAGTATCCATCTGCAATAAAGTAGATTACTTTTTTTAAATATGTTTATATATTTCATGAAAATCGGCTTTTTGCAACTCATTCCCCGCCAAAATCGCTAAAAACTTACCCCTACTTTAGAGTATTTATTTCAAACAAATATGCTTTAATTTGAAATGCAAAAAAAACAGTAAAATGCTCATTTCCTCTTCTTTAACTAGTATATAGAACAATGTAGGTTGACGCAATAGCAAAAGAGATAAAGAAAAATATTTATTCGAAAACAGTTCTCCCATAAATTTTAAATACCGGCTTGTTATTTTGGGCCAAGACACGCCCCCAGTTGGTTGTGTGGCGACCGCACCGAATAACAATACTCGCAATATTTTTTACACTGTTATTGTAATATATAATCGAATTAACAATTCTTGGCCATTTTAAATATTTTTTTCTAATTACTTCAAAATTTATATTTAACAGCTGAATGATGCTTACGTTATAAACTATTACTACTTATATATAACGATGCTTACGTTATAACTATATTAATTAATTTATCAGGCATAATTAATGATACTGAGGAAGAAAAAACAGAAATTTTATAAGGTCGCTCACGGCAGTAAAACATATTACCCGTACATACTTCAATAGTTTATGCTCATAAATATGCATACATAGATTTTCGTAGCGGGAGGGGGTACGAACTCGAATTTTTTAAAATTTCATTTATAGTGTAATTCGAAAGACCAGGTATAAGGGTAATTGCTTTATAATTTTAGATATCTTCAGGAACATTTTGAAAATATAAAAAAAAAATTACTGAAAATAATTCTAAGTTACTGAAACCAAAATTTATGAAAAAATAGATGTTGTTAGAAGCCTGTGTGAAGATTGTAGGTAAACTATAGCGTTCATATTTGTCATATTTTTTTAAACGTACACCGTGTTTTTACGCCTACGAACATACAATAGGCCTACGAAGATACAATACGCCTACGAACATATAATATTTATATTTATCTTTATTCTCCACCGATTTTTTCAGAAATCATGCAACGTAAAAGTTTGAAATTTACATATTAATACATCTTATTAGTCAATATATTTTTTATAATCCTTTGAATTTTTAAATATACAATTTATATACGGGTAAAGAAAGGCCTTAATTTTTTATGTTATACACTTTATGTGTATAATATGCTTATGAGGCATACACAACACCTTATATAATATAAATATATTATAACATAATGTCCTTATAAAATAAAATAAAAATATTTCTCTCTAAATTATTTTTATTTTATTTTATTTTTATATATTGGGAGTGCTTCTGTTGCTACTTTATATTGCATATGTAGCGTTTCAAAAATCATATCTATCTGTGACTTTCTTACTATGTAGCTTCGTTATTACTATTTGCTTCAAATAAGAATTTTCCTGTCGAGATGAGATTAGATTAGATAGGATTATAATATAAGCTAGGATGATATTTCCGGGATAAAAAGTAGGCTGTGTTATTTCCCAATTCACCAACTATCTCGGTTCACGTAGATATATTTCTCCGTTGCGACGAGAAAAAAGAACAAGCAAACTTACTTTTGTATTTAAAATATGAATTAGAATTATATTATTATCAAATAAGAAGCAAAGTGAGATAAAAATAATTTCTAAAAAATTATTATCTATGCCTGTTTTCATTTTTTCGTCCCTTCCTTTGGGAAGATATTGAAACTTTCTTTACATGCTTTTTATAGGTAATTTAATTTACATTTTGAAACATATACAGATACACATACAAACACTCACACACACACACACAGGTATATATTTATAATATAAATATATATTAAACTCGTATAAATATAAAATTTTGCCATCAAGTTACAATAATTTAAATACGTTTATTAGTTCGTAAATATGTTATAATAATTATAAATTTTTTAATGTCGACCAAAATTGTTTTTCAAATATTAATATATTTTTAATAAACTAGTAAAAATCGAATTTACACGAATTCCACGTATGAAGAATATATCTTCTTTGCAAAGCGCTCTTTTCCTAATGTGAAAATATATGCCATGCATGCCAGAACTCTGAATAAAGAAATAAAATAAATTAGAATATGTTTAATTTTAAACAAACTAAAAAAGAGGCTTTTCTAAACAAAAAATTATTATTGAGACAAATGAAATGAAATAAAACTCTATACTGTTACTGTTACTGTCAGACCTTAGGAAGTTCCCATTATTACTTCCTCCTCTATTATCAGACTCATCGTACGATATGCAAACAATGAACTCATTGAGCTTAGTGAAAACGCAAACTCATCTGGTTTACTGTTAGCTAGTGAAGAGTTTCTATGACCGCATACGTATTATACTATCGTATTACATCGACAGTACCATATTAGTATACTGTCATTAAAATTGCAAAGCGTAAAATATTTCAAATGAATGGAAGTAAATGAAAAGTGATTTGTAATAATTGTTTACAATTTTAGGAGGTTATAGACCAACGTAATAAAAGCATGCTTAAAAGATATTATCAAAGCCTAGATATTACAAGTCGAAAAGGTGACTGAGGTATAATGATACAATCCGAGTACTAAAAGAAGAAAAATTCATTGCTAATAATTATATTATTCAAAAACAGTGTTCAATGTTTATCCAGAGCTGATGAACAAGGAAAGCCTTATTTGTTTATTAGGATATTTATCACAAATATGGATTAACTAATTGGTACTATACTTTTACCATTATATAGTTTACGGCTTCAGGATAAACATGACATATATTATAACATCTCATTAGAACATCGGAGTAATGAACAATACTGATATAAATGCAGAGAATCGAAACGACCCTAGGGCCGCTTTGATTCTCTGTATCTCCATTTGTACTAGTGCATTTCTTATTTAACCTTTTGATCCATATTTCCCTCCGTATAGCTCATAACATTTTAAAAATTACAGGTAACATACTAAAAATTAAATACATTAATTCAATCATAAAAAATGAACCCGTGCGTGTCGGAAGTCGAGCACAGCAGAGTTTTTTTTGTTTTGTACGTCTATCGAAATTGTTAATATAATTTAAACCAAATAATTTCGTTTGAAAGTATTAATTAAATGTTAGTATTAAGAATTTTTTTTTTAATTTATCAAACCGATGAATAAAATTAAGAATGACGTTTTAAAAACGTTTTAAAAACAGGGCTTAAAAGCAAAAAAAAAATAAACGGAATATCCATTTTCGTTAAAAACCTTTCAGATATTTAATGAAATGAGCAAAAAAGAATGCCTCACTTTACGTCGAGGAGGATGTACTCTAAACATATTTTTTTCTAATATTTTGGTACATGTTAATTAAAATATCTGTATGAAACACCTTTTTGCAAAATTTCATGCTTTTAAATTTAAAAGTGTTGAAATTGTGTGAGTGTGAGAGATAAACAGGTAAACAGGCAGATATGAAGAAATCATAAAGTTTAAAAAACCGAAAATAATGACAAAATTCAATTGATTTTTGAAAGTATGTTAAGGTTAGATAAATTCCTTTACAATTTTTTGTAATAGAAAATTTTTCCATTTTATTTCCAAAAGAATGTGAATTTACACAAGGAACACAAAAGAGAGCAAACGCATTTAATATAATATTATTTTAATTTTTAGTCACTATGAAAGAGCGGTTTTTCGTCTTTCTTCTGTATGCATCTTAATTATTTAAGTTGCGTCCAACATTATGCGTAGATTTAAACGGTACAAATGTGAATATAAATCCACCAAAAATTAAAAAGGTTATATGAGATTATTCCTTATTTGAACTCATTTAAAAATAGATCAAAATGGCGTAAAATCCAGAGAGATTAAGGTCCCCGTTAAGTAAAAATGTTCACTAATGTTCATAATTCTTTTATTTTGATTTTCTGTAAACATGCAGGGAATATCAATTACTTTGAATAAACATTAATAATAAATTACTTAAATGCGTTACCAGTTGGATTTCCGAATTAATATAAAATGTGCGTAATATTTGAGATGTGACCGGTAATTATTAAAATAAAGTAACATTATCAATTTTCCTTTTTCATTTAGAAAACAAAGTACCTAAACAATTAAATTTTATCATAAAATTATATAGAAAAACACAAAAACACGTGTAACGCCAAAAATTTACGAATTATGAACAAAATTTATTTAGTGCGGTGAAAAATTGATTACTTCGTTTGATTAAACATATGTAAAACGGGGAATCTGTCTGCTTGCTTGTTCGCTTATAGCTAGAGTTCTGCTCTATGGATTTTGATGCGGTTCTCACTGTCTGTCTGAGTATTTATCCAGAAAAGTTTCTATATACAAACACTCATGTTATAAAGCTGTGTTAATTCTTACGACGTATGTTCTTGAGGCGGATAGACACGAGGGGCTATGGATGATGCGATGTTGGCAGTGACACTGGGACGCGGGAGAAATCATTTTGTAAGGTAGATACTCATATTGAATACTCCTCCAATAAATACGAAAACAACATAAAGCAAAACGCAAGAGAGTGTATTATAAAAGCGAACACAATCCTCTATAAAACTCCTCAAAAGTTGTTTACTAATCTAGTCATAAATTATACCAACTTACCTTTGTTGAATTCATTATAATTTAACTTTATCCTAGTGGCTCTACAAGCAGCCACGATTTCTAGGAATATGTTGGCCAACATGCTATCGAAAGTGCGGGTGAATCAACTTGCTAAAAATAAACAGAAGGCTAAATCGGGTAAAAACATGTGATCAACACTATTTGCCTGTCCTGTTATAACTTATTACCATCTTATATAATCTGTAAGCTCCTCTTATTTTACATCCAGATTCACACTTCCGTCTACTTACTACCTCGGTCTACGTTTAGAGAAACTACATACGATCCTTATTCCCTACATACTACATTATTTTATCAATATTTATTTATTATCTTCGTTATCAAATTATGTAATAGACTAGTTCGTAATTAAGAGTTCCTTGTGGATTTCCACACTCAGAAATCGTGTCAAATTCTTTCCCAATTTTTCTTTTTACCCTTCTTTCTTATCCTGTTTCCCTTTTCTCGTTTTCAAAATTTTCCATATGTTAATCGTTTTATTGTTATTGTCATCCTTAATATTTTCATTAATTTATAAGTATCGATTATTGTAAACAAAATATCTTGTAGTCTTTCACATTACTGACTGAAGTGGAATTGTTAATCATAAATTATCACTAACGCGATAAATATGTAATATTGTCTATGCAAGCTTTTATGCAAGTTTTTAAAAACTCTATGTATTCATAATTTTACGCGCAGTAGTTTCGGAAATAGAAAGGACGGAGAAAGTATTTTTTGCATATTTTTAGTGTACTTACTCCCTAAATTCATGAAAAATTATTTTTAAACCCCTTATATTTAAGACTTTCAAATAATACTTATCAATTTAAATTGTTTGCGGTACTAAATTTGCTCCTCAACTAAAATATCACAAAAAATAATTTTCAGTGTTTGCTGTTAAATTAAGTGTGAGTGAATATGCTTTATTACTATGCCAAAACTTTGAGTGTCTTCTCGAGCCTATTTGTGTTATTTATTTACTTACTTTAATAAATAGATACATTTGATACATATCATAGACTTATTGCTACGAGAAAACTCGTAAAATAAGAAATGTTATTTTTTTAAGCTATGCAATTAACTAAAAGTAAAATAGAAGAAAAAAACTTTAAAAAGAAATTATTTAAATTTTCAATATCATATCTCTTATCAGATCTGACTACTTTTTCAATTTTCTGACATGTATTTGTAAAAAAAGATCTGGATTCTTGCTGGATCTGTTTCAAATTTTTGATGTGAGAACTCCTTTCCTTTTGTGATGAAAGACTGGGCGGACATTCCAGATCTTTCCTTTGGCAATAAACGTTATACTTAAGCCATCTATCGTTCAATTGATATAAATATTTGGATAATATGTGGTATTCATCGAAATTCACAATAAAGTTTCAGACCAAATGTATAGATTCTAAGCATACGTTTTAAATTAACAATCTGATTCGCACAGTCAATGGATAAACAAAACACCAACAATTCTCGTTAGCAGCGAATGTGTCTATTTTTACTAGCAATGATTACGCACATATGTCTCATAAATCTTAACGATAATGTTTTCTATTTTTTAGTTTAAAATGCTTTCCAATCAAAAATCTTCACACAAATTCGCAATCTGTTTGGCTGCAATTTTTCTCAAGTAAAATACTACTATGTATTAAAAAATCGTACCCCGTACCAAAAATTATTTCTATAAAATTATTTACAATCCAGTTACAATTGTTTTTGGAAAATACGTTAGAACTGCTTCCATGTATTTTCTGGATATCATAGTAGAATAGATCGTAATTTGTATTCTGTATTTTTATTACTGAGTTTGCATACACTTGGTGCATTTATACGAAAAGTTACAATGACAGTATCGTTAACGACAGTCTCGTCCATTGATGGAAGGGTAACTAAATAATATAAGCCAAGTGGAGTCGAATGTGTTCATATGTAGATCTACGTGTGGCTCCTCGCCCTACAAATATTTCGTCTAGATATTTATCGGGAGGTTTCAACTAGGATGCGACTTCGATATTATAGTGACGATATTTTATTATAAGAGACGTATTATGATATAACACCGTATTGTACCATACGCGATAAACACTTTTTATTAGTTACAATTTCATTTTGCTACATAAGTAATATAAAAAAACGAGCTTTTGAAATTAAAAAAATGTTGATGTTACTAACGAATTATAGATTTTTTTCCATAGATTTTATTGGGTTCTAGAATTGTTTGAAAAAAAACTTGAAATTATTTTCCTTAAAAAGTTTTAACAATTTTTAAAACTTTATTTAACCTTGGAATAGCGACATATTTTTTCTTGTTTCGCCAAGAATATTCGTCATTTAGAAATAATTTTATCTTCAGTTCTAATTTTTTTTTTTAAACTATTTCTTTTGCACTTAGCTTCAACTAATTTTCTTTATAATACTCAATTTTACCGATCAATCTAATACATCTAAAAAGCCTGATTAGCAGCATTTTCATAACGGACAATTTTTTTTGTGTAAAGTCTGGACGGAGCTAATGGAAAAGGAATCAATCTTAAAGATGTCGTCAACAATATCCCGCTATTCAGAAAACTGTGGCTATAGAAAGCAACTGGTTATCTTCAGCCGCAGTATTATTAGTGTTTCGTTATTAAGAAAAAGACCAAATTCTAAGCAATTTCATTTGTTTATCTTTTTAACTTCTTACATAATTCGAGAGTTACTGAACCCACTAAGCTATTATTTAACTAAACTTAATTTTTTAATTTAAGGAAATTTTAATTTTAAAATTTATTCGTACAGGATGAGGTGACATATTTAACAACGCACTTGACCTCAGATTCTGTGACGTCTAGTGTGTAACTTTGTTAGTAGCATTTTTTAAAATAAATGTAAGATTTTCTTTTAAAGCAATTATATCGTCAAGCTTTAATAAATTTCCGAAGACTTAATCTTCAGATTTTGGGCTTGGATTAGGGCTTGATCAGAAATGAATTCCTTCAAAACCGACAGGACCCCTTTATATTACATATATTTTCAAAAATATTTCAAGATAACAAACGAACATCCAGCTGTGTGTCAGTATTTGATTCGCGGTATTTTGAAATGAATTTTGATGGTTTTTTCTTCATTGAACACTTGATGAATGTGATTATGGAGTAATGTTCTTGAAGGTAATTTATAATTTAATTCAATTGTAAGTCATGGAATTACTTACAATTGTTGCGTATTTTCCCCCCTACTCGTTAACATATTTGATTTTAATATTTTAAAACAATTTAATATTCTCTTCTTATATTTGGCGCCCTTCATCTTCTTCATATTGTTAATAAAGTTTCAATATATCGAACTTACTTATCACGTGTGAGTATATACAAAGGTTTCTAACTCATCGATATAATAAAAATGGCTTAGAAATTAATTTTTTTCGATTTGTCTTGAAGATATAAGGTGAAATGAATCTATTACGTTTTTCCCTTGGATAATTTATTATCGTGAAAATTCAATAAACAAATATTTTTATTTTAAAAAATTTCTCTATCATTACACTTAAACGTTTCATTAATTAGTTTTCCAAAAGAATTTCCTACGATATCTGTACATGACACTATGATTACTTTCCTTTTCTATTTCCCACCAATTTCTTCCTGGGTATGTTAAGTTTCTACTCTTTGTAATTTAGAGCGCTGGTGAAATTTATCCTTCAAATGTTGAAAAGAAAAAAATGCTATTCCGCAGTGTTAATGAGTAAATTTTCTTTTACTCTTCATATTCATTAATTCCCTGTACCCAACCAATCATAACGGAATTGTGACGGAATTCTACAGTTTTGACCATGTGATCACGATCGCGTAAAAATATCATTTTTTAACAATCAAATTTGTCGAAGTGAATCGTCATTATATTTTATTACTAGTATACGCATTTATGTTCAGGTTTAGTATATAAGTTTAAAAACTTGTTAAGCTTTTAATTTTTAATCACTACGAAAAGTCATTTGTAATGTATTGATAAATATTTACATAAAAAAATGAAAAAATAAATAAGTAAATTATCATGGGGAATCATTGTATGAGTCAGTGTATTGCCAGTATAATTTTTTAGTGCGAAATAATAATCGTATCTTTTACTATTCAATCAGTCGTACTTAACGCGAATACGGTGTTAAATGCAACGCATCCTATGTCATTTTGTTGATGCCGTGCAGCATCCGTTATGCCTATACTTTAGAACCCTTAACATTTGCGATATCGTTGAAATAGTGTAAATCGATATTGGGATAAAATTCCTATTGCTTATAATCGTCTTATTTTAGACTTAAGCAACAGTAGTATTCGGCTTGTTATACCAATTTAATAATACCTGTATACATGCACACATACATCCACACATACATCCACACACACACGCACATATGTATGTGTGTATATATATATATATATATATATATATATATATATATATATATATATATATATACTTCATGTATTGTCGGCTCTTTCCAACGTAATTCGACCAGCTTTGCGTCATATTTGCCATTCAATCAGCTTCACGTCCTGTCGGTCCTTTCTGATTTAGTTTGACTAGCTCATTTATATAGGATATTTTGCATTCTAAGCAATAATTATGACCCTAGACCAGCAAACCAGTGTGTGATTATTGAAGATGCACGTTTCAAGTTTTTTTCTATAAATAAAATTAGTTTTAAGTATGAAATAATTTTGGTAATATTTTTCGATAGATGGTGCTATACTGAATGTATAGTTTTAATGTATGTTGTTGCTACAATTTATTGTAATGTTATGGTACACATGATATTTGTTTTTTGACAACACATTGTTCAAACGTCAGAATCAAATGAAAATTCAAATGTCTTTATATTTGTTCTCTAGGTCTGGGTCTGATGAACGTTTATAAAATTTAGATGCAAACTCGCGCAGTGTGGACGAGCGCATAGTCTTGCAAAGACAGGATTTCTTTTGCCAATTTATCTCTCCTTTTCTCGACAACCACTTGACGCACTTTTGTCAACAATGTGGCGTAATAGTCTCCGTTCATTGTGGTATTTTTAGAAAGGTAGTCGATGAACAAAATTCCTTCAAAATCCCAAAAAACAATGGCCATGAGCTTGGACGCCGATCTTTCCACTTTGAACTCCCGTGGCAGTTGTTTTCCCTTTTATATCCACCGCGTTGACTTCTGTTTTGACTCCGGATCATACTGTCAAATCCATGTTTCATAAAACAGTGACAAGACAAGGAAAAACATCGTCAGGATTATCACCACAGATGTCAAAAACTTCTGCGAAGTAGTCACTCTAAGTCTCTGCTCCTGATCTTGCCACTTGTTCAGCGGCGTGAGCGTTTTCGGCACACATCGCGCGTACACCTTTTTCCTTGTTCCTTGCTAATGCCCATGACTTCAGCTATTTGCCACAACTTGTTTCGCCGATCTTCGAGAACAAGTTTTTTCACTTTTTCAATGTTTTCTTCGGTAACTGCGGTGTTTGGGCGTCCCGACCTGGGATCATCATCGAGCGACTCTCTGCCGTGTTTGAACTCTCGGCTCCAACGTTTTATGGTCGCAAATGAAGGTACAGACTTCCCATAAACTGCTGACATCTCTTCAAATATTTCCGTCGGCGTTTTGTTCTTCTTTTTTTGTAAGGAATTTGATTACAGCTCTGTACTTCAATTTCGTGCAAAGTGCGGATGACTCGGATATGGTGACGTTTATGGTTACGTTACCAAAAGCGTAACGATGCTAATGACATGAAACTTGACATTTATATTTCTTAGGATACCCGCAATTAGTGATATGCTGCGCGGGTCATTATTAATACTTAAAGGTACTTATATTTATATATATATATATATATATATATATATATATATATATATATATATATAAGTACATATATGTAGATATGGGTAAAAAATGTACACTCCGGTTTTTTGTTTATTAATTATGGGAAAATAATCAAAAAACAAAAACGCAGTGTGTCTATTTTTGGTTTTATCAACGTTTGTTCTGTATACTGGAAGACAAAATCAATCGTTTCATTAAAAAATTCAATAGTTAAATTGTCTATGAAATATTTGTAATTATTCGTTGACCTTTTATCAATAATTACATATCAGCAGTTTTAATTTCTGTATTCTAAGATAATAAAAAAACAGAACGCTTAGAAAGTAAAAGCGATGGATCAACTTGAATGAAACGGATGATTGTTTTATAGCACATTAAACCGTGGTAAAAGAGGTAACTTTGATTTTCTTCGAAGGAAGACAGAAATATCATTCTCCGAAAAATACATTTTTTACATAACAACATAGTATCTATACTTTATGGAAATAATTATAGAATACTATTTGAAGTGCGCTCAGTTTCCTGTGAAACTGTATAGATGGACAATTTAAATTTTAAACCATTTTGTTTATTTGGATGCGATTCACATACATACATTTAAAAAAGTTTTTTTGTTGTAGATACATTAATAAGAATTGTAATTATAATATAGGTACCTGATAGGTAAAGTTTCCTTCTATTCCCTCGTGGGGAAAAATATTTATTTTTTTTAGTTAATACATCATTGTTATTAATTTCTCAATACTTCAATCCAAGGCATAGTCGGATGTAATTTTTTGTTTGTCATGAAAAAGCTGTTTTGTGACCATATACTTTGGAAAATTTTTCAACGTTTATAATCCCGTTGCATTGGTTTTACTTTGGTCGGGAATACATTTTATTTTTCTCGATCACAAGTTCAATAGCCTGTAGCGTTTCCTTGTCACACATACCAAGGCGTCCCTCGATTCATCGGTAACCACTCCACCTGATTTCCTTATTTTTATTATATTTTATTGACATTAACAATGATGATTCATGATCCGTAGCAATATCTCAATTTAACAGTTGTTATCTTTGCCATGTAATTGACAACTTTATGTATTTATTTTATAGAAATTTCATCAAGAAAAACCAAAAACATTAATGGTTTGTGATGTAAAGGTATTGACTAATTTTTAATAGTAAAATTACGCAATTAACTATAATTTAAAAGCGTACATCCTTTTTCTTTTTTTTATCAAAATTTCAGTTATAAGTAAATAACATTATCTTAATTTTTTTATTACGGTTATTCTGAAAACTTTTAAAACTAAAAAAATTAAACAAATTTCAATATAAAATCAAATTTCGACAACGTTACTCTGCTAACAACAAAAGTATCACAGAAATCGAATTACTTGTTATTTGTCTCCATATATTATGTCATACATTGTACAGAAGATAGTCAAAACAATCATTCACCATTATTATTCAACATTGTACATGATAAATTGGGTGTCTAGGTGTAAACGAGAAGCATTACGGGTTTATGTTTTAAATGCCATTGGGTAGTATTAAACCGTGTTTACAACTTTACGGCTTAGGTACCGTTTGATATTGGTAACTATCTGAAGTTTAATATTGTCTGTTGCTCGATAACACAAATATGACACTACGGAATGAAACATTTACGTATTTGTTTATGTACCGAGTTAAGGCATTCAAAACATGGCTTATAATGAAATTTATTACAGTGGAGGTGGTAGTTAAAACAATTGGGATCTGTAGTTAAAACAGGAGATTTTAGGTTTAATAGCATACTAAGATTTGCATATAATATCAAAAGTACTATATATAGTGGTATATTTCATTAATATATATAATATACTATATATTATATATAATGGTATATTTCATAAATTACCATTTTCAGAATATTTTTTCAACAGGAATTAATTTTCCTTTGAAGTTAGCTAAATAAAAAAATTTCAATAATAAATATAATTGATTCATATATAACTTATCACACATATTGAAAAGTATTTGACTCCCATATCATTGAAATAAATTACCTTTGACAACCGTAGTAAAGTAAGTAATGAAGACTCTCTCTGTAATGGATATTCAGCGAACGAACAATAAAAAATGGTTAAATGCTAGTTGAACCTTGTGAAAACAATCTTCTTTAAAATTGTTGGTGACGTGGATGTTTCAGGGTCGATTCATTGCCACGATATTCCCGATCAGCATTGGAGTCTTTATTTACATGGCTATGGGTTTTGTAGTAACTTATCTTTCAAAAAGGCCCGCTCCTTTGTGTAAATTATGAAGAAGAAATAACTATAATAATGCTTAGATGCCAATTTTACTTCTAAAATAATAAATTTAATTTAACATTAAATTTTTTCCCCTCAATTATGATATACAGAGCATATAATACAACGCTGAATGAGGCTGTGAAAGTATAACATAGTATACGTGTATGTTATTAAGCTATTATAATGTTGAACCACCTGCTGTCTTCTTACTTGCTCATAAAAGCACTTTATACTATCGCTAGTATATTTGAATACACGGTGTTACTTTGATACTTACAATTGCGACCATTTATTGAGTTTCAATCTAAACTTTGCTTGTTACTCCAAATTGTTACATATTATTCAAATTAATTTTATTTTTTAAAATTATCTAAAAAGTCATTAAATTGTTTCTTTTTCAATATTTACTTTTTTTTTCAATTCAAAATACCTCAAATGAAAACATTTCTTAATTTCTAACTAATTTAATTAACTTCGTAGCTCCATGTATTTATAAGCACGTCATATAAATAACTTACCCGAAACATTTATTAAATTTCATTGTCCACCGCTGTCGACTGTAAATTAGGTGTTTGGGCATACACTGGGGCCTGTATGTGTTTATGCTTTAAATGCCAGCGGATAACATTAAACCATTTCATTTGCAACTTGAAGGGTTCGGGTCAGATAGATGTCGGCATTCTGACTTTAATGTTGTTTGTTGCTCTGTGTTTCACGTCACATTATATTATATTCACATATTTGTGTATCTATCTCATACTCACACAAGATGAGATGTATCTTTACATATTGTAATACACGTTGTAGACATTTAGAGATTGTTTATGAATTAAATTAATATCGGATATTTAGTACATACAGTATTAATTAATGGATATCATAAGTATAAGGGTAACATGTAAATTGCATCTTTAAATTTTGTTAACAAGGTACTTTCGTATATTTTTGTTCCAATTAATTCTTTAAAATATTATGAATGTGGAAGTTTTTTTTTTATCTAGTAACTTTACAATTATTATGAACACAATATTATCTTCCATAACATTATCCTGAAAAATCAAGATGTTTTCTTCCTTTTGCTATGCATCTAAATATGTAATTAATATGTTAAATATTGCCCAACTTTCTTTCATTGTCCAATAGTAGCAAACACTGCTTCCCAATTACTCTTCCCGTAAAGGTTAAATTAAGATATAATTTGATAAAAGTATTTAACGTAACTTTTACTTATTCTATCCAGGGTAACGTATATTAAATTACATTTAAATATATTTCCTCGTACCATATGTATATTTTTATTACGTTTATAGACGCACCAGGTCAATTAAATTTATTTCATAAAATTATTACAAAAATTCACTTCCAGCAAAATTTATAAATATGATATACAGAAAACTAGGATAATTAGAAACATGTGAAATTATAGATAATTATAAGAGATAAAACTTTTTGTTGTTGTTGAAAAACTTGTTTGAATTATTTACAAGAATTAGTTGATAATATAAAATAATATAATGATAGGAAGTAAACAATATTATTAAAATATATAAAAAAACAAAGTGCCAATAAATCTGGGCTAACGGCAATGTGTCAATCAAGGTCGGATCGTATGTAATCGTTGTTATTTTTTAACCTTCTCTTCCCCCGCATCTAACTACCTACATTCCTAACTTACGTAACTATAGTTCAAATAATTCTATATTGACGTTCAAAGTCGCTACTTTTTAAACTGACTTATTCATGAAAGTCTATACACTTTCAATTGACTTATTAAGATACCCGAAATTTGGCATTAAGTTTAATCATAAAGCGTACATGGAGGAAAAAAATTAGAAAACGACTAATTATATTAGAGACTAAATATATAGTTACCATAAATTTTCTATAAATGGAAAACTTATAAATAAAATAGAAGATCCTATTTGTACAAGGATACGTAGAATTACAAAGAACAGAAAAGAAATTAAGGTAAATAATTATGGTTCAAATAATCTAATATATACGTATAATGAAACTGCAAAAATTTTCAGTATCACAACAAAATCTTAAACGTGAAAAAGGAGTCAAATATGTGAGTTTGTTGATTTCGTTGGTACAAGAATTATAAGTGAGTTTGTTGTTTTCGTTGATATAAGAATTTCCAAAATGTTGTAAAAGAAAATTCCAGATGGTTGTTAAATTTCATTAAATTTCCGTAAAACTTATAGAAAAATAACATTGCTTGAAAATGAAACTTATCCACTATTTAAACTAATTTTTGACATTTGTCATATCTGTGTTGTTATAATCCTTACATAGTATGAAACAAAGTCGCTTCCCGCGTCAGTCTGCCCTTCTGAAAGCTTGGATCTTTTAAACTACGCAACGGATTTTGATGCGGTTTTCACTATCATTCAGATAATTCCTTCGGAAAGGTTTATGGGTATAATACATGCATATTTACAAGAAGTATAAAAAAGTCAATATTTCGTAAAAAAGTTGAATTTTGGACGCTTTCATTGCTAACGCTGAACAAACTTTACGATATATATCAAAATGTTGTACTATGGAATTGTGTATTGTAAAAATATCTACAATCCATTTTGGCATATATCTATATCCTACGGATGACCCACAGTGACCATTTTATTAATTTTTTTTTGTGGGTTATATTTTCGATGTTATTTTGATTAATATTATATTAATATTTATTTAATTAAATAGGCGGTTTCGTTGCATATTTAATGTAAATAAAGTTTTCTCTTTACAGCAAATCATTATCATTAATATTTTAGAAGATATCACAAATTTAAAATTACCAAAAATCAGTATTCCCGATGCCGATACCGTGTACGGTGGCAGCTGCGCTAGTTAATCATAAAAGGAAAATCCCCTTCGTATCGAATCTGATACTATTGCACTCAAAACTAATGTTTTACTCAACGTTTTATGCAACGTTTACGCAAAATTACTCAATATAAAATTATAGAAAAGAAATAAGAGTTTTAGAACCCTAGGGAAAGATTGTAGGGAAATTATAATCATTATTATATATCATATAATTACTGAAATATTAATTCTGTTTAAGCCCGTTAAATGTATAGTGCACAAAATAGTTACATTATGAAATATTGATATTTGTAAATAGTTTATTAGAGATGCCACGTAAGTTTAAACGCTTATAAATGCCGAAATGTGTAGGCAACTTTACTCATAGTTGATAGATTTACTGGTAAGTATAAAGCTCGGCTTTATTTCTGTTTGAGCAAAAACCTTTCACCTCTATAATATTCTAAGGTACACTAAGATTTAGTCTCAAAGTTCTTCTTCGCTTTGATCAAGCAGCTGTAGATACGAATTATCATTGATCCAAATATTACAATATTCTGTATCAATTTGAAATATTCATGTGAAAAAATAAGGGAAACGAATTAGATATTTGTGAACTTCAAACTCGAAAAACCTTTGTCTTTTTCTAGAGAGCAAAATGAAGTAAAGTAGTTGTCAACCAAAGCAAGTAATCTTAATGTTAGTTTCTTCGTACTTAATATTATTTTTTTCTTATTACTCTAAAAGGTTTATTGCGTTTTAACGACGATTTTATGAATATTACTCTTAAACTAAGGGACAGACTTACGTTTAACTTTAACTCCACTGAATTTCACTAACTTTGTCGAACAAGGTAGAAATCCATAGCCAATTTTAAATTAAAGATAACTCTTGCAATATCGCATTACCGTAGATCAACCATACATTTATTTTAATTACGTCCTGTGGACTGTATATATAATCATTTATATAGTCACTTTTGCGTCGTTTTCAGATATATAGCTCATCTATACCTCAGGTCTACTAGGTTTATATTCATATTATTCTTCACTCGTTCATTTGCGATATCACCAATTTTTAAAACGAATTAGACGCCGGTTCCAGAAATTTATATTAAAAATAAATATTACACGCACCAAAAGGAATTTGGTTAAGGGCTTTAAAAGTAAATTAGCAAATTGTTGTTTTATTTGTTTATTTTATGTGTTATTTAATGAGGTTAATATTCGGGGAATAGTTTATTTTCTTTTAAAATACAATTGAGCTATAAGAGTGTTATAACAGAACTCACAAGAATTTTCGGCCCGAAATAATCCTCATATTATAATTGCAAAGATGCGTTTGGTTGTTTATTTTACGTTCACACCTCAATGATTAAACTAATCTCCAAAAAATATGCACATGTATAGGTCATTTTATGTTAATGTTCATTTATAATTTCATTTCCTTTAACATATTTTTGAAACAGAATTTTTTTAAGAAAAAAGAAAAAAAAATGAAGATATATATATATATATACACACACATATATATATATATATACATATATATATATATGTATATATATATTTATATATATTACACTATATATAGATAATATTGTGTTAATCTCACAAATAATCGTTTTGCGCCTCCATTTTTTCAAGTTTCCAAGTTTCTCTATAAAAACTCTTTGATTATTAATTATATTTCTAATCATAATATGGAGTAAGAAATGTATTTATTAAATAATTTCACTTTATAAATGATCTGAGAACATGAAGTTACTGGATCGGGACAGAGATAGTAATGAACTTGAACTGGACGACGGCTAACGTGAATTTAGTATCTAAACTATTGCCACGAGGTTAGTCACAGGGGTTAGTGACATACTGATTGGAAATGCTGTCTGCCGAGGCGGTTTGTATAAGTCCATGAGAACGGAGCGTTGTCATGGGAGTATGAGACTTCAGCAACAGCACTCTATAGTCATATTAACATGAAATATTACTTTGACAGGTTGCTTTGCTAGGATGCCCGAAGACAAATGGACAAAAATAGTGACACTTTGGAAGAGACCAATAGGCAAACGAAGACAAGACAGATCATAAACATGATGGCCGGAGGAGATAGAAAAAGAAGCAGGGACAAAGAACTAGATGACCCTCGCAACAGACCACGAAAACTGAAAGAAGCCGGAGGAGCTCTTCACGCGAATAGGATCTTATATAAATTTCAGTTTTTTCCAACATAATATTTTAAATTAATTTTTAGTTACGGAATAACATAATATAACACATACTATTTTGTACCAGGTTAATTCGTCGACATTGTTATTCTAATTTTAAGGTTATATTTTGACCTGTGATGATAACGACGACTTTTTTGTCGTCAAAAAGTCGTTGAAAATCATAATTGTGAGTTGCGTCTAAACCGTTTCATTTACGGCTGTGGAGACTTCGGTCAGAAAGATGTTAGCATTCTGACTTTAGTATTGTTTTCTGTGCGACTTTAACGTACACAAGTTGAAACATAATCTTAAAATTGAAATGAAAATGACGACGGTAGAGTTGTACCTCAGCCTTATGTGATAGCATTTAAAACGTAACCATGTGATTGCATGACGTCTCCTGTGTATTTCTGAGCATGTGATTTACACCTAACACCGATGAACAATAAAAGTAAAGAAATATTTCGGGTAAATTTATTTATACGACCTATATACGTATAATACACGATGTCACGAAGTTAGTTCCAAGGGAAATCGTAAATTTAAATTCGTTAAATGATCGATTGTCTAAGTTATGAAACGATTTGGCGTTTTCGGATATGTTGGTGACAGGATCTACTTACGCTTCCTGTTGTGTGATATTTATGTGTATATATTTATATGTATAAATTTATATATTAAAAATTTGCACTGATTATAGGGACCATTTTTTAAACGGATCGTTTTCAAATTGGTACAAAAATGGGATAGTAGTACATCGCTATTTGAATGGGCAAAATAAGAGAAATGCCATTGTCTATTTAGTATTGCACAATTGGATCAAATTGATGACTTTCGCATTTTTTCTCATGTCTACAAGAAAATATTTAAATTTAATCTATACTAATTTTTGTACATAATATAAAATTTTCAAACACAATCTTGTTTGCTACTAGTGGTAGTTCGGTGTGGTCAACAGTTGAACTACATAAAAACACGAAAAATTGACACACAATCCGCCTGCCTTCTTTTCAATATTTAGCTCTGTGATGCAATTAATGTTTGGAAACCAAGGTTGTTTAACCATTACATTTACAATCAAAATATTACAGTTAAATAATATCAAAACATTATCGTTAAGAACGTCCCTGGGATAAATAATACTAGATCACTTATTAATTATTAATTCTCGTTGGTATTTAATTTCTCAATTTGACAGATACTTTCATCGATATTTAGATTTGTTGACTTAAAGACGCGACTTTTATTATGTTAATTTAGAAATAAATGATTGCATCATAGTGGTATCAAGAAACTTTTAGCCAAATCAGGAAAACAATAAAATTTTAAGTGTTTAATAAAATATTAAATAAAAGTACATCTATTGCTTAAAGTAATTTTATGCTTATGACAAAACAAAAAAAATAAAAGATATTGGAATTAGCCTAATGACGACCTTTCATTAAATTGTTTATCATACTTTCATGAAATCTCTGAACTAAGATTATCACACATTCTAACGTACTTATTTTCTTCCTTTTCCTTTCATTTCTTATATGTGAATTTATAAAATAATCACTCTTAGAAGTTTTTTTTAAACGAGATGTTGTTTTTAATAGCATTCTAAATTTTAAATTGTTTTATGGCAATTAAGTTGGAATTTATCCCAATTACGATCGATAGTAATAACAGATTCAACCTAGAAATTTTGAAGGGAATTCTTGTCTTTGTATCACGAAAGAAAAGAATTCTCGCCTTGAACTTTTTTTTTAATTGGTCATTATTTTTTTAGAAAATAAAATCTCGTATGATAGACAAACGTATCGAAATATTTTGTTATTTTTAAAATATATTCGCTTAAAAGCCCCGGTAATATTTCATTGCCTATTCTTATTCTTAACAAAAAATAAGTTCCAAGAAATTCAGTGACCAAGAAATTTTTGAAAAATTAGATATGTATTATTTTTTTAATTTGTAACTTGTTGTTCACATAAAATAATTGAGAATTATTTTTTAATTAATTAAAATAAAATTAATAGCACAAACATATTCAGTGTTACTATTTACATAAGATAGTAATTAACAAAAAAGACTTAATGGTAATTTAAGAGAATTGTGATAGTTTAATGATTAGCCAATCTTTTCTGTAATTATTTAATACAACAGTGTGTTATTTTAATATCCATTATATGAGGTGATTTTTATTTGGGTTCTCAAAAAAAATTAAGAATTTTTCTTTGAAATAAAACGTTAATAAATTATGTACGAGTATTTCACATTGCGAGAGTTTCGTACATACTTAAACATGTTTAAGCATTGAAGGATACATAGTATTAGTATTAAATTATTCTCAAATAATAATATTATTTTCACCACGTAATTACATTGCCTAGTATTTCTAATACATAAAAATATCTGACTTTTTTATAAAGCTACGAACTATCAAAGTATTCTCATATATTAATATTATTTTTCACAACGTATATAAATTGACTAGTATTTCTAAAGTATAAAAATATCGCTATAGTTTTGTAGAAAATTTTAAGTAAATTTCTAGCGACAGTCTTCTTAATTTTGGCGTAGGTTCAGTGAAGAGATGAATAAGGGACATATCTTTTACAGACATGAAAAACCGATTAGTTGAATCTCTTATCACGTTTTTATAAATATTTTTCGAGTATTATCTTGTATATTTAGTTGTGAGTTTTATCGTCACATTATTTAGAGCCTGAGGAAGTACATGAAGTAACAAGTGTTTTGGAATGTTTGTATGCCTTTCCGTGTATCAATTTGTTCTGTTTATTTTGCTTTGATGGAAAATCTTAATAAAATTTAATTACAGTGTTCACTTTTTTATAAGAAAGAAATGATATATTTTAATTTCGTGATAGAACGAAAAGAAATTC
Source organism: Druceiella hillmani (assembly GCA_039881145.1). NCBI lineage: Eukaryota > Metazoa > Arthropoda > Insecta > Lepidoptera > Hepialidae > Druceiella > Druceiella hillmani. Next base: position 11,050,058 of record JAYKKI010000045.1, read on the forward strand.
CGCTTAGTAACTAACACGACAAATAAAATATACCGGTAATAAATTCATTCAAATTTATAACTTATATAATTCATTAGAACTGATATAATATAACTGATATAATTAATGATATAATTCATCGGCTTCGATACAAAATTTATAGTTTTCTTAAATATATTTAATAAAAGAAATGAAATGAGTTAAATATTTATTAATTCTTATCAAAAACGAGCACAAACTGAATCGGAAGGCTGCTTATAATTAAGGAGATCTGTTACCTATATCTTTATCACCAGATGCTGACCACCATGAATTCAATATCGATTTACATATTTGTGGCAAACAATAAAACACAACAAGTAAAAACTTACAAAAATTGTACAATACATGGGCGGAGCCGCGAACGCACTCATAATTGAATATTCTTAAGTATTTTATCAGCATTTTTAGTTGTTTCATTATATCGTTGTTTGAAGCTTTTAAAATAATACCTATCATTATGGTTTTTATGTCAACAGGCAGTTTACATAAATTTTACAGACTATATTTCAGCAATTGATTGGTATGGTATTTGTAATCTATTAATTTCCATAGTTTCGAACAATTTTCAAGTTAATCTCGTTTACCGGGATAGGCATCCATTGATCGAATTGCAAATTGGCAAAGTTTGCCGCACACCGTTATCTCGAAGAAACTTTTACCGACAAGAAATTTATAAAAATACTATAAGGAAAAACATGAAATAAATAAAGGATTTTGTACATTTTTCACGTTTTGCGAACGACAATGGTTTATTTAATTGTTAGGTGCTTTCAATTTTTTTTAAGTATTGACTAAACTATAAAACTGGAAATAGATAATAAACAATATATTTTAAGTGAAGAATATTTTATTATAAAGAGCGTACATAATATACTAAGTATTAGATATGACCAATCAAATTTTCATTGATAAATTTTAATTTTCTGGCCGACGCGAAATGCATAGGTTTTTTTTGGTTTCCTAGACTAAATACCCTAGACTAATATCAACAATTAAAAATATTTAATTTGCTTAATCGTCTTAAGTTTCCATACCTCAAAAGGAAAAAGAAACCTTTGTAAAACCATTCATGTATTCCTCCCTTAGAGTCATTTCTCTTAACGTGGAACCGAAGAAACTCCTTGATGTAGAAAACTTAAAAGGAACAGTAATCAAATATATAAAACATGTACATAACTGATAATTTTAGCAACCATTATGGGTATTGCAAATGAAGCTTTTCCATGTAATTTACTCATGTGGAATACCAACATCGCATTAAATAAAGCCTTTCAAAATAAGTGAAGACCTATATATTAAGCAGTTCACAAAACATTGATTTCTATTTGGCAAGTTGTCTTACTTTTTACATAACGTAGCTTGTTGAAAACTTCCAAAATGGAAAAAATTTCTTGTCGGCAGAAGTTTCATCAAAACGACGGTAGTCGGCAAACTTAACCAATTTGTAGTACGGTCGATGAATACCAGTAGCTGAAAATAATTCTGTATTTGGAAACTGAATTGATAAAAAGTTTAATTAATTAATAAATGAAAAAATAAGAAAACTTTTAATTAATTATTAAGTTAATTACCGAAATATGGTAACAGGAACAACTATTTAATTTAAGACCTCGGGCGGGTATAATTTTTAAACATTTTGAAGGTTTAGCTGTAGATTTATGTTATGTGCAATACCCAGGATAGCATGTGCGCCTTAGTTAATTTTCATGACGTCACTTCGTGATCAAATAAAGTAAGCATCCAATTATGAAAACTCATTCTATTATTTCCGCATTATATAGTTCTTTGCTCAACCTTTATATATACTAGACTTATTGTGTCCATGAATTTGTTCGCGCGGGTCTTTTGAAAATATTATCAAGTTAACTGTAATATTAATACACGTAACGCAATTTATCTATATATTAATAAGTAAAGAGTAAAACTGTACCACTTTTTAATCATATTACGTGCACGTAGAAGTATAAGATTTTGGACAGTTAAAGTTTATATGAAGAAGGAGAGCAGAATGTTAAAATTGGTATATAAATTGTCTTTTTATTAATACGAGATGGAAAAATTTGTACCTCCTTCCAAGCATATTGAGCGCAAGGATTGTGGGATATGACATAGTTAAAGTGATATGCACACACACACACATATATATATATATATATATATATATATATATATATATATATGTGTGTGTATAATCTGCCCTAACAACACATTAAATTATATATTTAATATACATTAGAAGCTGTATTTATTACGTTCATACTGTCAATGTCAATCACATAATAGTCTGTGGTCAAATAGTCGCACCGAGAAGAGATTTTAGCCAAACAATTTAAAATATCAGATGGACCGAATGAGTTTCAAGCTGTGAATTTTGTGTATTTCAAAAGGTCCTTTTGCAATAGTCTATTGAGAAAGAGTTTACTTTTTGTATGTGCAAGATTTTAAAATTGGGAGTTGAAACTTATATTATTGTAGTATAATTGGATTACAGATTCTACCCTATGATGTATGTTTTATTGCTCCATAATTATTACTGAATTTAACATCATATTTATTTCATGTATACGTCGTTACAACATACATCTTCAAAATATACGAAACTATAGAAGGTGGAGGAGCAAAGCTAATTTAATCCCAGAATCTTAGTTACAAAGCCCTAAACGGTCACTAGCGAACTCTCTGAGAACATCAGAATATGTGGAGGTATTCGAGAGTTTTTTTCAGGGAAGAAAATTTTTCTTTTGTGTAAGTCTCTGAAAGTTCCTTTTAAATGTCCATTAGTGTTAAAGTGACAAACGAGCACTCACCATTACGGTAGCGGCACCTAATATATCATATCTTATATAAGATATCATAGGAACTCGTCGCAATGGTAAAGCATAAGGTACACATCACTTATATTAAGTTTAAAGCTATTTCAATAAACTTGCCTTTTTATTAAGGTGCCGTTACTTAGTTAATTCTATAATGACATCATCAACACAATCTAATGTGAAGTACATTCACATCCCTAGTTGATATATTTCAAAACTTTAGAGAAATTTATTTTAGACAAGAGCACGTTTAATTAAGGGATCATAATTTGTCTTGCTATAAGTTAACTTTTTCATGATTTAATAGGTTTCTCATTAACGTACGGTTACGATTAAAGATCGAGAATGTTAAGTTAGTTCGTCGAACTATTGTTATGCAGCTGTGAAACAAAGCTGCTTTGCTCCAAAGTTATGAAGTGCTAACTTTTTCTCGCGTCTTCTCTCACGTATGTTTTCACGGCGAAGTCTCTTTATACAGTAATAATGTTTCCATCTCAAAGTTATTTTCAATCAGAATAAATGTAATGGTAATAAGGAACTTTTCTTTTGATATAAACTTTGCCCCGCGGAAGTTGTGTACTTTACTGGAAAACAGTATTTTTGGAAATTTCCCTACTTTACGTCATACAAATATTATGGCAGATAATAATACTGTGCTTGAAAGTAATATAAATATATCGCAACCCTATTTAACCCGTCATAAGCTTGTCTAACAGAACTTTGGTAAAATAATCTAACCTAACTCAATCTAATCCAATCTAACTAAAACTAATTCAATTCATCTTAACCCAATATAACCTGAGCTAAACTTCCCTATTATCATCTAATCAACCGTAACCCAATCTACCCTAAACTATCTAACATACTCCCAAATTAACCCAATCGCACCTCACCTAATTTAACGCACTACGTAAAAATTCATTTGGGGTCCAAGCGAACTAATATCTATATGTAATTTACACTAATTTAAAAAAATATCTTATGATTTCAAAAATATCTTTCAAGTACGCATACATCTGCATTACAGTTTAAAAATAGTAAAGAAATATGTGTATTTTTTAATAAATTTTAATTGCGTTTTATCGAAAATAACTTTCTTTTATGACTGTTGGGCAAGAGAACTCGAACAAAAACTAATCAAACAAAACGTAATCAAATTTTTTACGACCATTTGAAATCGGCGCAATTAAAGTTAAAATTAATTTAAAATTAAAAATGGCTATTTTTGGCCGAGTTTCACATTGTTAAAGTTACGTGAAAACACCTTGATCTCGACCAAACTTTTTATGCTAGCGCAAGATATTTATGTCCGCCAATTTGAAACTTAGTGAAAAATTTACTTAAAAATAACACGAAGATAATTTTTCGGTTCCAGTTGCTGTATTTGTTTTGTAATTTGCAAGCAAGCTTCACCTGTATATTGTTTCATAAAGTTATTTTTCTCAAAGTGAGTTATAAAATAAATACCGATTTAAGGAAGTTGTAACACCGTGATAAATATTTTGTAATACATAAGTATGTAAGTTTTTGTAGTATGTAAGTTTATTTATGTATATAATACATGTTGATATAAAAATGGTGTTTTTTGTGAATATTCCCATTAAAAGGAAAAGTATCCCATTGTGACCAAATTGAAATGTGCATTATTACAACTTCGGGGTAATAAATCACATTTAAATTTCTCTATAAATTAAATTAAAACATTTGTTTCAAAATGTTAATTAATTAATTTATCTTTCTTTTTTAAACAGCCACTTAAAATCGTATAAAACGTTGACTTTATTAATCAAGCAACATTGCAGAATTTTATTACCAATTTTGATATAGAATACCAGAAAAACCATTTGGACTCCTATTGTCATGACACATATCGCAGTATATATAATGCCTCCATTTGTAAGACATTAACTATATAAAAATAAAAATTACATACAAGGAATGATTGCAGACGTACCAAAATATTTTTTGTGCAATTAAGAATTCAATTAAAAAATGATACTAAATTTTTTAAATAAATTTAGTAACAATCGATGATATTTTGTATGGAAACAATTTTGATATCCAATGAATATTGAAATTGACATTTAGCTGGTTTGCCTTAATATTTAATAATTATTTGAAATACATTAAAAAAATACAAATAAACATATTTGTGCTTGAATCAAAATTTCGAAAACAAATCGGACTCAATACCCAGTATAGGCCAATGAAGAGATGTAAGATGTTTTCAAAGGTATTTTATTAAAATTATTACCAAAATTATTAGTGAATAAGTTCGAAACACATCGGAGTCTATATGTATGTATATATATGGAGTATGTATGTATATGCAGTTTCAAACGCTTATTAAATCTAAATGGAGTATTCGATTGACTAAGGATTTTTGCACTAAAGTGCTCAGTGAAATTAACAAAACGATAAATTTTCGAACTAGAATATTGGTTCGGAGTTCTGCCACTGAAAATTTATTATTTACTTATAATTTCTGTCCTACAAAAAGTACAGAAAAACTGGACAAATTACAAGTCATTCTTATTGTCCCTAGATGATGGCTATTGATTTTAATTATAATTGGAAGAGTGTCTCCTAAAGTTAACGCAGAAAAAGGAATTTTTCCATTCACTGAAAAGTTAATGTTAAACGGATACGGATAAGTGTTGCATTAATGCCGTCGGCATGGTTAAGTTGACAGCACATATTTCCGAGGTTATTCGTTTCGGTTATGATACGAACAAGTTTATTAACCTTGAAGCCAAATCGTCCGGCCACGTTTGTGACATAATACGAGGTTGTTTGATTTATTAATTTGTGAATGGGTTTATTTTCAATTAGTGTGACACTGTCTCATTTTGATAAAAGTTCTATTTGGCATTTCATTAGACGGCTCGTTTCTTTCTCAGCGTTCAATTTTCGAGAGCACTCGTTATTTTTATATTTATAACTTCGATTAGTGTAGCTTCAGTGCTTGTAATTTTTTTAATTAATTTTTATCTTTTATACTCATTTGGTTAGTCACTTAGCATTTTTGACATTTTGTAATAATAAAAACCGACTGACTTATATGTCATAGAATATTCAGCCTTAACTTCTTCCGTCTCTATATTATTATCTTGGCTACATTTAATTACTTGGCTAGATTTATTTATACTCCTTAAGATACTTGAAATACAATTTCTAGCATTATACTAGCAAGGTATTAAGAGCTGATTGATAGAAATTGTTGGGACTATTATAAGAATTTACCATAACTTTTAAGCTAAAATATGTGACTGTAAAATCAAACGTGACTATCTCCATCATAAATGCTTTTACAGAATTCACACTTTTAGCTCATCATTAGCCGAAAAATATCTACTGCTAAATATAGCCCTAGAAATAGATTCCCGTATAATTGATCCCGCATCGCTTGCCATACGGCTTCTCGCAACTTTACCGGTTTATTTGTTCAGCTAGCGGGGACCATCCTACTCTGCATCTACCGGTACGTGATAATCGTTTGAGAACCTTTCTTCCTCAATGGTCACTGAATCTGTCTGATGATCTGTATGTAACTGTAACCTCTCCAACTAAACAGTGATGGCCACAAATGGTTAAAGCGCAGGATTAACCTGGACAATTAGACGATACCTACTGACAATATCGTTGTATATATATTAATGTATGGTCTAAGCATAGTGCCGTAATTAGATTCGATTAATAAAGCCCCGCTAATATTCTTTAATTGGTAAACTTGTAAGTTTTAATATGCATTTTATGGTTTTTCATTTAACCTCGCAGACCTTTCTAATTAATTTTTGTCTTGAATTTTTAATTTGGTTTTATGGCAATTTAAAAAAATTACGATACACTTAAAATTATATGTAAATATTACATCTAAGTATGGCATTAGTTGCAAATATAATACATACAAATTCTGTTAAATTTTTTGGGTACTTTAAATACCTCAAATTGATGGACTCCAATTATTAAATAAACTCGTAATGAAACTAACAAATCAATTTTAAAATTTGTACTTTTGTTCGTAGGTCAATACCAAGAAAAAAAACTATCTCACTTGTTCACAATAGAAACATTAAAATTTGGCCCAACACCAATAAACTCCTCGAAAGATTGCAACGCAATTTACACTTGCTCCTCATATCCATTATGCATCTCGTGACCTCGGGATGACAAAGAAGATTGTTCGCTCAAGTGACTAATGAAGGTCGAGCCGAGCGCTTTCCGCCCGAAATAAACCCATTTATTTCTTGAGGCGGCGCAGCTCTTATGGGTCGTTGGACTATAAAGTCTATCATAAGTTCCGCCAATGCGGTCTTGCGTAAGTCTTGACGTTGAAATTATTTTCTATTGATTTTTACTTTGCTGTGTATTGATTTTGGTGGGGTAACGAATTTGTACTTATAATAAAAGGTATGTATTGTTCTTGTAGATATTGGGTATAAACGTAACCAGTATTGTCTGTTTTTTTGTAGGTTGGAAAATAGTTCATTGATTTCAACGAAATGTTATATGAAGTTACCGTAGATATCACGTATATTTGTATTAAACGTAACTTAATAAAACAGGCCAAGGGGGAGTTCGGTTGGAGGATACATATCCGTAATTCGTTTGAGGCAAACATTGGAAATTCGTTAACATATCGTTAGATAACATAACTTGACTATTTAATAATCTCTAATGTAATTAAAGCGTGGAAGGAATATTTATTTTTTTTGCGTATTTTCTAGTATATTTATGAAAATATATCCGTGGAAAATTATGAAAAATATTTTACTTTACATATAGTATTTTAAATTTTTTTCTCTCTCTCGAGTAACTGTATAAACGTTTTTGTTAGCTACTGAGATACATGCGAGTTAATGCGACTCAAACTGAAATGATAAATTGTGAAATAATATTCATTAGCAGTAACTATCAATAACAAAAAAGTTACCTACATTCTACGTTTTTTTTCAAAATTTCTCAATTTACGAACTATTCAAGTTAAGGTGACGTAATTTTTGGGCAATAATTTTGTATAATTTTAAGCGATTTTTAAATGTAAAAGATTTTGTCAAAAGGGTGTTGTTTATACGACGATGAAATGTAAAAGCTTGTATGAAATTAAATCCATGATAAAGTATCAAGCAGTATTATTATATTTTGGTGGAATAAACGATTTTAACTTAAACAGCCTCCAATGTCCTTGATTCAGCGCTGATTTTACCTGATAAATTTACTCCGTTCCCTGTATTTAAGATGGTCAAAATTGTTACATAAATGGTTTCAACGAATAGAGTATTATACAGTCAGTTACGCAAAATGTTTGAGAAAGTAGAAAATTAAAATGATAACCCAAAAAATTTCAGCGCAGCGCAAGTATGTACTTAAGTTTAAAGGAAACCCTAATCGTGCGATTTTTACTCATTCAGAAATCATTTCAATTCACATCTTAATAGCTTTTAAATTTTTCATATTTATTCAGCGATCATGATATTTATTACATTTTATTACTTTCCAGAAAAGTTTTATATTGTGAGTTAAGTTCTATGGAGTTGGAATAAAATTTTGATATATCTTTGATTTTTTGACGCCAATTCACAGTTTATTTTTCTGACAAAATAAATGTGAGATATCATGCTGTTATTAATGTATTTGAAATACAACGGGGTATACTGCTCGTGACGGTAAGCACGCGATCAATATTTTTGAAAATTATTTAAAATCGACTAGTTTCATTGTTGGTATACTATAAGATGGTGTTCTTTCCCTACTTCTTTTCTCTCTTTTTATTAATCCCGTAGTTAAACAACTATTCTCTATCATTTGCATGCTGATAATCTTCAATTATCTTCTCATTGCAACATCAATGAAAGTTATTGCTTTGATGTATTGACTGGAGCCCTATATTTGATCAATCTCTAAGCTGGTAAACGGAGTCTTCTAGTTAAACCAATTAAATGTCAGGCAATTATTATTGGTAGTCAGAAACTTCTGACGAAATATAATTGATTTACCACAACTGTTTCTTACTGACTATGTTATCTCTTTTACTTGAACTGTTAAAGTTTTTGGCCTACTGGTTGATCAACATCTTACATGAGGCCCTCAAGTAAATGACATTAATCGTGGGATTTTCTTTGGTACACACTCTCTCAAACGGCTTCAAAATGTTCTTCTGTTTCAAACCAAAGTATAATTTTGTAAAACTCTACTTCTGTCTGTCTTTCATTATAGAGACTTGGGTTATTTTAATATAAAAGAACATTTGCTCAATAAACTGATATGACTTCGAAACCTGTGTATTCGATACACTTTCGCTGTTAAAAAACTTGACCATACTTGAGCGTCGTTTACGATTTAATTAGTTAAAGATTTATGAGAGACGTATCCTCAATCTTCTATATTTTCTATTTAATATAATATCCTCAATAGTCCCGTTTCACCTTCATACTGCCAATCTAGATTACAATATCTGTCATAGTTTCTGGAAATTACCGACTGGAATTAACACATTAAAACTTAATCTCAATCAATTTCGTCTAAACTGTAATCGATCAAGCAAAACTTTAGAGAATTAATGGTAAGAATGAATTTGAAATGATTTAATAAGTTAACCTTTATCAAATTTTCGGAAATTATAATTTGTTTTTGCTTTTTTGTCATTATTTCTAGGTCGCAGATTCTGAAGAGAAAAAGAGATAAGCTGGAAATACTAAAGATGTAACTAGATAGATGTAGATGCTGTTCAAAATATAATTAGTACTTTCTAGTTGAGTTGAAAGGTTGCAAGAAGAATTGGAATAGATTATAATTGGGAAAACATATTATTTAACAACATAAAGCAGATTTCACTTAGTCAAATTTTATATCAGATAGCATGTCGTAGTAAAGGGTTTAAATTAAGTAGAAATAATACTACATCACGTAATGTCATTCAGTTGTGAAAAATTAAATCATATCAGTTAAAAAATGTCAAATAACTGAAATTTCTAAAAATATATTTTTCTGACTTTTTCAAAATCGATTTGGAGACTTCCATGAACTTTAGAAAGAAATCTTGAAATTTTTGAAGAGAGTTACTTAAAAAATTAAATTTATTTTGTAACAAAAAAATAATATTTCATGAATATTTGACATTTCTTTGAAATTAAAAATGTAATACCCGAGAAACTTTAATACAAATATTACCTATGCCATCGCTTTTGGCCAAAATATGTATTATTGCACCGCCCCTTAGCTTACTGTTTAGGTTAAATTATAAATATATCTTGTAACAAAATCTGTACTCAAAAACAAAAAAGAAGCTTTAAATAGTTTGTGCTTTGAAGTTGTTTGCGAATAAAAATTAATTCGGAATTAGTTCGGTGGACTATAAAAGAAATGAACATATTTTTGTATTCCGTGATTCAAAATAAAAATCAGGAATCCTTACATGATCCCTTTGTTGTCGGTTTGTCTATTTTCCAAGAATCTTTTTCTCAGGAACGGCCAGAAACCTAAAGTTAAAATTAATAACAAATGGTATTTTGACATTCATAAAAATGTTTAGGGTCTACAAAATTTTTAAGGTTTACTAGCATAAGCAAAGGAAAAAATTATTTATTTCTAATTGTGTGCGGAATTATTACGCGATGAATATAATTATTAGGTTTTAGGTTTTTTGTTATTTTAAAACACCAACTTACCATGATTTATGATAATATAACATAACGTTATGGAACTCTTATTGTGAAAGTCCGACTCGCATTTGATTGTGTTTTCGAAAAAAAATTTTTTTGTTTGTTTATGAGTGTATCATTATTCTTGTGGTAATAACGTTAAGAATGGAATAAGGTTAGATTGATCAGTAATCTTGAAAACATCTTAAATTTTTATGGGATTTAAATAATTAGATAGTTTCATATAACGGTAAGCAGTATTCATTTTTATGCGTGTAATTTTTAAAAATTACTAAATAGATGTAGATAAGAGATCCCGTAGTATACAGGTTGAGAACCCAGAAATATAATTTTGGTGTAATTTTGACACCAAGTCGAGGAATGTTTAGAATTAATTGATGTTTGTCTATTTCTATTCTTAGGTTACAAAAATGTATAATTAGTTAAAATTATAAAAATTTTGCGTTAATATCTACGAAGGAGTTATTGAAAATAAGAAAACAAAGATCTTTCAGAGAAAGTATTAGTGGATAGGCGCGAATGATATTGGAGCTTGTATGTGTATATGTACGTACGTATGTGTAGTTTAAATTGCTTATTAAATATTAATGGGTTATTCAACTGAACATGGATTTTTTTTAAATTATAATACTTAGCGAACCGAATAAAACGATAAGCTCCCAACATCCTTTCTACGCTTGAGTTTTACTATTTAAATTAAAACCTATGCCCTGCAAAAGCTGAAGGAAAGCTAATAGGATCGATACCGGAAAAGTTACAGGCTATTCACAGTTGTCTATGATGTTACCTGTGGTTCTCAGGTACAATCAGAAAATTATTTTCGGAGGTAAAGGCAAGAAACCTATTTTTCCATATATTAAACTTCGCGCGTGTTACGTTATATGATAACGTAGTTACGTTATATGATAGTTCAACTTCTTAAAGTTGTTATTATCTGTTATGACTCGAATTAGCATGTTACCCTTAGTGCAAAATTGTGAGTTTGTGATATAGTACAAGATTCTTTTAGTCAGTATTCAATTGCAACTCTGCCGCAGTTTCATCAGTGTGACTCACACATTGTCTCATTTTGATGGAAATTTTCGACAAACTGCTCGTTATGCTCGTATTTAAATTGTTGGTTAGTACATCTTAGATGTTGTTTAATTCTTTTATCTAATTTTTGCTTTTATACCCATTTGGTTAAATGCGCAGCATTTATGATTATTATAACCTATGAAGCTTTAACAATAAGAATAAGCTCGTGTATATTTAATAGACACTCAAAAAGTTACGGTTTAAATTCTTTCGATACCAGTATATTATCTTTAATCGATTGTTCCTTAAGAAAGTTGAAATTTTAATATTATATCTGAAAACTGCAAAGATTTAACAACTGATGAAGAGAAAAATACGAGACTCTCGCAGCGATTTAGCTTAAAGTCTAAGCTAACACATGTGATTTATTTTTTAAATGAAACGTAGCCATTTTCCATACTAAATCTTTTTAGAGAATTAACTTTTTTAAATCATAAGTTAGACGACGTCCACTGATAATTATAAGCTTAAGTGAGAATCTTTTAATTCTCTTTGCGAATCATGTTCTGTAGAGAACTTTTTAGTTACTGAGATAAAATTAATCACTGTTGTTTCTATTAATTGATAAAATTATATATATATATATATATATATATATATATATATATATATATATACATATATTTAAAAAATAATGTTAATGAAAAACAATACAAATATTGCTAAAATACTCAAATTGTGGAAGGGGGTTTGTTACGTTTGAATTAAATTAGCATTGGAGTTGGCTAATTTTGATTTCTTCCACTAACTCCAGTTGCACAAAATTACAATGGTATGAAAATGGAGGAGGCTATAAATAATTTGACTGAAGGAAGTTTGTTACGTTTGAATTAAATTAGCATTGGAGTTGGCTAATTTTGATTTCTTGCACTAACCCCAGTTGCACAAAATTGCAATGATATGAAAATGGAGGAGGCTATGAATAATTTGACTGAAGGGAGTTTGTTACGTTTTAATTAAATTAGCATTGGAGTTGGCTAATTTTGATTTCTTCCACTAACTCCAGTTGCACAAAATTACAAGGGTATGAAAATGGAGGAGGCTATGAATAATTTGACTGAAGGGAATTTGTTACGTTTTAATTAAATTAGCATTGGAGTTGGCTAATTTTGATTTCTTCAACTAACTCCAGTTGCACAAAATTACAATGGTATGAAAATGAAGGAGGCTATGAATAATTTGACTGAAGGGAATTTGTTACTTTTGAATTAAATTAGCATTGGAGTTGGCTAATTTTGATTTCTTGCACTAACCCCAGATGCACAAAATTGCAATGATATGAAAATGGAGGAGGCTATGAATAATTTGACTGAAGGGAGTTTGTTACGTTTTAATTAAATTAGCATTGGAGTTGGCTAATTTTGATTTCTTCCACTAACTCCAGTTGCACAAAATTACAATGGTATGAAAATGGAGGAAACTATGAATAATTTGACTGAAGGGAGTTTGTTACGTTTGAATTAAATTAGCATTGGAGTTGGCTAATTTTGATTTCTTGCACTAACCCCAGTTGCACAAAATTACAATGACATGAAAATGGAAAAGGAAGAAGAAATAAATTGTTTATTGTTATTGTTTAACAAAATTGAGAATGTCCTTAGACTTAACGTATAATATTATTTTGTAACTCTGAGACTCTTTGTTTCCCAATATTTATATTGTTCAAAATTATTACTGATAACGCTTAATGCAGATAATCGAAAATAATCGGTGAAAATAGAACATATGATATTTAAAACTTTAACGCAAACATCCCACAAAAATAATTCTTACAAAAAGTCGGAGCGGTTCCGGTCGATTCGCTGATTCCAATGAGATACAGCATACGAATTAGCGTGCGTTAACCGATAAAAGTATAGAACATATAAGTGAGCAGGCGCTAGCAAAAACGACATATATTTAGTCGATATCGCACGCCTCTGGACGTGTGCGTTGAATTGGTGGAGAATTGACCTTCTTTTGGCAGTTGTCAGACACCGACTTATCGCTTACTAAATTCGGTCGTCTGCGTTAAGTTTATATAAAATGGCCGGAGTTCATGCGATAAATTGACGGAGACAGCCAAAATTTATTTTTAGTATTAAGTATATTCTTTTTATTTCGGTCAAGTGTATTTTTGATTCGTGAACAATATTACTGGAGGAAAACTACGCTGTAAACATAATAAATCTACGTTTCAATAAATCGTAATAATTTGGCTTTATCGAAACATAGTTTTGACTGAACTTTGAAATTTATAGAATAACTTTTTTGGCTAAGTTATTCGTTCTAAAATAAAATTTGATAATTAGACATTACAGTTGAACGAGAAAAAGATTGCAGTTAATGGTACTTGCTGCCTCCTATAATTATTACTAACTTTCAGGTGATTCCATTTATCATCGATTATTGTTACAATTTCAGTCCTATATGATATATTTTAGTCATTCGTAATTTCAGTTATAACACCTCATCATAATATTATAGTTTATAATAAACGGAAAAGGATCTCATAATATATGATAAGATTTTGATTAGATTTACGAAATTATGATCAGGTTTAAGTTATTTTATTTTACGCTGGATAAAGCCGGTATCTACATATAAATTTGCAAAAATGGTGAAAGGAGAGTTTAATTATTAGACAACGAAGCAATTCATATTAAAAATACTGATGTATTGGAGCCTTTGTTTCGCCAAATATTATTTATATTAGGTTTATGCTATAAAGCTGCTCACCAAATTAAAATCGACAATAGAAAATCAAAAGCGTTTCGTGTACTTGCTTACAAAGATCGATAAACAGTGTACGTAGAAGCGATAAATTATTTCTTTTCATATATGGAGTCTTCTGAACAGATAACAGTTTGGGATAAACGGCTGTCCTTGCTACATGCGCGTCCAGTTTTATATATGGTGCCTCTACAATGAACAATAGTTTATTAGGAACGGCTGAACTGGTTGCATCTAACACATGCGTTTCCATGGGCTCTCTAGAGCTAGGTATAATGTCGATTCTATATTCGATTATTAAAGCTCCAATCATAACTTTGAGTTCGTTAACCTCCATGTTTTTGTTTATTTATTTATTTACATACTATAATGTCTACAAAAGATACACATGATGGATTTATTGCTGCGGGAGCAATCACAATACAGCCAATCAGAACATCAGTCCCGACTCGCTAGAGGTGGGTCTGGACTGATGTTCTGACCGAGATGTTAATGTTTTTTTTCTGTTCGCGACGAGCGGCCGAGAATCGTACCAGAGTCCCCGCAGTGCGATGCGCAGCAAACCAACACATCACGGCAACAACATTTTTAATATGAATTTTATGGTTTTTCGTTTATTCTCTTAGGCAGTTTTGATTAATTTTCGTCTTTCATTTTGAAACTGATTTTATGGAAATTTAGGAGAACAATAATTTGGAGAAGAGTCGACTTTGCAATTACATACATATGTATTGCAAATGTAAACGTATAAAAACACAAATACAATTTGCAAGTCTATATATATATATATATATATATATATATATATATATATATTCAAGTTTAAATGTTTCGTATGGTTGGAATTGAAATTATTTATTTTTAAATATATATCCATAATGAAACTGACAGTAGTGATTTCAGTATTTGTCAAATTTCGCTCCTTACCAGAAAAAAATATTTAAAACCATTTTCATCTGCCCTTACTATGTCAGGAGGCTCAGTTTCTTACTAGTTTGTACTTTTAATGTTATTTTAATAACCCGTACAGAATTATTCATTCATTTAGAGTAAATAAAGTACTTTAATACTAACATATATAATTATTGTCTTTTTTTCCGAGTTTCAGGCAGATGTGAAAAATAGGCATCTATAAGGGTTATTAAATGTTTAATTTCCATTTATCACCGATATCATCTCCTTCAGCACTGACATTTCTTTTCCTTACTTATCTCGTTATAAATAACCTCTCTGTTTATTTACTATGTTAAGATCACAATTTGGCGCGTATCCAATAAATTAACCTTTTTTAAAACAAAATTCACCTTATCTCATTAAATTCATTATGCATCTCGCGTTACTCTTCGCGAAAGAAAACAGAAGCAGAAGCAGATGCCGTCGGCTTGACCTGCTTCGCAGCATCGCTCGCTACGGGGGCGCCGCGCGTGCGCTCCTCGCCAGCCCGCATTCTTTGATCGTGACCCCGGCGCGACGAACAAGGTCGTTTGCTCAACTGACTAATGAAGGTCGAGCCGAGCGCTTCCCGCCCGATACAAATCTATTTATTTTGGGAAAGCGGAGTAGCTCTTATGGGCCATTGGACTATAAAGCCTGCCATAAGAACCGCCAATGCGGTCTCGCATAATTCTTGACGAGTCGAAATTATTTTCTATTGATTTTTACTTTACTGTGTATTGATTTCGCTGACGTAACAAATTTCGGCTTGAAACAAAATGTAAGGTTATTTAGTATTTTCCACGTAGATATTGAATATTAATATAATCGACATTGTCCATGTGCCTGTTGTTTTATCTTTTTTTATGTTGAAAAATATTTCATTGCTATCAATGAAATTCAACATGATATTTATGAATAATTTTTACTCTAAGTTACATAAAGTTTTATGTAACTTAGAGTAAAAGCGGCTACATAAAAATCTGGCTAATCTATTGAGGGTTCCGTGCACCGTTCGAAAATTAAATTACTTTATTTAAGGGTCACCGCTAATGTCGACTTTCCAGCGTCTAAATATTTGATAATATCTAATGTATATTAAATAAGTTAAGTAGTGAGGACATTAGTCATAGTGAATCAACTATAGTTTTCCTCCAATCCTTGTATCAGCTTCTGTAAACTTCATCTAATGATTTTCGAGTATATCTTTGGAGACACACTGTTTAAAATCATGAAAAAGTTTATTGAAAAAATATGTAATTTGTTTATGAATATATTTAGGTGTTAGCTATTAGGTATGTGCGTGTAATAATATTCCATATTTCTGAGAAAAATGGCTATAACAGATGGACAGACGGACAGACCGATGGACGCGCAAATGATTTCATAAGAGTTCTTTTTTATTTTGATGCACGGAACCCTAAAAACAATAGTTTCTAAGTTTCTTTAGAATTATAGCATGACAAATTTAACTCTTTGTGTCTCGTTTTGTTATAGAAAAGTTTTTTTATAGACCGTTTCTAGACCTAGTCTCGTTTTGTTATAGACCGTTTTTTTGAAAATTTTATCGTACATTTCTTGTATGCATATGCACTAAGTAAACACTAACTACTATATTACTAATAGACGTGTATAACAAAATTTACCTAAATCGGTTTTAGATTTCAAAAATGTAATGATGTGTAAGCTTAATACAATTTTAAGTAAAGGTAAGAAATAATGCCTTTTTGCCTGTTTTCATTTTCAGATTATTTTAAATCCGTTCTTGTTTTAAAATTCTAACAAAGAAATTGAGGTTTATTTTATTTGTTTTACTTTAATACAACGTTTAAAATTCAATGATTATATCAGCTTGCTGGCTAGAGTAGTCAGAATTGAATACATTATTGGCCACTGTCGTTTGTAATCTGGGCGAACAAAGAAGTTTACGTGATGTAAACCAAGCACAAAAAAGTACTGGACAAAATAACAGGTTTAATACATAATATATTTTTTTAAATTTATTTTTTATGTAAGTTAGCTTATTACTGTTATGCTTATATTATAGTCTATTTAAGGCATTATTCGCAGTATTTAATGCTTAATTCGCAGTATTTTATCCATAATTAGTACACTCTGTTTTGCTTTTCATTTATATTTGCCTGGTGTTTCAGTTTGATGTTAAATATTTAAACAAATATGTTCGATACATCGTAAATATATTGACATTAATTTTGAGTTACTACATGTAATACATAACAGATATTAACTTTAAGAAACATTTTCTCAATACACCTGAAATTAATATATATGCCCGTTCATAAGCGAACAATATATTTGACAACGTTGTAATAGTTGGCTGACCGCTGCTCAGCGATTCGGGACTATGCCTATAATAATCTTTAAGGATTGAGATTTCTAATGATAATGATTTTACTTTGGGGAAATACGGTCACCTAAATATTCTGGAATTTTCTTTATCCTAACATAAAATAGTGACGTTAGGATCGGCTAGATGGTTATAAAAATATATTTTGTCTCGTTATTAAAACGTGATGGCGACTGTGAATTTCAAGTCAAGGTGAAATTCATTATATAACATCTCTATACGTAACTTTAACCAGTTTACGTACTTATGTTGAAATTACTTTTAAGAGTATAATATAAAGGGGGCCGCTATATTTATTAGTAAATTACAAATAAATAATTTCACGATTTATTGAAGACATAATGCGGTGCTTATGTATATTTTTCAAAGTTTTCTTAAAATTTAGCAAAGTGGGAAAATTTTAAAGCATAATTCGATATAAATATTGGGTACTTTATTTATGTCGGGGTATTGGGATGCAAAAGGACAATGGCCAAAAATAGCTCCTTTTTTACAGGTATACATTAAACCTTTATATATGTACAGAGTATAATATTAGAAACAAAACTTATTGAATGATTGAGTCATGTCATCTCTAAACGCAGTTGGAGCTGAAGTATTTCAAATTCAAATGCGGTTCTATGTTTTATTGTAATATGAATTAATTTAATCTAAAATATTTTTTTAACTTAGTTTAAAAATCGCAAATTTTTTGTGGTTGAAAAGTTATAGATGCACAAGTCATAATAACCCTTGCAACATTTTACATACCATATTACAATAGCTACTCTTACAATAATAGATACGACGTTTATTGTAAAGCTTGAGCGTGGTCGAATCATTTCTCTACTAGTCTACTAGCCAATATAAAAACACGTGTATTCTGCAATATTCACACATAACATTTTATTGCCTTTTCGCTTTCAAAATGCAAATTTTTATTCATGACTTCCTTCGTGTAGCATGCGTGCGTTTCTAAAACCTTATTAATGATTTGGACGGCTATTCTATTGGATTTCTGAACATTAAACATTTTCTTACAAACTGATCCGCACTTCTCTAATTTGAATTTTTTTTTAATTTGTATTGTTTGCGTATTGATTAGGTTTTGGTTGACTGAATGTAAACATTGAAGATAAAAGAACACGTATTTGTTTTCAACGTAGTTTAAACCGTGGTAATAATAGTCTCAGGAGATCTAATTAGATTACGTAATATATATAAGAGTTATGCTGTTAGCACAGATCTGTGCTAGTATCCCACCTAAAGATGTTGTAATACAACGAAACCTAGGTCGTGGTAAAGAAATTAAAGAAAATAGAAATAATACTACATCACGTAATTTCATTTAATTGTGTATATTTTATAAATTAAAATGAACCTACCACTCATAGGCTCCTGACTCATGATTTTAAAGAGTTTGTCTCCAAAGATATTCTCAAAAATCATTAGATGAAGTTTACAGAAGCTGATACAAGGATTGGAGGAAAACTATAGTTGGTTCACTATGACAAATGTCCTCACTACTTAACTTATTTAATATACATTAGATATTATCAAATATTTAGACGCTGGAAAATCGAAATTAGCGGTGACCCTTAAATAAAGTAATTTAATTTTCGAGCGGTGCACGGAATCCTCGATAGATGAGCCAGATTTTTATGTAGCCCGCTTATACTCTAAGTTACATAAAACTTTATGATGAGCTTATAAATATCATGTTAAATCAGACGTTATGTTAAATTTCATTGATAGCAATGAAATATTTCCCAACATAAAAAAAAATTAAGTAATAGGCACGTGGACAATGTCGATTATATTAATATTCAATATCTACGTGGAAAATACTAAATAACCTTACATTTTGTTTCAAGCCGAAATTCGTTACGTCAGCGAAATCAATACACAGTAAAGTAAAAAATCAATTGAAAATAATTTCTACTTGCCAAGAATTACGCAAGACCGCATTGGTGGTACTTATGGCAGGCTTTATAGTCCAATGACCCATAAGAGCAACTCCGCTTTCCGAAATAAATATATTTGTATCGGGCGGGAAGCGCTCGGCTCGACCTTTATTAGTCAGTTGAGCAAACGACCTTCTTCGTCGCGCCGGGGTCACGATCATAGAACGCGGGCTGGCGAGGAGCGCACGCGCCGCGCCCCCGGAGCGAGCGATGCTGCGAAACAGGTCAAGCGGACGGCATCTACTTCTGTTTCAGTTTCGCGAAGAGTAACGCGAGATGCATAATGAATTTAATGAGATAAGGTGAATTTCGTTTTAAAAAGGTTAATTTATTGGATACGCGCAAAATTGTAATCTTAACATTGTAAATAAACAGAGAGGTTAATTATAACGAGATTACTAAGGAAAAAAATGTCAGTGCTGAAGGAGATGATATCGTTGATAAATGGAAATTAAACATTTAATGACCTTTATAGACGCGTGTTTTTCAACTCCGCCTGAAACTCGGAAGAAACGGACAATAATTACAGATGTTATTATTGACAATAATTACATATGTTAGTTACGTACTTTATTTAATCTAAATGTACCAGTAAGAAACTGAGCCTCCTGACAGTAATCAGATGAAAATGATTTAAAATATTTTTTTTCTGGTAAGGAGCGAAGTTTGACAAATATTGAAATCACTACTGTCAATTTCATTAAGGATATATTTAAAAATCAATATTCTCAATTCCAACAATTACGAAACATTTAAACTACAGAAAAAAATTACACCGAATTTCTAAACTATAAAATCTACTATATATATATATATATATATATATATATATATATATATATATACATATATATATGTATATGTATATATATATATATATATATATATATATATATATATATACACATATATACATAATTGCAAAGTCGATTATTCCCCAAATTATTGTTCTCCTAAATTTCCATAAAATCGGCTTCAAAATGAAAGACAAAAATTAACCAAAACCGCCAAAGAGAATAAACGAAAAACTATGAAATTCATATTAAAAATGTTGTCGCCGTGATGTGTTGGTTTGATCGCAGCGTGGGGACGGTTTTGGTTGACTGAATTTAAACATTGAAGATAAAAGAACACGTATTTGTTTTCAACGTAGTTTAAACCATGGTAATAATAGTCTCAGGAGATCTAATTAGACTACGTAATATATATAAGAGTCAGGAGCCTATGAGTGGTAGATTCATTTTAATTTATAAAATATACACAATTAAATGAAATTACGTGATGTAGTATTAATTCTAAACGAAGTTTCTTTACAACGAAACCTAGGTCGTGGTAAAGAAATTAAAGAAAGTAGAAATAATACTACATCACGTAGTTTCATTTAATTGTGAATAATGCATTTCTACAAAATTAACGCCAAATATATTAAATATTTATAAAATATAATTAAAAAATACTTTAATTTAGCTTCCAAAGAAACTATGAAGTTACACTTTTGTTTAGGTATATAAAAACAGTTTTACAGTAAAATTAAACTGTCGGTTAAACTTTCGCTCTTCCGTTGAGTGCACGAAGACCTTAGATTATACAAAGTTTTGATATATTTTATTATACGTATTTTTCTACTTATTAAATTATTATTAAGCTGGAAACATTAAACTAATGAAAAAAATTGTAGGGTAAGGACTCAAACCTGTGATCTTAATGGAATAATAATGTCATTCGTCACTTAAGGGAAAACTATTTTCTTGAGAAATTCTTTCATTATGTTATTTACGTAGATAAGAGAATCACATTAGGTTCTACACGACACTCGTTTATAAAGACCACACGTCAACAAGAGGCTTACAATATCAATGCGAGATATTCAGTCCTATCCATTTCGTTTCATATTTTCTCGACTTTTAAAAATAATAAACAATCTGGAAGCTGTGGATGCACCGGTTGCTAGGAAGCTATTATTGAGACTACTTCTCTACCATTCCTACTTCCTGGATTTACTCAAGTATAATGCAATACTAAAATATGTATATTTTCTCTTTGTGGTAACATTAACTCAAATAAAATCAACATATATTTGAGAACTACAATTAAAAAAAATCTTTCATGTACCTTCTGGGTAACGCGTTTTTGAAGAATTTAGATTGTATGATCTTATATGGTACGGAATTGAAGTTATTGTACGCCATGTATACAATACATTTACTTCAAGGCTAGTCAGTGATATGTTAAAATTGTTAAAAACGCACCGAAACTTTTAAAATAAGAAAGACTAAATAGTCTTGACAGATTTTCATAGACGCAATTCCAAGAAATTCTACGATGCACACTATCACTTACACAATTTAATAGGAAAGCGTCTACTGCCTAAGCTACTATTTTAATGAAACTGCATACTTTAGAAACAAATAAAAGACTATGCAGCCTCTTTAGAATATCTCGAAGGACTTTCGAAAGAAATATGACAAGGGTGCATCCATAAGTTGTCGAGATGGACCAAAGCATAGGGGCTATTACCATATAACCCGTGATGATCTCATCTCTAGAGGCCCTGCCATACCAAATGCTTTGTTTAGCAAAAATAACAATGATGAAAGACGGGCTAATACAATATATGATGGCACTTACATTTATTTACAGAAAAGTAATAATTACTACTTGCAAGGAAAATCATATAGTCTTCGTTAATGATAAAATTCTTACAAACTGTTTCCAATGGTGCATCTTTAGGGCTATATTAATGATATCTTTATATTTTAATTTGCTACCCAAATATATTTGACATCAATTCAAGACATGCACGACATATGCGTTTATGATAAGACTGAAATCAAAGGACTAGGCAAAAGTTAATACTCATACAATTTAAATAAGATTTGAAAGTCCGTTCCGTTGTAAATTCCTTTTACCAACTATATTATTCTCTACTAAAATAAATCTGACTTCCAAGACATGGACAACGTATGAATTTATGATAAGACTGAAATTAAAGAACTACAGGAAAGTCAATACTCACGCAATTTAAATAAAGAAATCTGAATGTCTGTTCAATTGTCAATTGCATTTAACAAATATATAATTTCATCGTGAAATTAATCTGAGATTCAGGACATGGACAATATATGAATTTATGATAAGACTGAAATCAAAGGGCTATGGCAAAATCAATACTCGTGTAATTTAAGTAAAGAGATCTGAATATCGGTTCCATAATAAATTCCATTTCACATATAAGACATAAACGACCTATGAATTTAAGATACGATTGAAATCAGAGAATTACGGAAAAGTCAATACTCAGGAAATTAAAACAAAGTGATCTGAATGCCTGTTCTATAGTGAATTTCACTTATAAAATATGTAATTCGCTACTCAAATATATCCTGACATACAAGACATTGACGTCATATGCATTTATGATAAAACTGGTATTAGGGAGCAACGGAAGAGGCAATACTGAAAGCAATTAAAGCAAATATATCTAAATGATTATTTTTAGTGATGTATGTACTTTGCTAGGCTGACTATAACAATCCCTCCTGGCTTTGCTAATGTGGATAAAATCCTGAAAAATCTATTTAATTAATGGAGTAAATATTTTTATTTATATGTAGTACGGTCAACTATATTCCGAATGCTTTTATACTCGTAGTCTTTTAATGAAAAAAGTGGGGTTCGATTGATTTATCATAGTTAAGGATTCATGAAACATTCGAGAAGAAAACACTCTTGAACCCAAATCTAAATATTCGAGGATATTCTGAAATGTTACGTGTCTACAACGCAAAAGTTTTTAGACCTTTCCAATCGTTCCCCAAGTGTTCGAGAACTTTCCAAATTATTGCATTGATGTTTTTATAATTTTCTGCATTTTGTTATGCACGTTTGATATTTTCTGTTTACTCCCATTAACTTTTCTATAATTATTTGAAATTTATTCGTACTTTAGAGATCTTTTCCAATTCTTAAATTGATTTTCGAAAATATTTTAGAGTTTTCCCAATGTTTCATATACTAAAACCTACCGGAACAAAATCCCTTATATAGTAGTAAAAATAGCAGCAAATCCGTTCAGTAGAACTCAAGTTATAAAAGGGCAAAATTTATCCGCATTAATTGCTAATATTACGATAACTTTTGATTTGATCATGATTTACACAGAATCTGCAAAACATTCTTAAAATCGACGTGTGTTTTAAAATGTTTTTTATACCTATACATTCATTAAGGGTTAGATATAAAAAAGGAGAGATTTAACATCTACAATATTATTATGCATGACATTGACATATGTATGTTTAATGGTTTTGCCAGTACCTAACAGTCTTTTTCTTTGAAAATGATGAGTCACGTTTACATAATATAGCACGGTACTTTATTTCGAATCCCTGTAGAACAATCATTCCAAACAATGGTGAAACCCGCATTGATGTTCATACAGTAGCAAATACACGGAAAGACAGACGTGGACGTGACTTTTGTTTTATAATATCTAGTGACTTAACAACATAGGTAACATAATAAGATCGAAGAGAACTAATGATATTATCGGCGTTTCGAACAAAATAAAGGAAGTACCAGTTATATTTGAAATATCTATTATAAAAATAAATATGAGCATTTAGGTTATTCGAAAATAAATTCGTTCCTTGCCAAAACCAAGCAATCTAATTATTTTTTCTTACAAAGTATTATAAAGCTTACGATGGCGGTAAGCAATCTTTTGAAGTCCAGTGATCCGTAAGGGCCCATGCCGCCTCACAAAATAAATATATTTGTATCGAGAGGGAGGCGCTGGGTTCGAACTTTATTAGTTAGTTGAACGAGTAACCTCGCCCGTCGTCTCTGAATTGCGATCAGTGAAAGCAAGGATGGTGGGAGTGAACGCGAAGTGAATGTTTTTTTTAATCTGAATGTTACATCTTATGGCTAATGTTAGTTTTGTGACTGAATCTAATATTATCCTGCTAACGTATTGATTAATTTTACCCTTAGTTTATGTAGAGAATATTTAGTACGATCAACAGCCCAGCTCGCTTAATTAATCAATAAATTTATTAAACACATTTAACAAATAACGCGTTCCTTACATACGATATTGCTTGATCAAATAGGAACTAACTTAACATCATAAAAATGGAGGCCTTTCCTCAAAAAGTACCTCAGGTTTCGGAAGAGAGACATCAAAAGTAGATATTAATACGGGTTATAATCTATTCCTAATAATTTTGTGTAAATCCGTTCAGAAATTCTTCGTTAAGGAGTAAAAAATATCCAAATATCCCTATATTTATTAGTGAAACTAATAAAGTTCTGAAATATATTATTAAAAAAAATGTATTTCAGAACTTTATTAGTTTTTCTAATGGTCTAAATTCTAAGTGGCGATTTTTTTGTACGGCTCTGTTCTTTTTTGTATACTATAAATTTAAAATAGCTGCTTTTATTGATTGAAATACCAGCCCGTGATTTGAAACTGGGAGCATTAACTATAATAGAAGTTTGCTTTCAAAAAGTATATTTTATTAACAAAATTGTTTTATCTAAACGCACTGGAAATTAACAGATTGTTTTCAAAGTTTCCCGTGTCATTCTTATCGACTCTTTCTAAACTACTAACAGTATCTTCACATGATAATAATTCTCATTTTAATATATTTTACGGTTTTTGCGGTTATGAATTACGTTTTCTTTAATATCTCATCCTTCCTTGATAATTACAAGCGAACTTTATTGGAAATTATAAAAACTAGGCATTTATCTCAACATTCTATTCTCAATCGGTTGGTAATATAATTTAAGTTTATAAGAAATATAAGAGAGACTTTGCCTCTAATTATACATACAGACACATCGTTTGCTTAAACAAGCTTGTCATGATATACGGAGGACATCTTTACAGTGAAAGCTAAGTAAATATGTATCGGACTCGCATAAGGTAGATTTTGTGATTATATTTTCATTAAAGTTGCGATTTATCATTCTAATTTGCAAGTACGTTTCATAAATTTATGAGTAAAGGACAATTGTTCCTTATAGTAGCTAAAGCAGTAGTACCTTATAAACTAAGTAGTTAGAAAATCATATATGTCTAGGATAAAAATAATATTAAAAAATCAATTAATATCTTGAGTGCAATTTTCCTGTGATATTTATCGATTTCTTTAAAATAGTTCAAGGTTAATTCCTGAAATATTGACCCTATTTTTATGGTGGTTATCATGACCTTGAGCCAAAGCAATGTTTTTAAAACTCGTATATATATGCACTCAACAATTTATAGACATGCGAGACTTTTTAATTTATTTTTGCACCCTGATAATCGTGTTTATTTTTTTGTCTATTTTCTTGCATTGTTTTCTGTCAAAGTTGCTACGGAGAGCTGTTTTCAATTTTGAATGGGTTTTTTGAATAAGTTGCTTCATCGTACGAAGTAGTTGAACACGGAATACGTAATTGAGAATTGTCGACAGCTTATATTAATTTTAATTTTCTTCAGAACAGATCAATTAATCCTCGTCGGTTGACAGCATATATCTCCACACATACACATCTCAAAGATATCATTTTTATTTAATTTTTCGCAATACAGTGTCTATGTTACCGCTACATAAAACTAAGTGGTGAAAATGGAATATGAAATACTTACAGCATAACATGTTTTACCACTAAAATATTGAAAACGGTAATTTTCTCTGCATCGGTGAGAGTTCATTGTTAGATATTGGGGAGAACGAAAAATTTAAGTAATGATGAATTCTCATAGTTCGGCTATGAGAATTCACATATTGAAGGATACATCTAACAGTATATAGTATTTAAAATAAAAAATTACAAATTTTAATATAATTATTCACTATTTAAGCATATTACCTAGTATATCTTTTACATTTGCATAAATTTCACAAAAATCTCACATGTTATGAAATTTAGAATTATTGTTATAATTTTCTGAAAAACTTTAGGCAATTTTCTATGAAGATAATTTTTCATAATACTGACTTTTAGCCGGTTCTCCAATATAGGGAGAGTGGAAGAACAAGCGGAATGGAGGGGAGGGGGGGCTCTACTTTTCATATTTTTTTCTATAGTGTCTAAAATATATCTAGAACTACAGTACAACAATTTGTGAAAAAAAATGTTTGGGAATCCTTATATTTGATCTTTTGTATGACATATTATTATTTCAGTACTATCTACTGAAGTACTTGCATTTTATGATGTTTTGCCAGTGTACCAAATTTCAAGTTTTATCTCAAATGATTATTCGGTGACTGAATATTTGCGGACATTTTCAGCAACCTTTCTATTAATATCTTACATGCAAAAATATATAGTAAATATTTTTTTGAAATGCCGATAAATTTATTTATTCTTTCACAAAACGTGGAGCAAAAAATTATATTACTTTGTTTGAGCTCTCTTAGAAATTAATCGTATTAAGTGCTAACAATTGAGGTATGAATATATGAGAGTTACTACGTTTTTAGATAAGTCAAATTTAAAGTTTCTGCGGAAAATGGTTAACCGATGGACGAATATGTTATGGACCAATGGTTTCATATGGGGTTCCGTTTCTTCCTTTGTGACTAGGGAACCCTAATTAACATGGAATTGGCAGAGGTGTTAACATTACCGGCAATAAATTTATATATTGGTAATTATTTTTAGGGAAACAAATTTCTAACAAATATTTAAACATGTTTTCTAAGAAACTTAAGAAAAAAAAAATTTTAAACCTAAGTAAACATTTCCAAGTTTTGTGTATATTACTAAAACTTATGGCTTTAAATTATACGATTGTATATTACTAAAACTTATGGCTTTAAATTATAAACTACGAAGATAACATGATTCTGAATTGTCAAGAAAATTTAAACGTACCTGGATATAAATTTGTAGAATGATTAAATATTTGTGAACCTTACCCATATGTTCCCCTCATATTTAATAATACTTTCAAAAATAATGTCTATAGCCATAGCGTTGATTAACATCATAAGTAAATGTGTTATCGGTTTACTGTTTATTATGAGTAAAATTCAGAAATATTCACATGACAGCGGCCCTGTTACAATTTTATTGAAATACATAGAATGTTTCGTACACGAAAATTATTCTTCATATACCCACACCTTATTTCTTGCAAAAATGTAAAAAGTAGGGATAAGATACTTGCACTTTCATATCGAGACAAAGAATCATGTCATACACAATGTTTTAAATATACAACAAAGTTATTTTCATTAGACGCTATCCTTACAATTTTTATTTCCATTGAGATAAATTTTAAAAATATATTTACCTCTGAAATGGCATCCGTTTCCAAACCTATTCATTTTCATGATGATTGGCCAATAATTTAATTTTTATTGAGAGATTTCTCCAAAAACTCCCTTTCTCGTTCAGTAACTTTTCTTGGTCTTCATTTTGAGTGCCCCTTTTCTCTGTTTTCAATTGTCTTTGAAGACACAAGATTCGAAATTTATTATAAAATATATTTAAAAGTATTTCAAATACGTCTCTAGCAAAACGTTAGCCGTTTTTATTGTCTACAGAACAGAATCCTGTCTCGAGTGCTCCTGAATATTTATTGACGGTGTCGACGAAGTAAATGGAATCTTTAGGACAAACTCAATTTGTATGCAAATGGTATTTCAATTTAATTTAGAGTTCGTTCCTTCATTTTCTATAGTAGAAAATTATTTTATTATTAGACGTGCCTGTTAAAGAAAAAGACATGATTAAATTTTGTCCCTGATTTAGATTTAAATATTCTAAAGTTAAAGGTAGAGTTGAATTACTTGTTTAAAGAGCAGTATTACCGACTCGCGTTTGGAAGTATCGTCTATAACAGAGATGGGTGTCTAAGGTCACTTGTGTAACCTAGTTCAATTTAGGTTTTTGAAAATCGGGAACTAGTTCTTTTAGTTCGTTTTTGTGCCTAAAAATATGAACTTTCCTCTCATACCTTTCAGACTTAAGACTAGTAGTCATAACTCTTAAAAAATTTTATGATTTACAAAAACTAAAGTCACTCGACACTGTGACGACTATTACCATTCTTACTTATTATGCAACTAGTAAACCAATTTAATAACCTTCACAAACTTAACTAAAAATAAACATATATGTTAATTAACAAAATACTAAAATCATTTAAAAGTTAAATAAATAATCAAAATAAGGGAAACACAACAATCACAGAATAGAAACAGACTTGAATTTCAATAAATGTTAAAATTTTTTAAGAAACTTAACCATTTTTAAAACATAAATAAATTAGGTAACAAAACGTTACGTTGATATTTTTGTTACAGGGTAACAAAGATATCAACGTAAATTGTACATAAGCAGAAATTACTGAAATTTTTAAATATTAATGTCAAGAAATAAAATCTGTGGAAGTTTAAATGTTAAACTAGATCTCCTCTTGATGAACATTTGGTCTGCCTTCGAGAAGGTCCTTTCCCAAGTGAAGGATTAGGCAATGAGACACAGTCTTTTTTAACTATTTTATAGAAGTGGATTATGATTATGGTGTCACCAGACATCAGTCAAAAGGATAATGATCTCGTTGAATAGGTTCCTCTCTGAGATAACTAACGAATTATCCTGGCTGGTAGTGGTTCCCGATTATCCATGAAACCACCTGAGATAAATATCCCGATTATCCTTGAAACTACCACCTGAGATAAATGTCCCGATTATCCAAGAAACCACCACCTAAAAGAAATATCCCGATTGTCCATGAAACCACCACTTGAGATAAATACCCTGATTATCCATGAAACCACCATCTGTATAATAACATTTTGCTTTTTTCGCAGATACACTCGTATATAACGGTTTCATATTTTGCTTCCTTTTGAGAGACGGCACAATAGTATTATTTTGAAAAAAAAACGTAATTAAACTTGCTAAAGTAGGTAAAAAGCCACTCTGTTCTATTTTAATGATTACTTTTTAGGGAAATTAGCGATAAATTCACCATTTTGACGTGTTTAAATAATGCAAAATAATTCAAATAACAGAAATATTAAAATAGAACGACGAATGTTTTTGACATTCCAAAAATATGTTAACTGACAAATGTGCATATTTTTTCTACAGTACAAACGATCTACGAATAAAACAAAAGAAACTGACTGATTAATTGAAATTTGCAACCTGTTGATTTAAATCTTTTAAGATCGATATATTTTGACAGATCAATTATTTCGGATTGAATGAGATCGAAATGAAAGAGATCTACGAGGTCAATCAATCTAATACATCTAGTATCCCACACGCTCTCGAGAAAATCGTTACATGCCTTGTTGTCTCGTAATAGTTCTGTTAAGTTAACGTCGTTTGTCAGTAATGTTTTGCAAATATTGTTTGTTTCGCACTTTACGAATGTCTTTTACCCCCTGACTTTGTTCACAACTATATATTATATATAATACATAAACGTCAAGTTGATGATTGGATATGAGGCATGAGAGAACAGCATTTTCATTTTTTGTAATTTTTGTTTAAGTGAACTAAAGAATAATATAATTATGAACTTTAACCTATTCAGTCAAAGAATATTGGTAAATTAATTCAATATTTTCTGCCCATCTCTAGTCTATAATTGTCTATATGTATTATATTAATTTCGATTTATTGTAATTGACAGTGGAAATACATATATATATATATATATATATATATATATATATATATATATATATATATATATATAATGTTTTTATTGGATTCTGTTTCGAACTTGTTGAAATAAAGACGTAACTGCGTTTCTGTGGATAAAAGATTTATTTACTTGTAAAACATTCCTTCTACAATTTGCTAGTAACATTATCTTATAAACTAAACATTTACTCACCTGTGGATAAAAGAAACAACATTTAAAGCCCTTATTTCGGGTTTATCATCTGAATTCGACAGGTAAGCTTTTTACAATAAAATACTGAATCAAAAACAAATCTAATCTCTCAAAATGTTTTGACGTTTGATACGAAAGCTAACAGCGACCTCTATGGAACTTATCATAGATAATGCGGCAGAGTTTAAATGAAAGGATACCTATAGGTTTTCTTTACATCTCCCCGCCGAGAGAAGAACAATTACAAGTGTGATTGCACGTAATTGTTCTTTTCTCAATCGACAATGGAGTAAGTTTTGTAACATGAAACAAATTTGATTCTTCCTTCTTGTGACCGGCATCTACTTCATCAATTGTATTAGATTTTTTTTATAATTCTCAGTTCATCTGTTTTCTTCCTACTTAGTCGATTACCGTTCTCCACATAGACTCTATCTCCTTTTTTAAAGTCATATTCTCTTCTTGATAGGTCATATCTCTTCTTATTATACTCATGAGATTTAATTGCATTTATATATGCTAATTTTCTATCTCTTCTCAGATCTTCATTAGAACATCTTGTTTTTAGTTCTGATGGAAGAATATTTACATTTCCTCCTTCCAATAGGTATTTTGGTGCAAATTTGGTAACAGTGTGTTCTGTTTCATTATATTTCTTTACACAATTTTGTGCTATTGTTGTCCATGCAATCTTTTTTTCGCTTTCATTTATTTGGCATCTTATTTTATTAACTAAAGTTTGGTTCAATCTTTCGTTAAGCCCATTTGAAAAAGGAGTGTCCACGCCAGTAAAAATTATTCTTATACTGTTATCTTTCAGAAATCCCTTAAATTCTTTAGAATTTATACCAGGATATTGGTCCGTTAATATCATATCAATTTTATGACTTTGTGTCACTCGTTGAATAAGTTTAATAAAATCGTTAGAGCGTTGGTTTTTTGACGTCAAGATATAAGCATACCTAGTGAAATGATCAACTAAAAGATGCAGGTACTTTTTTGTTGACCGAGAGCCCCCAAAGCCACCAATTGTATCAATTGATATTTTCAAATGGGTGTCTTGCTGGTCCTAAATGTGACAATAATCCATATTTCGGCTTTCTCCTTGTTTTATTTTTAATGCATATTTCACATTTTTCGCAAGTCTGTTTAATTTTTGCTATGATATTCTTCGCTGAATAGTATGGTGTTAATTTATTTATCATTTGTGTTGTTCCTAGGTGGCAATAGTAATGTGTACTTTTTTTATCAATGTTTTGCTTAATCCTTCTGATAGTATAATTTTGTTTCTTCCTTTATTTTTCTTGTAGTATATTTCATCTCTTAGTATAAGTCCATTTTTATCTTTTTGTATTTCTTGATTTGAATTTTGATCTATTTTTA
Organism: Druceiella hillmani; assembly: GCA_039881145.1. Taxonomy (NCBI): domain Eukaryota; kingdom Metazoa; phylum Arthropoda; class Insecta; order Lepidoptera; family Hepialidae; genus Druceiella; species Druceiella hillmani. Next base: position 11,081,839 of record JAYKKI010000045.1, read on the forward strand.
TTTCTTCTATAGTTATTAAATTTACCACTTTCAAAGCATCATCATCATTATTTTCACTGGGATCTAGGACTGGATTTCTGCTCAAACAATCTGCCTCTATATTTGTTTTTCCAGGATTATATTTAATTTTGAAATTGTATTGGGATAAATAATATGTTAGGTCTCCGAGCTCCTCATCAGTTCTTGCTTTAATATTCAAGTTTTCTAGTGGTTTATGATCAGAATACACCGTAAACTTCTTCCCCATAAGCAAATGCTGCCAGTATTTTATAGCTTCTTTTATTGCTAAATATTCTAGGTATATTGCCTTCTTCTTTTTTTGTGTATCTGTTAATTTTTTTGAAAAATAAGCAACTGGTTTATTGTCTACATTTTTATCAGGTTGTTTTAACACTGCGCCTGCTCCTTTTGCACTTGCGTCTGTATAAATGTTTATTAGTAATTCTGGATCATAAATTTTCAGAATTGGTACAGAGCACAGTAATGTTTTCATTTTATCAAATGATTTTTAACATTCTTCAGTCCACACGAATTTCACATCTTTCTTTAACAAATTGTGTAACGGGTCCAAGATGATAGCACTGTGTGGCACAAACTTGTGATGAAAATTTACTTTTCCTAGGAATTGTCGTACATTTTTTCTTGTTTCTGGTATTGGAAAATCTTTTACTGCTACCAAATAATCTTTTAGAGGCCTCACTGAATTGTTTTCTATTATGTGGCCTAAATACTTGGCATAACTACTTGCAAATATGCACTTGGTAAGTTTTAGTCTAAACCCTTCAGTTTGTATTGCCTCCAGTAACCGTGATATATGTGACATATGTTCTTCAAAGGTTTTTGAATAAATGAGTGTATCATCTATGAAACTTACTGCAAAATCAGAGAGCTTATTCTTTCTTATGATGTTAGTCATTATCCTTTGAAAAATGGCTGGAGCAGTTTTTAGCTCAAATGGTAAGCATGTCCATTGAAAATGACCTTCCTGAGTAACAAAGGTCGTTTTGTACCTATCCTGTACTTTCAATGGAATTGACCAAAACGCTGAATTAATATCAAACGTTGAGAAATACTTACAGTTTACTGTTTTTGTCATTAGATCTTCAATCAATGGAAATGGCTGTGATTGTGGGACGATTATCTTGTTCAATTCCCTGAAATCTATACAAAGTCTTGTTTTTCGTTCATCTTCCTTTTTATAAGCCAGAGTTACTGGGGCAGCAAACGGGCTATATGATTCCTCAATCAAATTTTTCTCTAATAATTTTGATATTTGTTTTTCTATCTCTCTTCTATCTTCAGCTATACATCTGTATGGACGTTTGCAGCAGTATTTATCCACCATCAGGTCAATATGAGCTTCATAATCTCGTACAGTGCCGACATCATATTTATCCTTAGCAAAGACAGTCTTAAATTTGTCTATGAGCTCGTCAATCTCTAATTTTTGTTGTTTATCTAGATGATTAACAATCTTTTCGAATTTATCAGTTTTAATATGTTCATTGAAGTTTATTCCGTGTTTCACCTTCTCCATTCTAGGGCTTCCTAATCTTGGTTCAGTTTTGTCTCCTAGTACATCAGGAATGTTGACATTTGTATCGTTTTTTATATTAAGCTCTTCTTTCTTTCCCTTTTGTGTTATTTTTAAGTCTTCATTTTGAATAAGCTTGAATTTTCTTATACAATCTAAACCAATTAGGAAATCATATTTAAAATTTTCTTTGTCTATGACAAAAATATCCATGTTTTGTTCTACATTATATATTTTAATTTTTAATGTAACCATACCTTTTGTTTTTTTCTCACCATTAATAGTCTTTAAATTTACTATTTGTGTATTATCTGTACTTTTTTCTTCATTCTGTATATTTAATAATTTAGCATTAATTAATGACACATTTGAACCTGAATCATAAATTCCAGTTACTTTCACAGTGTCATTCAATAGTAAATTTATTTTTATTAATGGTGGCACCTCTAGTTTTTTGGATCTTTGTTATTCAGTTCTGTTTCTATTTCGGAGTTATTTACTGTTCTCACTATTGATTTCTGAGTTCTATCTTTAAACCAGCAATTCTCCTCTGGGTGATAGCGTTTCCCTTTTTTTTCATTGGCACAAATTTGGCATGGTTTTCTTTCTTCAATTTTTTTTTGTTTAAGGTCAGAATTTGTAAATCCTTTTTTTTCATACTTAATTTTCCCAACGAGGTGTTTTAGTTTTCCTATTTCATTATACAAATCTTCTGTTTGTTGCAAAGTTTCTCTGTCGATTTTATCGGCAACAAAATTAGGCAAACCGAATGCTGTGAGATCAATAAGAGTCCCAGTATCAATGTTCTTCCTAACTTCCAGTAGTAATTTCTCTTTCTTTAGAGCGTACTCGAGTAACGGACCTGCTTGGTATTTAAAACCTAGAGCATATCTCATGGATGACCAACCTTTATATGCAAATGTCTCACAAAAGCATTTCTCGCATTTGTTCCACTTTGATTCTACTGTGTATTTTATTAGCATACAGTCGTACCAATGTACACTTGACGACTCCATAAAATTTTTCAAAATCTCTATTTTCTTTTTGTCTTCGTTGATTTGAAACGTTCACATTCTTTATTAAAATTATTAATCCACTGGTAGGCATTAGTGGTTTTACTTGCGAACTTTTCTATCATAAAATTCTTCGCTATCTTGCCTAGATTTTGAGTTTCTGATTTTTGTTCTTTTTCTTCGAGTAATTTTTCTAACAGTTTTTCCAAAGAGTTGTTTGAGCCACTAGATTTAGACTCTGGATCACATCAGTTTCTATTATTTCTTCTAGATAAACATCATTAAACTGCAAGTTTTGAGCCTCATCCAAATATGCTTCCGATATCTCATCTGTCAAAGTAATCCAAATTTTCCTTGTTTGGTGTCTTCTTTGCAATGTTTTTTTTATTTTGACATAGTTTGTAGTACTCATAATTGCGTTGTGTTGATTCACTGGTTGATATTCCGGTGGTATTCCATAGATGTGACCACTAGTTGTGGCAATTGAGGTTATGCATAAAATGTTGGTTTTTCCATCGGATGCTGTCTTCACAGCAAAATCAAATCTTAACTTATCCATTATTCTCTCGAAATATATGCAGAAAATGTTGTTTTATAATGTTTTTATTGGATTCTGTTTCGAACTTGTCGAAATAAAGACGTAACTGCGTTTCTGTGGATAAAAGATTTATTTACTTGTAAAACGTTCTTTCTACAATTTGCTAGTAACATTATCTTATAAACTAAACATTTACTCACCTGTGGATAAAAGAAACAACATTTAAAGCCCTTATTTCGGGTTTATCATCTGAATTCGACAGGTAAGGTTTTTACAATAAAATACTATATCAATAACAAATCTAACCTCTCAAAATCTTTTGACGTTTGATACGAAAGCTAACAGCGACCTCTATGGAACTTATCATAGATAATGCGGCAGAGTTTAAATGAAAGGATACCTATAGGTTTTCTTTACATATATATATATATATGCATTTTAAGATAGTTTCGAAAATTTAAAAATAGACTCGTCTATTTGAATCGTCGAATTGAACTAAAATTGAAAACAATTAGGAAACAGTTATCGAGTCGTAATATGAATTTTTGAATTTAGAATCAGTTCTTGAAGTAATAAAAAAAACGTATAATATGAAAAATTGTTTCCTTAATATATTTTTCTTGGTCAAATAAAATTATTTCCCCTAATTTAGGTGGAATCGAAAACGATTAATCTTGTACTGATTTCAAAAAATAAATATAATTAAAAATGTTTATGTAAATGAAAGGTCATGTTACCATATATGTTTTCTGGAATTAATATAAGATGAATCAGTATAAGACTAAATATACTTTCTTCACTTTGTGAACGTAATATTATTTCTTAACATTCCCATTTTCTAATGTAAAATATTGAGAAATATTAATTAATGTGATTAATTTAAAGCTATAATATATGTCATTTAAAAAGAAAGACCATTATTAAAAAGTGAACAAATGCGACTTGATTTCGTAGGTAATATATTTAGTTTCAGTGTTATTTGTAAATTAACATGACGTTATTACAAGAATCAGAGTTTAGAGTTCGGACTTCAAAGGGGAATCAGAGTTCCGAGTGTTCTTTGTTGAAATGGTTACTGAATAAATTAAAAGTCATGTCTTATCAGTATAGATTGTATCGATGAGCCTGTACTATTATAGCATTAACATTGATTTACATTAAACAATTTCCTGGAAAAAATCAAATGGATTTCCATTTCCAAGTTTATAGCCTTTACGCTGGAACAAAGGAAAATTCCTGGCGTGTTTGTTTTTCAGTTTTCATCTAAGATAAATAATGAAAAATATATTGCGGTTCCATATTCTATTGTTTATTCGTTAGCCGTATTCTTGATTTTTTTGGCACGATTAACTGTATTACTATAAAAATTGACGTACACAATATAAATAGATAAAAATGGTGAAATTTAAAGAAATATTTTAATACAAGCAACTGAAGTGGTATTCGAAATTATTAGTTTCATTTTATGACAAAATTTAGAAGAGACTGCCAAAAATGTATCCTATATTATAGGAAAATAATACATTATTTAAAAAAGTTAGTATTTTCTTAAATGTAAAAAGTAAGAACTTCATCATTTACCATGATTAGTTTATAAAAATTTAAAGTAACATAAAAAATCTAACAAAATACAATAAAAAACTTTTTAGAAACGATTACGGAAAAGTAATTAATATTGACCGCGTTTCTGTAGTTAATATATCCATTGCCTAAATTATTTAAACGTAAACTTTTAATGACATTGATTACTTCTGTCTTGTATTTTTTGCTCTTTTCTAAATTCACGTGGCTTTTTTCACGACGCCGTCTGGCTTGCAAATTTCTTGGATTAGTAGTTATATTTATGTGTGAAAAATATGCTCATCTGTATATTTGTTTCATTTTGCTGGCTCGAAAAGTCCCGTCAAAATAACATTTGTTAATTGTTAGGAAATCTAATCTAATTCCTCATTTATCTGATTCACGTTTTAAATAGAAATTAAGGGAGAAATAAGAGGTCTATTTTTTCATCAACTCTATTAAAAAATGTGTTTTTTTTAGAACATCAGTGTCCAGCATTGTATAGACATTGCCGATCTTCTGTTTGTTCTATTTCACATGATATATGTCAAAAATAACAATTTTTTTTATGGAAAAAACACAGTCAAACACGTGGAACTTGAATTCCATAGTTTCCTTCCTTTTGTGTTACATTATCATGAAACTAAGTAAGTTATGAAGATATTTAATTAACATGGATTAAAGGATAAGTTGAGTTTGTTGCGTAATAATTCAACATGGAATTGTAAATTAATAGTTTTTCTTTGTTCATGCTACGTCTCTATGTTATTTGAATCTGATCAAACCTACAAATTGGTGACACATATTTATTTTTGAGCTTTAATACATCATTGATTGCAAAATAAAATAATTCATATAAAAATGGTTTATCTCTACTTAAATTTTGTACAATGTAAGTTATATCTTCGGAATTAATGAACCAAATTTTATGACAGTTTTTTATGTGAAAGGATATATCCTAGGTAATATAATAAAATTTGTTTGGAATTCGACCAAAATTTATTTGAAATTGAAGGTACACGATAGAATTCCTCAACAATTAACAGGACAGGTACCACGATCTAGTTTAGATTATATATTTCTAATAATAATTGAACAATAAAGTCTTTTAAGTTCTGACACGGCTAATGGTAAAATAAATCTTCCTTTAGCAAAATCAGAACACAATGATGGAGCTTGATGATGTTGACAGGGACTCTTCACCCATGAGGAATGAACTCGTTGAATTCAGAGCCATTTCATTTGCCCTTATGTAAGAAAAAAATAAAAAAGTAAATAGGGAGGTATGTATATGTAGGTATATACAGGGACAAGAAGCAACCGAGATATTAATAGGGAGGTAGGTAAGTAAGTAAGGGTATAAAAAGTATGAAGTGACAAAACATTAGGGGGTAAGTAGGTAAGCATTGAGACACATAGCAACTCGAAATTAAGTAGTAAAAGTAGCAATTGATGGGCCTGTATATAGTATATACAAATATATACCTATATTTGTACAGATATAACACTAACTACAGCGCAGCTAAAAGAGGAAATATGATTTTTATGTCCTTATGTATGTATGTACTTATGTACAAATTAATGTATGGATGTAGATTTATATGAGTTCTGATTTTAGTAAATGAGATTTTATTTATATTGAATTTATTGTAAGTTCGTAACATTCTGGGTAACATAGAATATAAAATGCACTTAAAAGGGAAAAATTAATCTTTTTTATAGAAAAATTGAACTGCTTTTAATTAACCACTGAATAAGGACGGTATAAAAAGTATAACAGACTGAAAATACGAACACGTAGTTAGAACTTTTGCGGTACACTATAATTTCCGCACACATGTAAATTTTTAAAATACTGCTAATGCTAAAGATTATTAAAGTCTGTGTCTAGTGAAACGTAGTATCATTTGTGAGTGTGGATGTGCATGTACATGAGATAGTAGAGAATACCCGACTTGGCACTGACTCCAAAAATCTCTAGCAGTAGTAGTATTTTATATTAATAAAAAATTCAATTTAAAAATTGCTTTTTTGCAGTTTTTTATTTATTTCATTTTTTGATGGTTTTTATGTTTAAAATTTAAAAATTTGTGTTTATGTTTGCACATTTAGTGTTTGATAAGATAAAAATATTAATTAAATAAACAAAGTTATAATAAGAAGTTCTTTGTAAAAAGGCAAATATCTGCAGAAAATATGTTTTATGTGATTTTTTTTTTATAAAATGAAGTATGTCTGATTCCATAACAATGTGGTCTGCATACTAAGTAATTATTTTGTTTTGTTTTCAAATACTAAATATAACTTTTATTTCTATATTAATTATATTAATTCAATATAAGAATTAGGATCTTAATGATTATTAATTTTTCTCTTTGCCCTAGGTATTAATTTATTTTTTTAATTTCCAACACGCTGTTGGAAATCTGTACGATTTTGCATTTTCTCTTCTTCTAATATTTTTACAATTCACTACACAATGACTGTCGTCACACATTTGAATCCGTTTGTTGATAAAATTTCGTTTCTTTAGAAATAAAATGATTTATTCGTAGAAGAGCTTTCATCTTTTCCCTTTTTAAACACTTTTCTTTTTTTATCCTGTTTTCAATTTGGTTAGCCACAACCTGCTATATGCGGATATTGCATTTCCTCGCTTAAAATGTTTATTTAACCAATGACACTTAAGCTATAAATATTTTATCTTTACAAGGGTTCAAACGGTGAGTATCATGGTGCTTATTGTAAAATAACAACAAAAACTACATATTTTCTTGAAAATTTTAAATTATCTTTCATTGGTAATTCTAAATTCCCAATCCTCATAGTTTTTGATGTAATAAGAGAAGGAAAGGTTCTCTTTTATAAAATATTTTTGAATATAGATTATGACCCCATGTGTATGACATATTTTAATATTTTTGACAGATTTTAAAAATACCACTGCTTTATGTTTAAAAAACCGATCTGCTACTTTTCAAATTATCCAACTCAAACGTTTCGGATAGACAACCACGATGATCTTCCATTTAATTTCTTAGGATAAATAAACAATATATAACTTTATGTGCGACAAGGAAAAGAAGCCAAAAACGTTGTTGTGTTTTCCTTGCTGTGAAATGGTATGAGAGAACTGATATACAAAAAATAAAATAATATTAGTTCCGTTGAAATGAAAGAAATAAATACAAAAGAAATATATCCAAATATAATGACATCGATTCAAGGCCGAATGGAAGATAAATATAATTTTCCTTTCAGTTTCACAAAGCAAACAAACGAACTTTTTATTATTGTTGAGCGTTACTTCTAAAACAAATTTCATTATAAACTGCGATATAAATTAAGACGTAAATTCTTAAATGAATTGTATCATTCATCTACTGAAAGAGAGATCTTTGTTAAGCGAATTCACCGTTACATTATTGAGAAAGTTTTGTATTGTCCTCAAAGAGCCATAAAGTAGGCTTATGGTGGATATAAAATCGTATTTTCTTTATTTGTAGAAGCCTTATTTGTTTTCTTTGTATTGTGTTATCGCAGTCCTAGACAGAAACCTTTATTGAGTAAATCGGCTTTTATTATTAATTGGTTCTTTATTCGTCTACTCTGTGGTGAAACAAATTGTAAGAAAAATTTTGAAGTAAAGAATTTGGTAATATTATTATTTAAGAAAAATATTACTAATAGATTAATAACGGCTACGGGTTGACAACATTTAAGATGTTTTTCTACGGGCAAAGCTTTTTTGTGAAGGTAACACAAGCAGTTTTCTAATTAATGAAATGAAAAGCAAGTATGTATTTTGTCCATAATTAAATGAAACTACGTGATGTATTATTTCTACTTTCCTTAATTTCTTTACCACGACCTAGGTTTCATTGTATTGCAACATCTTCAGGTGGGATATTAGCAAAGATATCACATCATATCTCAGGTGGGATATTATAAAGAATCTTTGCTAATATCCCACCTGAAGATGTTGCAATACAACAAAACCTAGGTCGTGGTAAAGAAATTAAAGAAAGTAGAAATAATACTACATCATGTAGTTTCATTTAATTGTGAATATTGAATTTCTACAAAATTAACGCCAAATATATTCAATATGTATTTTGTATTAACAATTCATTCATTGTAATCGAGATTTTTTACAATTGTTGAAACTGCTGTATAATATATTCTTGTGCGCTCATCAAATAAATATTTCATAAATTAAATTTTCCATTCATTACTGGTAGTAAATTAAAATCGCGAGACGTATCCTTGACGCTATAGGTAGACGGATAAGTCATGAAATGTGAATGATTTTGTTTACATATTTTCATTGAAAACATTAAAAAAAATAGTTTTTCTTTTGAAGTAGGCTGGAACATAATCATGGAAAGAGGTTTCAAAATGAATGATCTGTCATTTCCCTAGTACCTTGTATTTTTTACTTTTATTGGCAACTAGGCAAAATTTGCTATTTATGATTATTACTATAGCAGTCAACTGTTTCTTGGCTCAGATGGCCAAAATGTGGCTCTTAAAACCTATGAAATTAATAGAATAAACTTTTTTATTAGTAGTCAGGTTATCGCTGGCTGCTTATATACTCAAAGTCTTTTAAGGAAAAATGGTGGGATTCGATCGATTTATCACAGTTCAGGATTCACAGAACCTTCAAGAAGAGAACACTCTTGAATTTAAATCTAAGTATTTGCGTTTTAGACGCAAACGTTTTTAGATCTTTCCAATCTTTCCCCAAACGTTCAAAAGTTTCCCAATTTTTCACATTGACCTTTTTTAATTTTCTGCATTTCTGTGAATTTTCTGTTTACTCACATTCACTTTTCCATAATCCTATGAAGTTTGCTCGATCTTTCCTAATACTTAAATTGACTTTCATACATTTTCTAGTTTTCCCTATGTTTCATATACTGAAACCTACCGGAACAATCCCTTACACAATAGTGAAAATAGCAGCAAATCCGTTCAGTAGAAATCGAGTTATAAAAGGACAAAAGTTATCTGTATTAATTGGTAACATTAGCATAACTTTTAATTTGGAAATATTTATTTAATCTTTTGAAGTCCATTGATTCCTAAGTGCCTATGCCGTCTCACAAAGTAAATAGATTTGTATCAAGAGAAGCGCTGGGTTCTACCATTATTAGTTAGTTGAAAGAGTGGCCTCGCCCTTCGTCTCGGTGTTGCGATCAGAGAAAGCGGGGACGGTAGTGGTGAACGTGAATTGAGTGTTTTTTTAATCTGAATATTACATGGTATGACTAATATTAGATTTGTGGCTGAATCTAATATTATCCTATCCTGATGCATTAATCAATTTTTCCCTCAGTTTATGTAGAGAACTTTTACTACGATAACTCGCTCATTTGACTAATTTTATTAAAGTGACTTAACAAAAAACATGTTCGTTACATGCAAAACCAAATAAATGCCATAAAAGATGGAAGCTTTCACTAAAAAATTACTTTAAATTTCGGTAGAGACACTTTAAAAGTAAATTATATATTAACACAGGTTATAATCTATTCATAACAATTTCATACAAATCGGTTATAGTTGTAGAGAAAGTAATATCCAAACATTATATCCAATCATCATCTATCCGTGTGTGTGTGTGTGTGCGTGTGCGTGTGTGTGCGAGTGCGTGTGCATGCGTGTGTGTGTGCATGCGCTTGCCTATGCGAGTGTGCGTGCGTGCGTGCGTGTGCGTATACGTGTGTGTGCGCGTGGACGTGCGCGTGTGCGTGCGTGTGTGTGTGTGCGCGTGTGTGTGTGCATGTGTGTGTGTTAACTTTATTAATATTTTAAAATCTAAATCGCAACTTTTTTGTACTACTCCGTTCACGAATGTAAATTTAAAATAGCAATTTTGATTTATTAAAGTATCGACCTGTGATTTAAAACTGGGAGCAATAACTTTAATAAAAATTTGCTTTTGCATATTTCATTAGTAAAATTCTTTTATATAAACCCGTTTTAAATTAACAGATTAATTTTAAAATTTCTCATGTCTTCCTTACAGACTCTTCTCAGTCTATCAATAATTTCTTCTCATAATAATAACTTTCATTTTAATTTATTTTACGGTTATACGATTCTAAATTACATTTTTATCGACGTCACATCCTTCTACGATAATAATAAGCAAGCTTCATTGGAAATTTCGTTACAGGCTTTGCTTCTATATTAATTTTCCTATCACTGAAAAGTTATAATAACTAGGCAATTGTTCTCAAAACATTTTATTCTCAATTGGTTGGTAGTATAATTTCAACATGTTTATAGAAAGACGTCCTCTGAAATTATATATAAAGGAGGACACATCGAATTTGCTTAATCAAGCGAAAGACAAGATACCATAAAGTGTGTTTTGTATAGGTGTTAGGTGTATGGAGGACATGTTTACATTGAAATGTAAGAAAGTATAAATCGGACTTGCGTGTGGTAGATTTTGTGATTATATTTTCATTAAAGTTGCGAATTATCATTCTAATTTGCAAAAACGTTTCATAAATATACTGGTAAAGGACAATTACCACTTATGGAGGTAGTTAAAAGGAGTAATTCCTTATTAATTAAGTCGTTAAAAAATTATATAAATTCAGGATGAAATAAGATTGAAAAATAAATTAATATCTTTGGTGTAAATTTCCAGTTATCCTTAATGGTTTCTTCAAAATAGGTTAGGGTTGATTCCAGAAATCTGGAGCATATTTTTTGGGTGGTTGTGAGATTATTTAGTTTTTGAGAAAATAAAGAAAAAATAACGTTAATTCGAATGAAATCACGACCTTGAACAAAAGCCATGTTTTTCAAATTCCTCCATATATACACTTAACAATTTATAGACATGCAAGATTTATAAATTTACCAGTATTTTTAATCGTTTCTGGAGCACTGAAAATCGTTTATATATTTTTGTCTTTTTCCTTGCAGTTTTCTGTCAACGTTGCTACGGAGAGTTATTTTATCACGAAGTTGTGAAAATGGAATAAAAATACTTACAACATAACATGTTTCACCACTAAAATACTGAAAACGGGCCTTTTCTCTGCATTGGTGAGAGTTAAGTGTTAGATATCGTGGGGAAGAAAAAATTTAAGTAGTAATCTTAGAACTCTGAGGATTGACATATTGAAGGGAACACAGAATTTCAATCAAATTATTTGTAAATAATAATATAATTTTTCACGATTTAAATACATTACTTAGTATAGCTTTTACATGCGTATAAATATCGTGAATGTGTCAAATTTTATGAAATTTAGAATTATTGCTATAGTTTTCTGGAAAACTTTAAGTGATTTTCTATTAATATAATTTTATATAATATTGACTTTTAGCTGTTTCTTCAGAGTGGATGGTGGATTTGGAGTTCTACGTTTTCGTATATCATGTCTATATTTTTAAAAATATCCCTAGAAATATCTCACAAACATTTACGTAAAAAAATGTTTTGGTATTTGATATTTTATATGATGTACTAATATTTGCGTACTATCTACTGAGAAACTTGTATGTTAACATGTTTTGCCACAGTGCCACATTACAAGTTTCCATGTCAAATTGTTATTCGGTGACTAAATATTTGCAGCATTTTTCAGTGACATTTCTAGAAATATCTAACACACAATTATATAATAAATCATTTTGAAATACTTATAAAGTTATTTGTGGTGTTTTTTTCGCAAAACGTGAACTAAATGATTAGACTACTTTATTTGGTCTATCTAAGAAATTAATCGTATTAAGTGCTAACACTCGAGGTATTAATATATGAGAGGTGCTACGTTTTTAGCTGTGTCAAATGTAACGTTTCTGCGTGAAATCATTTCTGCGAAAATTGGCTGACCGGTGGACGTATATATTGGGTTCCATTTCTTCCTTTTTGACTAAGGACTCCTAATTAACAAGAAATTGGAACAGGTGTTAACATTACTGGCAATAAATTTATATATTGGTAATTATTTTTAGGAGAGTAAAGTTTTTAAATGATATTCAAACATATTTTGTAACAAAGTTAATGAAAAAAATAAATATAAATGTAAGTAAACATTTTCTAATTTTGTGGCATATTACTAAACCATGTGGATTTAAAATATAAGATTGAGGATTAATTACAGAAATTACCTGATTTTGCACTGTCGGTTGTTGCAAACTTTAAACATACCTGTATAAAAATTTGCAGAATGGTTAAATACTTGTGAACCTTAACCAAACGTTCTCCTTATATTTAACAATACTTTAAAAAATATTGTCTACAGTCGAAGTGTAGGTAGATGTATAGAATGGTTCGTACGGAAAAATCATTCTTTATATACTCATACCTCAGTTCTTGCAGAAATTTCGTAAGTAGAGATTAGCAAAAACATTTCATTTTCACATTGAAACAAAGTATCATATCATACACGATGATTTAAATATACGACAAACTTACTTTCCTTAAATTTTATCCTTACTTTTTTTACACTTCCATCGTAATAAATATTAAAAATAGATTTGCCG